>OY720361.1:16329067-18729067 GCA_963082945.1 Cerastis leucographa | reverse complement strand
TGAATTACACTTCACATCACGGGTAATTGATATTATGAACCCGCTAACCAAGCGTACCATGTTGTCAGTGATAGCACAGGTGTATGACCCTTTGGGTATGTTAGCACCGGCAATAATAATAGCAAAAATTGTTATGCAAAAGTTATGGTTGTGTAAAATAAATTGGGACGATCCAGTTCCTAGTGATGTAGTGTTGTCTTGGGAAAAGTTTATTAGTACATTAAATTGTTTACAGTCATTGCGCATCCCGCGCCATGTAATGAGTTCTCACACACAATACATAGAACTACATATTTTTAGTGACGCGTCGCAATGTGCATATGGCGCATGCGCTTATGTGCGTACATACTCTGATAACTCACCTGTTACAATTAAGTTACTCTGTGCCAAAAGCAAGGTCGCGCCATTAAAACCGACTAGTATACCGCGACTGGAGTTATGCGGGGCTTTGATTGGCGCACGATTATATAGAAAAATTATTCATTCATTACGGTTGACCTTTTATAAAACTTTCTTTTGGACGGATTCAACGATTGTCCTTGGGTGGCTTCGAATGTCGCCTCACTTGTTGAAAACCTTTGTACAAAATAGAGTAGTAGAAATAAATGAACTTACCAGTAATGCTGTATGGTCGCATGTAGGTACTAAAAATAATCCCGCGGACTTAGTTTCACGCGGACTCAGTCTTGACTCACTCAGTGACAGTAGTCTATGGTGGAACGGCCCACTGTTCTTACAGAATCCTGAGTCGATGTGGTCACAACAAGACATAATTTCACAGTTTGACTACGCCGCTACTGACCTACCTGAATTAAAACCACAGACAACTGCTATGGTTTCGTTTAATGATTCACAAAATAAAAATGTAGTAATTAGCTTTGACAGGTTTTCTTCCTATAACCGCATACTTCGTACAGGTGCTTATGTATTACGATTCATCCGTAACTCGCGCACACAACGGCAAGATCGCAATGTAGGGCCGCTATCGGTGAATGAGTTGTGTGCGGCAACACAGATGTTGACGCGACTTGCACAACGGGAATCTTTTCCTGATGAATTTAGTAAATTGAAAGGAAATTTAACCTTGAAAACTACAAGTTCAATTTCTAGCCTTAATATATTCCTAGATAAAAGCGATATAATCAGAGTTGGCGGGCGCTTGGGTAATTCACCTGACTTCGATTATGACAAAAAACATCCGTCCCTACTATGCTGTAAACACCGGTTAACATTATTATTGTTTCAGCACTTTCATAAAAAAACTCTCCATGGTGGTCCCCAGCTGTTGTTAGCTACTATGCGGGAGAGTTGGTGGCCATTGGGGGGGAGAAATCTGGCCAGAAAGGTGGTCCGTCAGTGCGTCCGCTGCACGCGACTGAGCGGGAAAACCGTTTCCCCAATCATGGGTAACCTACCATCAGAGCGGTTGGAACCGGGTTTTCCGTTCATTCGTTGTGGGGTGGATTATGCTGGACCCGTGTCTGTACTAAACCGCAAAGGTAGGGGGGCCAAGCTTGAAAAAGGATATATATGCCTGTTTGTATGTTTTATAACCCGAGCCATCCACCTCGAATTAGTCAGTACCCTTTCGGCACAAGAGTACCTATTATCACTTAAAAGATTTATATCGCGTCGTGGTAAACCGGCACAAATTTTCTCCGATAATGGGACAAACTTTGTCGGAGCCATGAAGGAAGTTCAGTTAATGTTTAACGAGCATTCACATCAAATTATTGATGATTTATCTAATGACAACATAGAATTTAAATTTATACCACCTTACGCGCCTCATTTTGGGGGATTATGGGAAGCAGGAGTTAAATCCTGTAAACACCACCTTAGGCGTGTTATGGGTACCGCTAATTTAACATACGAGGAATTCAGCACGGTGTTGTCACAGATCGAAGCCGTCCTGAATTCCCGTCCAATGTGTCCTATGTCCGCAGACCCACATGATCTCCTTCCACTTAGTCCAGCACACTTCCTGATCGGCCGGCCACTCCTCTCACCAGCCTGCAGAGACCTTACAGAAGTGCAGATGAATCGCCTGACGCGGTTCCAGAGGGTGGAACAACTGAGACAGCAGTTTTGGAAGCGTTGGTCGACCGACTATATTTCGGAGCTTCAGACAAGGACCAAGTGGAAGACACCTAACCAGGACTTAGCTCTCAACACCCTTGCCGTCATTAAAGAGGACAACTTACCACCTCTGAAATGGCGCATGGGCAGAATTGTTAAGGTGTTCACAGGGAGCGATGGTGTAAGCCGTGTAGCTGTACTCCAAACAGCGACAGGCGCTGTGCAGCGGGCATTCTCAAAGATTTGCCCACTTCCGGTGCCATCGGCAACGAGTGATGGCACTAATGATGACAACGGAGTCGACGCATCCGGCTAAGCAGCTATTTGTTGAAACCAGAGGATTCCAAGGCGGCCGGCATGTTCATTACACCCAACGCCATCTATCGAATCGTTGCAACAACTCGTGCACCGATCAATTAGTAATTGTCTCGAGAATATGTCTACGTTTAAATCGCATCAACTCCGTGGTTTTTTAATCTATATTTTTTTGTCTTGTTTAGTTTGTATTATTCTTTTGTCTATTCCTTTTTTCTTATGAAAGTAAACGGGTTGATGAAAATTGGATCTCTCGTTTTTTTATTTAAAAATCCAATAAGACGCCCTAACACAGTAGTGGGAACATTATTGGCTGATGATGATGATGATGAATGGCAATAACCCCCTAACACATGGAACTTAAACATAACTCGTGAAATTTGAGTGTGTTTGGGGCTATTAGGTACACCTCTGCCTAAACCTGGGATTACACGCGTGATGTTATGTTCACACCTCCGCAAGCGAGAACTACATATTTCGACAAACAACTTGTTTTTAGTTGCTAGCTCTACTTTCTCGCTGATCGCTGACTTGATAAACACATCACTATCTGTGCTATCTGATAAGAGCAGATTAAATAAGCTCACTCTTACCCAATTGGCTGGTTGGCCTGTTATGTAGGTTTTGGCTCCGCGCTGCGTTGACCCGGTCATGTTGTGTAAGATGCCCCGGGTCAAGGTTGTTAGCACACGTCTGAGCTTTGTGGCTCTAAATGTTTAGCGCGTTGTATTGTATGCAAACTATGCCTAGTTAACTAATAGTTTAAAAAAATGTGGTACTTAGGAATATGAATGTTGTTGTTGAAGTTTGTTTAACGCGCATACAACAGCACATTCTATATGATATTGCGTATTTTCCATCAATTTACAGAATAAAACGTATAATATAGTCGGTAATCTTCTTATCACGCCACGAGTTACACTAATAAAGTTCATACCGATGCGATAAGATGGGATAAGATCTCGGTTATCTACATACTGATAACATTGCGAAGACAATAACATCGCACAGATCCGACCCAGGGTTAAACCGTATGGCCCGGTTTTCACCAAAGCGGAGACATGCGGGTATCGACTTATCACATTGGTTGAAATTTACATCAAGTCTCTCTTATGATTGTTCTGATCTTGCAGTCTTCATTCTTCTCGTCTCGGCTTTGGTAGTAATCGGGCCTTAAACCGTATGTGTCGTAAATTGTGGCAATAGTCCGGCGAATGACCGAGTTACGTTGTGCAAACTGGCGGGGTCAAGGTCAAGTAGAGATTCAGGTCCGGTGCGGCTGAGTGGCTCTTTAAATTGAGGTGACATCTGGAGAAGGAAATAGAGAAGGTCTTTATAATGATACAGTAGAACGCCTTGATAAAGTGAGAAAAGGTGATGTGTTTCACAAATTGTAACAAAAGCATAAACAATATTATAGTGAAAGATGGTTGGAATGTGTGAGGGATGGTATGAAAGAAAAAGGAGTAACTAAATTGCAGCATGATGGTTAACAGGGGAGACTGCAAGACAGAAACAGTGTTGGTTCAACCCTAAGTAATATGCGACAAGGGCAGGAAGAAGATGAAAGTGTTTTAGAAAAATTGCTCCCACAGTCAAGCGCGACGTTTCGCTGAATCTCCAATTTTGCTTTTGTAGAGTATTGTCTATACACCTTCTTGTCTTTATTACCCCAGACACAGGCCCCACAGGTGTGGGCCGACCTTGTAAAGTTCAAGTGTCTGTCGGAACGGTTATTGGCAGTTCACATCGCTGACTCAGCCTTTGTCTGCCGCCATTGTTGCCTCATTGTCGCGTCCGGTTCGATGGATGCCGAGATAGTTTAGCCGAGCATTTTTGATTAGGTTGGACCTTGGGATACGCCGAGTTGATCTTTTGTGAGGGAATGATTTTCAATTTGTGATTTCATTGTTGGGATTATTGTGAGTGTGGTTAATGGTTTGGTCTTATTTATGGGGAAATATCATAGAGTAGGGTAAATGTAAATAAAGAGCGTGAAGCGTAGGAATGGCAGATTAACGGCAGTTAAGAATTTAGAGAAATTATCGTGGTCCTGCCATCTTCTTCTTGAATCCAAAATATGTATGCAAAGCCTGAAAATACTATAAGGCCGCAGAACAATTCGTCAGCTCTCTGAATTAAATTACTAAGGCCTATTTGAATCAGTAAATGCATATAACGCTAAATGAATTAAAACTATCGTTCTATTTTTGTCAATCGATGATAACGGACAGACAGAATTATGTTCGGAATACCGGTAAACCTGTAGTTAAATTAAATGCAAAGACATTAAAATATTTACGGGCGTTAGACAGGACAAGACAAAGAAAATCGAAATCCAATACGAAACTTGTTACTACTTCGTAACAAATCATTTTGTCTAGTGTCATACGCCCGCTTGTAAAGTAGCATTCGTGTGACTATATAAAAAAAATACCGGCCAAGCGCAAGTCGGACTCGCGCACGAAAGGTTCCGCACCTACCAATATTTATAAAAACGAGCAAAAAAATCACTTTTTGAATGGGTGCCCCCTTTAAATATTTATTTTATTCTGTTTTTAGTATTTGTTGTTATAGAATCAACAGAAATACATAATCAGTAGAAATTTCAACTGGCTGGACCTATAACGGTTCATGAGATACAGCTTGGTGACAGACGGACGGACAGCGAAGTCTCAGTAATAGGGTCCCGTTTGACCCTTTGTGTACGGAACCCTAAAAAACAATGAAAATAAAATGTCCGCTCCATGAGACTTTTAAATCTCCTTGATTAAATGTGTATTTAGGTGAAAGTGTGTCTTAATCTCGATATAAATGTAATTAGCCTGAGAGATAAATCCACAGCCTTAAGTGAAAGTAACCTTTCGCCTCCAACCGATGCACAACATCTGATCTGCAGCCTACGGTTGTGCAAGATGCGCTCGCGCAATGTTGTAACATAACACCGTGTTGGCTTGTGTCGAGGCCGGCGCCCACACCATCGCTTATCGATAGTGAATTTGAATTAGTTTAGTTTCTGACTTCAAAATACTGGATAACATTAAGCTTTGTTTAATCGGAATATCTAGAAATTTCCTTTTCAAGGCGAGAATTTGTATTACTTCCGTACAGAGGTCTTAGTTTGTTTATTTTCTCTCTGGCCAGTGGTCATGCCGTTAGGTTTGCTTATTGCTAAAGTTTATCGTCTAGGATTATCCTCAAAGTGTTTGGCTTTGTAGTTATAGATAGCAATTAATATTTCTGTTTTATTTTCGTTCCCACCTTGCTTCCTTTCTATCAGGAAGAGTGTACCAAAAACAGATTAACGCATTCTACCTGCAAATATTCTTGCTTATTTTATTTCCATTCTTGTTTTACCGTTACATTCTCATGAAGATGTTACAATTAGTTCTAAGAATAAAAGTGAACCCGGTGACCTTTCTCACGGCATCAGTCATTAATTGAATCCTTGGTTTGATTATAATACGAGCATCAAAATTGATAGGTATATTGTTTCAAAACAAATCCGGTCAATGTGTCACGGATTAGTGTCACTAGATCTTTGTCTGCGGCTTCCCTATAGACTATATCTTGGGCCGGTTAAGCAAGAAAACTATTAGTTTTATAATCTTATTACTTAGCTTACTGGAGTAAACGTCGGTTGTTAGACTAGACTATGGTCTCATAGTACTTCGGGTTAGCGCAACACTTTTTTTTCGGCAAACAGACGATTATGACCGGACCTAAAATTCCATGACGAACTTAAATAACTAAACATAGTTGTACTTTATAGCAAACAGACAACTTCTTACCTAAGGAACCAGGTTTATTTGACTGATGTGGCAGTGAGCGTGCCAAGAATGTCATCCATTTCGATGTTTATTATCATCACCAGATGAAAAGACAATCGAGTCTTGCTGTTTGTTTCATTGCAAGCGAATACTTTGTGCAGAATGGACTTGTCGTGAGGTGGTTGATGATAGAATTGTTTGTTTGTAGCACAAGTGGGTTATTGTGGTCTGGTCTTTTGAGTCGCTAGGTTCTGATTGGTTGTTTTGGGACAATAGCCTAGAGTAGAAATGGTGGTGGAAAGACTGCCTAAACAATGATACTGGAGTTCGAAGCGTCACTGCTTTAGCACTTTTCAACAGCATTGACATTAAGGTTTTCGGCAGCTTATGTAGTCCCTTACGTTATGTTTTCCATCGTCGCGTCACTGTAGACCCTAAGGTCAAATGTTAGAAAAGTAAACCTATAAAAATTGTCGTGTTGATCTTTCTTGAGCTTTGGTCACCACTTTTTAAACAGATTAAAATAGCGTGGCTTTTGTCTGAAATCTTGTTAGATGTTATCTTGCTTTCGCTCGGTTAGAAACCACTCCCGTCAAATCCCGCGAAAAATTTCGCGAAGTACTCACTTTGCTCCAGATCAAATATAGACGTATATTACCTTGTGTAGAACTATTGGCTTCTAACTTTTTGTACCTGATTCTGTCAGTACTAATATTTCTTTTAGACCGCCTAGTCTTTGGTCTTCTTTAGAGTCTGTGTCTTTGGTCGTCTTAATGTAGACGCAAGCGCTACAAATGAGGATAAGGTCTTTGGTTCGATGGTTCAGTTCAAAATGCTATTGGGTTTTTCAATAACATTAGAATTTCTCATCAACGGTTGGAGTTAGATCTGCTTTCGCTAAAAGACAATACCCAAGACAATCGGCTTATCTATACAACTTGGTAAATAAAGAATTACGAATATATTCCATGAAGCTTCGGGACTGTAAAAAAGTTGTAACCGATTGGCTTAAAACTAAAACCTACGACGATGTTGAGTCCATAATATCTACTCTTCAATAGCCAATTCCATTACATTTGGGTTGTTGTGCGCAAGGTTAGTGAATGAAGACTCATTTTAGCTTCTTTCGATCCCAAGACATTGTCGCAGGGCAAACCGACAAACGACAACCTACCTCCTGACCTATGCCTCGTCTAGGCGTGCAGGCGTGACTGATAAACAAGCAGACAGGATATAAATTGGGAACTAAACATTGCTCATTATCTCACCACACAACTTCACTCTCACACTCACAC
Organism: Cerastis leucographa; assembly: GCA_963082945.1. Classification (NCBI taxonomy): domain Eukaryota; kingdom Metazoa; phylum Arthropoda; class Insecta; order Lepidoptera; family Noctuidae; genus Cerastis; species Cerastis leucographa. The sequence continues at coordinate 18,721,608 of OY720361.1, read as the reverse complement.
CCACACTCACTCACACACCTACACTCACTCATAATACACATTCCACGCGTACATGCGTGATCGGGCCTTTTTCTTTTTCTACATAACGCTCATTTATTTATTGGCAGAGCTGTTTGTCTAATTTCTAAGTTACCTTTTTATTTTATTGATTTATTTAATATTTTTTTTTTTTTAATTTTTGTTTCGCCTCTCATGTTTACATTGTCTACATTTCAATTGCATAAAAACGACAAGTGGAAGTGCGGAGTCTCCTAATACAAGCAATTCCTTGCTTAAAAGGTGATCTCCAATAATATGTACCAAAATGCCCTTTTGTAATTGAAATAAAGTATTTTTTTTTTTTTTTTTTTTTTTTTTTTTTTTTTTTTTTTTTCATCAACAGACCTGAGTTTGGACTCGTGCCCTAATTGGGCACGAGGGCACGAGTCCAAACTCAGGGCAATATGTTCACCCCCATATTCCATGGGACTAAACATAACTGGCGAAATATGGATGTCGTTACTGAAGCACACCTCTGATTAGACCTTCGGAGTGGTCTAGATTACAGATGTGATGTTACGTTATTTCTTCAAATTCTTCAGCATATTCGCGTATGTAACTGGCCGACTACTAAAATAAATCAACAAACGTTACGTGTAGAGAAACTTGGCTGCTAGTGCCGCAGCTGTAGCGATTCGCGACCTTGTAGGAAAACATCTTTATTTAGTGCTAAGATATTAATACACCGTATCATGCATATTAGAGTATGTACACTTGTACAGACCAGCACATCAAGCTGCAATCAGTCAAAATTTAATAGATTTTCAACCTTATCGCTAATGAATGCGGTTCAAGGTTTACTGGGGAAAATTTTACAGTTTCGGGTATCTTGACTTGACCTGCTGGAGTCTGTATTATGGACTGATCATGTTTTTTTTTTGTTGCTATTTTTAGTAAGGGCAGAGATCAGTTTTGCTATGTCATTCTGCAACGTTACGCTTTTTGCTAGAAACTTTATGGAAATTGTAAATTTGGCTGTAGAGTAGAGGAAGACCAAAGAAATAATTGATGGACTGTGTGAAGGATGATATGGCTTGAAAGCAGATGGATGACGAGTAATAGAGAAGTGTGGAAGAAGAAGACATGCTGCGCCGACCCCAAATAAATTGGGATATGGGGCAGAAGATTGATGAAGTTTTTATAGAAGTTGTCAAATCTATCTACATGTAATATAAACCTGACTCCATCATCTGCCTAGCCTTTTCCCTAACTATCTTGGGGTCGGCTTCTAGTCTAACCGGATGCAGCTGAGTACCAGTATTTTACAGTAGTAGTAAGTGGGTAATACGATACCCCGTGGTAAGACTGCATGTCAGACTTTTGGCCTCTGACTACTCGTAAGTCGTAATGACTGTCAAAGATCTACAAATGACAGCCGGGAACAACGGCTTACCGTGATTTCAGAGGCACGGAGGAAACTCGGTATGTAATTATGGTCACCCATCCACGGACCAACCTCGGCAAGCACGGCTTAGCCTTACAGTTCGACCGTGCGGCTGTTATTGTTTAGCCACGATCTCCTCAATATAAACCTGACTATAACATTTTAATTCAATTTCTTTAGATAGTTATAAATTTATAATGTCTTGCTACAAAGACTCGCAATTTAACAAAGGTATATTGGGGATCCCATTCATATATACAGGTCAACAATATGCATTGAGGTTCGAGCAGTCGATTTTAACAAAGATTTTTTAAGAATTTTCTTTTAAAATACTTCGGATTGTGGTGGAAACTGTGTTGCAATTAGGGTGCTGACTAACCCTAGCTGTACATATTGTTAGACAATGTATTGCGTGCTGACGAAAAACATCCAAAAGTTCTTTATAGCTGCAGGCTGCAGTAGCTTTTTCCTTAATTCGGTTGCTAACCTAGTTGTAGCCAGTCGTGAGACCTTTTATAATCTTTCAGAAAATATAACCCTAACAATACATGTAATGCATGTAAAGCATCCATAAAGCTTGAGTATTGACGATAAGTCGAGTCAAATAACATACGTCATTGGTAATTGTTATATTATTATTTGTGTGCAATCTCTCTACGTAATCTTCACACGTCACGTTTTATTATAAGCATTATCCGTGTCCATTACATGTCTATGTAAATTAAACCTGCATTATAATAGTTATTAAATTCTTCATATCTTTTGATCTTGCACAAGGGAAAGCCCCCCATCTCTCTTTTCCCTATTATCATATCACATACCTATTCTCTGCTAATTCTTATTTTCATCATCCTGTTCATCATCATCATCATTTCAGCCGAAAGACGTCCACTGCTGGACATAAGTCTCCCCCAAGTGTCGCCACATTAACCGGTCCCGTGCCACTCGCATCCAGCGGATCCCCGCAAGCTTCACCAGGTCATCGGTCCATCTAGTGGGAGGCCTTCCAACGCATCGTCTTCCGGTTCGCGGTCGCCATTCAAGAACTTTTCGGCCCCATCGGCCATTCGTTCTGCGAGTAGTGTGCCCACTGCCATTATCGTGTTGCGTTGGTCCAACTGTAAATCAAAGGCCTACAACAACGTTTTCATTAAAATTATATTCTCTTCTCATTATTTTTTCAGTCTATTCCTACCCTTATCTTAATTTATTTGCAGTCGGTCAGCTCAGTAAGCCTGTCGTCTTCTTCCATACATCTTAATTAAGTACTAACATAGTCAACGTTGTAATGTATAGTGCATGCTTCTAGCAAGAATGACAAGAATGTATTGGATAAGCAATCCGATCTTGCTAAAAACTAATTATTTTGGAAATTTGTGAAGTGAAGTATAAAGGGTGTAAATACCTCTTAACGAAGCTGAAAGGCACTGGTTCTCCCTGTCATTGCTATTATTTTTTTGTTCTACACCATACCTGGGAACCCTCTAGTTACGGAGATATTAGGGGTCAAAGTTATAACTTTTTGACAAGTATTTTTTTAAATACAAGTTTTTAATGTAAGATTTTTATCTTAAACACCTCCACGACCCCCGAACTATTCAATCCGTCCATCAGCACAATTTTTTGAGTGCGTTACATTGAGTTCTACCACAAAACATGATTTTACACCACCCAAAAAAAAGTCGTTTCCCAGCAATAATTTTTGCGTAAACTTACTTAGTTTCATGTGCAGAATGCTTGGTTGACGGCTTCGTGATGAGGTGATTTACGCGGTGTATATTAACTGTCAGCACTTATTTCACCCGCTAAGGGGTTGTATTTTTCAAAATCATTTTTTTTTGCGGTTGTCTACGTCATAATAATTCTCTATGCCAAATTTTACCCCGATACGTCCAGTGATTTAAGTGTGCGTGGATAGTCAGCCAGGACAATCGATTGTATATGTATAGAAGATAGATAGATTTTACACTTTGGCAGTCGTTACAGGTAGTCAGTGGCCCAAAAGTCTGACAGCCAGTCTTACTAAGGGGTATCGTATTACCCAGTACCTACTAACTGGGTTGCGGAGGTCAGATAGGCAACCGCATCCGGTTAGACTGGATGCCGACCCCAACATAATTAGGAAAAGGCTAGACAGATAATGATGATGAGATAGATTTTACACACTCTCAGCTATTTCGTGACTGGCAGGCATATCTTTTTATAGGAAGGAACGTATACATTTTACTGCATGTTTTACGATTTTGGCTGCCTTGAAAAGCCGCCAAAATCCTCAGAGAATCTACTTTGTGCCTGGAAATTGAATCTAAAAAGTAAATAATGGCTTTACTTAGTTGGCTTATGCCTTGACTGTAAATCTACATACTCTACTTACTAAGTAGTTGCAAAATAACATGCAATGTGGATATAAAATTCTATGATTATATCAGCTTTTGCTTAAAGCTTCGCCCGCATCGAGGTTAATAATTATCCCACGGCAACGTACTATTGGGATAAAAAATACAAACATCCGAATTGAGAACCTCCTCCTTTTTTAGAAGTCGGTTAAAAAGTATCCTTTGTATACAAGGTGGAAGTGACGCCGACGCAAAAACGTTTACCACGAATTCAGTTACATCATTCTGAGCCCCTCCAAATAAAACATTTTCCACTGTAATTAAAAAACTAATCGGTTTCATACATGTTTATGTATTTATTTAGGATCACCAACAAAGGATGTACGCAGATCATGTGAAATAAATAATGGACTTCAAAAGTATCACGAGAGAGCAGCGGTGGCCCAGTGGTGGCAGCCCCGACTTACAAGCAGTAAGTCGTAGGTTCGAACCCAGGCAGGCGCATTACTTTGTGTAATTTATTTCATCATCGCTGCTCTCAAAATGGTGAAGGAAAACATCGTGAGGAAACCGGCATGTCCTATAACTAAAAATTCGAAGACATGTGACATCTAACCCGCACTGGGCCCGCGTGCGTGTTTACAAAAGCTATAACCATTAGAGTGCAAACTGAACTGGCTTAGCTTTTGTTTGACAAAAACTTGCCAAAACCCTAATCCATTCTAGTACAGAAATTGACCGAAATCGCGTAGACTTTGTTAGACAAATTCCTTCTAATATTGCAGCAACAAATGCTATTCAATTTGATACCGATATTTACCGATCGTTAGCTTCAATAATAGGCGGATAATTACGTGGAAATTGGTATTATTTTGGTAAAAATCTAGAATTCTTTGGCAGGCGGAGGGGGGTGAGGAGGTGTGTACCCCTTTTCCCCTGGGACCACTCCCGTTAAAAGGTAATGCACCGTTCTTGAGAAAAACTAATTATTGTAACCTAACCTCAAAATAATTTATAGTCGCTTATAAAGCATAGTCGACGTAGCCTATTTCTGTCTGCAGGGTTTACAGTAACCTAACACGAAGGGGAAGTCGTCCCCTTCGAACCTAACCTGTCCGGGTCGGGGTGCCCCAAGTTCAGAGCTCGCTTCGCTCGCTCTTGCAGCCAAATTCTCCTGGATGCGTATGATACAGTACTAGGTTTTGTCCGTGCATTTTCTTTAAAAATATCCAGGCCAAAAGCTAATCTATTTGAGTTATTTTTTTTACTGAGATAGATTAGGTTTTGGCGAGTAATGTGCACAAACAAAAGCTCATCTAGCCTTTGTAAATTCGCGGCCCGCGTGGTGGATTAAAGCCCACTCCCTCTCATTGAGAGGAGGCCTGTGTGCCAGCAGTGGGAACATTATAGGCTGATGATGATGATGAAAAGTATCACGTAGGTGAAATCCGTCACTTACACATTTTGACCGTGTAGGTATTGCACTCTTGTAAGGCACAGCTGTTTTATTGTGTCTGTGTTCCAATTTCATCAAAATCCGTTCAGCCGTTGTCGCGTGTAACCGGAGTAACAGACAGAAGACTTACTTTCGCATGTTAGAAAATATTTGTATGAATTTTGCGAATAAAATACAACCGCAAATCGTAAAATTTCCCCATTGCAGAACATTTCATGAATTTAAACCATCGAGCTCATGGTTACAAACAACCCTCGGCTTCAAAGCCTTCCATCTGAAAACAAACAACAAAACAATGTTCGTTTGAACAAAACAACCCTGTCTTTGTTAACTGACGGGAAGGGCCAACTTGGGGGATGCGGTCCGGTTTTTACTGAGCTTTGAGCACGTGAATACAAAGAGGAACCTTCTGGAAAAGTAAATAATACAAGTCTCTAACATTTCATGTGGTTACGACTGACTTAATGAGGGACTCAGTTCATCCAATCCTACTAATATTATAAATGCGAAAGTTTGTGAGGATAGATGGATGTTTGTTACTCTTTCACGCAAAAACTACTGAATGGATTTGGATGAAATTTGGCACACGGGTAGTTTATAACCTGGATTAACACATACGTGGCGTAGGTTAATAACTTAAGTATATAATGTAAAAATTCAATCTATGCTTGAGGTATTGGCCTAGCAACAAATTTTTTAAATATCACGTTGGTCAATTGAGAAAAATATATTCGATTTAATAAAGGTCTTCGGATTTAAATTATTCTATCATCTTTTATTGTCTGCTTACACTGCATGAATATTAGTGTACGTAATTGCTTTGGCAGTACATACGCTAAACATAGGATACTTTTTATCCCGATAGTATGTTCTCGTGGGACAATTATCGAACTCCACGCGGGCAACGCCGCGGGCATAAGCTAGTTATACATACGTGGAACATGCTTGAAGCAATGAAAGGTGATTGGACAGTAAAATGTATTGACATTGCTGTGTGGAAAGTCTAACTGTGCAGTATTAGTACGTCTACCATGAGTTTTAACAATCTATACTCAAAAAAATTTATGAAAACTTTTACAGCGCCTCTAGCGGATAGTTGGGTACTAAAATGCGCAGTATTAGTCACTATAGTTATCTACCCTACGTCACCGTGTAGTAAACTAAACTACAGCGACTGCAAGTTTGGGCTTCATTTGCTTAGATTTTGGTAGTAAGCACCAACACTGCTCATGGTACCATTGAAAAAGCTAACTATAGTATTTGCTTATTGACGGAACTATTGCAGTTACGTCAAGCGATCTAACTATGACAACTCATGGTAGACGTACAGCTCAATTATTGCGGACACTTGTCCGAGGTGATTGGATAGTCTTTTAAGTGATCATCATTCTCTTGCACTTATCCCAATTTATTAGGGGTCGTAGAACGGTTAGGTTTGGTTAGCCGGGTTGTTTCCGCACTTAGCCTCTTTATTGGGCCATTGTACGTATGAAAAAACCTCTGTTTACTCCAACCATCCCAGGTCCTTCCAGAAAGCTAGCAGCCTTTTCAGGCTGCTGCACGCCTCCGGGAGCGATGCCGGCGATTGTAGAGTCCGTGCCCGTTGATCTTCCGCGTCCATGCATCCTCTTCACAGAGGGCCATCCGTCACACCTAAATAGGTGTTTGTTCAGGAGACAGCGGCCGGGGGTCGTAGTCTCGTAGAACGGTTTCTGGATTTGTGCCCGGTTGATGGCAATAGGCTCGCCCCCTACATGGGACTTAAACATAACGGGCGAAATGTGGGAGTACTATTAGGTACACCTCTGCCTAACCCTTCGGGGATTACAGGCGTGATTTATTTATTTATTTGAAAAGACATGTAGAAAATCCAAGTAATTGAAAAGAAACATATTTAGAATAAAGCATGATAAAACATTTAAAATAAAGTACATACTTAAAATTACAACAAAAAAAAAACATCTTTCATGCATCCTCCTAATTAATGAATTTATATTAAATGTATAGTAAAAAGAAACATATTTAGAATAAAGTATGATAAACATAATAAAAAAGTACTTAAAATGACAACAACAAAAAAGCCATCTTTCATGCATCTTCTCACAGAAACTCAAACATCAACGACATACGTCTACCCAGCTCGAGGCAAATAAATCACACTCCGGTGTCGATGTCAGAAGAGCGTTCAGCATTGCCAGGGCGCGAACCAAGGGAGAATTAGAATGTGAAACTGTGCGTGCAGACGGAACGTCCAACAATCTGTGTCCACGGGTTCTAAGTTGGTATTTGGGCACGAGGGGAACAAAAAGATGTTATGTTATGTTACTTCTCTATTGCTCGTCATCTCAGTCGCCACCCCCGTTAGCCGTATCATCTTCCACACAGCCCTTCCATCTGTTTTTTTGGCCTTCCCCTACTCTTATACCCATCCAATCAATCATCTGAAAAGATGCTCAGCGACATTTTCCATTCACAAATAATCTTTAAAGTTTAGTAACAATAATATAGGCCAAGATACTTAAATGAAGGTTTTGTAACCTTCATTTAAGTATCTTGGCCTATACATGCCAATATCTGCAAGTACGTACAAAATTAATTAATAATACCGATAATATAATGTACCATGGATACAGGTTCAATCATAATTCTCCGCAGCGGAGCGATGAAAATCGATTGCCATGTTGGACAAAGAACCGAGTTGGCGCGCAGATTATAGCTAGGTGATACTAGGTATATTATTTTGCCAGGGTCGTTCGTTGTGTCTGTGTGCAATTTCCTTAAATTATTTCAAATGTTCATGGAGCTAGATTGTTTAGTTCCATGAAAGTTGACTGTCTACTTAAATTGTCCGTCCGTAAAGCTCTAAGAATCTTGTGCGATCGATGAATAGATGGATGGCAGAGTGAAAGATGTTTTTACTATCGTATGAAATGGCTTTCATTATTATCGTTATCAACCTAGCAGTCCACTGCTTGACATAGGCCTCTCCAATTGCACGCCATTCAAACTGCATTCTCGGCAATTCTCATTCATATGAAATGGCTGCAAAATTGACTGTTGCCATCTTAATCTGTATTTGCTCAACAGTCTAGTTCTCTGCCTGTCTGCATGGTGTTATTGTTATTATGTTCAAGGTATATTACGTAAGCAAAGTTGTGTCAACGTAAATCTTTACAATCGTGACATAATTAGCAATAATCGTTGCAACATAGTTAAACATTAACGAGACGTAAGGGCCTAGACTCCACCGAAGCGGACACGAGACGCGGGGAGAGATGTGTTGTTAACAACCAATGCTTATTTGCACTTTTCGTCTCCGGTTAGCTTTAGTGGAAACAGTTGAGCAGAGGGGAGTGGAGATGTTTCCTAATTTGTTTAGGCAAGCGGAGACCTAAAGAGACGTGCGGTGTGCTGTTGGCGGCTTGCAGTGACACTTGTCATGAAGTCATGTCATTTAGTAATAATGGTTAGAAACACATTTGGGCTGCGACACAAGATACAAGAGTAGTGTGTTTATACCTTAAGAAAGAACACGTTAAAGTCTTAAGTCATTACTATGTTAATTCTATCTAATGCAACCACCTTTCAGACTGTTTAATGAGGTATTGTGTATGGTTCGGAGTAGGTACTTAGTGTAATATCAAACTTTATCTTTAATTTCGATGATTATCCTTATAGAAGTAAACACATTAAATGATAATGTTATGTCGAAACAAAACCCGTGAGAGCATTAACAACTTCAAAGCGTAAGAAATATTATGACAATCAAGTTTTTATTAGGTTTGCGAAGGTCTAATGTGGATGTAATTGAGTTTCTGTGTAAAAAAGTATAATATTTTCCACTATTTGGTATTATTATGAGAACATTTTAAAATAAAACAGATATTAAAATATCTGCATTGCAACAAAATCATAGAACAGTGCGAACATAAACATAACTAATTAATTCATTCATGCTTACAAAGGAAGCTCAGATTCCACAGTAAGATGATTTCGTTTACAGTCCAATGCTGATGCCCTGTGCCCTTTACCTTTTCAAATTCAATGACTTGTATATTCTATCCAAGTGAATATCTCAAGTTGATGTAAACTAATCAAGTGGAATAAGCAGTCAGGTATTTGCAGTAAATCATCATCATCATAAACATTGAACGACAACGGGTATTTAGGGAAACTTCTTGATCAGAATGTTGGGCCACAAAAGGCATGAATGAAAAGCGTTTGCAAGTGGCTGAGATGTGAATGCTAATGGGGATGAAAAAATAGGAAGTCTGAAAGTGGCGCCTGTGATTGAAAAGTTGTGTGGTAATCGGTTGTCGTGGTATCTGATACAGAGGAATGAGGAAAATATCGTGAGGAAAGTCTTGGTTTTTAGGACTGTGGAGCTTTAAGAGTGACCAAAGAAAGGAGAAATGGACTGTGTGAAGGATGATATGGCAAGAAGGAGGTGTCTGATGAGATGACGAGTAATAGAAAAGTATGGAAGAAAAATACATGATGCGCTGACCGCTGACCCCTAATAAAATGGGAGAAGGGCAAGAGAATGGTGGTAAACTTATTTCTTTATGTCGCTGGCACAACAGTTCTACTGTTGGCTTAAGATTTGCCCACTTCCACACATTCCACAGAGTCGTCGGTGGCAGCGCAAGGGTTACTTTGGATTTCTTGTTGTTTTGAAGCTCAGAGAACAAAAGGTGGTACATACTTTGCAACTAAGATTAATATCCTCACCCTGCTGCCGTTTCGTTGATTTAGTAATACATGTCAGTGATGGTGAATTCGATGCCCCCTCGGAGGGGAACTCCGATTCAAATGAAGTTAGCAATACAAACATAGTTCCATATAAGACGTTCCTTCAGAGCCCGACCTTAAAGTCCGCTTCCCACTTAAGTAAACGCACTGATCAAATGACTCCAATGACTCAATCGTTACCATCACATGAATTGATATCCTATTACATCGAAGCCCAACTCCTTCAATTGATTGAAATTACTAAGATTCAGAGTCAATTGAAAGGTCTTCTCACAATTATGTATTGATTTTTCGCCTGTGAGATCATGGTGCGAAACCGGGACTGGTGGCTAAATAATAACAGCCGCGCAGAATTTTCAAGGTTAAGTAGTCCTAGCCGAGGCCGGTCCGTGGATGGGTGATCTTCTGTTATGTACCGAGTTCTCTCCGTGCCTCGGAAAGCACTTTAAGCCGTTGGTCCCGGCCCTCAATAGGGGTGCGGACTGGGTAAAGAAAACGACATACTATTTTGTCCGTCAGACAGGTAATACAAAAATATTAGACATGTATTTTTTGTTTTATCAAAATATCAAAAAATCACTTTGTTAAAACTCATTAAAGTTGGAGAGTGGGGGCTCACTACGTCACAAGTAGGTATAAAACTTACCTACATGTGACGTCATGCACCATTTCAACTCAATATATCTCCGTAATTTTATGACCACGTGAAAAAAGAAAAAATACGTGTCCAATACTTTTCAATAAACTATCCGACGGAAAAAAAAGTGATCACCCCTATTGTAGATCAGACAGTCGGTCGTTACAGGGTAGTAAATGGCCCCCAAGTTTGAGAACCAGTCTTGCCAAGGGGTATTGTATTACCCAGTACTAACTGAGTGGTGGAGGTCAGATAGGCAGTTGCTCCATGTAAATTACTGGTATTCATCTGGTGGGACTGGAAGCCGACCCCAACATAGTTAAGGAAAGCCTAAGCATAGATGGCTATCGGTCAAGGTGCAAAACCGTACCAAGATGTGTCACTCCAGTGTTGCCAACTTCAATTTAGAGCAACGATATGCATTTCAAGATGTCAATCCAGTGATACCAATGTCTACATGTAATCTAATATTGTTTATTACGCGTGGCTGGTATTTATCAGTGGCGTAGTAACTAGTAACACGGTTCTGAAGTGGGACAAACCTATCAATTTGTTGTAGGTTGATTCGTGTACGATTCAGATGACCACACACATTGTGATTCAGATAATTTTGCGTACGTAATCTCGTATCGCTTCCGTCGAATTATATGAAGTTAGTGATATCAGTCTTACCAGGGGTATCGTATTACCCAGTACTGACTGGGTTGTCGAGGTCAGATAGGAAGTTGCTCCATGTAAAATACTGGTATTCAGCTGCATCCGGTAAGACTGGAAGGAGACCACAACTTAGTTGAGAAAAGGCTAGACAGATGATGATGAGCTCATGCCATGGTAATAATAGTAGCAGGTCAGCAATGAATTAACGGCTACTCTATGACGCGCGACAGTTTTGCCTGCATACGTAAAAAAAGAAAAACTCTTTCTGACGCACATAGTAAAAATATTTCCATTCGTTAAGGTTTACACCTATTGACAGAACTCGAGAGAATTTACTTCAATTAAACCGTTTAACAGGCACTTTTGAACCTCAAGAGATGGTCAGTTATAAAGTTGAAGCTATTTGTTCGTTTTAAAACGTAAGTCTCTATAAAAGAGTTTCTTGCCGTTTCTTCTCCATAGAGAAGAAAGATAAGACACTCTTCAATCAATTAAGATATTAAAGAGGTATTATACATATTATACATCGGGCTGGTGTCAGCAACTCCATGCTCAAAGCACGTATTTTGCGTATGGCGTATTTCAGAATTCTTGTTGCTATACATACTACTCTACCTCTAATCAAATAAACGATTCCTATATCTACTTTGTAGTGTAAATACTTGGTGAAATAGCACTACACATGCAAATAGATCAACTCGTGCACAATCTTCTTATCATTATAGTAAATCAAGAATAGGCACATAAAAGTCCTCATCTATTCTTAGTTCGAAACAAACCTAATGTCATTACTATTAGCTTATCTAAGTACTAGAGAACTACTTAAGCGCTGGCTGAACTGTTGTGCTCGTTAGAGTCTAATTAGTTCATAATTACAAAATTTTAGCTTAGTAACAGGGTAAGTTCTTATGCAGATGAGACCTATCAAATTATTATAAAAGGTATCCTATGTGTTAATCCAGATTATAAAGTATGTGTGCCAAATTTCATCCAAATCCATTCTGGAATTTTCTTGTGAAAGAATACCACACGTAATACAGCGATCATCGGATCCATCCACACAAACTTTCGCATTTATTTATTTATATTTATTTATGCACACACAAAATACTTAAAAGAACAGTACATTAAGATAGTAGAGCACAAAGGTACAGCTTATTTCAAAAGAAATAAAAGTAGTAAGACTTTTTTTTTAAACATCAATATCATTGCCTGCCCTTATCCCAATTAATTTATGTTCGGTGCAGCGTGTCTTCTTCATCCATACTTTTCTATTACTCGTCATCTCATCAGTCGCCTCCTTTCTTGCCATAATATCAACATAAAATAACACCAACTTTGACTTTATCAGCCTTCACACAGTCTATCCAGATATTTTTCAAAACAACAAGTTAGGCGAAAATTATAGCGTTGTGAAATGGATTAGTCATCTATTCAACCATTGTTTAAAAACACACATGGTACCTGCGATGTTCTAGTTCTCTTGGGTCAAAGTCGGCTGTTCATTGATGACTATTGCCCCTAATTACTATCTAGTTCAATCTAGTTTCGTGCGTTCTCATTCGTTTTATTTCAGTCGTACTTAATGATTTGATTTTATTGGAACAGAGCTGCATTCACGCGGTGACAACATCATAAATATGGAGACCTTTTCGTGCCTCAGAAAGCACGTTAAGCAGTTGGTATTGGCTGTCGTTCGTAGATCTTTAACAGTCTTTACGGGAAGCCTGAAAGTCTGGCAGCTAGTCTTGCCAAGGGCAACCCCTTGGAACCGGTAACTGGCTTGTGTACGTCATAAAGGCAGTCGCTCCATGTAGAATACTAGTATTCCGTAAGACTGGAAGCCGACCTCATATAGTTGGGAATAGACTAGACAAATTAAGTTACATTCTCGCGGTCTTATTATACCTATGATTACGTATGTTACTTTATCAAGCGCCCAATGCCATACCAAACACATCACTTGGACTTTTGCTTACCTCATACGGAAGACGAACGTGACAAACACTATTGTATGCAATAAACAAGCAAGTCACTTCGTGTATGCGCACAAAGTTGGACTACATATTATTCTGATCATTGTTTTCAATTCGATGACCTAAATAAACTGCGTTCCTATAGGAAATGACTCATTTTCGTATAAATTAAGTAAAAGAAGCAGAAACAGAATTTAGTGCTTCATATTGGAGCGTCATTGACAATGAAATGACTCACGTGCATAAAGAGGGCTGATATTTGGGAGCACAAGCCGAGCATAAGCTATATTAATTCTGTTGGCCAGAATATGATATTAATTGAACTATGTGAGTTATAATAATAGAGTTTTCATTCATGCCAGGTTGCACAAACATGCCTTTGTCGACTGTGCAACCTGCCAAAAACGAATTTAATCTTATTTTTAGCCCATTCACCTATGTGTCTATGGTTGTAAAGAGAATCAAGTGCGCACAATCATCTGAAGTATCTTTGTTACGGCACGGTACAACAAACAGTATAGGTTACAAGTTATAACAGTATCCGCCTCCAAACCACTTAAAAGCAAAGCCCCACATCAAATACAATGACTAACTCAATAACCAAGTAACAGCTTAACCCGTAAAGCAACATAATCTCAAGCTTTTAACTTACTTTGTTTTTAAAGACTTCCAAGAAAACCCTAGATTTTGAACACAATGTATTTGGGACGGAAATCACACAAATTCGTTCGAGTAATCTGCAAGCTTTACATTTTAGTTTGACCTACAACGCCCTGATTGTGGCGATAACTTACAAAGTGATAAATTAAGTAGAAGGAGGGAAGCGATATTTTTCATACTTTGTCTTTGGTTTGTACAATGTTACAAAATGTCTACATACAATCTATCATCGCCTTCCCCGGCAGAAAACTATAAATAGCGATTGCCGAGGGGGATACAGTCAGAATTAATAAACCGCGATAAGGGTAAAAAATATAAGAAACGATGGACGAACTATGTGAATGATAATATGGCTAGAAAGTCTACGTGGCTACTCTTGAGAAGACGACTAATAGAGAAGAATGGAAGAAGAAACATTACTGCCACGACCCCAAAACGTGTGGAAAGTTAAAAAAAAAACATGTAAAAACACCCATGAGTTAGCAGGAGTGCCCAGGAATTCCCGAGGACAACTCAAGCAAGAAGAATAAATACCTCGTAAAATTTCAAGTTCAAGACAACAACAAACGTGGACGGCACGACCACGCTACGAGTATGTGCAATAAGAAGGCCGAGACTCAATTGGACTTAGTCAAAATGGCATTGACCAGTCATGGCCTGCCAGTACTAACAATGTTTCTGGAAACTATATTGTAGATCTCTTATTCATTTTAATAACGGAACGAAACGGCTCATCGTATAAAAACAAGACAAAAACCAGCCACTGAAAGGGTTCTGCACCACATTTATTAAGATCAAAGACATTCAAATATTTAAGAGCCATGGACGGGACAAGAAGAAGAAAATCATAATCCAATGTGTGTCTAACTTGATACTACTTAGTAACAAATCGGTCTGTCTAGTTTCATACGCCCGCTTGTCTGTCATGTATCCGGGATCAAAATTTTTGTTTGAAAATATCAGCTATGTCCGCTCTATATTTTTTTAAATCTCTTTGATTATTATCAAGCATAAAATATCCTTTAATTTTTAACTCATGGTTAATATTTGTTGTTGTAGCGGCCATAGAAAATAATTACACTATCTGTGAAAATTTCCATGGCTGTTTACCTAAGTTACAGTCCTGTACTAGACGGACAGACAGTGCAGTCTAAACAGCAGGGTCCCTCTAGGTACGAAACCCTAACAATACAAAAAACGAAAGCAACAAAGTGCCGGCTACTCTACTCGCAGGTGAGGCGATATACGTTAAAACGTATGGACTAATAAAAACACATAAAAACACTTTCCTCAATGTATGAAACCACAAAGTACTACAATGTATTGAGTTTGTTGTCCAGCGGTTATCGACGACATTGTCCTATAATGCGGGGGGCACAAGTGAGAAATAAATAGCGGAGGATGGGTAAAAAGAGTATTTTGTTGTATACTTTAAGGAATTGGCTTTCTTACTAGTGTCAAATCAGTGTTTTAAATTGGGATTCAGTCGGCACAACACCATTTAATACCCATTTATATATTCACTCGTCTCTCCTGTCATAACCTACCATACCCACATCATCTTAACCGTAGAGGACTAGTGGGAAAAAATATTCCCACTAGTTCTACCGTTGAACTGTTAGTAGGATTAGTGGGAAGGATCCATCACTTCAACCCGGATCGCCCACTGTATATGTATAGGCCTTACTTTTTTTCTGCCATACTTCCCGGTTCCTTGCATCCCCGATCCAGGTGTTTCCCGCGATTGAACACACCCTTAGACTTTAACGTTTTTACGTTTTTAACCGACTTCCTTAAAAGGAGGTGGTTATGTATTCAACCAACATCTTTTTTTTTCATGAATGTACACCTATTTCCGGAATTACTGGTCCGATTTAGGTGATTCTTATCTTCTCTTTGATGTAACAATGTAAAATTTATACTTGAATAAGACTTATGTGAGATACCGCAACTAAAAAAGGGTAAAATAAAAACTTTTTGAAAGAAAAAACACTAAAAAGTCGAAAATAACTTTACTTTCGGAAGTCTGTAGCAAAAAAGTAAATGCAACAAACAAAAGTCACCCAATCCCGAAAGTAAAGTTATTTTCGACATTTTAGTGTATTTTTTAGAATTCGGTTATTTTGTTTGTCAAAAAGTATTTTAATAAGTTTACTTCTCATTCCCGCTCCACGCGTATGTAACACAACACTTTTTTACAATGTTTGCGTTCAGAAACGCGTCCGTTGACATAAGACATTGCTTTTATTGCGCGTTATAGAACGAGCCTGTCGGCAACGGGATTCCAGCTTTACAATGTTGATAATATTTGTTTTGTTGCTGCAAACAAAGTATGCGTAGGCCTGCGTAGCAACTAAGTATTTGCTACTGTTCTTATTTGATTTTGCACAGTGGTCTTTATTCTCATTTCAATAAGGTTTAGGTCTGAGTAATATAAGTGTGAAAGAACAGTAGTCGGTTCTCTTTTGGGATTTACTCTGATTGATGAATCTTTTGTTTATGTGTCAGCTGAAGATTTTTAATCAGTGCTAATGGAAGAATTCCTGGATGACACACGACCTACGCTGCCCCCTATACTTAGTAGGCCTTTGTGAAATAAAATATTGTGATTTTGAAAATCGTCTTCTTCAGTTCCTTGGGTAGAAAGACATAACCATGTGGCCGGTCATCTTTCATTTGTATAAAACAAGCACTTGACTAGTCACAGTCAAGTTCACGGTTACTTTGTATCAATCATCAATTCATCACCTTATCAGCTGTTTATTGTGCCTACTGCCTGCTGTCACTCGAGACTCCCAATCTGTGATATGGGTTGGGCCGCATATAAACCAAATATTTCGGCTTAGTGCGGATTCTTACATGAATCTTCTCTGTTCCCTGATCATTATAATGTGGATCACTTCAAAGTTCGAGTGGATCGGTTTCTTCTAGGCAAGCGTGCTCCACCCTAGGCCGCATCATCGCTTCACATCTGGCGAGTTGCGGTCAAACAAACGCAAGCTTATAAAATAAGAGGTGGATGGATCTTAAAAAGGTAGTAGGGTACGCAAGGTGGAGTCGGATTTGAATGTTTTATAATATCTTCGAAATTTGGATTTGCCGGTGTCTTTTTCATGTTTGTCTTCAAGGTTCAAGTTGATGATTAAGGTGATAACACTGCTCTTATCTTTGTTACAGATGCTGCAGGAGAAGCGCCTCTGCATCCTGGGAGCAGAACTCTCCAAGCTGGATATATTCGAACGGCTGATGCGGTTCACCGGGTCGCAGCTCAGGCTGTTGCAGTGTTTCCAGGTATACACACGTGGCTTTTGGATTTGAGGAACTTTTATTATGAATGATGTACTAGCGGCTTCGCTCGCTTACACTTCGGTAATTGTCCCACGGGATCACACTACCAGGATAAAAAGTATCCTATTTGTTAATCTAGGTTATAAACTATCTGTGTGCCAAATTTCATTCAAACCCGGTCAGTAGTTTTTGCGTGAAAGAGTAACAAACATCCACCTATCATGACAAACTTTCGCATCCATACTTCCATACTAATATTATAAATGCGAAAGTCACTCTGTTTGTTTGTTACCTTTTCACGACTAAACGGCTGATTGGATCTTAATGAAATTTGGCAAGAAGATAGATTTCAACCTGGGGAACGACATTGGCTATAAATCATCACGCTACGACCAATAGGAGCGGAGCAGCAATGAAAAATGTTGCGAAAACGGGGAAAATGTGACGCACACGAAGTTGCGCGGGACAGCTAGTTTAATATAAGTAGGATAGTAGAAACTCAGTGTCATGATGGTGTAAGACTAGGACTCGGGATATGAAGAAAGAAATGTACTAGATAGAAAACACGTGCTGCGTTGACCTGCCGGGAATGGCATAACACACTGCCAAAGGCAATTGCTTTCATTTCGACTGTTCAACAACATTGATTGTGTTATTTACGTTGTTGAGCAGACGATTTTCTCCTACCTATGAAGCAATGGATAAGTCTTTTTTTTTTCAAATCGTGCGTTACGCAATTGGATTGCCTAAATAAATTGAGATTAGGGCAGGAAGATAATAAGATAATGGTTGTTTTCTTCTGTGCTATGTTGCATTCTGCATTTTAGCAAGCTGGCTAGACTCCTGTAATACTCATTTAGGGATACTCACATTTTTTTTTCTTTGTCCATTGTGTAGTTTATGGAAAAGTATTGGACACGTATTTTTTATTTTTTCACGTGGTTATAAAAATACGGAGATATATTGAGTTGAAATGGCGCATGACGTCACATGTAGGTAAGGTGTATACCTACTTGTGACGTAGTGAGCCCCCACTCTCCAACTTTAATGAGTTTAAACTATGTAGTGTTTTGATATTTTGATAAAACCAAAAATACGTGTCTAATATTTTTGTATTACCTGTCTGACGGACAAAATAGAATGTCGTTTTGTTTACCCAGTCCGCACCCCTATTCCAAAAGTATTATCTACTTCTAAAATCCCAACCTATTACGTTATTTATTATTTAAACAAAGTTTCTGAAGTAAAACCTGTCTCCATTGTAGAAAGGAATATTATAGCGGGCTGTCAGAACAAATGACTCTTCTGTCACGTACACACTCGATAGTAAACAGCCTGTGTTTACGACGGACGCTATGTCTTGCTCATCATATTCGTATGATATATTGTTACCTCTCATTTTGGATTTACCCAAGTCTTGTCTTTGGGCTGTGCAAGCGGCTAGACGTCATTAATCTCTTTTGTGTCTGCTTCTTAAGATGGTTTTATAAGTCTTGCACAGAGACAAAACTATCGTTAACACTAAAATACGGGATATTTAGCATGTTAACTATTTATTATGAGTTCCCGATATTTCGGCACTGTTGTAAGCGCCGATGATCACATGATCACGGAATCGGATAGACTGAAGTTATTGCTGGTGAGTGTTTATGAGCAGACAAAAAGATCTACCTTCTTCCATTTACGTTTTACGCCCTCGCGTAGCGCTACCACTGTCACTCACAACTCGATTCTGTTCCAGACACCCGAAACTCATTGCGCTCGCGAACCTTTTTTGCCACGTTTTCGCTTTTCACACAGTTAGTGTTTATGATAGTGTTAGTGACCAAGTCAGTTTAAAAACTTAGATACAAGACTGCCAGCATCAGTCTGGATTGTGCAAGCTGGCTAGAGTTACATATCATGACATCATGAAGGGTTCTGCAGACGTGAACCTAAAAGTACACCCACATTTTGCCAGTCATGTTTAAGTACTATGTAATAGGGGGCGAACATATTGCCATCAACCGGGCACACCCAGAGTCCGTCACTGCTACTGAGAAATTCCTGATGGGAAAACCCAATATCACTTTGCAGCACCCGGAAGTCGAACCCAAGACTTCGTGCTCAGCGCTTATGATTACTTGACCAACGAGGCAGTCCTGGCTGTTGAATGTGTCTAAAATACAGACTCTGACGTAAAACCTGTCTCTTTATCACTGAAAAGTTTTGCGTCAGACACTGTGTTTTTGTATACTGTAGCGGGCTGTCCAAACAGCTGACTCTCCTGTCACGCACACGCTCGATATGTCATGCTGAGCGCGACTAGTGGAGCGCTACGTTGAGTTCTAGGGCTGGCAGACTTGTGACTATAATTAATCGTCTTTTACATCATATTCGTTTGTGTTCTCGCAAGTTGAATTCACCCAAGTCTTGTGTTTGTACTGTGTAAGCTGGCTGGATTTCATTAATCTGTTTTATTTAAAATCTTAATTCCAAAAAGCTGCTTCGACCCCAAATAAACTGGGATACTTTATTCCAAAAGTCAATATCTTTTTCCATCTATCATATAATCAAAATATAATATTTTACACTAGCTTATGCCCACTGCTTCGCCTGCGTTGTGCTCTGTCATTGTCCTACGAGATCGTACTACGGGATAAAATGTATCCTATGTGCTATTCCAGATTATTATCCATCCCTGTGCCAAATTTCGTCCAGATCCATATAGTAGTTTTTTCATGAAAGAGTAACAAACATCTAGACATCCGTAATTCCTCACAAACTTTCGCATACTAATAGTAGGATACTGCGCAAAATTCCGATTCTGAAGTGAAACTGACGGAAAGACTATCATTAATCAGTTTTACATCATATTTGTTAATGTGTGTACTATTTTTATATTTATTGTTCCTCGTATTTCATAAAATGGAAAAAATGGATTTTCCCAAATGTTGTCGGGTTTCCCGGTATAAATTGCCGTGGTAGTATTTTATGTATGTCTGTACTGTAGTCACAATATTCGTATGATAATGTATAGTCGTTGCAACTTTGTATCTTATCTCTTATCTCCGATAGAACCAAATAATGATATGCAAATTATGTGATAATAATAACAACATAATTTTCTTTTTTCCACTAATGTATGAATGGCTTGGCACGTGTCGATGGGAAGATAGCAGATGGTATCACCATAATGCCATGGAAGTTGGGAAGGCTTTTGGTGTGGGATACGACTTGCGTCGACACCCTTGCGCCTTCCCATCTTCCTAGCACGGTGAGTTGCGCTGGGGCTGCAGGTGCTGAAAACCTTAAACGGCGCAAATACAATAACTTAATTAATAATTGGTATGTATTTAAGCCGTTTGGGGTTGAAACACTACAAATGCACACCTTGTGTTTTGGGATATCGCCAAGCGTTTGGCCGACTCCTCAGTGACCTTTTTTGACGCCCTGTAATTTTTATAGTTGTAAATATTTTATTATTATTTTGTATCTATTTGTAGTTTGTAAATATGTAATATAATAAAAACTAACGACTTTTATCTACTGATAAGAAATAATGTTGTTTAGAATTATAGGTCACCATCGTTACCTAGGTAAATATAGTTGGGTTGGTGCTTTCAGGATCAATTTGACGGTCAAAAACGTTCAAAATTTTGTTGCGTACTCATCACTTTTTTTTTATGTGGGTTAAAAATCTAGGTAAATCAGAGGTATGTTTGACAAATTGGCACTGAAAATTGGGCTGTGATAATGAAGAATACGGGAATGCTCCTCAGGACTTATCTCTAACAGTATAGACAAATAAAAATGTAATTTATTTAAATCCTATGGTCTATAAGTTGAGACAGCCCTGCAGGTAATAGCGATTGTTAGCTAAATAGAGTCCACAGGCAAATGAATTCTGTTGTTATGTCATCTATAGGGGCTCTTTCAATACATCTAACATTGGCTCAATGTTAGCAGATATTAGAATAACTTCACGGGGCATCTCTGTAGCGGTGATGAAATAAACTACACAAAATGGGTGCGCCAAAGTTCACCTAAATTTTCAACTCCAATAATTGGAATTCCGAAAATGTTTTTCATAACATTTTTCATCCTAACAATCGCAATTCCTAACTACTCTATCTCTAATGTTCTAATTCCGAAGCATTCAACTTCATAATGTCAGTAGCAATAATCATCTATTATACTTTTATTTGTTTTCCTATATTTTCTCAACATAAGCATCTTTTACACTATTATTCAAAGTCATATCTTTTTTGTTTAGATTTATTTTTTATTAATTAAAGCGTCTTCTTTAATTTTATTTAAAGCGGTGTGTACCCGCAAAGATATCCATAGGTTAGGTTAGGTTAGAACTGTGACCAACTACGCGTGAGCCGAGCGAGCGAAGCGAGCGGTGCCGCGGTAGCGGCCGGCGAGCGCTACCTCGAAAATGGTCGTGAAATTTTTCTAAATATTTTTTTCATGGTGCCTCCACTATAAATATCATCTTCTACCCACATATATTATTTATTACACTTGGTAAATGTTTCTTTCTGAGTATGAGTGAAAATATTATGGTAATTATGTTTAGGGATAAAAGCGTTATGATAAAAAACAGTAGGAGTTGAAATATATTTACAATAATGATATTATTTATTACAATTTTCGGAAACATGAGTGTTATGAACATCGCCGGTTGCACTACAAATAGTATGAATGAAAACTTTAGGATGAAAAATTTTAGGAAGAGTGATCATTCGGATTACAAATCATTAGGAAGAACAATTTCGGGTAAAGAACTTTAGGTGAGCCAATATGGACCCACACAAAATAATGTGCTTGCCTGGGTTCGAACCAACGGCTTACTGCTCGTAAGTCGGCACTGCCATCACTGGGCCACCGCTGCTCTCCACGTTCATACATACTGGCCAGACACGCACGCTGGTTGCAAGTTTATTTTGTGAGCAAAAGTTTAACCGTCCTATCGTTATCCGCAGGCAGTGATAGAACACGGGTCGAAGCTGTCCTCCGAGCTGGCGGGGAGCTTCCTCATCAAATCAGAGCATTCCCGCCACAGCAGGACTACACTCATACATCTTGGACTCAGACTTGGTAAGTAAGTAGTTAATAAAGATAAGATCTTCTGAAACTGAACTGCCTACTCCTTGATGAACTGGAGGGGAGTGGGCAGTCTATTTAAATTTTCTATTTTAGGATGTCCATATCACCGTTTGAAGAACTTCTAACCAAGATAGCACGTCGTATACAAAAGCAATGCGCCGTGAGCCGGATCGGCGCATAGCCACGCCTATGGTATTATTCAATAAGATTCTACAAGTTGGCAAGCAATCCATGTCACTAAATTATTTTTCTTTTAAATCCTGTACAGAAAGTGCAAATCTGTTCAAATCTGGGTTAATATTGGCCTTTTAATCCTATTATATTTCGTTTCAACGAGCATCTGTCTCCCAGAGCAACCCACAATCGTTATGATAAGGAACCGAGGACATTAAAAAATTGCACGTCGGTACATTAGTTGCGCACAGGATTACATCATGTACTTCTGAATTAAAGATTAGTGGGAAAAAGACCATGTCATAAACATGAGCAGAAAATGACACGACACAATACATCACTTGTGCTATTTCTGGAATTTTCCTGCAAGCTGTACCTGTAATCTAGTCCAAAGTATACTTTAAGTTGCCTTTTTCGTAACAGCCGCAGTAACAACTGATCGTGCGTAGGATTAAACAGGGTATGTCTGCCGATTTTCAGATGAGAAAGGGGGTAAGAGAACCACAAAGTCATTAAATGCTAGATGGCAACGCAGCATCATAAGGCGAATATGTCGTGTTGAGCTGGACTCTGAAAAGACTGACCGACGCGCCCATTCTTTATTCCCTGCAGTGTAGCAACACTGCAGGGAATAAAGAATGGGCGCGATTTTCGGTCACAAGCCTGTATTGTCATACAGGCTTGTTATTTATGACCAAAACAGAATCAGCAGCTACTAAGGGTCTGCCAGCCTTCTAGCGTTTAATGGTGTCTTGTGCAAATCGAATTTGTTCAATATATTCTCTTGCCAAGAAAACGTGACATTTAGGCAGAAGTGCATAACCCGCCATTTATGTTGAAGTCCCGTGTAACGTGTGAACCCCTCATGCCACTCTAGCTTTCAGTATAAAGCTAGAGTGGCATATAGGTAGTACCCTATATTTACGTCAGTGACGTGTCTTTCCAGGTGGTTTCCTGAATGAGGCTGGTTGGTACGCGGACGCACAGCGTGTGCTGCTGCGGGTGCGAGATCTCTGCATGAAAATGCCGCCCAGCACTCATTATAAGAGGCTCACATTAGAATGTTGCCATAGGTAAGAGGGGAACCAATTGTTTCTTTAATTTATGGGAAAACATCGTGAGAACATCGGAATGTCCTATAATCAAAAATCGCAGACATGTTATCAAAAATTCAAAACTTAGTGGAAACATAGGCACATTTTGTCAGTAAAATTGAATACAAAGGTATAATAACTTAGAAAGGCCCAGTGTTAGGACCTAGAAACTTTTTAACCCACGGTGACACTTCAAGCTACACAGTTCCAGTATAACAAGGTCTCGCTTTGAATAGATTTTCCGTACAATGAGAGATCACCATAATTTGGTTTTGTATACCTTGATTAGTCTTCGTGCGTACGAATCCGTTGGATAATTTATAAAGAATCGTACACATAAATATAAAGAATTTTATCCAATAAAGATCACATACGTAGCGGTTTTGTTATCCTAGGAGCCTAGTAATACCATTATGATAATAATATACTATAGTATACAGTGGGTCGGAATTTGCATAACTGATGCACTACTGCTTTTATTATTTGCATTACTGCTGTGTAACGGTTTGTTGAAACGTTATCTAACTAGCGTGTGTTTCGGTATGCTATGCAATAAATATTTTAGATCTTACGGAAATTACGAGTATGTGAAGTCTCTACTAACAAACTTACATATTCGTAATTTCCGTTTTATTTGTTGTTTTCCAGCTATAAAGGGAATTCTAATTCTTTTGTCTATCATGACTCACAATATTATTTAATTGCGTTCTGGCTAGATATGTTTCAAGTACCATTTTATAGTGGGCGAGCTTATTACCATAAAGCAGGTTTAGATCCAACCTCCGGATAGAAAAATCTAATAACACTTTGCCCAAACTGGGAATCGAACCCAGGACCTCATAATGGGGGATGATCACTATTTTTTTTTCTTTGTCTGTCGGGTAGATTATTGAAAAGTATTGGACACGTATTTTTTTCTTTTTTCACGTGGTCATAAAATTACGGAGATATATTGAGTTGAAATGGCGCATGACGTCACATGTAGGTAATTTTTATACCTACTTGTGACGTAGTGAGCCCCCACTCTCCAACTTTAATGAGTTTTAACTAAGTGATTTTTTTACATTTTGATAAAACAAAAAATACGCGTCTAATATTTTTGTATTACCTGACTGACGGACAAAATAGAATTTCGTTTTCTTTACCCAGTCTCATCCCTTTTGCTAAGAGCCACTGCACCAGACCAACTAGGCAAAACAATGAATAAATAAATGAAAATAATAAATGTAAATTATTTAATTTATTTCCCAGGTTACTAAACACACAGTCAGCATACTGCTGCTTCACTGGCGCCGCAGACACGTACGAGCTGGCGCGGAATCTGCTGGGCGTGCCCGAGGACTTCATGGCGGAGTGGCCCGAAGGTCCCATCGCGCTAGGTGACGTCGGGGAAGACGATAGGGAGCTCCAGACTGAGAGATACAAGAAACATGCCAAGTAAATATAAGAGAAATTCTAAAATAATTATTAAATCTCAAACATTGCGTTATACAGCCAGTCTTACCAAGGGGTGTCGTATTACCCAGTACTTACTGGGTTGTAGAAGTCAGATAGGCAGTAGCTTCGTGTATAAAACTGGTGTTCAGCTGCATCCGGTTAGACAGGTAGTCAGAAAAGACGGACAAATAAAAAAAAAATTATTTTTTATTTTTTTTGGTTTTTAATTGTGTCGTTCAGTAAAAAGCTGTTTATTTTAAAATTACAAACAGACAGTTCAATTTTATTCATTTGTATAGATAGATAGATATGTTTCTGTTTAAAAGATAAGTGACAAAATAATTGATTTGTGACTTTTTCTTGCCTCAGATGTTATTACAGGTATGTATTGGCTTTTTCTTAATAATGTTTCATTATATGTACGCTACACATTTCGCTTTGACCCTTTTCTATTTGGCAGTAAATGTTGAAAACCAAAACCGACCTGAGGCAATGACTGCTTTGTCTTTACTACTTATGTATATTTGGCTTTTATAATTTTTCAATATTGTAATAATGGCAATTATTATTTTTCGGCTCGTGCCTGCACTGATAACCGATTGGCGTCTACGTTAAGTTGAATAAAGTTTGGGTCGGCTTGGCCCGATCGGAGCTAAACCAAGCGGTTTTCCCGATCGTACAGCCCCATCTCCATTCTCTGTATATTCGGTTTTAACACCTGACTTCGCCTAATCATGCCGTACTAAATGTCTGAGTAGTATCCCTTAGGTACTCGTATTTATTTGAAACCATCATGATCTCCTGCTCTTAGGGGCCATCCATAAATTACGTCACACATTAAGGGGGAAGAAGGGGGTCGACGAAATGTGGCATCATGTGACAAGGGGGTGGAAGGGGTCCTAAATTTCGTGACGTCACATTTCAAAATCTATTATAAATAAAATACAACTATACTATAATATATGCGTTTGGCGGCATTTATCAAAGGGCGCCTAGGCGGTCGGCGCGTAACACTAGTAGAGTGAGTGGTCGACAAAACAATTGGTATCTTATATTTACACTGATACATAATTTTATTTAAAAAAAAAATTAAATGGAAATAAAACTGATTTTGGAACCGCTGTTTTTATTCAATAATTTCTAAATGTAAATTTGCAAAATATGTGACGTCACACTAGGGAGGGGGAAGTCTCACAATTAATGTGACCAGCTGTGACAAGGACGGGGGAGGGGCAAAAAATCATGAAATTCGTGTGACGTAATTTATAGATTACCCCTTATCCCAATTTATTTGGCGTTTGCGCAGCATGGCAGTCTTCCATACTCTATCTCAACAGTCACATCCTTTCTACCCATATCATGCTTCACACAGTCCATCCATCGTTTCTTTGGTCTTCTTCTACTCTTAAAGCCATCTACATTCATACTCAACATTTTTCTCATTACTTTTGAAATCATTGTAGTCTAAATTTACACCACTACAGTACCGAAGTCCAAAATGGACTCCGGTCCTAGTGTATGCATGGTCTTTCAACCAATATGATGCTATTCCGTAAAAACATAAGCAGTGGAGGAGGTGAATCATCATCAGATGTCGGAATAGGTAGAGTATATTTAGCTGTCATGTTTATGATTCCGGGATTTTAGACGAGGTATTATCAACTCTATGTTACTTCCTTCAACTTCAGGTAAATATACTCTACCTATGCCGATCCCTGATCATCATACTAGTCCTAATGTAATGTAAAAAAATCACGCTAGGTAGTATTATGCAACTTAGCAGCTATTTAGCACACCTTTGTTACCTGATATCTCCCAAAGCCACCACAACCGACTTTTCATAGTGTCCAATTGGTCTTTCCTGTAGTAAGGTACTTCCACAGTAAAAGTTTCAGCTTTTATAAGATGACATAGATCTGACGTTCATGGGATCTTGGCCCAATAGTTAAATTTAGAGAAACTGAGATGCACTTTAATAATCAGAAAGTCTATCAAGGTCTTTTTGGAATGACAGGCAATCGTTTATGTCCGTATCGACTTAGGCCTCTAAATAAAAGGCCTTTAAAAAATGTATTTTTGTAACATTTTAATATCATTGAGAATGAATAATTGTAGTCCCAGAATTTAACCTTGAGGAACTCCAAAAGTTTCAAAAGTCACAGCGGTTAGTCGTTACAGAACTAGACCGATGATCTCAAAGACTACTCTTTGCGATCAATATTTAAGTTTAATCACAAACCAGCGCAGTAACTTTCCGCGTATCGCGTTCCTACAACGGGATACGCTAATAAGTTTATTAAGAAGAATTTCATGATCGACCTTGCCAAAAGCTTTTTAAAAGTCACAGTACCGCATTAACTTGTCACTGTCACTTATAATTTTTTTTTTCCAAATAAATGATTAGCAATTATGTTATGCATGTTAGTTGAGACGTATGGTTGCGTTTGCAGCGTGGACTGCGCCGGCAAGGGCCCGCGCGGCTGCTGCGGCTGGTGCGGGCCGGGCGCGTGGGGCGCGACGTCGCTGGCGGCGCGCGTGTGCAAGGAGTTCAGCGCGCTGTTCTTCGTGCGCTGCGACTACTCCGCCGCCTACGACTGGGCCATGCGCGCGCTCAAGCTGCTCACGCCGCACACGCCGCCCAAGTGAGTCGAGCCCTATACTACAACTCGTCTCAGTCACAAGTAACGTTTAAGTAGCCTGGAAATAAAATCCCTCATTCTAACAATCCTATTAGTGTAACTACAAAGCAAAATCTTTTAACACATTTTAAAACTGCTATTTTTATCGAATTATTGGGACGGGAATTCCATCTTTTCCACCTCTTTTTTGGCATTGGAAACCCTGCAAAACAAGATAATGAAATATCTTCATAATGTATGGTCCTGTTAAGTATAGTAGTGGATGTTTTTTGCCTACGAAACTGCTCTCATCGACCGTTTATAACGTAACAAGACTGTGCTAAAGCCAAGCTTACATCTTTCTAGGATAACAATCGAAGTCCTCCGAGCTTGTGGCAAGGCCTGCGTAGTAAAGCGTCGCTTCGGTTCAGCCGGCGTGCTAGTGCGGCAAGCCGTGGCGCTGGCGAGGCGAGCCTTTGGGCCGCAGCACCCGCGGTACGCCGCGGCGCTACTGGACCTTGGGTTCTACTTGCTCAACATTGACTCCATCGTGCACAGCGTGGCCGTCTATGAGGTAATTTGAAGACATGACCTTCGGGCCGATATCGTGGACCATTATCATTTAGCCTAGTGGTGTGACCGTCGCGCGTCGTACTGCCGAGTCATTGGTCTCGAGGTCGAACCCAAGACGCGTGTACCTCTGATATTTCTGTTAAAGTGAAACTTTTATTACATCTTCTGAAACTTTTTCGTCTGTGTGTTGCATGTCGCGTGACGCTTGGCCGCGGAGTAGCCCTACTCCGCGTTTTATACCCTTAATGGAATATTATACCAAAAAAATTAAGTTAAATGTCTATAAAAAAAAAAACTCTTTAACCGTGGTTTCATAAAACCACACAATTCTTTTTTTTCTTTTTGAATAATTATCACTTGCTTCTGTGAACGAAAACATTGTGAGGAAACCAAACCAGCATACCTGAGAGATATTTTTCGACGATATTACTTTGTGTAATTTATTATTTTCATCACCGCTGCTCTCAAAACGGTGAAGAAAAATATCGTAAGGAAATCGGCATGTCTTAGACCTAAAAATTCGAAGCTATGTGACATTTACCAACCCGCACTGGGCCCGCGTGGTGGATTACAGCCATTACATTTGTTCCAGCAGTGGGAATATTACAGGCTGATTATGCTAAAGCTAATAAGTTGTGTTGTTCGTTGCCTCCAGGAAGCGCTGTGCACTCTTCGCCGCGTGTTCGGTCGCAGCAGCCTGCACGTGGCGACGGCGCAGGAGGACCTGGCGTACGCGCTGTACGTGCTGGAGTACTCGTCGGGCCGGTTCTACAAGGCGAGGGACCACGCCGAGCGGGCCATACGGATCATAGAGGTACACATCTTCTACAGAACTTACACACGCACTTTCGGGTTATCTTTTGTGATTATTGTTTACTAGCTCCGTTGCAAGGCGCTTTTTCCTACCTACCTACCTACTTAGCTATTACATTTTTTTTTCATTATTGTCCTTTCAATGAAACCAGTTTGGGGCACATCGTTTGGATGGTTTCAAAGTTTTTAACGAAAGTTTTTAAGTACAAACATGCATATTTTATATACAAGGTGTACAAAAAAGGCACTGTGAGGCAATTTCTTCCCTATTGACTTTCATTAGATGTGTCCTTTTTACATACGGGGCAGTAGACCTATCATTGGTCATATCAAAAAATGCTCGAGAAACACTCTTTACATTTTGTATTTATAGTAGAAACATCTCTTAACTTCGGAACTGGAAGACTATGTCTTGCTGAAATGAAGCATGTGTCTGTTATTTTACTTGCACACATAACTTCAAAATGAATTAGCCAGTCATCTGCCGGTCTAGCGTTTTCCTATGTTGGGTTCGGCTTTCAGTCTAACCGAATGCACCTGAATACTGCATGTCTGACCTCCACAACCCATTCAATACTGGGTAATACGAGACCCCGAACCCCTTAGTAAGACTGTGAGTCTGTCAATAATTGTATGTCCTTGAATGCAACTGAAAGTATTTGGTGTATTGTTGCAGAACCTAGTGCCTCCGGATCACTTGTTGCTGGCGTCTGCCAAGCGCGTGAAGGCGCTCATACTGGAGGAGATCGCACTCGACACGCCCGCCGGACAGGACATGACCGGTGAGACTAACTACCTAGCTTGCAGGACAGCACACAGTTGATCGTCACCGTATCAACTCGAGCCATTCAGTATTCTTCGTATGAAAGTCCCTAATGCAACGCCCACTAATCGGAATCGTAACGTAATCGCCTCGCCTCAAGACAAGCTCACGAACCGGTGCGGTGCGTGGTCAAGGCTTACGTCTCTTCGTCCACCCTCGCCGCTCTCACCCCTCATCAGGGGGGTTAAACATAATAGGGGATAATCCTATTTTTTTTTTTCTTTGTCCGTCGGGTAGTTTATTGAAAAGTATTGGATTCGTATTTTTTCTTTTTTCACGTGGTCATAAAATTACGGAGATATATTGAGTAGAAATGGCGCATGACGTCACATGTAGGTAAGTTTTATACCTACTTGTGACGTAGTAACCCCCCACTCTCTAACTTTAATGAGTTCTAACTAAGTATTTTTTTTATATTTTGATAAAACAAAAAATACGTGTCTAATATTTTTGTATTACCTGTCTGACGGACAAAATAGAATGCGGTTTTCTTTACCCAGTCCGATCCCCTATTGTTCCATTCCTATTCCAGAGTGGGAAAGAGATGGAGCTAGACGACCTGTATAGCTCCGTCTCTTTTTCACTATGGAATAAGAATGGAACGATAATGTTTTAAGACGTCATGGTACGCCAGCAGTCCCTCACAGCGCTCGGCGAGCAGTAAGCGCGGCCTCCACGTATCGGAGCTGCTCGACTGCTCAGCTGACGTTCTTTCGATGCTCACGTAACGTTGAAGTGTGTGTGACGGTGAGGTGAAAGGCGATACGGTGACGATGCCTTCGACGACACGGATGGCGCAGTGGTTGAACGATCGACTGCTGCGCTGCGTGTCCCGGATTCGATCCCTGCACGGAAAAAATATTTGTATGGCCTAAAAAAGTTGTTCCGGGTCGGGCTGTTTGTTTATGTGAGTTTAAATGTTTGTAAACGCACCCACGATACAGGAGATGTTTTTTAATGGGGCAATGTTTTAAAAAAAAAGTTTCTCTCACATAGTACATGTTACAGAGATATGGTTCCAGCAAAATAAAAACACTTGTGTAACTGTTCCCGGCCGATTTCAGGCATAACTAGCTTCGTTCAAATAATCCATAATTACTTGTATGCTGAAACGTAGCTATAACGTATAACGACGAATCAGGATGCGGATTGTGCGCACACGAACGAATTATTGTTCGATCCATATCTTGAATGCTTAGCACCGAAACTGTTGACTGATTGACTCGGGGTGGCTTAAGATAATCTTTACACGCACAATGGTCCACTTAAGGGACTAAGTGCGGAAACCAAAAACCCCATGAAGAAGATAATCTTTTTGTGATGAGCCCTAGCCAGGTGACGTGTGTCTGGGATAATTTAGTAAGGCCGGTAACACAATCTTTACCACTATCAAACTAAGCTTCTACATGTTGCAATTTTCCAACAGTCGGCATTCCTGACAGTCAGTTATTTATGTTACTATAGTTCAATATGTAATGTTCCCAGCGCCGACTCTGCTGGAGGAGTCGGAAGCCCTGCACAAGGCAGCGCTGCAGCTGTCCATGATGGCGTTCGGCGAGAAGAACGTGCAGACCGCCAAGCACTACGGCAACCTGGGACGGCTGTACCAGAGCATGCAGAAGTTCGCGGTCTGCTATTAAGTGATTGTTTTTTGCGGTTCATATACGCAAAGTATACTGCATATGAGATATCAACTCCCCGCGACCGCGAATCGCCAGGCGCACAGTTTAAGCCGCAGGGTGTAGAAGTGCTACATTTTGACAAAATATACTGTACTAAGGAAGGATTTCCGAAAAATAATTAAATCGAGAGTCAGTTTGTATGAAAATTCGTCACTCCTGCCAATGAGAAATCCTATAGGGCAAACTGCGTTGTAATAAAAGTAGTTTTTTTTAAAGTAGCTTAATTATACAGGGTGTAACGGAAAGGATACATAATGTTGATGTTTCGCAATACGATATAACCCCGAGGGAACAGTTCAGCATCACTTACGGAACTATTCAGAAAAATATATAATATTAGATGCTATGTATTTGACATTCTAATATGATTATTGTTAACTTTTAAGCGTTTTGGTCTATTACTGATAGCTTAAAATGTATTACTGAATATGTAAATAAATAATTGAAAGTGTGCTACAGACCATCAAACTGAACATGTTTCTCCATCGGACAAACATCGTAATAGCGTAAAATTATCTGCTGCCCCATGCAAAATTTCAGTACCTATTCGACCCAAATGTATGGGGCAGCAGATAATTTTTTCGCTATTACGATGTTGGTCCGATGGAGAAACATGTTCAGTTTGATGGTCTGTAGCGCACCTTTAAGTATGTATGTACCCTTTCCGTTACACCCTGTATATAACCGTCAAAGTAAATATCGTCTTCATACCATTATACCAATTTATTTAGAGTCGTTTTTTTTTTTCTGTAAATCAGTACATTATTGTAATCTGCCAAATTTGCTGATACTTCCAGGCCGCAGAAGAAATGCATCTGAAGGCGATAGCCATAAAGGAAGAGCTCCTGGGTCCTGAAGACTACGAAGTGGGCCTGAGCATCGGGCACCTGGCCTCACTCTACAACTACCACATGAATATGCACCACGCCGCAGAGAAGCTCTACCTTAGATCCATCTCTATCAGTGAGTAATACATACATACTTGACTGCTACTAGATTGCAGTAAGACTCGTGGCACTCGTATCGTATTCGTGCAGTTTTCTCCGGCTAATCTCTCTCAAACGCCTTTAAGTCGTCACGCCAGCGTTTTCTAGGCCTCCCTCGGCGACGACGCCCATCTGGCACCCAGTGCGTGACGACTCTGGCCCATCGGTCCTGGGGGTCTACTCTCTCAAGTCCGTCAACGAAAATACGGGTCCGTTCGTAACTAGCTTTATACTTCGAAATGTACCCTACTCCTTAATATTTTCGAATTCATGAGTTTTGAAAACACATCGGAAGTAAGGACAAGTGTCCAATCGTGTTGTCATTCATTTTTAGTTCGGGCGCCTAACGAATCTCATATCCGTAAGTGATACAGAGTAGGAAACTACCGTAACTTCGGCCGAAACTACGGATTTCGTGCTTAGAGAGTAGAACCCCTGATGCATTCTGCAGACATAGCCCACCCAATCCCACTTCAACGTAGCAGTCTTTACCCACAACTGTAAAACCCTGACTGAATGACTGTACTTTAAATACATCCGAATACATCTATCAGCACAATGTTTTGAGTGCGTTACACCGTATGATGTGATTTTGAACCCAAAAAAAATGTCATTTCCCAACAATAATAATTTCTGCGTAGGGTTACCTACTTTGATGTATGTACATTATGCTTGGTCAACGGCAACAACAACAACTTGTGTACCCTCGATAGTCTGGGAGATAATCACTAGTAGATTTAACTAAAGTAATACCCCTCTACTTCCCAGGTCTAAAGCTGTTCGGCGAGCGCTACTCGGGGCTGGAGTACGACTACCGCGGCCTCGTGCACGTGTTCACGCAGCTCAAGCGACACGACCGCGCCAGCCACTACAACCGACTGCTGCAGCACTGGCAAGGTAACACAACATAGCACTAACAGTTGTACGACTGTGAACTGTATGTCATGCTTGACAAACTTTAAATTCCATCGCCTTTCATCACTTGGGAGGAGCTCGTGCCTAAACAATAACAGCCGCACGGGTCGATCTATAATAATAATACATACCGAGTTTCCTCCGTGCCTCTGAAAGCACGTTAAGCAGTTGGTCCCGGATGTCATTTGTAAATCTTTGACAGTCGTTTCGAGTAGTCAGAAGACAAAAGTCTGACATCCAGTCTTACCAATGGGTATCGTATTACCCAGTTACTGGGTTGTGGAGGTCAGATAGGGTGTTGCTTCATGTAAATATTGGTACTCAGCTTCATCCGGTTAGACTGGAAGCCGACCCCAAGATAGTTTGGGAAAAGGCTAGGCAGATGATGCCTTTCATCACATCCTAGCTGGCCCGAACTGAGACGAACAGGCTTCACGGGCTATGGCAATGTTACAATCTTGGGATCAAATGTTTGGATGCATATTTGCGTAAAGATTGAGTGCTGTATGGCGTGCGCTTTACAGTAGTTTTCAATAAAATTATTTTAATCAATAAATCATTCATTCGACGTGAAAACAGTTCCCACGTACGCAGTACATCATAGTAATTTTTCATGGATTTTTTTTTTCTGATCATCTGTTCATTACATCTTTACCGTGTAGGTATTGCACTTTTCTAGGGAACAAAAACCTCAACGTCATGCTCAAATTTCATTGCCAATTTACACTGCTTCAGTTTGAATTTAGAATTAGAGATATCAGTAAGTTCCAAAAGTTACCCGCTTCACCTAAAAAATTAAGGATTAATCCTACTAATATTATAAACGCGATAGTTTGTAAGTATGTATGGATGGATGTTTGTTACTCTTTCACACAAAAACTTACTTAACTTATTACCTGAATTGAGAGGGCTGTTACAATTTTTCTTGTATTTGAGCGACAAAACCCTAGTTTTGATGTGTTTTTACGGTTTAGATATGGCCACAAAATTAAAAAAAAAATGGAAAGTTTGATTATTCCTCTAGGTAGCCTTCTAAATAAATATTTCAGTTTGTGTACATACATTAGTAAAAACCTTAACCACACTCAAATACAAGAAAAATTGTAATAGCCCTCTTAACGCATAGTATACTTTTTATCCCGGTAGTACAATCCCGTGGGACAGTGACCGAACTCCATGAGTGCGAAGCCGCGTGCATAGTCTAGTTTCCTAATAAAAATGTATTGAAAAAAACCGGCCAAGTGCGAGTCGAACTCGCGCACGAAGGGTTCCGTACCACTAGTCATAAAAATATTTTTTTGTATGGGAGCCCCCTTAAATATTTATTTTATTCTGTTTTTAGTATTTGTTGTTATAGCATCAACAGAAATACATAATTTCAACTGGCTACCTATCACGGTTCATGAGATACAGCCTGGTGACAGACGGACGGACGGACGGACAGCGAAGTCTCAGTAATAGGGTCTCGTTTGACCCTTTGGGTACGAAACCCTAAAAATGGGGGACTGTATTGAACAAAAAGATTACTTTTTGGCTGTGTATCTAGAGAAAACTTGAGTTATTTAGTGACATGATAGTTTTGTATCTCTTATTAATCTAATGTGTGTAGCATGGAAGATTTTGGATCTTACTATGTAATTGCCAATGTTTAACGACATGAAACTACAAACACTGCAAAAAAAAAATCAAATTCATTACACTGGCGTATTGTGAAACTGTTTCTTTCAGATAATAATCAAGCTTGCTTAAGTTCAAATTCTATTGCAATCTAGTTACAGTTATACAATATGTTAACAAAAAACCAAAAATATAAGAAACAGAAAATATTCTTGAAAGTGAATATATGAATGAATTTTGAAACTCATTTTTTGTGCCCTAATTACTACCATTTCCCTACAATGTAACAAACTTTTAAAACGTGAGACCACCGTATTTGGCATTAGGATGTTCAATAGTCAGTTGTTTGTTTATGACGTCACTACCTGAGGCCTGAGCAGCGACCGGAGTGTTGTCCTGTGTTGCCATGTTAGTTTCCCCATTTTACTAAATTTTTTGTCAAGGCGTGTTTTTTTAGTGGATATCCAAAAAGGACTACATAAATAGAATCGTATCTCGATACCTAATAACAAGCTCTTGTATAGGACAGGGTTTTTTTTTAATATTAAATAATGTTTTTCTAACTATGCAAAAATCACGCGATCGATTTTGTAGAGCTAAAGTTATTGAGTAGAGACTAGAGAAAGACCTGTAGCCGACTGTTGTATAAAACTGGGACCCAATTAATTGACGCACCTCAGCCCCTTAAGGGAAACAGGATTGTTTTTAATATGTCTACCAATTAATTGAGTACCAGTTTTATAGAACAATCGTTATAGAAGTCTGTGTTCTCTTCCAGACAGACAATGGCTCAGTAAGTACCATTTTTTAATCAAGTATGAAGCAACCCTTGATAACTACTTTCAAACGTTCACTTTCATCCCTCAGAGCTGCGAGAGCAGTCCAAAGCTGAGCAGCAGCCGGCGCTAGGAGATGAGCAGATCATCCCGCTGTCAGACCTCCACGCCAAGTTCTTCGGGCCCAACGACTGAGCACCCTCAGCGACGCGCGGCTTGAGTATCGCTCCCCGTCCCCAACACCATGTGGGACGTTAAGCAGTGACCCCCGGGACTATTTTATAATTATAAGGCTTTATTGACTACAGAAAATTCCAAATTACCTGTTTAACGTAGTGTTACAGAGGTTTCATTTCGATATCTGTGCCTAATACATAGTAAAACGCACCAAAATAACTGTAAATTGACAAGTTTTTTTAAAGTGAAACCTCCACCGCTTACTAGGACGGGTGTTGTGAAGTAGATACTGAGTGGGTAGCTGCAGTCAGATCGATATAATACTCATGTAATTATCTCTGTGTGTTCTAGCTTCAGATCAGATCAGATCTAGTAGACATAACTTAATATATCATCGCCTATTGACGCAGGAGATAATGTTCACTGGCTCCAAACCTGCTCAAATATTGTAAATACGTAACATAATTATAATCTAATCTTCTTCTCAAAACCTGTGCTAGATATAGTTAGGTCCGGGACACATTGTAGTGTCCGTATAACGCCAAAGGCTACGCTAAGTCATAAATTGTTTTATCAGGCCATATTTATGTAATTGTGCCTAACTATTTGTTTGTTTATGCGTTGTATTAAGCTATAGTGTGTGCCGGCCTTAACTTAGTGAGCGCGTGAAGAATACGTTGTTATGAACTCTTGCACATAAGAAGTGGCGACTTTGGTAGCTTACTGCGTATGTTCCTCTATATAACAGAGAGTTACACTATCAAAATTATTTGTTGACATTTGATCACCGTGCGTAAGAATTTTATATAGAGTTTAAATCTTGAATGTAAAGAAAGAGGCTTCTAAAATTAAGTGTAAACAAATATTTTTGATACTGTAACGTCAATGTGATGTTACTGTGTACGTATTTCGTGTAAATTTATATTAGTTACTGTTGCTTTCGCGTAAATTAGTTTTAGAGATTCGATGTAATGTATGAATGTGCAATCTTTAGAGTTGAAATGTTGTATATATTGTTTGTTTTTATTTTTGCCAATGTTGCCAGTTACGGTCACAGGTTATTTACTAGAGAGTATTGTAACTCATAACATTTACAAGCACCTTATTTTTTTTATTCTGTATTTTTTTTTATTTAATGTCCTCGTGAAACTAATTTCAATAAATCATGATTTATCTCACTGCCGTATTTTCTAAAGATTTATCTTGTATGTAAATTGTATAGAAATCAAGAGTTAAAAAGTAGTTCAGTAGGAAAAAGAAACATATCTATTTTCGCTTTGCACAGAAAAATCATATAGAAACTTGTTAACCAAAAGCCTTAGGTAATTATTTATCATACTTTATTTTACTACATTCACAGCTTGATGTGTTTATAAGTATTTTTATGGAAGTTTTTAAATATTATATTGTAATAATAAATTGTAATGTTAGAATCAGTTAACGGATGGCTGTAACGTGCGAATGGCGTGCGATTAAATAAGTTTTATGAACATGTATGTCGCAGTTTTATTTTATACCACACGTTTTTCTATTTGCAACTTAGGGATTAATTGTCCTAAGGTTCCTTAAGATTCATACATAAACAATCTTCATATGGCTGAAAAAACATGAGTCATTAACCCTTCCTTTTTTAAAAAAATAGAAGTTTGAAAAAAGTTAGATGTTTTTGTGTCAGAGTCAAGTGCCATCACTATAAAAAAATCATAACATAACGCCAGTTATGTTATAGTAAAAGGGGCGACTCTATTGCCACTAACACGCTGCCAAGTTCAAAAATATCCATCTTTACTTTCATGCCCAAACTTGTTTGGTAAATTTTCATAACAACCCGACATTCTAGTCCATCGGTGCGATAATTACGTAACGCGAACCCTATGCCCAAGCACCCGGATCTGAGTTCACTTTATGACACGCCAGCCGGACTCAGGGTTGTCCAAAATCTTTTAATACGAACAAATTAACTCTGCTTGCCCGTTACTATCGTCGCAGATGGTTTAATAAACGCTCACCACCGTAAAAACCACCTGCTCCTCAGCGCGCGGGCCGGCTCGCCCCTCCGCGCCTACGCGGGCTTAAGTTACAATAGGGGTAGGGCAGACAAGACTACGTGGAGTCGGATTTACAGAGGTATGTTTCTGTCACTAACTTTTGTAGCACAACCTATCGTCTTTATAAGACAATATTTTATTTTTAATTCTTGGATAAAAATGCAATTTTATAGAAGTGGCAATATTCCTAATAAAATATTCCAAATGAAATTCTGCCATCTTCATAGTATGCCAAGTGAAATTGAGCCAAATAATTATCGCTCTAAATAAACGTTATACTAAACGAAATAATGCGGAATTAGAACATTGCCAAGGTGATTATTGCCAAATAAAATCCTAACATCTTAAAAGTATGCCATTCTTAATTCGCGCATATAAGCATTCGGCCAAACAAAAATTATACTAAATCATTTTACCCCTTAATTCGTATAAAGAATTTTATGCCAAGAATCAAGTTTCTGCCAGAGATGGAACCCTCTACTCGATACCTACAAGAGATCACAAAGCTTCTTCTATTTTTTATCACTATTGAAGGCAGTCTTTTCTCACGCATGACCAGAGTCCCAACAATGCGGGTTAATATTAAGACACGATATTATTATTACTGCGCAGTTTCTTTAAAAAGCTCAACCCCATTTGTACATTGATCAAAAGAGTGAGTACAGATCATGGGGTGCTGGGTTTGATCTCTGGGTTGGCCGGTTTCCCGTTAAATAATTAACTATCTGTCGCAGCCCGTGTCTGCATTTCTGCCCGGTTGCTGGCACTGTATTTGCTTTGGACGTTGTATCTGGGGAATTTGAGTGTACCATTCCTCATCCATAACCCTTCTAAGAAAACATGCATTGTGTTATCAATATTGAATTTTAATTAAAAAAAAAAATATACTATTCTCATTTTCTAAACATTTCAGTTTCTCACTATACTAGAGGGCGCTTTTGATTTATCGCTTGACTGCCTCTGGTAAGCATATACGGTGTATCGCACGACGTCCCGGGTTGGAATCCCAGATCGGGCTAGAGGCCTAGACAGTAGCTCATAGGTAGAATTCCATGCCCGAACAGCCCTTTATACCTTAATCAGTAGCACAGGTGGATTGCAAACACGTCACCTGCTGGAACGAGGACCTGGTTAGACACCCAGCTCAGACCAGCCAGTAGACCAGTAGGTCTACAGATTACAAGTGTGACCCATGCTATACAAGGAGGTCCATCTAAGTCACTCGCTAAGGGTCAGTTCACACCGAGACGCGACGCGACGCGAGGATACTTGAAGAGGCCAGTGATTTCGCGCTGCGTCGCTCTACGCCGCGAGGCGCCGCGCGGCGCAGCGCTGCATGGCGCAACGTATTCTGATTTCTACTGAAATCTACCTCACGAGGCCGTTCGACGCAGCGCGACGCCGCGCTGCGTCGCCCTACGCCGCGAGGCGTTGCGCGGCGTGGCGCAACGTATTCTGAATTCTCACAACGAAATGTGTATCTTTTCGTGTAGAAAATAAAGTTATATTTTGAATCGCTCTTTAAAAGTGTGCGCGCAGCGTCACGTCGCGTCGCGTCTCGGTGTGAACTGACCCTTAAAGTACTAAGGATTGCAACAAAATAATACAAAAAAAAGTACATTAAAATTGTATTTATTCGTAAATAAAAATTAAAGCTACAAAGATTAAAATGAAGATTCGAAGTGATTCGATTCGATTGGAATGCAAACGTTCCAATAAACAATTTTATAAATTAAATAAATGATTCCTATTAACATTTTGTAATATTATCAACTGGCAACATTAGTTATGAATTGACAACATTGAAAAGAAACTAGTTAGTTTTTTAATCTTGTAGGGTTCCGTTTTAAAACATTCTATGTTTCCACTGGCAAATACATAAGTGCAAAACTGACTCGAGATATTATAACTACTTATATTAAGAATTTCTAGTATTTTCCACTACATAGCAGTCATATTTCAAAAAACCTTGTTATATTTGAAAATACATATTTTATGCATAAATTTTGAATTTGTCATAAACTATAGGCACCGCTAAGGCAGGATCATGTGAATTCGTGTGCTAACATCTACTGTACTGTTTCTTTCTTATTCTAGTTATGCTTATAGCTACAAGCAATAAATAATAAAACGATGTTGGTGTACCATCAGGGAAAACATTATTTAAGCAAATTGACACCCTACATCAAATGTCAATAAATGACAGTTTCACTTTTGACCTGTCCTCATACCAATTGTTTGAGGTCGGCGCAGCTTGTCTTCTCCCATACTTTTATAGACTAACAGTTGTGATTCGATGTTGAGGAATATTTAAGTTTGTAGTCAATTTGACAATTAAGTTACCTGACCTTACACCTGTACCAACCCTTCTGAGAACAAGTGTGATGTTATGTTTTTGTAAAATCAGTCGGTCTTCGGGGGTTATCGTCATTAATAAATAATCTGTTTTAGTTTAGGCCATAAATAGAGACACATACTTCTTGAAAAAGTTTGTATTCGATTAAGAATTTTGAGATTCTGATTTAATTTAATTTCCAAAGTTACTTTGCCTTATCAAATAATCATAATTAAATTAAATAATTCTGCCTACTTCTGCTTATTTGAGCTTAAAATAAAACATGTCTTAAATCTTAAAACATTATGCACTACAAGTTTTAGGTCCGTCGACCGAATACATATATTATAACATTCAACTGCTAAAAATCAGATTAAGATGCAAACTATCTCACAAGGACAACTTGAGTACACATAAAATTTCTTATTCTAGCCGCACACGACACAGAAGCTTATTTTTTGCAGAATTATAAGCAAATGGAGCGCTAAAGAATATAATAACGTACGAAGACATGTGTTTTCTACTCCCCCAACTCAATGCCTCGGCAATACTAAGCCACAGTGAGAGCAAGCAATTGCCCAAAGACAGATGTTACCATCAGTGAAACGCGAAATATAGGGCAAAATTTTGTTCTCTAGCCCTCCATTTGCTTATTCCTTCAATCTTCTTCTTAAGCAGGTCCCAGAAGAGCAACCAAGGCGCGCTTGTAGTCTCCCGAAGTCTCGCCCTGCTGACGTGTCGCAAAACCAAGATGGCGTTACCAAGTAGTTCCGTGGGTCGGCAAGAGATGGCGTTGTGTTCAAAGAAGGGATGTGGCGTCAGGTGCGCATGCGGCGTGCGGAAAGAGAAAACGCGACATGATTAGTATTTTTGTGGCTTTTTGTAGACCCGTAAGCAATATATTAGTAGTAGGTTTTTTAATGCGGTTACGGGTCCAGGAAATTGTGGGTTATTTACTTATTTAGACAAAGTATTTTGCTTGATACAATTGTAGGTACCTTATTTAGACAAGATATTTAGCATAATATAATAAATATGGCGAATACATAAATAGATTTAAAAGTGGTACTTTTTAACTTATAAATGATATTATCTTAATTATGAAGATGCCTTTAGCTACAACAGCCACCTAGCTCTATGCTTATATTTTTAAATACTCAAAACAAATAGTTCTCACCTCCTTTCCAATCACGGTGGCAGAGAGTTACAGAAAATGTGAAAAATATTAAACCACATTACATACAACATAAAAGTAATGTATCAAGTCATAAAAGTAACAATGAAAGCACAGATAAATTTAAATAAGAAATGGGGAGAAAAACTAAATAATTTTTGTAATTTTTTATTGACTAGGAACATGGCATGCTTAGATTCGAAAAGATAATTATAATAAAAAAGCATTACTTTCATGCTTATAATGTGCTTTAATAATTATTGTGTACATAAAATCAAAGATATGAATCGTTAGATGCGCCCTCACCGGTCTTAAGTTGTTCGAAAATGTGTTCCCATTGAGAAGACTGAGCTCAAACATCCCGCATAGGACGATAAATAATTATGATATTCAGTATGAACGAGAACAGACCAGGAACCAAAAAGGATATCCATATAGAGGTTTTTATCGGTTAATTTTTAGGGTTAGGTGACAATTCCTAGAGTTAAGGTTAATCAGCATTACAAATTACAAAAATGAACTCTGATGATAAATTAAACATAATTGAGTAACCGGTTAACCGTTTAACCCTATTAACCGGTCCCTTGAACACACTATTCGAACTGCAATAATTTAATGACCCGATGGCCGCATCTGACGATGAAAATCTTTGCATAATGCGTTCAAAATGAATATAAATAATTTCGATCATCATGAATTTACTACATTTTTGATGAAATGACTACTGTTTCAAAGTTTGGGACGATCGACGATCACCTTTGGGTAATATTTCTCGAGGGTAAAAAAAAAGTGAATAGCAAAGAAATGACAGCTAGTGCTTTTTTTGCCAATTTGAGTGCAGTGCGTTCAAGCATTGGACCATTACATAAGGGGCAGCGATTGACTAGTTTGGTAACAATATAAGGAATTTAAAGAAGAAGTTTTAATTTGTGCCAATTTGGAAGCTAACAACCTTCAAGTATATATAGATGCATATACGAGTACCTACGCTGATTTGATGAAGGAAGAATCAAAAATATTTTTTTCGATTGACTTATGTACCGAAAAAGTTAATCCAAGTGTTAGAAACAGTCGTAGTACGAAACGATTTAAGAACTTGTCGTATACTTCTGGCAGCCTTGCGTCGTGAGAGAATGATTGCTCAGCATAGCTGAGAATAGTTACAGGCCGAATTATTGATAAAAATATCATCATAACACCAAATGGTCGTTTGCAACCGATGTTGTTTGTAGATTACTGGAATACAGCTTTGTTGTTTAACTTCCAAATCAACAACATAATATCTAAAAGCTTCGGGAAAATTAAGAAATAATTAAAGTTATCAAAAAGACCACCACCACCCCCCACAATCCACAAAGTCCAACATACCGATAGATCACTCTGGAGGGTCTTATCAAACAGTCTCTCGTATTCCGCCTTGATGCTGCCCAGGTCTATCTCAGACCTTCCCACAACGATCCTGACCAGGGTCTCATCCGAGGTGCCAGCTCCCTGCATGGCGTTGCGAAGCCGAGCCGCGAACCAGGCGGGAGCATTCTCCACACACTCAACTGGAATTGAAGGTTCCAAGATATTATACGTACCCTAATCTCGCTTTCCAAGGTCTTATCAAACAATCTCTCGTATTCGGTCTTGATGGCGCCGAGGTCGATCTCTGAGCGGCTCACGACGATGCGGATGAGTGTCCTGTCGTCTGTCCCCATGCCTTGCATCGCTTTCCGTAGGCGCGTCGCGAACCAAGCTGCTGCGCTTTCCACGCATTCCACTGAAAATATTTGGGTGGCGAAGATATTGGTTATTTCTGTGTGGGGGGGGGGGGGGTAGGTGTTCGCCACACACTTTATTAAAGACTGCTAAGAAAAAAAAATGTTTTGTGTCTGATATATTAATGAATACTCTACAGGCTGGCTTTCAATTAGTTATGAAAAGAAAAAATCACAACCTTTACTGAGGGCTGAAGTCTGAATATTATGTTCTGTATAATCATTTATAATTTGTATAATAGTAAATTATTATATTTATAATTATATTAAAATAATAATTTGTAAAATAAATAAGTAGAGGGTTGTCCGACTTAAGTGAGCCTGTATGTTGTGATGATATACCAGTCCAAGTGCATTGAACCCGCTATAAATAGTTGACAAGAATACTAATTAATAATTATGAATGTTTTCCCCATATTAGTGAGTATCCGTTATGTCGGTAGACGTCGTAGGCATTAATTCATTTATCAGGTTGAATATTAGATTCTAAAATAAAAGCTGCGATGAAAATTGCGACCGTACA
The DNA here is from genome assembly GCA_963082945.1 of Cerastis leucographa. NCBI lineage: Eukaryota > Metazoa > Arthropoda > Insecta > Lepidoptera > Noctuidae > Cerastis > Cerastis leucographa. Next base: position 18,677,801 of record OY720361.1, on the reverse strand, counting down.
AATCATCATTCTCTATTTGAGAAGAATTAGCAAAAATCTTTCACCTTCTCTTATGCAAAATTTCAAGCATGTGGACTCTGCAGTTTGGCCTGTGCGTTATTGTCAGTGACCGAATAAATTTAAGATGTTTATTAAGTAGATTAGAATAGCGTAATTATAAACTAACTCCACAAAGTTTTTATAAAGCTACAGAGTTTGTTTGCTTGAACGCGCTATGAAAAATGAGCAGCAATGAAAAATGTTTCGAAATCGGGGAAAATATGACGCAGACAAGTTGCGGAGGACAGTTAGTTATTAAATAAAGGTTTATTTAGCCTTCCGTTATTTCTTACTCTCTGAATAATTTCACTGCTGGGGAAAGGACTTCCCATTTTCTAAAACATGCAACGTCCTAAGCTCCTAACTAACTCCTAACTTTGTCTCTGTCATCTCTGACCTAGACTATATTCAAGTGTAAACCCATCTCAAATAAGAAAAAAACCCTATCTCAAAGGACAAAGCCGGTAATTCGCGAACAATATCATAATGGTCTCCTTCCGCTGAGGACATGCGTCACCGGCGCGGCTCGGATCACAATATGGATGGAATGTGGGCAGTCCGACACACAGCACACAACCGAGTCAATTACTCGCGTTACGAGTATGTCGCGGTATTGGCACGCGAGCGCATATCTTATTAATAAACTGATTAGAATGTAGTTGAAAGTAGTTTTTAGAACGCGTTTTCTGATAGCATTATAAATCTTCGGCACAGTTGGGTTAGTTTTGTGAATTACCTATGTAAATGTTATTTTTCTGCCTTTATTCCTGGGTCAAATCCAAATCCCATCGCTCCAGTGCCTGTCTCTAACAGGATCTATCCGCGATGGCTACGATTAGTCTCAATGTATAATTTAGGTAACGCGTCATCAGTCAGCTGACATACAGTATGTGAATGCCCTCGATAGTCCGACGTTTGTGTAAAAAGTCGCGGTTACCCATGGACTAAATTAAAAAAAAAAAATTTAGAACTGCAACCTATTCTACCTAGAAGTTTACCATTGAGAAAACTGACAACTCCAAAAGAGTTTGAGTTTAACTAAATGTAAATGTTACCGACCAATAGCAGACAAGGCGTCCTTGAGCTCGCCGTCGATCTCTGCCTTGATGGCCTGCTCGATGGTGCGTCCCGAGAGGTTCTTGTACTCCTCGAAGATCTGACGCAGCTGCGCGAAGCTTTCGTGGGCTAGGATCTGTCAGGTTTCAGAATAAAACTGTGACTTACTGTGGATTAATGCTTTAATAAAGTCTAGCTTCTCCACAAATCACTTAAACACCATTATGTCTTAGTGAACTGCGAAAAAGCTGATGATGTAATACACCCTCATTGAAGAAAAAGAAACCCAAAGTTTATTCTCTTCGGCGTGCTACACATCTGGCAACCAAACATTTATTCGATTTTGCCAACCGGTCTGTGCTCAATCAGGCTTACTCGAACACATATGCAGTAGCTATTACTTCATCTCCTGACTTTCTGTATCGTGGTTTCTACTCTTTACTCACCCTGTTGAACACTTCCTCATCAGTGCCCCACTTGGCCTCCCCGGCGTCGTACAGCGCCTGAGCGTCCTCCCTCGCCTTCTCCGCGTCGACTCCGACCTCTTCGTCCCGGGCACCCTGTCGATGAGCAGACTAAATCAACAAGTAGCCAAAGTTCTTTGTATACCTTGGGTGTGGTGATCAGTACCTACTCATGTCCTTAAATATCCAAAAAATAATTTAAGAAATTGAAAGAATTAAATATTGAACTCAGATGCGATGATCTAACTCGGTCGAAACGAGAGAAAGCTTGCGCGGTGGTCCCATATGAATTTTATTATCTTTGCCTGGGCAGTTTTTGAGTTATCTTCTTTATTATGCATTTTGTTGTTTGTCTTAGTCAAGTATCATTTTTACATTGTAACAGCACATCGTCCATACATACGACTAAGGACAAAATACCTCCTTTTTAAGAAGTCGGTTAAAAAAATATAAGCTTTTATAAAAGGTGCTATACAAATATATGTTTATACAATATGTGTATACATATGTTTATACAAGTTGCTATGATAAAAAAATATAGTGCCTGCAATAACGAATTTCTTTTCAAAATACCAGACAGAGGAGCAGACGGAAAACTAATAAATATAATATCGACCGACCAGAGGCCATACTAATTCATTTCATCATGACGTGACTGCAGACAGTACTAATATAGAACAATGCGAGAATACTATATAAACTATATAGAAACTAGTTTTGTATAGCGTGATTGGGCACCAGGTGTACACCTTAAAAAAAATCTGATGTATTAAATATTACATGTCAATCTAGCAAAACATAAGTCCAAAAAAAAAAAAAACTACAATAATTATTAGCTTCACCTTGAAATTGTCATGCAAACACGAAACAACACGCAAGTCACATTTCTAACTAAAAGTAGCAACTATATATACAGGAACAATCTATAAATCACATAAAAAAGAACACACACACGGTATCGACACAAAAGTTACTGATCACTACACTCCAAGGTCGCTACGTTCTGAGCAAAAGCGAAGTCAAAAGGAAAATTAATGGTGCGTGCATTCATTCAAAGAGAGCTTTCACAGGGCTCACTCTGGGTCCTCTTCGGCTAGTTAACAGAGTGGGGACAATTTGTACGGCCCTTTTTAATGTGATGTAAACGCAATTCTGGATCTTTTTCATTCCTTATACAGGCTGTAACAGAATATGCAAAATACCCTTTTTTTACGGATGGGAAATCATCAAATGACTCCCCCCCCGCTCTGTGCGGAGGGAGGGAGGGAGTGTCAGACTTGTACTGACTAAAACCCATACATGTTCTTTCTTAGCCCTTGGTGTTCCAGGGCCACGGTATCTCTTTCGAACAGCCCTGGCAGGCATCGGCCCTCTCGGACCCCTTCCGGTTTGCTGACATCTCCTTGAGGCGCGCGTGGAACACGAACGCGCCGTCGGCACGGCCTGTCGTCAATAAGACGGACTGACGGTGAGCTAGCCCATTACTCGCCGTTCACAAGCACGCGCCTACGGTGATGCAAAATAACCCTTAGGTGGTCACACCATCAAACTTCTCTAAGGAAAATGGGTCGAAAAAAAAGAAATGTACTTCTTACTAATTACGTCATCAGTTTAGATATTTTATATAGAAAGTTCAATTATCCTTTTTCGACCCATTTTGTTTCAGGGAAAGGTGTCCAGTTTGTTGGTCGAGTCACCACGTAATCGGTATTGCGCTTATTCTGTTATTCCATGTATTCGTGGGAACCCGTGTTTTAAATAGGGATGAAATATCCGCCTATGAGTTACTTATAATAACAAGGACGTCTGTCAATTATTCCAGTATCAGATTTACTTCATTATGAAGAAGTAAAATCGATTGTGAGCTATTATTGCAAAATATCAAGTAAGAGACCCATGGGAGGCATAAAAACTGATACTAGGATAGGAACTCGCTACATGATAAAGAAAAATTGAAAAATAGCTTTCAAAATTCAATCATCTAGCTTGTATGTACCCCTACAGGATACTATAACAATATTGTATCATACGTAATAATAAGAATTTTGTAGCCGGGCCAGGAGGTCTACTCTCTTTCTCCGAAACGTAATTTCGGCAACAAACGAAAATTAAACGTAGTTACGTTTGTGACCCTACTCTGTATCATTTGCGGACGCACACAATAACATTCAATACATTCGTTCACGTTAATAGTCTGTGAAATGTGAATTCGAACTTCTTGTGTGCGTCCGCAAATTATATAGAGTAGGGTCACAAACATAACTATTTTTAATTTTCGTTCGTTGCCGAAGTTACGTTTCGGAGAAAGAGAGTAGACCTCCAGAATCGATCGAAACAAGTTCAAATCTTTACAAATGTTTGTGAATATACTGAATTTGTGGTTTCCTACACGATTGTGTTTTTCGACATGGGTTGGTATAGGAAAACCTTTTATAAAGCCTGTTTTTTGGGAATCATTTGCTAAATATTGACGGTGGAAATTCAAAATGACGTTACCCCTGTGCGCTTTTCGATTTGCAACGTTCGACTCAGCGCCGAAAGTTGCAAATCGAATAGCAGCCCATATACAAGTTTGTTGTCAAGTTTAGTTTTGTAAAGCGTTACGTGCAAAAGATAACACCGCTAAAGCTTAATCTAAAAACATTCTAAACAGTCACTGTTTGATGTTGTTAGTATTAGTACCATTCCAGGCCCCCTATTCACAAACGCTCGGATTCGATTTCGATTCGATAAGTTTTATGTCTATCTTGTTTTGGCATTACGAAAGCGAGCGAGATAGACATACGACTTTTCGAATTGAAATCGAATCTAAGCGTTTGTGAATACAGAAGCAGTAATCAATCCTCAATATACAGTGCGGAAGGGATAGCGACGCTAAAACGGTTACGACGTATTGGTTCCCACGTAATCAGTGCATCATTCTGAATCATAGAATTTGTTGACGGTCATTAAAAACAATCCAGCTAAGTGCGAGTCGGACTCGCGCACGTAGGGTTCCGTACCATTATTTATATAAAACGAACAAACACTTTTTTGTATGGGAGTCCCCTTAAATATTTATTTTATTCTTTTTTTTGTATTTGTTGTTATAGCGGCAGCAGAAATACATACTCTGTAGAAATTTCAACTGGCTACCTATCACGGTTTACGAGATACAGCCTGGTGACAGACAGACGGACGGACAGCGAAGTCTCAGTAATAGGTTCCCGTTTGACCATTTGGGTACGGAACCCTAAAACCAGCTATTTCCTACAAAATTTCAATACAAGATCAAAATGTATGACACTGTAACCGTTTTAGTCGGACGTTTTTCGTCGGTGTCCCTATCACCTGGTATACATTTACAAGTCTTACATGCCATAAGCAAACTCACAAAATATTTCTCAGTAGCAGCCACGGAGCTAGGATTTGTGCCCGGTAGATGGCAATAGGCTCGCACCCTATTACCTGCGACTTAAACATAACTGGCAAAATGTGGCTGTACTATTAGGTACCCCTCTGCCTAACCCTGCGGGGGCGCTTGTAAAGGCATGATGTTCATGACAACAACACTCCTTATTTAATCCTTGTCAGTTTCCTGCTTAGTAATCAAAGATGGCGACAGAAAAATGGCGACAGACTAACAATAGCCAACGATTAGGGTGCTTTTCCACCAGAGATGTGCTATGCAGCTATGCTGCGAGGATGTGAAAGCTAAGCTACGAAACTATGTTACCGTTTCCACTGACGCTAAGCTATGTAGCGGGCTAGTAGGATGCGCTTTGAAGATGCGCCGCCGCGAGGTAACTGTGCGTGGAAGATGCGCGGCTCGAGCTATGCGATGTATCGATAGTAGGGAAGCGACCCATAGCAGGCATCCATAGCACACATCCATAGCACGCATCTTTCCATATAAAAAACATATCTTAGTTGAATCCGATTGGTGAAGACAATTAATATGATTGGAGGACATCAAACGCATTCATAGCATACGTAGCATAGCACATCTCTGGAAAAGCAGCCTTAAATCGTCTTACTAAAGATAACTTGCAACTGGCTGAGCTAGTTTTTTTCATCTCTATTTGGGACAATTTATTCCAGTTGCTAAGCAAGAATCTCAATTATCATATAGATTGTCGGGAAACTGGGGCAATGTTTTTTGTTAGGTAGGCAGCTTTGACAAGGATTGGCTTGAATTATTCATTAGATATTATCATAATATTATACCAAGTTTGATTGAGAACAAAATCTATTATACTATCAAATATCAACCCCTGATTGCCACGCTATTTTATAGGTTAAAAAAATACCATCCATGTCTACTACTTTAGTGTTTTTTTTTTCGACTTTTTTAAGTGTCGTCAGCAAACGTGTCTAATTGGTTCTCGATCATTATTACACCAAGTTAACAAAGTACATGCAGTAACTTAATATAAGATAATACTTACAGTCACAATGAGGGTGAGCAGACGACGGAAGTCGCCCGATGTCTCGGAGCACATGTGCTCGGCCAGGGGACGGTCATACACTGTCGATAGAAGATCACATAAATAAATGAAAGAGACAGATCTCTAGTCTAGTGTCGGCACGAGCTAAAACAGGATAAGCTGTAGAAGTCATGCATGCAAAAGAAAGATTCAGTCAGGAAGCCAGAGCACGAGGCTGACTTCCCAGGAAGCACCGGATTTACCGGATTAAATCGATTTTAATCAGCAATGAAAAACAGTAGACTTGTTAAAATACGAAGTAAGTATATTCACCGCCCTCCGTTATTGGATAAAATTCACAGTTTTTCTGTAGTGTATTTAGTATCAGCATTGCACCCGTGCGAAGCCGGGGCGGGTCGCTAGTTATTTATAATATACATAGAAACAGAGTTTCATAGCAAATCATTTAAATGAATTATGGTTCTTTTGTTGACGATCTACTTGTTTTGGCGTTAGCTCCATTAAGTAGTTACCCCTCCCCCCCCCCCCGACTCCTCGGCCGGAGTGTAGAGGTGTTAGCACATACACACGCTGTCTGTACCACTAAATTGACAAACCAGACTTATTGTGAAATCTGTCTGTGACAATTTCGTAACCATCATCTTCTACCAGTAACATTGACTGAATTTTTTGTAAGCATTGAACATAGGACATTGAACTTTGTCCATGGCATGACAGAAGCCATTATTTGTTTTGATTTTGTAATTAAACTTAATTCACGCCTAACATGAAAATATAAACGACCTTCTAGCTAACTTCTTTCCGAGTATTTAAACTAGACTTGTACAAAAATACATATCAATATTCATGCAGAATAAAAAAAAAATATAATTGTTAACTATTGGGATTTCTCGAACTTCTTTACAAACTTTTGTCCCCTATTTTCCCTTTAGGACATGAATTTTCAGAACTCCTGTGAGTTTCATGGACCTAGCAGCCTAGCAGTTCAGGCTGTGCTTGTGGGTTATCAGGAAATCAATAGATAACCTAGACATAATAAAAAGTACTCACTCCTCTCATAGGCCTGCACGATGGAAGCGATCTCCTGCTTGGTCCTGGTGCACAGGATCTCGACGAGAGTATCTTCATCCGTGCCCATACCGTCCATGCACTTGTTCAGCTCCTTGCATAGGTACTCCTCAGGAGGCATCATCAGAGCCACTATCACGTCTTCGAAATGACCACCCAGTTCTGATTTTAGATCTTCGATAATGTCCTAGATGAAAAGGTAGAAAATGGTGAGAAACGAAGGGTAAGTAAGTGGTCTTCCTGCGTAACTTTCATAATCATTTTAGATTATCGGTATACAGTGTTACAAGGACCTTTTGGCGTTTGCATGCCATTGACGGGACACGCAAAGGGCGCTTTAAAATCTTGCACATTTTGAAATACTTGCACAAAGCAAACGCCACCTATTTATAGAAATCTGGTCCCTAAAACTTTATGTGGTTTAGGTGGGTACGTATAAAGGCAATGATTCTTTATGTAATAACCTCAAGCAAGACAAACTTTAATTACATACTATTTGTAGAACAAATACCCCATTCAAGTTTTTCTTAAAGACTCGTAATCGTGGCCTTGAGAGAACGTACCGAGTTACCAAAACAAACAACTATACCAACCAAGCACCATGGTACAGTCAACCGAACGTCTGTGGTAACACTATGCCATTGAGCTGGTCTTGCGTAGTACAGAGTTTTAATAGAACTCTTCCAACATTTAGTGTGCATGAATGCGGTGCAGCAGAGTCCCAGCTAGACTATGACCCACTTCAGGGAGTGTATACTTCAGGGAGTGTACACTTTAGGGCCCTCGCTCACGGCGACTTTTTGCAGCGATGCAGTCGCGCGTTTGCATTGATACAGTCGCGATACTGCTCGCTTCTGTAGCGCGTTGCAAATGCGACTAACCCGCGTTAGTAGCGATGCAGTCGCGCATTTCGTAAAGGCGCGTCAGCGTCGCTACAAAAAGTCGCCGTGAGCGAGGGCCCTTAGAGCATTTAAAAACGCTTCCAAGGTCGCGATTAACGTGGCCACCTACCGATCCGAAATGAGAAGAACAGAATAAGAGGCCAGCTAACTGGTTTCCGTACCCTGACGTACATCCTACTGTACACCAAGAAGCATTACTAATGATGGTCGTAATTATGGAGTGAGGTAACCTTCATAGTAGCGCTGGAAACTAGCGCACCATGTAATATGCATGGCAATTTTAAACAGTTTGGTTTGAAAACAATCAATAAGTTTGAGTCGCAAAGGTATGGGGAAGTTAAATATGGATCAATAAGTAAGAATGGTAGGCAATGAGGGTCGTGAGGAAAGTTTTGAATATGAATTTAGATAAGTGTAAGAGTAGAGGAAGACGAACGAAATGATGGATGGACTGTGTGAAGGATGATATGGCAAGGAAGGAGGTGTCTGATGAGATGACGAGTAATAGAGAAGTATGGATGAAGAAGACATGCTGCGCCGACCCCAAATGAACTGGGATAAGGGCGGGAGAATGGATGATGAAGTAAGAAAGGTACGCTTTGAGGTATGGAGGCTTTTTCAGGGGCTAAGAGGTTGGGGCAGCAAACTGGGTGTCAGGCTACGGGGAAGAAGTCTTTCAGAAGCGAGTGGACGTTTTTTTAAGGCCACTAGGCGGCTATCACAACATCACGCCTTGTATCTCTGAAGGGTTGGGTAGAGGTGTACCTAATAAGTACACCCACATTTCGCCAGTCATGTTAAGTCCCATGTATTAGGGGGCGCCCCTATTGCCATCAACCGGGCACAAACTCAGTGGGTTCCTAATACGAAATTCCTGATGGAAAAACCCAATAACACTTTGCTCGACCCAGGAAAGGAACCCAGGACCTCATGCTCAGCAGTCGCGCTTGCAACCACTGGACCAACGAGGAAACTATACCTGCCACTAGACGACTAGCTAGGCGAGTAATTATTCAAATTCTTGCTGTAACAAGCTTTTCTCGTCTAAGCCTATTATCACGGAAATGCCTTTACACCCGGTTATATTGAATCGTAACTTCAAAATGCACTAAGTCGCGGGCTACAATGAAATACAAAATAGAGTTTGACAAATCAACTTCAAACTCACAGTTCAGAAACCGGTTAAAGTCACGAATCCGTCAACCAACATTAAACTACCGTAACACGTGGTTTTTCATCCCAAAAAAAGCACCATGGTACAGTCAACCGTACGTCTATGGTAACACTATGCCATTGAGCTGGTCTTGCGTTGTACAGAGTTTTAATAGAATTCTTCTAACATTCAGTGTGCATGAATGCGGTGCTGCCGAGTCCCGACTAGATTATGGCCCACTTCCGGGAGTGTACACTTTAGAGCATTTAAAAACGCTTTCGAGGTCGCGATTAACGTGGCCACCTACTGGGCTCAAGTATAACATCGATCCGAAATGAGAAAAACAGAATAAGAGGCAAGCTATACTGGTTTCCTTACCACTGACGTACAGCCTACTGTACGCCAAGAAGCATTACTCATGATGGAGGTAATTATGGAGTGAAGAAACCTTCATAGTAGATTACGTGTATGTACGCCGGAAACTATGGCATATGCATGGCAATTTTAAACAGTTTGCTTTGAAAACAATCAATATGTTTGAGTCGCAGAGGTATGGGGAAGTTAAATATGGATCAATAAGTAAGAATGGTAAGCAATGAGGGTCGTCAGGAAAGGTTTACCGAACAACAAAAAAACTCGCAATAACGGGGAGAGCAACTTCCTTTCGGCTTCGTTATATACTATACACCCATTATGAAGTTCTATTGACTCTCCAATAAAACCTATTCAAAGTTCGTAGCGGATATACGGGGGACCTGCAGCTGGCCTACCACATGACGTCTTAAAGCAGTATAGTTTTACTCTTACGCCAGAGTGGGAAGAAGACGGAGCTATACAGGATGTCTAGCGCCATCTCTTTCCCACACTGGAAAAAGAGTAAAACAATAATGTCTTAAGACGTCATGGTAGGCCACCTGTTATGTAGCTGTAATATTTTTAAGTTATGATTATGACTCATTTACTCTCGTCCGTTCTCACGATAATCTTACAATCAATCATTGATAATCAAGATCAAAGTCTGTGAAAAATGTACACCAGTACAGTGCAGAGCTAGTACAGGGCCAGGGTATTACCAAATTTTTTTTTAGGGTTCCTTGAAACGGAACACCTATGGATTCGGTCTGTCCGTCCGTATGTCACATTTTCATTCAGAGACTATTGGTAACACACAGTTGAAATTTGGAGATGGTGCTTTCTATGAAATAAAAAATAAAAAAATAGGTGTCGGCTCCATATACCTACATGTAAGGACGGTTGGAAAAAAATATATAAACATATATCTTTGTGGGGTGTCTGTCAATCGATACCTCTAAAATTGATATCGAGATTCCTAAAATAGTTTTTGTCTTAGAACCGGAGCATCGTAAGCAATTTCCTTGGTTTCGATCATTTGGATCAGTGGCGAACTAATCGCTATGCGAAAGTATCTGATATCTAATCCAATTATCATTTATTAACCCGAAGCAAACCTGATGGCATTAGCTACAATAAAAATCACGACTCGAGCTAAACTAAACATAGACAGTATGACTTTATCTTTACGTTTTCATTGAAAGACGTTATGACGCGCGATTGTACACTATCTGTTAGCATAGTGAATCTTTTGATATATTTAGCTATGATGGGAAGCTAAAGAGTATGAGTAACAGTTTTCTTACAAGAATTTCTCTAAAGTCTAGGTATATTATGATATTTTCAGCGTTAACGTTAAACTCAGTTGAGCTAATATTGATTAAAACTGTATAATAATTGGCAATTTTTCACGATATCCTCATCATCTGCCTAGCCTTTTCCCAAACTTTGTTGGGATAAAATACATGAATAAAATACTGATACTCAGCTGCATCCGGTTAATTCCGGTTAGACTGAAAGCAACGCTGAGTATCAGTATTTTACGTGAAGCGACTGCCTACATGACCCCCACAACCCAGTGACTGGGTAATACGATACTCCTCGGTAAGACTAGATGTCAGAATTTCGGCTTCTGACTACTCGTAACGACTGTCAAAGATCTACAAATGACAGCCGGGACCAACGTCTTAACTTGCTTTCCAAAGCACGGAGGAAACTCAGTATGTAATAATGATCATCCATCCACGACCAACCTCGGCAAGCACGGCTTAACCTTGAAGATCGTTAATATTGAGCCAAGAGCTCCTTCTTCACGATATCCTACTACTACTAATATTATAAATGCGAAAGATTGTGTGGATGGATGGACGCATGTCTGTAACTCTTACACGCGAAAGCTACTGAACGGATTTGGATGAAATTTAACACACTGGTAGTTAGATAACCTAGATTAACACATTTTTATCCCGGTAGTACCATCTTGTGGGATCACTAACGAACACCATGCTTGCGAAGCCGCGGGCATACGCTACGCTAGTCATATATGAAGTCGCAAGTAGCCTAGCCTCCAGTGTAGTTTTATCGTATTTGCGTGAATCTAGATTTTCATAGACTCCATCACGGAAGGTTCGTTAAAGCTCCGGCTTACACACCACACAATATATGCAGAAATCTGCAGAATCACAAAAGCTTTTCTAATAACAGTTCTGAGACTTTAACATTATTACACGTTTCACAGTGTGATATGACTAGTTTTATAATGAATTAACTTCTGATCGCGACTTCGTAATAATGATGCTGTAAGACTTACTCGATGACCTGTCGCTGCGCATGGGACAGTGCAGTGTATTTTTTTAATGCCGTAACAATTAAAGTAAAATACACAAACAGCCAGACCCGGAACAACTACCTGTAGTCCATACAAATATTTGTTCCATGCAGGAATCGAAACCGCGACACGCAGCGCAGCAGCCAATCGCTCAGACACTGCGCCAACCGTGTCATAGTAAGGATGTCGATGATGGCCTGCTCATCAGTTCCAACGCCTTGCATTCTTAATACTGCTATAAGACTTACCCTGCCATATTCATGGGTGAAGGACTTAGCGATTGCCTGTCGCTGAGCGTTGGACCGCGTGGTCAGGATATCGATGATAGCCTGCTCATCAGTCCCGAAGCCCTTCATGGCAGCACGGAGCGCAGCCGCGTCCTCTGTCGCGTTGAAGTTGGGGATTCCCACGACTGTTGGGTCACGCTAAATGGAAAAATCAAACGAGGTTTGTAGTCAAAAAAGCAGCGTTGTCTCATCTCTGGTGGCACAGTAAGGAGTATCGTACGAAGTAGATTTTTATCGTTTGTATGTGTCGTAAATTAAATGACCATAAACAACTGACCCACGATTCTGACTGAGTAGAAATATAGTGATTAAATGGGTGATTGGGGAATGGGGCTTGGTTTTTATGGTTCTTAATTAAAAAGAGAAAAACTTGGAGTTAACATGTTATGTTTGTATAATTTTTATGTGGCACTTTAACTGTGACTAATTATGATTATGTCTAAATGCCATTCATTAACCTGTATTATGAGCCACTCCTTTTGTGTTAGTCATAATGAAAGCCCTTGGGAGCTTAGCCCATGAAATGTTAAAAATGCATGACAATTAAATGGAGATAGCTAGTATTTCTTGATGGGTATTAAAGGACAAAACATGGTTGTTTTACAGCAAGAAGTTTCGTAACTATTCTGTTTTAACTATTTCTATGCCAGTTTGAGTATGTAAGGATATTTAAAATATTATCAGTCAGTGTCAACTTGCCTCACATTCACTTTGAATGACATCATGATATGGAAGACAAGGGAGTAAATGATAGCGTGACGGATGACAGAGGAGAATAGAAGAAAAAAAACCTGGTGTGCTGACCCCAAATAGCATTGGGCAAGGGCAGCAAGATGGAGAACTGGCATAGTGAAATCCAGGAAATTTTGTTATTGATTTGATTGAAATATTTTTTGACAATATTTATTTATTTTATTTATTTATTAACCACCAATTATAGCAACATTACAGACAAGTCCAATACGATGCTATAAGTCACAAAGTACAATTACATTAAATATAATAACAAATACCATTACACACAGTATAATAGTAATAATTAAATATGACATTGTTTATAGTTGCACACCTCTTTCTAGTATTATTTGTGCTGTTTGAATAAATCTCTGCAGGTTTTGCCCAAATATATCTTCCGATACCGTTATAATATTAATAATATGTGCGGCTCGCGACATAGGGGTAAACTTGAGTAGGTTAGTCCTAGCCGCTGTAATATGGCTAGAAAGGGTGTGAAAACTAAGATCACAACTAATAGAGAAGTATGGACAAGGAAGACACAATGCGCTGACCCCAAATAAATAGAGAAAAAGGCAGAGAAATGACTATGAATCTTGTTTACAACTGAAAATTGGATCAATGCTCATTTAAGTGTGACTAACAGAGCATGCTCATGGTTTGTCCAGTCATAAAATAATGCATGAATGAATCATTGGCATTAATATTCAACTGACATACTGCAAAGTCCAGCAAGCTACTATAAAATTGTAATTAATGGATTCCATAGTGCAAATGGAATTCAAAGTTCTTATAAGAATACTATTAAATGCAATACAGTTAGCGTTGATGGAAATGTGAAAGATTTACTTGTTGCTTACTTTCACTTTTCAGTTATTTAATATAAAAGATGTAATCTAGTGCTAGCACTTTCTAAGTGGCTTTTTGGCTGAATGTGAAATTAACTTCATGCTTGTCTTGTTTTTGAATGACTGCCTTGTTGGTCTTGAGGTCAAATGCTACTGTTGAGCATGAGGTTCTGGATTTGATTCCCAGTTCAAGAAAAGTTTCTGATTTTATGCCAGGTTGATGGTAATAGACAATAGGTGGGACTAACATTTCTGCCTAACCAGTGATAGCATAGGCCAGTTGTTTATGATTGAATATGTTTACTGAAAATTGTTGTAAACCTGCTAATGAACAAAATTTTAATGAAGGCTAACCAACTCATTAAATACTTTTTATTACAGTGCTTTTAGTCATAATGAAGTTTACACAGTTCAGGGCCACTCAAGAGTGGTTCTTGTTATTTTTTTTTTTTTAATTCAGGGCCAAAATCAGGTTTAAAATATCAACATACAAAAGCATCAACATACAGCCTGGGTCTGTGGAACCTAAAGTTGGTTGGAGGTTCAGTTTAGATCACGAAAAGATATATTATAAAAAAGGAAACATGATAAAACTATCTCCAATAACTATCTTAAAGGGCAATAAATTTCCCCTCGGTTGTTGTTTACTGTTCAAACACTCGCTGGGTCAAGGTTGCGTGTCCTACCCTGCGCCCTAATTTGTATTCTGATGTCACCGGACCCGCCCTACGCCCACTAGAACCAGGAAATAACGAATCAAGCGATCGAATACTTACTTGGAACACCATCTTGTCTATTTGACGTAGCGTTTGTTCGTATCACAAAACAAAAAGACTAAGCGATCACACAAGATGCTAATAAGATTTTTAATATATCTTTCACTGACTGATACAACTTCACTAGATTCTGTAAATAAACTGGTAATAATAATTATCCTGTACGGTACGAACACTGAAGCATTCACGTAATCGAAATTAATTTATTGAATTACAGGAGCTCGTTGAACAACAGCTACCAAAGCAGCCGCGTAAAATGAAACTGTCAGTGTCAAACATCAAACTGTGTCAACATTGAAGTGGCAGTTTACCAAAATAGAGGAGTGCAAAGTTACTTGCACCATAGTCGATTATTACGAAATGTTTAAAATCATAGATTTAAAGTTGGCGTCGCTGAACTTACTGCTCTGCCAAAGTTAACATTGGCCATTTAAATATTATATTATATCGTTTTATATCACTAACAACTGCTCTCAAAACAGGGCCTCAAGTCTGCTATAACAATAGTGTCAGAATGGCCTATCATTGATTTCATAATTGTTGATTTTGACAAGTTTGGTAATCTACTAATATAATGGCGTCATTATGACTTCACAATGGTCAATCACTGACACTCCATTGAAAGAAATGGCATAGAATTTGACAAACCATTATGAATTTAGCAGATAACGGACTTTTAGCAAAATGACAATGGGATCGTGTTGGAATGATGATGTTTATAAAAATAGCAGACTTGAGGCCCTGGTCAACTGTGCAGTTTCTTGTTGTAAACGTGTATTTTCGTATCACATGCAATGCCGAAAACTTAATACACCGTTACGATAGAATTTTAATGTCTGGACAAGTTTTCGCAAACCAAAAAGGGAAATTAAAACATTAATAATACTTAATTACCATGGTTTATTGAAAAAAATGTATTACACTAAAAATAAAATTCTTACAAAAGTATTTTGAACCGCAGGAAAAGAGTAGGTACCTAAATATTATATTTTAAAATGTATGAACCCTAGAACAACGACTTCAAGTCTAATAAATCCAAAAGTTAAACTAAGTTAAACTAGTTAACTATTTGTATCTATACTTAATTCATACCTAAATAATTTCTAATTCTATGGGGAAGATCGTTAAAAGCTATTTATAGTGGCGCGACCATACCTAGGTCTCAATCTGACCAATGAGCTATTTTGAATTAAGAAATGATTTGCCATCCCCAATTCCCCATTGATATTTAATACACACAAATACATAAAATCACATTTAATTTGTAAAGTCATTGACAAGTTTTTTATTTATATTAATCATTGATCTCTTATTTACTATACACAGACAGCAAGTCTTCATGTTTTATTTTTTTTATATTATGGTGAAGGTCACCATAACCTCAGTCAGTCAGTTAAAAAAAATGGACAGTGTGGTTTTATGAAACCATAGTAAAAGTGAAACTTTTTTTCATATTTTCACACTATAGACATTTAACTAAAATTTTTTGGAATAATATTCCATTAGGGATATACCGGCCGAGCGTCACGCGACATGCAACACACAGACGAAAAAGTTTGAGACGATGTAATAAAAGTTTCACTTTAATAATAGGCTGTTTTTTAGGAGAATTTATTGTTGTTACAATACAGACACAGAGGTAAAACAATATTATTGAAAGCATTACATTAGAGAGTATATCTTCATCATCATCTGCCTAGCCTTTTCCCAACTGTGTTGGAGTCGGCTTTCAGTCTAAAAATACCGGATTCGGCTAAATACCAGTATTTTACATGGAGCGACTGCCTATCTGACCTCCACAAACCAGTTAGGTTAGTTAGTAGTACGATACTCCTAGGTAAAGGCGGAAACACACTTACGTGTCGTGACACGCCAGGAGCATATCGGCAACGACACGCCATGCAAATATGTCCCTAACCATAAGGCATAACCTTTTCATAAATGTATGAAACCGATATTATGCTTCTGGCGCGGCACGACACGTTAGTATGTTTCCGCCTTAAGACTTGCTAGCTTATATCTTCAGAAGATACAATAATACCGCCATTTAGTCGATTTTATCTTGCAAAGATTTAAATCGTTAGATGAGCTTAACACACCAATAAATATTATTACGATTTTATTTTGTTGAAAATGAATTTTGAATAACATTGTTTCGCTTTTTTTTTATATACGCCATAATTATCTACCGTTCCATGCGGGATGTGCGAGCTTCTCAGTGAAAACATTATTTCGTGCGATCTTAGAGCAAAGTAAGCACATCAAATGATTTAAATCTTTGTCGTGGCGTAACTAACACCTAAGGACTCATTCACACGGCGTTGATTTGTACGATATTTTGCAGTAAAATTTTAGAAGTACATGGGAGTTCTGTACTGTATTTGTTTTTAACTCAAACTCACCTTGGTTTTGTTTCAAACCAATTCGTTCCACCTGCTGAAAATCTCCGACCTGTGGATTGCCGTGGTTGACCTGGAAATCTTTAATTAGACTCCGGACCCAGTTTGGCCGCTAAAAGGAAAACCTGCTCAAGTGGAGATTTTTTGATGACTGCACTCGAGAGTAAAAGTGGGGCTGTTCCACAAATGATGGGGCTTATAGGTGCCAAAATCGTTGCTCAGTTCTGGGCCGACATAATTTAGATTCCGTTCGACACACTAAGAAGTAGATTTTATGGCCGGGGCGTTTACGTGTTCGTCTAAGTTTTTACTGTAAAATATCGTGCAGGACAGGACGTGAGAACGGCCACTAAACTTATCCCTTCACAATGTTGTTGTCACTTGGTCAGCTAGTAGGTACACTAGGTAAGATTATTCCCACACTACGATTCGGTAGTCCCGCTCGATACTGTCAACGTAGTAGCCATTCATGTACGGACTCTGAAAAACGTCGCTCATCTGGAAAATATAAGTTTTGAATTGAAAATATTTTCATGAATAGCGTTATTGCGTCGAATTATCCCACGAGCGTGAATGAAGATGAAACTAGAAAAAGGCGTATGCAAGGGAATTCAAGAGATGATTCACATATGTTCGGGTCGGCATAATTTGGCACAGCCTTGTGGAAAAACCAAATGTATACCCATGTAGATAAAAGTTCGGGAAAAAGCCCCATCTTATTGGGCATCCATTTGGTTCGTGCCGATCGATATCCACTATCGCCGAACAATGTTAAGCAACAAATAAAGCCACATCAAATGTGCTGACTCGAAAAAGTGTGTAGCACCCCTAAGTATCATAAGCTGTTGGTGTTCTGTAATTACTGACTGATGATTTTATGAAAAACGGCATGATGATAGGTGTAATTTGTAACAAAGCCTTGTATTTGTCATCAAGAACACTATTCTTCAGATAAAAAAGTTCATGTAAGAGGACAGTCTCCACAACATGAAACTACACTATAACACTAGTCTTATCAAAGTTGAGTGTAGGTATCTCTGAAGTGCGTGAGTAATTTTATTATTAATCAACATTGATTTGGTCAGTGAGGTAAAATTAGAGGTACAAAAAGGATTACTTCAATAAAAGTTTCATTTATGAATAAAAATTTAATTACGTCAATATTTACAGTCTTCTCATTAATTTAAAAATATCAACTTAAATTACTATGAGTCACATTTTAGATGGCCGCAAATAAAAAATACAATCTCTCTATACATTTCAATCAAACATTACAAAATAATTTCAGGCGATCTTTAGTTTTTAATTCTCATTTTTATATGTTGGCAACAAATTTTATTTTTTCCATTGGCAAGTTCGGCACGGCAAAGATGGCGCATGGCGGCAAAATCATGTGACTTGTAAGAATGCGTTTTTTTCTTGCTGACAGTCAATTCATAGAGCGGTTTCCCATTGGCAGGCCTGAAAGTGGTACAGTCACGACAAATTTGGAGGCATAACTAGTAGTAGTGACTTGGAGATGTAGGAATGGAATACACAAGTAATTAAATAATAATAACGAATGAGTGAGTATGAGACAAGGACATACTTATGTCTAGTAGTAAAAGTAAATACAGAAATATAAACTGTTAAAGTATTTATTGTGCGTAGCATATTGTATTTATTAGCAGTACATGACAAACCCCCTTAAGTTCGTTCAGTAGGTAAGCACAATATTGTCTTTTGGGTAAAAACCAAAAACGAATGTTTTTATAGAATTTATTTACGAACTTTTTTAATTGTCTTCCACGGTCGGGGTCTTTTTTTTTATGTGCTGCACGAAGCTATTGACTGTTTGTCCAAAAAATAACAGGATTTTCTTTCTGTCTTCCTCTCCTTTGCCGTGCCGGTTGTAATAAGCCAGCCTATAGAAAACCGCGCCATGATGTAATGCCCTCGCATCAGACCGTGAGCTACCACCTCCTATGCCAGTGCTTTCTCTTCATGCCGGCAAATGTCAGGGACTGGGGAAGAGCGTCAAGAATTAAGAACTGGGTCTGTCTGTACCTTTTTTAACAGTATAATTATTTGTATGGGAGAGAGATGGCGCTATACATGACTTCTAGCTCTATCCCTTTCGCACACTGAACCTAATATTGAAACAATTATGCTTTTAGAGGTCATAGTTAGGCCACTGGATCATTTCGCGTGCAAGAACTCTTCAAAGCAAATAAAAATGAAACTCTATAGGTTCAATGACATTTAACTGTCATATTGGTATTCAAAGCTAAAATAGACCGTGGTGGTACGTCAATTCACCAAACGTTATACTTGACCAGAGGTTTAATAGCATGCGTTTCAGTGCATTCACTATATGCTTTTTTTTTCATTTCATGCATGTAATATTTGTAAGAGGTGTTATTTTTTTTTTGGGTTTGTCTCCACCGATACCGAAATCAGACTGAATTGGAAACTGATCCCATCGATTTGTCTCTCCGTAACGACAATTTATTTTTAGTTGGAAACGGATCCCGAGACCCCTGGATACAAAACAGTCGTTATGACTTTATCGACTGGAATTTGTGGCTGCCGAAATACAGTGCATATTTGCATTAACTTATCCAAATAGTAATTAAAGGATTCCAAATTATGATTAAAATACGATAACTGACCGACTTAAACATAACTGGCAAAATGTAGTTCACTCACATTTAGATAGATCTGTCTCTGCCTAACCGTTTCGGGTTGAGATAACAGGTGTGATGTCATAATGATACGTATTAATACCCCAGTCCATGCAATCCACCAACAATTAAACCAATTTCAATTACTGACGGCATACAAAAATATTGTTTTACAAAAACACACAGATATACAACACAAAAACAAAGGGTTATTTCGCTGATCCCATAGAGCCTACGCACACGGTGCGTCACTGCGCCGGCGCGGCTACATACCGCCGCACTCGTGCGCACACCCGCGGTGCGGCGTCGCGGCGTTTCTAACGGCTTCTGAATACAGTCGGTGTGTTTAATAAAAATAGATCGGCAAAGACGGGTGTTGTTGCTCCTATTACTACGCCATCGTCGAAATCGACGTAGAAGCACCCAACAATATTGTATTAGTCCCTTTATTGCATTAAGAAACAGTGATGGACAGGTCTTTCACCAAGAATATAGAGAGTTGCTGACGGACGAACAGAGGTTTTGCTACATAACAAGTGAGCGGTGCCTTACCGGCGTCGCAAGGAATACCTCTCCCCGCCGCGACATGAAAACATGTGACCGACTACAACCCCGCTCCGGCGCAAACCGCTGCCGAAACGCATCGTGTGTATAGGTTTACAGGGTACTAAAATATATGAATTATTTTGAGCATTGTATTATTTAGAACAAACTTTCGCCCGTCGCTTCACTCGCGTTAAGGCTTGGAAATGATGTCACGGTTTATTTTTTATATTTTACTCGGGGATAATGTAGCCTCCCAGTAGTCCATAGATTACCCCACTACATCAGAACTTATAAACATATAAACCTTACCCCTTTATAATATTAGTACGATAACATTCACTTGTATGATAATTACGAGAAGTTTGTCTTTAAGACTGAACAAAATATTAATACAAGGCTTTGCGTAAACTTAAATAATATCTTGAATAAATAAATATTTAACTGTGCGTTCGAACTTTCGAAACATGTTAAAATTTCTGTTTCTCTCTCTGCTACTTCAGCACGCGTAGCATGACCACTGTAGAAACGAGTTTTGTCTACGATAGAATAGACATAATGACAGATAGACGATGATAATGTGTCAGTTTGTCTATTCTTCCGTCGACATAGCCCATTTCTACGGCGGCAATGCTACGCGTGCTGTTGGGATATTTTATCTGACAACTGTTTTAAGTGAAAATTTTGCTAGTAGGAACGCACAGTACCTAATGATGACAAATCGTTTATAACCCATTTCATGCATGCATATTCATGAAAGTGAAATGATACCATGCAAAATTGACAATATAACATGAAATGTAAGGCATTACACCTGCCTTTTGGGTTTACTTTTTCATAACTTAGTTACAAGGTTTAAATAAAAAAATGAAACAAGTGCCATATTTACAAGCATTTCATGGTATGTTGCTAATACCAATATTTACAGCCACCAACATATAAACGTTACACCTACGCAAAATTCAAAAGGTTAATACGAACCTACTTGGTCAGACCTAGGTATTTCTTAATAGTATGTTTCCGATATGTTTATGTTCATAACACCATCAAATTTAAACTAAAAGTTTAGCTTTTAAATCCTGCGTAAATGTACGGAATAATATGTTAAATACTGTCGACAATATTTGTTCATTAAATATGTGCTAACAAGTCAATTCATCAATGACACTCTGAACCTGTGTTCGTCTTGAAAGAAAGAGACGACGAAAGAGACTATACGATAGCTTGACGTTAGAAAGAGAGAAAACATCTCTTGCTAGTCCAGAGTGCCATAGACAAAAAAGATGGTTAGTGCAAGAGTCAATAGAAACTCTTACTCACCATACTTGGGTTAGATTTAGTGGACTTCTGAGGTGTTTCTGGTTGGATGTCGTCTTCATCTAGTATGCATTCTGGAAGAAAAGAAAAGTTATATTTTAATATTTCATGTTTTACAAGATGATTATCTGAGGTGCAAAATAATAACGGATTGGTATTCCAGAAACAGTTAACGGAGCAGGGGAAACTAGTATGGAGATGGGTGGACGAGATAAGACTTACAGCGGGCCTTAACTGGAGGAGAGTGGCTCGAGATAGAAAACCATAGACCAGCTAGAGGAGGCCTTTACCAAGAGGCATGCTGAATTAAAAGATATACTTTAACAACACACAAAGAAAAATCCAGAATTAAAGGCCTTGTAAATACAAAATCAGATAATATTGTAATCGATCTATCATAATATCATTGCTATCATTTTTTTCAGTTCTTTTCTGTTTTTTCGAACTCCTCATGTTTATAAAGCTTCTGTTAGCAATACGAAGTCATAAAAATCTTAGGTGCAACATGACATCAAGCTGGATTGTGAAAACTAAGGCATACTAGCTATTGCACGAGGCGCCACACGCGTCATGGTTAGCCTGTGAATTAAATTTCATCACAATCCGTTCAGACATTAAGGCGAAAAAAGATAACAGACAGAGTTACTTTCGCATTTAATACTAGTATGGGTTTTTGTAAATATATAAATATTTTAATAGGTTTTTGTTAAGATACAAATTTTTATATTGATGAACCTAATATTCTATTTATAATCAGCCTTGTATCTCCCGGATATTTTTATTTTCGTAGAGGTTACCACTTATAAAGCCCACTAATAAACAATTACAGAACTAAAGTCGATAGCAACAGTTATCCGACGGTTATCTAAGGTCATAATAGTTTCGTGATTTGTGTGACTTTCCGTGGTGCACTGGGGTTCAAAATATTTGGGCTAGTAAAGTGTATGTTTGATATTACGTGTTATCGGCAAGGATGCGTGGCTATCAAGTTTGTTTTGAGTGATGTGTATTTTTTATTAGGTTTGTTTTTGTATGGTGTAGGTTACTAAAATTGTGCGTGTCGGACGCTTAACATTTTAGGTGTTAAACACCCAACATATGGGTCGAACAATAATTTGTTCGTGTACCCACAACCCGCCTCTCGAGTCGTCATTATACGCAGTTATGATATACAAGTAAAAATTAATTATTTGACAGCGAGTGTTATCTGGATCTTTGACCACGCTGTTGTGCCATGCTGCTGCTATGCTAAAGCCCCACCACGGTTTCCACATATTTAGACAGACTGACTGATGAAAGAAAGAGAGTAAATGTGGTCTTCGCACAGAAAGGCATAACTGCTTAATTTTTTGTTAACGCTGATTTTAATACCCCTCTAATTTTCATACCGTGCGCTATAAATATGAAACCTTAAAACTCCAAAAATATATTAACCGATTTACTTCTATACAACCTGTTTTTTTTATATCCCATAACTCTAGGATATGATTGAGACCATAACAAAGAATCAACAGACATATGAATTATGTTTCAATCATACTTTTTTTTTCGCCTTTTCTTAGCTTTAAATATGAATTATTGGTTTGAATAAAAAGAATTACTCGTATTAATCAATGAAACTACTACTATTTTACTACACTACTGCGAAGTTTGGCAACCTTGCAAAAGTAAAGATTCGTCATACTGGTGATAATTTTTGACCAAGTAAATTATGATTGATGATATCTCCGAAACTATACATTTTTGGACCACCTATTCTAGTTTTAGTATTATTTTTACCAACAGAATATAACCCTAGAGTTATGGAATATAAAAAAAAAAACTGGTTGTATGTGTCATTGCTTTAATTTCGTTGGAAGACAAAATCTGTCGCCATATTTTGAGCCGACTCAATTTAGATTGTCATCGACACGCCAAGAAGATTAAGTTGGAGAGAGATGCTAAAAGATTGGTAGTGTAAGACTTTTGTGCAACGAATTATGACACTGGAAAATACCGATTCCTGTGGTACCCATACTCCTAGCATTGTGGAACTCACTTGAGGCGTTGCAACTCTGTGTTAGTTGATCTTAGTTGTTCCATTTTCAACGTTTCTACCCATAAACAACACAAATACAAAGAGACACAAACGACGTCTTCTAGATTACATACATTCATACTCTGTCATTATAATTACTAACGCAAGTGACGTCTCATTCAGAGCAATGGACAAAAATCTTTTTTTATACGATTCATATAAGTATATTATGGAAGATTTTTTTGAAGTGAAACTCCTTATGCGACTTCCGACAAGTTTAACGTTTAACGCTACCATGGAGGGGGAATAGAAAGAGACAGAGCGAGACTGAATGCGTGGCACTCACGAAGTTTCACTTCTTCCGCGCGGAGGGACTCCAAGCACTATTTTTTTTAACCACATAGACAACAAAGTGATACCTACAATCATTTTAATTGAAACAGATAACTTTATTTATGATTATTGTGTATGCTTTTGTTGTTTGTCCTACAGTTTTATTAATTATCACTGAAACATAATGACTGATTTCTTTTGAAATAAATGTCTAGATAAGCAGTCATGTTGACGGCAAAATTTAAACCTAAAATGAAATACTGATAATTTTTTGTTTACAAATACTTTGTTTACTTTTGTCTGGATGTTAATCTGTATTTAAAACAAAAACAACCTAGATTGTTCGACGATGAGTGTCTATCAGGCTATGAACCCGTGCGGAAGGGTCATGAGAAATGGTGCAGGAGCATCATCTTACTTGTAGTTTGTAGTACTTAATCTAATCTGCGTTTGTTAGTTAGTAACCTACTTTACGCGCCAGAGATATTGTTTCAATGCTCCGAATTATTGTATTTAACATATTTTACGTTGAGGTCGGTTTCCAGTCTAACCGAATGCAGCTGCATACCAGTTTTTGCATGGAGCGACTACCTATCTGACCTTCAAACCGCAGTTACCGGGTAACACCGTGCCTCTTGGCAAGACTGGTTGTCAGGCTTAAAATAAAATAAATCAAATTTTTATTCTGTTTGCAGAACATGGTACTTACAGTATTTTAAAGTTTTTGGGCTTCGGACTACCCAACAATCGGTCAACAGTCGGACAGATTGACGAAGATATACAAGCTGTAAGGGACACCGACTCAAAAACGCATACCACGAAATCGGTACACCATTCCTATAACATATAATTTTTTCATCGGTAATTTTAAAACAAATTAGCAGTTCCACTCATTTTGAATATGAAGGTACTTATTGCACAATTGTAGGAAACAGTAGATTTAAAAAAAAAATACTGATGAAATATATGTGGAAACATGTGAACCCCCCCCGTTCAGAATGACATACTGAGTAAGTGGTAAGCGTTATCGCGTCGGTATCCCTTACACCTTGTATATATGACAGCCGAGACCAACTACTTAACCAGCTTTCTGAAACAAGAATTTCTCTCGGCATATAATGGCTCTCAAAACGGTGAAGGAAAACATCGTGAGGAAACCGGCATGTCCTAGAACTAAAAATTCGAAGACATGTGACATCTACCAACCCGCACTGGGCCCGCGTGGTGGATTACAGCCCATTCCCTCTCATAAAGAGGAGGCCTGCGTCCCAGCAGTGGGAACAATATAGGCTGATGATGATGATGATGATATAATGGATGGTGATCCATCGTCGGACCGACTGCGGTAAGCTTTGCTTATCAAGATCCCTGTGCTGCCTTTCAAGACATCCACCAGCAAATATACCGAAAACAAATAAAAATTGAAATTCACACTTACTTTGATTAGGCAACGTCAACCAGAATTGATTCTTCAATGTAAATCTTAAGCCGGGCGGCAGTCCAAGTGACTTGTCTCCGTTCACCGAAGCTGCCAGAGTCTTCGCCGCGTCCACCAATAGGGAGGCTTGCCAAGACGCTGCGTATATCAGACGCATAGAAGACTGGGCGGCCGTGGAACAAATCATCGGGTAGAGAGATTTATGGCGACGTAGGTTATAGAATGATATTCCTGGAATGAGATTTTGTTGGTCAGTTTAGCAGAGAAAGTTGTTTCATTGAAGTTGTGGTTTATTTTCGGTGTGGGTTGTCTTTATGGCTGCCCATAGTTATTGCCCTTGGGTTATCAAATATTTAATTGGTGCACACATTTTCAGCTCGTTTTTCGGAATAGCTGAGCGGCCAATTAAATATTAAGATATACGTTCGGGAAAAAACCAACATAGTTTATTTAGAATTGCGCAGAGCCGGCTTGTAACAGACAGTGTTAGGAAGAAATTACATTTACACGGTTTTCTGTCACTTTGAATTCAACTCACTGAAGTGACAGGTCCAATCGCACGTTACAGTGCTTCCAAAACGAATGAATGCGGATTCTTGCGAGCGGACGACTCGCTCCTCCTAGTGACACCCTCACGTGACAGAAGGAGATGCAGACACTCCAAAAAGGTT
The DNA here is from genome assembly GCA_963082945.1 of Cerastis leucographa. Taxonomy (NCBI): domain Eukaryota; kingdom Metazoa; phylum Arthropoda; class Insecta; order Lepidoptera; family Noctuidae; genus Cerastis; species Cerastis leucographa. Next base: position 18,651,985 of record OY720361.1, on the reverse strand, counting down.
ATCCGCGTATAAATCTGGTTTCACCCTTACATTTGCATATTTATTATGTGCTTAAGATAAAGATATTGTAGTGATAGTGAAATCTTTCTAAAAGGGACCTTTTTTTTCGAAAAACTTTTAATACCCAATCTACGCGGTACCTTTGGCTATCTTATGATAACTTTTTTGAATCTTGTAGGTAGGTACGTAATTAGCCCAACCGACTCATGCTTTTTTCATATCTTATCTAGTTTTTGTTGACAAACAGGACTTCGACACGGACATTATAAACTTATTGTGCTACATTCGTCAAAGATTTTATTTTAAATCATAAAATATAGGTGAAGATTATTTTCTACCCAGTTTAAACATGTTGTTTGAAAAAGATTAAATCGCTCAATTGATATTTACTTTGGTGTTTATTTCTTTCAACTATTTTTTATATGTAGATATTGACATTATTTTAATTATATTTTAAGGAATGCCTAGCTGACTTCCGCAACCCAGTTACTGGGTACCGAAAAGCCAAGACAGAAAGCTTGTATACTAGTGCCATGGTAAATAGTATTTTTTAATTACCTTCTATTATTGACACAGTTCAAATGGAGTCATTGTATCGAATCATATCGCGACTAATTAACTAATTAAGTCATCTGTTATCAAGAATGTTGTGGTTGTATGCCATGTTTCTTATACGACAGATAGCCAACAGTGAGTCGTGGATAGAGGTCATGTGCCATGCAGTAGGCTCGGGTAGATAACCGATATACAGTGTTACATTGGACTTGGGGTTACGCGAACTTATCCATACAAAACTAGTAAATAAAAAATGTGAGTTTGTCTGTTGTTTTCAAATTATTTTTGATGAAAAAGCAAATAAGGAAGTTAGACAGTATGCCATTGTGACAAATCGTTTTTCCTCAATACTGTTGAAAGCTGCTTCCAGTAAAACAAGATATTAATTACTGTATCCATATTTACTGTATTCAGAAGGTGTTTGAATTTCAGTGTTAAGCTTGAATAACTTAGGGAGAGCAGCTGTGGCCCAGTGGTGGCAGCTCCGACTGAGAGCAGCTGTGGCCCAGTGGTGGCAGCCCCGACTTACGAGCAGTAAGCCGTGGGTTCGAACCCAGGCAGGCACATTACTTTGTGTAATTTATTTCATCACCGCTGTTCTCAAAAACGGTGAAGGAAAACATCGTGAGGAAACCGGCATGTCCTAGAACTAAAAAATTTTAAGACATGTGACATCTACCAACCCGTACTGGGCCCGCGTGGTGGATTATATCCCATTCCCACTCATAGAGAGGAGGCCTGCGTCCCAGCAGTGGGAACATTATAGGCTGATGATGATGATGAACTGAGGGATTTCCTAAAAAGAAAAATACCAACTCTACACAGATCTTATCTTTATTGTTCAGTGCAAGACTTGACCTACAGAGAACATGGACTGATTAGCATCGTACTATCGTTATCAGCTAGGATCATTATTCTATTGATAAACTCTAATCAAAACAAACAACAATACTTGAGTACAATGTGTAACCGGTCATCATCATCTGCCTTTTTTTTTACGGATGGGATATCATCAAATGACTTCTCCCGCTCTGGGCGGAGCGGGAGGGGGTGTCAGACTTGTACTGACTAAAACCCATCCATGTTCCTTCTTCACCCTTTGTGTTCCAGGGCCACGGTATCTCTTTCGAACAGTCCCGCAACCCTGGCAGGCATCGGCCCTCTCGGACCCCTTCCGGTTTGCTGTCATCTCTTTGAGGCGCGCGTGGAACACGTACGCGCTGTCGACACGGCCTGTCGTCATGAGACGGAATGATCATCTGCCTAGCCTTTCCCCAACTATTGGGGTCGGCTTCCAGACTAAGCGGATACAGCTGAATATCAGTATTTGAAATGGAGCGACTGCGTATCTGACCTCCACAACCCAGTTAGAACTGGGTTAAACGATACCCTTGGTAAGACTGGTTGTCAAAAAGCCAGGCCATTGACTACCTCTACCTGTAACGACTTTCAAAGAATTCTAAATGACAGTCGGGACCAACGGCTTAACGTGCACTCAGAGGCACGGAGGAGACTCGGTATGTAATGAGTTGTCATCCATCCACGGACCTAGTCAAATGCGGTATAGCTATCTACAAACAGCAACTTACAACAAAAAGTACTACAGCGCCATCTATGACACGAAAGAAGAACTCACATCAATTTCCTACAAGTCGCAAGCAAAGTTTGCATTGACTTTAGACAACATAGGAGAACCCGAAAACTGTCGGGCAGTTGCCCACCAGACATGTCAACTGTTTGGTCGGTGAGGATCTTTACACCCTTTTCCTCAATCCTCATACTCTAAAACTTCTCAACCTAAATATCGACCCGAGTGGCTGTTATTATTAAGCCACGAGTACTGTGTAACAGATGTCAGTAGGTAAATCAGATAGTGAACGCCACTGAACTTATAACGTCCAATGACCGCTACGCTACAATTAACGATCAAAAGTGAAAAATGTTTAATCAGTCTTTGGGTAAATGGGTTATTGATAGCAGTTTATATGTTGTGTGCTTGATAATATCAAGCTGCCTGTTTACCTATTATAAACCCTTAAATAAAGATAATATTTTATTGCTCGTTATCAATAAAATGATCATGAAATGACGAGTTATAGAGGGATGGGAGAAGAAGACATGCTGCGCCGACCCCAAATAAATTAAAACAAGGACAAGAGAATGATGACAATATGGAAATGACAGAGGACTTCATAGTAGTAGTTATCAGAGAAATCTCAATTTATCCGGATGGAATGACATTGGTCAAGTTCGATATTCGTCAAATCGGCAATTCGTCAATTGGTCAAACCTGTAGTTCGTCAAATCGTCTTTTTGTCCAATTACGAAATTTGCCAAATACGCTACTGGGTGCGTTTTGAATGCACATAACTTACTTGTAGAAACTTACAAAAGGAAAAGCCGCCTGCTGTAGGTTCCTATGTAATTTGTGCACAACGCCATATGTCCTAAAAAATCCTTTTTTTCCATGGCAAATAAGGATTTCTTAGGACACGTGGTGTTGTACAAATGAACGCCATCGTACCACCAACGCAGTCTAGGCTTCATCCAACATCATAAAATATTCCAAAATAGAAAAATTATTTAATGGAAAATTAGATGCGTTAAAGTTTTTAAAACAGTTGTGTTGGGCATGAATTATAATATATGTAAATAAATATGAATTTAATAAATGAGTTAATAAAAAAATGTCATGAGGTACTTTCATTTTTACAGTTGATTGAACTTGAAATTCTTGACCAATAGCGTATTTGAATAATTTCCTAATTGGAAAAATAGACGATTTGACGAACTACAGCTTTGACCAATTTCAAATTTGACGAATTGCCGATTTGACGAATATCAGACTTGACCAATGTCGTTCAACCCATTTATACTGTGTCCATTCTTAGTTTTTTTTTAATGACTGTCACTGATACGCTATAGTTATTCGAATTTGAATGGATGAATGGCTAAATGAACACGCAAATCAAGGCGCTTTGTGGATTTGTATCGGGTGGCTTTGTGCAGAGTTTACATTTAAGCAAAGATGGGGTCAACGTATAACTACGTTCGAAGGGAGGGGGGCGGGGGTATAAGTTGCCTAAAACCCTCACTTGATTAAATTGAAAGGGCCGCCGACCTTCATTTAGGTGTCAGCTTAAACGGGCATTATGGGGATTCATGAGAAACAAACATCTGAAGAAAGATAAAAAAAAAATGACCTCACCTTGTGATTTCCTATTAAGATAAAACTCGAGCGTGCCCTGCCATAGGTCCACCTTCACGCCTATAATGCTGCCCTTACAGAAGCCAGTGTTATCCCGGCTGACTGATGCGTTGTGTCTTAGGGCTCCGGTGTACGACAGCCCGTAGGACTCCCCGTCTCGGCCCAGGAAGGAGGTGAATGTGAATAGGGAGTCCGACATGTTGACTTTGTTTGTGCCGAGGCCTACCATCTGAAAACAAAGGTTTGGGGATTTAAGAAGTTGGCAATTTTTTGGATAATCATCTTCCTGCCCTTGTTTCATGTTGTTTGTGGTTGGCGCAACACGTTTTTTCATTTCATCATCTCCTTTTTAGGGTTCCGTAGCCGAATGGCAAAAAACGGAACCCTTATAGATTCGTCATGTTTGTCTGTCTGTCCGTCCGTATGTCACAGCCACTTTATTCCGAAACTATTAGGACTACACAGCTGAAACTTGGTAGGTAGATGTATTCTGTGAACCGCTTTACGTTTTTTGTACAAAAAAAAATAGATTAAGGATACCCCCCCTCTAATGATTTCTAAAGTAAGAGGAGAAACATTCTGAAAAAATATTGGAATATAGAACGTAAAAAAAAACTTTCAACGAAAATTGGTTTGAATAAGATTTGATGTTTAGTATTTGAGATATGGGACTTTTTCACCAAACTGCAGCAGTAACTTTGTTTTTCATTAACTATGAAAAACAAATTTAGTTTTGCGGTTGAGTGGAAGTTTGCTAATGAATGACCGTTCAAAATATTGTTATTATATTGTTTGGGGCTATGCACAGTCCCGTTTTTTGATAAGGAACACCTTATCAAAAAACGGGACTGTAAATACGAAAAGTAGTTATGCATGAGTACGTAAGATTTTCAAGTTTGATCTTAATTAATGGTATAAGTATAGGGCTGGCGGTAAGATAATATTATATCAATACCTAGGGCTGGGGTAAAAAGGCTCTGTTCAGCTTTCAGTGAATGTTGAAGCGGCAAGAATGCATTTAATTTAATTCAATGTCAAAGTCAATAGTGTAATTAACCGAACTCTATTGCCTTAGAATATTTTGAAGTACGCATATTTAGAAAAGAAACATTGCAATGATTGCCAACCTTACAAAAATAAAATGTTATGAGTAATATCCATACTAATATTATAAATGCGAATGACACTCTGTTTGTATGTTTATTTGTTACCTTTTCACGACTGAATGGCTGATCTGTTCTTAATGAAATATAGCAAGAAGATTGATTTCAACTTGGGGAAGGACATAGGCTATAGCCTATCAGCGGAGCAGCAATGAATAATGTTGCGAAAACGAGGAAAATGTGACGCAGACGAAGTTGTGCGGGACAGCTAGTGTTACTATAAATTAGAGTAGATATAGTTGGCAATCATTCTTTTCCGGATAAGATACTTCTTGGTGTAAATGAATGGCGTATCAGTTTTATTTTTGCTAAAACACTTAGTGCCCTTGTCAATCAGACGTTGTCCAAAAAAAAGTTTATAATGAGCTACTAGCTGCTAGTTAACTCTGGAGCTATATGTGACATCACATCATCATCATCATCATCGGGGCACATGTCTTCTTCATCCATACTTCTCTATTACTTGTCATCTCATAAGAACCTTTCTTGCCGTATCATCCTTCACAGTCCTCTATCAATTTAAATGATTTTTCGTCGCGGGGCGATTATACATATAAATACCTCGATTTATATGTACACTCATAGTATGTTTACCTCGTTATTTACATCGGAAGCGAAACAAAAGGTCAATGGCGAAGTTCTATTTTAAATATTTATAGAAAAACAGTTCATATACAACAGTTGTGTTCGAACTTGTGTATTAACATTGACATTGTGGCAATATGCCAGCGTAGAAATTAGTGCTCGCAAAACAACGCACATCGATTTCAGACTTGTGCTTTTTGATTAAAAAAAAAAAGATTTATGTATTCTGGCATAAAGCATAAAATTTCATGTTTTTGTTTAGTTCTTTCCGCAATTTAATGCTATTCAAAATATTTAGTGTTAATTCTGTGTTTTTTTTTGCGGAATTAACACAAAAATACATATTTTGATTTCCGCAAAGTCAATCAAAATATGATAAAGCCTCATTCCATAACTTGTCTTAACACGTTGAACGCCATATGAAAAATCGAGCAATTCCATTCAGCCACGGGGCTCACCAGTGAGTCTTGTCTTACTGAACTATTCGAGCCATGGGGGTCACCCGTGAGCCGCTGAGAGGAATTTTTATTAACTTTGCTTCGGTAATTATGTATCTTCTATAATATGCATTTATTAACCCCTTTTTAGTTGTGGTATTTCACACAAACCCTAGTCAAGTATACATTTTACATGGCAACTAGAAGAGAATAGAACATCATCCATATACACAAGAAGAAAACATGCATATTATAAAGGATAACTAAATACCGAAGCAAAGTTGATAAGATTTATATGGGACCAACGCGCAAGCATCCTATACCAAATGAAAAAAGAAATCTTCAAATCAGACCAGCAATCATGGAGAAATCTGTGTACCTACATACATGAAAAAAAAATGTGATGATCGAATACATTCCACCTTGAAACCACCTTTTTTAGAAGTCGGTTAAATTTGTTTTAAAGTATACAAACACAACATCATAAATTATTATAATTAAAGGTTATTTGAATCAGTAACGGTATTTGGTTCATCTTTATCTTTAATAATATGTATAAATATCTACGGAGTCAAATAAAAATCCACTTGCGTAATGGCTAACTGGTTGTCTAAACTTGTATTTCAAGTAAATAAATAAATATGGTCATTGACACCAAATTAAATCGATTTCTATTTTTACAGTTTTCTCATACTTAGTTCTCAAGTTCCGTTAATTTATTTATTTTGTTTGTTATTGGTCGCTATGTTATTTTACGCGGTGCTTTAGATTTTATGCCGTCTTTCTTTACCTTTAAATATTGTTTACTCATGTGCAAAGAAATCACAAAATAGTTAAACATGACCTGCGGGCTTAAAAAGATCGCTTTAGCAGAATCATAATAGGATAATAATATGAATCAGGTTAAAATTAGTAAAATGCTCAAAAAGTGACCATTTATAATATTTACTGCATCTGCGATCATTTCACGAATTGCCAAGTTGCAGTCTTTCTTAAAGCCTTTCATTGGCATGCTTTGCAGATTGCCATGGCCGACTGGGAAATTTCTAAATGAGCCTTCGAACCCAAGTCGGCCGTAGCAAAGACAATCCCTACAGATGGGGGTTCATGGACGGCTCGGATCTCAAGTTTGTATGCGTGTCCCCAAAGACAATGGACCACTTTCCATCTTGCGCTGCATTTGAAGATCTTATGACTGCATCAGCGAGCGGAGTTCGCGTAGCCTGAGTTTCGGGCCAAATATATTTGATGTTTTGGTATCGACACACTAAGAAGAGTCGTTCTTCAATTTACGATTGCTTCTGCCTATTGCAATAAACATTCGATTGACAGAAATAAGAATCGATGCATCATGCAATCGTTCAGATATGCTCTATGATATCATAGAGCATATCTGAACGATGCGATACATCAAATTGTTATCACAGCTGTTCTATAGAACGGCTATTCTTGTCACGTGTTTTTTCTTTTATTGTATACTAGCTTATGCCCGCGGTTTCACCCGCGTGGAGTTCTTTAATTGTCCCACGGGAAGATACTATCGGGATAAAAAGTATCCTATGTGTAGTAGTAGTAGTCCTAGTAATCCAGGTTATAAACTACCCGTGTGCCAAATTCCATCCAAATCCATTCAGTAGTTTTTGCGTGAAAGAGTAACAAACATCCATCCATCCATACAAACTTTCGCATTTATAATATTACTAGCTGTCCCGCGCAACTTCGTCTGCGTCACATTTTCCCCGTTTTCGCAACATTTTTCATTCCTGCTCCGCTCCTATTGGTCGTAGCGTAATGATATAATATATAGCCTATGTCCTTCCCTAGGTTGATATCTATCTTCTTGCCAAATTTCATTAAGATCCGATCAACCGTTTAGTCGTGAAAAGGTAACAAACAAACAAACAGAGTGACTTTCGCATTTATAATATTAGTATGGAAGTATGGATAGTAGGATTTGAAAATGAGCATACGTCATTATGTATTGATTATGTAATCAATGGCTGTTGTTAGCTGACAACTAGGAATAGCCATGAATGTATGAACCTTGACTGCATCGTTGGTCGAGTGTCTGCAAGCGCGACTGCTGAGCATGAGGTCCTGGGTTCGATTTCCGGGTTGAGCAGTGTTATGGGGTTCTCAGGATTTTTTCAGTAGCAGCCACGGAGTTTGATTTGTACCCGGTTGGTGGTAATAGGTTCACCCTCATTCATCATCATCATCAGCCTACCGCAGTCCACTGCTGGACATAGGCCTCTTTAATCGCTCGCCACTTAACCCGATTCTCGGCAACTCTCATCCAGTTGCTACCAGCTACCCTGCGAAGATCGTCGCTCCACCGAGCCTGAGGGCGTCCCACCTTACGCTTGCCGATTCGCGGTCTCCACTCAAGAACACGTTGACCCCAACGGTCATCGGTTCTACGGCTAATATGGCCGGCCCATTGCCACTTCAGCTAACTTATTCTGTGGGCTATGTCGACTACTCAGGTTCTCTGTCGGATCACCTCGTTCCGGATGCGATCCTTCAAAGAGACTCCAAGCATGGCCCGCTCCATAGCTCGCTGAGTGACCCTCATTACATGAGACTTAAAACATAACTGGCGAAGTAGGTGCACTATTAGGTATATCTCTACTTAATTCTTCAGGGATTACAAGGGTGGTGTTATGTTATAAATTAACCAATATTTTAAGAAAAAAGTTGTTAAGACTTAGGTATTTAAATATGATAAACTAGTTGGATTTACAGCTATAATGTAACTTGGGCATTGACCTCAGGGCCTCTTGCTCGCTATTGAGCCCACATAAGACATTGACATAATCAAATTATAAGGGTCTAACTGCTAGGGCACAGGCCTCGTCTATAATTACGAAAGAGGGGTGACCCACTTCCATCAGGCCTAGTGCAAGGTGGCATATCTTCAAAAGCGCTGAAGACATAAATGACACAAAGTATAGCTCTTGCCAAAGTTCGAAGTCAAACCTACGACCAACACTCAGTCAGCCGTTGACTATTGAGCTATTGATAACTTAAGGTTAACTTAAGTTTTTTTTATTCTATAATAATTATAGGCTTGCTTTTGGCCAACAACTTTGCAACTTGCCAGATGTGAAGCGATGACGCAGCCTAGGGTCGAGCACGCTTGCCTAGAAGAAACCGATTCACTCAAACTTTGAAGAGATCCAGATTATAATGATCAAGGAACAGAGAAGCTGGCAGTCTGTTATAATGGGTGTTTTATTTGCCAGAAACTACGACCCAGTTGTCATCACATTTTATCAATTTTGCTATCCATATCTTTTGTAAATATTTTACAAAAAAAATGGAAAGCTAAATAAAGATTACCTACTGAATGAAGCATCCGTAAGATGGTTACGGCCAGACATACAGTGAGCCAAACAAAAGATAAGATTATAATTTATGAAAGAATATCTATTTGTGTCTTTACTGAAGGATTTCAATAAAACCTTTAACAGTTTACAAGAAATATGAAACAACATCGGACGAACATCGTAATAGCGAAAAATATGTCAACTGCCGCATAAATTTGGGTCGAATAAGTATTGAAATTTTGTATGGGGCAGCTGATATTTTATATGCTATTACTATGTTTGTCTGATGGAGAAACATGTTCAGTTTGATGATCTGTAGCACACTCCTAAGTTCGTATATACCCTTTTTGTTACCAGTATGTAATCAGCCACTCCCTGCGCAGACACTACAGGGCACAGAACTACGGTTTCCTATGATGGTGTGCCGTGTCGGTCACAAAAAGTGTCTATGTTTGCGCAGCCCCTAAGACTGCTTGTCAAACCTTCGGGAGTTTGACTATCTCTCTACTATGAACGAAAAGATACCATTGCGTTAAATATTTTTTTAAATAAATAATAATTATGCACTTACAATATCAGTTCCATAAGGCTCCGTCAGCATCTTGACCTCCCAATAGTAATGATAGTCATGTACCAGCGGAGTATCACCCTTCACTGCAGCAGTACCGGAACTGTAGAACGGGTGGAAGGTGACCTGCTTCTGGTCTGCACACATAGAGACCCAGCTTGTGCCTGCGCTGACTGGCATCTCCCATCGCCATTCACTTACTGGAAGAGTTTGAGAGTCCTTTATTTTTTGTAGAACTATATTTATGATATAAACGACTTTTAATCTCTAAATTGATTAAAATAGCACCAATCTATATTAACTATTTCAAGGTTTTAACAGATAATGTTAAACTTTCACTAAGGGTGACAATCTTTGTTGCAATGTAATTGTGTAAGTAAATAACGTTATAATGAGAATAGTATCTAGTGTAAGATTGCTAATATATTTAATATGGTTTTAAGATACAACTATTAACATGTTTAAGTGGAGGGCACAATCAGCGCATGCATAATGGATGAAAAAAGATTGCATGTTGCAGAGATGAAAATGTTGAGGAGGAAGTGTGCTGTGACAATAATGGATCATCAACATCATTATCATCAGCCTGTAATGTTCCCACTGCTAGGACACACGCCTCCTCTCAATGAGAGGAAGTGGGCTTTAATCCACCACACGGGCCCAGTGCGGGTTGGTAGATGTCACATGTCTTCGAATTTTTTGTTCTAGGAAATGCCGGTTTCCTCACAATGTTTTCCTTCACCGTTTTGAGAGCAGTGGTGATAAAATAAATTACACAAAGTAATGCGCCTGCCTGGGTTCGAACCTACAACCTACTGCTTGTAAGTCAGAGCTGCCACCACTGGGCCACCGCTGCTCTCCAATTATGGATAAGCAACAAGTATATTGGAGGAAGTTTGCAAGCTGCACCAGTTACAGAAAAGTTGAAAGGGATTCGACTAAGTAAATGATAGTGTGATGGTTGAAAAACCATGTTGCACCGACCCTAAGTAACATGGGATGAGGACAGGAAGATGATGATGGTGCTGTGGTTTGCATTTGCACCTTCAGAGCTTTCCTATACCTTTATTTATATCCGCCACAACAACTTGAAAAATATGATTTAGTACAGCGTACCCGTGTGTTGCTACTTGCTGCAATCTCAAACAAAAGTTGCATCATTGTTTGTCAAATCCATTAACAGTGGAACTTTGACTTAATTTCAATATTTGTTGTTTTTGGGATTGAATTTTATTACGACTGGCTGGAATACTGTAACATCGGCAAAAGCAAATATGAATTTTCGTTTTTCTCAAATATGTTTCAAGAAAAATGGAAATTTGGAAACCTGGGGTATTTTAGAAAGAGTCACTTGTGGAATTTATTTTATTTAATTGAGATTAAGTAATGTTCTATGGTGTGGAGTGTATCAGTGTACCTGTTCTCATTGTTGTGAAAGTGTGTGGTAATGAGGCCTTGAAATAGTTAAGTACCTAGATAGTTAGAACATCAGGCAACTTATTAAGATGATTTACCAGATTATCAGTTGTACTTGCCTGCGCTCTTCAAGATATCATGAAGCCCTCGAAAGGTTAGTAGGAAATCTGACGATTAAAAGAATAAAAACAGTTGTGTTAGTATACTTACTGTTTGATTGTTCTCCACATGCACAGCCCCCAGTGTGCTCCCAAAGTGTAGGTCTGCTCTCATTCCAACACTGGCAATAGGGCTTCGCTGTCCTCTGAGCATCGTCGTTACTCCTAAATCTTGATGTTAGCATTTTGCCCTCATAAAAATCACAATGCACTGATCGATAAAAACTTCAAGTTCACCCGTAAAATATCACATAACCCAGCAAAACATGTCAATTTCACACTATTCAAGAAACAAAACAAAATAATAATAAATGTATCACGCTGCCGTTGAACAGTTGATTTGGTAATATTTGACAGACTGATTTGGGATTGGGATTGGGTAAAGTATTTTACTCTTTGGATTTGATTCTCAGGAAGGAGGGGGTTATATTTATAAACTCTGATCGTTCAGAAATAAACCACTGCTAAGCTGATTATTTCACTTTTTTTTTCGATTCACTTTTAGAAAGTTTTAAATTTTATTGGTTGTCAAGATTACGTATGTATGTAAAAAACCCATTTTGATATCGAACAGCATTTGTAGATTTTTTTAAATCAGAATTTCGTTTCAGACAGCAAAGAACTTTTTACCATGATCTGTTTCTGAACGCTGACAAATGTCTAGAAGTTTCCGGAAATCAGCACACATTTGAGAGGTAAATTTAAATTATGATCTTATTTAATTACGACTATTCAAAAAACTATGTTTATTTTATTGGCATTTGAAAAACATATCATTAGTATATATGAATTATTTTAGATGTTATAGAAAAATCCTTTTGTTTTGTGAATCGAAATGACTTATGATTTCACTTTATTGCTTAAGTTTGAGACTTTACAACTTATCACACTTTGTATAATTTAAAAACATTTTTGGTTTTATGTCTATTCATAAGATTTTTGAATGGCGATAATTAATCAAGTAATTGAGCAAATACTACCTATCGATTGCGAAAGCATGGTGCAGTTGGTAGTTCTGGTTGTTTTGCTTAGCGCGCGCACCCCGCCCACAAATGGCTGTCAAGTGCAAAAGTGAATTGATGATTTATTTTATTATATTTTAAAAATATAACACAGTAGATTCATGTCTTAGTGTATTAGCCATGTATTTAGATAGTGTATATATTTTTTAATGAATGAGAAGGTTTTATATTGCCGCGTCCGTCTGAATATACAGTGAAAATAGTCATGAATGGATGGCTTGTTCGGTATATATTTGATAATTAATTCCCAGCTGGTCCTAACCTAGGACTTAATTCTACAGTGTAAATAACGTAAATAAAAAGGTAAGGTATTTTTCTATGATTTCAGTTTTTTATTAAACTCTTTTAATCAGCTGTTAAATTGATTTCATTCAACACAAATATTTTTGGAAACTAGGCGTCGAAACGGGGAGAACATCTTATTTTATTTATATTGTGGCTATGTTTTGACAAAGAAAGTGTGGCAGGATCATCAATTAAATTAAGATTTGAGTTTTCGCCCTCCTCCTCCACTTAGGGGCTAGGAGATCACTAAAGTAGGTGTGACATAGTGACAGATTTGAAAAATAGGTCAGCACAGGTCATGCCACCCATTGTACGCAAGCACCAATTACCGTAATCACAGATCTGTAGCTCACAGCTGATTATTATTTGTGCTTACAAATATTAAAAAGTAAATATTGTAAAAAGAAACCATTAGAATTGTTTTATCACCTCTAATGAAAGTGGAGGCAGTAGAGAGCATACTACATTTACCAGCAAGTGTAGAATTTTTTTAAGTAGTACCAACAATTGCTAAAAAATTGCTATTTTTCATTAATAATTTATAATAGACCCTAAATATGATCCTTGTGGCACTCCATGTTATAGCACAACAAATGCAAACCATTAAGCATTATTAATTACCTACATCTATACTATCAATTTTTTTCTTCACTATAGTAAGTAGTAGGAGTACTCTAAAGAAACATTGAAATATTTCATAATTATTTTTTTGTCTTAATTCTATTATTTAATACCAACAAATGCAAGTAGTTGTGTGATCTTCTACAAAATAAATTTAAAATGCTTGAAAACATCTGTTTTATGTTAACAAAACCCACAACTAACATTTATTTCTTGTATGAGTCAGGCATACCAAGAGTGGAGTTCAACCTGTATAGAATAAACTATAGTATGCTATCTGAGCAGTGATGGTCTAAAGCAGGGTTTGGCAAGTAGTTTTAAGGAGGGACTGGATTCTATTGAAATTTTTAATGAGGTCTAAAAAAACCTAAGATGACCCACTGACCAAAACCTTAAAATGCTTAGTGTCTGTATACTAGTCTGTTAATTTGCCTCATGTAATTATACATTATAGTAATAATACAGGGTTTTTTTTCTATCACTTCAGTCATAGGCTCTTAAGTACCTACATACTTGTAAAGTAGGATCTAGAATAAGTAATAGCTAGATTTTACATTGCTTTCAAACATCAAACAGCAGTTGTACATATAAAAATATTATTTAAATTGAGCAGTTAAGTATATTTGGCGGTCCAGTGTTAGTCCGCCCGTTGCAGACCGCTGGTCTAGTGGTATCATTGTGGTATTGGGCCTAGCTAACTGCGGATTAAAACCCAAGCAGGCAAGGAAAGGGGCAGCGGTGGCCCAGTGGGGGCAGCCCCAACTTACGAGCAGTAAGCCGTGGGTTTGAACCCAGGCGCATTACTTTGTGTAATTTATTTCATCACCGCTGCTCTCAAAACCGTTTAGGAAAACATCGTGAGGAAACCGGCATGTCCTAGAAGTAAAAATTCAACGACGACGAGACATGTGACATATACCAACCCGCACTAGGCCCACGTGGTGGATAATAGACCACTCCCTCTCGTAGAGAGGAAGCCTGTGTCCCAGCTGTGGGAACATTATAGGCAGCTGAAGAAGGCAAGGAAAGGAAAGTGAAAACCAGGATGTCCTACAATCACAATAAAAAAATCGGGAAGCCATGTGTCATCCATTAAAGCGTACTGGGCCCATATGATGGATACTGGCCCTACGGGTTGTCCTTCTCATTGAGGGAAGGACTGTCCCAGCTGTGGGACAATTATAAACAACTATGTCATAATTATATATAAATTATCATCAAATAAATTCTCCTTGCAGCAACTCAATACAATGGTCCAATGTGCAGTACACTGAGGGCATTGTACAGCCACTGATATTCCTTCAGCAGCTATCACCGAGGCGTTCCAATGCATTTTTGGATCGATAAACGCAGCCAGTGTGCCTACACCGGCCGTCATCGTGTTCCATCTTCACTTTCTGCTGGTATGTGGAGTATTTACTGGTTTTTGTCAAGCTCAAGCTGACAACAGGAATATTGGTTTAAAAGAGTAAATAAAGAGTAGAAGGGTTCTAAAAATTCTTTAAACTTTAGAGTTGTTTACAAAAAAAACTTTTTTACAAAAAAAATAACCGACTTCCATAAAACACTAAAAAGTGGCAAATAATTTTAGTTTCGGCAGTCGGTGACTTGTTTGTTTCATTTACTTTTTTGCCACCGACTTCCGAAACTAAAATTATTTGCCACTTTTTAGTGTTTTATGGAAGTCGGTTATTTTTTTTTGTAAAAAAGTTTTTATTTTAGCCTTTTCAGTTGTGGTATCTCACTTTAATCCTAGTCAAGTATAATTTTTACATTGTAACTAGACACCAGCACATCGTCCATACATACGACAAAGGACAAAATGCATAATAAAGAGGATGACTCAAAAAGTACCTAAGCAAAGATAATAAAATTCATATGGCTCCACCGGGCAAGCTTCTCTACCAAATGAATGAAAAATCATCTAAATCGGTCCAGTAATCACGGAGAAATCGGTGTACATACGTGAAAAATTTACATATAACAAAAATTTTAATAAAATGAAAACTATATGGCCAAACTATATTAATTTTTTATGGGACCAAATGGCAGGTATTCCACATCAAACTAAAGAAGAATCACGCAAATCGGATCATAAATCTCAGCGTAATCGGTGTATACACCTAAAAGTGCAATTCCAACAAGCCCAAACACAGCTAAGATTCATTGCCTTGTTATGGAGTTCCGAAGCCTGTCTCTTGGATTCATCATCAGATCTGATGGTAGAATGGTTCTTATTGGACGCAAATGCTTCACTTTTTGTAGAAAATACCAAAATCACTGTACGTTTTCCTATAAAATTTGAAGAGTTCCCTTGATTTCGCCAAGATTCCAGGAAGTATAGGGTATACTTCCCAAATGAATTGAAAATTCCAACAAAAAAAGAATTTTCCAAATCGGTTGGCAAGCGACGGAGTAATGCGCGAACAAACATAAAAAAAAAATACAAACATCCGTATTGAGAACCTCCTCCTTTTTTAGAAGTCGGTTAAAAACTATTTGATACAGTATTCCAATTCACTGAAGCATACATTAATCTTGTTCTGTACTGCACTATCCAAATGTTTGATAATAATCTTTGAAGGGTGTAGTCTCTGTCCAATGATAATAATGTACAGTTTAGAAAAATAATAATTAATCAAGTGACACCTTGTCACTATGCCGTGATTGGCCGTCAACATCATCATCAGCCTACCGCAGTCCACTGCTGGACATAGGCCTCTTCAATCGCTCGCCACTTAGCTCGATTCTCGGCAATTCTCATCCAGTTGCTACCAGCTAGGTACCCTGCGAAGATCGGAGGGCCACTCATCTTACGCTTTCCGATTCGCGGCGTGTGATTGGCCGTGACTAGCCATTTTATACAAATTTGAAAGAATGACAAATGATACAATTAATTTTCCTGCTATTACACTCAAACTATACTTAGTGATTCCAACAGGCTTGTTTCTTGGTATGTTGTCACTACAATAGTGACCGTGTCGGAAGATTGTAGTGATGGTAAGCATCCAGGTGTTTGCACAGGGCGAGCGCGGGGTCGCGTGTGCGCGAGCGGGGGCGGGGGCCGCAAGGGTATGGCGGCGCCCGTGCACCGCTTCGCCGCCGTCGACTGCCCGCCGCGCCGCCCGCACCGCTCGCATCGACATGCTGGGTACGTCTCCATTAATTACTAGAATTCGAAGTTCGAGTGAATCGGTTTCTTTTAGGCAAGATCCACCGTAGGCCTCATTATTGCTTCACATCAGGCGAGTTGCGGCCAAACGAAAGCCTATTGATTTATGATTGCATTTCTTAAACTAAATAAAAAAAATGCAATCAATTTCAAATATTACCTATGGACCCTATGATGGGTTGTGAAGTTGAGAACTATAGCGAAGTCATATTCTCGAGATTTCTAAGAAGTCTATTGCTGAGAAGCAATCTGACCCTGCAATGGTGACAAAATTCTGAAGATACAGGCAGACAGATAGCAGGCCTTCATATGTCAGTCTGAAAAACTGCATTAGTCACCGCGCATTCAAACCCGCCTAAATCCAACTGGTAAACATACGTCCCAAAAATATCAGTCCAAAAGTACCTAAAGTATGACGATTTTTACAATGGGGCCGAAAAATCGAAAAACAAAATACAATCCCTTAGGCCTCCACCGATGCCAGTGGTACACGCAACGCGGCGGCAAAACGATGAGCCTAGCCTATACGTGGAAATACCAGCCGAGCCGCCTCAGCCGACCATCGCGAGCCTTGCAGCCGCCCGCTCCGTCACCCCCGACACGTTACTGCGGACTGCAGCCCTAGGACTCCACCAGTCGCCAATGATGGCGCCGCACCTCAAGTTTGGCATGCTGGTGTCATTCGCTCTGGCTACCGTGTTCTTGGCTGGAGCCAAGTACTACTTCGACCGGCAGGTGAGCGTGAGTCTATTTTTGATGTTTATTTTTTGTTAGATCGGTAAGATTTCGTTGCATGAGTAGGTGGATTGATGACCTATAAAGGTTTCATACAGAAATTACAAGGCCGGTCTTTGCGACGAGGCTTGGAAGATGCTCATGAAGAGGAGGCCAAAGACGTCCTTCGGCTAAATTAACGCAGAATGAAGCTTATGAGTAAAAGTAGGACATTCTACAGAAGATGAGAAATAACATCTGAGTTTAGATTATTCAAGGTGTAAAGAAACCCTCCGCGAAGCCGTCAACCAAGCATTCTGTGCATGAAAATAAGTTACCCTACGCAAAAACAAATTATTGCTAAAATACTTTTTTTACCGGGGTGAAAAATCACGTTTTACGGTAAAACAGCTGAATGTAACGCACTCAACACATTGTGCTGATGGATGCATACATTATAGATGCATGCATTGAATAGTAAACGGGGTATGGAGGTATTTAAAGTAAAGTTATTACTTTAAAAACTAGTGCAGTAGTTGGAACTTAGGTCTCCAATATCTTCGTAACTAGAAGGTTCCCAAATATGGTCAGAACAAAAAAAATATCGCAATGACGGCGAGAACAAGTACCTTTCGGCTTATTTTAAAAGTTTATTTTTTACACCCTTTATAATAGGCAAAACGGCTAGAGCATTTATCTCTCTTAAAATGTACATCCCAATCATCACACGATGAGTAATTACCAAGATGTAATCGTGCGTATCTAGATTCGACTTTTAAAAGCATAAATCAGCAAAGACCTGCCAATGAGCAAAAAATAATAAATTGGATCTGCCGATGTGAAGAGATTTTCCAGAAGTAAATATTTAGATTTTGCTTAATTAATGAACAATTTACATTATAAGAACTTTATTAGTTAATAACCTTTTGACCTAGCTTGAGGAACAGCATAGCTTCGTGAGGATAGCCATCGGTATTTTAATTGCGTTATTTGTTCAAATCTGAAAAAACGAATTGCGTGTTTTACTGTGAAAAGGTACGCAGTCACGTACCCTGTGAACTTTGGTAAATAAACTACTGGCCCAATAGGTCAGTTCTCCCCCCCACGACCCTTGCTCGAGCCAGCCTGCGATGCTGAGCCTGTAGTTTTAAATCAGCCTCTAAATAATGAAATCATTCAGATCCTGTCTGTACCTTAGCTCTCCCCCAGCGAAGCCCTAAGCCGAGGCTCGTAAACCGCAGAGGGTGCCCTTAGCATATTGTCACTTAGTTTACAAGTTTTATTGTCCTGGCTGGAGGCCTTAAACTCAAGGCACCCACGGTAGGTTGACCTGCGAGATGCCATAAAAAAGTCAGTTTTTTTACTCTCGTTCTGCATGGCTTCGAAGTGGGAGCATAGGATTCAAAGGAAGGAACAAATTGGAAGAATTTCCATGTTCTTTTTTGGAGGCCATTGCTGAACGTCTTCGATAAAAATGAAGCCATCGCTCGCCATCTAGCTGGCCTGCTGGGCCACAGTTTTCAATCAATAAAGTTTTATCTTATTAGCTTGTTGAAGATGATTCTCAATTTCCTGTGCAGCAATTTGGTCCTGGGGAAAAACATCTTAAATACATTAATGAAATAAATCTTTTGCTAAACTACAGATTACACAGACTACAGACACAGAACCACAGATTTAGTTTTTTTTTAAAGTCTGAGAGTTACTACCTGCGGCCCGCAAGTAGTACGCTTTCAGACTTGCAAGCGATTGATAGATTTTCTGTCCTCTCTCAATAGTTTAGCAGCTAACTGAGTAGAAGTACTGGCTTCTCTAGTGGAATCTAGTGTGTAGAGTCAGTGCCCTAGTGCCCTACTATACAGAACTCTCCCCTCTTGTAATTTGCAAGACCGATCAGGTAATGCAAGGCACTGTGCTAAATAGAATCACAAATGGAACGCCCTCCGACGCGAATACGGTTACCACAAATACCACACATTCAGTACATCATTTTGAATCCCCCAACATAGACATTTTTCATCGTTTATAAAAAAAAAACAGCTGTTTCCTACAAAGGTGCAATACTTAGACAGTCAAAATGCATGGAACACCATTTTTCTTTCCGATGATAAAATTTTATATGGTATGTTCAGAGTGATGTACTTACTGACCGAAACCTTTTTCTCGTCGGTGTCCCTTCTACCCTGTATGCTACTTACACATGCATCGTAATTCGTAGGTGATCCGGTCTAACGGAGGCGCCGGCGGCGGAGGCGAGGCCAGCGTGGTGTGCGCGGCCGTGGCGTGCGTGTGCGGGGTGGGCTGCGCGCTGTCGCTGTGTCGCGCGCGCCCGCCGCCCGTGCTGCCGCCCGAGCGGGTGTCCAGCACCGCGCAGCGGGACCGACACGTCAGCATATACGTGGTCAGTCATAAGGGGGGACTCCACCTCAGCTCAGACCCCGTTTCCGTTTGAGAGATCTGGTGTGTCTTAACAAAAAATAGGTGCTTCACCATAATCTTTTGCAGGAAAGTTCAAGTACAGTGGAAATCAAGCTGAAGATTATTAACTATATCATACATAACCCTAACGACATACCTACACATATCTAACATTGACTTTCTTTTAAGTGTATGCTAACACCCTTATAGTGTGTTGATAAACACACCTGAATACGTACAGCAATTCCATGGTCTCCTGTGCGTCTCTACGTTGGTAAAAAACCAGGCTAAAGGCCGTTAAAATACTGAGTATTTGATTTGGGTGTTCTTAGCCAAGATTTTTTTTTCCTGCAGCCACCGCCATCAGAGCCCTCAGACGACATATCGCTCGCAACCCTCCTGCAGTCCTCCGAGCGATCGCAGCCTGCAACGGAGCAGTCTCCAGAGGCGCCGCCCCCGTACAAGATCGCAGTACTGATGCCCGGCCGCGACGCTAGCCCTCCGCCCCCCGCCTACAGCTCGCTTAGCTAGCTAGCGGCGCCCGTGAGCCAGGAGTTTATCATATAGACTGCATATGAGGGTAAGGTTTTACTATCACAGCGGTTTTAAAATACACCAATCAATAATACAGGTTTTTACAGAAAATTATTAAATTGGTAGCATTATTTTGTTCGTTGGCAACACTAGAGGTTTGATTGAAGGTTTTGCCAATTATTATTTCTTTAGTAAAAGACGATTTGAGGCAAAGAGTCTCAATTGCTATGTGTGTTTTTTTATAGCATTAAAAACAAAAAGTTTTATGTGGCTTCCATGAAATATAGATTTTAAAAAAAGAAAGCCAAATATTAGAAATGTAATCTCTGAAGTCGCTTTAAATGGCTCAGATTGTGAAGTATTTTGCATTACATATTTTTACATGTAATTTTAATATCTAAACCCAAACGTTTTATAGCTAATCTACCTAAACCTTACCCTAGACTAGTCTATATGTAAACATTATATCTTGACTCACGATTATCACCCTTATTGTCACCAAAAAATGATTTTAAAATCTTCACGGGGTGATCCTTTTATAATTTTCCCACCCTTTCCTATGATTGCAATTAATACCCTTCCCGGTAAATATTTAAAACTTTGGCACTGTTCAATAAATAAGAAAATCAAGCATTGGTAGTCTTTTTAAACATAATAAAATATATTAAAAATTGTCCAATATTTGAATAGTTTTTTTTGGATTTTGTTAAACATGATTGTTCAGATTTTTAATGATTGTTCAGATTTTTGCACAAAATTGCTTTAAATAACTTCCGCTAAAATTAAAGAAATATGCCATCAAAATACTTAACTGTACCATGCTGTATGGATATTTTGGCTCTTATGTTGACAGGTGAGCACTGCAAATAAACATTTGTGAAATTTATTGGAAAAACAAGATAGCAGCTTTGTCAGAAGACCCATTTTCAACTTTATCTGTAACTTTAAAAATTGAAAGAAATTCTTGATCTCCCGGACATTATGACAGTAATATTTTAATTGTTGTATTTCTCAAGATATTTATCTCATGAACATTTTAATGTTTTAAATAATGTATTTTATGGGGAATTTTAACTAAATTATTTCTGGTATGATTGTAAGTTGGTAATTTAAGATATACATTATTGAGGGTTGTTGTTATTAACTTCTGCGGTTATGGTGAAAGGAGAGTATTCTGAGAAATTATATCGCCTTGCTTACTCTGCTGAATAATTGGCTAGGAAATGCCAGAATAGGACATAAGATAGGGTAAATTGGTGGATGAATTAATTTCTTAAAATTCTCCATAAAATTACTCCGTTTTCGACCTTAAATCGACGAAAACAGAGTGAGAATTGTATTGGAAACGAAAGAGGTAATATCGAAAATGAAGAATTGATTTAAATGTATTTGTATGGTACAATATCCATAACGGCCAGTTAGCATACCCGCCGTTCGGCGACTTATCAAGACAACATACTTAACTTTTCTCTGTCCATAACTGATAGACAGATCTCCATGTAAATCAGAGAAGTTAATTGTTATGCAAATTGGCTACCGACTTAAGTTTTCAGTTCATTCAAATCACAGCATGACAGTTGTATGAAATTACCATAATATTGAAGTAGGGTTGTCAATTTGCTTAAGAATTAATTTCCCTGACGGTAACTAACGTCATTATATAGATTGTATTTTAGGAGTTTTACCAATCATCAAGTCATGGTTCGTAAATCGATTTTAAATGTAAATAACAATAAGTACGGTGTTCAATGATCGGCAAAAAAAAAAGAAATATTTTTAGAATTGTCTCGAAACTAGTTTTGTATTGCATATAACGATAGAGAGATAATCTTAAACCCCATTTATTCTGTATATGTTTAGTATAGATGTATAGTTTAGTATGTCTGTGGTAAGCAAACATGTATTTATATGTGCTGATATTTGCTTACAAACGTCCATCATGTACCCAATCTGCGATAATTTGTTAGAAAAAGCATACTTGAATTACCAACTGGTCTAATCCTGCCAATTTAGAAAGGCAGATCGGGGATAAAATATATGACATTTTGTAAGTTTTCATGCCATTAAAGCGCACTCAGTGCACAGCCAATGTCATATTCTAAACCTGCTGATAACGGGGTTGCCAGTGGAAGGCAAATTAAATGCTGCACGACTAAAAAAACAATACGCTTGGTAGTTTTTAAAAAGTTTTCATGCACCATTAATCGAAGCTGTTTTTAACACTTTATGCATGGTACTCTAATCAGTCTTTTTAAATTAGAATTAAATCTAAAACTGATTGTAAATTATTCTCTGGCAACCCGAAAAATACTGATTATTAAATCGGCAGGACTCATTCGTATAGTTCATAAATGGCGAATTGATAACAATATGGTAGCTGTGTAATACTTCTTGTATGTTTTGAGAATATTTGTATAATTGTACGGGATAATCAGAGCTATTGACTGAAATATCGACGCACAAAGAAAAGTAATCCCTTGTAGTTCTGGTTATCTTGTAAATTAACATCGGACCCGATTTTTTCCTCAAAGGTTAAGAATATAGGTGTACCTACAGAACATTTTTACATTTCACCAGTTATGTTTATGGTAAAGTGAGAAACTTTAACCTTTGAACGCCAGAGCCTAAACGCACGCGCGTGTCCTCCACGCCAAGCCACAAATTCACCGCAAATACTTACAACTAAAAAAAGGGATTTCAAAAGTATTGTTAACTAACAAAGATCACATTTTAAAAATGTATAAATAAATAAACACACAAAAGTAATGATTTAAATTGCTTATTTCGTGTTTTAGTGCACCACATTTTTTGTCACATATTTGTGTCGTTGGCGTAGAAGGCACGCGCTTATTTGTCACGTATATTTGACACTGGCGTTCAAAAGGTTACCTAAAGTAAAAACTACTTTTGGGTTCAAATTGTTACAGTAAGAAAGTAGAAGAGCATACTTTTGAATGGGAATGCTAGTAGCATTCATGCTCCACAGCATATGACGCTGAATACTAAAGGAATATATTCGACAATGTACACAAGAAGTAAAGCACCGCTAAATAAATATAATAAATAATAAGTCTAGTCATGTTAGCTCTAATGAATGTGATGTTATTTAGTTTGAAGTTTTACTTCGTTGGCGTTTGCAATATTATTGTTTACAAGGGATCCTTTCTAGAAAGGAGGTCGGTTCGTCTTTTATAACAGACGCTTCGTTATTAAAGATCGTATATCTGTGAGTTTGTCGTTTTATTATTAACCATCCACATAACATCACGCTTCTCCCCTAAGGGATGGGCAGAGGTGTGCCTAATAATACACCCCATTTCGCCAGTTGTTTTAAGTCTAATGTAATAGGGGGAGAGCCTATTGCAATCAACCGGGCACTAAATCAGACTCCGTGTGGCAGCTACTGAGTTTCTAAAGGAAAATCCCAATATAATTTTGCCCGAAAAAGGAATTGAACCTAGGACCTCATGCTCAGCAGTGACGCTTGCGGCCACTCGACCAACTAGCCAGTCATTACAATCTAGAATTATTTAGAAGACGATAAACATCAAAGGGTATCGGTATAACCTAGCTCCTAAGTTCTGCAGGTCAGATAGGCAGTACCTAGCTCCACACGTGGACAATGCTGATATTCAGCTAGATCCGGTTAGGTTGGAAACCGAACCCAACATAGGGAAAAGGCCTTACGCTTTAAATGTGCATCGAGTTACCTAATTTTATTAGAAACGGGCAAAATTATACATAATATCACGCTCATATCCCAAAGTGTTAGGCAGAGCCTAACCTGCTACATAATAGCACAACCACCTTTCAAAAAAAAAAATTAAGTTGTGACAATCGCCGTTGCCAAATGCAGAAATTCTTTTTAGCTGTCTGGCCTAGTAGTTTAAACGCTACAGATTACAATCAGACAAAGAAAAAAGAGCTACCAAAATAGGCTAACCGTTTAAAAAACATAATACATTATTTTGTACTATTATATTAGTAAAAATGTGCTCGGGATTTGGGATTATTAAATAATATTACCATTTCAATGCTCACATTATATTTTCTATTTTACATAACATTAAGTACAGTGATTGTGTCAAATAAATTATTATAATTACAAGTTACACTAAAAGCGGGCCGCAGTGGAATATTAAATCGAAAGTTTATTTATTTAATTAGAAAAGAAATTAATACTATCAACATTTTCTGTACTGAAATAACCAGTTAGGTATATCATCTTTATGGTCTAATAACTTTGTATACGTATATATTTATTGATATTCCTTTTATCTGACGCACATTATTTTTTGTTTTAGTTATATCTCTTTATTAAATACATATACAAGGTGCACGGGACACCGACGCGAAAACGTTTACCAAGTATGTACTCTTAGTACATCATTCTGAAGTATAACATAATTAAAATTTTCATCAGATTTAAAAAAAAAAACTGCCTGGAGTCCCTCCGCGCGGAAGAAGTGAAACTTAATACTACACGCATGCGTTCGAGTGCCACCCAGTCACTCTCGTTATTTTATTGAGCTTCTAAATAATAATTTTGCTGTTTTCTTGTTGTATTATTTTTATTACATAAGTTTATCGAGGTTATTCTACTCATGGAAATTGAGCGAAGGCTGGTCACACCGAAGAGTCGAATGCATGACTGTGTGTGCACGCCATCTTGCGTAACTAGTAGAACTACGTAGTCACAAATCTTGTAATCTTGTAATACTGCCATCTCTTAGTGAGTTATAGAAAATATTGTGTCCGTTACCCAGGCCAGATGTTGTCGAAAATGGTCATTTGAATCTTATAGATAATTAGTTTTGCGGCTTCTGTAATTGTTGCGCACATTTTTAAATTTGTTGCGCTTATAGTTTTTTAATTATTTCACAAAAACGTTTCCTGCTGGGGTAACGTTACCCCAGCCAGACCTTTTTCTTTCTAATGGGAATATTTAAATAATTACTAGCTATAAAATTAGTTGTCTAGATGAAGTAAATGTTGTGCCTTATTTTGTATTTGTTCTTTCATCGGTTGCGAAGTTATTCGAGATTTTGCTGGGGTAACGTTTTTGGTTTTGCTAGATCTTTGAAATGGTTTAGCGGATTGTTATCATATTTTGTACATGGCTTCTTGGGAATTAGTTTAAATTTGTTCTGCAATAAAAAAACCAAAATAATACATAGCTTAAAGGTTATTTCATTAAATAGAAAAACACTTCAATTGGTCCCAGCACTCTCAATAAGAGCTCCAAAGTCTTACTTTAAACGTTATTTTAAAGCTTGTAACTGCCTTCAAATGTACGTGAAGTTTCATTAGTATCCTGTAAGTATTTAACAAGTTATGATGATATTGAGTTCTTCACGAGCACGGTCTTGATGCGTGCGGTGTTATTTGGCCACTGGATTGGATATATGAACTGAATGTTATGTCAATTATTAGTATTTTAGTTCAATTGTATATCAGTAAAATTTCAGCTCAGTACATTGGATAATTAATGAGATAATACGATTAAAGTCATCAGGAAGTGAATGACCGTGGTAACCCAACCAAGTTTAGGTGGTTACGAAAAAGCGAAAACGCAGAACATTATACTATCTTTTGAAATGTTTAGTATAATACACCTTACAATTTCGGTACAGACGCGTACACTGTTAAATACATTAATAATATAATAATATCTGTACTATGAAAACATTATTATTATCTTCCAGTTGCACAAACTTATCAAAAATCACTGATAAAACATGTCGTTCGGTGGGCCGCGGAAGGGGTGGGGTGAAGGGCCGCATTGTTTGCATATCACACTAAACATGCTCCGTAATCACATAATTCATCTTGTAGAGTGCGCATGCGTTTCGGTAGTTCCGTTTCCTGTTTTTGCAAATATTTATAGAGTGCGTGAGAGCTAATGTAAAATAATAAGTGTGGCGAATTACTGCTAATGTGGAGTGCTTCTATTGATGATCATAGTTATGGTGCAGGCTGCTTGATGAATTCACGAACAAGGTAAGCTTGTATACTGTAACTACAGAAATAGTAGCAAAATTATTATTAATATGTACATGTTGTTAGGTACTTATCTAAAACTGTATTTTTTTAAGGCTTAAATATTTAAATTTAGGAACTTATTATTTTCTTTTCTTTCGTACTTAATTATTACCTAGACTGGAATTCTCAACAATTATAACGACATATTTATCCTTCGCTACATAGTACCCATAAAACAAAGTCGCTTCCCGTTTGTCTGTCCCTGTTTGCTTAGATCATTAAAACTACGCAACGGATTCTGAAGCAGTTTTTTTTAATAGATAGATTAATTCAAGTGGAAGGTTTTTGTGTATAGGTATATTGTCAAAAGATGACTTGAAACTTGATTAATGAAATTCATGACTTAGCGACCGATTTTTATCGTTATCAATGTCGGGAGTCGGGACTGCCGCAACAGGTAGGTATTTATTTATTTCCACAAACTCCTTGGACACGTAGACTTTAAGAAATCCAAAATTACCTTGTTGCGACACTCGCGTTGATATAAACTCGCAAATAGATGACGATTCGAGTTTCAAATATGTAGGTCAAAACTACAATTGAAACCCCATTAAGGATTTAGACAAAAAAAATGTACTCTTTATTTTTATTGTTGGCATAAACAGAATGGCAACATAGCAATAGCCGTGGGCCGCGATGATGGACGCGGTGATGGCGACATAATACCAACGTATGAGTGTGGTGGCGACTATGGCTGCGTGGTGAAGTTATAAAAAATATCGTTTGACGTTCTCCTCTACGTCTGTAAAACTCTCAATCTACGGTGAGTACATACTTATATCTAGCTAGGTATATATTACTACGATTTAGGTAGGTTGACCTGCTGGCCACTGTTCAATCTTTATTACTATGGATCATGACTTCAATAGATTATTACAAATGTAATGTGTAGGTAAATAAAAATGCTCTAAATACGCGCGCTATGACAGTCCCCGACACGTAACTTGGCAAAAGTTGTTAGATGCGCAAAAGTCGTTTTTATGAGGTAGCGCCAATCGCCCGCGATTGGTGTATTACTCGGACTTTTGCCCCCCGCACCCCGTTTACGTCTCGGGCGTATACAAAATTGTACGTTTTTTTTTATTATGAGTTTCTGTTACGAGTTGTTTTAATAGTGTTACTTAAGTATATTTTTTAGGTGAAATTTTTAATTTGATACCAGGAAAAGCAGTTTTGTTAGCTGATAGTGACGACGACAACATATAATTTTTACCCCCAGACGCGAAAAGAGGGGTGTTATAAGTTTGTTGATAATGTATTTTTTTGTCTAGGCATTTATTGTGTACAATATTGTTTTGAATCTCTGTTCTTTTTCCTCTATTTTCATATTATAATTCGACAGCCCTTTAGCTGTAAATAAAACTTTGTTATATTTACAGTTAATTTTTTTGTTTTGTTATAGATGTTCTGATGACCGATGTACGATGGAATGGCAATCTTCTCATCGACCAATATTTGCGGACCTCAATTATTTAATTTCTTAGCTCGTTATACGCTCGTGCACTCAATCAAGAATTAACTAAACAAAATGGCAGGTAGAAAAAGTGTATATTTAAATAAAAACTGTAACTGTGTACTGTGTATACTGAAATCTATAATTTAATTAAAAAATAATAGAAAACTTCAAAAAAGCAAAATTACTATCTGTAATTTTAATCTGTGATTGTTTTTAAGTATAAGTTTAATAATACTTTAAAAGTTCAAATGATTATATTACCTGTCAATAAAAATTATTTAATAATCACGTAGTTTTTTTTTAAACTTGTGTACATGTCTGTACTAAATTTGTAACACTATCCTACATATTTTAGAAGGTACCATAATGTTTTGCGTTTTCGCTTTTTCGTAACCACCTAAACTTGGTCGGGTTACCACGGTCATTCACTTCCTAATGACTTTAATCGTATTATCTCATTAATTATCCAATGTACTGAGCTGAAATTTTACTGATATACAACTGAACTAAAATACTAATAATTGACATAACATTCAGTTCATATATCCAATCCAGTGGCCAAATAACACCGCGTGCATCAAGACCGTGCTCGTGAAGAACTCAATATCATCATAACTTGTTAAATACTTACAGGTTACTAATGAAACTTCACGTACATTTGAAGGCAGTTACAAGCTTTAAAATAACGTTTAAAGTAAGTCTTTAGAGCTCTTATTGAGAGTGCTGGGACCAATTGAAGTGTTTTTCTATTTAATGAAATAACCTTTAAGCTATGTATTATTTTGGTTTTTTTATTGCAGAACAAATTTAAACTAATTCCCAAGAAGCCATGTACAAAATATGATAAGAATCCGCTTAACCATTTCAAAGATCTAGCAAAACCAAAAACGTTACCCCAGCAAAATCTCGAATAACTTCGCAACCGATGAAAGAACAAATACAAAATAAGGCACAACATTTACTTCATCTAGACAACTAATTTTATAGCTAGTAATTATTTAAATATTCCCATTAGAAAGAAAAAGGTCTGGCTGGGGTAACGTTACCCCAGCAGGAAACGTTTTTGTGAAATAATTAAAAAACTATAAGCGCAACAAATTTAAAAATGTGCGCAACAATTACAGAAGCCGCAAAACTAATTATCTATAAGATTCAAATGACCATTTTCGACAACATCTGGCCTGGGTAACGCACACGAAAATATTCCCCCTCCAGGGTAGTGTTAAACTTGTTGGAAGTCGCATAAGAAGTTTCACTTCAAAAATCTGCTGTCCCATACATTTTGACCGTGTAGGTTTTGCAACTTTGTAGGACACAGCAGTTTTTTTTTTTCAGAATTATAAACCGGGTACGTGGTAAACATTTTCGCATCGATGTCCTGTACACCCCGTACTTAAACCTATTCTCTCATTGCAATGGTCCACTAAGGCCGCTATTAATTTACATAAGAATTACGGTGACAGTGCACTTAACATGACAATTACACCTAGTACACACAACACGGCTTTAGCGGTCAGGGAAATTAATTGTTTATCAAATTGACACACTACGCCAATTTGCCGTATTATAGCCAATTCATACAACTGTCGAAAAATGACAGCTGTGATTTGACTATGCAGACAATTTGAATAGGGGATAATCCAATTTTTTTTTCTTTGACCGTCGGGTAGTTTATTGAAAAGTATTGGACACGTATTTTTTCTTTTTTCACGTGGTCATAAAATTACGGAGATATATTGAGTTGAAATGGCGCATGACGTCACATGTAGGTAAGTTTTATACCTACTTGTGACGTAGTGAGCCCCCACTCTCCAACTTTAATGAGTTTTAACTAAGTAACTTTTTTGATATTTTTATAAAACAAAAAATACGTGTCTGATATTTTTGTATTACCTGTCTGACGGACAAAATAGAATGTCGTTTTCTTTACCCAGTCCGCACCCCTATTGAATGGATAGACATCTCCTGCCCTTCCCATCCCATAGTTTGTGGGGCAACACCACATTTACACTCCAGCCAGACGTCATGATAAGCCAACCATGACGTCAAGCAGTATTGTTTTACTCTTATTGCAGTGTGGGAAAGAGACGGAGCTATACAGGATGTCTAGCGCCATCTCTTTACCACACTGGAACAGGAGTAAACAATAATGTTCTAAAACGTCATGGCAGGCCACCAGGGCAGAGATTGTCAACTTATTTTGTATTTTTAGTTCAGCACATCAACCTGCAGCAGTCTGTCAAATGTCTTTAATAGATTTTCAACTTTATCTTTAAAGAATAAGGTTCAAGGTTGATTCGGATATCTTGATGTGCTTGCGTCTGTACTTCTTACCGCGTGTCATGTGAACCGGCCATAACACAAAAGCATAAGTATTAACCTATTACAATTTGGTGATAAACTTCATATAAACTATTTTATATTTAATTCTCATAATATTATAGACACATAAGTCAATAAACATAAAAATAAAACCATCACATGGAATGTATGTACATCATTATTGTATTTTTTTGTCATAAGCCTCGTTTAGAAGTCATAATATAAAAATAAAACAAAGAAAAAATTATTCGATTCTCAAAAATAAACCCTGCAAATATAAAATAATTTTTGTGTATTGAAATCTATGTCAATTCGTATGTATTTGATTTGATAAAATAAAATTGGACTATTATTAAACTAAATTAATGGTCGAAGAGCATAGGGGTTAAAGGCCAAAATCAAAGAAATCTATTCAAGAAGTAAAAACAAGCTCTTATGTAGATGTAGAAGAGTACTACAAATATCTTTCGATCCTACGATATTGAAAGGTACTGCACTGTTGTTAAAAATTTAATCGTATAAGTTCTAACACCACGTAAGCAAATCTTTGGCGGTTTTGATATTTTGATGTCGTTTGCAAGAGGCATTGTTTATTTTTTTCAGCCAATCAGAAAAGAGCCACGTGTCTAACTAATTTGAAGTGAACACAATTGAAAAAAACCGTATTGTTCTGGTATTTTTGTTAAATTATGCAGTGTTTTCACTTTCTTCTCCTCCTATTTTTGACTTACGTTATGTTAGAACATAAGCGACGATTTGTAAAATGTATTAGGAAAACAAGATGGCGGTCTTATTTCCGACTAGCTGACCCGCACAACTTCGTCTGCGTCACATTTTCGTCGTGTTTGCAACTTTTTTCATTGATGCTCCGCTCCTAATAGTCGTAGCGTGATATTATATACCTATGGCCTTTCTCATTAAACGGGCTGTCCAACACTAAAATAATGTTTCAATTCAAACCAGTACTTCCCGAGATTAGCGCGTTCAAACAAACAAACTCTTCAGCTTTATAATATTAGTGTAGATTCTGCTCACGCGCTAAAAGAACCTTGTACAACTATACATATAAATTGCTGTACCTAGCAACCACTGAAGGAAACGACACTCAATCATTAGTTAAGAAATTCATTTACGATTACACAAATTAAAATGTATGACTAGCCGTCAGCTTTATGGTGGAAGCAAAAGTTTATCCCGCGAACTTCCAATTTTCTTACGAATTTGCAATTTGCTAATTTCGAAAAACGTAAGAAAATTTGAAGTTCGCGGGCTACTCTGGCGGTTCCACCTTAAGTAAATATATTTATATAAGTTAACACGTAAAGCGCTCATAAGACATGGTCAGTTACATCTCAAATGATTCAATTGACTAAAGTAACATCGATATGTGTCCAGCATTTTACTGTCACATATAGAGAGGCTATTTCATTCATAAGAATATTTAATTATTGGAAAGTATATAAATTGCATTGAACTAAACTAAAGATTTGCAATGAATAATTAAAATAATTAATTGCAAATCATTAGTTTATAGTTCATACTATACGGAAGGAACATCGACGCGAAAACGTTTACCATGTACTCAGTACTAAACACAAATTATTCATCGCCAATTTAAAAAATAAAACGCTGTTCTATACCGTGTAGGACCTAGACGGTCGAAATGAATTGAACAGCTGTTTTTTACACTGTAGGTATTGCACTTTTGTAGGTAGGTACAAGCTGATTTTTTTTCCCTCGGTCGATGTCCCTTGTATTTTTTACACTGGAAGATTATTATTAATAACTAGCTGTCCCGCGCAACTTTGTCTGCGTCACATTTCCCCGTTTTCGCAACATTATTCATTGCTGCTCCGCTCCTATTGTTCGTAGCGTGATGATATATACGTGCCTATGTCCTTCCCCAGGTTGAAATCTATCTTCTTGCCAAATTTCAGTATAATCCGATCAGCCGTTTAGTCGTGAAAAGGTAACAAACAAACAAACAGAGTGACATTCGCATTTATAATATTAAGTATGGATGTAATATACAGACAGTTGCAGTAATAGGTTACAATGACCGTCTTCTAAAGTATTTGTATTAACCACGGTTACCCAATTAATGCAGGTGACTGTACAATATGAATATAATAATGAAACAAAAGCAAATTCTATAAACAAATATTTAACAATAAATTGTCAGAAATATTTAAAAGAAAATTCAAGTATACATTGCATTATTGGTCTTGAACAACATACATATTCGAAGAGTGTGTCAGTCAAGGCAGAGAGGCTCATAAGGCAGTATTACATTAAGATATGCAATATGATCAAAAACACGGAAAAATAGCAGCCTAACTCAGCAATATCCAGTGATAAGGCTGCTAATGCTTTGCCTAGGCCAGAATATAGCTTTCAGGCAGATATTCGTAAATTCAAGAAAGACATATATATTTACGTATAAGAGCCTATTCACACTGAGCCAGCCGGGTTTACTGTCCCGTCAGGGGATAAAGTTTGCTTGTGTGGGCATGTCCTTCAGTTACTAAAAAAAACCTTTGACGTGCAGTATATTTTACCCTACATGTAATATTTGGTAGCCCATCGTGTTACAAAACATACAAATTCTCACTCAGTCAAATAATCATTTGAAACATGGCGTAATAGGGGATGATCACGTTTTTTTTCTTTGTCCGTCGGATTGATTATTGAAAAGTATTGGACACGTATTTTTTCTTTCTTCACGTGGTCATAAAATTACGACGATAATATTGAGTTGAAATGGCGCATGACGTCACATGTAGATAATTTTTATACCTACTTGTGACGTAGTGAGCCCCCACTCTCCAACTTTAATGAGTTTTAACTAAGTAATTTTTTGATAAAACAAAAAATACGTGTCTAATATTTTTGTATTACCTGTCTGACGGACAAAATAGAATGTCGTTTTCCTTACCCAGTCTTCACCCGTATTACACTTGTCGATTGAACGAATTCGAATGTCCGCCATTTTTGTTTACTTAAATAATGCAAGGTAAAAGGTATACTATATTACCCGAAAAGGTGTGCCAAGTACTGTGTGAATAGAGCTTTAAAAATAATGTAAATTAAGTATTAACTTCCGAACTAAAAACATCAATTAATTAAATAGGTATTATTTTACCCGCGTTTCGGTATAGAGATCATCATGCCGCCGGTTGTTTCAGTGGATAAGCAGCAAAGTCGTCGCGGAGCTTAAACCCGTTGTATCTCGAACAGTTTCACATCGGTGTCGTACCATATCGGCGGGTCTACGTTGCTGTGGAATAAAAACATAAGAGTTTAGAATGAAAATATTAGATTATATACAACAAGTGAAGAAAAGGGTAATTTAATTCGAAGCACTAAGTTGGATCCCGAGAGCAACGAAAGATTCTAGATGAAGAAGATATTACATGATGAAAGATTCATGAGCGGAGCGAGGGATAGAAAGACAGATGATTTAAAAGAGTGTACATGGAGTTTCTTGCCCATTCTTCTCCATAGAGATCTACGCTACGGAATGGGCAACTACAGTACTTTCACAGTTATTATGTCTTGTGACTGGGACTGTAGCTTCATTTTTATTGTTGTTTGACTATTCAAAAGTGCCTGTAATTGGCTTACTTGAAATAAATGATTTTGATTTGAATGAGTTTTTTTTTTACGAGTTGTGTACTCTACTTTTGACAATTGAATACGTTAAAATCGTGACTTGCCCGTGCTACTACCATTCTTACTACTAGCAGTAATACGGCCAAAAAAATTGCTCGTTTTACTACCGCAGTTGAAAGTAGTAGCATGGGAAATTATTTATTGCCCGTGTTACTACTGCCGGTTACAAATAACTATCACGGTTCATGAGATACAGCCTGGTGACGGACGGACGGACAGAGAAGTCTCAGTAATAGGGTCCCGTTTGACCATTTGGGTACGGAACCCTAAAAAGGACAAGCAGAGGGAGGAGCCCTTTTCTTGTGCCACGGTCCTTTTGTTCCATCCAGGTTTTACCCTCTGCTACCGTATAGCTATGTCGACGACCCACATTTCTTTTGCCCGTTCCTTTTTTCCATACATTCGGTGATAGCTATAGGTCACTTACCGTATATATATAACGCCCCACAGGTAGGTCCGGAACCAAGCGGCCGTACCTGCGTTGGCCTGGTACTTGCGGATGAGGATCGGATGAGGCACGGGCAGCAGGCCTACCAGGGTGCCATGCTGCAAGAACCGCAGGATCTCAGACTCGTCTGTCAGACCCCTGTAGCAGAAAAAAAAGAAATAACATACAAAATAATGTCAGGCGAAATGTGGGTGCACTTCTTAGGTTCACATCAGCTCATCGCTTCGAGGATTACAGAAATCTGGCTGAAAACTTTGAGTCGAGTTGATTTATTTTTTGTTATTTAGCACCAAATCAGCATAAAATTTAACACCTGTTTCAATATTAGAGGGTAGATCACACTTAAGTACTCACTTGTCGATGCATATCTTCTCGACCTGCGGCACTAACACCTGCAGCAGACGCATGATGGTCTGCAGAGGCAGCTTGCCGCGCCAGCTCGACACCCACTCGGCCGTAGGCCTCCACTCTCCGCCCGACTCCAGTTCGCGACGACCTGTGCTGGTTACTTGGATGCTATTCCTCTGCAAAGATCAAAAGAAGGCTTTATAAAAAAAGAGTAAAGACTGCCGGTAAAAGTGTAAACTCAAAACAATAAAATAACTGTGTTCTTTTTTTAATATAAAGGGTGTAAAACACCTCTTAACGAAGCCGAAAGCCACTGGTTCTCCCTGTCATTGCGATCATTTTTTTGTTCTACACCATACCTGGGAACCTTCTAGTTACGGAGATATTAGGGGCCAAAGTTCCAATTTTTTGACAAGTATTTTTTTAAACACAAGTTTTTAATGTAAGATTTTGACTTTAAAAACCTCCACGACCCCCGTACTATTCAATCCGTCCATCAGCACAATGTTTTGAGTACGTTACATTGAGTTCTACCACAAAACATGATTTTACACCCCCCAAAAAAAAGTAGTTTCCCAGCAATAATTTTTGCGTAAAGTTACTTAGTTTCATGTACAGAATGCTTGGTTGACGGCTTCGTGATGAGGTGATTTACACGGTGTATATAGGCTTATTTGTAAAACAACGACAAGCTCTCATGACTATGTTACTAACATCATAATCAATAACTTTTGTTCTAACACTTTTAAAAATTCGTCATATTTTAGTTCATCAGATTTTCATACAAAAATAAAAATATTTAAATTGAACGCTCTAAATGGTGTCCGTTACCCAGGCCAGATGTTGTCGAAAATGGTCATTTGAATCTTATAGATAATTAGTTTTGCGGCTTCTGTAATTGTTGCGCACATTTTTAAATTTGTTGCGCTTATAGCTTCGATCAATAATAGTACTAGATTCCAGATGAGCGCTTCAAAAACGGCTCGAAAAATAAGACCACAAATGCTTTTGTGGTCTTATTTCAAATTAGTATGGTCCAATCATAGCCAACATTAAGACGTCGAAATGCCCGTAGTGCGCGTTCAATAACTGTGAAAATAAGGACCGTAACACTAAGATTTTGAAAGGAATATGTTTTTTTTCGATAAGGATATATATAAGTGATTTTTCATGAAATAAAAACAGAATTAAATAGTCAATAAAAGTGAAATTAGCTAATATTATAATTGTTTGACCAATGTTTGCAACAACGCACCAACTATTGTTACAAACATTGACTATTCTGGAAAAGGCAATGCATGGAGTAGTGTTGTTATTTTAAATATTATTTTTGTTTGTAGATTTCTAGCGACCCATTTCGATGTGCAGAATATACAGTATGTTAGTTTAAACGAGGGACATATTGAACCCCATAATAATACATGCTAACATGATACTAATAAAAATATAAACAAAAAAAAAACACTGATAAATAACAGACAGAACCATACCAATATTTTCGCAAATGTCACGCAACGTGTATACACCCTTGCGCTAACGACTTAATTCTATCGCAGAACATGTGAGCGGGTCAATGACTGATAAGTATAATCCATTTTCCCTTCATACTTTAAACTTACCTGGCTTAGGACAGTCCAAAATATCTAGGCACTAAACAAAACATTAAAAATTATTCATACGTTATAGGTTTTTTACATATTTGGGACGAGAATCGAATACTGAATACCCTCCCTCAATATGTCCCTCGTTTAACCTAACATATTGTATAAACCTTATAAAAATTCGAGAATATGTTCGATTCATTTTGATAGTTTGAACATAACTGGAAACACGCAAAGTCGTAAATTACAAAAATCTTTATCGGATGAAAACTATACCTGTAGGTATTTTCATGAAATACTTTAAAACTATTTTCAATAAACCTCGTAAGTATGTTTCATTACAAGCCACACCTTCAATAAGTTTAATTTTTTAAGATACCACGTATACGTATACGTGACGTGCCTCGTTAGAAAATACATGAAAAACATTGTAAAAGTACCTATAAAATTTGAGGGTTTCTCTCGATTTCTCTGGGATCCTACTATCAGATCCTGACTTGTTCAACACTAGAGTATAGGCTTTCGAATAAAAAAAGAATTTTTAACATCGGTTTACAATTAGTGCAAAAATCGGTCAACAACAAAAAATAACAAAATATAGTCAAATTGTGAACCTCCCCCTTTTTTTAAGTCGGTTAAAAATAGTACCTACTACTAAGTCTACTACTTTTTTAAATCGATCAAAACTATTTGCAACCTTACAAAACGAACCTTGGCATAAAAAAAATATATTCTGCAACTCTACGTCTTTCAATACTTACTGTGTTCTGAGCATTGAAATGTAATACCAAGAATTACGTCTAGTTCTAAATTAGAGTAAGCACGTAATCGTCAATATAATGTTTTGAACTTTGTCATTTAGAGTTTAAGATTCATTTTAGAATAAATATTTTTGAACTCATGACTTTTTATTTTCAAGTGACATTTTAAATTTATTGCCTTTTACCTTTCTCCGATGAAAGGACTTAAATAAATATATTTTGTAATTGTAATTATACTTTATGTTAGAGTGTTAAGGTTTATAATAAACTGAAGTTGTTAATATTATTAAACTTTTTTCTAAGAAATATAGATGTTTACGTGTGTGCAAACTGTGGACACTTTTGCGATTCATTTTTGTTCCTGATCCTTAATCTAGTACATTATTGATCGAAGGCTTATAGTTTTTTAATTATTTCACAAAAACATTTCCTGCTGGGGTAACGTTACCCCAGCCAGACCTTTTTCTTTCTAATGGGAATATTTAAATAATTACTAGCTATAAAATTAGTTGTCTAGATGAAGTAAATGTTGTGCCTTATTTTGTATTTGTTCTTTCATCGGTTGCGAAGTTATTCGAGATTTTGCTGGGGTAACGTTTTTGGTTTTGCTAGATCTTTGAAATGGTTAAGCGGATTCTTATCATATTTTGTACATGGCTTCTTGGGAATTAGTTTAAATTTGTTCTGCAATAAAAAAACCAAAATAATACATAGCTTAAAGGTTATTTCATTAAATAGAAAAACACTTCAATTGGTCCCAGCACTCTCAATAAGAGCTCCAAAGTCTTACTTTAAACGTTATTTTAAAGCTTGTAACTGCCTTCAAATGTATGTGAAGTTTCATTAGTATCCTGTAAGTATTTAACAAGTTATGATGATATTGAGTTCTTCACGAGCACGGTCTTGATGCGCGCGGTGTTATTTGGCCACTGGATTGGATATATGAACTGAATGTTATGTCAATTATTAGTCTTTTAGTTCAGTTGTATATCAGTAAAATTTCAGCTCAGTGCATTGGATAATTCATGAGATAATACGATTAAAGTCATCAGGAAGTGAATGACCGTGGTAACCCGACCAAGTTTAGGTAGTTACGAAAAAGCGAAAACGCAGAACATTATGGTACCTTCTAAAATATGTAGGATAGTGTTACAAATTTAGTACAGACATGTACACAAGTTTAAAAAAAACTACGTGATTATTAAATAATTTTTATTGACAGGTTATATAATCATTTCAATTGAACTTTTAAAGTATTATTAAACTTATACTTAAAAACATCACAGATTAAAATTACAGATAGAAATTTTGCTTTTTTGAAATTTTCTATTATTTTTTAATTAAATTATATATTTCAGTATACACAGTACACAGTTACAGTTTTTATTTAAATATACACATATTGGACTGTGTAATGATCACAGACAATAAATAATATACAATGGTTTTTTTTCAGTTAACACTAAACTTACGGTGCGTACAAACTATATAACATAACATGTTATATAACATTTTTCATAGTGTGGTCATGTTATTTAACATTGTTGTATAACATTTTACATAGAGTTGTAGTGTTATATAACATGTTACATGGTCTGTACGCACCTTTACGTATGTCTACTAATACCTACTTATATCAATTAAAATCACAGATCAATGGTAATATTAAATGACATCACAATGTAGTAAAATGCTCACAGTTAGTCCTACTGTTTTGTTGTCTCATTTCAAATATCACATTTTTTTCCAAAGTTTAAAATCACAGATAAAAAATAATAAAATTAAGTAATATTAAACTGCAGTCAAATAATTATGTAAGTATTACTTTTTATAACTTCACCACGCAGCCATAGTCGCCACCACACTCATACGTAGGTATTATGTCGCCATCACCGCGTCCATCATCGCGGCCCACGGCTATTGCTATGTTGCCATTCTGTTTATGCCTACAATAAAAACAAAGAGTACATTTTTTTTGTCTAAATCCTTAATGGGGTTTCAATTGTAGTTTTGCTACCTACATATTTGAAACTCGAATCGTCATCTATTTGCGAGTTTATATCAACGCGAGTGTCGCAACAAGGTAATTATGGATTTCTTAAAGTCTACGTGTCCAAGGAGTTTGTGGAAATAAATAAATACCTACCTGTTGCGGTAGTCCCGACTCCCGACATTGATAACGATAAAAATCGGTGGCTAAGTCTTGAATTTCATTAATCAAGTTTCAAGTCATATTTTGACAATATACCTATACACAAAAACCTTCCACTTGAATCAATCTATCTATTAAAAAAAACTGCTTCAGAATCCGTTGCGTAGTTTTAAAGATCTAAGCAAACAGGGACGGACAAACGGGAAGCGACTTTGTTTTATAGGTACTATGTAGCGAAGGATAAATATGTCGTTATCATTGTTGAGAATTCCAGTCTAGTACAAAAGAAAAGAAAATAATAAGTTCCTAAATTTAAATATTTAAGCCTTAAAAAAATACAGTTTTAGATAAGTACCTAACAACATGTACATATTAATAATAATTTTGCTACTATTTCTGTAGTTACATTATACAAGCTTACCTTGTTCGTGAATTCATCAAGCAGCCTGCACCATAACTATGATCATCAATAGAAGCACTCGACATTAGCAGTAATTCGCCACACTTATTATTTTACATTAGCTCTCACGCACTCTATAAATATTTGTAAAAACAGGAAACGGAACTGCCGAAACGCATGCGCACTCTACAAGATGAATTATGTGATTACGGAGCATGTTTAGTGCGATATGCAAACAATGCGCCCCTTCACCCCACCCCTTCCGCGTCCCACCGAACGACATGTTATATCAGTGATTTTTGATAAGTTTGGAAGATAATAATAATGTTTTCATAGTACAGATATTATTATATTATTAATGTATTTAACACTGTACGCGTCTGTACCGAAATTGTAAGGTGTATTATACTAAACATTTCAAAAGATAGTATAATGTTCTGCGTTTTCGCTTTTTCGTAACCACCTAAATTTGGTCGGGTTACC
The DNA here is from genome assembly GCA_963082945.1 of Cerastis leucographa. Classification (NCBI taxonomy): domain Eukaryota; kingdom Metazoa; phylum Arthropoda; class Insecta; order Lepidoptera; family Noctuidae; genus Cerastis; species Cerastis leucographa. The sequence continues at coordinate 18,612,115 of OY720361.1, read as the reverse complement.
ACAGTCATTCACTTCCTGATGACTTTAATCGTATTATCTCATGAATTATCCAATGCACTGAGCTGAAATTTTACTGATATACAACTGAACTAAAAAACTAATAATTGACATAACATTCAGTTCATATATCCAATCCAGTGGCCAAATAACACCGCGCGCATCAAGACCGTGCTCGTGAAGAACTCAATATCATCATAACTTGTTAAATACTTACAGGATACTAATGAAACTTCACATACATTTGAAGGCAGTTACAAGCTTTAAAATAACGTTTAAAGTAAGACTTTGGAGCTCTTATTGAGAGTGCTGGGACCAATTGAAGTGTTTTTCTATTTAATGAAATAACCTTTAAGCTATGTATTATTTTGGTTTTTTTATTGCAGAACAAATTTAAACTAATTCCCAAGAAGCCATGTACAAAATATGATAAGAATCCGCTCAACCATTTCAAAGATCTAGCAAAACCAAAAACGTTACCCCAGCAAAATCTCGAATAACTTCGCAACCGATGAAAGAACAAATACAAAATAAGGCACAACATTTACTTCATCTAGACAACTAATTTTATAGCTAGTAATTATTTAAATATTCCCATTAGAAAGAAAAAGGTCTGGCTGGGGTAACGTTACCCCAGCAGGAAATGTTTTTATGAAATAATTAAAAAACTATAAGCGCAACAAATTTAAAAATGTGCGCAACAATTACAGAAGCCGCAAAACTAATTATCTATAAGATTCAAATGACCATTTTCGACAACATCTGGCCTGGGTAACGGACACCTCTAAATGTTACGACTACGCTCCCCTCGCTATTGTACTATCGCTTTCTTTTGCTTCGCTTAGACTTCGTAGTAACATAGTCCTGAGAGGTTGTCGGTGTTTTACAAATAACCCTGTATAAATCAATTTTGGCCGCTACACTACGCGTCGCTAGTCTGGCTCAACACATCGTTACAAGCATGTCGAGGTCATCGGTGATGCGAACCCAATGATTTTTTCCATTCCTAAAATCGCTCAACGCGGCCAAAGAATCTATAATCTATCCAAATCTTCCTAGCATGTCGATGGAAAACTTTTCACTAGATATGTTTAGCCCAAAATTCATCTACGCGAACTCCGCTCGCTGATGCAGTTATAACATCGTCAAGTGCGCAGGTGGCTATTTACTATCCAAATTAAATTACTATTTTGATCGACAAAAGTAACATATCGCAGCCTCCAAAACGCAAAAAATTAAGCGGCTGAAACTCCCCAGCAATATCACACCGTGTTCACTTGAGCTTTCTACAGGCTGTGAACTAAACAGCTTGAAGCCGTTAGATACGAAGAATGGGTGTTGGGGAATAAAACTTTACTATTCAATGACTTTGAACTGACAAAGTAAATTTGAAAATCCGGTCATCATTGCTGTTATTTCTCGCCTCTTAATCAGAACTTATGTATGACACGGTCATCAACATTATTGCAAAAACGAGAATTCACCAACAGTCCGGTCAAATTAGACATAGATTAAATAGTGATCAAATAACAAAAACTCCGACAGAGCTGAATTTTTGCAAAGCCCTTGGGTAGGTACACCAGTAAAAATACAGTGCGAAAAGTCCCCATCGATCCCATGTGGGCTAAAAAGTTATTTTATTTTTTACATTTTGGCAAAGCTTACAGACTAATAACATTATAATAGCAAAAATATATAACTAAATCGCTAATTACAAGCTTCCACAGTTAAATAGAAAATTGTTACTTCCTAATACTAGTATCAGTTACTTCCTCACAGTTGGTTCATTTTTTTTTTTTTTGAAGCTAATATAAACAATAAACGGTTCAAGAGCGGTAGGTGTCTCTTGAACAAAAAACTTTTTTACAAACTTCCGAAACTAAAATTATTTGCCACTTTTTTGTGTTTTATGGAAGTCGGTTATTTTTTTTTGTAAAAAAGTTTTTATTTTAGCCTTTTCAGTTGTGGTATCTCACTTTAATCCTAGTCAAGTATAATTTTTACATTGTAACTAGATACCAGCACATCGTCCATACATACGACAAAGGACAAAATGCATAATAAAGAGGATGACTCAAAAAGTACCTCATCATCAGCCTATATTGTTCCCACTGCTGGGACGCAGGCCTCCTCTCTATGAGAGGGAATGGGCTGTAATCCACCACGCGGGCCCAGTGCGGGTTGGTAGATGTCACATGTCTTCGAATTTTTAGTTCTAGGACATGCCGGTTTCCTCACGATGTTTTCCTTCACCGTTTTGAGAGTACCTAAGCAAAGATAATAAAATTCATATGGCTCCACCGGGCAAGCTTCTCTACCAAATGAATGAAAAATCATCTAAATCGGTCCAGTAATCACGGAGAAATCGGTGTACATACGTGAAAAATTTACACATAACAACATTTTTAATAAAATGAAAACTATATGGCCAAACTATATTATTTTTTCATGGGACCAAATGGCAGGTATTCCACATCAAACTAAAGAAGAATCACGCAAATCGGATCATAAATCTCAGCGTAATCGGTGTACATACATAAAAAAAAAACTAATCGAATTGATAAGCTCCTCCTTATAGAAGTCGGTTAAAAATTTTTTTTAAACTTATTATTGGTACACCTGGAAAGTGCATACCGTTACGATTCCAACAAGCCCAAACACAGCTAAGATTCATAATTTGCTTTATTTAAGATTGCCTTGTTCTGGAGTTCCGAAGCCTGTCTCTTGGATTCATCATCAGATCTGATGGTAAAATGGTTCTTATTGGACGCAAATGCTTCACTTGTTGTAAAAAATACCAAAATCGCTGTACGTTTTCCTATAAAATTTGAAGAGTTCCATCGATTTCGCTAAGATTCCATCATCAGATCCTGACTTGGTGACTATGGGACCATTTGGGAAGTATACCCTTTCCAACAAAAAAAGAATTTTCCAAATCGGTTGGCAAGCGACGGAGTAATGCGCGAACAAACATAAAAAAAAAAAAAATACAAACATCCGAATTGAGAACCTCCTCCTTTTTTAGAAGTCGGTTAAAAATGGCTTTGCTAACAATTTCCTTACTGAGTGTGGTTGCATTGGTGCAGAATAGGTCAATGCTAGGTTCACAAGAAATTTCGTTAAAACTGCGACTGGCTCTCTGAAAGCTACGCCTATAATTAGCGTGCGCATAATTTAAGGTGCATGTAGATATGGCCACTGTCGCAGTCCCTTCTGATTAGTGCGTAACGTTAATTTCATTCAAGGTCAAAAGTAAACATTTTCGGTTTTTTGGATTTTTCTCGAAAACGGTAATTTTTATCAAAAATATAGCCCGACAAAAATTTTTGATCATAAAAGTATGGGGACTTTTGGCATTTTATTTTTATGGTGTACCCAAGGTATACCAAAATTCAGCTCTGTCGGAATTTTTGTTATTTGAAACTATTTTGACCGGACTACAAGGGAAATCAATTTTCATTCATGAATCCGTTCTTGACCATGATATTTGCATACCATAAAACTATCGAAGTAACACTCACATGCGCCACAGTCCTCTTTTCACCCTCCTCCTCCATATCAACATCATCCGGCCTGTCCTCTCCATCCGGCCCCGCCCGCTGCGGCAACAGCCGGTCCCTGGGCTCCCGGCTGTCGCCATCCCCGTCGTGCGGCGCGGTGGGTTCGCTCGTGTCGGACGGGTTGGCGGTGTCGCCCTGTAGCCGTTGGGGCGGAGGGTGCGCGGACTCGCGCTCTGTCATTGTGCTGATTGCTGTGTAGGGGAAGGCTGTTGTTGATTTTATTGGTGGACCAGAAGAGCGAAAATTAACCTTTCTTATGAACAGGTTTGCGTTTGGCCACAACTCGACTGTTGTGAAGCGATAATTCAGCCTAGGGTGGGTATTTACGAGTATGATTAAAATCATAAATGTTTTCCGATCCTGCACAAGTTTTTATATGACTTGAATCCATACTAATATTATAAATGCGAACGTAACTCTGTTTGTTTGTTACCTTTTCACGACTAAACGGCTGATCAGATCGTAATGTAATTTGGCAAGGAGTTAGATTAAATTCTAGGGAAGGACATAGGCTATCTTTTTTTTTTCTTACCAAAATTTTCACGCGGCCGTAGTCGCGGGCAACAGCTGGTTATACTATAAATTAAAGTATATCTCAAATCTCCTTTGTGGAAGATCAATGGCAGGAAGATCACAGATAGTTTCCAACAAGTTGTTTATCTGTGACCTCAAAGTTAAGTAAGAAATATTTGCAGCTCTTTCATTTACAAACTAAATTTGATATCTGCCTAGCCTTGTGCCAACTATGTTGACGTCAGCTTCCAGTCTAACCGGATGCAGCGGAATACTAGTATTTTACATGGACAGCTTATCTGACCTCCACATCCCTGCTAGAACTTGCTAATACGATACCCCTTGGTAATTTATTTTTTTAAAACAGTTACATGCTACAAAATACAAACAAATACTTAAACCAAGATTTAATAAACCTGTTACCCACGCCATTGTCCACGTTTTAACTATCAGTTGAAAGAAGTGCTGAAAACAAGTGATAAAGAAAAATAAACGCTGCCACAATACTTTTGTGCTACTTAGCTTAGTTTAACTTAAACTCTTGGTAAGGCACCTTAATCCTTTTGTAATCATGGAAAATAAAATATTTAAATGACGGCATAGTTACCAGGTGTCTCAGCAAGAGTAGGATTGAGCGTGCCGGGTTCAGCCGGCTGTGCAGGCCGCGAGCCTTCCATCGGAGTCTCCGCCACTGACTCGGCACTCCGAGACCTAATAGAAACACAATATTATAAATATACTTCTCTAATCTGTGACGTAAAACACCCGAGACATTTCCCATTTTCTGAAGGCCTTAAAATTTTATTCAATTTAATTGTTTGGCTTAATTTTAGGGTGTGATCTGAAGCTACTAAAATCAGCGTCCGGGGAACCCAAACCCAGAGAAGGGTTCGTCAAACAGCTGCTGCGTCAATCTGCTACTTTGCACCCTCCATATATTTTTTATGCTTTATTTTTCTTTTCATTTATACAAGATCTGCTAGCTACTGCCCAAGTGACAAGCGCTAGCAGCAAACACAAGTGGGTTACATTTAGTAGTCATACATTATATGAACCCACACTCCCTAGAAGTATTATTTTATCATTGTTAAATATGGTTACAAGAATATTAGTGATTTAGTAACGTGCTTATTGCCAGTAATCTTACACAAACATGCGATAAGTTGAAAAGTCCTTGCACAAAGTTAAGATTTAACAGAAGTATTAAAATTTAACTAAAAAGACTTCAGAAAGTAGGTATTAGTCTCACGATTACAAACTTGGCCACATTTTAATTATCACCACCTGCCAAGACTTAAACAAGAGTAGATCTTGGCAAAATCTTACAGCTGATGATAATCAAAATGTAGTACAAACATACAAAATGAATGAAAGGCGACTAGCAAAATGAAATATTACGGCGAACTTCAGTGGACACAACAGTACGCGACCTACAAAGACATAAACAAATGAATTACATTAATGATGCCCTACACAACAATCTGGTGCTTACACAACCGATGTTCTCAATACGATACAAAACTCCCAGGAAATGTATGCGCTTCGGAAATCATCGTCTATCTTTGGAAATACTTACGCGCGATAATGAGATCTAATATTGAGCAGAGAAGTTTACTATGCATTACCATGGTTAGAAAATCCATGCAATTCAAAAATACATTGGAGTGACAGCGATCTGTGACGGGGTAGGTAACCCGACAGACTCGGCTGTTTTTACAAAACACATCTTCTAGTAAAAAAATATATATTTTGACGTGTTATGGTTTTTTAAACAAACTTACAGAAATAAATATGATTTATTATAGTACAAAACTGTGAAGCCATGCCTGACAATGCCATAATCGAAAAAAATATACTGGTTGTCGGCGTCAGTGTCCTTTCCTCTCTGTATACAAATGTTTGAAGATATTTCGATTACTCTTGAGGGCATCGTTCGTGCTACTACGGAAACACGAAGATTACCGAAGGCCACACTTTTTCCGGTTTAACTGTATGTAGGTATGAATCAAGCAAAATAAAATTAGATTTTTTCGTTACTGCCTAGCCTCATTCAAGTCAAAAGTCGTGAGTATATGTGTGTGGGTGTTAAATGATTAGCTAGCAATGCGCGTATACTAAATACCGCAGTCGTTGGACGGGCAGCACTGGCTTAGAGGCAACTCCGTTGGCTATAGGTACTTCAAGGTGTAGAGGCGTTTGGTCAGCTGGGGACTGTTGTAAGCTGGGTAGGTAGACAACAAATAATTGGTAAAAAAATAGTAAAGATTGGACCATTGTCCAGATCTGTTACTATAGGTATACTTCAAAGATCATAGTAAAAAGTCCCATGTAATAATAAACAGATAAAATAAAAGGGTAAACATGAGGAAAGGAGCAACAGAAATCACCAAACTCAACAGAACTTAATGGGGTTTGAGTATGACTTTGAGTTCATGATTCTGAAGTACATGAACCTGCTTATTTATAACAAAAGGAAAAATAGTGCAAAGCACATATTCCTTCGATGCTCTTCAGATTTATGTGTTTTCTAACCTGGGTAATGTAGTCTTATGGCGCACTATTCCCTTAGCCCTGCCGGCCGCTGGCGGAGCGAGCGATGGCGTCGTGCTCGTTAGCTTGGCTAATTAATGAGTGCGTACTTACCTGGGTAGTGTAGTCTTATGTTGCACTAGTCCCTTAGCCCTGCCGGCCGCTAGCGAGCGAGCGATGGCGCCGTGCTCGTGCGGTAGCTTGGCTAGTTAATGAGTGCGTACTGACCTGGGTAGTGTAGTCTTATGGTGCACTAGTCCCTTAGCCCTGCCGGCCGCTAGCGAGCGAGCGATGGCGCCGTGCTCGTGCGGTAGCTTGGCTAGTTAATGAGTGCGTACTGACCTGGGTAGTGTAGTCTTATGGTGCACTAGTCCCTTAGCCCTGCCGGCCGCTAGCGAGCGAGCGATGGCGCCGTGCTCGTGCGGTAGATTCGCTAGGTTGTGGAATACTGCTCGCTTTCGGATTATTGTGTAGACTAGGTTGGAGTTACCTGAGAGGGAAAATGGGCATTCATTAATGTAACCAATGCCTGAGTCGGTAGCAGAACGCGATAGGAATAACTTTATAAGTTAGTAAGCTGTCCAAATAAAACAAATACTTTAACCAGACCGTGAAGTGACGAATACCAGAATGTGTCGTTTAGTTTGACATACGAGTATTTTAAACAAAATAAACATGGCCTGCAAAGGGTAGACAAATGCTTATTTCAACTGAACTTTTAAATAATTTCAAATGGGTGTTAATAATAAGTTTGCACTCACCATCAAACTGATACTGTATCATGTTATTGAACATCTCCAGTAGGAAGAACACGAGATGATGATGATGCGCTTGGGAGAACAGGAACCACGGCGTACTGAATGCTTCCAGTAGGTGCAACAGCTTTGTTGACGCTACCATTGATAACGTCTTCAGGTACGGTGATACTGCGAATATACAGGGATAATATAATTTAATCGAACTCACAACGGGCAAAGTCTAAAAAAAAATTACTGGCGTGATTCGCCACTCGTGATGGTTTGTGAATATCGTGGTATCCATACAAAAAAGTTTTGGGTCAACGACTTGACCAGTCTGAGGAAGGGCACTCCCACCAACCTTCCCATGGCCCTTGCGACACTTGTTATACGGGCTGAAAAGTGGGTCTGCTGCGGACATATCACCCTTGAGCACTTATTTTACGCTTTTTCCCTTACCAATTAGCCATGTGTCCCTTTGCAAATAATGTCTGTATCAGCTTTGGTGGAAACTTGTTCTTACTTTGGCTAAAACAGGAGGTCTATAAGCTACTCACCATTCACAAGTATAGTGAGCAGGCAGTCGAACAGCGGCTGCAGCCTCTGGTGGCCGGTGGTGATGATCTTGTGGAACACGACCACTAGCAGATCGGCATGGGACCCGGTGAAAACAGGGATGTCCATCGGCACGGTCGCCGTATACGGCTTGTTTAGCCGGACGCCTAGGTTACGCTCGCCAGATAGCAAGAGCAGGATGAATACGCCGATGTGCATTAGCCCTACGCGCGCTACAGAAAAAAATGGTCAGTAACCATTTTGATAATTACACGAACAATTACAGATTTACATGAAAAAGTACACGCTTCAGGAATGTTCGTTCATCTCTCTAGCAAGCAAGTGGCAAGTATTTCCATAAACTCTTGCCTCTTTTGTATTACCGTGATCACAAAATTATACTTTCACAACTATGAATTATTTGAGGACAGATGACGATCTGCGTCCAGAATAGGCTACATGACATCGCGGAAACGTAAAACAAACAAGCCATGATAGGTGCACTACATCAAAACGCGACAAGACAAAAGTGAGAAGCTTTGCCTTTACTGCGCTACGACGTTGGTGATAATTCCGATTTATGAAAATTACCGAAGCGTACAACTTTTCTGGTCTTACTTTACACTGGTGTAACATAATGCTAGATTTTGACAGGGCAATAAGCAATTATAAAAATCATTCAAAATAACATTAAATATATCCTGGTAATTTCTGATGTGATTTTTCTAAAGAATGGTACATTAAATACTTATTTACTAATATCTTAGATTCTGAAATAGTAGTTAATTGTTAACTCACATTGATCAGCGCGCGAGTCGTTGAGGTGATACAATATCGGTACTAATACTTCGAGCACATCACTACTTTTTAGAACGTAGTACATGAATTTCTGAAACAATCATATTTTTTTTATATTTTTTTAAACCATCATCCAAAAACACTGGAAACGGCATATTTACCATATTAACTGTTAACGGGTAAATCGTAAATATCCCGTTTCCAGTTTTATTGATAGCAGTATTTACCAAATAAATCGCGAAGCTACAGTCCCAGTCACAAGGCATAATAACTTGTGAAAGTACTGTAGTTGCCCATTCCGTAGCGTAGATCTCTATGGAGAAGAATGGGCAAGAAACTCCATGGACACTCTTTTAAATCAAAATATGTTACAAAATCTTGGATACATCGTTCATGTTAAGAATTACAAATATGTGAGAACGATGTAGAAATACGGGCAGGTTAAGACCGTTTTTCATTCCATGGAGCGACTGCCGATCTGACTCCCACAACCAAGTTAGAACTGAGTAATACGACACCCATTGGTAAGACTGGATGTAAGATTTTTGGGCCACTGGATACCTGTAACGACTGTCAAAGGACTACAATTGACAGCAGGGACATACGGCTTAACGTGCTTTCCGAGGCACCGAGGAAACTCGATATGTTATGGGTGGTCGTGGTACGGACCAACCTAGACAACGCAGCTTATTCTGAAGACAGCCCTCGCAGACCAACTTGATAACCTGCTTAACCGGACTATCCTGAGGTGGCCCCCAGCCAGGGCTTACAAACTAAGTTAAACTAAATGAACGCTCGCTAAGGACACCCTCTGTGGGATTCAGACCACGGCTTAGAGCGTCATTAGGGGGGCAGCAAGGGACAGGCTGGGTCATATTATTATTATTTGAGGAGTTTGACGTTAAAGGCTCGGCGGGGCAAGGGTCGGGGGAAGATCCGAGCGGCAGTTATTATTTAGCCACAAGATTTTCCTCAGGAAAACAGACTTATACAGCGTAGCGATACCCGTCTTGTCGAATCTCGCTAACTAATTTAATTTGAACTTGTATAACATGAGGAACAGACTAATCTCCGCTCACTTTATTATAATCACACATTTTCCAGAATAGAACCAGCAACTCCTGATGCAGGTTGACCTTCTTCGCCGAGTTGGGCAGATAGGTCTGGGCCAAGGGATTGTTCAGGAGTCTGGTAACCCCTCGCAGGATGAACTGGAAATCCTCATCTCGATGGATCCGAGATAGATAGTTGATGAAAAGGTTGTCTGGGAGAGTCTGAAAAAACGCTTTATTAAAGTTTTTTGTTCTGTTTAAGGCCCATTTCAACCACCTTCAAAAAGTATTGATTTTTGCACGATTAGGTCACAAACTTTTTACACTGGATTCAGTTTCTAGAAGAATCATTTTAGAATCACGTTCTAGGAGCAGCATAAATTTTAAGTTGGATATTAAAACATACACGAATGACTTTATGAGGATCCAAATTTTCCCGAACTCAAAAAAAATAAGTCAGTATGCTTTTTAAAGTGAAACTTTTATTACATCGTCTCAAACTTTTTCGTCTGTGTGTCGCATATCGCGTGACGGTGGGCCGCGGAGTAGGGATAACGTGAAAGGCGCTCTGACGAGCGCCTTTCACTTTAACCCTACTCCGCGCTATAGTGTGAAAAAAAGTTTCCCTTTTACCGTGGTTTCATAAAACCACACAATCCTTTTTTTTAATTAAAAATCATGCACAATGGTGGTACATACGCGGAATATTTTTTTTATACTGAATAGGCTTGCGTTTGGGTGGGGCCATTCACTCGAACTTTGAATAGAGCCAGATTATAATGTTCAGGTAAGTCCTACATTCAGAATTTCCAATACCTAGAACGAGGCCAGAATAAAAATATTTTAATTTTTGACAGGCCTAAAATGTAAGTACTGAATCCATGACATAAATGTGTCGGTGTCACGTACAGTGGACTTTAATTGATAAGCCACTTTCAAACTTTTCGTATTTGCAGTTTTATACATTCACGAGATTACACGATTAAACACGAACCCAAACCGCATGCTCGTAAACAAGATGACATATTACTAATAATCGGAAATAGTCTTATCCATAGTTATTGAAGAATTACTACTAAGTTGTCAATGAAAAATCCATAAAATGTTACATACTTTTATCCAATCTATTACTGACCTCCTTTGAAATAAGAGCTCATTAAATACTATATATTTCTGAAAACGTTGGATCAGGCACGATTTTTTTTTTATTTTTGGTGAATAATGGTTTAATGGTAATAATGACCAATGATAATTTCTCCGTACGCTAAGCGTTCTATTGCTACGCTAACCCAAACTGTCGCTAGGTAACGGTTGCTAGACCTGCAATTGGTTGACTTTGGGTAGTCACTTCGTACTATGTACGAATCTAACCTACTAAACCCGATTTGCATGACACGGCTAAAACACGAACAGTGGCAAGTGGCTCATCAATTAAAGTCCGTGACTGTACATCGTGAATGGAGTATTGTGACTTTCCAGAGATGGTAAAAACAGGCCTTATATGTATTTATATTTTCATTATGTTATTTAGTATATTTAACGGTCATACCGTCATCATCTGTTTCATAGGTCCCAGCTGTGGCTGGTAACACAAACAGGAATGTTTTATTAAATAATACATTTAACTCTTAGAGGCAGAATATTTCCTAAGAATAATCATACTGATTATGCTTTAATTTGGGAAACTTTTCTGATTTTATGATCAGTGTACACACGAAAAAGTGACCTTTTTTCACCCTGTAGTGACAAGTTTGAAAAGAGGTCAACGGTGAAATTAGTCGAATGTACAGACGCCAGCACAACAAGGTACCCGAAACTGTCAAGTTTTACCAATCAACCTTGAACCCTAACTAATTAAAAATAAAGTTGAAAATCTATTATACATATATATTTGACAGATTGTTGTACCTTACTGTGCTGGCGACCGTATTTTTTTTAAATTGTGAGATTTTCAAAGCTGTGTAAATGCACTTACTTCTTCTGACTCCTCATTGATAGCGTTACTCGTGTCATGGTCTAGCGTCACTATCAACACTTGTAGAGCCACCTGCAACAAACTTTAAATTAAAACTAGCTGTCCAGCGCAACTTCGTCTGTGTCACATTTTCCCCGTTTTAGCAACATTTTTCATTGCTGCTCCGCTCCTATTGCCCCTAGCATGATGATATATAGCCTATAGCCTCCTCGATAAATGGGCTATCTAACACTGAAAGATTTTTTCAAATCGGATCTGTAGTTCTTGAGATTAGCACGTTCAAGCAAACAAACAAACTCTTCAGCTTTATAATATTAGTATAGATAAGGCAACAAGCACGCCCTTTTTTCAAAACTGGCGAAATAACAAAACATCACGCCTACAATCCCCGAAGGGTTAGACAGAGGTGTAGCTAATAATACACCCGCATTTCGGGAGTTCATGTTTAAGTACGATATAATAGGGGCGAACCTTTTGCCGGCAACCGTGCACAAATACAGACTCCGTGGCTGCTGCTGATAAATTCCTAATGGAAAAACTCAATAGCCCAATTCGCGAGACCCGGGAATCGAACCCAAACCTCATGGTCAGTAGTCAAGCTTGCTATTACTAGATTACAGTCTGGAATAGGGGATGATCACATTTTTTTTCTTTGTCTGTGTCGGGTAGATTATTGAAAATTATTGGACACGTAATTTTTCTTTTTTCACGTGGTCATAAAATTACGGAGATATATTGAGTTCAAATGGCGCATGACGTCACATGTAGGTAATTTTTATACCTACTTGTGACGTAGTGAGCCCCCACCAGTGGCGAAGGGTCAAAATTTTGTAAGGGGAAGCCGACGAAAAAAATGAGATAATTAATTTTGTTTTTAAAGTGTAACTTTTATTACATCGTCTCAAACTTTTTCGTCTGTGTGTTGCATGTCGCGTGACGATCGGCCGCGGAGTAGGGATAAAATGAAAGGCGCTCGTCAGAGCGCCTTTCACTTTATCCCTACTCCGCGGTCTACTCCGCGCTATAGTGTGAAAAAAAGTTTCACTTTTACCGTGGTTTCATGAAACCACACAATCCTTTTATTCGTCATCGCATTTTTTAAATTTCATTTTGATTGTCAGCGACCCCGAAAACCACGAAAATGTCACCCATGATCAGTATACACAAAAATTTTCGAAGGACCCAACTTGATCTTTTTTTCATAATTTATGTATTGTAACGATTAAATGCACAGGAACTATAGAAAATATGTTTATTCATAAAAGTGAACGCGTATAAATATAATGTTTCATGTCTATGCTATTAACCGTTGAGGAGTTCCCTCATGAAAAGAGGACCCTGGCTGTAGGATGAATTCATGATACAAATCGTCACTATCCATCAAATATGAACACGTATGCAAAGTTTTGAGTCTGTGCTATTAAACGTTGAGGAGTTCCCTCGTGAGAAGACAATCCTGGCTGCAGGATGAGATCATGATATAATTCATGTGTATTCATCAAATATGAACTCGTATGCAAAGTTTTGTGTCTGTGCTATTAAACGTTGAGGAGTTCCTTCGTGCAAAGACGATCCTGGCTGCAGGATAAGTTCATGATACAAAACATGATCATCCATCAAATATGAACTCGTATGCAAACTTTCGTGTCTGTGCTATTAAACGTTGAGGAGTTCCCTCGTGAGAAGACGATCCTGGCTGGAGGATAAGATCATGATAGAATTTGTGTTTATCCATCAAATATGAATGTGCATACAAATTTTCGTGTCCGTGCTATTTACCGTTGAGGAGTTCCCTCGTGAGAAGACAATCCTGACTGCAGGATGAGATCATGATATAATTCATGTGTATCCATCAAATATGAACTCGTATGCAAAGTTTCGTGTCTATGCTATTAAACGTTGAGGAGTTCCTTCGTGAGAAGACAATCCTGGCTGCAGGATGAGATCATGATAGAATTCATGTTTATCCATCAAATATGAACTTGTATACAAATTTTCGTGTCTGTGCTATTAAACGTTGAGGAGTTCCCTCGTGAGGAGACGATCCTGGCTGCAGGATTAAGTTATGTCTGTCATAAAAATGTATTGTTCTTAGAACCAAAGGTGTGCGCCAAATTTCAGCTCAATCGGGCATCGGGAAGTGGTTCTAATTTAGCTTCCTATACATACAAACATTGAAAGTTCCCTGTCGTAACTCGAAAATCTTCGGCTTACCTAGTCCTTACAAAACGCTGCTAATAGCTGCGAAGTCACGTGTCCGCGTTCATACGAATTTAGTTCTGAATTCTGACACCCGAGCGTCGGCTTACTGGCGCCACATGTTGCTTTCTTTGTTGACATGAAAAATGCTGGCATTTATGTAATGTTTTCAATCCTATGATGTATTTAATGTCTGTACTGTGATGTGATAACCTCAGATGTGTACATAATTTACTATTTGACTACAGTAGACGCTAGACACTACGTATAGTGCCTTGTTCCCAAAGGGAAGCCGGCAGGAATCGGCTTCTTAGGAGCCTTCGGGCCTGGCCCCCACTCTCCAACTTTAATGAGTTTTAACTAAGTAATTATTTGATAACACAAAAAATACGTGTCTAATATTTTTGTATTACCTAAAATAGAATGTCGTTTTCTTTACTCAGTCTTCACCCCTATTGGCGAAATTGTTAGGCAGAAACGGTATTATTATCGCCTAACCGTTTGGGGGTGTAGTTATGTTGTATATTTAGGATTTATGAGAAATGAAACTCAAATAGGTTTACTTACTTCAACGAGGGGTTCCAGGGTGTCTGCGAAGAGAAGGTGGTTGTAGGGCAGACCGAGCCCCACAGGGTCGTACGAACACACTGTGTTCACTAACGACGTGAATAGAGGCAAGGCATGACGGTTCTCAGGACTTGTCAGGTACCTGTAAAATAAAGGAAGTCATAGCATAGCTATATAACATCCTAGTTATCATCATCATACTCCTGTCGTTATCCCAATTTCTGACATCTCCTTTCTTGCCATATTCTTATTCTTTATTGAATATAGTAGTACATAGTATTCTTATTTATTAATATATATTTATTGATGGATTTTGTGTGTGTGTGTGTGAAGGATGATATATCCAGAATAAATCATCCTTCACACAGTCCATCCATCGTTTCTTTGGTCTTCCTCTACTCTTATTATCTACATTCATACTCAAAACTCACGACATTTTATAAGGTAAACAATTTTACTGTCCACACGATTGAACGTGTCATAGTGCATGTAATTCCACCCACACACATTTAATTCTCTCGCACTTCTCTCAATTTATTTGGGGTATATTACTTGTCATCTCAGCAGACACCTCCTTTCTTCCCATATTCTTATTCCTTAGTGCACACAAAATGCACAAAACCCAGAATATATCATCCTTCGCACAGTCCATCCATCGTTTCTTTGGTCTTCCCCTACTCTTATACCCATCCACATTCATACTCGAAACTTTCTTCACGACATTTAATAAGATAAGCAATTTTACTGTCCACTTTCAATCGTGTCATAGTGCATGTAATTCCACCCACACACATTTTAAGATGGGACTCTAGTCGGTATTTCTCCATACAAACGTATTCCGCTGTTTTCTTCGTGGATAATGCGTCTAGAGCAAAGATTTTTTTTCCAAAAAATCAAGGTCTTATTAATACATGCCCCTATCATTTCCTTTTTTTTTAAACATAATCACTAAAAGAATTATGACAATCTAAAAACCCGAAAAAAAGCTTTTACCACCATGTTCAGACGACTATCAGACAAATTAGATAAATTTTTAACAAAAAAGAAAATAATGGAAGCATAGATATACCTTTCCTCTAAATTTTGATATAAGAATTATTTAAATCAGTTTAGTTTTGAAGAAGAAAACAGCGGAATACAAAACGTCTTTTGGTCAAGATTTTTGTTGGTCTGTTGTCCCTTTCGCACTTTACGGGGGCTTGGTCGGGCGCAGTGCGACGGCAATAGTTTCTTCAAATCAAATCAGTTGTTGTCTACCTAGTATAGTGCACGGACGTACGATCGCGCGCGCGAGCTCTTTCGCGAGAGTTTTCTGCTGACGGATCACAACAACGTCGCGTCGCGGCGTACCTACGTCAATATATCGGGGTCAGTGTCATGACCTAGTTACAAGTGCGGAAATCATGAAGTGTTTACAATAACTTATTGTATAGGTGTTAAACTCGCCTTACAACTTAATAATGGCTACAAAAA
Organism: Cerastis leucographa; assembly: GCA_963082945.1. Taxonomy (NCBI): domain Eukaryota; kingdom Metazoa; phylum Arthropoda; class Insecta; order Lepidoptera; family Noctuidae; genus Cerastis; species Cerastis leucographa. The sequence continues at coordinate 18,596,160 of OY720361.1, read as the reverse complement.
AGTCTATTACTATTAAAACTGACCTAGAAAGGCAGTTATATGACTGTTATCTCCAAGAGAAAACAGATAGAGAAAACCTGCAAGTCATGGTACGTAAATTGAATGTACAAATTGATGCCCTGCAGGAACAAGTTCAGACACTTCAAGGAGAATTGAACTGCATCAAAGAAACAAAAGGGACTACAGAACCTGCTCAGACTACAAAAAACGACGTGGAATACTGTACAGACGAGGATGACCTTGCTAAAGAGACTGAGTGGATTAGGGCCAAGAGCAGGAAGAAAAGGAAGCTTAACACCTCCCTCTCTCCAAAACAACAACCCGGAAGCGCCCAACAAGACAATCATCAAAATCATCAAAAAAATGAGAAAGTGACTTCGGTCAAAAAAGTGCCCTTACCACCGCCAATCATAATAGACGGAATCAAGAACTATCAAACGTTCTACGATTCGTTAATTGAAAGCCAACCAGCGGAATCATTTACAGCAAAAATGATGAATGGGGATTGTGTGAAGGTTAACGCCAAATCAGAAGACTCATATAGAGTAATTGCCAGGTTCTTGTCTGAAAAAGACTACCACTGGCATTCATACGAAAACAAGCAGGCTAGACCAATTAGAGTTGTGGTAAAGAAACTACACTCTTCTTGCCAACCAGATCGAATTAAGGAAGATTTAACAACCCAAGGCCTAAAAATAGAAAAGGTAGATAGTAAATTGAGCTGGAAAACCAAAGAACCACTCAACATGTTCGTTTTATCATTTTATAACGATGAAGATGTCAACAAAATCTACGGCATTAAGTACATATTAGGGTGTAAAATTGAAATACATCCACTCAAAAATCCAGCACTCATTCCCCAATGCAAGAGATGCCAAGCTTATGGGCATACACATAAATATTGTCAAAAAGAGCCAAGGTGTGTGAAATGCACTGGCAAGCATCTTACAGCCAATTGTACCAAATCTCCGCAAGAGAAACCAAAATGTATCCACTGCGGCCTACCTCACCCTGCCAATTATAGAGGGTGTGAAGTAGCCAAACAGATGCAAATTATGAAAAATAAAGTTTTAAAAAAGAAACCTACGGTGCCTAATACCCAACAGTTTCCTCCTATAACACACCCTGGTAAACAGGCGCAGAAAGCAAGTGTCCAGTCAACTGCAAAACAACCAGCCATGCAAGTAACCAACATTGGTACTTACGCTCAAGCTGCAAAACAAGGATCTCAACCTCTGAACTTAGAGGATAAGATAAACCAGATCTTGAAGTGCATTACCTCATTTGATAAGAGATTAGAGAAGCTAGAATCCAGCACTAAAACAGCTGTCTTGAATAATCAAAAATGAATAACACACTCAAAATAATGGCGTGGAACTCCAATGGACTCCTCAAACATCAGCATGAGTTGCAGGCGGTCCTAGATACAGAAAATATAGACGTGTGTTTAATCTCCGAAACGCATTTCACAAAGCAATCTTTTATCAAATTTAGAGGATACATGATATATAATTCCCTCCACCCTAGCAACTCTGCCAGGGGGGGTAGTGCGGTTATAATTAAAGAAAACATTAGTCACTACGTGCAGTGTAAATATGAAGAAGAAGACATTCAAGCAGTGGCAGTATCTGTTAAAACTAAGTTTTGTCAAGTGTCCATTGCAGCCATATACTCGCCTCCTAGGCACATGATAAGTAAAGAGCGATACTTACAGCTTTTTGAATTATTAGGCCAGCGATTCATCCTAGGCGGCGATTTTAATGCTAAGCATACGCATTGGGGTTCAAGACTTACTACAACTAAAGGAAGACAGCTCTTAAGTGCAGTTAAAGAAACACATTGTGAAGTAATGAGTACAGGCAAACCTACATACTGGCCCACTGACCACCAGAAAATACCGGATCTTATAGATTTTTTCATCTGCAAAAATATATCCACCAATTACATCAGTTTGGAGGAAAGTTTTACTATGAACTCTGACCATTCTCCGATTATACTAATGCTAAGTCAAAAAATCCTATTAAAAGAAAGCCACTTAACCTTGGTTAATAAGTCCACAGATTGGGACAGTTTTGCTCTTGATCTAGATAATATTATCGACCTTAAAACTCCGATAAAATCGCAAGATCAGCTTGACTCAGAAGTAAACAAATTTATTATTAATATTCAACAATGTGCGTGGAGCAATACACCTCAGCTAAAACGCAAATATAAGGGATTTATCTATCCTAAAGAAATTGTGGATTTACTATCAGAGAAAAGAAAACAAAGGAAGTTGTGGCAGCAAACAAGGTGCCCGCGTCATAAAACAACACTAAATAACCTAACTAAACGACTAAAGAGAAAAATTCTACAATTTGAGGATGAATCTCTGAATACCAACCTTCTTCAGCTTACCAATGACAAATCAACGGATTACTCACTTTGGAAAGCAACGAGAAATCTAAAAAGGCAGATTATACAAATACCGCCCATCAGAGATAGCAACGGAAAATGGGCAATAAGCAATGACCAAAAGGCGTTCCGATTTGCACAACATTTAGAAGAAACCTTTCAACCCAACGAAAGCTCTGTAGAAATACATGAGAGTGTAAATTTATCACAAAACCAAAGAATCAAGCTTGTGACTCCTAAGGAAGTAATGAGAGAAATTCAAAACAACATTAGCTCAAAAAAGTCTCCCGGTTACGACCTCATCACAGGGGAAATTCTAAAACGCCTCCCACGCAAAGCCATAGTAAAGCTGACCAAACTAATAAATGCTTCATTTATCTTAAAATATGTACCTGAGCCATGGAAGGTTGCTGAAGTCATTATGATTGCGAAGCCTGGGAAACCTCCCCACGAAGCATCATCATACAGACCCATTTCTCTGTTACCCGTACTATCAAAGTTATTTGAAAAACTGTTATTAAAACGGATAAAACCAGTAATAGAAGATAAAAACCTAGTTCCAGATCACCAGTTTGGCTTCAGAGAAAAACACTCAACGTTAGACCAGGTACATAGAATAACTAATGTTATTGAAAAAACGCTAGAAAATAAAGAAGTCTGTGCTACCGTGTTCTTAGACGTCGCGCAAGCTTTTGACAAAGTTTGGCATGAGGGTCTCATATTTAAGCTCAGACGCATGCTACCAGAATTTGTAGATATCCTAGAGTCGTATTTAACTAAAAGAATGTTTAGAATACGCCAAGAGGACGCATATTCCGAGCTAAAAACCATAAAAGCTGGGGTGCCTCAAGGAAGTGTGCTTGGCCCAATTTTGTACTTGTTATACACTTGTGACATCCCAGAGCTGGAAAACAGCACCATAGCGACCTTTGCAGATGATACTGCTATTATGGCCACCGGATCAAGCCACAGAGAAGCAGTAGAGAAAGTTCAACTAGCTGTGAACAAAGTTTACGACTGGACACAAAAGTGGAAGATCAATCTGAATGAGTCAAAATCAGTTCACATTAACTTCACAAACAAACACAGTGACTACCACCCACTCTACATAAATGGTATGCAAATACCTTATGCTAATACAGCCAAATACCTTGGCATAACTCTCGACGCCAAGCTGCGTTGGAAAGCCCATATCAAAAAGAAAAAACAGGAACTCGATATTCGTTATAAACGTTTGCATTGGTTACTGGGAAGGAAATCCTGTTTATCAATACATAATAAGCTGATAATATACAAGCATATCCTGATGCCAATTTGGACGTATGGTATCCAACTTTGGGGCTGTACTAAGCCAACCAACGTCAAAATAATTCAACAGTTCCAAAATAAAGTACTCAGGGCTGCTGTAAATGCACCCTGGTACATAAGAAACGATGACCTCCACCGTGACCTCGACATGGAATTCGTCACCACCATCATACAAAAATTTGCTGAAGCCCACGAACACAGACTCCATCGACACGTGAATGTTGAGGCAATCCAGCTGTTAGACAACACAGGCATAGTGCGTAGACTAAAGAGAACTAAACCATTTGAATTAGTGTAGTGTAAGTGAATCAATAATAGTAACAATGTTGTGCTATTTATATAACACATGAACAAAGTGTTTTATCAATTTTACCAGACTCTAAGAAAGTGTTACGAACGTGTGTAAAAGTGCATACCTAATTATGGACACTATTCTTAGCATTAACATAATTTATAACGTAGCATAATAAGTTAGATTTAAATTGTTTATTAGTCTTCTTAGGCTAGATTGCAATTATCTAGTAAGAACTTGGTTCTTACTAATAAAAAAAAAAAAAAAAAAAAAAAATCAAATCCTTTCAATTACCTAGACTAGAGTCCCCTCTTAATTCTCTCGCACTTATCTTTTATTTGGGGTCGGCGCAGCACGTCTTCTTCCATAGTTATCTACTAGTCATCTCAGTTGCCACTCCTCTTTGTAGTCAAATCATCTTTCGCTCAGTCTATGCATTGTTTCTTTTCGTTTCGTTCCACGACTCACATAAGCACTCATAACCTCTAAATAAAAAGACAACAGTAGTATAATAACGCTTTTAGGATGCTGGTGGGTCTGCCCCACTACTGTAGTGCGTCGGGGATGTTCGCAGCGCATGTGGATTGTTTTTACGCAACAATGCGTAAAAGGTGCGCTTCCCTGGTGCGAAGGGTGTGGGGCAGCACCAACAGTATCTTGAGCATGATTGCAAGTCGCCTAGACTGTGTTTATGTGGGTCGCTGTTGTGCGATTTCTCATGGGTTGTCGCAGCAGTGATCCATTGTGTTGTTTGTTTTTATCAGTACTTACTAAAATAGTCTTAACTTTTACTAACAGTTTTTGAGACATGGATACTCGCATAAAGAAATTTTATTCTATTCTAAAACACATGCGTTAAAAAGCACCTATTATAAGATCTTGATCTTGTCAAAGAAAGTCTAGAAAAGCGCCAGGGAAGGCCGCGAAATACAATTAATTTTTCTTACATTTTTGCATTTCCAAGTCAGTTCCGGGTTGTACGTTGACTACAATATGATTTGCGACTGTAACAAATATGGCTTTACAGACCTATAATAATTAAAATCATTAATACAACCCTCTAAGAAAGAAAATTTGAATTTCGCGGGATACTGTGGCGCTTCCCCCTTAACTTAACTTTCCCTCGGTAACGGCTATTTAGCACCAAAAAACAACACCACACACATAGATAGAGGAATTCCAATTATCATAAGAGACATTTAAATCCGATGACCCTTACAACATTTGATATTGTCACCATCGATAAAGTACACTCACGCAATCCACTTGTTATGATGCGAGGCAGCATTCGAAGCGGGCTTGTAGATGGTCTCGCTGAAACATGTGAGCATCAGGCGCAGGAGCTCGGTCCTGGCCGCTTCGTGAGTGGAGACGCGGGCCGGGGAGCGCGCGAACCCCACGCCACCTGCCCAGATGTACTCACAGCTGTCCAGAGAGGAGAGCTCTTCTGCTCGCTCCTGGGTAAATGTAAGAAAAGTGGGGATGTAAGTCAAACACGTTATGGTAAGGCCAAGGCCTAATTAGTGCGTTGCGTTTCGTCGTCGCTGCGTCGTATTACATTTTTTTGTAGTGAAACTTCTTATGCGACTTCCAACAAGTTTAACGCTACCATGCAGGGGGAATATTTTCTATAACTCATTAATAGATGATAGATAGATATTACAAGATTTGTGACTACGTAGTTCTACTAGGTACGCAAGATGGCGTGCAAACAGTCATGCATTCGACTCTTCGGTGTGACCAGCCTTCGCCCAATTTCTTCTTTTTAAACTTATGTGATAGTTATGTAATAAAAATAATACAACAAGAAAACAACAAAATATTATTTAAAAGCTCGATAAAATAACGAGAGTGGCACTCGAATACTTCGTATTACGAAGTTTCACTTCCTCCGTGTGGAGGGACTCCACGCACTGATTTTTTTGTGACATGCCACATTATGCGTTTCGTCGTCTCACACGACGTTTTAACCTTCATCTGCTTAGCCTTTTCCCAAGTATGTTTGGGTCCGATTCCAGTCTAACGGGATGCAGCTGAATTTGACCTCCACAACCCAGTTAGTACTGGGTAATACCATACTCATTAGTAAGACTGGTTGTCAAGCTCTCGGGCCACTGACTACCTGTAACGACTGTTAAGCCTGTTGTTGTTGTTATTATACCTTATAATGTTTTGTATAAATTATTTATTTTATTTATAGATCTACAATTGACATCCGAGACCAACGGCTTAACGTGCTTTCCGAGGCATGGAGGTAACTCGGTATGTAGTGGGTGGTCACCCATCCACGGACCAACCTAGGCCAGCGCTGGATCTCTGGATTCCCCGTAACACGACGTACTGACTGCACTAACGCTCGCTATGTAACCGTTACATTACGCCCCGTAACGTCGGTCAGTACCCAGCTTTACAGTGCGCAATCCGTAACGTTACAGATCCAAGCATTACATAGGTGAGCGAAGAGAACTGAGCATTACAGTAGTGCGCAACGCAACTGGATGATACAGTGTGTAATATTTCTCGTCAGTCAGGGAGACAGTATTGTAATGTAATGTTCAAAATCGAATCTGAAATGTTACATTACAGGCGAACGCTCCAGGTGAGGTAGCATCGATAGAATATCAATAAATAATCTGTGAGCACAAAGTGCTTGCCAATTAACTACACTCTATCAATAAGACTATTAATATGTATACATATATATTTTTTAATTTTATTGATTTCCTTGTTATATATTTTTACACGCAAGTATATTACATTCTAAAAATGTTTTGTTTTGTAACTTCGTCTAGAAGTTAGATACCTAAATGTCGACTACATTTTGTTAGGTATTTTAATTTAATTTTAAGTTTCTTGCTGAAATAAGTCGGCGAAATATGTGAAACCTTTTTATTTATAAGACCATAATGTACCATATTTCATGCAAATAAAGAATCTTGAATCATACAAAGACAATAAGAATATAAAGTGCTGATTCGCTGAATGGACCTTCGCGAACAATTGTTACAACTTACAAGTGATTGGGCCTTGACCACTTTATGTGTTGTAACTAAGTTACCAACGCAATCGCTTCCTTGCCGATTTCGATCGGTACTTAATTAAATATAAATGCTCCATTAAAATTAGCATCATACTATGTAGATTTAGCAGTACTAATGTAATAATACTACACGGGGGTTCCCATGACGTTTTAAATCAGTATTGTTTTAATGTCACCCCAGTGTGGGAAAGAGACGGAGCTATAGAGGTCGTCTAGCGCCATCTCTTTCCCACTCTGGACAAAGTCTTAAAACAATACTGTTTTAAGACGTTATGGTGGCCTACCATAACGTCTTAAAACAGACATAGTCGCCTCTCATACATGTACAGTAAAACCAGATAAGGCGTGCGCTTCGGTATTCTTCATGTTCCCGAATTAGTACGAAGCTACCAACTTCACCGTTATGTTTACGGTAAGGCGTTGGTTGTCATAGCAACCGGGGCTTCTAGCTCAACGTGATTGTGCCCTGCCCTCGTCCTACTAAGCACACAATAGATTAAGTTCATTGATAAGGAATTTACAGTGGGAACTGAAGCTGATTAGGTCTATGTTCCACCTACGCTTGTTTCGCGCCTAGATAATAAAATGTATTTCCTGTAGTAAAATATTGATTGTCGCAAAAAGGACAAGGGTCATGCCCTGTGGCAGAATAAACCTTTTTCATAAGTAACAGAAATAACATATTTATATGAGTAAATCTTATTTGCACAAAGCGAAAAATCGGCCCCGTGTGATTGATGAATGATGACCGATGGATTCAAGCAGTCGAGATCAGATAAAGATCTAACGCATACCGCACCGTCCGGGGACACGGTTTGGTTGTGTGGGGCTTGCGCCCACTAAAAAAAAACCACCGTGAGCCTACTGTCGCCTTAGCAGATGGGCCGCAAGAACTGCTACGCATGACATTCGCGACCCATCCAGCGCAGACCGCCTCCGGGCACCAAACTCCTTTGGACCTACTTTAATCCTAGCTTAACTCTTAGAACAAGTTTTTAATTAATTCGTACTTTATTACAAGGAATATTAAGTTAGCCCGATGTCGTAGGCCACGTCCTAACCAAAGCGACTGTCGCGCGAACATGCGACCGAAACGGAAAGCGTCGTCGCGCCGACATAGAGCGCGTCCCTTTATTTCCGAACAAATGTGTGACGATTGCTTCGGTTAGGATTCCGCGCCGTGACGGGGGTATGGGTCGGAACTCGATCCTTAATTTAATACTGTTATGAGGTTATACCGTCTATGAGGTTGAGCTTATTTCTCATGGGTATGTAGACAGTAATAACCGTCTACTTCCCATGGGTAAATGCCCGCTAACATTGTTTTTTTTAATTATCCATAAATGCGAAAGTAGCTTTGTCTGTTGCCATACACACTTAAACGAATTCACAAGAGCCACAAGGATAGAAAATATTTTGGGATAGATATTAACCATAGAAACAGAAATTTCATATTATCTTTTTTTTTAAAGATATTTCGAAAATGATTTTTTATAACGTTTTAGACACATGTATCCTGCTTATGCGTTTGAAGTTTCATTAAAATCGGTTCAGTCATTTCGGAAAATAAGTACTTTAAAGTTTGTATGAAATGCCGTATAGCGTAAACGCTCTTAATAAAACAACCTAAAACACATATTTAACTAGTAAAACATGTAAACTTAAGTGGTTTTCGATGACGTCACAAAAACTAGCTAAGTCCATTAGTACTCGTGGCTAAAGGGAAGAGATATGGCGGACAATACAGTGATTAGATAAAAAAAATATAATATTATCTATGGATCAATACTTACGGGGCCAGCCCTCTTAGTGGTAGCGACTGTGAAGTCCGGACAGAATAGGAGATCCTGTCGACAAACACAATTGTTAAGGACCAAAAAAAAAAATCTTTAACAATTACATACATAATATATTTGTTTGTTATTAAGTAAATTATGGTTGGAGGGCTGTAAGATCCTACAGGAGTGGTTCCTGTGGGACCTAAGGAGTAGTTGTAGCTCAGTCCAAGCGCCCATACTTCTCATTATTAGACAACAGACATGTCCGAGCACGAAAAATTCAAAGACATGTGGCATCCACGAATATACACTGGGCCTGCGTAGGGGATTACGACCCACTCATCTCACAGCAAGGGAGGGCCTGTTTCTCAGCATCACGTCATATGCTTAATGTGCTGTGACGGCCTTGGCGTCAAGTCTGGCAATACCAATACCTATGCCTGCTTTTAAGGGGTTGTACGAGTATTAACAAAAACACCTCCCAAAAGTTAGTTTGTTAGAAGGGCCTTAGGGTGGTAGTAAGAATTTAAATAACTCCGATATACATTACAACGATTAACAAACTAATAAATTAAATAACAAAAAACTCCTCTTCAACGCTGTCAGCTGGTAATGTGGACAAGAGACTGGCAGCATTGCCACATTGTATGGGTTAGCGTCTGGCCAAAGTAAAAGCCAGCCCTTGGGTCACGGGAAGCGTCAACTAGGCGTTTCTTAATTTCCTTAAAAAGGCTCTGAGCATTTCTTAGGGTGGTTGAGCAGTAAGTGTACCCTGGCTTATCATAAGGGCACTGAATTCTTGAATCATCCATAATCAACAATCCTCAACCTGTATAAAAATCTATTTGGATTTTATTAATCGATTAACAGTTGCCTTGCCAACCAAGCCCCCAAATCATCTTTCATTTCGGCTTCCAGTCTAGCCAGATGCAGCCGAATACCAGTATTTTACATAGAGCAAATGCTTTTCTGACCTCCACAACCCAGTTAATACTGGGAAATACAATAGCCCTTGGTAGACTGTATATTTGAATTTTAAGAATCGTGCAAATTTAAAGCCCTCAAAGGGCTTGGTTGTCAAGGCAACCGTTACATAATTATCTTAAAGCCATAAATAAATTAAAACACAGATAATCTCTGATAGACACTCACGCAGACAGCATTGATAAGAGACTGAGCCAGGGGTACTGACTCATTCTCTGCAGCTGCCGGGAGAGAAGACCAGAAGAAACCATGCCACTCCGGTTCCTCCAGCATATACGGAAGCACTCGTGTTAGGAGACGGGCACAGTTTAATGCTGAAATTAAATAGACATTATTTAAGATAGAGTCATGAGCAGCAGAGTTTAGATTTGTAGCCAGTTGATGTCATTAGGCTTGCACTTTATAATAAGGGAATTTAATATATCTGGCGAAAAGTGGGTGTATACAAAGATAATCGTTATAATTATAAAATCTTCCTCTCCGTTAGGAAGAGGTGTCCCTATACAACCTGTTTTTTTTTATATCTCATAACTCTAGGGTTATATTCTGTAGGTAAAAATAATACTAAAACTCCTAGAATATGTGGTCCAAAAATGCATAGTTTCGGAGATATCATCAATCATAATTTACTTAGGTCAAAAATTATCACCAGTATGACGAATCTTTACTTTTGAGAGGTTGCCAAACTTCGCAGTAGTGTAAGTAAAATAGTAGTAGTTTCATTGATAAATACGATTAATTCTTTTTATTCAAACCAATAATTCATATTTAAAGATAAGAAAATACGAGAAAACAAAAAAAAGAAGTATGATTGAAACATAATTCATATGCCAGTTGATTCTTTGATATATGGTCTCAATCATATTCTAGAGTTATGGGATATAAAAAAAAACAGGTTGTATAGGTACACCTCTTCCTAACCCTTCAGGAATTACAGGCAAGATGGTATGAATAACAATATTTTAAAATCTGAGTATGATAAGAGTATTATCACTATTTATCACTGATACCAATAAATTTTATGAAAAATATTTAGTTTTAATTCAGTTTGGGTGCATGGCATGCTAAATATTATTGCTATTCCTGCATGTGCATATTTTTGCATCCTGCATCCAGGCCTGGATCTTTTACGCTGAATTTAATATTTGATTAACATTATTATGTCATGGATTTCCACAGAGTAATGCCTGATTCTATAACTCGCTGATACTGCCTACAAAGTTCCACTGATCTACATAAGCTCTGAAAATTTTAAGAAAGGACTTGGTCCAAAATGTATGGATCAAAAACCCAAAATGGAACGTAATTGATACGTTTAAACTGTGTGCACAAGAATTCCCTATAACTATCTTAATAAACGTACCCAAGTTGCAATATCCTAATCTGTGGGAGATCGGAGCTATGGGCTGACAAAGTATGCAAAAAATAATCTTATTGACTTGCATTTTCACATCTGTGGTGCCAAAATAGTGTTACTGTCCATTGTTTTATATACCAACAACATCATAGATGCCATTAGCGAAAAATATAATATAGTGTAATAACGCTAACGGCATCTATGACGTTGTTGGTACATAATACAATCGATAGCATGACTATTTTGGCATCACAACTAAAGATCCCAAGTCAAAAAATGAATTATTTGCATATTTTGACAGCCCATATCTCCAAGACCCCTCGGATTAGGATGTTGCAACTAGGGTACATTTATTTATATACTTCTAGGATTTTTTTGTGCACACAGTTTGCCCGTATCAATTGCACTTAGATTTTTGGGTAAACTATGACACCATCTCCTTTATTTTTTTTATGGGCAATTGATGGATGTTTAATTTAATGTAGATTGATGGAAAAAAACTAATATTAAAAGAAAGGGATCAAAATTTTACATGATAGTTTATTTTGACAATTCAATGAATCTATGACAAAGATGTTGTGGATTTTATTAATTACTTAAATACTCTTTCTGCTTATCCAATCAACTTACATTAGGCACTTATTGAAGTATGTAAACCATGAAAGTTTGTTAATGTTTTTTTGATTCACTGAATTTAAGACACAAAATATAGTGATAACAATAATGCTGAGATTTTTATTGCTTTTATATTAAAACTTAAAAATAACATATTTATATACTTAAAGGCGATCCCGCACTGGGAGCAATTGCCTGCAATGTAACCATCCTAGTACAGAAACAAGGGAATCTGAACTATTAACTAATCTAGTTTTGTTACTGTGTAATATGATTCATGTACAGTATTTACTTTTATGACATCCTTGTCTCATATTTACTATGATTGATTACAATAGTGAAAAATCAATCAGTAGCAAAAGATCACTACATGATTAAACTGTGTCATATGAAAAAGTGTAACATCCTGTTTCCTATTTTATTTCTTTTTAATCATGATAATTTATTTAAATTACAAAAGAAATATAGGAAAGTAGGATCAAGTAAATTGACCTTATTTTAAGGATTGCAGAATGTTATGATTTTTTCAATGCTATTTTGTGATGTCTGTGTTATGAAGGGATACCTGTCTGCTGCTCCCTCTGGGTCCTGCAGCTGCTATCTACCATCTTCACCAGCTTTTCTACAGCCTTATAAACTAGCGTCGCGAGATTGTTAGGAGATTCTTCCCGTAGAGCGCGGATCTCCGCACCAGGCACCAGTGCGAACACATCCTGAACGTTAGTCACACTTTCTGACCAGAATTGGTCCCAAAAACCATCATCCCCGGAGTCAATAGGCTAAAATGAAATCATTACATTAAAACTCATCACCAAGTTCGTAAATATATTTTTTGCCACCAGATTCGAAGCACTTACCTGAGTTTTAGAGGTAAGCTGAACAACAGCTTTCCTAAAGTTCAGTTTTGTGTCAGCGTTACCCATTTTTCACGATTTCTAATTGTTTAAATACATTAGATCCATCTCAACTTAAGTTCTCCAAAAAGTCCAAAAACAATGAAAAATGACAAATTGACAGATGATTGACTTGACAGAGGACGACGTGTCAAAGACAACTATGCAACCTTTTGAAATGCAAGGAACCAATTTTCAGCTTCAGCCAACATGTTTTCTATTCTATTGCTTTTTACTGTCAGTTTAAGCGCATTAAATGTTATTTTCATCAACTTAATGTATGATTTCCTCGTAAGTTTTATTGGCCTAAGTCATTTGACGGAGAGCCGGGCATTCTTTGCACGCCTGGTTTTTCCACAGTAAAACACTGTAGGTTATGAAGGTGATTTATAATAAAAACAATAATCCCAAAATACGATCTTTATTTACTTAATCGTAACTCTTTGGTCCGTTAATATTGATCTGTGCTGTCTTCTTTTGTCTAGCTTGTCAGTTGTCTATGAATTTCTAATCATTTTCGAAGTGCTGGAAAATGGCTGCTGCACAAATTGCCCGCAGTGCTCTAAGTGGATTATTTCGAAAATCCACTACCATTAGGACACCGGTAGTATGCCGGCTCTCAACTGTTGCCCTGCAGCAGAAATATAGCTCAGTAAACGCTGCCGTAAAGTCATACAACACCCGGTACCATCAGAATGGGGTAAGGGTCTCATAGGTCAATACAACGTAAAATTTTACTTACAAAGTGTTTTATTTAGGTGGGATTTGTGCTAGCCTAAATACTAGCACTGTATGTTTGGCCTATTTCCAAAGAATAGTCTTTGCTGAAATTATAACCTCAATCTTATTGCATAACAAATGTGTACAGTGTTACCCAAATTGTTTAGGTCCAGCAAAAACAACAGTACTCGTCAGGTGGCCACCACAGGCCCACGCCAAAGGAAATAGAGGAACGAGTGCTGAAAGTTTGCCAGGCTTACGACAAACTCAGTAGTATGAAGGTACATACATAACATTTATTTCTATAATATTCTGTTTCAGGCCAAGAATATCAGTGTCCGCAACTACAGTCACGGACCCCCGCTCACATTAGAACTTATTAAAAGTAGAGTACTACTTGTTCTTCAACTTTATGACAAAATTAACCCCGAAAAGGTAGCCTTCACAAAAATTATTTGTTCTTTCTGAGCCTTCTTGAAAAATGTGTTGTCTATGCTTTACTGACTTTCAATAATTTCAGAACGGTAAAACATGTTTAATCAACAAAGTATTTCTCTGTTTCAGCTGAGTGTAGACGTCCACTTTATAAATGACCTTGGTCTGGACTCTCTGGACCATGTTGAGGTCATAATGGCAATGGAGGACGAATTTGGCTTTGAAATTCCTGACGGGGACGCAGAGAGGCTGGTTAGACCCAAAGACATTATCCAATACATTGCTGACAAAGAGGATGTTTATGCATAAAATGAAATTTAAAAACAGTAGCATTGTCTTTAGAATTTAAGACCAGTTGTGTTTATTGATTGCTGAAAATTCAGTTAGAAAAATTCCAGTGCTTTTATAATACAACTGGCCTAAGATAATAAGACATTGAGCTTAGGGTTTAGTTTGATTTATTTTACTTGTAATTCAAATAAGAGTGAACAATGTAAACTACGCTGATCCAACCTCCATGTCTGAAGTTGTAAAAAGTGTAAATTCTGTTTTTATTAATTATATGCCTGTTAGTAGATCATTTGTTTTTCATTTGGACAATATTAATTCCTGGAAAAATAAATTGCTTCAGTTACAATCTATGGGTTTTCTTTGGCAATTAAAACTTTATGAAAAGCAACTGATGAAATACTATGCATTTGCCAGTTTTCTGCTGTTTCTCTTTAGAACCTATTAGATTGTTTATATTGTTGTGATAGTTGTCAAACAACATGTTACAAAAACTTGTCAGCTTTTCATTTAACCTTTTGACCGCCACGTCAAAATAGAAAAAGCGTGCCCTCAGCGCCAAGCTCCGAATTCATCCTTTAATACCTACAAAATAGTAGTGAGGTCGAAATTATATCGATAAAGCTCCTGGAAAACTGACAATATATTTTAACATGGGTTTTAATTTAAATAAATATTATTATACCATCCTTGTGTTGAGTTTTATTTCATCGCGCTTTGTACTTTACGACATAAATGTAATAATCTGTGTCACAATTACGGCGTTTATTCCACAAATAGAAACGACAATCGATAAAACCAAGTCAATACCATCACAGCACTATTGTTCATCATGACGTTATTTTTTGTCACTCTAAGACGACAGTGGCGCAGCTGGCACGTATTTCTTGAAATTGCTCGCTTCTGCTTTAGAGGTGCGACACCGATACTTATTAATAATATCGAAATATTTTATTTTTATTGTTTTGTACTTTTAACATTGTCAACTTATAAAATTTAAGTTTCTTTGGAAGAACAAGCAATATTAATGCTTTAATTTATCGCCACTAACTGATGACATCAGTGCAGAAGTAAATACTGTTTACTGTGTTAGTGTTGTTTTCTTTCGAATGTAGACACAACACTGAAATGAATAGGAAATAGTGAGGAATAATGGTACCTACCTAGACAATATTCCTTAGTGTCACAAACATGAAGTTCACAAAAGATAAAATAAAACACTATTTTTATAAAAATCGTCTTTTAATTAAAAAGTTAGGTAGTAGAAATTGGTAGAGCAATCACACCATTTTTAATACCTTTACACATTATATATCGTTCAATATGTAAAAGACAATCAACATAACTTTAATTTAACAATTGTATATTGATTTATATCGATATACCTATGTATTTTTAGGTAGAAAAGTATTTAAATTTTTTGGACTTCAGTAATCACGCTACGGCCAATATTGATTGATAGTTAAACATATAATTTTCAATAATTGCCTAATCATTGTAAACTTTTTTCATATATGTCTGGACGTAAAACAAATATTTTTCAATATTTTAAAAATATTATTAAGTTTTATTATAAAACTAATCATATTAATCACAGCTTCACTTGGTACATTATTTGTTTGACAAAAATTTAAAATATTCATAAACCTTACTAATATAAAACACAATAAAAACTAACATAAACATAATAATAAACAAGAAAACATTTTTTTTAATATCTATTAGGTACTTTAATTTTAGTTTATGTACTAGTGGAGTTAGGTTTAGACGACATAGAGTCGTGCATACTGCCAAATGTGTATGCAAAAATTATAACTTTCCTGCAAGAGGCTAAGGGCAAGCATGCTAATAACATAAAATTTGACACTCAAAATAATTAAGAACTTTTTTTTTTCTATTCTTTAGTGTATGTTTATAATAAATAATTGCCTTGTTCATAGTTTCGTTTTATTTCCTAATGTAATAACATAAAATAAATTGATAAACTTACCGCAAAATCTTCGTCTTCTAGAACTTCCGCACTGTGTTCAGTGTCTTCCATATTAAACGTGTCATTATCGACTCCTTGCAATATATTTAATAAGTCTTCACTACTCATATTATAGTTATCCATTATTAATAATAATAATGTATACAGTAAACAATAATAATAACTGCAAAGGAACTACTCTATTCAAAAATTTTCCTCGTTTGACGTCATGGGACTGTCAATCATAGACGACTGTGGCGTTCATGGCACAGACAATACAACAGTGTGATAGAGATGGGTATTGCAGTCATAACAATCAATCGATAATCTTTTAACACTCGACTTTAAAGAGCGCATAGTTCAGTATTATAAAATTTTCTTGATTTCTCAAACATGAAAGTTCAATATAAAATGTTTGATTTGTTTAATAATGCAGAATTCAGAGTAAATCAAATATAACGTAGGTTGCCGTCGAGGTCGATATTCTTGTTATATTGACTGCTGCCTACATCACTACGTGTCAAGTTAAGACGACTGTGGCGTTGAGGGCACTATGTTTTTCGAACTTTTTAACTGGTTTTCTTTTTTGTCATCTTATGTTACTACAGATGAAATCTAATCAAAGCAGTTCACTTCAAATAAATTAAGAAGAGTCAAGGTACATAATTAACAAGGGAAAAAAACAAAACAATGCTGTTTAATGACATTTATTTACGTTTAAAATTCTGTCAACCATTCGCGACCGTGGCGTGCTGGGCACATTTTGGTTTGTCGTCTTTACACGCCTGTGGCGGTCAAAAGGTTAAGAAATTGTGAGATGTCGAAAACCTTAACTTGAAATCTGTCCCTTTAACGTCTGCCTAGCTATCTCCCACCTATGTTAGGAATGGCTTCCAGTCAAACCGGATACAGCTGAATACCTGTATACATGGAATCTGTCTATCCAAACTAATAAAGCCGAAGACACGCTTTTGCAGAAGATTAGCATGTCTAAAATAAAATCATTTTGTATTTTTTAGTTATTGAAAAAGTTTCATTATTGAACATCACGCTACAACCCTTTGGACTAGGGAATGCAAATCCGTTGTTTTAAAATCCTGATTTTTAATAACGCATTCTTGGTCCAATCCGGATTTTTCATGAAAATAAACACATCTATCTATTAGTTTATTATGATGTTTCTTATATTTGTGTAAATAACAACACAAGTCATGTGATTTTTTTTAACTTTATGTTTTATGGAATTATTAAAATTAAATACATAATTTTGGTGTTATTGAAGAAGTGTTATTGTCATAATATTCATATTATTAAAATTGTCAGTCTGTGACTCGCGTGGTGAGTAATATTAGTAAAATATTATTAATAGGTACAAATAAAAATAAACTGGAGATCAAAAATAAAGACAAATAGACTTTTCGTCAATTGATTAAACACATCATACTATTTAACAGTTTCAGGCTTTCGGCTGATGAGCACATTGTCTTCTACAGTGTTATCGATTTTATTTAGCTCAAATGCTAAACTCGCACGATCTCACTCATTTCTTGATCGCAAGACTTTTGTTTTCTGGATGTAGTTTCATGTGATTCAACAGACACTTCTATAGGATTAATACGGCTTTCTATAGTTCTGCAAATTACTTCTTCTATTTCTGTCTTATCTATATGTATAAAAGAAAGTCGTGTTAGTAACACCATTTATAACTCAAGAACGGCTGAACCGATTTGGCTGAAAATTGGTAGGGAGGTAGCTTAGAACCAGGAGACGGACATAGGATACGGTAGGGTAGGGTAGTTAGGTGGGTAGGATAGGGAGGGTGGTACGATAGGGTAGGTAGGTAGGAAAAAATGCATTGCAACGCATGCCGGATACAGCTAGTGGCTTATAAAATACTTCATCGGCGGGTGAGTTTCAGACAGGCGACACGAATATTCGCGCGATTAATGAAGCCCCCGAATTACAATATCTATCCGGATAGTCCGGAATGCATTCCCTAATTGGGACACGGGCGATTTTTTTTTTGACATGGCCGCTCGCAAATCAACCTGCAACCTGCTAAGGTTTTTACTGCCTAACCGGACGGACCCGAGCGAAACTGAAATCGCGGGGCTCAGCTAGTGCTAGATATTTGAACGAGGCATGCGTACCTATGTATTGGTCATATACCTATATTGATTTAGCAATAGAATCAAACACCATCTTAATACACACTCAATCACATAAATATCTATTTGATGAACATAAAACGATTTGGAAGGCCCTGCCATCTGACCTTTACGACTTGTAAAATGTGATAATAATACGAGCTCTGTGCATTGGCAGCTAAGCTAAGTAAACAAGCAATTGTTACCTATTAGTTTGTTACGCAGTGCCTAGATGGCGTTGTTACTAATGTTCGTAGGTGAATTCGAACTCGGTGAAAGCGACAGGGTGGCACGCGAAATTTATTATTACTACCTATAAAGCAAAGAGTATAGTAATATAGATGGCTATAAAGAGTACTTACTCTGTGATTATTACGTTTTCTGCAATTTGCCGGTCAGGTTTTTCGTTCAATGAAATATAATACGCGGCCGTAAAACGTACGTATTTTACATAATTGTAGTCACTAAAATCATCCAATTTCATTCAATCCCAATGAATGACTATTTTCATGAATAAGTCATTCTATGGGGTTAAATGACCTTAAAGTGGTTGTACTAATGACTTTAATTATTATAACTTAGTAAAGCCAAATTAGTTACGGCCGCATATCATTTTTTTTTCAACATAAAAACTGGCTCTGACCGGCAAATTGCAAAAAAAGTAACATTGTCCACCTTTGTTTACAAAAGTAATCTTCGAAGTTCCGTTCCAACAAGAACAGGCCATTTGAACAGTTATTGACACACTTTCCGCAATGTTTATTTGAATACTAATTTATTGACACCCCTAAATGTTTAGGAATAACGTCTGACACTAGCTAATTTTAAGGTGGAAGCGGAGAACATCGCGGGCTACCCTTGGGCTTCTTTTCTTTTATCATGAGTCGAATACCTACTTATCTTCAGAGTCGTCAAACTTGGTCAATAGATAAGTCGGCTGTAAACTTGTTTGAACTTTTCTTGTTTTTTGATTTTCTGCGTCGTGCTGCAGAAGTTAGAATAGACGCTGGCAGAATTATTTTTAAGGAATACAGCTTTAGCTCAAAGCGAGCTTAAAATTGTGTGCATGGATTAGGTTTTCGTTTGATTCACACTAAATGTTCTCAAGTTTGTCAAATTACACAGACGGCAGATCATAGAGAACAAGGATGCAGGGGGGCAATTATCTCGCACTTCGCCTCATTTGAATACTTAGATATGTTATTTCGTCCAATACATATTGGAGTAACTTAGGCCAGAACGTAACGTAAATGTAGAAAAATTTTACAAACTAATTTAGATAACGCAGAATGCAAGAGCGGGCCGGGTATCCCTGCTTCGATAAGGTTAGGTTCGTCTATTACTGTGTTAGGCTTTTTTTGTCTTAACTCTAAAAACATTTGAATGCCATGCAGAGATAGCATGTAAGACAGGGTGCCGGACTGCCGGCGCCCATGGATGTTCAATATAAGTAATACAATTGTTAGGATCTTTAACCCTTTGAACGCCATTGTCACATATACGTGACAAGCAAGCGCGTGCCCCTGTACGCCAACGACACAAATATGTGACAAAAAATTGGTTGCCTGTAAAGTCGGTATACGGGCGAAAGTTTTACGTGACAACGACTTTGAGTGGTAAAATAATTTTAATGTGAATATTCATTCGTATAGTAGGAAGAAGGATGAAATAATAGTAACAATTTAAAACATTTATTTACGCGTGCCTTTCACTTTTTATGTCTGTCTCTCTCGCTCTTAGGCGGGACGCGTGCCTCTCACTCGCTCTCATTGTGAGCGCATAACGTGAGCGGAGCGTAACGCAGTTTCTTGAAGTGTCACCCGGCAAACCAATTTATAAGACGTTGTCACGTCAAAAATGTGTTGCACTATAACCCGAAATAAGCAATTTAAATCATTAAAGGCGGAAACATACTTATGTGTCGTGGCGTGTCGTGACGCGCCAGAAGCATTCGGTTTCATACATAGGGACACGAAAAAAGTATCGATACTTTGTGGTATCGAGTACATTTCCATTCGATACCGATACTTTTGTACTCGATACTTTTACTCAATGAGTACTTTTTGGCAGGTATCGTATCGAATAATAAATTAATTTTTAAATGGGTATAAATCTAACTTTAAATGGGTAATCCATTTAAAGTTGGTTGTATTCCCAAAATTATACAAATGGCACGAGAATGTTTATCGATTCCGGCGACGTCAGTGCCTTCAGAACGATTATTTCCTAAAGCAGGAAGTACAATCACAAAAATCCGAAACCGCTTATCTCCAATACGGCTCAATAAACTTCTATATTTAAGAAATTGTACGGAGGTGGAATGGGATCTTTAACCTTTTGACCGCCACAGTCGTGTGTAGACGACAAACCAAAATGTGCCCAGCACGCCACGGTCGCGAATGGTTGACAGAATTTTACACATAAATAAATGTCATTAAACAGCATTGTTTTGTGTTTTTTATCTTGTTAATTATTTACCTTGACTCTTCTTCATTTATTTGAAGTGAACTGCTTTCATTAGATTTCATCTGTAGTAACATAAGATGACAAAAAAGAAAACCAGTTAAAAAGTTCGTGCCCTCAAAGCCACAGTCACCTCAACAGGACACGTAGTGATGTAGGCAGCAGTCAATATAACAAGAATATCGACCTCGACGGCAACCTACGTTATATTTGATTTACTCTGAATTCTGCATTATTAAACAAATAAAACATTTGATATTGAACTTTCATGTTTGAGAAATCAAGAAAATTTTATAATACTGAACTATGCGCTCTTTAAAAGTCGAGTGTTAATAGATTATCGATTGATTGTAATGACTGCAATGCCCATCCCTATCACCCAATGTATTGTCTGTGCCGGGAACGCCACAGTCGTCTATGATTGACAGTCCCATGACGTCAAACGAGGAAAATTTTTGAATAGAGTAGTTCTTTTGCTGTTATTATTATTGTTTACTGTATACATGATTAATAATGGATAACTATAATATGAGTAGTGAAGACTTATTAAGTATATTGCAAGGAGTCGATACTGACACGTTTATAATGTTTTTTTTTTTTTAATACTATCCTACCTAAAAATACATACGTATATCGATATAAATCAATATACAATTGTTGAATTAAACTTATGTTGATTGTCTTATACATATTGAACGGTATATAATGTGTGAAGGTATCAAAAATGGTGTGATTGTTCTACCAATTTCTACCACCCAACTTTTTAATTAAAAAACTGATTTTTATAAAATGTTTTATTTTATCTTTTGTGAACTTCATGTTTGTGACGCTTAAGAAACTTTGTCCAGGTAGGTACCATTATTCCTCATTATTTCCTATTCATTACAGTATTGTAAATTGTCTACATTCGAAAGTAAACAACACTAACACAGTAAACGGTATTTACTTCTGCACTGATGTCATCAGTGACTGGCGTTATACTAAAGCATTAATACTGCTTGTTCTTCCAAAGAAATTTTATTAGTTGACAATGTTAAAAGTACAAAACGAACAAAATAAAATATTTCGATATTATTAATAAGTATCGGTGTCGCACCTCTAGAGAAGAAGCGAGCAATTTCAAGAAATACGTGCCAACTGCGCCACTGTCGTCTTAGGGTGACAAAAAATTACGTCATGATGGACAATAGTGCTGTAATACTATTGACTTGGTTTTATCGATTGTTGTTTCTATTTGTGGAATAAACGCCGTAACTGTGACACAGATTATTACATTTATGTCATAAAGTACAAAGCGCGATGAAATAAAACTCAACACAAGGATGGTATAATAATCTTTATTGAAATTAAAACCCATGTAAAAAAATGTTGTCAGGTTTCTATGAGCTTTATCGATATAATTTCGCCCTCACTATTATTTTGTAGGTATTAAATTATGAATTCGGAGCTTGGCGCTGAGGGCACGCTTTTTCTTTTTTGACGTGGCGGTCAAAAGGTTAATTTATATGCCTAAAGTAATAAGTAATTTAATTTTGTTTCTACAAGGTGTTGTTTTGCAATCTCGTCTTTCAGGAGGTGGTCACGAAAGACATAAATAATCAATTAAAATTACGGTACCTAGTTAATTATACGCTGATTTTTGACTTTTCGTTGCTAGTCTGACTTTTCGTTGACACACAAGTTCAATAAGCTCGTCAGACATTTATCAGAAACACGCTGCAAATATAATAAGTGGTTATTAAAAAAATGTCCGCTAGAGTTTCGCGCCCCGAACTACGCGGTATAGAAACACATTTGCCTGTTCTGTCGTGTCGCGTCATAACCCCCTCCACAACTCTGGCGCAATCGGCGTCGACTGCTCAGCGAGCAGTCGACGCCACGACACGCCATGCAAGTACGTCCCTAACCATATTAAATGTATGAAATCGATTTGCTTCTGGCGCGTCACGACACGCCACGACACGTAAGTGTGTTTCCGCCTTAAGGATTGAGGAGCCACATCAGATTTTTCAAATCTGATCTCACCCTTATTTAGCAGCAATTTAGCTGATTTTACAGCACGAATTTAAGATTTAGCAGCAAAATATATTATTAGTTATATTTCATGCAAAAGTGGGTCCTCAATCCAAACGTCTGAACTGAGGAGCTACCTGGAACTCGTTAAGTAATAGATGAATATTTTTGAAAATTTTGTAACATTTAGCAGCAATTGTGCATATTATGTGCTAAAAATTTAGCTTCTGTAGCGTTAAAATGAAAGAAAATACAATACTTTTAGTATGGCTCCTCAATCTACACTCAAGAGGTGAATTTATACTTGATGTGAGCGGTCGGTTAACTGGCTTTAGATTCTGTTGAGATCTCAGGTGGTTACAGTCAAGCATATATAATTAGAACGTCAGGATTGAGGAGCCAAAGAAAATGCGTTCATTTACAAAATTTACTCTGTTTTACTAGGTATTTTATTCCTATACTGCAAAAACAAACACAACGCCTGCTAAATGATCATTATGTCCAATATATGTATTGACCGCTCAGATCAAGTATAAATTCACCTCTTGAGTGTAGATTGAGGAGCCATACGAAAAGTATTGTATTTTCTTTCATTTTAACGCTACAGAAGCTAAATTTTTAGCACATAATATGCACAATTGCTGCTAAATGTTACAAAATTTTCAAAAATATTCATCTATTACTTAACGAGTTCCAGGTGGCTCCTCAGTTCAGATGTTTGGATTGAGGAGCCACTTTTGCATGAAATATAACTAGTGACATATTTTGCTGCTAAATCTAGAATTCGTGCTGCAAAATCAGCTAAATTGCTGCTAAATAATGGTGAGATCAGATTTTAAAAATCTGATGTGGCTCCTCAATCCTTACAGACACAGTATGTTTCCGCCTTTACTCTCTTGCAAATTGAAACAAAGGCGCTGATCTACCCACATATGAATCATAAAGAAATAGTACCTAGTATTGGCTCAAGGCACATTGCTTATCGGCCAACGAATGGATAAAACAACAGCAGCGAGCTCTTTTGTAGTCTAGCGTACTTATCAGCCACAGAATATACAATGTCGCCCATGCGCATGTGACCGCCCGTAATATTCTGAATATTCATGAAAAAATATCGAAAATAAACTTCAAAAGGGGGGGTCTATCTGTAACATTTATCATGTTATTCAATTTTGAATTTTTTAAGTAGAGTTTGTAGACTTGCTTTCTATTTTTTGACACATCTCCGAAGTTTATGGGTCGATTTGTATTTTGTTTATTATTTCCAAAAGCTTATGAGTTATTTTAACAGGTTAATTAACATTTTACTAAAAATTATCGACTACGAAAAAAAAAAACGGAATCGAAGTAATTTTTTCGGTAAAAAATTGTGTATTTATTTTAAAAAAACTAGTGTAAGTCCATAAATTATCCCCATAGGACCACTTTTTTAATCATTATTTGTAATCTACTACATAACAGCTAAAAATTCACAGAACATTACTAATACCTATCTCTAAAAAAAAACCAGCAAACAACTTGTTGAACATTTGCAACTATTCAAATAAAAAGGGTCGCTCAGGTAGAAACAGGTTCCTAGAAACAGCTTTTTAACAATTGCGTCCCTACCACGTGCACACCCTTGTCGGCTAGCGTTACTTCATTCAGTCGCTTGATTACTGACCCCGTGACGCTACGTGTTTTGTGATTTGTGCACTACTTAATCTTGTGAGGAAAGTTTGTTAACTACTCGTATCATTGCAATGGTACGATTGCGTGATCTACCGCCGTCTCATGTGGCTGACATGCATTTCATTTACGGTGTTTGTAATGGAAATGCACGCGCTGCTGTCGAAGAGTACAGACGTCGATATCCAAGTAGACCAGTACTTGGGTACCGATCCTTCATTGCCGTACATCGTCTTTTTTGCGAAAGAGGATTATTTCCGCAACAAAATGAGCCCGGCGTGATTGTTGATGTAGACGTGGAAGAGGATGTGTTACGATTAGTGCGCGCTAACCCTATGCTAAGCATTCGTCTCCTATCGATAAGAGTAGGTATACCAAGAATAAGAGTTTGGAGAATTCTCAAAAAAGAAGGCCTGCATCCTTATCATTTCCGACGTGCACAACATTTGGAAAATGTCGATTACGGTGCGAGATCTGTTTTTTGTAATTGGATAATTGCACAGCAAAGAGCTATCATCATTCATCATCATTTCAGCCGAAAGACGTCCACTGCTGGACATAGGCCTCCCCCAAGTGTCGCCAGATTGACCGGTCCCGTGCGACACGCAGCCAGCGGATCCCCGCAACCTTCACCAGGTCATCGGTCCACCTAGTGGGAGGCCTTCCAACGCATCGTCTCCCGGTTCGCGGTCGCCATTCCAGAACTTTTCGGCCCCATCGGCCATCTGTTCTGCGAGCAATGTGCCCTGCCCACTGCCACTTAAGTTTGGCAATTCTTCGGGCTACGTCGGTAACCTTGGTTCTCTTGCGGATGTCCTCATTTCTGATTTGATCACGCAAGGAAACTCCGAGCATAGCTCTCTCCATTGCCCTTTGGGTGACTTTGAGCCTTCTGATGAGGCCCATTGAAGAGCTAATCTCAATTTTATGAGGAAGATTTTGTGGACAGATGAAGCCACGTTTACAAGGGCGGGTATAACAAATCATCGCAATCTTCATGTGTGGGCCACTGAAAATCCACACGTCATTAGAGAAACAACTTTCCAGACTCAATTTTCCATAAATGTATGGGCTGGAATGATTGACGGTGAACTTATTGGCCCTTTCGTGTTACCAAACAGACTAGATCAACACGCATTTTTAGATTTTATAGTCAATACGTTGCCGTTGCTTTTGGAGGAAGTACCGCTGGAAACAAGAAGGCGGATGTATCTGCAATTAGATGGAGCTCCAGCACACTTCGCACGACTAGTTCGTGATTATTTAAATCAAAATTATCCGCGATGGATTGGCAGAGGAGGTCCTATTGCTTGGCCGCCGCGATCTCCCGACCTTACACCCTTAGATTTTTATCTTTGGGGCAACATGAAACAAAAAGTGTATGCCGTGCCCATTGAAAGCCGCGAGCAATTAACGGCTAGGATTTTTGCTGCTGCTGCGGAAATTAAAGAAAACCGTGAAGAATTACGTCGTACAATAAAAAGTGTTGCCATGAGAGCTTTAGTTTGTTTACAGGAGGGTGGGGACCATTTCGAAAATCTAATTAATTAAAATTCTTGTATTTTTTATTTTTTAAGTAAAAATCTGGCTATTGCTTGTTTGTTTTTATTTCCATTATCATCCTCCTTATTAGTTTAACCTTTTAGTACTCACTGCTAAAAGCGGGGACATTTAATTGACTTTCACATTTTCTTTTCCTAAATTTGACTCTTAGAGTTTTAGAGTTTTACTTTGGATTTAGTTACAGTTTGGTTTAATAATGTTCTGTAAATTTTTAGCTGTTATGTAGTAGATTACAAATAATGATTAAAAAAGTGGTCCTATGGGGATAATTTATGGACTTACACTAGTTTTTTTAAAATAAATACACAATTTTTTACCGAAAAAATTACTTCGATTCCGTTTTTTTTTTTCGTAGTCGATAATTTTTAGTAAAATGTTAATTAACCTGTTAAAATAACTCATAAGCTTTTGGAAATAATAAACAAAATACAAATCGACCCATAAACTTCGGAGATGTGTCAAAAAATAGAAAGCAAGTCTACAAACTCTACTTAAAAAATTCAAAATTGAATAACATGATAAATGTTACAGATAGACCCCCCCTTTTGAAGTTTATTTTCGATATTTTTTCATGAATATTCAGAATATTACGGGCGGTCACATGCGCATGGGCGACATTGTATTGTAGGGGCTTGTTTCTGCTTTCCCTCATGTGGGATATAGTCGTTTATTTTTATGTATTCTGTGTTAACTATAATATTGTACCCATGTATTGGGACTATTAGAAGTGGGTAAAATGCAATCAACAAGAGTTCGAACATAGAATCAAGCAATTGTAGTAAAAGAAAACCAAGTTTTTGAGAATCATAGTATTTATACAACTTTATTTTGAAGAAGTTTCACATAGATAAAGGAGATGGGACCAGAAATACGAAATGTCGGTATGTAGTGCCAGCAAAAAGTATTATCAGGATTGACTAGTCGGTAACGGTAGACATGAGACAACATTGAGATTAAAAACACATTCTTTACATATCTATGGTTTCTATTACAAGCAATGATGATTTCGGTTATTATTAACATTAAGTAGTATTAAGGTTATTGGTTGAAATTACAAAATATTTTCTGCATCTCCATTTATCTTTAGGAAAGAGAGATACTTTCTAAGCATACAATAACATTTATATACAGACTAAGCTCGCGACATCTACGCACCGCACTGTCCTTACACACACACATGCATGAGTCCAGTTCTCATATTATATTACACCACTATGTACACTTTCATCTGAAGTTCGCAGCCTCGAGATATATTATTCTTTTATAAACAAAAAACAATTTAAATACTGATACTCCCAGTCTCTCAACTGCCAAAAATGGTCAAGTTCATGCTGACACAGACAACAGCAGCGTATTTACAAAATAAATAACAACAAAACAATAACCGACGTCATCGGTGAGGAGTCTAGTGCAGCTATCGCTACAGAACGCGGTCACAACACTAGTGATTGTTCGACGGTAGGTTCAGAACGATGTCCACTGGTTATGAAGTTATCGTTGTTTGGCCCGGCATCGGGCGGCGCGCTACCTGAAGCGGTTGGTGCGCGCGCGGCCGGCCGAGCGAAGCCGCCGCGCCGCGCTCGGGTCCACGCGCGCTACTCGCACCACCGGCTGCAGCCAGTCGCCCAGCCCGTGCAACGCGCGCTTCTTCTTCTTATTATCCTTATCATCAGTCTCTGAACGCAATTTTCGTTCCTCTTTCTCCTCCGCCTTCGCCTTTTCTGCCGCTACCTTCAACTCCTGTAAAGTCGTTTCTTTGCTATCAGTTAGTGTCTGATCTTTACTGTCAGATATGTCCATGGGCTCACATCGTTCTTCTATTGACTCCTCTGTTATAGTCTTGTCTTGCGAGTCACACTCTGATTTGTTTTCTAAGATAGTCTTATCTTCTTTTTCAGTCTCTGATAGATTGGTGTCCTCCTCGCTGATGGTATCCTGCGTGGTATCGTCATCGGGCGGCTCTGCCGACGACCGGTCTAAACTGCTTTCCACTTTGTTTTCTGATTCAACACTGTTCGTCCTGGAGCTCTTCTTAGTTTGCTTCTTTTTATTTGGCCAGCCTGTCCGGTTCTTCTTTTTGAATTTGCCGCGTCTTCCTCGGGGCCTGTCTTCCGCCTCCTTGATCTCGTTCCTGATGAGGTCGCAGTTGTCGCATTCGGACACGAGGCTGGAC
This sequence comes from Cerastis leucographa, assembly GCA_963082945.1. NCBI lineage: Eukaryota > Metazoa > Arthropoda > Insecta > Lepidoptera > Noctuidae > Cerastis > Cerastis leucographa. The sequence continues at coordinate 18,568,060 of OY720361.1, read as the reverse complement.
ACGTCGGGCACGTTGGTGGAGGTGGTGACGGCGGCGTTGCCGTCCATCGCCTCGTCCGACACGTCGTACTCCGCCGCGTCCTCGAACACTTCCGATAGAAACTGTTGCAGTCTCTCCGACGCTTCCTGAGACTCAGATATGACAGGATCAGCTTTCAGATTGCTGTGCGTGTCGCTGATGGTGTCCTCCGAGGCCGTGGACTTGTTGTCGTCGTGATGCCTGCGACGCTGCACCAGCCCGGCGGAGCCGAGGATGGCGAGCGTGGAGGCATGCTCGCGCGGAGACTTGCGCGGGTGTCCCTCCAGCGCCAGCAGCGCCGCGGCTGTGCGCTTTCTGATCTTCTGTTTCTTCATCCCCCGCGTCCCGTAAGAACGCGATGGTCCTGGCTTTTCTTCTCGTTTCACTAAGTCACTCAATGGGCAGCAATTTGGCTTCAAGGGCGGTAACTGACCGATTTCATACGGTAACTTGAGTGATTTTGAGTACAGTGCTGTAACAAATAGCACAACATTGGTTAGAACAAGATTCAATAATAGATTAAATAATAAGGCAATGATTTATTATTTCAATTTCTTACTACTTACCAAAATACTGGGGTATATTTTTAGCTAGCACTTTGTCTTCATCTTGTCTTTTGAAGGTCTCGAACCAGGGCTCGCTGTGTGGCACAGATTCGAAGGCGAACTCTAACTGCTCCACAGCTGGGGTATACTTTAACTTCCCGTCTTCCCATTTCATACATTTCTCTATAGGTTCGTCTCTCAATGGACTGATTTTAGGGTCTGGTGGTGGCGGTGGCTCTGCAGGCACAATTTGTTCGACGACTTCGGTCGGTTCGGGCGGTGGTTCAGTGTCCTGCGCTTTACAGGGCACTCTGCGCGCCCGCTTGGCGACGGCGGGAGCTCTCTTCTTCCGCCTGCGCTTGTCCTCGGACCAGCTGTCCTCCTCGGAGGAGTCCTCCTTGAGCGCGAGCGGTCGCGCCACGCGGCGGCGCTCGGCGGAGGGCGGCGGCGGCGTGAGCTTGCGCCGCGCGCTCGGCTCCTTGTCGTCGTCGTCGTCCGAGGAGGACGTCGAGCTCGTGGAGCTGGCGCGCTTGGGGAACATGAATTGTTCGGCTTCGTCGCTCAGTACCGACAGCTCTGAGCGCCGCACCTTTCTGAACTTGACGACTAGGGGCTTTGTGCCGTTGCACGCGGGCGGCGAGTCTTTCCTCTTGTTAGCGAACCCACCGCTCGACCGCAACTTAGTGCTGACGCCGACTACTTTGTAGTACTGTCGATCCTCAGTGAGCGCTTCGCTGGCCCGCTTGCTGCAGCGAGTGTTATGTTTCCTCTCGTCGTCCACGACACCGTTGCGACGCGGGCTCAAGTTGCCGTTGACGGTGGAGTCCGGCGACTGCGAGCGTTTCGACCTTTTGTTCTTGGGTTGGTCGACGTCGCCGTTGCACATCTTCCTGAGGGAGCGCCTCTCGCCGTTGATGGGCGTCGCCTTGTCGAGGAAGCTGGTGACGTCAGCGCCGGCGCCGATGAGCGAGTCGAGCGCGATGAAATTGGTATGGTTGCGCACGAAGGCGAGGTGGTGCGGAGAGCGCCGGTGCAGCGCCGCGTCCACGTACTCAGTGTTGCACATCTCACAGTAACCACCTTTCACCTCCTTGTCTTCCTTCTCTTTGATTCTTGGGCGACTTTTTCTCGTCATTCTGTAAATAGAAACGGTTACTCACTATTAGAACACATGTAATCATTCCAGTTCTCCACATGAACGCAACCACTACTTACTTCTGTATGGCAATATCTTTAATATTTTGATTAGTGGTAGTAATCTTTTCTGGAGTTTCCTTCTTCTTTTCTTTCGGTGGATCCGGTTCTAGTGATATCTCAGGCCATTCATCGAATTCCTTGTAAATAGGCCTGCACAACCTGAAATTATACAAGTTATTTGAGTTTTTTGTTGGTCAGTGAGTGAAAAGACATACGTTATAAATGTTATTTCATACTTGTCCAAAAACTCAATCTTGATAAAATGTTTAGTGAAGAGCGTGACATGCGCTTTGCGCGACGCCGTGAAGAATGTATCATACAGTTTATCCAATAGACTTATAGCCTGAAAGATTAATAAATATTTGTAAAGATATATAGTAATAAAGCGTCATTCAAATATAAATACATAAAATATTAGAAGGAAAAGGAAATTTGTTAATAATTTTAGACAGACAGATAGTAGCATGCATAGAATAGATACTCAATTGCAACAAGCTCTAAGAAGACCTATATCATCTCATTGTTTTTATCTTACACATACTGTATGAATATCAATCAGACAATAATCTTAATTACTATTATTTCACATGGTAAAAACTTCATGGATATGAAGCAGCAAAAAAGTATTCTAAGCTTCTTTCTATACATTAGTATTAAAAGAAAAAGATGCTGGTTGAATACATAACCACCTCCTTTTTTAGAAGTTGGTTAATACATACAATGTGTATCTTGGTTTGAGCTTGGACCGGTAAGTTTAAATAGTGCCACATGTTAAGGCGGAAACACACTTACGTGTCGTGGCGTGGCGTGACGCGCCAGAAGCATTTGGTTTCATACATCGTTGCGACACGACACGCCATGCAAATATGTCTCTAACTATATTAAATGTATGAAACGTATGTTTCCACCTTAATCCATCAAACTCGCACCTTCACTAACGCTAGGGGGTGCAGGTGTGGTGTTTTGTGTGGGATATACCTTCTGCACAGTGAGCTGTATGTAATTGTTGTTGGGCGAGATGTGTGGCGGGTCCTGCCGCACGCGCTCGAGCATGGCATCGGCGCGCGCGCGTCCCTCACGCCGCGCCCATCGCGCGCCCCCGCACGCCCACGCGCCCCCTGTCGAGCCCGCAGCTCGGTCCCGCACCACGTGCGTCACGCGGGACGTTAGGAATACTTCTTGTTGCTGGAACCAAAACACCTGTTTATCAAACAGCTATTGACTTCACATGTGCGTCTTATTGATCTAGTTATACATAGACAACCTGAACATTTCGAACATTGTAACAGCAAGTTGCTTTGGTCTGTTGTCAAATGTAGCTGAAATTGCAATACTGTAAAATTTCGCATATTCGAAGGCCTTCTTTGGCCTATTAGGTACATAGCATATTCAATAACTGATAATGTGTGTAGCGATGTAATTCGATCGAAACTGGATGTGTGAGTGGATGGTCGCTTATTCGAAGTATGCCACATAAAATGGAATGATGAAACCTGTGTTTGTGTTGGACAGATGAGTTTAACCTTACTCTACATAATTTGAATAGAGTACTATAAGCTCCCTTAATAGGTGAAAGGAAAGCAAGAGAAAGAGAAATTGCTAGAAAAGGCTTTTGTATCCCAACAAGCACAGAAAACAGAAACAGCGAACAGGTGTGCGTTAACAAAGTTTTTTTTTCATTGATTATTTTGTAGTTGTAGAGTGAAACAATGACCACAAACAAGCTGCAGTTTATAAAGGAAATTTATTTTTAGAGATCAAAATAGTAATATTATTCAAGAATTCAGATAAGTTATTTTAACTTTGCAATATTTATCCCCAAGTAATTTGAGAATGGGAGGTAAATTATTTTTGAATATACCTCTATATGTATTCAAAAATAAAATATTACTTATCAATCAAGCTCTTTGAAACTTGTTACCTGATTGCACCAGAAGGAGGGTTGTTTTTTTTATTTCAGTATTTATTAAAATTCCGTTATTTATGTAAGGTGTATATATTCTTATAAGAATAAAATTATCTCAAACCTCTAAATCATTGCTTCCCCAGACCGTACGCAAAATACGCGCTTTAGACGTGGAGTTGCGGAAACCAGCCCGCTATACAATACAATCATTGATTCCCAACCTATGGTCCCCAGATTAACAGTGGTCCGTGCGAGCTTAAAATATGGTCCAAGAAAGGTTAAAATGTTATTTGTACTTTTTCTTGCACAGAAGATGCAAGCTCAACTGTATTCATTGAAAACCTATCAGAGGCAAGAGAGGTTGAGCTTGGTGTGCTCACTCTTTTAAAATTATCATAAGCATTTCTGGAAAAAATCTACAAACTTATTCCTATGTCAGCATGAATGATTAAGTTTTCGAGTGTACTTCGATCACTCTAGTTTTCTTCACTATTTTAATTTAAAAGGTTTTCATCTCATTTTCCAATTTATGCATTGTGTGATTTAAAGGTTTCACCACCCTTGATATTATCCTGCCAGCGTCCACATGTTTATCTAGGACCTTAATTATGGTCCCTGCTAACAATAAAGACACCAAAAAGGTCCCTAGTCCAAGAAAGGTTGGGAACCACTGCTCTAAATAGATGTCATGGAGATGTAGTTAAGAAATTATATTTACAATTAGTTGGTTTCAACAATAAACTGTTGTTCGTAATACATAAATTATTTACCATGTTTGTGTTTCTGAGAATTAACAGACTTTGAAAGTACATAACCATGACAATGGGGAAGTAAATATCAGTTTATTCAGTTTTGGTTTTAAAGGTATGGTCAAATAAGAGTTAAGAGAGACAAGGAGCGTAAAGTGGAGTCACTTCATCATGTTCTTGCCCTTATATAAATTTATTTGGGGTTGGTGTAGCATTATGCTTCCACCATACTCGTCTGTAGCAAGATTTGGTACTTTATTTATAAGGTTCAAAAATTATCACAGAAATAAATTTTTTTCACTAAAAATCAAACTTAAGTTTAGTTTTATAAATATCTCTGTTTCAAGTCTGCCTTAAATAAAGCAAGCCTTATTATTATTATATTATTGTTACCAAAAAGTTTTAATTTATTATTCATTCACTATGCCTAAAAACTAACATCTCACAATCTATAAATATAACATGTGGTAGATTCGCATAAACAGTACCTATACTGGCCAATAAATGAATTAATAATGAAGATAACATTTTATAGAACTGATATCTATAAATGTAGTGTTGTTTTGTAGTATTAAGTGTTTGTATCAAATGAATATAGTTTATGTTTACTAAACTGTTTTGTCATCAAAATTAACATGCTTAGAAATTGAAATGATGTCTAAGCAACAAGTTGCCCTGAATTTTTAGCTGTTTAAGTGCATATTATTGAATAACTGCATGTGTTGTTGTGGTAGGTACCTATTGTGTGGTCTTGCTAACCTTGCAATTACAAGTCTATGTTTATTCTCAATATGCATAGGTTGGCTATCAACACTAAATAGCTATGTTTAATGCATCTGACAGTGTAATTATGTGCCATCATCATTATATCATACATTTACATAATAGACCACTAAAATATATTTAAAGCCATACATGTTATTATTACATTTGTGTGTCAATAAAAACTATTATGACCTATCAAGAACAATATTTTAAAGTTTTAATTAGATGAATGTTGCCAGATTAAATTAAAATTATGGTAAAGAAAATACAGAAAAGATGTGGCAACTCTTATAGGAATTGAGTGTCAGCTAAATGTTATTGTTTAGGTAATGCAGTGTGCAGTGACATTATGTGAAAGTCAGCATTGCACTAGGCGGCAGGCTGACCTAATACGCGTAATGTATGTGGCGCAACGGCTACCTACTCGGTGCGAGTGGCGGCGAGCGCTCGGAGGGCATTCTTGGAATATGTTATTGAGCGATGCATGCGACGGCACAATGTAACGGGGCGGCCATCAGCGCCGCGAGTTATCGACGCGCCGGAACACACATCGGCGAGTTTTCCTTGAAATACGCCTCGACACAACGAGACGACGCCGGCGGGCCGCGCCATCGCGCCCTCCACGACTCGCGCCAACCGTCCCGCGCAAAAAAATAACACACTACATTACCACATACAAATCTCACCCTTAAGACGTTCAGTTTAAGACTCACAACCCCTTGATTACATGAAAGCAATATCAACTGTCAAAAATTAAGCGGACACACGCGTAACCCGAAGGAAACTACATTTCAAACAGCTTTTAAAATGGATGTAGTGCAACGCAGCGCGAGAGAGCGCGCCGCGCGGCCTCGGCCCGCTGCATTTCGCGGAGCGGCGGCGGCGGCTCTAACGCGATCGTACAAAAGATGACCTAAAATTGAACGCAAGCTATGCGACCCACTAGCCACTCCAACTGTTTTTAAACTGTTTTCTAAACAATTCTGACACGATCGTTGTGTCGGTACGCACGTGTGGGTAATATACACTGTATATACTTACATAAAAGCCGTACGCGAGGGCCCCACGCTCCGCTTATCACAAAAATAAGTAACTATATACTAGTCACTCAGACGACCACTATGTTCGTCACTCATAGATTTACCTTCTGTCGGCAAATGCTTTCAAATTGTCTGTAGCACACATTGAATTATGTGATTGTGGATTAATTACGCAACGTCTGATACACTTTATAAACGTATTTATACACAATTGACTAAATAAAATCGAAAAAGTAACAACAAACACAAATCTGTCATACAAGATGGAGATATTTCACGTTAGTTCATGTTTTTGGCACTGGGAGCGCGGTTGTCAGGTGGAAGGGGAGACGCTTCTCATTGGTCCGTTCAAATTGCGTTCCAATTCAAGAAATCTTTCGTTTCGACGCTGATTTACTAAGAAAGTTTGAAACAAATAAATAAGACATTTTTATTTTTCATAAAAATATACTAAATGTTGAATTTCGTAAGAAGATATTCATAGCAAAGCCTAAGAAGTTAATCATTCACGAAAAATAGTATAACTGAGTGAGTTGAAGAGCGTTCAGAGGATCAAAAATAATGAAACAGAACGTAAATAACATGACCAAATACAGTTAGCCTGAATAAAAGCCATACAAATTAAAAAACACTGTTATCCCTGTTTTGGTCACACTACATTTACACATAACCAAAAATATTATGTGGCAACGTATGTATATAGCCAGTGCTACTTCGAGTCGAGGAATATTTTTTGGCGGTAAAAGCTTTAATACTCACCAAACCCATGTCTTGAATCCTGCGAGATAAGGATCTAGCCAAACCATGGTCTTGAATATCCAAATAAAAACAGAAATTTCTCCTCACTGCAACATTCCAATAGTATTACGATAAAACCGAATAATAGAACTACTGTTTCGGCAAAATAGGTCACATTGAAAATATGACGCACGAACCTCTATTATATTTTTCGTCTAAATTCAAAGTTGATACCATTTTTGTCATCAAGGGTATGGAAAATCCAATAACTTTAACGGCACGTAATCAATACACATTTATCGACAGTGGTATTGCTTTAGTACTTGTAATGATATAATTATATAAGTTTACGATTCGACGAAGAAAATTAGGCAAAATACATTTTGTAAAATACGTTTCGAACGTCGAAATGTCATTGACAGCTGTGACGAATAGACAAAATACTTTCTGTAGATCTATGGTATAAAATCGATATGGCAATCGATATCACGTTTTTAATTTGGCGAAAACAGTAAGTACGGGATTTTTGTTTAAATAATTTTTAAAAGGTTTTATAAAATCTTAACTCAAACTCGAAAGCATTTATTTCAATCAGACCATTACAGGCACTTTTAAAAGTAAAAAAAACAAAATAAAACGCGAAGCTACAGTCCCAGTCACAAGGCATAATAACTTGTTAAAGTACTGTAGTTGCTCATTCCAAAGCGTAGATCTCTATGGAGACGAACACTTAATTTAATGAGATAATGCATTTTGAAGTAGGTAAATATCACTTGAGAAACACTCCAAATACTTAAAATACGGTTGAAAACCTCACTCAATAAAATACACCCATTCAATAAAAATATTAAATCAACTCCATTCGTTTCCATAGCCGCCAACCGGGACGCGTATAGGTAGGCATCGGTAGTACATGACCGTCTATATAGTATTTTATTGATTGCTCCCGTGTATGTAGCCGTGGACGTTCATGTTACATAGTTATCTAGGTACAGTAGGTACGGCCGCCCGGCCCGTTTATTTTGCACTGTAAAAGCTATGTAGGTCGGCCGGATGTTTACCTGGAATCGAGCCTACGTTGCCCGGGCTGCATAATTACACATTTTTGTTCATGTAAAATAATGCTGAAACATAAATATACAAAATTATAAAACTCCTTATCTATGCATTTCCACAAGTTCTAATGAGACTACTTAATTGCTAAATTAAAAAATTAAAAGTGGTGGTGACAAAGGCCCAGGCCATAGAATTACCTGGCTTTCGACCGACAGGAACTTATAGGCGATAATATTCTAAAACCACGTCACAAAAGACGCTTTCTCTAGCCGTAGCTGCAAAATCTGAACCAGTTTTAACTATCCTGAGGAACTACCTACCCACTAACAGCAATAGTTTGAAGTCTTAGCGAGTATCTTTGTCTTTGTCATACTTATAACAAGAAAAACATGCTAGAGCTCAGACGAAACTGTACTCATCAATTTTATTAAACGCAGTACCGAAAATTAAAAGGACGTAAGGTATAATCGGGTGCTAAACTGTTTTGTTTGTCCTAGTTTTTTGATATATATTTGATGTATTTGGGGCCATAAGTTTGTGCCAGGCTTTCGTTTGTCTGTCTAAAACCAGTGCCGCCTAACGCCTTTGGAAACAAACCACGCCATCTATTCAGACAGTGATGTAACACTAAGAAGAATTTAAAAAATAAATGTCCATCAGCCAATAGGTAGCGCTGTTATAAAATTACTCCTAAATGGCGCGAGGTTTTAATTTTTGAGAAGCAAGCATCATCATGAATTTCTGCTGAGCAAATAGAAGTTTCGGTTTCGGCCACATTTTCGCCGAAACTCTATATTCGTGATTTGTTTTGATTTGTTCTGCTAACTTCGAGCTCGTGATCGCCAGCTGAGTTCTCGGTTTTAAATAATTGTAATAGTAATAGGTATCTTAAAAATAATGTTTTTTGTTTGTCCGCATTTATGCGCTGCCATACCTACCGTTCTATTCATCCGATTGCAAAATGTGTCAATCTATTGCTTGCTCTGCGCAAAGGTTGTAGGCATAGTATGAAAATTGTCTGTCAAGTTACAAATATCTAACAACAGCACCGTTCTTTATTTTGGCGCTAAAAGCACCATGCAGCATGTTACTTAAATACGTTTTTTTTTAACATGTTAACACAGAAAAAAAACCGGACAAGTGCGAGTCGGACTCGGCCACCGAGGGTTCCGTACAAATTCACTTTTGTTATGCGCGTTAATTTAATCATAAAAATATATTTTTTTTATGATTAATTAAGTACAAAATAGTTGTCAGATTTTTCTGTGTAAGTACTTGTAGTATAAGACGATATTACTTGCCTTTCATAGTTCTAGGGCAACGGGAAGTACCCTATACATTCTGATTCCCTTGAGAGTTTGTACTCACCGTAATATACGTTTTTCGGCATAAACAGCCGTATCTTTTTTTACGTTACCTAACTTAGAAGTTTGATTTTTTTTCAGCTTCAAGGGACTGTAGATCTGAGTATACGTATGGTAATGTCATCTCTATACCTCCACGCGTCCCGAGATAAAAGGTCTTGGCAGACAGACGGAAAACAAAGTGATCCTAAAAGGGTTCCGTTTTTTCCTTTTGAGGAACGGAACCCTAAAAAATAGAGAATGTATGTACTTACTTCATTCTCTTTTCGCCCAGCCACAGAAGGAACACCATCGGGTCAGCATTATGTATCTCATCCAAATCCGAGGCATGGACATTTATTTAATTAACTAGGGTTTTCCTTTTTAATAACAGTGTTGATGCGACTAACTTTCCTTTCCATTCCTTGAAGGTTTAATATGCATAATATAAACATGTGATGAAGACACGGTTGGCGCAGTGGCTGAGCGATTGACTGCCGCGCTGCGTGTCGCGGGTTCGATCCTCGCACGGAACAAATATTTGTATAGCCTACAGATAGTTGTTCTGGGTCTGGCTGTTTGTATACGTGACATTATATATTTGTAAACGCACCCACGATACAGGAAGAATTCCGTGTGGGGCAAAGTAATAAAAAAAAACCTTAAAAAAAATACGGCCAGTCCGTGCATTAGTGTCAATAAAAAAAATAAAAATCTTTATTTGAATAGTGACATTTAATTTCAAAGTTCTTGTATTCCTTGCCTTGTGGTTTCAAATGCTTATAAATTCTATACACATCGATTCGTTTTGTGTTGGTTTACAAAAACTAACGTTTGAGTAACTCTTGTGAGTAGCTACTTTATTACTTTGAAATAATGTCCTCATCTTCTTCTGCCTCTAAAGACTTCTGGAACTGTCAAGAAATCATCGACTATTTCCGTAGTGACAAGGAAATAGCTGAGGCCATTTCTGCTGAAGAATTCACGGAGATCTTCAATCCTGACTTTAAATTTACTAAATTAGTGACGACTGCTTTGGAGTATACCAATACCAAGGATTCGACGAAACTAATAATTTCTAAAACCAAGGACTCCGAAGTACTTTCCTAGATTGATATTTTCTCAATTAGTTAAGAATAGAGCGTCGTACATGTCACGTAAGCCGGCTGATTTGAAATGGGAGCTTAGTGGCTCGGAACATGGAGACACGAGTTATTGTCACAGCAATAAAGAGACGTTAGCACGAGATATGAACTTCCTCATCGCTGTGTTCTTAACTCATAAGGGTGGCATCAACACGATAATTAGGAAGGTTTCAGGTAGTGTAAAGGGTATGCTCGTCATGCTGAAGGACAAGTATGTTATCGAAGACAGTGGCACTTCTTTGCGACCTAATGCCATGGAACCACGGGTAATTAAAATTACCCATGGACCCGGTAATGGGTCAACCCGACGGGACCACGGGTAACGAGTGAGGAAATCACTTTGCCAACAATTGTTAAAGCGTTCCCAGGTATCTGTGTCAACATGTTCCATAGAAATGCAGTGAAAGAGGTAGTGCCTTAAGACACTTTCCCGTCTAACGAAAAGCCTGAAACCCATGCAATCTGCTACCCTCTTTTGCAATCTGTTTGCCCCTTTACTTTAAAAGCAGTGGATGAAAACAATTTCCATCCTGTCATGCTTTGGGTAAGAATAAAATGGGGTGATAAGATTTTCTCGAGAATAGGTATTATCATTCAAGAAGAGAATGGTTCCAGCCAGAAATGGAAATTGTGAAACAGATAGTGCTGCCCAGTTAGCTGGTAACTGTTTGTCAGACCTAGAGAACATGAGGACAGAGGATGAGAATCATGCCAAGCTCATGAAACTTGCCAAATCTGGATTTTTAAACTTATGTTAATTATTAGGATTTCAGTTTTTTTTTTTATTACAAAATGCTAATATGTAAAAGGCGCACTTTATGTTTTGTTTGCGGATATTTCTGTCACTAATTAATTTATAAATATCGATTAAACCTGAAAATTTTTAACTTCGAAAAATGAATGCTATTATTATTTTACTTGAAGTAGCGTTTATGAATGAACCTCTTTCTCAGTCCTTTAATCTTAGTGCACAAGGGATCATAAAATAAAACACATGGACCCACTTATATTAAACTTATATATTTAAATAAAAGTTAACATTATAATTTTACAATATTACATTTAATATACATAGCCACTTTGTAAAAATTCTTATATGTAGGTATAGTTAAATATTATTTATAAATATGATAGGATGATAAGAACTAAGACAAAACGAGACAGCTTATAAAAATATATAAGCGTGGGGGCACATTATCGGGAATGTTTGCAGCATTTTTTTTTAAGCTGTACTTGCGTTTGACGCCAGTAAGCTTTTAAAGCGCTTTTGTTAGCAGCTGAGTGGCCCGTGTGATAACGCCAAATGAAGCCGATTGAATTACTGCGAAGCGTTGCTGCACTGAAATCTCAAGTTTATTACGGGTTGATTGTTCCAACGTCCGTTCCATCTTTTATCTGTGTAATATAATTGGCATATGAGAGGTTTTGTTTCTGAACCAAGAAATCAAACGCGAGAACCTATACATATGTGTTTCGTCAGATTCTGTCAAACAGAATTATAATTTCCGTATGTTGTGACCCCACGCTGATCTGAGTGAACGGTGATAGACGGCCAAGTGTATGTGAACGTATTATAGGTATTTTTGTATTGTACAATGACATTAACACGACTTAAAAATTTAAAAATCTAAACTCACTTAACATCAGTCTCAAATTCGTCGACTCGACTGATTGAAGACAGTCACAGTTACAGTGCTGCATGGTTCTTTTGACGCGTGGCGTTATTCAGAAGTACCATAGCTTACTTGTTTTTTCAAAACAATATCCACAGACAATTTTACAAATAACTAACAACAGCGCCGTCCTTTATTTTGGCGCTAAAATCGCCATGCAGAACTATTACCTCAAAAAGTTTTTTAAAACTCGTTCACACAGAAAAAAAATACCCAAATGTCATTTAAATCTAAATAGTTTGAACTAGCATGGACAATGTATTTATTTCATTAACTAGGGTGTCCTTTAAATAGTGTTAATGCGACTGACTTTCCTCGCTTTGTTTGCCATTGGTGTCGCCGTTGAGTACTGGCGGGATAGGAGTCTTTATAAGCGGCGCTGGTATCACCTGTGGAGAAGAAGACTTGATACTTGCTGTCGTTTATTTAAAATATGCATAACGCACGTGCAGGCGATACCAAAAAAAAAAACTGATATATTGTGCTTTCTCACTGACGAAATATGCTGAAATCTCTATTTCTCTCTCTCGCTTATTCCTATCAGACTAGGAAAACATTTTAAGTATATGAATATATCGTCAGTGCGAACGCATTCATGGTACAAAACATATACATGTACATGTACACACTGATACACATAAAAGACACAATGGATTACTGGGTTTCGCTTTCTGATTTCAAGAGGATAAAAAGTGCACGTGTTTTATCCAGCTCGACATTTTTTTTGGAAATGTGGCTTTCCCTAATAGGCCACATAATATGCTTGATTTGGAAGGTACTAGTACTGTCGGAAAATAAACTCGGGTAACACTGTTACTTTTTACGTTTTAATCTAATGAATAATGCCTACACTTTTTATATTGTAAGTGTTGATGCTATTTTAATTTAAAAGGCACTTCTTTTTTTCGTTTAATTATGATTTCGAAAACTTAGTTATTCGACTGTTTTACTGACGGATTTATTAAAGGTTGACGTCTTATAGATCCTCTAGATTTTGCGCCAACGCAACATTAATGCCCTAGCTATTACCTACTATTATTTTATAGGGTAAAATCCGAATAGAGACTATCAAGCTTACTAAAGGCTGTAACTCTAATCCTTTCATTCAGAACAGTGCGATCAAGAACTAAAGAGTATTCGGAAATTGTTATTATAATTTTGTTAGTGACTTAGGAATGTGGTCATTTTAGACTTATAGCCATCTGCCAATTTTAAAAAGGGTTGTTAGCCATATGCTGTTACGGTCTGGCCCAATCTATGCGAATACTAAAATTCAATAAAACCGGACAGAAAAATTGCTGACTGGGTGCAGATACGGATAATTCAGTTCTTAAATTTTGAGTATGGAAGATCTGAAGAATTTGGTCAGCGGATATGCTGAAGATGTGTAGCTGGACCTAGAAATTGGACGGGGGCGATTCGCCGTTTGTTGTTACGAAGAAGTTGATGGCTATGCCTATACTTTTATGTTGCACCATAGATTGTTGCCGAAAGATATGTCATTTTTTAGAGCTTTGAATTACTCTCAGAGATACTTTAGTATATTAATTAAAATCATCTCCCTATGACATTCCGGCTGTTTTTAACGGCGCTAACGAAATTTTGGGAGAAAGAGTTGAAAAAATTCCGGTGAAATATGATTTAAATAAGGAGCTGTATGCACCCCGTCAGTTTTCGAGGTTTATTAAATGTTATACAAGGTGTTGTTTTGCATCCTCGTCAAATTCAAGGACATAAGTATGCTAATGATTCTCGTCCTGAATCAATAATAAAATGGGTACGTATTAGCTCATAATGTCAACTTCGCAAAATGACAACCGGTCGCAAAATGTCCACTTCTCAAAATGACAAACTCTCATAACGTCTACTTCTCACAATGTCAACTTCTTAAAATGACGAATTCGCATAATGACAACTCCACGTAGTTTCTACTTTAACAAGGTAATTTGAATTAGGTATAGCTAGTTATACATATACTAAGGGTATGTAGGTAGATATCTGAAAACTTTGAAAGTAAAATACCAAAATTTATAATCAGTCAACTGTAAGAAATAGGAAATGACACTGAGATATAACTTTTGATATTAAATATAAGAAACATTTGATTGCAATGCAAAATAAAAGTTTGACCATCACATAATTTTTTAAAAAGATTATATTTTTGTGCAGCTATCTTTGTTCAAAAAGTAAATTGTAACTTACAATGCATTTCTATGGAGAATCAATGTTTTTTTTTTAGTTTATATTATGTATTACGTTATTTTGATGATATTGTGTTTGAGATGACACCCCTATTATATTACTATTACAGTTGATTGATCATAAATTTTGGTGGTAGTATTTTACTTTAAAAAAAAATCAGATATCTACCACCCTTAGTACAAGTATAAGTAGCTATACCTATTACCAAATTCAAATGACCTTGTTAAAGTAGAAACTACGTGGAGTTGTCACTATGCGAATTTGTCATGTTTAAGAAGATGACATTGTGAGAAACTGACGTTATGAGAGTTTGTCATTTTCAGAAATAGCCATTATGCAAATTTGACATTTCAAGAAGTTGACATTTTGAGAAGTGAACATTTTGCGATCGGTTGTCATTTTGCGAAGTTGACAAGAGCTGATACGATTTTTTATTTATGGAAATCAGTCTGTGTGAACCACCCAAACGCGGGCCGTCTAATTCTCGCCTTCTATCCATGCTTACACAAATACAAACAATCTCAAACGACGAGAATGCAAAACAACACCTTGTATACACAATAATAATACAAGGTGTTGTTTTGGAGGTTGTCACAAAAGACATAAATATTCAATTGACATTACGGTACCTAGATAATTATTGAAAAACGATGATTTTTCGGTTGTTTATGTTTGTCATTATTTCAGAATAACCCCCTTAACGTGGTTTAGGGAATTAGAAATGATTGAATAAACGTTTGAGATTGTTTGTATGTGTGGAAGCGCGGTTATAAGGCGACAATCAGACGGGCCGCATTTCAAACACGAGTGGTTCACACTTACCGATTTCCTTAAATAAGAAAAAAATAAAAATTACCTACCCATTTTATTATTGATTCGGGACGACAATCAGTAGCATAGTTAGCTCCTTGAATTTGACGAGGATGCAAAACAACATCTTGTATCTGGATATTTTACCACGAATGGATTTTCTTTTATCCGACACCATGAGTTAATATTCTCCATCACGCCTTGTCGCCATGGTAGTCGGACAGAAACATCGTCACGTACTGACACCTGGTGGAACTTTTGCAATGGAATTGAATAATTATTTTAATGCGATTTTATTCGACAGGTTCAAACACTCAAAAGATTGTTAGTTTGGATTCTCTAAAACCTATAATGTTTACAATGGTTTCTATTTTTGTCTAAAATAAAAAATAAATAATGACTTTGATATGTTTTCATATGATTACCTACTCTTCCCAACATCTGATTGCTTTACGGGAATGTCAACAGGTCTGATGATACCATGATGATCTTTGCTTGAACCCCAATCGGGAAAGGAACGGGGAAAGAACGGTATAGTGTGGCACCAATATGGGGAATATTGGCAAAATATAAACCACCTTTACCAATAAATACATAAACGTATAAATATCCAAAAAGAATAAACACACATAATTTTGAACGCAACAAATAACACGTTTTTATTTTATAAAAAAATATATATATCTCCGCCTCCGTCAAGCAAACACACATAGATAACCACCACCTGTCAACTGTCACTTTACCCGCCAAAAAGTGTTAACACATGTTGCTGTAAAAACCCGTAAGTCGACGGAGTATTGCTAGTTATTATGCGAATTTTTAATAACAAGTTCAACTTTGAACAATAAAAGTTGTATTTCGATAATATTACTCAGTTGCCTGAAGAAGTATCACATCTGGATACGAAAATAAAAGACAGTATAGCATCTTAAGTCATATCTGCCCGGGTGAGCACACTACAACCTTCAAGGTTGAAGGCCGAGACGCCATTAGAAAAAAAAACTACTCATTCATTGGATTCTTAACAGCATTCATTGAAAACTTAATTAATGAAAGACCAGAAGAAATTCATTTATTTATCATTTACCTACATCAATCACGGATCACCGTAACTTCATGGATGAAGAACAGGAAGATGGCGTGTGACATGTCAACTCACTAGAATTAAAAATAATGGAAATTGCAGGAAACCGTCGGATGCCTCCAGACTTAATAAGTGAACTGGTTTTGTCCACAATTTTGGTGCAAACTTATTTGCCGAACGAAGACAATATTTAGTATTGACTTTTCCGTAACCGATTTCGTGTATTAGTGATTTTTTTTGTTGTTTTAGAGTAATTTTGTTAATACAAAATTTATTGGCACACACTGGGGACGGCAGCGCAGAGCATTTCATCTTTACCCAACGTAAATTCATACGTAACTAATCGTAACATGATACAGATTCCAATGTTCAATGCCGCGAAGAGAAATCCTGTGTGATACTTTGGGGTTGCCCTCTAAACATTCGAATCTTTTCTTGTTACCACCAGCTGCGTATGAATTTCCGTAGGGTAAAGATAAAATTATCCCCTATTAAGCCCTGCCGTCGCTTTAACTTTATTTCAATGAGAACAGAGTACATTTTGCATTACCCGAAAAATACGGATATTTTTTCAAAATAATGCCAGCATTATGTCGGAAACAGAAAATCATTAGATGTATCGTTGAGTATCAAACGCAGCAAAATATCTTTGAAAAGTTATTTTATAGATGTCCTCGCCATACAATTAGCATGATCACTAGTAATTCATCGGTAAATTACGGTTTTTCACAACAACATCTATACTACCCATGCTATCTATGCTAGCTCATGCTTCAAACATTGCGTACTTGGACCTCAGCCGCTTCTTCGTCGTCCTGTCAAATAAATTACTTTTTAATATATTGTCTTTGTTTTTTTAATGAATTTTCTGGTCTGTTATTACTATTTAGAAGTAATTCAGATTGTATATGAAGAGAAAGATTTATGCAGAAGTATTGATGAAATGATTTTTTATGGTAGTTTTATTAAATTAATAATTCGAAGAAAACTTTAAAACTATGTTCTTAAAAACTGAACGCAAAGGACTGAAAAAACAGGACGCTTCTTTTTGTTCCTTTTTTTTTGTTAATTTTACCGGTAATAAACTTGATTTGATCTAAAATGCAACTCGCATTTGTTCATGGCTAATATCTACATCGCTCATGTATACGTAAACACCATGTTTTAATAAGACAAAGTGTTTTAGCTATAAAAGGTAAGCCGTCTATCAAACAGGATTGATTGCGCGCGACATAATAGATTAAGTAAACTATCTACCTAGTCTATTATCAAGATTTTAATTATAACTATTTGTTTATTTGATATAACTTATTATGTATTTCGAGTACATTTATATGTTGAGTGCAATTAGATCTCTTATGATTAGATCAACTCGCTATAGTTCTGACGAGTTCATCTTACGTTCTCAGACGGGTTCAACATAATTTATTTAATTTCCTCAATAGAGGGTTAAGAATTTCAATCCTCGTCCTCATACGAGGTATACTCGTATGTGGTATATTCTACATCCTCAGATTATTGAACTAGTGAGTCCTACGGAACTGAGGCCTAACTAGTATGTACCATTGTACATTCTTCATACTGTTGTCAACGTAGTTCCTTCTACGTCAAACATAGTCTAGTGATAGTTCTTTCGCTGTAGGATGGTGCGGGTGTGATTAGATGAAAAGTTCCTTTTCAATCTTAATGTTACCCTGAGTTACAATCATGACTGGATATTTTAGCTGCACCCTGAATACGGTATCAGTAATAACTGTAGTGAAATTGAAAAAGAACGGTTCATCTAATTTCACCCGCATCATCCTACTGCAAAAAGTCTATGGTTTAGTCCTTCAATGGAGTCCACCCAATTCATTGAAATTTCTCAAAGCTTGTTGTCCTCATATGGGGTTTATGTAGTTCGTTCTACGTCCTCAAAAATGTCCGACTAGTACGTTCGAGGTCCTGATACCCGGGTATGTAGACACGTCCTCACGTCCACATGTGATACTTACAGAAGGTTTGGCTCGGTGCGTGTCGACGGCCGGCACCGACAGCTTGATGTGCTCCTCGCGGCAGCCGTACGCGACCGGCGTCAGCTTGATGACCGTGTGTAGCGGCACGTGCAGGTACGGCAGCTCTTCTGTTACCCAGGACAATGTTAGCGTCAGACTTAAGATGAAAGCGCAAGGGTAGGCCACGAAATTCAAAGTTTCTGAACAGACTTTAGCCATTCAAATCATCCATACAACCCTTTTAAGTTTATTTAATTCCATTGAATGACTATATCATGAAAATGTCATTCAATGGTTGAATTCAATGATTTTTATGATTTTGTCATAATAAACCTATATTATTACAGTAGTAATATAGTATTTTTGTCTACAAACAATGTGAGAAATTTTGAATTTCACGGGTTACCCTGGCGCTACCACCCTTAAATCTTTCAAGTTCGACGACATTTTTCATCTATTCAACATTTCAAGTCAGCGAACTTTAAAGGCAATGTGCGAAAACAGCATAAAATGGAGATGTATAATGATTGACCAATCACAGATGGCACCAACATGACGTGAATTTTAACCATAAGAATAGGTCGTCTTATTCTTCTTTCATTAAATCTTCATCTGAAGATCCAAACCTTAATTTCTAGAAGCTTGGTACTCTTGACGGGATAAGGATTAAACTGTCAGAAGCCTGGAGCTCTTACCAGCGGACTTATCCAAGAAGTAAGCCAGCAGACACCTCATGACGGCCTGGTGAGAGACCACCAGAACATTCCCCTGTCTCTCCAGCTCCATGATGACGGGTTCCAGCCTGGCCACCAGGTCCTCATAGCTCTCACCGCGAGGGTAGCGGTAGGCGAACTTGTTTGCGTCGCGTGCATTGAAGTCTGATGGGTACTTTTGTTGGATCTCTGCATAGGTCATCTCTTCGCATATTCCCTGGAATTGCCGATAGATGGATTTTTGTAATACGTTTACTTAATATTAGGAAATTGGATGGTTTTAATACAGGTAACGTAATTCTTTGATTAACATTTTTCAATCATTTTTGATTATGTTAAAAAATAACGATGTTAATTAAGAATTATGTTGTTTGGTGGGTACAATTGCTATCAACTGGGCAGGAGTCAACACACCTGGAAATTGAACTTGGGTTCATAACTTACGAAGATACGAGGCAACAAACATGAAAAAAAAAAACAATCTAACTGAGAACCTCCTCCTTTTTCGGAAATCAGTTCCAGTCAGCCGAGAAAGCCATCGAAGGCGTTCCGCCATATTCTCCTCAGTCTGCCGCGACCCCGCCTAGCCGTCTCAGGGCTCCAGTTTTGTGATTTGCGGGCCCACAGCTTTGCCCCGATACGGCAGACATGGCCTGCCTAGTCCCATTTGCGTTTGGCAGCTTTATGAGCTACGTCAGCAATTTGAGTTCTGGAGCGCAGTGTGGTGTTTTTTATTCGATCCTTGAGGTTTAATTAAAATATAAAAAAGGTGTCCTCACCGCATCAATCTCATTAAGAGCCTTCCACCTCTCCTGGGGTGCCTTCACATCCTTGACAGTCTGTATGGCCCTCTTCATCCACGAGGTCCAGACCCTGAGGCCAGGGATCTGCTGCTGGTCGATATAGTTGGCGAGAGCCTTCGCGTACTGCCGTCCCCGCGGGGATAGGTCGCTGTCCCCGCCGATGCGCCCCACTATGTTGTGTGTGCTTTCACCATGCTGGGGACGATGGGAAGTATTTTTTGTATGAGAGTAACAATCATTACATAACTTCACGCCTGTAATAACCGAAAGGCTAGGGTGCACCCAAAAGTAAAAGTCCCATGTAATAGAGGGCGAGCCTATTGCCATCAAGGGGGCACAAATCCAGGCAGGCAGGCATCTGCTACTGAGAAATTCCTGATCGAAAAACAATAAAACTTTGCCCGACTCGGGAATCGATCGCGTTTGCGACCACTAGAGCAACGAGACAGCCAAAATAGCTTTAGTCATTTTAATTATCATTCTCTTGCACTTATCAATTTATTTAGGGTCGGCGCAGGGAACCAATGCAAATCAAAACTCCATGGTTACTCTTTTAAAATCATTTGGTTTTACAATATTTGAAGTTACAGCGTTAGTACTTAAGTATGGGAGTGATCCCATATCATGCGATACCTCCTTTCTTGCTATATCATTCTTGAAACGATCCATCCAGTTTTAGTAATAACAACTTAATTTCCATGTTCCTAAAGTTGTTTTTTGTTTAATTGAAAATAACATGAATTGGAGATAAGATTCGAGTAGGCATAAAATAAAAACTTACCCTAGTCAAATAAATAGTCCTAGGCACGATATGTATATTCATCAGATAGTACACAATCCGACTCTGTATATGTCCCTCGTGTTTATGTACAACGACCTTTTCCCCCGTGTCATATATCTTCATATAGCTATATTCGCACTCCAAGCTTTCGTCGAGAGGCTCATATTTCTCCTTGTAATGCTCTATCCGGAGTAGAAAGTCGTTCAGGACATTGTCTGTGTTTTGAATGTTTGTGTAATCGGGGCTGCTTACTTTTACTTCCTGTAAAAGGAGTTGATTAATTTATAAGCTGTGGAGTATATAACATAACGCCTGTTAGCCCCGAAGGGTTAGGCAGAGCTGCACCTAATAGCAGTGGCGGATTTACCACTAGGCTGAGCAGGCTGGAGCCTAGGGCGGCAGATTTTTGGGGCGGCAAAGAGGACCGAATTTCTTTTTTTTTGTCACCTCGTAGAAATCAAAAAGATTTCTGCATGGCGGTTTTCTGATGTTTTACAGATAAAAGTCTGCAACAAATTTTGCGGATGACTTTTCCCTCTCACTTGTCATTGTAAATTCGGTGTTGCAAACTTCCATATTCTAGAGTAAAACAGCTAGTTCGCCGTCCCCTACCAGTAATCGGCCTCTGCGCCCTCAGCCCAAACTTTGTATGAGCGAAATTGCAGAAAATGTATTTCCCTCTTCGCACTATCCACAGTATCAACCCATACATGTCAGTCCTACTGACTGACTACTGACTCCTCATTTATTAATCGTACATGATTGAGCTTTGATTAGCTCAAAAATAAACCCAAAAATATGTAATATATTATACGTGCATTTCAACGAAATTGTTGGATTGTAAAAATAATCTAGGACATGAAAATTTTAGAGGCAAAGGCGGCAAAAACTTTATAGCCTATACCTTGGAAAGTAAATCTGCCACTGCCTAATAGTACACCCACGTTTCGCTAGTTATGTTTTATTTCCATGTAATAGGGGGCGAGCCTATTGCCATCGATGAGCACAAATCCAGACTCCGATACTGCTATTGAGAGATTCGTAATGTAAAAAAATAGTGCTTGCAGTCCCTCCGCGCGGAAGAAGTGAAACTTCGTAATACTACACCATGCGTGTAGTATTACGAAGTTTCACTTCTTCCACGTTCGAGTGCCACGCATTCACTCTCGCTCTGTCTCTTTCTATTCCCCCTCCATGGTAGCGTTAAACGTTTAACGCAAACTTGTTGGAAGTCGCATAAGAAGTTTCACTTCAAAAACGCAGCAGTCCTGCTTGCGACCACTCTACCAACGATGCAGTAAAAGTTGTATTATTAAATAAAAGTTTGTAATCCCAAAAGTTGGGTTAACATTATTTTTTAAGTTGGTACTAAAGCAGATAATTATACATAAAAAAACGTTTGCTGGTAGTACAGTTACACCTGAAAATGTCAGCACATCAAGATACCCGAAACTGACAAATTTTCATAATCAACCTTGAACCTAATTCTTTAACGATAAAGTTGAAAATCTACAGAATCTAATCTACAGAAATTTGAAAGATTGGTTTAGCTTGATATGCTGGTAATGTCTGTACGTGCTTCGGTAGTTGTCAATGGCAAAAGTATTGATGTCAAAATATGGCTGTGTTTGCAGAAGCAGCCACTTGTTACATATCGATTGCTGCAAGCAAAAACCTGCCCTATTGATATACCTCACCATAATATTCTGTTCGATAATCCTAGGGTCGTCACATATGGACTCTACGAAGAACAGCTTAAAGCCCATCTTGTGGACCACGATGTCGCGAATCATGCGCCGCCGGTCTAGCGTCGAGTTTGTCGCATCGAACACCTGGGGAAAAAGGAGTTTGTTATTATTGACATAGGGCTTAATTTGCTTTGACACATTTTTCTAACAGAATTTAAGTTTTTATTTCAATATCATGGTATCATGGGCACGTGTGAAAGGCCTTTAACGTATGTAGTTGTACTGTTTATGAACGCAGGTGGACAACAAAGCCGCAAAATCTGCCATTACCAGGCTATTTAAAAAATTGAAGCAGACAAAGTTTGACAAATAATCTCAAAGTAAAGACTTATGAGTTATTACAATAGGGGATAATCCTATTTTTTTTTTCTTTGTCCGATTGGTAGTTTATTGAAAGGTATTGGACACGTATTTTTTCTTTTTTCACGTGGTCATAAAATTACGGAGATATTGAGTTGAAATGGCGCATGACGTCACATGTAGGTAAGTTTTATACCTACTTGTGACGTAGTTAGCCCCCACTCTCCAACTTTAATGAGTTCTAAGTAATTTTTTGATATTTTGATAAAACAAAAAATACGTGTCTAATATTTTTGTATTACCTGTCTGACGGACAAAATAGAATGTCGTTTTCTTTACCCAGTCCGATCCCCTATTGAATTTTGCATAATAGCACGATTGTTTGAGTTTGATGGACTTGTACTTCATTATCGTGACCCATAACCGACCCGACTTCTCCCACAGCTGAAGATAGGCCTGCTTCATCAGCAAACAGGTTGTTTCAGCGATGGCAACAATCCGGCCATCGTTTGACCTGTAGTTATCCGTGAATCATATACAGGGTTGAAGGGTAACTGCCGCGAAAACGGTTTCGACGTAGTTTAGCACATCTTTAAATTAAAAAAATCAAATAAATTTAAATAAAATCAGCTGTTTCCTACCGTTAGTGCATAACGGTCGAAATGTATGGAACAGCAGACTTTTTTAAAATACCGATGAAAAATTTCGATTTGGAGAGGATCAATCAATTGCACCGTCATTCTTGGTGGTACTGGTAATTTTAGGCTTGTTGATATGTGAGAATGATTGCGCTTGTATTTGCGCAGTAGCGACTATATCATATATTTATTTTACTGTAGGTAATAATTTGTTAATGGCGTTTTATTATCAATGCCCGTCGTGATTGAGGAGTGCTTTGATGTCCTAGTGACTTGGAGATTTGTGCAAAAGGCCTGGTCTGTCGTGTTACAAAGCCATTCTTCCTTACCTATCTTCTTTGGAACAACGTTCTATCACAGAATGATGTTCTGTGTACATGGTGCCCCTTTCATCCTGTATATACTTTTTGACGCAGTTTGATACTCACAGCGACCTCTCCGCCCTTGACGAGCCACTCGCAGACATCATGCAGGGCGTCCAGTGCACACTGCTGCCGAATCGCCATCGCTTCCTTGTTGTCTGCACGGAAGAACTCGTGGCTGGTGTAGGCGGTCGTGGCATGCCGCCTGTATTCGCCCAGGTTGAATACTGCAATAGAAGACGTAACTAGATTAGCCGAATGAGTTATCATTAAGGGGGAAGTGCCAACGTAGCCCGCGATTTTTTTTTTCTTACGTTTGTTTGCAAATTGCCATGGCAACGAGCATGTTTTTACAGAATAGGGGTAAAGACTGGGTCAAGAAAACGATATTCTATTTTGTCCGTCAGACAGGTAATACAAAAATATTAGACACGTATTTTTTGTTTTATCAAAATATCAAAAAATTACTTAGTTAAAACTCATTAAAGTTGGAGAGTGGGGGCTCACTACGTCACAAGTAGGCATAAAACTTACCTACATGTGACGTCATGCGCCATTTCAACTCAATATATCTCCGTAATTTTATGACCACGTGAAAAAAGAAAAAATACGTGTCCAATAATTTTCAATAATCTACCCGACAAAGAAAAAAAAATGTGTTCATCCCCTATTATAATCATTAAAATCATCAATACAATTCTCTAAGTTCATATAATCCCATTAAATAACTATTTCATGAAAAAGTCATGTAATGGGATTAAATGAACTTAGAAGGATGTATTGATGATTTAAATGATTGTACTCAGTTTTGCTATATTTGTTACGGTCGCGATACATTTAAATTCAAGGAATTTCTGTTAGGCGTAGTTGCGTTTACGAACAACATAAACAAACTGTCAGACCTCAGACCCGGAACAACTACATGTAGGCCATACTACTATTTTTTCCGTACGGGAATCGAATCCGCTACACACAGCGCAGCAGCCAATCGCTCAGTCACTGTGCCAACCGTGCCGCCAAAATATAAGTAGTGGTTTCTCGTATGAGCCTTTCTTTTTATACCTACTGTATTTTTGTTGTGTCATGGAAATGTTCCAATCAAAGAATTACCGTCATGGCGCGAATCCTACGTCTTTTATTGACTTGAATGTGCCCTGGCGGTTGAGAGTATGTCATGCTCACTTAAATGTCACGCTGATGGTGGCGGGTGTGTCGGGTCATTTAGTTCCCTTCAAAATGGTTGAGTTGAATGATGGCTGATCCATTCGTCATGTTCGTGAACGGGCGCTATCAGTTGTGCCTGGTCATCTCTTAGTTGCCACGGCTTATTTCGAACTAATTATTTTATTGTTTAATTGTCTTTTTATTTTACTATGGACACTTTTAATGTGCACGTCTTGCTACATCGTTCTCACATAATGTACCATCTCAACATGAATGATGTAACCAAGGTTTTTGTAACAAGATTCTGATTTAAAAGAGTGTCCATGGAGTTTCTTGCCCATTCTTCTCCATAGAGATCTACGCTTTGGAATGGGCAACTACAGTACTTTCACAGTTATTATGTCTTGTGACTGGGACTGTAGCTTCATTTTTATTGTTGTTTGACTATTCAAAAGTGCCTGTAATTGGCATACTTGAAATAAATGATTTTGATTTGATTTTGATTTGATTTGAATCACATTATTTTTGGAACTACCACCTAGTTATTCAATAAGACCGTATATAGAATGTATTATTTACATCTGCAATAAGTTTTTGACAGCATACTGCATTCAAACCACGCATAAGATTCCTTGATAATACAATAGCATGCAATTATAATAATTAAAAGGGTTGTGTCAATTATTACTACTGCCGACATTAATTACGTAGTGGCGGGTAGGTGACGGGGCGCGGTAATTTAAATAAACTAGCTTTATTATAATGTGTTCATTGTATTGTCTATGAAAGGTAAAACGATAATTACGAAAGAATTGAATACCAAAACACGGGAATAAGAACTGCACGGGGTAAGCGTGGCCTCTACTAGAACCGGAGGAAAGTCGGTATGAAAAGTAATCGGTGGACACATGTCCACGGTCTGACCTAGGCAAACCGGCTCAACCTAAAGATCGACACGAGCAGCTGTTATTTAGCCACGAACTCCTCGGCGAAAGAAAATATCGTGAGGAAACAGAAAAATTATAAGGGGCTCGTGTGACGGATTTTGGACTAGTAGTCCAGTCCATCTCCCGGAGGCCCGTGTCCCCGTACTGGGAACATTATAGGCTGATATGCTATAGGTTGTTCTCATATTGATCTTGCAGATACAATAGAAAATGTATTTAATATTTTAGATTCCATGTATAGTAAGGATCTGCACAGCCAAATTAATTTAGATTGGGTTTGAAAAGGTTCGCTATCAGCTTGTGTAGTGATGCAGGCACGCGATGTCAAAATGCGGTACCTACTCTATAAACGTCCTCGAAATTGCTATACCGCATTTGTCAAGTTTCATACATAGCCAAATAGATTTTTACCTAAACAGTGTGTGGTTCTAGTTATTATTGTATCTACTTTGTGGTTTCAATGTTCGGCTCAAGGTCGAGAGTTTAAAGTCAACAAAGAGCTTTTGAGAGAGAAGAGACGGCACGGTTGGCGCAGTGGCTATAATTTGAGTGATCGACTCACGACTGCTCTGCGCTGCGTGTCGCGGTTTCGACTCTCGCACGGAATAAATGTTTGTAAGGCCTACAGATACACCTATTCCGGGTCTGAGTGTTTGTGTGTGTGAGTTTAAATGTTTGTAAACGCACCCACGATACGGAGAAATTACTAGTGTGGGGCAACGTTTTTTATACAGGGCGTAACGGAAAGGGTTTAAGGGCACGGCTTCTTTGGCTGATAACAAACGATATAGCAAGGGTTTTTTAATCTATGAGTTAAGTTATGAGATTTTTTAGTACATTGATACCAGAAACCGAACTTTTCAAAATGAAATTAACACATCACTAGCACAAAAAAGCTATTGTTTAGGCATTCGTTTATGTATCGCTTGGTGTTAGTAAAAATGAGGATTAGTCGTTTGGGGTGCTAAAAGCACTTACGAAGTCGACATGTAAATATTTAATAATGGAAGTAGGGTAGGTACTATATCGTTAAAAGTTGAAGGACATTAATAAATTACATACACGAGGCACATCAGTATTGCTCTGTTATGTAAACAACTACGTTTTACCTGCATTGACGTAGAAGATAGCCTGTCAGGTACTAAGTAATTAAATAGTTTCAAGGCAAAATGTACCGTAAAAACAAACAAATCGATACATTTTATCAACGCAGTTGTCGGTCCGTAAAGGGGTTGGAAGATTTTTGTATGAAGCGTGGCCGGCCTTACTTCCAATATTTTAATATTTTCTCAAAATTGCGGCCACGCATATGACCTCTATGAATCAATACCTGGTATCAATACAAACTAGTTTTTTTTGAGACAAAATTTTCTAAAGCATCACGTTTCTGAGATATAAGCTGTCAAAGTAGGAATTTTCAATACAACTTTAATACTATCGTTTGTACTGATACCAGCTATCGATTTCCATAGGTTTAATGCGTGGCTAATAAACATAAAGTTGTACTGAAGATGCCATCGGTGAATTTCTCGGAAACGTGACGCTTTAGAGGATTGTGTCATTGTGTCTTATACAAAACTAATTTGTATTGCATTGCGTTTGACATGCAAGGCCGCATATTAAGAAAAAAAAATGACTGAAGTTAGGCAGGCCATTTAATTCAAGCAAATGCCCTTTCCATTCCGTTTAGTCCACATTTGACGGATTCTACTTTGGACCGTGTCTCGAAAAGCACGTTTAATGGTTATTTCCGACTGTCATTTCCAAATCTTTGCCAATAGTAACGGGTAGTGTCGAAAGCTACAAATTATGTAACGCCATATGTTTTTGTGAATGAGTATACCAAAGAAACGATGGATGGACTGTGTGAAGGATTTACGGCTACAAGGGAGGTGAATCCTGAGATGACAAGTAATAGAGAAGTATGGAAGAAGACGACAGATATTTATACTGTGACGACCCCCACCTAATTGGGAGAGGGGATGGAGAGTGATGATGAGATTTTTCCTTCCTGTGTGTCCTAGCAGTGGGAACAGGGGGGCCCAGCTACAATTGATGTTTAGCGAGCAGTATTGGTTAACAATACATTACATGAGTATCGATTGAGCAAGTGATAATTATACAATACACAAATGCATCCGACTAATCAGAGGTGCGTGTCTTGGGTTCGAACTCGAGACATAACTTCGCAGCCCGACGGTCACACCAATAAGCATCACTGCTACAAAAACATCGTGAGGAAACCAACATGTCTGAGAGATATTTCTCGGCGGCATGTAAAGCCAAGTCAGAGGCCCATGGACGGAATAAAAACTGACACCAAGTCGAACGATTGTCTGGTTGACACAAAAGACAATCAAATCAAGTTGAGTACTCAAGAAGCTACTATAGTATAAAAGCGCTCGTCATCCGATCGGTACAGACTAATCTGGAAAAAGGCTAACTCTGCCCTTGTAAGTGACACAGTTTAATTACTACTGACAACTTTAATTACTGTTTTAAATGAGTGCAATGACGACAGAGCTGGTCAACTCCACATTTAATGAGCTTCTATGTAGATGGGCACATTTTGAAGTTTCAACTGGCTATCTTTTACAGGGACCTTGGAAAGAAAAATTCCTAAGTACCTATAGCTTTAGGGCGTACGATACGCCTAGTTGATTATATATTTTTTTCTAGATTATTATCTGGAAAGAGTCTTGCGACAGACAAATAACATAACATCACGCCTGTAATCCAGTACAATCACGTCTAATAATATTTATACACGCAGCAACTTTTAAAAGTGATTTTCTCCTACTGTATTGATTAAGGTTTTACGTTTTCACGAACATAGAATTTTGGAAGTCATACTATTACGAAATAGGTCTTATCTCAACATAGAAACCGTAATTTCACGAGCAAATCACTTTTCAGTTTTGCTAAGTGGCATGCATATTATTAGACGTGACTGTACACCCACATTACGCCAGTTACGAAATTCGTGATGGAAAAACCCAACAACACACCCGACCTGGGAATCGAACCCAGACATCATGCTCAGCAGTGGCGCTGAACGTAGAACAAGCACCTTTAATAGACCATCCTTTAGATAAAAGACAAAATACGAAGACGACTCACCCCTAGTGTTAATTCCTATCCAGTTGAGGTACCTGGACAATTTCTTGGAGATGTACGTCTTGCCGCGGGCCGGGAGGCCGACCATCGCGATGACATGAGGTATATTCACATAGTTAGCTCGTTCACCTGGGGAACAAAGAAAATATTGGTTAACAAAGATTCAAAGATATTAGTTTTTTAACCCCCGACCAAAAAAGAGGGGTGTTATAAGTTTGACGTGTGTATCTGTGTATCTGTGTGTCTGTCTGTGGCATCGTAGCTCCCAAACGGATGAAGCGATTTTGATAAAATTGGTGTCATTTGAAAGGTATTTTAATCGAGAGTGTTCTTAGCTATGTTTTGAGAAAATCTGCTCAGCCGTTTGAAGATCTTTTCTAGTTGATGAAGGGATTTAAACAACTTCTACGGGTCTAGTTGATTGGAAATTTGAATTCTTGTCACTTTCTCACCATGGGCATCGCCAGGGGGGTAAGCCCAAGTTTTTTTTTAATTCATATCTTTCCTTGTTTTCGTGAGGCGCAACACCAAGAAAAGTGGAAGGAATGGGAGTAGACCTATGCCCAGGAGTGGGACAGTCAAGGCTAAGAAAAAATAATTTAAGTTTAAAAAGCATGAAATAAAAATTAAATTAAAAATTAAAAAAAACCCCGACGGACAAAACCTCTAAAAAACCAAAAATAAAATTAATCCAAGCGTCGTAGCGTCGGGGGACCGCTAAGTAGACCGCTTAGTACATAAAAATATATATACAAACAAAGCGGACCCCCCACGCTACGACGCTTGGATTAATTTTATTTTTGGTTTTTTAGAGGTTTTGTCCGTCGGGGGTTTTTTGAATTTTTAATTAACTGGCATAGTCACTAATACTATCAATAACACTGGAAACGGTCTGACAGTTTATCCGTGAACATGGCGCTTGCAACAGCGCCAAAATATCGTGGTCACAAAACAAATTGTTAACATGGTAAATATCCAGTTTCCAGTGATATTGATAATCCCCTATTCAAGCCCATGGATGAATTAAAAAAAAACTACTCAGACGGGCAGTCAATCTACAGGGTGTAACAGAAAGGGTATATACATACTTAAGGGTGTGCTACAGACGATCAAACTGAACATGTTTCTCCATCGGACAAACATCATAATAGCGAAAAAAATATCAGCTTATGGGTCAAATAGGTAGGTATTGCAATTTTGTATGGGGTAGCAGATCATTTTTTCGCTGAAAAACATGTTTTATGATAAAAACATGTTCTGTTTGATGGTCTGTAGCACACCCTTAAGTATGTATATGCCCTTTCCGTTACACCTTGTATACTGGGTTATTGACAAAGCACCAACAACCTCTAAAGAGGTTGTTGTACTCATCATTATGTACAAAATTTACTATGGGACAAAACCTGAAATCGCAAAAAAAAAAACATCTGTTCCGTACTTTATGTTCACATAACTCGTCAAAATGTAGGGAACAGCTAATTTTTTTTTTCACGATTTCGTGTTTGGTCTCATAGTAAAAGTTGTTCATAAAGAAGAGTAGAATGACCTCTTAAGAGATTTTTGGTGTTTTTCCAATAACCCTGTATAAGATACTGGTATTCAGCTGCATCTGGTTAGACTGGAAGTCAACACTAGCATAGTTGGGCAAAAGGCTAGATAGTTAAACTTTTTATCTTGTTCTACATTTTGTAGTAAGCAACGACTTATTGTCGGGCCTACGATGTCCTTCCATGCTTAAGTACTAACGCTGCAACATAAAAATATTGTAAAACCATATGATTTTAAAGGAGTAACCATGGCGTTTCTTGCCAGTTCTTCTCCATAGGAAATGACTAACTTGAACCGAGGACTTTTTTATCGACGTTTTATAAGCGCCCATGTTGTCGTATGTAAAATAAAAATATTTTGATGATGAATGAATCAATTTAAAAAAAAAAACAAACACAAAACTTTGTTACAAAACTCTTATGCAAAAACCCCCGACACAAAAAACCTCTAAAAAACCAAAAATAAAATAATCCAAGCGTCTTAGCGTCGGGGGTCCGCTTTGTTATGTGCTTGTACTAAGCGGTCTACTTAGCGGTCCCCCGACGCTAAGACGCTTGGATTATTTTATTTTTGGTTTTTTAGAGGTTTTTTGTGTCGGGGGTTTTTTAAATTTTTAATTTAATTTATTTCATGCTTTTTAAACTTATATTGTTTTATCTTAGCCTTGACTGTCCCAATACTGGGCATAGGCCTCCCCCATTGCTTCCACTTTTCTCGGTGTTGCGTGTCATCTCACTAATTAACGAAAACAGCAGAAATTAAAAAAAAAACTTTCTTTGGGTGGGGGGCGGGTTTGCACCCACCCCTCCTGGCAATGCCCATGGTGACAAGTGACAATATTTCACCAGACCTGTGGAAATTGCTAATTTCCCTTCAACTAGAAAAGAGGTGATGGCCTTCAAACTGCTGATCAGATTTTATCGAAACATAGCTAAGAACACTCTCGAATAAAACACCTTTCAAACGAAACCAATTTTATCAAAATCGGTTCATCCGTTTAGGAGCTACGATACCACAGACAGACACACAGATACACACGTCAAACTTATAACACCCCTCTTTTTTGGTCGGGGGTTAAAAATTAAATTCTATGCAGTGCTTGTGAAGTTTTCTTACTAAATAGATATGTGCTGTGTGACTTTTTTACTATCAACATAAGGTTTAAATTGCATTGATTGATATTCGCTCATTAAAATCAATCTAGCCTACCAAATCAGTGTGGTAATAAGATAGACTATCGTTTGATTTTTTATTGCTCATTGTAGAGACAGAATCATCAAAGTAGTTACTAGAAATTGAATTGAATCAGGTACACCATCAGCTTTTATGATATACTATAATATTTGCACCCACAACTAAAAGTAATACTATTTATTCAGATACTTAAGCCCGTACTACAGCTTGTCACTGAAAACTCAAACATTATTTAAAATAGTTTTAACCAATCAAATGGCTTGACTCTAGTTTTAAGTAATGCTTCATATTCCAGTGACATTCTGTTATACAAATCTAAAATAACTTCTTCTCACACAACACCATAAAATAATCTTCAAGCTGACATTATTATTTAATCATTATTTTGGCAGACATAATAACACTTCTTAGATAGCACAAAAATGTTTACCTAAAACATGATTCACGTGAAACATTGGCCTTTTTTATCTATTAATACTTGTGTGTGTACCTAGAATATTTACAAGCAAACATGTGATACCTCTGGGTACTGCAGGAGGTTATCATCAAATAACTACTTGTTTATGCTTAGTTTTATGATATGGGTTATTGCCTATGTAAATGTTTTGCTGGCTATATTGTCTGTTGGCTTCATTATAGACATTACATTTTTTAATCCTCTGTTGGTGGTAAAGATGTTTCTTACTATATGTTACATTATGCATAAACTCATGCCTTTTTCCCTTGGGGGTGGGCAGAGACGACAGAATTCTACCTGCTTAGATCAATAATATATCAGTAATGTCTAAAAGTTAGGCTCTAAACATATTAGATTAATCAGTGAAACAAATCTTCACGTTAACTAAATTACTGAAGTTTTCTTTAGTTACACACAGTAAAAAAGTAATATTTTTGTTCAATCTAGTCTCCCTTTATTTCAATCCATGCGTTGTATGCGTTGCATACCCTTCGCTACCCTACCACCTAGCTACCTAGGTAGGTAGCGTAGGTACCCTACCTACCTACCAACCCTAACTACTTACCTACCTACCTTACCCTACCTATCCTATGTCGTTCTCCTGGTTCTAAGCTACCTCCCCATCAATTTTCAGCCAAATCGGTTCAGCCATTCTTGAGTTAAAAATATGTAGTGTAACTAACACAACTTTCTTTTATATATATATATATATATATAGATACTTAATTTTATAATTGAAGCATACAGTAAAGACAATTGATCAATTTGATAGTCCTGACATCATTATTTTTTTTTTTCTCTGAAAATAGGAAAGTGTGTAAGGATCATAAAAGGTGGTTTTTTGTAGTTTCTGCCAACCACCATGGGAAAATATGCCACCTTTGCTTGCTAGTTGCAAAAAATTATGTTGGTATAATTTTAATTAAAGAGATCAATCAATTTCAAGGAAATGATAGTTGGCTGCTATTTTAAAGCGACATTGCTTATTCACCCACTCAAATTTGTTATGAATATAAAATCAATAATCAACCAACAAGGTCAGTCAGTCTCGTGGGTCATAGAGTTGAGAACAATAAATTAAATGGGTTTAATAAAATTGATTGCAAGTTATCTTGTCTATGCTGGCCATATTTGTTTATCAGTACCTTCGAGAGTATGAGGCAGCTTTGTAATGATCTCTGCTTCTTCTTATCTTGATAGAATAAGTGAGACTCATAATGTTTTTTGACAGATTAAAAAAAAAAAAAAAAATATGTATGACCACCCATTGTGTCAGCCTATGCAAAATTGATACATTTATATCTGTTAATTTATATGGTGTGGATAATAACTGCCCATAAGATGACCCTCTGCCCATGAAAAGTATTCTAATCTTTTCTACTTCAGCTATTAGTCTACAAGGTAATTTAGTACTTTCATTAATGATATTAGACTTTCAAATACTTATGAATTTGTTCACATTCATAATATTTATGTATGTAAAACAAAATCCTATTGGATTATCTGCTTAGGATTTGCTTATCCAAAGTATTTTAATGAATACTTTGAAGATGTTGCAATCTGACAAACTTACTCTTCAAAACAATGTTCTATAATTTTCTAATACAACTTCAAGCCTACCGATAGATATGGTGGACACGTTAATTCGATTACAACATTTATCTAACTGATAATAACCCATCACTACGTTAAATTAATTGGTTAACCAACACCCCGTGTAGTCACTGGTTTTTAGCAAAAAACGGCGTTATGATACTAGTTCTCAAAAACTGGATGTTGCGAACTCGTCGCCATAGGAAGTATGTGTGTCCTTGTGACGACAGCATGTAAACTAGTGCTAAATTCTCCATCGGAATTCGCGAAACAAAAGTTTTCACTAACCATCACCAAAATACTGCTTGTTGAGGTACTTCCAACCTTCGGCACGTTTATCTTCCGAGTCCATAGTACGCTGATTTATGTACTACCGCTGTTGGTAAAATAAATACGTTTTTTTAATTTATAACTTTAATTATTTCGCACTCGATCAGCTCTGCCGACGGCAGAACGCGAACTGTCAATGTCAACTTGAAGTGAAATCTGAAATCGATTGACGTGACAAGCATGACAGAAGAATTTACCAGGCATGGACAAAGGCCTTTTGAGACACTTTTTTTGGTCGATTTTCGTTTATTATTTTAATCGTGCTATTTGCGTTGTGATGTTTGTGTTCTTAATAATGAATAAAGGCTTTTGGCTGTCGCTCGGAGTTTGCAAACAGAGGCCCGGAGATTTGGTGCAAGCAAAGAGAATTATGGAGGCTTGAGCCCATTTCCCAACAGTATGGTCATGATATTGATGCAAATTGCATGTAAATATTTTATTTAATTAACTATTTATGTACACACTTAATACAGAGAAGAAGAAAGGAACAGAAAATAGGTAAAAGGTAGGTGAAATATGTTCGTGATTCCTCTATTCCTTCCTTATAAAACGTAGTCTTAATAAGATAACGACGAATGTAACCTCTGTAATATTGTTAGCGAGAGAAATGCGTCAGAGATCACGCCGTGTGTTGATGAAGCCAGTTGACGACATCCGAACGATAACCTTAACATAAATTGCATGATAACGGTTCATAATTTACACGTTGACATTATGCTAATCGTTCCTAAGTCCACTAAATAATGCATTCATTTGAGTAGTTTCATAATTATTGTTTGTTTAAAAAAAATGGCTGTCTAGATGTGTCGTGATGCTTTGAACAATATAAAATGCATAACTCTAAGAATTTACCCTAACCATACATAAAAAAATTGAAAACATATTAAAACAAAGATGCTTGTATCAAATTAAAAAACGACTGTTACGAACTCTATTGAAAGAGTATCACGCGGATTGCTTTGTTAGCTAAAACATAAGAAAAGTTCTCATTTTCAAGGTAAACTAGAGCTTTTATTCTACGATAGTCTCCTTCTCTTTATTGGCTGGAGCAATAAGTACCTATAATTACAGATAAAAAGTACTATAATGTTGTTTGAACTTCCAACCTATTTCAATAGAATTCGTGTGCTCTCCCCGGATTCTAAGTTTGAAGTTCAGAAATGTTTTTATCTACTAAAGTATTTATTGTGCTGCCTTGCGAAAATGTAAGCCTGTCAACGAAAAGGGATTTGAGATACGTGCTATTCTATGGTGTCTGATGGTTCTGTACGTCTACCATGAGTTTTAACAATCTATACTCGCTAGCGTCTGTAGTTAAAAAAATGTATGAAAACTTTTACAGCGCCTCTAGCGGATAGTTGGGTACTAAAATGCGCAGTATGAGTCACTATAGTTATCTATCCTACGTCACCGTGTAGTAAACTAAACTACAGCGACTGCAAGTTTGGGCTTCATTTGCTTAGAATTTGGTGGTAAGCACCAACACAGCTCATGGTACCATTGAAAAAGCTAACTATAGTATTTGCGTATTGACGGAACTATTGCAGTTACGTCAAGCGATCTAACTATGACAACTCATGGTAGACGTACTGTTGTCTGCAACTACGCACTACTTTGCGTACAGGAGTTAAAAGTAATTGCAAGTAAGCTTCTATTCCTGAATATTTTAAATCTGATTTATTGACTTTCCGTATATTATGTAGAATTCGAGTCGTCATCATAAAGGCGCTGTCCAATATAGGTAGTACAGTTAGACGTTTGCTGTTTTCGCACACGATAACCACATTTGTTTACCGCCCTTTTTTATTCGGACCAATAGAAGTAAGACAAAAATTGGGACCAAGAAAGAGAAAGTTTTAAAGTGTTTATAGCGGTCGCGGCCGGGCACTTCAAGCAGGAATAGTCCTTACGGTGGTCAAATGCAAGTTTGGTCGACTGTACTTACAATAATGTAATAATTGTTCCTATCGAAGTGCAGTCGACTGTACTGCCTGCAAGCTACCAAGTTAAAAGTTGTATTTAATCAAGGGCTGCCATCATAGATGTATATTTAATGTCTATGTAATACTAGCTGTACCCAGCATGCGTTGCAATGCACTTTTTACTACCCACCTACCCTACCCGACCTACCTACCCTATCCTACCTACCCTACCCGACGCTACCTACCTACCTACTCTACCCTACCCTACCTACCTACTCTACCCTACCCTACCCTACCCTTACTACCTACCTACCCTACCTACCTACCCTACCCTACCTACCTACCCTACCCTACCTACCTACCCTACCCTACCTACCTACCTACCTACCCTACCCTACCTACCTACCCTACCTACCTACCTACCCTACCTACCTACCCTACCCTACCTACCTACCCTACCCTACCTAACCTACCCTACCCTACCTACCTACCCTACCCTACCTACCTACCCTACCCTACCTACCTACCCTACCCTACCTACCTACCCTATCCTACCTACCTACCCTACCCTACCCTACCGTATCCTATGTCCTTCTCCTGGCTCTAAACTACCTCCCTGCCAATTTTCAGCTAAATCGGTTCAGCCGTTCTTGAGTTATAAGTGAAGTAACTAACACGACTTTCTTTTATATATATAGATGTCTGATTTCCATGTGTTTAATTCACAAGATCACGTCTAAACGAAAATTTCTCATTTTGTTGGAAAAACAGGATCGAGTGGATTTACGCAAATTAGGTTGGCCGATTTTCATTATGGTAATAATCATTGTTTGCAACACTGCTTACCTACAGACCATGAAAACCTAATTGGCAATTATCCATTCAATGCAATTACCTACTCTAATTGAAGCAAAATGAGACATTGAGATTGAGACCGCTGTGTTCCATATGTAATCAGACTGGATTGGATAGTTCGGGATTTTTTCGCTAGATGGCATTAGTGTCTTTAATTAAATCTACTATTATTAGTATGTGTATTGATTATTTTCGGAAAAAGCATGTAATGCATGCCTTATATTATTAAAACTGTATTAATTCACAAAAAAATACTGTAAGCTATTCGTCTAAATTTTTCCGGCTTTTCGAGCCTTCATCCGGTCATGTTCTTATATTTATGTAATATTTTCGGATTTATGATCATATTCTGTTTGAGTATGTTCACAAATTTAATTGTTTTAAAATATTATATATTTAAATCTGGACATTAAAATTACCTAGTATTATTTTAAAAGATTTAAATGTTTTTTTTTCTGGATTTTTTATAAACTCGAAATGGTAACGATGATTACTCTAACAGTTCCATCTACGTTAGTCGAAACTAGTTCATATATATTGCATGAGATTATTTATTCCTATATTATGCCCATGCAGCCCATGACGTGGTAATACCGACTCGGAGCTGCCATTTTCAAAGTCCACACACATTTTCAAAGGCGCTAACGTGCAAATTGACGAGCATTTGTTTACCAATACATCTGTGACGTCACATGGCATGTCTTTGAATGAAAGTGAGCGACGTCCGTTGGGTGGGACGCGCTAATTTAGCTCGCAGCGACGTCATTGGCTGCCCTTGACATTGTGTTGATTTGTAGTCAGTTGACTGTACTAAGTACATGAACAGATGAACTAAAAATAAGATAAAAGGGAGTTCAATGAAAATTCCGAGCGGTGTGATCTCTTCCGCTCTAGTCTGGGAATCGGAGGTAGGATTTGTACCTGCTTAATTCTTCTCATATCTGATCAGGTACTTCGGTCAAGGACGTAGATCGACCCATTGAGAAACTAGACCCACACTCTACTAGTCTTTTTCAAATGAATTCATGATTAGCTGGTCCTACACCAAAACTGTGTATTTTGGGACAAGTGAAAACAAATTGGCAATTCCGATCCCTTGGGCTCAGATTTGGAGCGGGCCGAGCGAGGTGACCTATAAACCCTTTTTCTATGTACCTATAGTCACTTGCTTACAACGCTAAACTAGTCTACTTACAAACTAGCAGCATGGAGCTGGTGGAGTCCCTAACTACGTCCACTGTGATGTCTGCTTAATCTGCTTTACAGCTTACGACCAATCTGCAGGACTGCCCCATCAGAGACTTAAAACGAGACGTATAAATATGTATGTTTGTAATTTATGCTTTTAGACGTAGAGCCCAACTAGGTATTCCATCATAGTTTAGGAATTAGGACAAACAATTGACGCACAATTGTGATAAAAATAGCCTTTCAATAATGCATTTAGATTTGGGCAGAGTCGACACACCTATCTCTTGAATGTTGGCTCTCTCTGCCAGAGAGAAATACGTACGGAAGAACGATATTTGAGTTGAGTATATCAGCGGTAGGGTTACCATCCATGTCGATTTGTCCGGTCATGCCTAGGTACTTTTGGGTCAACCATCCGAACTTCCTCAACTGTGATACGGAATCGGCAAAAAAGTCAAAACGTTTATTGCGAACTAAGTGAATAATGTTGGTGTTATTGTAATGTTACTACTTATGACTTGGCAGCCTTGAATCCCAAAAATGAACATGAAAATGAACATAAGTACTGGTAAATTAAAAATTAAATGTAAAATGTCCAGACTTTTTTTGCAGTGAGTAGTCCGGCTGTTGAAACCTAACTGCAATTGTGATTTAAATCTAGTCATCCTGTATAGAAGGTATTGGTAGCTAGGGTTATCGTTTAGGCTGTCTTCCTGGTATATTTTGGTCAGTCATGCGAGATGATAATTGGACTTCTCGACGTTGTAACGTAAGCTTGCATGATTTGCTGGCTTAGCTATGAATTAAACTCTACGTCTACGTATATTTTCAAGACCCTGTCCCGTGTCCGATCTTTGATCTTGATTAACTACCTAATTACCAACAAAACCTAGTTATTACCTACAAAGGTTGCAACAAGTTTCATTGCTTTATAAGAATAGTTATTTATTTAATCAATTTGACAACATTGGTACACAGGTTAGTATTTTGTACAAAAACAAACTTAACACCTTAGGTTTAGTATTAATTACGCACATTTATACATTAGGTAATGATGCAGTAGCAACCGGACAATGTCTAAGTATTGGTGCATCATGCTGTTCAGCTAGGTTTCTCAAAATGCTGTTGCTACTACCCCTCATTCTTGCGGTCTTTTTCCTTCTAACAGCATAAAAGTCATCATTACGTGCTACCGCAAACTTGCTAGACGCGCTGCAGAACCGGGGCAACCTCAACAGCACCCTGAAGCCATTATTATATTGCCCTCGCAGAGCATCTAGAGCCCTCCGCGAATAGCTGACCCACAAACTGCCCGATTAACGTTGTCGAGCTGATGAATTTCTCTAACATGTAAATTACTGACAAACTTAAACAACCAAAAAAATCGCGCAGCGTTTATTAATAATTAAGTAGGTACCGTAATTTAAATTGATTATTTATGTCTTTTGTGATAACCTCCTGAATTTTGACGAGGATGAAAAACAACAATTTTTATAATAGCATTGGAAAAAATAACTCTTCGTAATTGTTTGCTCATGAACCCCTGTCATGAATCATGATGCCATGCGTCTGCTTGATACTACAATTAGTGGGAAATACCAACGCTCTATACAAGGTGTTGTTTTGCATTCTCGTCAAATTCAATGAGGTAACTATGCTAATGATTCTCGTTCCAAATCAATAATAAAATTGTTACATAATTTTAACTTTTTTGCTTATTTGCTAAAATCGGTAAGGGTGAACCATCCGTGGTTTAAATGCGGCCCGTCTGATCCTCGCCCTATAATCGCGCTTTCATACATACAAACAATCTTAAGCATTAATTCGATAATTTCTTATTCCCTAGGCCACGGGGTTATTCTGAAATACTGACAAATTTAAACACCTAAAAAATCAGCGTTTATTGATAATATTAACAAGGTACTGTAATTTTAATTGATCATTTACGTCGTTTTTGACATCCTCTTCAATTTTGACGAGGATGCAAAACAACACGTTGTATAATTAAATTGCAAGAAAAGTCTATGATGAAATAAATGTATTTCATATATATTTATACTCTTTTATATATCATTTTAGTGTGCCTTATTTTTTTTTAACAGATTGACACCTACCACTTTTTATCTCTGCATCACCCAAAGGTTGACTGGTAGAAAATGCCTATGGCATAAAGTCCGCCTCAGTACATTGTACTTTAAAAATACCTATGGCATTAAGTCCGCCTTTGTACAATGTACTTTAAGTGTTTAATAAATAATAAATAAAAAAATATAATATAGAAACCAACTTAATAATTCTTAACGCGAAGTTTCTTGGTGTTGATTTCCCTTAGTTTATTTTGTTCGTCTTAACTCCAAAGTTGTCTGGCGACGATCGTTAATTTAAAGACCTAAACATTTTATGATTAATCTTTGAGATTCTCATCTTATCTTCTGGAAGGTTAGGTAGTTTGTAAGTTCGCCTTTGATTTTTTTCATTGTTTTTCCTGCACAATTTAGGTGTTATTTGCCTGCAAAGTTTTAGGGTTCCGTAGCCGAATGTCAAAAAACGGAACCTTTTGTCATGTCTGTCTGTCTGTCCATCCGTATGTCACAGCCACTTTATTCCGAAACTAAGGACTACACGGCTGACACTTGGTAGGTACCTATTCTGTGAACTGCTTTACGATTTTTGTACAAAAATAAAAAAATAAAGGGTGTAAAACACCTCTTAACGAAGCCGTAAGGCACTGGTTCCCCCTGTCATTGCGATCATTTTTTTGTTCTACACCATACCTGGGAACTTTCTAGTCACGGAGATATTAGGAGTTAAAGTTCCAACTTTTTAACAAGTATTTTTTTAAATACAAGTTTTTAATGTAAGATTTTTACTTTAAACACCTCCACGACCCCGTACTATTCAATCCGTCCATCAGCACAATGTTTTGAATGCGTTACATTGAGTTCTACCACAAAACATGATTTTACACCCCCCAAAAAAATGTCGTTTCCCAGCAATATTTTTTGCGTAAAGTTACTTAGTTTCATGTACAGAATGCTTGGTTGACGGCTTCGTGATGAGGTGATTTACACGGTGTATATTATCTAGATATAAAAATATCCCCCTCCCCACACGGAACTGAAACTAAAAAAAAACCATTAAACCTATACGTGCGGGGTGTCTATAAATAGGTCTTAAAAAATGACATTGAGGGTCCTAAGCAGCAGTAACTTTGTTTTTCATTAACTTACTATGAAAAACAAATTTAGTTTTACGGTTGAGTGGAAGTTTAAATAATGAATGACCGTTGAAAATATAGTTAATATATTGTTTGGAGCTATGGAACCCTGTATGCGAGTAAGACTCGCACTTGGCCCGTTTTTTGTAGTTCTAGTTCAGAAAATTATATGGAAATGCAGAATTCTAAATAGTTTTAATAATAGAAACATTGATGTTATTAGTCATGACCGTTTGGTAAACATTTATGTTGTGTTTCAGTATATTTATGATACACGTGCTCGTGTATGAGCGTACCGCTCTGGCACAATTAAATTCATTCATACGGCGAGGAAAAATTGCGAGACGACTTAACTTGAAAATAAAATCGATCAGTCTATCAGTATTCATATCAAATCCTAACCGTTTGGATTTGAGGTCGGACGGAGAAGACATGACGTGAATTTTTAATCCTAACTTTACTTCGTTATTACAGGGTTTAGGGAGTATATGTATTTAATAAAGTAATATTAAAAAACCGGCTAAGTGCGAGTCGGACTCGCGCACGAAGGGTTCCGTACCATTATTTATAAAAACGAGCAAAAAGTCACTTTTTTGTATGGGAAAATGACTAAAACCCCTTTAATATTTATTTTATTCTGTTTTTAGTATTTGTTGCTATAGCGGCAACAGAAATACATAATCTGTAGAATTTTCAACTGGCTAACTATCACGGTTCATGAGATACAGCCTGGTGACCGACGGACAGCGAAGTCTCAGTAATAGGGTCCTGTTTGAGTTTTGACCCTTTGGGTACGGAACCCTAAAAAGAGATTTCAAAGCCAGAATGCCAGAACGTCTTTCTCAAAATCTCTTAAGGCGGAAACACACTTACGTGTCGTGGCGTGTCGTGACGCGCCAGAAGCATTTTGGTTTCATACATTTAATATGGTTAGGGTAGCATGGCGTGTCGTGTCGCAACGATGTATGAAACCGATAGGTATGCTTCTGGCGCGTCACGACACGCCACGACACGTAAGTGTGTTTCCGCCTTTATACTAGATGTAGGATACAGAGCAGAAATACTTCGTTTAAGCTTGCCGATACCTAGAAACCATGTCGAGCGATTTAAAGTTATATTACACTTTCTAAGAAATATAAATGCGACGCTTATCTCGCATTTTTCGGAAAGTGCTGTAAGTAACGTCACAGTTAATTAACATAGTTATCAAACAGGTTGTGAAAACCTCAAATAGACTTCGTGGTTGAATTACGTTTACCTTTTATCTTTTTCGTCATTTTACATGCGATGCAGTTGCATACTATCGTATCTGTGTTTCTCTAATTTATTTTTAATTTATTATAGGTACCTAGAACTGATTGGTGATGTCATCAGTGATGAGTAGGTACTGATTAGTTACGGTGAATCGAGTTATTTCCGAATAATTATTGTTGTCTGATCGATAACGACACAACCACTATGTTGGCATCTTCTGTTTATTTATTTCTGTCGAGCGACGTTTTTATTTTAATCGTCATTTTTAACCACCGACCAAAAAAGAGGGGAGGTATAAGTTTGACGTGTGTATCTGTTTGTGGCATCATAACTCCTAAAACGATGAACCGGTTTTGATAAAGTTGGTTTCATTTGAAACGTGTCTTAATCAAGAGTGTTCATCATAAACAACATACGACTTTCCGAATCGAGATCGAATCGAAGCTTTTGTGAATAAGGGGGCTGGATTGATTTATACAATATATAGATATGCCTGTATAGGGGATAATCCAATTTTTTTTTTCTTTGTCCGTCGGGTAGTTTATTGAAAAGTATTGGACACGTATTTTTTCTTTTTTCACGTGGTCATAAAATTACGGAGATATATTGAGTTGAAATGGCGCATGACGTCACATGTAGGTAAGTTTTATACCTTGTTATTGTGACGTAGTAAGCCCCCACTCTCCAACTTTAATGAGTTTTAAGTAAGTAATTTTTTGATATTTTGATAAAACAAAAAGTACGTGTCTAATATTTTTGTATTACCTGTCTGACGGACAAATTAGAATGTCGTTTTCTTTACCCAGTCCGGTCCCCTATTGCAATACACCCCAGCCAGGTGTCAAGTCACACAAAGCACTTGATCCTGATAAGGTTTCATAACGCATCTGATATCTAAACGATTACAGTCTATTGTTTGCAAAGAGTTTATTGACCTAGGCAAATTGATTCAAGGAGGTTTTATATTGCCTTTTATGATTGTGGATATAGCCATATTATTTGTGATGCGAGAAGCCACTGGGATATAAGACTTAGGTACCTACCAATGAAGATCTATCGAAGATCAGCATCCACAAAACCGTAATTATTACTCAAACAATTGTAACCTAGCAGAAAGGTAGGACCCAAAGACTAAAATCCGTCCGCTATCATTTACTCCTTTTAAAGTGAAACTTTTATTACATCGTCTCAAACTTTTTCGTCTGTGTGTTGCATGTCGCGTGACGGTATTAGTACTGGTACTGGTACAATTTTTCAAATTGGATCAGTAGTTCCTGAGATTAGCGCGTTCAAGCAAACAAATAAACTCTTTAGCTTTATTATTAGTATTAGATTACATTTATTTCTAACTTATTGCAATAAAATAATATTGCGACTGTAAATTGAGATGTCTATATCTTTCAAGTTGATCAAACTGCACACGGTTTGTTTTGATTAAAATCGGTTAAGTAGTTTAGGAGTTCATCCCGGAAAAACAACGTGACGCGTAATTTATTTATATGTATATATATGTGCTAGCTGTCCCGCGCAACTTTGCCTGCGTCACATA
Organism: Cerastis leucographa; assembly: GCA_963082945.1. Taxonomy (NCBI): domain Eukaryota; kingdom Metazoa; phylum Arthropoda; class Insecta; order Lepidoptera; family Noctuidae; genus Cerastis; species Cerastis leucographa. Next base: position 18,524,112 of record OY720361.1, on the reverse strand, counting down.
TTCCCCGTTTTCGCAACATTTTTCATTGCTGCTTCGCTCCTATTAGTCGTAGCGTGATGATATATAGCCTATGTCCTTCCCCAGATTGAAATCTATCTTCTTGCCAAAGGGTATTGTTCATTCTCGGCTTTAACGTAGACAAGTTGTTCAGTTAAAAGTATTTTTATGATTAAATATAAATAAATCTAAAATGAATATTTTTTGTATACTCGTAGTTGGAAAGTAAATCTAAAAACATGTCGTTTAAAAAGTATTTAATCCGATTGAATTACAAAAGAGTCGCCATCTTTTTGGTTACAGGCTGATTTTGTGTTGCCACATTAATAATAATGGTGAGTTGTCTCTTTTTAAGATAATAATTGATTTCTAAATCCGAGTCAAAAATATGTATTTTCTTGAGAATGTATTATCAAATCAACTGATTTTCAAACGCATCTGTGTTTATTTTCCTTTCAATACTTTAAAAATGAACAAAACACTAATCGCTTTTGACCTGCAAATCATTTTCCATTCGATTTAATAAATCGATTATTGTACAATCGTTTTTTTTTGGCAGCACCTGTCATCTGTCAATAATGACGTACAGTGAAAAATAAACATTACATTCGCTTTGCCTCGAGCAAAGACTCCCTCATTGCGAACTTTTCTGTTTTTGTTATAATGGACTCTGATACCGCTCCAATTGAAGACCCGGGTTTACCTTTGGACACTGTATCTGCTCATGACGATGACCCTGGCGCTATTTTGTTAAATATTGAACCGGCTTGAAATAAAACCTTGGCATGAACATTGACGCTCCTGTGCAGGATCTTATTGCCGATGTGTCAATTGCGGCATAGATATTATTTATCGCAGAAGTCGCACTCACGCATTGAAATACTAACAGTAATTCGACATTGGACTGCTCCACAAGTGGTAAGCTAATGTTCTATTAATATTTTTAAAATAATCCATACGAACTGAATAAAAATAAATATGCTTGTCTTATTTGTAGGTTACAGTCCAGAGCTTTGTCTGTCATTCTTGCTGGATGTTGGCTCTCAACAATGCAGCGGATCAAGAAAATGAACCAAGCACAAGTAGTGGTCAGCAACGACAAATAAGTGTAAATTGTGGATGTTCAATACTACATACAAGATATCATGTTTTGCATACAAATTCCGAAAGAGAAACACACATAAGAAATGTAATTATGGAGTGGATATCACCATGGTTGGTACTGTCCTTTTTATGTATTTTATGTTTCCATTTAGAATATATTAAATAAAAAATACTATTATAGAAATGAAAATATGTAATACATTATGTGTGAGGAAAAAAAAGATGTCAGTTTGTGTTTCAACCAGTGACTATGAATGAAATTCTTTTAGGTTCATGGATTTGACCGCATCTGCCCTCCATGTTGGCAATGTGCTGATAGAGCACCACTTCCTGCTTTAATATCTGCAAATGTACCAGCATAAGCAGAAACAATAACCTTACCAGATTATACTAGAGCATCTGATACACAGGCTTTTTGTTTTTGTCCCTGTTGTGACTCATCGCAGCGATTGAGTATCCCAACATTGCTAAGGGGGAGAGAGCCAGCAACCTCCTTGGAGGTTTACCTTTAACTGGCAATTGCGCTTGGTATGAGGAGAAATTCAAAGCGGGCATATTTATATCATAATTACTAATGATCTGCAAGGCAGAGAAGCAATAACTCAATATTGTTGCAATTGCCTTGTACAGCTAAGAATGGTGGGCTGCTGTGCTCATGTTATGACCATAATATGGTACTTAAGCTGGGCAAGGCACAACAATAGGCAGGCAAAATAATATTAGACTGCCTGCCCAGTTTTTAGATAATATTTTATTTATTTGTGATTCGGAATAAAAGTTATTGAAAAAATATATTATTTTTATTTTTTTTTCCATTTAAATCACCTCAGGATGAGTTACTACCACATTAAAAGGAAGAGAATATCATTATAGGAAAGCTACAAATCATGTTTTTTGGAAATAAAATACTCATAACTAACTTTTTTTCAGCGACAAGCCTTATCATTACACATGCTAAATATGAACTATTTTTACACTTTCCAGCAATCTTATTACTATAATTCGTTTCTTAGAGGTATAAACTATTAAAAACCCCTGTCATTAAATATTATAGTTAATGTCCACGTTAAGCCAAGTTACCCTAACAAAGTGAGCAATTCCCTTTAATTAATATCCGATCAGCCGTTTAGTCGTGAAAAGGTAACAAACAAACAGAGTGACATTCGCATTTATAATATTAGTATGGAAGTATGGATATATAGATTGAAGAGTATATATCATCTCTCTTTATCTACATCCAGTTCGAATGGAAGCAGACCAACATAGCTGGGAAAAGCCGAAAAGGCTAGGCAGATGATGATGATCTCTCTATAAGTCATGTCAACTTTCATTCTCTTAATAACATATCAAGGACGGTCCCATAAACTATCTTGAATCATATTAAAACTTGTCTAATATCTGTTCTCATTTTATTATTAGTCTACTTATTGAATACTAGTAACCTACTATTGAGCATTATGCATCGACCAATGAGAAAATAAGAAACAATCATTTGTTGTTGTAATTTACTATCGCAGCGAACTTTGAACTCAGAAACATGCAGTTCAGTCTTTGAAATGACAAATGAGCACAAATTACTACGCATATTTATTGTACATTCAACCTATTCTCTTATTGTCTCCAATCGTTTACATGCACTGCTAGTCTGCTACCTAATCAAATACTTAGTGTTCTAAGTAGATTTTTAATTGACCATTGTTGTAATAGGTCCTAAATTAAATTGTACTTTATCTTGTATGTTATTTAGTTTATTATTATCACATTTTGATATTTACCTAAGAGATACAAAAGTATTTAATAATTCATGTTTACTACCGAACTGGTAGTCAGTTATTATTACAAATGAGTGATCCCTTAAATAACGAATGAGTTAATATTTTATTTCAGCTTGGGTCTCACTGAAATTCAAATACCAGTTGTATTGTAATAGCTTTATATATTTCATGAGCTCCTTATAAATAAAGCATATTTTATGGAAAGTAGGTGTTCATTTAAGCATTGTTTAGGATGCCAAGATTGAAAACTGGTAGTGCTTTATTGTTTTTATCAACATTTAACGAATATATAAAGCATCGAAATATTTGTTTAGATTATAAGTCATTCACCAGCAGATATCAAACAAGTCTTCAAATCAATGCTGTGTGTTTGGAGACACATAAGAACTGTTTTCATTAAAACAGTTATTATGTGTGTGGAAAACACACAGCATCGAAGCAAGGTGCTTGCTAGTGTTTGAAGATCTCTATGATCTGTCAGTTGGACAGGTACATTTCTAGGATGCATTCTGCTTAGGGGGTGAAATAGACAAGGTAAGAGAGACAATTGCGTTTATATTCAGGCTTAATTTACGATGTATCTTCAAATCGATGCTGTGTGTTTTCTACACACATAATAGTGTTCTTTAAGTGACAATATTGTCTGCTGTGTTCTACATATTTACCTAACGAGGTACAAAAGTACTTAATATGGCGGGGATAGATATCAATGGGTGTGTATATGATACAGTTAATCTAGATAATGAGAGTTATCTTGAACTATTCTAGTAACCTGTAACTACGCAAATAGCAGAAATAGTTGCTCTAGCTTAATATCAATAAACAAATGGAATTATAGAAGTGTTTGTGATTAATGTATTCATACAACCCTCCTAAATTCATTTAATCCCATAAAACTACTTGACTTTTTTCACACAAGTCTGTCAGTTTTTCATATTTGTGAAATATCAAGTAAGACTGCACAGGGTTTCCTCAAATACTTAATTTGTAGAATAGTTTCTATTAAAGTCACACTAGGAAAAGTGGAAAATCAGATGTCTCGTTAAAGTATCTACTGATCGTAATAGTAACAGTAAAGATATCACAAACCAACCAACGCGGAGCTCTCTTATCGCTCTTTGCGATATTGAATTCTTGATACTAACCCTTTTACTGGCTGAATACAATTGCCTCGTATTTTCTTCTGCCCTTTGGTCAAAAGCGGTACTTTAAAAAAAAAATGAAAAGGGATTGTTTTCAATATTACTTTTACGTTTTTTTTATTGCTGAAGGACAATTAATTTTAAATCCACTTAAGTAACTGGAAGGTCATTTTCTTGTGTTAACTTTAATACTTTCAGGGAAAACGTAAAGCTAACAAGTCTCTAATTTACAAACCAAAGTTGTTATGATGATTATAATTATTATAATGGGGAACACAAAAGGGTCAAAATATTAGTATCAAATACACCTAAAATTGGAGCGTAGAACGTGTACATTACATTAGTTTTTATTTTACTTCAATACATGCAGTATTTCCGAAGTAATAACGACGAGAAGTTTAAGTTCTCTTTTTCGTGTATGAATTTCCGCGATTACGCGCGCACATACTAACACGTCACACCCCTGCTCAGTCCGGTGCGTTGACCCTACTAAATTAGGCGCGTCTCGTTTCATTTTGTTTCGATCGTCTTCTTTTTCCTATTAAGTACTTATAGGTTTCTTGTATTTCAAAGTAATAATATAATTCGGCTGTTTAAAGTAATAATAAATACAGCTGTCATCAACTTTTTCCTCATTTTTGGATCCTCAGGCACATAAAAAAAAGAGTTAGTCAGGTGTTTTAACTGTTGAATTGAAGCACCGAGGCACAATACATTTTAGGGTTCCGTAGCCGAATGGCAAAACTCGGAACCCTTATAGATTCGTTATGTCTGTCTGTCTGTCCATCCGTATGTCACAGCCACTTTATTCCGAAACTATTAGGACTACACAGCTGACACTTGGGTAGCTAGATGTATTCTGAGAACCGCTTAATGATTTTTGTACATAAAAAAAAATAGATTACGGGTATCTCCTCCCCCACACGGAATTTGAAACTAAAAAAAAAACCATCAAACCTATACGCGCGGGTCTGGTGGGTGTCTATAGATTTAGATAGGTCTTTAAAAATTACATTGAGGTTCCTATAACAATTTTTTTTTCAAACTCAATCGTTTCAAAGATAGACACTTCCAAACGTGTCCCCCCCTCTAATTACTAAAGTAAGAGTAGAAAAATTCTGAAAAAATATTGGGATGTAGCAGAACGTAAAAAAAACTTTCAATGAAAATTGGTTTGAATAAGATTTGATATTTAGTTTTTGAGATATGGGACTGTTTCACCAAACTGCAGCAGTAACTTTGTTTTTCATTAACTTACTATGAAAAAGAAATTTAGTTTTGCGGTTGAGTGGAAGTTTACTAATGAATTACCGTTCATGATATTGTTATTATATTGTTTGGGGCTATGGAACCCTGTATGCGAGTAAGACTCGCATTTGGCCCGTTTTTTTGTTCCATTTTTACCACACAGAACTTTATAATTTAGTTTTTTCACGCGCATCGTCGTGCAAACGAGAGCGCGATTGTCGAATGACCGGGGGTGTGACGTCATCAGATAGCAAGCGCCCGCTCGCGTTTTTAAAAACCTTCGGCCGGAAATACGCACTTTGATCGTCAATATCTCAGCCATTTTTTAAGATATGAAAAAAGTAAAAACACAGTTTTTCTCGTAATTTTTTGTAGATTTATTTGTCACTAGCTGTCCCGCGTAACTTCGTCTGCGTCACATTTTCCCCGTTTTCACAACATTTTTCATTGCTTTTCCGCTGCTATTGGTCGTAGCGTCATGATATATAGCCTATATCCTTCCCCAGGGTGAAATCTATCTTCTTGCCAAATTTCATTAAGATCCGATCAGCCGTTTAGTCGTGAAAAGGTATCAAACAAACAAACATACAAACAAACAACCAAACAAACAAACAGAGTTTCTTTCGCATTTATAATATTAGTAGGGATGTAAAGTAAAAAACGTTTGTCAGACCCATTCTGTAATACACATCCGAAACGGGCGCGAATATTTTGACCTACATGGAAATTGTAAAAAACGTAAGAAATTCTTAATTTTGCGTTCTGCCCTGGCGCTGCCCTGTTTTACATTACACGAAAGAAAATGTAATGCCCCATTCGACGTTCACGTTTTTCAAACATGCTAGAAGTTATCTCGAAACAACAATGTAAGACAATAAAAAAATAAAATAAACTGTCTATGTACACTTTACTGTGTACATGACGGGTCATCATCATTATGTACAGTCAACAAAATAGTTAGGTATGTAGGCAAAAAATCCATCCACTGCTATTATTATATTTCTTCTTTAGGAACATTTAATACCTTTTGAAAGATGAAATATTAGTGGATGGATTTTTTTGCCCTAACCTAACTGTTTTGTTGACTGTACACACAGCGTGATTAATGCATGTTTTGAGTCTTATGTGTACTTACTTAGGTAGGTGTTTCAGGTTTTATTTTAAGGCGCAGATATACGACTTTTAATGATTTTAAATTGAACATCACGTCTAAACTAAAAGTTTTATTTCTTTGAAAAAAATATATGTTGTACTAGACAATTTTCTTTATAAATTGATATGTGAAAATGTGAAATTATATTTTTATAACATAGTGTAATTAATTTGTAAATTCATGTCTAACGCGGACAAAAAAACGATAATGACGCAAAAACTATCGGACGTATTTGCATGAAACTTTGACCATCTGAAAGACAATTTAACAACCCATATTTTAGTATACGGCTTTTATTTGTATTGTGTTTGATAAATCAAGGTGGGTTGTTTTTCCGAATAATCTTGGTGCGCGTTGAAGCGTTACGCATGCATTTTTACTCACTCAAGGTCGCGGGCACTTATTGTCGCCTTAAGAATGTTCAGCTGTTTGTGCCTCTGCCTAGGTATTGCATCTATTAAGTATTTGAATTAGAAAAATATTCACCTAAATATTTAGCTACATAAAATTCACTGACAGACCACTTACCTAAACCTTTGAATTCCTAAAATCACATGCACACGGCACCCTTAAGAATTCATCTATATTCATCCTCGACCTCCATAGAAAATCGTATATTTTGCTATAATAGGAAACCATCGGGCACATGGCATGTAGATAGAAAAACATGAAATGTGTCATCAGCAGTGATCGGAGTAGGTCGATTGAATTGGGGTCATTGATCCGAAACGTATATATTAATATGGAGATTCCTCTGGAATTGGTTGATTATTAAAAAAAAAACCGGAACTACTTAGGTAGGAATTGTATTAAAATGAGCAATATTATATTCTTCATATTTTTTTTAACGGCACACAGTCACGATTTGACACAACCCAACGACCAATCAGAACTCAGAACAAAGGTTCAAGGGTCGTGCAGTAACTAACTAACTAGTAATAATATCACTACCAACATTAACAATATTTAATTGAATCCGGAAATACCGGAATTACTTTCCGGAAAAATGGCTTATCCATGTTTTTCTTTCTGTGTGCATTTATGATACAAGTACCAAAAATCTAAAGTGTCCACACAATGGGTGCCAAGTCCAAGAGATGGACAGTGCCGCCGAGCCCAGCCCAGAAAGCGGCGGCGACAACCTAGACGCGTAACGTGAGGCCTGGAGGTCTACTCTCTTTCTCCGAAACGTTACTTCGGCAACGAACGAAAACTAAACGTAGTTACGTTTGTGACCGTACTCTATATAATTTGCGGACGCACACAATAACATTCAATACATTCGTTGTGTGTGAATTCGAACTTCTTGTGTGCGTCCGCAAAATTATATAGAGTAGGGTCACAAACGATACTACGTTTAATTTTCGTTCGTTGCCGAAGTTACGTTTCGGAGAAAGAGAGTAGACCACCTGGTTCGAAGTAGTGCGAGAAAATAGTTCGTGGAAGGAATTGGGGGAGGCCTAACCTAAGTAAAGGTCGGTCTAAGAAAATTCTTCAAATAAAATAACCTTATGATATCCTTACCGAAACACTTGCATGAAAAACTTACTCACCGCAGGATAAAAAACATACTTCATATTAACACGTCCAATAACAGACTCAATATAAGTCGACTTACTAATATTAGAAGGCCCATATAAATACAACTGTTTACGTTTAAATCCTACTGTCTTCAAATAATCATTCCACCACATAGGTACACACACCTCCATAGTACAATTAACATAACATTCATAAATAGGTCGCAAGCGGGGAGGGTCTGTATTTATGCTTTCACGGTTGCACAACGACACGCTTTGCCTACGCTCTGCATGGTAGTATAGATGCAGGCCTACCTTACTGCCTCCCTCAGAGGTGGTAGGGTGGCGGGGTCTTGAGGGGGAGCGCCACGGTCGTGTAGATCCTCAAGGCAAGTCTGGGGGATTCACCTTCACGAGGTTGCCACCCTGTTCTTGGTCTAATTCCATAAGAAATAGACGCAACAAAAACCCCCGGGCGCTTTTTCGTACTCTTTTCCGAAAGCCAAAATCCCAGGCCTATGGAAATCCCTTACCCCACTCCCATGATCCCACGCCCAGACCCTCCCTCCTTTTCCCCCGTTTCCTTTCGGTCCCTGAGGACGGGCAACCTCAAATCCAAAAAAGCCCACCCCAAAATCCAAAATGCAGAGTGGAAAAAATAATATTCCCCAGGTGGGTCCCGGCGATGCCGGGGAATCCCACACCGATTCGTCGGTCTGCTCCCACCGTAATCTGGGGGGGGGCACCAATCTGCCAAGTAGTGCCGCGCCTTCTGCGCGGCTGGCCTTAGCGCCAACAACACCGGCTGCGGATCACGCGCCCACACACACTGAAATGGCTGCGACTTCTGCGCCGACTGACACGAAAACGACTGCGACACCTTCCACAAGTGCCTGGCAACAGAGCATTGTAAGGAAAAGTGTGACGAACAACCCTGACAACGACACTAATAATGCCAGAATCTCCAGCCTTAACAGCGAACTCCGCGCGCTGGCACTCCAGCGCGAGAAGATCGAGGTAAGGTTGAGAGACATAGGCTCTCTCGGGACGGGAAAGGAAGCGGAATCTGGTGGTTCTGGTTTTATCTCTGTGGACGAAGTACGCATGCTGAAAACCAAGCGCGGAAAGATCCGGAACAGAGAAAGAGAACTCAACAACCGTTTGCGCAGAACCCGCGAAGGCAATAGCCAGCGCGAAGCGCAAGCGGTTAGTTGTAAGGGAGTACGCGACCAGCTACAAATACGCGAAGGGGTAACCCAGCGCGAAGAGCAGCCGGACGCGGAAACGAGCGGGCAGGGAACAGTACGCGAAGGGGAAACCCAGCGCGAGAAGTCACTGCCCGTACCAGGACCATCCGGAGGAAACAACCAGAACCGCATCGAGGTGACCCAGGACCGACTACGCACGAGACAGAAACGAGGCAAGCGGGCTGGGTCCTCGCGCGGGGTGACCTTGGCACATAAAAGTTCGCTAGGCCCCACAGAACCACAGCCCGGTCCAAGTGGCCGGGCAGCGGCAAAGAGGGACCGACCGGACGACACGGCCTCGCCGAGTATGCTCCAGGGGGACACTAAGCGCCTGAGAACCCAGACTGCTCAAGGGGAGCAGAGAACCTACGCGCGAGCCACACGGGATATTCCTGCGAGACTTGCCGTAGCGATCTGCCTCTCGCCTCCATCCAGAGATATGACAACTGACGAGGCGGAGCATATCAAGCTAAGCCTGGAGGACCTGATCATGGACACGTGTGCCGACCCCTCCCAAACCATCATCCCATCCTTCCGAGGGTACCCCAGGGTAGCAGACGGCACGGTACACGTGTGGTGTGAGGATGAAAATGCCCTGACTTGGCTGACCCAGAACGTGCCCAGACTAAAACTACCGAACACAGACGCGACAATGACTGTCATGAAACAGTCTGACGTACCGACCCGGATCCGAGCAGCGCTCTTTGTACCCAGGTATAATGGGGACATAGCGCGGCTGCAAACTATCCTGACCCGCCAAAATCCCTGGTACACCGTCGGTAGGTGGTCTTTGTACAGGGCGACATCGGTCGGTGGCGATAACCACGGGACTTATTTGACCCTGGGAATCCCACCGGAAGAAGTCGAAAAGGTCTTGGGGAGGGAGCGGCGGGTGTCGTACCTACTTGGGTCGATATACGTGCGCTTTTTCCCCAACACCCATCCCTCCGACACCCCGACGGTCACTGAACCGACAATACCGGCACCGACAGCACTTGACGTGACAATGACTCAGCTAGAGGAGGAAATGGCCAAAACGGCGATGGCTGACGCCGACGCTATGTGCATGCCAACCTCACCGTCAAAATGGACGGAGCAGCTGCTCTCGTCGTCACCAGCACTGAGCGAGGACCGGCACGGACTGACGGACGGGGGAGAGTTATCCGATGCATCCGTCTCCTCCTAACTCCACCCCACTACCCCCCACATCCCGACCCCTAAACATCATCCAGACAAACCTCCAGCACAGCCAGACGGCTACCGCCTGCCTACGCAGGGCACTGGAGATGGAACCCCGGACTATCGCACTCATACAAGAGCCGTGGATCCGCAATAACAGAATATGCGGCCTCGGTAACATTGGAGGTAAGCTGATCCTCGACACCCAAGGCACAAATAAACCACGAACCTGTGCCTATATACCCAAAGATATACCTACCACCACACTCACGCAATTATGTTCCAGAGACCAAACAGCCGTCAGGCTCAAAACCGACGGCGACGCACCCGATATCGTCCTAGCCTCGATATACATGCCAGGCGAGGATGCTGACTGCCCACCGAAAGAGATGGCCGACCTGGTAAGGTACTGTGAAGAAGCCAACCTGGACCTGGTCATCTGCACGGACTCTAACGCCCATCACCCACTTTGGGGTTCCAACAAAGCCAACACTAGAGGTGAGGTACTATGCACATATCTGTTTTCCACTAACCTTAATATCGCAAACCGCGGCTCGGAACCCACTTGGGTCACATCTCGCGGACAAACGATTATTGATCTAACGCTGGCGTCGGATAACGCGACAAAACTTATCACTAATTGGCACGTATCCAACGAGCCTTCCTGCTCTGATCATAGAAGGATTCGCTTCTCACTAGTGGCCACTATAGATAGACCCGGACCCAGGCGTAACCCACGCCGCACCAATGTACCAGGCTACAAGCGGCTGCTGGCCTCCCTACTAGCACAGCACCAAACGCCACAAATCCTAATGGATCCCAAACAACTAGAAGACACCATAACAAAACTATCAGAATCGATAATCGAAGCCTACCACGCCTGTTGCAAGCTCAGAGATCCAAACACCAAGAAGAAGGGTAACTCCTGGTGGAATGCGGAACTTAGTGAGCTCAGGCAAACCATGCGCAAACAATTCAACAGAGCTAAAAACTCCAGACTACCAGAAGATTGGGACTCATACAAGAAAACACAATGCACCTTCAAGAAACAAGTCAGGTATGCCAGTAGGGCAGCCTGGCGGAAATTCTGTGAAGAAATTGAATCAAACAGCGAAGCCGCGCGTGTAAGGAAGATCCTATCTACTGATCAGGACCGCACCCTCGGCTCGCTGAAAACCTCAGACAATACCTACACCAAGTCGGACCACGAGACTAGCAAAGTCCTTCTGGAAACCCACTTCCCAGACTGCAATCTATCTGAAGACAGAACCTGGGCGAGTGAACCAAGGCACATACCAAATGACCAAGACTGGGCCAGAGCCCACACCATAGTGACTACAGAGAAAATAAAATGGGCAATAAAGACTTTCAAACCATACAAATCCGCAGGCTTAGATGAAATCTTCCCGGCCCTGCTACAATGGGGAGTAGACGTCCTAACGCCATGGCTGACAGCCATCTTCCAAGCCTGCATAGCACAGAAATACATACCACTCACATGGCGGGAGGTGAAAGTCATTTTCATCCCCAAACCAGGCAAACCCGATTATACACAACCCAAGGCGTACAGACCAATAAGCCTGACATCCTTCCTACTGAAAACTCTCGAGAGACTCTGTGATCGGCATATTCGGGACGGACCTCTTCGGGAGCGGCCACTTCACAAACAACAACACGCGTACTCCACAGGGAAATCAACAGAATCTGCACTGCATAGTGTGATCTCCAAGATCGAATGTGCAGTGGACCACAAATGCTCTTCACTAGCTGTCTTCATTGATATAGAAGGCGCTTTTGACAAAACCATCTTCCATAGCATCAGCACAGCCCTCGAGGAACACGGTGTGGACTCGACCCTGCGGGGATGGATCACAAACATGCTCCGACTAAGGGCCGTACAAGTTACGGTAAATGACACAACTAGAGCCATGGTAGCGAAGGGCTGCCCCCAAGGTGGTGTCCTTTCACCGCTACTGTGGAACCTTGTAGTAGACAGCCTCATCAAGCGTCTAAATAGCAGAGGCTACTACACGGTGGGCTACGCTGACGATCTGACCATAATAATAAATGGAACACACGAAAATACGCTATGCAACCTTATGCGCCAAGCCTTGAGGATAGTAGAAGACTGGTGCAAGGAACATAAGTTAGCAGTGAACCCTACCAAAACCGAACTCGTCCTCTTCACAAAGAAAAGGAAGCTGCCAACTTTACAGCTACCAAGCTTCTTTGGAACCACACTAAGCCTGTCGACTGAAACCAAATACCTGGGTATCTTTTTGGACAAACAGCTGAACTGGGCGAAACACACTGATTACATCACCACAAAAGCTAGTATAGCCTTATGGCAATGCAAAAGACTACTCGGGAGGAATTGGGGCATTAGCCCCAAAATCACCTACTGGCTATACACCACAGTTATCCGACCAATCATCACATACGGCTCTTTAGTTTGGTGGCCCAGGACCAATCTTAGTACGACACAAAAGGATCTCGAGAAACTACAAAGATTTGCCTGCGTAGCAATCACCGGCAGTATGAGAACTTCTCCCACTGCCGCCTTACAGGCGATGCTGGGGCTTCCACCTCTACACCTTGTCGTAAGAGAGGAGGCAGCCAAAGCGACTTTCAGACTCGAAGCATCCGGCACTTTAAGCAATGACTCCAGAATCAAACACACACGCATCAGAGTAGATGCCATAAAAGAACAGCCTATGATGGCATCACCCATCGACAGAACCCTGAAAACCCACTGCTTCCAAAAACATTACAACGTCGTACTCACAGCGGAGTCGTGTGACTACTCAGGCACAAAAGAGCTAAGAATCTACACTGATGGATCAAAAACCGATGACGGGACAGGTGTCGGAGTGTTCTCCGACGACCTAAATATAAAAATATCCAAACCACTTGGAATGCTCAACTCTGTTTACCAAGCGGAGTGTGTAGGTATTATCCAAGCGGCACACGCTATAGAGGTCAGAGAGGTCACGTATACCAACATTCGTATACTTTCTGACAGTGCCTCGGTTCTCCAATCCCTAAACAGTAATCAGATCACGTCGAAACTGATACTAGAATGCCATAACGCCCTAGAACGAATCACGGTACTAAGCCACAACACGGTAACACTACAATGGATCAAAGGTCACAGTGGATCCCTGGGGAACGATGCGGCGGATGAACTCGCCAGAAGAGGATCTAGCACAAAACCCTATGGACCCGAGCCCATTGTGCCCGTTCCTTTCAAGCAGCTAAGAAACTGGTTAAAGGATCACACTCGAACACAAGCGGAAAAATGGTGGACCTCGACACCCGGATGTAGGCAGGCCAAGGAAGCCATGCCATCCCTTGATACAAAGCTGACCAGGCGCCTTCTGCGTCTGGACAGGGATGGACTGCGCCTGGTGTCGGGGACCATCACTGGACACTGTTCACTGAATAAACACTTTTACACTCTAGGAATCACTGATACTCCCCTGTGCAGAGCATGCATGAATGCGGAGGAAACGGTGGCGCATGTGCTGCTTGACTGCACCGGTGTCACTAAGATTCGCGAGGCAACCCTGGGAACACCAGGATCCCTCGCGGATACCCTGAGAAGACCGGGAAGTCTAATCTGCTTCTGGAGGGAGGTGGGCTGGTTGGAATAACGGCCACTATGGCTCACGCACAATGGTCCACTTAAGGGACTAAGTGCGGAAACCAGAAACCCCATGAAGAAGATGATAGGTCGCAAGCGCCATGTCTGTGTGTTGCATGTCGCGTGACGCTGACGGTCGGCCGCGGAGTAGGGATAAAGTGTTGACTTCACTTTATCCCTACTCCGCGGCCTACCTACTCCGCGCTATAGTGTGAAAAGTTTCACTTTTACCGTGGTTTCATAAAACCACACAATCCTTTTTTGTAAAAAAACGATAACAACACCGATGCTCAATAACAAATGGATCATCAAATCGGAACCTTGAAGTTTCTGAGGAGAGGACTAGACCCAAGGGTACAGAACCCTAAAAATTAAAAAGTAAAGGCGGAAACAAACTTAAGTGTCGTGGCGTGTCGTGACTAGGGCTTGCATTCGAACATTCGAATATTCGAATTATTCGAATAATAAACTGTTTCAAATATTCGAATAGAAAAGTTGCGATATTCGAATATTCGACCAATTTCTAGAAAACAAAACTCAACAATCTGATGTGCACACAAAATTCAACGTTCATGCACTCCGTCCAGACAAGGCAAACGTCATTCGACGAGCGGGCGTTACGAGTGTTATGTGTAGGTTAAAATATCTACACAATCCCAGAATAATTCAGAGGCACCTTCGGATATTTTCCCATACCAGGAAACGACACGATTGCTAAAGTTACAACTGAGATTAACAACGGATACTTTAGTCAAATACAAGACTTTGATAACAATGAAGTTAGATCGTTAGTTGATTATCACCAGCAGCAGCGACAGCGACAAAATAAAGCAATTCAGGAACTGCAATAAGCTTCTAGGAAGCACTACAAAAAAGATCAATGAGACCGTTTTAGCAACTTTTTCCACATCTATTGCAAATTTATCATGTAAGTAGAGAAGAGTTGGAAACGACAATCCTAATGCGAATGGCGCTATTTGATAGAGAAGGTCTTAGACAAGTAAATTTGAGCCAAGCATACGACTTTCTGCACTGTATACCACCCACAAGTGTAGAGTGTGAAAGGGTGTTTTCTTCCAGCAAATATATTTGCAACCATCTAAGATGTGCCTTAAACGATGATTGCATGGATGTTCTAAGTTTCCTTAGGTCCCACTTCCAGGGAAAACATTGAAGGACACGACATAAGATAATTAAGTACTGTAATTTTCTGTACTAATTGTAGTGTGCTACTTAGATCTGATCATATCTCGTGATCACTATGATTTACTGTTAAATGATCAACATCACACATTGTTCGTGTGACATTGACCATTTAACATTAAGAAAACGATTTGACATCAAATGTTTAATTGCGTAACTTACTTGTTATTATTTTGTTTGATTTTATTATTTATTATAATACTCATAAATGATTTTATAAGACTGTTGTATTTGTGTACAGGGTTGAAAAACAAAACAAAAATATTTTATTTTTATAAATATTTTAAGCATTTGTTCCTAATTTCTAATTTTTGTTAATATTATATTAGAAAAATATTGTAGTAATATATTCAGTGCATTATTAATTAAGACTATTTAGAAATTCAACACCGACAAATGATTTCTATAAAACTTTATTTTTTAAATTAATATTCGAATAATTCGAATAATATTCGAAGTATTCGAATATACCCAAATAAATAATCGAATATTCGAATTTCAAAATTGTCGAATATTTGCAAGCCCTAGTCGTGACGCGCCAGAAGCAAATCGGTTTCATACATTTAATATGGTTAGGGACATATTTGCATGGTGTGTCGTGTCGCAACGATGTATGAAACCGATATGCTTCTGGCGCGTCACGACACGCCACGATACGTAAATGTGTTTCCGCCTTGATTCAGCTAAGTGCAATTGATTGTCTTGTAATTGTTCTCTATAGCTCGCCTTTCAATAGCGATTACATTTACTCATAGCTACAGTTGCTTGAAAACGTAAAACTTTCTGGAAGGATGGGTTGCCTCATGGAACTGCCTAGAGGTTCAAGGACATAGTGGAAGTTTCTCAAAGACGGGTCGGCTATATAAATGAAAGACTGGTTAGTAGGCAGTCTGATTTCGATCGAAGTAAACCACTAGTGCGATATCTAAGTGAATAGTGATTAGTTGTGTATTTGTGATTAAGTTTAAGTAAGTGTTTAGTGTTAATAAAGATTTTAGTGTTTAATTGGTATGTGTGTGAATTTGGTGGTTTTATTCTAAACCCTAACTAGTGTAACTAGTGAACACAACAGACAGCCTCCCAAAACACAGTCCTAAACCACAATAAGTACCAACGCTGTAACATAGAAAAATTGTAAAGCCAAATGATTTTAAAAGAGTAACCATGGAGTTTCTTGCCGGTTCTTCTCCATAGGAAACGACCAACCCGAACCGAGCACCTTTTTGTCGACGTTTTACAAGTGCCCATGTGAAATAAAATTATTTTGATTTTGTTTTTTTTTATTTCAATTAAATAAAACATTACAATTGGAGCAAAGATAACAGCAACAGCCAAAACGTTCGTCTATTGTCAATTAAAGCACGACAACAATGCACGTCCTGTCTTAGATCATAACTACATAAGACCAAGTCTTATAGAAACTGGTTAAATCCAGTAAAGAGCCGTGATTCATTGCACGTAGTATACGAAGAGGTCTAGTCGAGATGCAACCGGTTCAACAGACTTGCAAACTTGCAGCCAAGGTCGATTGTGTAAAAGAAAATAGAATTTATGATGACAGTCGTTTTTTATTTAAAAGACTTTTCACAACATTTGTTTGAATAATGACTTCTGTGATGAAAACGTGTGAGATGTTTTTACAGCAAAATATGCGGTGTTGCTTTTAGTATTTTCTTTGGTTTCTAAGCTTGCTAGTACTTTGAAGTGTGTGATGATTTTAATTGTGTAAAGAGCGTTTTCCGGCACTGTCAACTCGCGAATTTTGAATCTTTTTCCTGAAGAAAGCATCATGAATAATAAACAATGCGTAATATTTTAAGAACTAAGTGTTTAGTGTAGTTTTGTATCACGCAATAAATTACACAACAAGATGGGTAAAAAACCGAAAGAAAATGTCGTAAAAATATCAAAAGACCATCTTATAGTAACGTGTAAGATAATTTTTAAAGACATCTTATCTCGACGATATCTTATGTCTCAAGTGCACTGTCGGGCGTCACATACTGTAAAAGTTTTCAAACGTCGAACATTGAAACTGCCAACTCTGTCGTATCAATATTTTGAGCCATCTGCTTTTTTTTTGCAACGATGTGTAACTGACATTGACAGCTGACCCTTTTGAAATTTATAACCATAGAGCTTGGTATTCTTTTGTGAAGAGTGTTGAAGGCCAGACTTTTGACCGTTTAGAAGTGGTCAGGCAAGGCATAAAGTCACTAACCGTCCAAAATCGAAGAGAGTACGAATTATGAAAGGGTTTTATGTATAGGTAGTTATTAATTAAAAGAATAATAAATACCAACATTGATGGTTGGGTAGGAAGGAGGCCAACATAAAAATTGGATGGATTGGGTAAGGAATTATATGAAAGAAACTGGAGTGGTACGGCTAATGGATTTTTATACGTTAATACAAAACTATTCAAGTATTCGTTGAAATATTACTAGGTATGTAAATACTTTAAACACTGCTTGATAACTTATAACAACAGAGTTATTGATGAAATTATCAGTCGGCAATATTATCGGCACGATTAATGCTTTTATTTGTTTATTATTGTTTGAGTATACATTGTAGATTCAGATAACAATGTTTATTAGATGTTGACCTTTACGACGTATGATAAATTTGAAGAAAAAATGGCTTCTGTTTTATATTAGTCGTCTTATGTCTGTCTTGTGTTATGTTATAAAATAAATCTTAACCAACAGGCCTACTATTACTTACTATTAACCTACGTCATCCCACAAATGAATTATAAAGGTGCGACATAAAACACCAAGTTTTCAAGTGGGTGTGAGAATTAGCATTTCAGAGTAAGCATATTTTCTGTTTCCAAGCACTGCTTGAGTGCTTGTAGTGTAGCGCAGCAATCCTTCAGCATATCCAAATATAATTTATATTAAAAAAATGTATTTAAGGGCCCTCGATATCACCCCACACAGTTATACAGGCTGGCCAAAAAGTCGTGGATCAAACGCAACGAGGGGTTAGATGGGGTCATCAGCTGCAAAAAATTGTTCTACGGATGGTCCTTAAGGTCAACCCCTGCAGAGTTATAATTTTTTTTGGCCACCCTGTATATGTATACGTACTGATTTTTGAAGTGAAAACTTTTTTAGCGGTGTTGTGCACTTTTGTGATGGTTAAAAAATGTTAAACTCGCGTCAGGTCTCGCTACAGGACACGTGACCGTGAGGTCACGTAGGTTGCGAAGGAATTCGAACTTTATGACATCTGTCATTGAGTTTGGGTTTCCAAAACTGGATAATTATTTTAAGCACAAACAAAACCTTCGGTTGCTCCAATGAGGTAAAATTCGTAAGACGGATTGTAATAGTTCTGAAGTGTTAAATTTATAATGAAACATAAATTGTCATGTTTGTGTACGAAAGCGCAAAAAATGAATATTGTATTTTACCACATAAATGATAGTACTTTTATACTGATAATTAAAGCAATTTGTGCAAAATTATTTCCTAAACATTCCAAAATATCAAAAATGCACAACGTTAATATTCAAGATTTCACTTCTGCCGGCACTGCGGGAGTGCAACCCGTTTTTTGAAGTGAAACTTGCTATGCGACTTCCAGCAAGGTTGCGTTAAACGTTTAACGCTTCTGGGTAGGGGGAATAGAAAGAGACAGAGCGAGAGTGAATGCGTGGCACTCGAACGCATGCGTGTAGTATTACGAAGTTTCACTTCGCGGAGGGACTCCAAGCACTATTTTTTTCAATCTACTGACTTCTTCTTTTCGTGTGGTTAGTAACCCAACCAACCTAACTTGGTGTCAGATTTTTTTAAGCCACCCATGGGCCTCTGACTTGGCTTAACATGCCGCATGCCGTCGAGAAATATCTGTCAAGCATGCTGGTTTCCTCTTCCTTCACCAAAACTTGTAATATTTATTGTACTATCTGTATGGAAAGCCAAAGCACTATTGTGTTGGGTTTCATAGAAGACCAAGGCAACCAAGGCCTACAGTCTCGGAGGAAAATGTCTGTGGCATGCACTTCTCTTCTAAAATCTTATTGACATTTGGCTACTAAAAATTTCATGTATTAATTAATAGTAAGTACTTGCACAATCCTACAAACTTTCAGAAGTAAATACCATTTATCATAGTATTCTTTCATTATAGTTACAGGCATTCATTATTTATTGTACCTAAGATATTATTTTACAGAAATCACGGAAAATAAAATAAAGACGCAATATTCACCTCAATTGGTTTCGGTCAATTGAAAACCGTACACTAGTGTTGAACACAAATCGTAGTATTGATCACTGTTAATTGGAACACATGGGTGGAACGAGTACCCAATAATTATCGGGAACGATGACCAGTCCGAATTAGTTTTTATTGGTGTTTACAAGACACAGTTCAATAGACAATGTGATACAATTTAACTGGTTTCGCAGATCAATCAGATTGAATCAAGTTTACGTTATGAATAGAGAAATACCAGTATAATGAGGACGTTGAGTTCTTATTATGATATGGATTTTTTTTTTTCTAAAAAATCATGAAAGTCGTAAACAATCATTCGACAAAAATTCAAAATATGCATAGATAACAGGATCCTCATTTCAAATTCTACAGCTCTATTCTCTTTAGCCATAACATCAGGTAGTATGATGAATTCAGCTTAAAAAAAAAACAATGCCCATGTTCTGGCCATAAACACGTTTATTGCGTTATTACGCGTCGTTTGTTATGGCAACGGCTTACATTACACAATTTGTTGTGCGGTTATCTTGGTCGCGCCACGCGATACGCTCGTGATTTTTCACATTATCAGCCAACGCAGCTGCCCGAGTAAATTAAATACCTACATACATAGTTTATAAATATACAGGTTTTTCGCATTCTGGTCGTATAACAGCGTGGCCTTTTTGTTCGTAGGAGTATTTGGACGTAATACTCGGTCAAGGACACGACGCGGTGGGTCGCTGGCTACAAGTTATTTTTGTTGATTTTGGATAACACGTTGACTGTTGAGATTTTCAATGTCAGCTTAGGGAAAAACGTGAATAATTGATACGGAACCCAGATAATTATTAAATTACAGCCAGGTAAATGAGATAAGTTCTAGCTTTTGCCCGTGGCTTCGCTCGCGTAAT
This sequence comes from Cerastis leucographa, assembly GCA_963082945.1. Lineage (NCBI taxonomy): Eukaryota > Metazoa > Arthropoda > Insecta > Lepidoptera > Noctuidae > Cerastis > Cerastis leucographa. Next base: position 18,503,775 of record OY720361.1, on the reverse strand, counting down.
TTTAGAATTTGACAATAACCGTCTCGGACACGTGGCGCCATCTATATAGTCCTCCTGACCGTTTTCGGTCACGGCGGCCAATCTTGGTGGAGATTAACCATCGGCGCGGGAGATATTATAGTGCACAAGTGTGTGCGCAGACACAGCTAGGTGCACTCTCTTTTCGTTATAGTCTGATGGGACAGCAATCTGACACGACCGGAGATAGATCAGGCACACGACCAACGGTTTAACTTGCTTTTCGAGGTACGTGGGTGTCATACCGCCAACTTTCAAACTCCGTGCTACTGCCCCGACTGCCCCGTTGGTCTCGTGGCCGCAAGCGCGACTGCTGAGCGTGGGTTATAGGGTTCGATTCCCGGGTCCGGCAAAAAGTGGTATAGGGTTTTTACATTAGGAATTTCACAGTAGTGGCGCCATATATTATGATAAGAACGTTATATTTGTTTTCTTTGGGATCAGTACATTTTTTCGGGATGAAAGGTTTATGTCCGTTTTTATACACCTGACAACGTATATGCAAAATTTCAGGGTGATCGGTTTAGTGGTTTAGGCGTGAAGAGGTAACAAACAAACAAACTTATTTTCGCATTTATAATATTAGTTAGGAAGTTAGGATTAGTATACCAATGTATAAATCATTTTAAAATGCAATAAATTTGTGTCTGCAATGAATACTTAAAATTGTGATAAGTTGATAACAGACACCTACTTTATGCATACCTGAGTAGGCCTCTATAAAATAACAAAAATAATGTAATGCTAAGAGTTTATTTATTTTAATTTTAGGATAAAATTTTGGGACTACGAAGCGAAAATTCCAACTTCTAAGAGATATGTTTCAGGGACATAAAGTAATTAAACTATAAAAGAAGATTATCATTTTTATCGCTGGGTTTTTAAGCTTGCCGGAGAATAGTGGTTTCGTTAAAATTTGGTTGCGGATAATAAAATATTGTAGATATTATCTTCTACACCATGTTATGACTAGAAAGGGAATAACTTCTATAGAATGATGGTAAATTAATTGGGTTAATGGCAGATAGAATGATGACAATGAATGTAATCTTCACCACCGCACCGTCATCTTAGATATTAATTAGTAGACTCTCAAAACATTATTGTGACACTGATATAATAATGTACCGTTTATACATGACACCAATCACAATATTTTCAACTCTTTACGCTTCTAAAGAAAACAAGAAATGCTGCTTTAATAAAACATCCGTTTACAGCTTAAAAACAAAAGTTATCTCGCCACACTTATTTACTATGCGGTCATTTGCGTGTGCATCTCCGAGGTGATTGCCACGCGGTTTGTCGTCTTAACCTTAAAGCCCATTGTTCAAACTATGAGAAGATTAAGTTATAAATAGAACGGCTAATTTTAGAACCGTGGTCACTGCCACTGCAGGCGGAGGATTGTGAGTATTGTAGTTCACGGACTGATTGATGCCTAGTTTCATTGGGAACAAATTTGCTTTCATGTACTTAATTAACCCCGACCAAAAAAGAGTGGTGTTATAAGTTTGACGTGTGTCTGTGTATCTGTGTGTCTGTCTGTGGCATCTTAGTTCCTAAACGGATGAGCCGATTTTGATAACATTGGTTCCGTTTGAAAGGTATTTTAATCGAAAGTGTTCTTAGCTATATTTCGAGAAAATCCGCTCAGCCATTTGAAGATCATCACCTCTTTTCTAGTTGATGAAGGGATATAAACAACTTCCAGAGTTCTAGTCAATTTGACACCATGGACATTGCCGGGGGGGACGGCCAACAGCACCCCCAATGAGGAGTAGATGATTACAAGGCCTAGGTATTTAACTAAGTAACTCTGACAATAACGACATTGTTTCCGTAATTAAGAATCTTGTTATTTTCATGCTGGGATATAATATAACCATTAACTTTGGTACCGGTCATATAGATGTTGGCTCTATGCCACCGTCAGGGCCTATCTACTGTCTATCGAGTTCATATTATTATTTTGTTTGGCACAATGAACAATGTCTTCAACATTGTTGACTACTTTCATGGCATACTTCCGCATGGATTACTTTTATAACATACCTAACTAAGAAAGAAACAATCAATTTATCTTTTTTTAGTTAGACAATCCGAATGCAATGCCGAACTGAAGTAAACTAAAAAAATACTCGTAGTACCTCAAGTACAGTAATAGTTCTGCATACTAGTTGGGTTACGACTGTTACGAGTAACATCATTAACAGTCAAATGAAAATAATGCTACCTACATCTAGAGGTATTGGGGAGAAACACTGTTTTAATCTTATGATCACAACGTAGGTATTGTGACAGACTTTTAATACTATTTTGCGATACTCGAGGTAATTTTATTACTGCTAGTTCCTTAGATTCTACGATTTCATTCGTATAAACCAAAGTTATAATTATGACCATTGACCACACCCTCATTTACGCTGCCAACAAGTTCAAATGTAATTTGGACGCCAATACCTGTTTTTAAATAATACATAAATATACTATTCGTTTCTTGTGAACAATACTTGTTAGAAGCTAAGCATCAGAACACGTTTGTTAATGAACTTGAACATTTAACTCTCCGTGACCCCAAACGTAAAGTTAGTCACTCAATGAATTGATAATTGATTAGAATAAAACCAAATAGATTCCAGTAAAAACATAAAGTAGCTAACCAATTTGGGAACAGTTTAAGGAATACGGAATTTTTTAATATTAAGCTTTTTATGGTATTCCAAATTGGTCCTTCGAGCCGGATCAAGTCAGAAAAAGTTTTATTACGAAATTAAATATTACTTGTTTAGTAGCCAATATAGCATACAGGCCAATGCCAAATACGTTTATTTAGTAAACACAAAACAAATAGAGTGTGTTTGTCTATGGTATTATTTACATAGATACACGAGGCGTCTTGGCCCCGTTCTGCGCCAAATGTAGATTATGCTTATCGTATATTTCCGTGACTATACTATCAACATAGATATCTGCTTTCTTAGCTTTGATCAAAGGTAAAAGTAATGAGATATTGATCATTACTAACGAAAAATCACGCCTGTGTATTTCACGGTCATGAAACTTTACATTAATTTAGGAACCTGTATTCGGCCTGCCACTTGGGCGCCGACAGCAGGGCGCAAGGGGGTGCACTAGCACCCTCCTGTCGGGAAAGAAAATACATATATCGAAAAGACTTAGATGATTTCTATTAAGTTACTGTATTCATAAAATTTGAGGTTGCTGTCCAAATTTGTTCATCATCTTGAAAACCCCTTAAGTTCGAGGTGGATGCTATTTTCAAGCTCAGTTCGGTCGCTCTTGAATCCTATGTTTTTCGATACGTATTCGTACAAATTTCTACATATCATATTCTACAGAAAAGCCTGTCAGGCTTCAGGCGAAAATCTTACATATCCGACGTGGAGTGCAAAAAGTTGCTCCCTTCTGAAGATGAACACCCCTGGAAATAAACATACCGGCGCCCATGGCCCGCCATTGTGTTTAAGCCCCATGTGCTAAGGGTGCGAGCCAATTGCAAAACGATCGATATATCCATGTTTTCGTTTGGTACTGAGAAAATCCTCAAACATAGTTATATCTAGGCTGTAATCCCTAAAGGCGTAGGTAACCTACATATAGTACACTCACATTCTGCGAAGTCCAAAAAATAGAAATTCCTGTTGTAAAAAAGTCCCAAATCATAATCCAGCTAATTCTTCGCATCTTCTTATTCCATATTTAACTAATTGTAATCGATCAATTTAACAAATTGGGTCATATCCTAAACCTTGGAATGGCCTTCATGACATAGAGGCCGCACTGCGAGATACAGAGGAGTATGGCCTTCATGAAGACGGCGACATTGCCTCGAAGGATCGATATTACACAGACAGTACTCCTTGCTCTACATTGATAAAGCACTTGGATTAATTAGAGAGTTGACTATGGGATAGAAAACGGCAAATTTATTTCGATAATAAGAAAGAAAAGTTGTAATTAGGTGTCTTAAAATTGCAGGATCTTCAGTAAGATCGGATCATTCAGAAGTTTAATTGTTCTGCATTTTACCCAAGTTCATGTGCAGATAAATTTAACTAAGTGTAATAATTATTTATACTATTCTAGATTATTCTTGAGTTCCTTGAACAACCTTGTTCCTTTTGTTTGTTTAAGATTTGAAATGAGTTGAATCTGCCTAGACTAGAACCAGTTGGAAGTCACCGGATACTAATAACTATTTATTGTGTGTCTCATGTCCCATCATTTGCTTTGTAAAAGGTTAAGTCCCACTCCCACATCGGAAAGGTGAATGAATCGTGTAATAACTGGATTCCTCCAGCTCCAATGTCTGAATGACTCTAGTGAGCGTATTCTTTCAATAGACGGAAGAAAGTTGTTTTTCTACATCCAATTTTTTTTAGCCTCAGGATAGTCCCTTGGCTAACACCAATAATAGTTGCCACATTTATGTATTTTCTACAAAACCTTTGGTAAATAAGTTACTGTTATGAGATGGGGACATAGGTACTCTACCAATACATAATTTGAATGAAGAGAAACCAATAAAACACCTTTATTGGTACGGAAATAGTCTATCTTGAAATAGACAACTCGATCAAACCCGTAACACGATTTGATTGAAAGCGAACGTTTGCAATCCCGTATTATTGAAACAGATGCGGCTTTTGCCATTTTACCAGGAATATTGGAATTTCTATTTGACAAGAAAAACACTATCAGTTGTATATTTTTGTGGTATTACAGCTGATAAAATATATACATTATCATTGATTGTTTATAACAAGCTAATAAAATGCTTTACTTGATAAGCTACCTACTGAAAATCATTCACTCTGGCAGTGGTTAGTAAAATATCTGGTTGTTTGTAAAGGACTAGACTTATTCCGTCCCAATTTTATCTGCAAAACTATTATTAAGAAAGTAAATTGTTTTTTAAGCTGAAAACTACTTTCTCAAAACTTAGTTTAGGGTCATTCTAATCATCATCTTCCTGCTGCTGTGTACTTTCGGCCGGTGCAACACGTTAGTTTCAATCATCCCTGCTCTCTCCCCAGCCAGCCGTCACTTATTCATTCATTCCTTTTTCGTATTTTTTTTCCTCAAACAATCTACTCATCTTTTCTTCTTTGTTTGTCCTTTAAGTTTTTTACAACATTTATCTCCGTCACTATTTTAGACACATACGTAGGGTCATTTAAAATAATGGTGAGATAATAATCCTGGCTTTTGATGAGCCCATTAAAATTATTGTATCATACATAGATAGAGACAATGTTAGTATGCCATTCTTATGTTTATGATTGTACATATCTACTTGAATACGTGCAATCATACATCTACTACATAAAGATTCATTGATAATAACCGTCACTTCTTTATTTTCGTACTTATCAAGAAGTTGTAAGAGGATAGGATTATTTGCGAATTATACACCATTATCTTGAGTACGACGTAAATTATCGTTGATTCGTACTCTTCGTCATCAATATTCCTCGTGACGATTACTCAAAGTGGGGCAATTATGTATCTATAACGAAATCGTTGTAGACATCGATCTGAAATCAGAGTCCGAAATAAATTTTGGTCTCCTAAATTGGATTCCACGTGTGTTTTCAATATTATCTTTTATGTACAAGTCTGGATGAATTGTGTCTTTTGCCTAGTTGATGGCAATAGGCTCGCCCACTTATAAATGATACGTAAACATTAGGTACTGGCCAAATTTTAGTGTTGTAGAACACCAACATTTGGCCAGTTGTCATGTTGTTGTCATGTAGCCAGCTGTCATACCTCTACCGAACGTTTGAATTAAAAGTTCGCACAATTAAACAATGAATTATGTATACGGTTATGTGTTTACCTGCTGAGGGACTCTTTTTTGTTTATTAGTGTATAAAACCGGTCTATATGTATAGTATTATATAGCTATAGTATGTTGTTATTAAAATCCAATGAGCGATCGTTAACAGTCACATGACTGACTTCTAGATTGTGTTGTGGGTCAACGAAATGCAAGGTCGAGGTTCTGTGTAGCTGTAAGATCATTTGTACACGGATATGACGATTAATTTTATTATTGATAGCTTTTAGGTTTAAAGCTATCAATAATAAAATTAATTGACGATTAAACAATATTGAGGGGATTACGAAGGACAGTTTCAAAAGTAGGTTTATTTGAAAACCGTAATTTTATACCCATAGAGTTTGATTACATGGCAGATTTTTTTTTACTTCGTAATAGTTATATTTTTGTTTGACAATAGAAAATTTTCATTGAAGTGTCGTGGATCATACCTACATAAAGGAGGGCACTGCTTTGAATTTTATTTAGCTACATAAAACAATTCTAAATTAATACTTGGAGTATACAAACAGTAGGATGCAGCGTGTCCACAATTTCATGAAGATTTTTTTTCTTTAATTAAATTAAAAAGTAACATACCTACTATGTTAGCTCATAGAGCTAAAAGTGTGAATGGTTTTAAAATAAAGTAGGTCTGTAAAAAAACAGTAGAAGTATTTCAAGTTGTGGGATAAAAGTTCCACATATTATCCTCTACAAAATAGAATCATAAACATTATGTGTCTTAGTAAACAATGCTTAGACATAATTTTATGTGACAATATAATAGAGTCCATTTAGATTTAATTGAAAAATCTTTCTTTTGCAAACGGATACAAAGAAATGATTTCAGAAAATAATTTAAAAGAGTTCGTTCGACTTTTGATCATAATTCTTTTTACCTAATTTAAGTAGCTATAAATTACATTTATTAACACAAAGTATTTGAATTTATCATAAACTTAACGCCTCATCTGATAATAATAATAGGTTAAATACCTAAATCATGAAATGTAATAAAAAGCTCTTGGACATTAAAAAGGAAATGTTATTATTTTTGATTAAGTACTGTTATTTTACTAAAAGAGTAACCATGTTCTTGTCCATAGGAAACAACCAACCCGAACCGTGCGCCTTTTGTCGACGTTTTATGAGTGTGGCCCATGTAGGCCTATGTAATATAAAATATATTGTTTTTTTTTTTGGTTATGAAGAAAAGTCTTTTTAATTACTACATGGCTTCTTCAAAACGTTTTAACGTATATTTTAAGGTTTGATTTCGAGCATGCAGCTACCTGAATAAATAGGGTGCACACTGCAGGTTGTTGTTTGTTTAAAATGAAGAGTTGTTTATTTTAGCTTAGTCGGTCTTAAATATTCCCTCTCCAGTTCCTCGCAACCATACAAATCCAAAATCGAATGAAATTGAACGAGTGAACTCAAATCAAGTGTCGAATTTTACGATACCTCTGTGACGAAACTAGAATTTTGTTTTTAATAATTGGAATCATGCGCACTACGGTCCGGACTATCATATCTCTTACGGTGCGTTCCCACTATGTCGTGACGATTAATTTATCGTTGGACGACTGTCGTCTCTAGCTGTTCCCATTATACCGATTGGATTGACAATCTGTCGTCACTGGAAAAAAAGGCGTAGACGACAGTTAATCGTGTTGTCCTAAATGTGAACACCTCCATTTAAATACACAAGACAAGACGCTTTAAACAACACGATAATCCGTCGGCACGGCATAGTGGGAACGCGCCCTTCCTCGTGTTATTATATCGCTGTTATAAATACCGCTACGTTACGACCGCTAAGCTGTTTATAATCGATAAATATTACAGCGAGACAGGAAATAAAATGTAATAGTTTTGATAGTCCAGTTCCGTAGACACATCGCAAATTGTCGGGACATGAGCGGGAGAAGAGCGGAGCGAGCGTGCAGCTGTCACAAATTCGCACGTCCGGCGTATTTTTAGTCCGACAAAACTATTATTCTAGAGTAGCTCTTATAGTTACCTCGTATAGGGAACGGTTTCGTCATGATAGTCTCCGTGGTCGGCGGCAGCAGCCGCTGGGTCTCCGGCGACATCACACTCGGACACAGATTCAACTCATGTTTTTTACTATCACTACTACTATTCACGCCACCGCGAAGTCGCAGCGAGGGCGACCCGTTTGGAACATCCATCTGTGTGCGCTATCGAAGCATGACTGAGAGAATCGAGCTGAGGCGCGCGCTCGCGATGTCTGATGTCTACAGCTGATTGTATGCGTGTCGAGTGAGACGGCGATATCTGTGCGTGTTCGTCTGCTCTAGCATGCTGACGCGCTGTGCGGCTGTGGGGACAACATTCAAGTGCAAGGGCGAGCACTCGCGCAGGAGGGCAGGGCGCGTCACGCTGCTCTCACGGGGTGATGGGCAGCGTGCCATTCAGCCAACGTAAATGCTTCCGAGTAGGGTTAGCATTTTAACAAGAAAAAAAGAGAAAAAATTTAATAAGGGAGATATTGTTTTCAAGGGTCAAAAGAATGTCGACTGAATAAAGAAATACTTTTTTAGGGTTCCGTACCCAAAGGGTCAAACGGGACACCCCATTACTGAGACTTCGCTGTCCGTCCGTCCGTCCGTCTGCCAGTCCCTCTGTCACCAGGCTGTATCTCATGGACCATGATAGTTAGCCAGTTGAAATTTCTACAGATTATGTATTTCTGTTGCCGCTATAACAACAAATACTGAAAACAGAATAAAATAAATATTTAAACGAGCAAAAAAACACTTTTTCGAAAAAGTGATTTTTTTTGCTCGTTTTTATAAATAATGGTACGGAACCCTTCGTGCGCGAGTCCGACTCGCACTTGGCCGGTTTTTAATACACATTGATGTATACGTAGTCTGTGGTTTTGACAGATAACCTGTGGTATGTTTAATTAATCTGTGAATGTTACTTATGTTGTATTTTGTGATTCATTATCTCACAATATATTTTCAATCTAAGTTGTTTGAGTTTTATTTAATTAAAGTAATTATAAAACATGGCGCAGTCGTTGTCACACTAAGTTTAAAGTGTCCATTTCAAGTTTAAATAAGCAGATTACCAAGTTTTCGACAGATTTGAATATCGACGGCATGGAGGTCAATTCAGTAAAGTTGCCCCCGAATTTTGATATTCGTGCTCAGTGTGCAGCAACTGAGTGGAAATCCTGGAGGTGCATGTTCGAGGACTATTTAGTAGGAGTCGGACAGGATGAGGCCTCAGACAAAATAAAATTGTCACTCTTGAGGAACATGATGGGGCCAGAGTCGACAAAAGTGATACAAACCCTTAAATTGTCTAAGGAGGATAGCGGTATCTATAGCAAAGTCATAGCCGAAATTGAAAAATATGTTAATCCCAAAAGAAATGAAGTGTTTGAAAGGTACAAATTTAACGAACGGAAACAACTTGAAGGGGAAAAGTTCGAAAATTTCTACACTAGTCTTCGACAACTAATTGTTAATTGCAATTATTCTCCCTCTATAGAAGATGAGCTATTGAGAGACCGAATAGTACAAGGTATTAATGATACAAACTTACAAGAAAGCTTGTTAAGAATTGAAGACTTAACACTTGACAAAGCCGCAAATAAGTGTCGGACAGCAGAAGCCAGTCGAACCCAAGTAAAGGAGATGAATCCTTCAGTGGAAATTGACCAGGCTAAGTCAATGAAGATAAATAAACATAATGATAATAAGTATAAAGTTAAGAGTAGTAAATATAAAGACAGAGATGAGAAATTTGATTGTCGACGATGCCAGAAAACTCATGGGCAAAGAGAATGTCCTGCGTATGGAAAGAAATGTACCAAGTGTGGAATTTTAAACCATTTTGCAGTGAGCTGCAAAGTTAAGAATGTTCAACAAGCGAAGTGTAACAGAAGTCTAACTGAATCTGATGATGATAGCTTATATTGTGATGAAGTTAAAAAAAATATCAGGAAGTCAGATTGGATGGAGAGTATTGAGATTGAAAACATGAAAATAAAATGTAAGTTAGACACCGGAGCAGATGTGAGTATTATGCCTAAAAATGTGTTTGACAAAATAAATAAAGGGATGAATTTTAAATTGCAGGAAACGGATTTAAAAATACAATCGTTTACTGGTGAAAATGTGAAGCCAATTGGTATTGTTAATTTTAAATGTAAATTTAAAGAAAATGTATGTTATGAGAATTTTGTAATTGTGGAATCTAGTACTATGCTATTAGGTCTGCCGGGATGTGTGTCTTTAAATTTAATTAAACGTGTGCATTCAGTAAAAATTGATAATAGGAAGGAAGTGTTCATTAAAAGAAATATTGAAGTGTTTGAGGGAATAGGTAGGTTGCCTGGGAAAGTAGAAATTTTTACTAAGTCTACAGAAGAACAAATATGCCACCCTTCACCTAGGTTACCTTCTTGTTTACTCACACCACTGGAATCTGAACTTAAAAGGTTAGAAGAAAGGAAATCTATTGTTAAAGTTGAGAGTATTAATGAAAATGCATGTGTAAATAGAATAGTGATTGTTGAAAAGCCAAATGGAAATGTAAGGTTGTGCCTTGACCCCTCTGATTTAAATAAGATAATTGTAAAAAAACCCAAAATGTTGCCTACATTAGAGGATTTAAGTTTTAAACTACAGGGTAAGAAATTTTTCTCTGTCCTTGACCTTACAGAAGGCTTCCACCATCTTACTCTGTCTGAACAGTCTTCTTGGAAATGCTGCTTTGCAACACCTTTTGGTGTTTACCGATATCTTGTATTACCTTATGGTTTAATGAATGCTCCTGAATTATTTCAAGATGTACTTGAAAGTCACTTTGTGGATATGCCAAATGTTATAATATGGGCTGATGACATTCTTGTTATGGGAAATACTGAAAAAGAGCATGATATAACCTTGACAAATGTAATTCAAAAAGCAAAAAATCTAGGAATAGTATTTAATAAAAATAAATTTCAGTATAAACAAAACGAAGTAAAATATGTTGGACAAGTTTTTAATGAATATGGAATGTCACTTGATAGAGATAGAGTTGAGTCATTGTTTAATTTGAAAGAACCAACTAATTGTGATGAGCTGAGACGAATTTTAGGTTCATTTAACTATGTACGCAGGTATGTACCAGACATGGCAAACTTAATGTCACCTCTTTTTAAATTACTAAAAAAAGATACTGAATTTTTATGGCTACCAGCTCATAGGTTAGCTTTTGCGGAATTAAAAAGAAAAGTGTGTTCTGCACCATCTTTATCACCATTTGATTCAAAAAAGAAAATTATTTTACAGTGTGATGCTAGTAAAAGTGGTCTTGGTTGTTGCCTGTTTCAACAGGATAATCAAAATGTTTTAAAACTGGTAGCTTGTGCATCAAGAACTATGAATGATTCTGAACTGAATTATAGTCAGACTGAGAAAGAGCTGCTTTCAATATGCTATGCGGTCAAAAAGTTTCACAGATACATTTATGGTTCTAATGTAGATGTTCAAACAGATCATAAACCTATTGTGTCAATTATGTTAAAACCAATTTGCAAAATTGGATCTCCTAGGTTGAAACGCTTAAGACTAAAGTTATTGACATATAATCTGAATGTGTATTATGTACCAGGAAAATTGTTGCATTTTGCAGACATGTTATCGAGGAATAGCTTAAATGTCACAGAAAATGATAAAGATATGTTACAAATGGTACACTCAGTTACTGCTCACTTGCCAATGTCTGCAGAAAGAAAACTTGAGTTTCAAAATAAAACTAAAAGTGACTCAATTTTAAGTTTGTTAAATGAATACTATATCAAGGGATGGCCGGAAGAAAAGAAAGTTCCTAAGGGATGTAAAGAATTTTATAAGCTAAAAGATAATATTTATTTTGAATCTGGCCTTGCTTTCTTTGAAAACAAAATAATTGTACCACAGTCTTTGAGAAATTATGTTTTAAATCTGATTCATGAAGGTCATGCAGGAATATGTAAGTGTATTCAGAAAGCCAGACAATTATTTTATTGGCCTGGGCAGTCAAAAGATATTAAGGATTTTGTGTTATCTTGTCGTACATGTGAGAAGTTTAGAGCGGCTAATAAGCATGATAGTTTGTTGCCACATAAGATACCAAATCGTAGATATGCAAAAGTTGGTACTGACATTCTTGATTTCTGTGGAAAGAATTATCTTGTAATAGTGGATTATTTTTCTCATTGGCTTGAAGTTTTGCCTCTGTCAGATAAGACATCTCTATCTGTAATAGATGCTTTTCAAGAAGTTTTTTCTAGATTTGGTTATCCTGAGGAAATAATTGCTGATAATAATCCCTTTAACTCTTATGAGTGTCATAAATATTATAAATGTAAAGACATAACTTTGATTACAAGTAGCCCACATTATCCAAGAAGCAATGGAATGGCTGAAAAAGCGGTACATATAAGTAAAAACATTTTAAAGAAAGCAAAAGAGGATAGAGTAGACTATAGGGACTACATCTTAAATTATAACAATACACCTCTGTCAACATTAAATGTTTCTCCCTCACAAATTTTAAACAGTAGAAGGGTACGTACTGTTATTCCCACTAGTGCAGAATTATTACAGCCTAAAGTTGAAAGAAACATACATAAGTTATTAGCTTTAAAACAGTCTGTTTCAAAAAAGAATAAACTTGTGAGCAAGAAAGAAATTGAGTATGAAATAGGAGATAGGATAGTGCATAAAACTGATAAGGACAAATATTGGAAAAAGGGAATTGTAGTCAGAAAATGTAAAGAACCCAGATCCTACTGGATAAAAAAGGAAGGAGAGGATAGGGAAATAAGGAGAAATATCAAACATTTAAAGAAGTCTTTTTCTAATTTTAATTATAATAATAAAAACACTCTCACTCCTCTTTTAGCAGATGATAATTCTGATTCAGAAGATAATGATGAAAAAGATTGTGATGAAAATAAAGACGCTTCTATCATAAATACTAGCATTGATACAGATACAAATAACTCGAATCCTAGAATTACTACTAGAAGCGGTAGAGTTGTAAAACCTAGACAGGTTTTAGATCTGTAAATTTCATTTAATAATTATTGAGTTGTATTATTCTAAAGGGGAAGATGATGTATACGTAGTCTGTGGTTTTGACAGATAACCTGTGGTATGTTTAATTAATCTGTGAATGTTACTTATGTTGTATTTTGTGATTCATTATCTCACAATATATTTTCAATCTAAGTTGTTTGAGTTTTATTTAATTAAAGTAATTATAAAACACACATTTCTTTATTCAGTAGACATTCTGTTGACCGTTGAAAACTAAATCTCCCTTATTAAAAGTTCGGGTCAATGACAAGGCCCGATAAATTGTGGAACTGAGGAAATTTTAATATGGATGTTCCATAGTTACACCTCTGTCTAACCCTTCGTGGATTACAAGCGCGATGTTCTGTTATGTCCGGACAACTCCAGATATATAGTAACCCTACTTCCGAGACGCTGTAATCTGACTGTATCCCTCCATGATGAAGTACGGGATACATGTGATCGTCTCGCTCGCTCGGATTCACTCATTGAATCCTGATCGAAGACTTATAGAGGAAGGGGGGGACATTGGGAGCCAAATAAGCGAAGTGAAATGATTGGATGATAAAACATTTGACGATCGATAATATTGTTCAAGTGTAAAGCCTCGTTTAATATCTTAGTCAATAGATTTTATTCTTGGTGTTGGATGCGTCATCTAGATGTGGCAATATAGGTTCAGTCCACTACGTGTCGAACGTCATCGCATTACGTTTTGAAACAAATTGTCGCCCAAAAGGTTCAGGCAGATGTAAACGTAAACCCATTTCATTCAATTATATTCAGTATCGTTACAAAACTGATTATTATACAGGTTATTTCAAAAGTAAGGTTCTGTTTTAAAGGGGCTTTAATGACTACAATAACGTAGTGAAAATTGTACTGCAGCGGTTTCTAATAAGCTGAACAATAGGGGATGATTTCTATTTTTTTTATTTGTCTGTCCGGTGGATTATTGAAAACTATGGAACACGTTTTTTTTCTTTTTTCACGTGGTCATAAAATTACGGAGATATATTGAGTTGAAATGGCGCATGACGTCACGCGTAGGTAATTTGTATACCTACTTGTTACGTAGTGAGCCACCGCACACTCCAACTTTAATGAGTTTTAACTAAGTATTTTTTTTATATTTTGATAAAACAAAAAATACGTGGCTAATATTTTTGTATTACCTGTCTGACGGACAAAATAGAATTTCGTTTTCTTTACCCAGTCTTCATCCCTATTATGCAACTTTGTGAATTTTTGGTTTAATATTTTATGAATCGAAATAACTATCTATTTTAGACAGTTTGTACCCAAACATATACAAATAGGTACATATTCTTTTCATTCTTCTTCGCATCTTTAGGCCTCTAGATTCCAGATGCTGAAAGAAAAAATTAAATAAGACCCTGTATACCTACTTCTACTAATTTTCTTTTGACATAAAATCTTTATTGTTTAGGGTATTCTCAATGTGATGCTGGTAAGAGTAAAAGTGATAACTCTATTGTGAACGCGTCATCCTCTTCGTCATTTTTAAATTCTTATTTTCCTGTTGGCGACCCAAGCGACCGATAAACGTATCGTCGGACTAAGTTTGTAGTGTGTAGTATTTAGATAGGATTCTGGTAATACCCGGATAAAAATTGCAACATCTCAACTGCGTAGGTATTATTTCTCAGAATGGCACAACTGCCTAGGTTAGGTATCTTTTAGTTGCTTTGTTTCCCGAGCCATATTAAGTTACTAGCTGTCCAGTGTCCAGCGCAACTTCGTCTGCGTCACATTTTCCCCGTTTTAGCAACATTTTTCATTGCTGCTCCGCTCCTATTGGTAGTAGCGTGATGATATATAGCCTATAGCCTTCCTCGATAAACGGGCTATCAAACACTGAAATAATTTTTCAAATCGGATCTGTAGTTCCTGAGATTAGCGCGTTCAAGCAAACAAATACACAGACTCTTCACCTTTATAATATTAGTAGTATAGATGTGTAAGTCCCATATAATAGAGGGCGAGCCTACTGCAACCGGGCAGAAATCCAGGCTCCATGGCTGCTACTGAGAAATTCCTGACGGAAAAACCCAATAACACTATCCCCGAACTGAGAATCGAACTTAGGACCTCATGCTCTGCAGGTTGCGACCACTAGACCAATTAAATACATTGAAGTTTAATATTTAATACAACTTTTTCCTTGCGTGACCCTTTTTTTTTTTTTAAGTATGGGAAATCATCAAAATATGACTTCTCCCGCTCTGGGCGGAGGGGGAGGGCGTGTCAGACTTGTACTGACTAAAACCCATCCATGTTCCTTCTTAGCCCTTTGTGTTCCAGGGCCACGGTATCTCTTTCGAACAACCCGCAGCCTCCTTGCCTGACCCTGTGATATGGTTCGTTTTAAAACAAATTTGTAGGTAGGTCAAATTATGGCATATATTATAAAATATATATATATATATATATATTTTATATAATAAAAAGACCTTTCAAAATTGTAAAGGCATTGATTGAAAGACAATGTGTCTAATATTAATTTTGTTGTGAACCCTACAACGATATTATTAACCTGACTCTTCTCGGGTTCAGTTCATTTCCGATAGTCACAAACTTGGATAAAAAGAGATAGAAGTAATTTTGAGATGATCCATCCTATCTAAATACTTAAATAAATAAAGTGTCTGTTTCTAATTTCAAAATAACACTTAATTACTGCATGCGAAAATAGATACATGCGGTACTTATAACATTTCAATTTGATTTTTTTTCTGTCTGTCTGTGTTTCAGTTAACCATCTAAACTGCTGGACCGATTTTGACGGGACTGTTTCTAGCAGATAGCTGATGTTATCAGGAGTGACTTAGGCTTGTATTTTAGAAAAAGGATTAGGGTTCCGTAAAAAAAAAAACCTTTAAATGAAATCGTTAACAAAACCCAATAAGAGTAGACTTACTTAATATTTTATAATAATTTCACGCGTAGGAAAGTCGCGAACAACTGCTAGTTTATAATATTAAAACTGTGTGCGACGAAAGTATTGGTTTTAGAATATTTGCCTTTTAAAGCTATGTTTCACTGCTTTGTTATTATTATCAATCATAAATTCATCAAAAGGTACATACATAGGTATCCTCAATACAAACAACTATAACATTGTTGGGTCGACACTGCGCTGCGGTCAATCGACTATCGCGTTACCGTTACCTAATAGTTCTGAGCGGAGGACAATGGATGAATGGGCGCGTTCATGTAACACGACACAAACACTGTAGCATAAAGAAATACTTGCTAATAGGTACCTACCGTGTATCAATATGAGACGATTATTGATAGACTAGCCTGAGTAGCTGACCCGCGCAACTCTTCAGCTTTATAATATACAGGGTGTAACGGAAAGGGTATATACATCCTTAAGGGTGTGCTACAGACCATCAAACTGAACATGTTTCTCATCATAAAAAAATTTTTGCAGCAAAAAAAATATCTGCTGCCCCATAGAAAATTGCAATACCTATTCGACCCAGATGTATAGGCAGCTGATATTTTTTTTTACTGCAATTTTTATTTTTATTTTTAGAAACATGTTCAGTTTGATGGTCTTTAGCACACCCTTAAGGATGTATATCCTTTCCGTTACACCCTGTATAGTATACAAGGTGTTGTTTTGCATCCTCGTCAAAATTCAAAAGGATGTCACAAAAGACATAAATAATCAATTAAAATTACGGTACCTAGTTATTTATTAATAAACGCTGATTTTTTTAGGTTGTTTTAATTTGTCAGTATTTCAGAATAACGCCCCCAACGTTGGTTAGAGAATAAGAAATTATCGAATAAACGTTTGAGATTGTTTGTATGTATGAAAGCGCGGTTATAGGGCGAGGATCAGACGGGCCGCGTTTCAAAACACGGTAGGTTCACACTTATCGAATTTCGTAAATAAGAAAAAAAAACTTAAGTACCCATTATTGATTCGGGACGAGAATCATTATCATAGTTAACTCCTTGAATTTGACGAAGATGCAAAACAACACCTTGTAAATAGATTATTGCTGCTAATTAATATTTGTTCTGTTGGCTATGAGATCGATATCGTATTAACTGTCTTAGTTTTTATAGTAAACAAGACCATTGCTACTCTACCCATAAGTACCTACATAATTCATTGATATTGATAGGTAGGTACTTCATTATTTATTTGTTTCGTGGTGCATACAGAGCAAAGAATTTCTTAGAAGAATACGTTCGTTGGTTTCACGGCGGGAGCAGATCGGGATGGTTCGATTCCCGATTCATTCCGTAGAATGCCTTATTTCGAAAGAATGCAATAAGATAGGTGAAAGTAGATACATCGGGTCTGAATGTTTACGAGAATCGGGTGTAACATTATTAAAATGTGTAAAAAACAAGAGGCGCTAAGATTTTATCTAGCTCTATCACTTGTAGACTCAAGGAAAGGGAGAGACGAAGGGAAAGGGGGTCGATTGGCTGCAGTCTTCAGAGAACAGTAGTGCCGTGTTTCTATGCAGACAGGTAGACGAGCCCCGGCCAAGCTACAACTCAAATTCTTAATGTATATATCCGGCATCATTTCGGCGAAGTTCTGCAAACGTGACCTCCATCTTGCGCCTATCTACTGTCGCATGGCAACCATCACGTCGCATCGACCAAACTGAGCATTACACAACAGTTAGCGACAACCGGGTCGCATTCACACGTATACGTGAGACGACGCGCGTTTTTACACCACCAAGTTTAATCAGAATAGTTTTCGTGTGACTAACTTTTTGTGAGTGGCAACTATAACTCGGCCCTACCAATTTATCCCACTCAAAAAGAGCACAGTTTATCATTTTGAGATCCGCTTTGTCCGCTAGTGGGAAAAATTGGTAGGTCGGAGTGGATAAGTCCCCTATCCTTGGGCCATCTTACAGCTGATGAGGAGAAGATACTGTAACTACCGCAGACGTCCATTATCGTACAACTGGGCGAAGACAGACCGTGACATAACCAACAGAATGTATTTGTTCAAATCATACCTCGATTCCTTGCCAAAGAACCGATCAGATTACGTCGCAGATCTGGAGATCCCCGACATAACCTTGACTCCGTATGAATCCGTATGGACCGATCTGGACGAATACTGCTACAATTTGAGGAGAGACAGCTACCTCTCTGACAGTTGGAGGGATTATTACGTCAAGTCTTCGCTCAGTACGGACTCCAGTATACCCCTGTCCAGAGCG
Organism: Cerastis leucographa; assembly: GCA_963082945.1. Taxonomy (NCBI): domain Eukaryota; kingdom Metazoa; phylum Arthropoda; class Insecta; order Lepidoptera; family Noctuidae; genus Cerastis; species Cerastis leucographa. The sequence goes on along the minus strand of OY720361.1, from coordinate 18,485,581 downwards.
ATGACGGATTCTGAGATTGATTATGAGTTTTATAAACGGGTAAATTGTAGATGATATTCTTAGTGATTTTGATAGAACCTACCCGCTTGGACGTGGTAAGTTCCAGAACACATCCTCTCACATAGAGGAGTCCTGTGATTCAGCAGTGGCGAGGAGAGGAATTATTTGTTGTACCTTCCTAAGTACCAACAAAAACCAATATTTCAAAATCAATATCATATCATTTATCATTCATACAAGGAAATAGCTAATTGCATTTAAAAACCTGTAGCATACCTACAGCGTCGTAATTATGGCAATTAAGTATCGTATAGACAGCCATGTTTGCTAAGGGCAGATGCCGCTTTTATCACATGAAAAAAACGATGCCTAGAAGCAGCAATAACCATTGCTACTTCTATTTAAGCACCTGGAACCTTATGCGTGCTACACACAATCACACAACACATGTTCGGCCTAATTCAGCACAGCTGGGTGGCATAATTACACATTCGATTTTGCCAACCGACCTGTGATGAATAACACTCCTTAATAATAAAACAATTCGCTGCCTTCGAAGTTGAAATTGCTTATGTGCCAGTTTAGGTCTAGGTAGGAATTATATTTTGTTCCAATTCTATTGCTCTTTCGTCAACTGGTGATTTGTTTTCAGTACAAGAACTACAACTACACGGACACGTGGGGACACTTGCGAGATGCCGTGCGCGCCTTCCCGTCGGATTACATGGCTTCACTTAACAGGTGCCATTTATTATTATGTATTATGAGCCTTATGTGTCTCACTGCAGGGCAAAGGCCCACCTTTCCTTCTTTCCATTTTTCTCTCTCTTTTGCTATTTGGGCTCAATCAGGTACGATGTATATATAACTAAACCTTCTTCATTAATTTATCAGAAGCTAGGACTCAAATATACGAAAACCATAAGTGTCATAAATATGTAATGTTCGTGCTTACACAGTAACTTCAGAGAAAACACCTGGTCTAAAAATAAAATACCTCAGAACCTTTGTAAATCGAAACAAAAACTAACTAGGAAAAGTTAGTGAAAGCGAGTCCAATTTAGTTCCTCTATAAATCATAACTCTGAGATAAGATAACTCTGACATAGAAATGGAAGGGTTTAAAAATTGGGACAACATCCTGCAATACTTATCTGTCTTTGGACAGGCGACAGTCAGTGTGAAGGTATAAGATAGAGACTACACCCTGGCAATGTAGGTAGAGTCATTGCCAGCGTGTCATTTACAACCTTCAAAGAAGCAGTGAATTGTATCTTCTGGGTGCTTGCTACTTTGTAAACCTCGTTCCTCCACCAAGTGAGATTGAAGGTAAAAGCGGTTCTGGGTCCAAATAACTACCTTCACAAAGATAAACGTAGCCCGAACGTATTTGATATCAATTTTACCTAGAAGATAAATATTTTAGAAGTTTATAAAAAAAAACAGTTGTGGTATCTCACGTAAATCCAAGTCAAGTATCATTTTTACATTGTGAATAGACACCAGCACATCTTCCATACATACGACAAAGGAATTTTTTTTTAATAAAGACGATGACTCAAAAAGTACCTAAGCAAAGATAATAAAATTCATATGGCCCACCGGGCAAGCTTTCTTCACCAAATGAATGAAAATCTAAATCGGTTTATTGATCACGGAGAAATAGGTACATACGTGAAATATTTACTGTATAAAAAAAAAACATAAAATGAAAACTACTGGGCCAAACTGTGTTGAACTTTTATGGGACCAATAGGATCCCCTATTATCCCCAAATAACTACCTTCACAAAGATAAACGTAGCCCGAACGTATTTGATATCAATTTTACCTAGAAGATAAATATTTTAGAAGTTTATAAAAAAAAACAGTTGTGGTATCTCACGTAAATCCAAGTCAAGTATCATTTTTACATTGTGAATAGACACCAGCACATCTTCCATACATACGACAAAGGAATTTTTTTTTAATAAAGACGATGACTCAAAAAGTACCTAAGCAAAGATAATAAAATTCATATGGCCCACCGGGCAAGCTTTCTTCACCAAATGAATGAAAATCTAAATCGGTTTATTGATCACGGAGAAATAGGTACATACGTGAAATATTTACTGTATAAAAAAAAAACATAAAATGAAAACTACTGGGCCAAACTGTGTTGAACTTTTATGGGACCAATAGGGGATAATCCATTTTTTTTTTTCTTTGTCCGTCGGGTAGTTTATTGAAAAGTATTGGACACGTATTTTTTCTTTTTTCACGTAGTCGTAAAATTACGGAGATATATTGAGTTGAAATGGCGCATGACGTCACATGTAGGTAAGTTTTATACCATGTGACGTAGTAAGCCCCCACTCTCCAACTTTAATGAGTTTTAACTAAGTAATTTTTTGATATTTTAATAAAACAAAAAATACGTGCCTAATATTTTTGTATTACCTGTCTGACGGACAAAATAGAATGTCGTTTTCTTTACCCAGTCCGATCCCCTATTGGCAAATTAAAGAATTACGTAAATCGGATCATAAATCTCAGTGTAACTGGTGTAAATACATTGTAAAAAAAATACCAATCGAATTGAGGACCTCCTCCTTTTTTTGAGTCGGTTAAAAAAGAGGATGAACTCTTGGCAGACGGACAATGATGTGATTCTTTTAGGGTTCCCTTTTGGAAGTACAGAACCCTGTAATGTATCTACCTATGCAAAAATAACAGCTTAAGATTACCCATTCCACTTACAGATACATCCCCCTGGACACAGAAGTCGATGAGGAATTACTCAGCTCCGAGGCACGCTATGCCGCTGAGCTGGCCGCAAATCGTCGCCGGTATAACGAAGAGAGGCGACGTCGCCTGCAGAGGCAGTTCGATGAGAAATGCTGCGTCTACTCCCCTGGCGACCCAAGCCTCGTCGAGCTTCAAGACGCGATACGAAAGCTGGATATGAAGGTCTACCGTTTAAAAGTTTGTGATGTCTGAAAACCTAAGTAGACCAAGTTTCATAGAGTTATCTCATCGTCATTGAGATATCAGCAATCAGCCTCCTACCAAGCAACAAAAATCAAGTCATTTTCAAATTACACTTTGATCGTCAAAATTAAATGGGACAGTCATTGTCCTCGAAAACTTGCGCCCGATTGTCGCAATGATGACTTGCGCTGCCCGAAGATTCCAGTGTGAAAATCAATATAGAAGAGAGTAGAAACCCCTTTACCATTGTCAAAAATCCTCATTATCCTCCGTCGTTATAAATTGGGGTAGGCCCAATTTATTTGTAGTCGGCGCAGCATGTCCCCTACCTCCCAACTATACCGCATTTACATGAACGTTCCAAGTCATGGTCATGCATACCTACATTTTACTAATCACCACTTTATTATTGTTAGCAGGCATTGGCAGCAGACTTGGCCAGCATCAAACCGTCGCAGTGACTTCGCACTTCGAATTCATACTTCAGGCACTACCAATGATAGGTTCTTTCCGATTAAAGATGCACCGATGCACTTTTTGCATAACATACATCGAATTCATTCATTGATAGATTATGCACAGCATACACCGTTGTACGCAGCGGTAGCAGGGAGTATGAAATTTTACACAAGTCTTCCTTTTGTAAAGAAATTGAGCAACTGAGCACTAAGGAAGGACTTCTGAAAAAATCTTTCTCAAAAGAAGTTGTCCCATTGGAAAGCATAAGAAACACCATGGCTTTACTATCCGAAAAATCAGAAGAGGTTTGCAAACCGTCAAACCTCTTCTGATCTTATTTAAATATCAAAGAGTGATGCTCCGGTTTTTTTTTTGCAATTTACAGATCTTTAACAGGTTTTATGATATTATCTGATTCTGTGATTGCTTGCAGAACCTGGAAGCTGACTTGGCCAGCTACAGACCACGGCTGAGAAGCAGATTAGCATTGAATCGCCTCAGACGTTCGCTTTACAATATGTATTGGATTTAACACATAGTTTAAATCAAGATCGGTGTGTGCTCCTCCAAACTTCTCTTAACACTTTTAGGTAAACACAAATAAATGTAATAGGTAACTTAAACCTTCAATATTTTAGATTGTATGCAGGCAAAATATCACTACTTACTGTTTTTTTTATAGAATTAGGCAGATGTCGTAGACCGCAGTTAGGTAGGTACGTTTTATTCCATTTTATACATAAATGGCGAGCCTGGTGCGGATGCTACAACAGAAATCCAGATTCCAGGCTACCCTAGGAAATCTTTAGGTATTCTGTAGCGTCTTTATGTAGATAGTGATAGGTAATGTTTAAATAAAACTTCTGCAATGTGTAAAATGTAGTTTTAATGGGAATGACCTCCAACATCAGCTACAACAATGTACTTATCATTATGTACTACGACGGGCATCACAATTCTTATGTACTCAACGCAACCTTGTTAAACAATACTTTTGAGGATATCTAAATAGTTGACTCGACAAATTGGAAGAGAGTTTTTGACTATCCACTTAGAAAAAGTTTTATTTTTTAATTGATCGTTTAGTCCGTTTTCAATTGGCTTGAATAATTTAATCACACTTCTAAAGTATGATCTATTTGAATAAAAACATGATTGAAATTACGAACGGTCAAATCGAATGATCTTGGCCGATTTCATGTCGGTCAAATTTTGCTCGAGTCAACTATTTTGTCATCAACCGTAACATACAGAAGGCGCAAGGAACACCGGCGCGAAAATGCTTACTACGTACTACCCCGAGATAGAAATTTTTCATCTTTAATTTTAAAATAAATCAGCTGTTCCATACATATTGACCGTGTATGTAAAAAATTCAAAAGTACAATATAAAAGTTGTTGTTTTGCATCCTCGTCAAATTCAAGGAGGTAACTATGCTAATGATTCTCGATCCGAATCAACAATAAAATGGGTAGGGAATTTATGTTTTTTTTTATTTACGGAAATCGGTGGAAAAGTGTTAACCACCCGTGTTTTAAACGTGGCCCGTCTGATTCTCGCCCTATAACCGCGCTTCCACACATACAAACAATCTCAAACGTTTATTCGATAATTTATTATTCCCTTAACCACGTTAAGGGGATTATTCTGAAATACAGACAAACTAAAAAAACCAAACAAATCAGCGGTTATTAACAATTAACTAGTTACCGTAATTTTAATAGATTATTTTATTTTTTTGTGAAAACCTCTTGCATTTTGACGAGGATGCAAAACAACACCTTGTATACTTTTTTTTTTTTTGATCCCGAAGAAAAATTTCTATGTATACTGACTACGTGGTAAGCGTTTACGCGTCGGTGTACCTTACAAGCCGGATAAAAAATAATAATAAAAAATACTATAACTGTAAAAAAAAAACATATTGCACTTATAATTATATTTTTGGGTTAAAATGAGATTCACCGATAACTCTAATAACAAAAAAAAAACTTTTGGGTTCAACCACTTACTGTATCAGTCAATAGTGCAAAGAAAATAACAGTTTTGTTACTATTCCTTTTTAAAACTTTCTTCAATTCCTAGTTTTATTTGGAGAATATAGGTATATTGTGGTGAAGAAAAAAGAACTTCTAGATTTGTTCATAATATTGTTCACTGTAATTTTGAAATGGTTTAAAATGTAGTAATACTAACAGTAAAATATATGTAAAGAAATAAATAAAAGAATATGTTTATTATTCATAAGTTTTTAATATCGATAATTCAGGTGTAATTGATAATCAAGCTGTCGCATCTCTAAACCAAAGACAATTTCTAGCGGCCAATGGTGTTGAAATCACTGGCACATATTTTTAACTTTGAATACAGATATTAAATGAAAATGACAGTGAACAATATTTTAATGAAGACAAGTGGCATTATCACTTAACACACTTAACACGGTAGGTGAATATTAAAAATATCATATTGTGCAGATCTATGGAATATAATTTCCAGAATAATAACTTTTCTTACAATAGGAATGCGCAATAAACAAAGAATATTTGGTAACACATTGCCACAGTAAATAAATACAAATAGTGCTAACATAGAATTTAGGAAGACATCTGTTAGGTTTTGTAACTTACTGTTTATATTTATATTTATGAGTCCTTCATGTAAATACTGTTATTCAGCTGCATCCGGGTAGATAGATTGACTACGCAAATGACAGTTGGCCATGGGATGCTGACAAACACATAAACTTACTACAAATACAAAAATAACATGTGCTACAAAAATATCAATTTTTTATCTATACAAATAAATAAAATTAAAGTGTCTGTTTGTTATATTAAAATAACGGCTTTTTACTACATGCATATGAATGTATATACGGTACATATACCAAAATAACATTTTCTACAATTTGTCTGTCTGTTTGTTCCGGCTAATCTCTGGAACGGCTGGACCGATTTTGACGGGACCTTCACTGTAATCGTAATAAGCAGTAACTTAGTCTACTACTATTTTATAAAAATTCTAATTCCACGCGGACGAAGTTGCTATCTTAAAATTCTTAAATAATGTATATTAGTGAAGTAATATCACTTTAACATGTTTAATAGATACAGGTGTAAGACATCAGAATCTCTGAATAAAAAAACAATTGAGACTTGTCTGCTTGTATTTATTTACTGTGACGTCACAATCACTTAATATTAGCGAAGAACTTAACGATTCGCTGCCCTCACCAACTGGACGTGCTTAATTTATAAAAGGCGATCTTAACCTAAGGTAACTAATTACTTTAATATAAAGTAAATCGTTGTCAGAAGCGTCGGCGATAGCTGTGCAAGTTAAGCTAAGGATATTACACAAATTTTCATATCTAGCATTCTAGGGCGGATTCCACCAATAAAACTGGACGATTGAGACATCTAAACCGCGTTCAATAGTTGTTGTCATTGGTGAAATGCGCCCTTAAAACTGTGACAGATGTTTTGTTTTTTTTTTTTAAGAACACATCATAGCTATTATTATATTATTATTATCATCGTAGCTATACTTAACACTGGGTACATTCGCAAAAATAAAAGTTTAGTATTTAATATCACAACATAACATTTCAATCACCATGCAAAAACAATTCCATTTCCATTATTTATCCTTAGCTTAAATATACAAACATATAAATATTCGAAGATTCATACAGTAAGAATACGAATCGTTGCAATTAGCACTAGACCATTATAATATAAATTATTACGTCTTTTGTACGAGAATTATGTCTACAAGTGCACAAACTGAAAACAGACAGAATAACTTGAATCCACAAAACATATATTTTTATCACATATTTTTTCTACTCATGCATTGCTTTTGTACCATCAGCTACTAATAGATCAACTTTGAACCATTAGTAGAACAGGTCTTAACTTTCAGATCAGATAAATCTGATCAGTTAAAAGTGTTCTGATCGTTTGAACTTGGAAGGATCTGATCGAAAAAACTGACCGGTTTTTCGACCGATCAGAATATCAAAAAAATAAGTGAATCATGCAAACAACAATAAAATAATAGCAGGCAGTTTCAAGACAAGCATGCAATACAATTGCAGACCTAAGCAAGGAATAGAATACAGAAGCAGATAGCTTCGTGCGTTTGGCAGTGGCCTGAAGCTTTCCTTAGCCCATCGAACACCAACTCACTCACCGAACCACAATATTAGCTGCAATTCAAATCAATTAACATCCCACATTACCCAATTTTAAAACGCAACCTTCCATATAAAAACGTCGAATTATTATCATGACTTGAAAAATTTGAAGCGCTTTCAACATATAAGACACCGCACACACTCGACTTTTGCATCAACGGACAAAAATCGCAAGACATTTAAGTCGTCACAACCATTTGCACACATTTTCTCATTCTAAGATCAACATATCACTTTTATACATAAACGGCGGAAATTAGAAATGCCTTAACCGACATGAGCACGCTGTTAGAATTGCAACGTTCTCTTCACCGCTGAACGTTGAAAATTCATCAACACGCTCAATGTCACTCACGACTTTATAACTCCACATTTTGGTTGTTTATGCAAAAGTTTAGTTTTTTTCTCATGTTACCTTTTCCCGTCGCTTGGCAGTCTTGTCACCTTCGTTCGCGCCCTCTACGCTAGCGTTCAACAACTATTCTAGGACAACACTTAGTCTAACAACCATTTATAACTAAACTACACGCATTCATTAGGCGATGTCGTATGTCGCGGCTGGAATTGGGTTGACGCATAATTTTACTGTGATTTGCCAACAGGAGAAATTTGATTAAAAAAAATGTGAATGTTTAAAAAAAAGGATTTAAAACACGCTTTAAACTAGCCCTTGCATTCAATTTGTTACAAATTTTATACTGACTTTACTTTTCATCATAAATAAAAATAACATTTGTTTCAAAGTATTCGTGAAAATATAGTAAAATTTTGTGTCTTTAATAAAATTGGAGCTTATTTGTACACTCAATTTATAAAATTGACTATTATTGTTATTTAATCAATACAATTTCGTATCAACCCACAAAAAACGACAAGTCACAAACAGCCATGTTCCAGCCGTCTCTAAAATTACGTTTTACTAGAAGCCGCACTAAGTAACACACAACTTGTTACTGCAAGTCATTCTCTTGGCGGACATTGAGAGTTAAGTAGAAGAAAAAGATTACAAAATGTAGGATTTCAGACGAGAAGATAAGATTTGTTCATTTGTAGTAGTGCAGTTCTCTCTTTGGGCAATTTTTCACTAACAAAACTAAACGCGATCAGCTTCTCTACAAATTGCGATCAAGTCCTGTCAGTGTCATAGCTATGAAATATTGACAGTGACCGCTTTTAAACCTCGTTCAGATGAGGTGATCGCAGTCAGTTTTAGTGGTGAAATCCGCCCTTATATGAACGTTAGGACGGGTGTAGGAAAGACAATTTAGATCATACAATTCTGTCACTATTTTACCATATATTTAAGTAGCATAATTTCTTGCGTTTCGTCTCACAACACACTAATGTTGTAAATAATTGAATACGTACGTTTTCAATACAAAAATATGACTTTGTAAATACACTTTGAAAGGAAGAGCATGGAGTCAAACTGTGCGCACACATGTGATAGCTGCGGTTTGTGGTTGAAATACAGACATTTATTAAACGCATTATACATGATTATTTTAATAATCCATACAATAAATATTATTGATGTTTTCTTAAGAATTTTGCGGTTGAAAAAGCTAGTACGTGGATTAGCCACCACAACAATAGAACTTTTGACAATGGCTTTAGACTTAAGACGAAGGTATTGAACAAATTTATATCTTCATTAACAAAATTATCATACCTAACAAGTTTTTTTTTTTACTCAAAAACGTTAAAGGCAAACATCGTGAGGAAACCGGTTTTCCCTAGAACCAAAAAATTGAGGACGTGGCTTCTACCAACCCACACGATGCTCACGTGGTGAATTACAGCCTAGTCACTCTCGCAGAGGTCTGTGTGACAACAGTCAGGACATTACAGAATGATTATCATTTAATTTGCTTTAATAAAACCCTGTGCCTTAACCACAAACGCGCATTAAATACTAGAAGTAGATACGTATAGTGAGGCAGTGCAAGCACGAGACACGACAAACACGAGAACACGACACGTAACAGACAGATGCAGACATGAGTTACACGTAATTGACACCTTAACACATTGATAAGTGGAGACGGACAAAGTCGTTTGTTTGGAGCTCCGAACACACACGAAATAGAACAATCTAAATGCTTTTGAATGAGATAAATTTCATTTGGATGGTTGAACATAGGCCGTATAAACTTTTTTTACTAGAACCATAAATGTGATTGATGTTATTTTTCTTCTCTTTCTACTGCGATATTGCCATGCATTCCATTTAGCACACGGTAACACCTTAAATAAGCTTTCATAAGTTGCCTTTTGCAGGCATTAAACTAATCGGTGTGATATCTGCGGAGCTCCTAACACTTAAATACTATTCGTTTTATGAAGCGAGCACAACGTGGTAGGAATATCCGTTTACTAGATTGAATGATAGGATTTGATTACAAAAGCTTATAAAATTTGAATACACTATGATACATGCAGTTTCAATAAAAAATGATTCAATTAGCTCTTAAACGATATTAATAAGAGGGCTTTGTTAGTAAACAATTGTGAAATTGTCTATGGAAATTGTAATAAAAAACCAAGATGGCGTTGGCTCCAACTGAGCCACGTGCTACATACACGCGGTACATGATTCTGTCATAACTAGTAATGTTCTCAAATCCCACCAAACACATAATTATTTCAATAGAGATTTGTTTTATTATTTATAAGTAAATATATATTTGAGTGCAAGAACAGTAGAGAAGGTAGTGAGAACACAGAAAGGCAATGAGCTGAGAAGAAAGGAAAACTACTTGCACGCTTAGAATTCAGTTTTTGGGATTAGTTAAGTTACGATAAAATTCTGTTTTTTTAACCAGGCTTTTTTTTTAGGCTATTTTATTTATTTACAGCGCATTTTGTTATAACAAAATAAATAATGTTAAAAATATATTTTCGCTTTGGAATGAACGTATCTTCGAATTGAACTTTTGAAGGTTTTTTTGGCATTAACTTTTCGGAGAAAAATGTAGAGGAATAACGTTACATTTAAAGAGGCAAAGGAGTATAATTATGACCAAGCGTGCAAGTTCAAAGATCGGAAGGAAGGTTAAAATCTGTTTCATTAATAATAGGTATATCTCTTTATGTCCTAAGGCTCCCCTGATATGTATACAGCCCGTATACAAAAATAAACAGCTCTACACTTACACAACAATGTTATAATATAATATCAACTTATTTTATATTTGTCGTGACGACGTTTGAAGATGTTTTCTTCACGACAGTTTCGTCATCCCGCTGTGTAAGAATCATTGGTGACTTTGTAGCTTTTTGTACGACGTATGATAATTTATTTTTAAATAATTTTTTACACTCTCAGAAGTATTTCATCAAAACTCCCTGTGTTATAGAAATAGAATCAAAAATACACAAAAGTTTAAAAAATAGCTACCATTATTTTATGTACTAATAATGACAGCTGTCAAACAGCAAACGTCAAACTGAAGCTGCAACAACACCAATGGCGCTTACAAAGCGGGCCAGTCTTACGCATCATTGCCTTCAAGTGTCACAGGACATAACACAGATAATATACAACCACTACCATATTGTCATTTATTATAACCTTCAACAAAGCAGTGTACTTTAGCTACGCTACACTGGGCGATCCCACGAGTAAGCTTACGTTACGCCACTACATATACTAACTATACGTTACTTATTACTCAATACCATTGCACCAGTCTCCATACGATATATATATCAAAATATATACACTTAACCCTTACCTTAATTATTAAAAACCCAATTACACGGAAAACATAATAATCACAGCGTTTAAAATCACGAAAATTTGAAAATAAACCGTCTTTTTCAATATTAAAATGTTAAGTGTTATAAATACATGAGATCCTCGTTATAAAAATATCATCTAAAATATAGCAAAATATATATAATTAAAAATATACTATAACTATATCTAGCAACATTAACAATATTGAACGTTAAGCAATATGTTTCCTAAAAAAGTTCCAATCAGATTTTGGGGTTGCCAGGTAGGAGATTATTTTATAAAAATGGTAACACAAACTTGTCACGTAGTCACAAAATATTAGAGCTTGACCTGTGTGTAAGTTGAAGTATTATATACTGATTATCAGTTTCTCTATCCTAAAATCTTTCCACTCTACCATTTGTTCTTAATATGTAGCTTACATAATCTGTAGCTTACACCAGAACCAAGCAGTTAAATGTTACCACTCTTGAAAACTACAATATGAAATAAAGCGTCCGTGTCAGACTTACGGCGAATACGTGTAAATGTATAAAAAGTAAATGCAAGCATCAGTTCTTACAAACAAATGTGTACAATATTATAGCGAAGTCTACGTAATTCTTATTTGTATATGGCAACCACCACTACGGTTAAACACGAAACGCTTACAAAACTAGAGTTAATGATCTCTCTCAGTGATTAGTTTTAAGCTTCTTATTTGCTTTACTGGCGTCTCCGTTTCTCTAAAGTTGAACAATTAGTTTTTCATAAAAACGCTTTTTAAATACATTTTTCAAGAGTCAACTTCACTACATTTCACAAACATTTAAAAATAAAAGAAAATCTAAATAACGTATTAAAATTCCTACTCTTTTCCACTCTGACAGATGTAGACAAAGACGTTGACAGCTGTCATTGGAAAACTTTAGAGAGGTGTTTTACATTTATAATTGACATGCATTTGCAAATATACATTAGAGTCTACGGGCATTATACAAAGGGATATTACAAGCATAGTCTGTCACAACTTTCGAGAAACTGGACCGCACTAAATAACCCGGCTACCCTATCGCTCCGATTGGCTAACGAAACGAAACTCATGCGTTTTGATATGTCCATCTTTACCCTAGCGTTTGGGAGTCGTTTTCAAATATCGTTGGAGGAAACCAGCACATATTTACAAATGTTGAAGTTGGCAATATTTTTCTTTGGCATTTCTATTGGTATATTGCGCAAATGACAAGACATTGTTGCACTGAATATTTCTTCGATAATTTTCTAAATTTTATTTGGTAAATGATTTTTGAATCAACGATACTTTAAAACTGGCTCGCCTCCAACCAAAATGTACTTACATTTTGGTAATGCAGACTGTGATGGGGATGAAAGCGTCCTCAAAGCAGTAATATGAGCTTCTTTATGAATGGGAGCAAGCATTGGTCACAAACATGGTCAAATTCAACTGCAAACTCGATAATTGTCCTCAAATGCACTTCGAACCAAAATGACAAACCTTCGTTTGCGACCAAAATGACATTTCAGTCAGTTTTGATAAAAATGACAACGGTGCTGTCATTCAGACAGCCAACACTTGTGGTGGCAAGTTCCTCTCATTTAATGCTTCGTTATAAGTAGTCCAAACTTTAACGCTTTTATCGACCACCACAGTTCCGTCGTGTGTGGCCCACGATCATGACAATAGGCCGGAATCGGTGCGATAGAATATCCTAAGGTTAAGTATTGACGAGAATCAAACACGCCTCGGCTTCCCAGGGCCGGGACACTCCGCCGACTTGATGATGGAGGACGCGAGAGGCTCCCGCGGCCGGATCGGATCCATCTCCATGAAACCAGGGTTCAGGATTATGTTAGGCACTAGTTCCATCACGTCTTGATCCTCGACGTAGTCTTTAGGGTCTTGGGAGAGGTCGTTGGTAAAGTTAGTATACATACCGTCACCGAGAATGTGTGTGTTTGTTTGTTAGTGTGCGCCCGCAGTCCAAGCGTGCGTTCCAAGCGAGTGCGATAGAGGGGAAAGAAGAAAAAAATCTCGAATGAATAAAAAATTGGCAGATACTGGCGGTCTTCGTTATTAATAGATTATGCAAAAGTCATGCGGATAGATCGAAGAGTGGAAATTTCGCTCGTAATTCGTCTTTATCAGCATAGACTTATGAGCGATTATCTAATGTCTACTTTAATACAGCAAAATCGAAGAGACGCAGTAATACTCAACACATTTTGCTGTTGCAGACGAATTTCATATTTTGCCTAGGCGACAAATATCTTAGGTAAGGAAATATATGTTAGCAATGAATATGAAATTCGTCTTTGAAATTTTATAATGCACTTGAGCGCTATGCCAAGCCACTTTTCTTTTTAAAACAGATCGTCTAAAATCTCAAAAATCTAATAACTATTGTGAATAAGCAAGTTGTAAGTCGGCATTAGAGCTCTAATCATATTGCTTTATCAATCACCGTCATCTGTAATAGGGGCATATTTGTACTGCATTCAATATACAAAAATGGCCAAAAATAAAATAATGTTATGCTTCGATTCGGGGCTGAAAACGAGGACACTTCGTGCGATACAAATATCTGTGTTCATAAAGGTTAAAAAACAAATATTTTAACAGTTTTCATTGTTTCGAGATTGTTAGGGTATTATCCGAAACACGCATTTATCTTCAGTAGGACCGTATACCTATTTTTGACAAAAAGTCTATTTCAAAATGTCATCAAAATTGAAAAGCTAAATTTTCTTCTATTGCCACGTCAACTTTTTACTACCCGCACTTCATGAAAATGTTTAGAAGTCCCTGATATCAATAAAAACATTGAATCTTACAAACACCACTAACCAGTAACCAATATAGAGTTTTTATGGAATTCATGTTATTCTGTCACTTATAGTTAATTAATATATGTATTTTAAAGTGCTTCATTTTATAATTATTGTGCATTTTATGCGATATATTAATTTATTTATTGCATCATAAATTTCTATCGAAGCCTACCTAAGCACTACTGTAGTATGTTATACTTACAAGCAGTAGATTTAAAATAGTGGTCCTATAGAGTAGTTATAATGGTCCTATAGTAGAGTTATAGTGGTCCTGAAGTCATCACAAGATAGTGCAAGTATATTTTATTGAAATTCGGTGACTACAATTTTTTAAATAACATTTAATTGATATTATTATTTAATCATTATTATAAGGCAAGAATGATGTTTTTTTTATATTTAATTTAAATAGAAGCTTTTATAAAATGTATCGGTTACAAACTTTAAAATTATCAAATAAGACATTTATTTGTAATAAAAATCACTGTTATATATTGTTATCGGAAAACAAGACAACAAAAAATATTTCCTGAATGTTATAATATTATTTGGAATAAATATCACATAAAAGTATAAAAATCACAAATATACCATAACATGAAAAACAAAGAGTTTGGCAAGAATACATTTTAAACTACCTAGCGATAAAGCTTTATTTATTATTAAATCTACACGCTTATCGCTTTATACTAAAATGTTTTATAGGTTACTTACTTTTTATAAAATATTGAAATGCCTTAAATTCTACGGAATAAAGTATAGAATATCGTCTTTTAGCTTTGAATTATATTAAATTAATAATTATCAATTTATAAGAAGCACGAATTTGAAATATGTTTATTTTAATAATTAATTAACGTATTTCAACGAGGTAAATGAGTTCTTATTATAATCGAATATAATTAAATTATTAGTATTAGGTACCTATATCAATCAATATCTTTTAAATATCATCAAATATGTTATACTAAATCAATTGCTATATTTTATAATTGAATAAAAAATCAAAGATTACTTTTTTTTTTTTTTTGTCTTTTAATATTTTAAAGCTGCATAATTATTGCAAAAATGTTTTATTTAAAGCGAAATGTTTTTTTTAGATTGTTATTTGAGTGATGTTTAGACACAGTCTTTTATCAGGAATGGCGAAGAGTAAATTATTGAAATATTTGATTGGCAATTTAACGGTCATATTAAAAACAGCATTTCAACTAATTATAGTATATTTCTATTGTTTTAATTGACGTCCTGTAGTTATTGTTGGTCCGTATACTAATTTCGCTGGAAAGTATCCCAGTATCCTTAGTTTATTTTCTCCTTATCGTATTGATGGCAAAAGATAAAATATTTTTGGCTTAAAGTTATATTTTCAACAATTCTTTTGGGCTCGTATTTGTTCATTTTCCCCATGGTCCTCCCTTTACTTCATGCTTGAAGCATGAAGCTTCATGCTTGAAGCATGAAGATTCATGCTTATATTAGAATGGAAGGGAATTTCAAAAGACTTACACTGGACTAAATTTAAAATGCCATCTTAGAGCATTTCTTCACTTTGGTAATAGTGAAATGGTCGAGTTTTTATTATATTATTTCTCGGTCATGAACCAATCTTTCAAAACAATTCCTGTCATTTTGTTAGTGTGACTTTTTTATTTGTTAGAAGTTTATTACATAAATAATGTGTATAAAATACTGGGCATACTCTCCAACAACCTACCTAATATAACTTTCTATAATAATATAGTTAATCCTCAGCAATATTACAGCAAATAGGTAACTCCTTAAAGCGAGATTCAATTGATTGCTTTTTTTGGTATTTTAGTTTATAATAATTTTAATTTTTAGTCATAATTATATTATTTGCATAGCACCAACCGCATAGCGTAGAAACTAGTAAACTTTTGAAAATGTATAATAATATATTTTTGTACAATTTTTTCGTTTTATAAAAATCTAAATCTTTAAATAATTATATTTGGAAGATTTTTGTTGATTATTTCTTTAAAAATTGGCACTATTATAAAATTTATAATACTTGTATTTTTTAATAATATTTTATATTATTGGAAATTCCAAGCTGTGCGTCGAAAATTGTAAAATTGTGCTTTGAAAGATCTAAGGAACTATAATTAAATATATTATTTTATTATGCTCTTTTTAAAGTCTAAAGAAGCGTTTTAATTATTGCATCAATAGGAATAATCTTAATTCCATAAAATTGAAAGTTTAAAATTCCATCGAACGTTCGAACTAAGTTAACGTGCGAAACTTTCGACCGTTCGACTGAAACACTCATAAATATAATATTTAATAAATAAATTATTCTCTTCTATTATTTAGCTGCAAATATCCTACGCTTTAATATTGATCACCTTACCGAGTGATCAATTCACCAAACATTATTATTGTTCATCTGTACTGGATTACGTATCAAGCTTACATTGTAAATGTCTTACTTTTTATTATTGCTATTGGTTCATCATTATATTGAATGATTTACTCAAATCATACAATGCTCGCATGACCGATTAGTAAATAAATAACTTATCTAATATTTAATTTAATTTTATCAATGGAATGAGAGTTGGCTAAATTGAGCGTTAAAATCGTCGAGTTGTCGTCAGTCAGAATCATTTGAACGGTTAAAATTGAAAATTCATTGATGGCAAAATAATCCAGCAAACGATCAGAAACTATTCACGAATTTACGACCAAATACCGAATATTCGATCGAATTATCAAAAACCGAATGACCGAACATTCAACCAAAAACTCAACCGCCCAAATATTCATTATTCAAACTGAACTGAAGACTCGACGCCTCAACCAGTCACGCTCGCATCGCGCGCGCTAGCCCCACATGAAGTAGAGGCGCGGCAGCGGCGTGTGCTAGGGCGCGGGCTCACCGTGGCGGCGCCACTCGCGGCACAGCACGCAGCACGTGCCGGCCGCCAGCACCACCAGCGTGCCCATCACCACGCACACGGCCGCCACCCACGTGCGCGTGTCGAACTGCTCCGCACCGGAGAAGAAGTGCTTGTACAGCTCTGGAATGTTACACAATTTTTTATTGAATTGTGTTTCAATAAAACACAAATAAATTTATTTTTTGTTGGCATCTTTTTCTATGTAGCTATTTAGAACAGCAAAAACAGTGTTGCATTTTGTGAAACACCATCTATTTAGAGCGAAATGCTTGGTTGTCATTCATCAATAACTAACCAGCAAAGCTGAAAATAGTTACGCATGACTGAGATCCTTCAGTCTCACTTCTTACTTATAAGAATAAATTAAAGACTGACCTTACTATTGTCGCCTATCGTGGGGCCACTTTGTTGGGCGCCAGTTGTGATAAGTGATTTAATTATTGTGTCAGTCTTGTCGTTAAAAGCGTAGTAGAAAGAGGATCAGGAAACTTGTTTCAAAATATTCGTACTATTAAGAGCGAATATTAAGTCCATTTAAAATCATCATCATCATCTACCTAGCCTTTTCCCAAACTATCTTGGGGTCGGCTTCCAGTCTAACCGGATGCAGCTGAGTACCAGTATTTTACATGAAGCGACTGCCTATCTGACCTCCAAAACCCAGTAACTGGGTAATACGATACCCCTTGGTAAGACTGGATGTCAGACTTTTTGGCTTCTGACTACTCGTAACGACTGTCAAAGATCTACAAATGATAGCCGGGACCAACGGCTTAACGTGCTTTCCGAGGCACGGAGGAAACTCGGTATGTAATTATGGTCACCCATCCACGGACCAACCTCGGCAAGCACGGCTTAACCTTAAAGATCGACCCGTGCGGCTGTCTTTATTTAGCCACGAGCTCCTCCTCCTTAAGTCCATTTAAAATATTATATATTATTATTTTCAAAAGTATTATATTTTTAAGTTTTTTGTTATTATTTTTCAAACAGTGTATTTCTTGATATATTTATTCAATTGTGTATTCTGCGCATAATGTAGTGCATGCGGTGCTTTTCTGTAAGTGATGAGGCGCTTAGACTTAAGTTTACAATGTGCAAATTATTATGTAACAGTGTACTCATTGTTGAGAAGCCTAATAATAATAAATAAATAAATAAATTATTGTCGCCCATCGCGGGGCCACTTTGTTGGGCGCCAGTTGTGATAAAAAAATTAATTATTGTGTAAGTTAACTCAGTAGGTGTTCACAATACACGACACAGGGCTACTTTTCGTCATAAGCATAGTAGCTAGAGGTTCAGGAAACTTGTTTCAAAGTTATTATTATGACATTAGTAGGTCATAATAAATTGCTCATTGCTCATTTGCGATAATAAATGATATATAATAAGAGTTATTGATAGGCCTGATGAAAGTCCCATAATGAGGCATCTTTTTAAAGTCACCCTGTCTTAAGTAGAATATAAGTACTAACATAGATTATAAGTTAAATTATTTACTAACATCTAGAATTGTAAGTTTTTCTTGTAATGTTTTTGGGTCAATTGTAGTCTATTAATAAAGACTATACATTATTATTAATATATAGCTCGCAGGTCTACAAAACAGCAGTTCAGAAGCGTCGAAGAAATGCTATTCTTAAGAATATTAGTGCACACCCTGGGATTTCTTTGTTGGGCGCCAATAGTTGAGAACAATAATACTTAAGTCTATCCCTACAACTTTTCCACAATAGGATGGGATATATGTCACGACACGGAAGCGCTCTGGTCACAAAATGTGTAAATGTGTAGTTCAGGCACGATACTCTTTTTGATAAAAATGCCTTGCCTATAAATATTGGCGCCCACTTTAGGACCATTTTGATGGGCGCAAGTTGTGGTAAGAGCTCATTATCCTTTTATTAATTGTACACAGTACATGACAATTCAGAAAAAATGCTCTTAAAGTATTAGCACCCATATGGGATTCACTGACTCGGTTAAATGTTCATAGCATAATTAAATACAACGAATACTCACCAGCTTCCTGGTCACTGTACAGCGTTGTAGCAAGCACTTCTACCGGAGGTCCTGGCCCCAGAACATTGGTCGCCCAAACTCGGAACCAGTAGGACGCGTTCGTGTCTAGGTGGTACACGTCTACTTGGCGCTGGAAAGTTATTGATAAAAAAAAAAATGTTAGTTCACCATCTAAAAACGTCAGGGTCTTTAGTTTTTTTCATTACGTAAATCTTCAGCTAAGGCGCACAGACTTGGTCTTTGACTCTAAACTCAAAGTCTGCCAACAAGCAATGGAGCGTGGACACAGAGAGTTTCGAGTGTCGGGAACAGAATCGAGTGGTGAGTGACTGCAGTAGTGGTACGGAACGTAAAAATCGAACAAGAAAGAGGGTAGACCGATTTGTCTGCTCATAAACAGTATAAACGCCCACCCGCAATAACTTCAGTTTATCCGTGATCATGGCGTTTGCAACAGCGCCGAAATATGGGGAACTCAAAACAAATAATAAACATGGTAAATATCCCTTTACAAGTGTTATTGATAATGGAGCGCAGTATACTAGGTTTTAAATTAACAGATCGTGTTCGAAACAATAATGCGCTCCAAAACTAATATAGCTGACGTGGCTCTAAAGGCTGCCCAACACAAATGGGACTGGGCAGGACATGTCGACCGGCGGACAAACAGTGGGCCAACATAGCTGGGAACTGGTGCCTTGGCAGAGTGAGGCGGGATCGCGGTAGGTCCCGAAGGAGATGGCGGGCGAACTGGACAGGTCCCAAGCGAAATCTGGAAGAGGACGCGCGGGTTCTCGAGAAATGGAAAGAGTAGAGGGAGGGAGGGTCTTTGCCTAGGAGTGGGACAGCCCAGGCTAGGGACGGATTATATACGTGATGTTCTTATTCTTTATTGTACACAAAAACATAATTATAAATTGCAATGTTACAGTGCAACAAAGGTGAGCTGAAACCAAAATTGAGTTCAATGTTATGTTGATTATCTGTCATAAATATTCCAAAAAAGATTCTTTTACCGAATTAGGACTGATATGGTTGGGGCTGATAGGCCTCCAAGGCTCTAGGGTGCCGTTGACGGGCGCCGCCGATCGGTACTGCGCGGTGAAGTCTATGATGGGATGGCCGCCATCGCCGGCCACGTTCCACAGGATTAGCGCCAGGATGGTGGACGCGTGGACTGTCACGTTCACCAGCGGTGGCGGCTCCGCTGAATACAAGAAAGGTTAAAAATAGATAAGAACATGATATACGAATCACAGTATTTACTAAAACTGGGAGTATATACTAAGAGTTTTAGAGATTTTCTTAATACTTAAAAATATGCGATCGGCACACAAGAACACCAGAAGCGCTTGTGTTTCTTGAAACCCAAGACCTAAGGATCCTGAAACCTTGTTTTATTGCGTCGATATTTGACGCAAGAATAAACAATTTTGTTATCTTCTTCTTATGCTACGAGTATAACAAAAAGTTTGAGTAGATCAAAACAAACAAGTGACTCCATAAGTAATGTCGATGTTATTCTAATTCAAATATACGCTCCTTAGCCAAAGAATAAATATTGTGTTACCGTGATTTGCAATTCAAAGTAAGTTATTGTAGGCTCATTATTACGAAATAATTTAAGCGTATAAATTCTGCTAATTATTCCCGCTTTAATGGCTTTATTCAAGTTTCGATTCGCTAGTATCCACTAGTCCAGAAATATCTGCCCGGCAGAATAAAACAAATATAACCACGCAAGAAAAGTCGGTATAAACATGTATGTAGGTAGCTACAATGCATCTTGTCAACACCAAACTATAGGTACTGCCTGTTCAGCCATGCGCGACCGTTATGCTATTATCTCACTGTTTCATAATGATATGATTACGTGTAACCACAACGAAAACGCAAACTATGGAAAGGTAATATAGTTTAACAGGGGATTTCGACGGCGTATTAACAAAATTATTTTCGAATCTACCGAAAACAAATGAACACATTATAGCGTCTAGATACTAGTTATCTCAAAACCTGTTGGAATTTATAGTTTCGTGTTAATAAGTCTGAAGTATTAAAAGCGCAATCAACGTCTAAATGTAGGTTAGCCCATTGTTAAGTTATAAATACATTTATCATTTAATTATAATGCATATTTTCCGCGAACAGTTTTATTTCTTACATATTTTTGTGCACGGACGTATATATTTGGTTACGAACTGTTTCTGATGGATGAAGGAGGAAACAAAAAGTAAGCAGGTAGAAACCAAACCAGGACCTACACTTACGTGCAACCAAAAAGGTAGCATATTTTAAACAGGCAGTACCATCATCATCATCAATCTGCCCTTATCCCAATTTATTGGAGGTCAACCAAGCATATGTCCTACCATTTTCTGTTTCTCGTTATCGTACTGATATACCAGATGATATGGCTAGAGAGAGGGTGACTACTGAGTCACCCGCTACTTACTGACTATGACAAGAACTGAACGCTAAAGATTAATGAAACCTGGAAGGCAGTGGAAGGTAATGTAGGTAAGTTTCTCTAGAAGTCTAGACCTCTAGGTAACCGAAGCGACGTGAAGTAAGTGCCACCGTCAACATGATGAATGCTTACTCGGAACAGAAGTACCTATCTGTGCACCGCCATGTCCTGTCCAATGTAAATGAGCAAGCGTGTTTTTGTTACGCTTCACATTTTCGTATCAAGGTCATAAACAAATTACAACTAAATTATTTAATATTTAGGTAAGTTGTGGGTTTTTCTATAGATAAAATGAGCTAGAGAATGATGATTGTTGGGCAAAATTCGATAATGTAGCAGGGCCAGCTAAACAAGGTGAGGTAAACTAGACTTCCATGATAGATTGGACACAGTTTATCGCGAGAAATCAGGAAGAAGTCAAAGTAAATCATATACGGACTGTTTGAGAAATAATAATATCCATACATCTAAAAAATGATGTTGTAGAAAGAAATGCTCTCATTTCATAAAGTAGATTTTCCTGCATAATGTACATTTCAGTAGTAGAAGTCTCTTTAGTAAAGTTTTTGAATTCATAATGAATGCAAAGGTGACGTGACTTTAATGTTCGCAGCAAGAATTTTGAATTGAGAACTAGGGCAAAGATGACAACCCGCTAAAGTCAGCACGTGTTAACGTCCACAAAACCACACGTACGCCAGTAAGTAATGACATAAAACCACGCTTCAGTGAGCAGCGTGTGAATGAGCTGCTGCAGATTAAATCTCCAACATTTTTCAATTCAGAGCAAAGTATGTACACGTGCACAAAGCGTCCGTGCGTCGTTTATTGGATGCATAGCGTCACTGCATAGCTTCTGCCTACTTTAACTTCAATGACCATAGTTTGTCTTATAATAGAGGACAGCAAATTAGATTTTTCAGATGACATCGGTTGGATTTTTGCAGTGAATGTCGTAAATTCCTGTTTTTGTTAAGCCTTACAAATTTGTCAGAATATGGTGATAAGGTGTTTAACAAAAGAGGCTCATTACCAACCTATAAACTTCTAACAGCTGGGTCACAGGTTTCTTCTCTGTGAGGGGAAGTGGACTGTCTCCAACACACGGGTCCAGTGCACATGTCTTCGAATATTTAATTCTAAGACCATGCCTTGAGGTGTTTCCTCACGATGCTTCCATTCCATTTTGAGAGCAGTAGTGATGAAATAAATTACTCTGCCTGGGTTCGAAGCCACGATCTTCAACTCGTAGGTCGCGACCGTTACCACAGGGCTACCGCTACTCAGAAGGCCAAAATTATCGTCTACTACCTTTTTACTTCCATTCTACATTTTCGCGAGTCCCAACAACTAGCCATCAAGGACGCACAGCTTGGGCTTGCAACCATTCTACTGGCAACAAATTATATTTGGCATTTAAACGGAATGCAGCCCACGATTTTCCGCACAAAGGACTAGTTCGTGAGAACGTGATACGAAAACGGTGTGTTGTTTACGATTCCATATATGAAGAAATATAAAATGGTGTTACGATTGTTAATGAGCCCACAACTAGTCTGGATTAAATAAATAAAAGAGGTGAATGAACTTCTTCGAAAATAAAGAGCTTCTTAACAATACCGTAATTTATTGCATTGTGAGCTGCCGAAATGCCGGTGCAGATTTAGTAATTATGCTCACATCTTAAGCGGAAGCGGACCGCTTCGATCAAAACATCATCTCTGTCATTGCCACCTTTTTAGCTAATAATGAATCGAATAACCTTGCTTGCTGCTCTTGATATCGGCCTCACCGGATTAAAGCAATGCATGAAGTCTATGATGGAACGAGCATGTATGCCTGATACTATGGTAACTCTTTTTACCAGTGAGGGTGCTACATTCTGAAGAATACTCTAATTGTTAAAATATTATCATCTTTGCTGTATGTACGGTACTAGATCCAAGTATAAAAATATGAAGAACTCAATAACTTGACAATAAAGCCGTTACTGCCAAGCGGTAGTAACTTTCTCGCGACCTTTACACGTACGACTGTTAGAGTCTCACTCAGTCCTACTCCTAAGTGGAGCCGTTAAAAGTTTCAGACCTAGTCCACAAAGATATTTAATACTGTTTTATCTTTAAAGCTATATTTATTTGATGTGGATAATCTCATCTTTTATGAAATAAATAATATTCTATTTAGTAAACAGTTTTATTCTTTTAAGTTTGATTGCAAGGATCATTTTTTTAAATTTCGATGTTACGTTTTATTTGACAGTTTAAAAATATTCCTATAAAGTCAAAGTCAAAGTCAAAGCATTTATTTCAATTAGACCATTACAGGCACTTTTGAAAGTCAACAAAAACAAAATAAAACGCGAAGCTACAGTCCCAGTCACAAGGCATAATAACTTGTGAAAGTACTGTAGTTGCCCATTCCGTAGCGTAGATCTCTATGGAGAAGAACGGGCAAGAAACTCCATGGACACTCTTTTAAATCAAAATATGTTACAAAATCTTGGTTACATCATTCATGTCAAGAATTACAAATATTTGAGAACAATGTAGAAATACGGGCAAGTTAAGAGCGCGTCCAGAGTAAAAGATTAAATCAGTAATTAAAAAATAAAGTAATTAAAATAAACCGTGGCAGCTAAGAGATGACCAGTCACAACTGACAGCGCCCGTTCACGAACATGACGCATGTATCAGCCATCATTCAACTCAACCATTTTGAAGGGAACTAAACGACCCGACACACCCGCCACCATCAGCGTGACATTTAAGTGAGCATGACATTCACTCAACCACCTTCGCGTCAATGAAAGATTTAGTTACTCGTTAAATAGTGGCTTTACAGTACATGGTACTCACACATGTGCTATGCAATTATATAATACTAAGAGATTGAATCTATACAATGCAAATATATGAACTGTTTTCATTTATTGTCCTCATCACCTGGTTTAGCACTTCTCAGCCATCGATGGCAACCTTTATTGAGCCAGCCCAGAACTTAGGTACAACTTGGGTACTATCATTAGCGTCCATCAACTCCTGTAGAGGGAATGCATCAAGCAAAGCACGCAGGACACGATATCATGTGTGTCCTATTTTTTAAATAGCACCATTTCCTTACGTTCATAAAGTGGACAAAGTAGCAATGGATTACAACCTCATGCATATTCATGAAGGCGGAATGACGGGGGCAAAGGCAAAAATATTCAAATGGCTTCCTAAGGACCGAAAGAATAAATATATTAATAAATGTTACACTGTACATAAATGTAATCTACCTGTATCATAATATGGCAAAGTATGTTGTGTTGTGAAGTCTGTTAAAGATGAAAGTTAACATAACCAAAGGGTTTTTGATCGATTATCCGCCACCGTTGATCGACTGCTTGGCTGGCAGAGTATACCTAAAAGACCTATATTATTATGTCCCTAAAAAACCATGACGGCGCAATTAGGCCGTGCTACCAACAAAATGTATGGATAGTTGCACAACCAAGTAGACGCCAAATGAGGTACTACGCGACAGTTTGCGCCGCAGCTGATGTCCTAGTCATAGAGGCCTAAGGCACAGTTCGCCTTTCTACCTTTTTAGTGGTTGATGTTTAAATAAATAAATATAGCATAAACTGTGGCTTTTATAATCGATTTCAGAACACATTAACTAAACAACTAAAATAAATCCTCAAAGAAGGGCCATAATAAAAAGCAAACGAATCAAATAATTTCACATTTAATAATTGTTTGTTTTCTGGACCCATTTGACCTAATAACAATTTTTAACAATATAGCAAATCGCGTGCGGCTAATCTCAACACGTTTCACCCCTGGCATAAAAACAATAAAATCCGAGCAACCCCAGCCAAGCCGTCTGTCGAATCGTGGAGTGAGTCCGTCAAAATATGAAAACCCACATCGCGTGTTTATCAACAATAAAATATACACGTGATATAAAGTAACTGACTGATATGCACGTCAGCGCTATAGGGTTGGCAAGACGTGTAATTAACTATACTTTACGCCGTTTTTTGACGACTTCCGTCTACTTTCGTATGTTCTTGAGTTTCAAAGTTTTATTGCCCGAATTTATTCTGATTATAAGAGCATTGACGTTGCGATGTGACTCATTTTATACACAACACAACAACTATAAACGGGACAATGCGATCAAAATCGTTATCTAACAGGCAAGAGCTAAATGGTCTAACGTCTAATTTGGCAATGATGACATTTCACTATGTGACCTCCTTTTCCACGAGATTTCTTCTGATAGACTGTCTATACTCCATCTCTAGATCTCTTTGTTCCACATCACAAATAAAGCTGATATTAAAACTATAACACACACTCCAGAAACCTCGGTGAAAACAATTGCAATCGGATTTTTTACTTGTGTTATGTTCATGTTACTGATTGCCAATTTATAGCTTCCTTTGTCTTATACTATTGACTGTTTTTACTTCAAGTGAATTGGATCATTAATCAATATACAGCTTCTTGAGTCTCTCTCAGCAGTACTCTGTTATACAGTAGGGCGGGGGACATGTACGGGCAGAATCCTTAATGAGGTAATAATGAAAGCATATCAATGAGTCGCGCAGATCGATGATCGATGTAGTAATATGAAATTGATATGAGACACAACTACAAGAATAAAACAATGGTTATACTAAACTTGATAATAAAAGTAAGAAGGATGAAATGCATGTCACTAAAAGACTGATGAATATAAACGTTGATGGTTGGAGAAGAACACCAATAAAAAGATGGATGGATTTAGTAAGAAATGATATGAAAGAAAAGGATTAATGGCAGAGTGGCGGTTGATAGAGAAGAATGGAAGAAAAAACCGGGTTGCGCCAACCTCGAGTAACGATCAATAAGGGCAGGAAGATAATAACTTGAAAAAGGGTCCAAGATAATGATACTAAAATAAAAGTCCATATCAACTTGAAGACCACCCAACAATAGCGTGAATTTGAATAAAGAGTGAAAGGTTTTTGCAACCACAAGCCGCTTCAACAGGGATCGCCCACGTCGCGAAACCTTAATGAGGTTGTAATCCTATTAGCGGTCTGGTGAAGGTGTTAAAAAGGCAAAGTGGCTTATATTGGTAACACAAAAGAAAATCACCTAGAAAATATTCGCAGCTGTGATACGAAGAACCTGTCTGGAAAAATTAACTAGATAGAAAATTCTTTTTATTTTTTTTTGCTTTACCTTGTTCTACCTTTTGTAGTAAGAAACGACTTACTGTCGAGCCTACGCGCTGTACTAACGCTGTAACATTCATATATTGTAAAACCAAATAATTTTAAAAGAGTAACAATGGAGTTTCTAGCCGTTTCTTCTCCAAAGGAAACAACCAACCCTAACCGTGCACCTTTTGGCGACGTTTTATAAGTGCCCATGTAGGCCTATGTAAAATAAAATATTTTGATTTTACAATCTATACGAGGACATTTAGCGACCGCTATATTAAATTTCCTGTGACCAAATCAAATCTAAGAAACTTTCTGGATCGAGACACTTCAGTGAATGAAATCGGTTTCAATTTAGACTGTCCAATTTACGTGGTGGCGTAGTTGGGTAGAAATCTATACTTTGTTTATCAATGATACCTGAGCGTAGGCTGTTTGTTTTGTAACCAGAATTCCAAGCTACGTCCCTATCCAATACCTGTCCCTAGTCCCAAGTATGTACGAAAAGCGAGCGTTTACACCATCCATATATTTGCCTACTGTGTGTCTGTTAAATGTCTTTCTATTGATCTGCGGGGTAGGCTAGACATCCAATTAACATAGTAAACAAACTAGCGCGAATACGTTGGATATTCGGCTAGAGTATTTAATAGAAGTGAGGGAATTAGGGACTTTATGAACGTTTTATGGTAATGCGAGGAGATGGCAGGGGAGCAGTTTATTTGAAAGGATTGCGGGGTTTTTTAATTTGATTTTCGGTAATTGTTATGTAGGTTCAATGACCAGTTTAAAAGAACAAGTCACTCGATGAACACGTGTTTGCCTGCTGATAAAGTGGAAAGTCAAACGCAACTAAAGCACGTAAACGGTGCCGGAACCATTAGGCCAGTCGATTTTGGCAAAAGGGTTGGTAATTAATAGATTTTGCTGCTTAACCACCTGGTCAAATCATAATCCTTAACAATTTCACGACAATCATTCAAACTAAACAAGTGAGAAGACCACATAATAGTTGGAAGAGGGTTTCCCCAGCCCAATTTGCAATTATAATCGCGTAGCCCTAGTTCAACAAAACGTGTCATGAACAAGCACCGACCGTCGCGCATTATGGCCGACACGTATTTATGAGAAAAGTGGCCAGTGACACGGTGTTACGTCACTACGGTTAAACCACCAATGACTGCTGACCTGCTCGTCTCCTGTATTGCGAAATGAGTTAAACGTGGAGGGGGATGTACGGTGCAAGGTGGGAGGTCAGCTTGTATTGGTTGATGCGTAATGACAGTCATTACGTGGCCTTCGTACGGCGTACGCGTCTTCAGTACTGTGGAGTGGCCATGTACGGGGTTTTAGTAGGAATATTTTTAAAGCTGGAGATGCTTTTTGTTTTGTAGGATTTCTTTTGAAAAGTTTTGTGGAAAATATAGCCAGGTGGCTATATTGCAGAAAAGCATGTTTTTCCAAAATTTTCAAACATCAGAGCACGTTTAAAATCGAATCTATTGGAGTAAAATTGGTCTTTCTTTACTCGATTTTTCATTTACAGACATTTCAATTTCAACTCGATCAGGAGAGCAATTAATTGGATAACAAGTTGAAATCTCGGTTCCGTTTTCCACGGCTTCAAATGGGCGTAAGCACAGCGATTTTTTCGCTTGCATTGTCATTTCAATGAAAGCACAAGGGCTTCAATTTGCTGGGAAATAATTTACGTGCGACAGGGACACCTGCGACGCTATTGTACGAAATAATATCGAAGAAGAACGGCTGGAATGCGTAATGAACTCTTCTCTCGTTTTATTAAAAGTGATTAATTAAATTGTGTCAAGATTGTGTCTGAATGGGGGAAGGAAAACCGCAGTTTGTTCTCGGTAAAGAATTAAAAACACTGGCTCTCTTCCAAAGTTGGCATGGTGTTGCAAATATGACTTTGATGACGACGCCATCAACTTTTCATGATACTTTGCCTTAGTACTAACACCCATATCTATAATCAAGTCAAAGTGTTTGCTTGAGTCATAATCTCTCTCAGATCATGACTCAAGTCATAAGGCCTCTATTTTATGACAGGGAATTCTTGACTATTGCATCCAAAAATTGCATAAGTAATTACTTAAACTCAAGGAATTAATTTAACTTGACTATAGATACCAGGGTAAGACTGGCTGTCTGCCTTCTCAACGTAATTTAAAGAAAGCAGCTAGAAGGCAAACAAGGTTCAAAATAATGATGATGGACTAACATTATAGTATTAAAGTTACTGGATTTTGCTTAACCATGATTGACATAAATGCACCCTAAATCCCTGAGATTTTACAGAAAAAAAAAACTCTTTATAATATTAAACTATGATAGATGACTTTGAAGCTCATAAATGCTTATAGAAAAACTGTAAGCCTTTTGACAGTTATATGGATGGCATTTCTAAGAGTTCGTTTGTAAAAGTTGGACGGTTACATCAAAGAGTCCTTTGCAGAAAATTATGTTTTGAAATAGGTTTACACAAGTTTTATTTTTCTCAATCGTAGCAGTTTCTCTTAGAAGATAAGGAATAAGGCATCCTTTAGAGGTGCTGGGAAGGTGTACATTTGCATAGTAGAAAACTCACACTATGGCGCGTGAAATATTGTTATGAATTCCGGAATAGACATCATCATCTGCTTAGCCATTTCCCAACTATGTTGGGGTCGGCTTCCAGTCTTACCGGATTCAACTGAATAATTTACATGGAGCGACTGCCTATCTGACCTCTACAACCCATTTAGTACTAGGTAATACGCTACCCTTTGGTAAGACTGGTTCAGACTTTCGGGCCACTGACAACCAGAAATTATTGGGTCTACAGAGACAATTTTTGTCTCATATTGTAGCAAATTTATTCTAGTCCGTCAGGGTTATAATCGCTAAAATCGGCATAAAAAAGCGTTTTTTTTGAGTTTTGACAAAGTTGTTTTCGCCGCTCTAGGTCACAAACTTGGATTATTCATCATAAACAAGTCTACAAAAAATCAGAACTACCGGATTTGATGCAAGCACTGATGTATAAAGTTACTGGATTATTTGAGCTAGAACCGATATTTCAATTCAACACTCAACTTATTCCAGACATCACTGCTTGAATGTAAACGAGCCTTCATGCTTAGGGAACGCGATAGGTTGAATCTGAAAGGTTTCATGCCGAGACATAGACTGCGATATTGCTACATTTTCATATATCCTAACTAATATTATAAATGCGAAAGTAAGTTTGTTTGTTATGCTTTCACGCGAAAACTACTCAACCGATCATCATGAAACTTTGTACACATATTCTTGGAGGTATTAGAAGTAACATAGGCTATATATCATCACGCTACAACCAATAGGAGCGGTGCAGCAATGAAAAATGTTGCGAAAACGGGGAAAATGAGACGCAGACGAAGTTGCGCGGGACAGCTAGTACTGTTATACGTTGATTACTACTGCCTTTAGGTAAACAGAGTGCTTCTCGTATATATGAACGTTGATTTGTGGTCTGTTTACAGCATGTTTGGCTCTCTAATGAGGTTTATGTGCGTCTTTAGGTTTCTAAATCAGCTTTGTTTGCTTCAAAAGAGATTATTTGATATAGTTAGCAGGAGTCTAGAATATGTCTGTTTAATGGGCACGAAATCATAAATTGATAATTTAACCGTGTTCTAATATAATAGATATTTTCTTATATTTTTTAGTCTTACCTAAAATATGATACAGATACCATTTTTTTATAGCGTCTTCATAGGGCCTCTATATTACAATCTAATAGTCAGATCTCAAATCTTTGACTAGCGTGATACCTAGAATGAAAATGATGGTGATGATCTATTGACTGTCGGCGCAGCATCTCTTCTTCTACCATAGTCTACTATTAGTCGTCAACTCAGAAGCCACCCCCCCCCCCCTTCCTAGCCATTAAAATCACTAATCTTTATTTTAGTTAGCATTAAACCAGAAAGTTGACTGCTTTGTTGGTCTAACGATTCCCGTATCGGGCAAATTGTTCTTGAGTTTTTCAATCAGAAATTTTACTGTAGCAGCCACGTCTTGTACAGCCTGGATTTGTGCTCGGTCGATGACAATAGGCTCACCCCCCATTACATAGGCATTAAACATAACTGGCGAATTGTGAGTGCACTATTAGGTACGACTCTGCCTAACCCTTGGGAGATTACTCGCGTGATGTTGTGATAGCTTCTAATAACGATAATTACGGTTCACTTACGGAGACATACAGTTCCCAGTATCTGTCTCCGATTCACGTGTCTGAATAAGTAATGCTAGATGCCGTGACGAGATAAGTCTCGGATACTGATTACTGATTAGTTAGTCTGTTTGCCTGCTGTACTCTCTGGGTTAACTAAGCTTGATGGTTATAAGCTGCTAACTTGATTATTACGAAGTTTTGACTAACAGGGAACAGCGGTGGCCCAGTGGTGGCAGCCCCGATTTACGAGCCGTGGGTTCGAACCCAGGCAGGCGCATTACTTTGTGTAATTCATTTTATCACCGCTGCCCTCAAAAACGGTAAAGGAAAACATCTTTCACACATTCCGTCACATTTTAGAAATGTTGTACTTGTAAGGTAACATTTCCGCAGTTGCGGTCGCCTTGTAAACTTTACAGGCGCAAACGCAGCCCAATTGCAGTAACAGACCGCAGCGACAGAACTGGTTTCTTTGCTTAACTCTCTGCGGTTTTCGTGGCCGCCTTCTGAAAAGCACCTTTGTATCCAAATTTTGAGAAATGATTTGCAGAAGTTAGATAAAATATCAAGTTTCTAAACAGAAGATTCGAATGATTTTATTATGCTCAAGACAATCGCAATCGCAAAACAAAATTCTGATTTAGCTGATCACATATATAACATATTTACTTATACATGCCATATTTAAAGAGTACCTACTTTCGCTATTGAATATGAAATCAATTACAACGAACGTATTATTTCATCCCGGCTATTACGTATTAATAAAATTAATTAATATTCTCTGAACTGTGCGATAAATCAGTATGTGCAGTGACCATGAGGGCTTCGAAACCGATATTTTTACCGAGATTTATCGGGAAATGCATAACATTTACAAAAAGAATCATATATACCGGAAAATGTATAGATCAGTGTATGTATTAAAAGAGATTCCAAATGGACGCTTTGGGCTCAGACAAGATGCAATCACTTCACTTCACTTCCAAACTATTTCGTATTTCTACAAGAACAGGTTTGATAACAAAGAACGAGAGCTGCGTCTGGTGGGCTACTGTCCACCAGTTGTTATCGGTTTCATGTTACGGATAACTTTAACTGAGCGATTTAGGATTTTGATGTTAGATTTTCATTTGTGTCATAGATGCGCTGTCATACTTTTTGTCCTGTGTTGCTGTAGTTCACCAGAGTATAAGCTTTTAATAGCTTATGTCAATCTATCATGGAGCGACAGCCAATCTGACCTCCACCACCCAATTTGTACTGGGTAATACGATACCTCTTGGCAAGACTGGTTGTCAGCCTTTCGGGTCACTGACTACCTGTAACGACTGTCAAAGGTCTACAAATGACAGCCGGACCAACAGGACAATTTTCATCATCATTATTGCGAAAATAATAATATCGCTTTGTCTAGCTAGACCCACTGGTAGCACGCACACTGACAATAAGCTTAGCTACTACTTTAATTGATTGACTAATCTCTCCAACACTTATGCGACATGAGCTATTCTCGTAAACCAGTGGAGTGTGCTTGTAAATAAATTATTGCACTGTTGACGCGTCAAGAACGGCGACAGGAAACCAAAGGTTCCTAAATATGACTTGGTTTGCGTTAACTATATATAGGAAATTATGACAAACAGATGTTTCAATACAAGTAACAATGTTACGAAACAAAAAGAAGATAAATCAGCGTAATGCAACATAGGTTCAGAAGCCGAAAATAAATGTGATTACCCTAGGAAAAAAAAAAAGGAGCAAAGAAGAATGCGCCCCTTGCTTCACCACAAGCTTCATTAGCAAAGTTACCGTTTCTGGGATAAAACGATGACATGAGGAAATCGGAAACAATCAATGCGCGAAGGGAGGGTACGGTACACAATATCCCGCGAATAAAGCTTAACATATATCGATACAGGCCTCCCCCAAGGCTTTCCACTTTTCCTTGACATTTGCTTACTCGGATCAATCTGTTAAAATACAAACATGCGAATTGAGGAACTCCTCCTTTTTTAGAAGTCAGTCAAAAATAAGTCCAGCACATAATGACAGATAGACAATCTGTCGTTTTGTCAATTCTTCCGTCGACATAACCCGTTTCTACAGTGGCTATGCTATGCGTGCAGATCATCACGCCAGCGATTCTCGATTATTTAGTACGATCCTAATATTCTCATGCACCATTGTCTCCCTACTAGCCTCATTTTATCAGATTGCCATTTGTGTCGCCTGGATTTGTATTGCTCTCATTGTGTGTAACAGTGTAATAGATTTCCTCCGGCACAATGCGCGCTTTAAACTGTTCTCGAGCGGTACTACAACTTCACTGCTTTGATACGATCGAAGCTGATGAATTATTTAGTTTCGTTGTTTGAAAATTTATTGGAGGTGTGGATTAAGTGCTGTTTTGTATGTGTCCTCTATTACCTCTTCTGCAATAAAAAGAGTGACAGTAAATTGAGACTTTACAAATAATAACTAGGTATAGTCAATATCATTATTTTCCTGTACCTGTCCCATTCTACTTGGAGTAGGTGAGACACGTTTTCTGCCAATCTCCTCTGTGAGACGTCATAGCATCATTTACTTCTATATCTTTCATATCATTCCTACCAGCATCCATCCATCTTTTCTTAGGTCTTCTTCTCCCTCTCCATCCATCAACTTTCATATCCATCACTCTTTTACTCACATGCGAATCATCTCTCCTCATTACATGTGCATACCAAGACAAACTTGATTCTTTCTGTAACACGCGCCATTTTTAAACTTCCTCTAATATACTCATTCAATACTTTATCCATTCTTGTCACTCCACACATCCATCTAAAAATTCTCATCCTCAAAAGGCATAATCAATATACACAGTATAAAACAAACTCGCTTTTCGAGTCTGTCAGTGTGACCGCTTATATCTTCTTTCTTTAGCTTCTATCTTCAAAACTGCACAATGGATGCGGATTTTCATGATCATTTATTCAGGGAGGTTTATGTGTTTAATTTAACTTAGACGAAACCCTGAAATCTCAATGTTTTGGTAAGTCACCATCTATCCTTGTGAGGGGCAGTGGCGGGTCGCTAGTATTTTTTTAAAAATAACAGTCTAAGCGGGAACACAAGTAAAACAAGAGCTTTGGTCACGACTCCGAGCGAAAATATGAAATATTGAGCTTTAAGCCGTGCTTAAACACGGAGTGGCACAGAGGATGCTCATCTTCAAATCCGGACTTATAATTCAACTCAAAGTATCGACCATGCTTACTAAACATTATTAAATACAAGGTTTTGTTTTGCATCCTCGTCAAATTCAAGGAGGTAACTGTGCTAATGATTTTCGTCCCGAATCAATAATAAAATGGGTAGGTATTTTTTTTTCTTTTCTTATTTACGGAATCGGTAAGTGTGAACCATCTGTGTTTTAAACGCGGGCCGTCTGATTCTTGCCCTATAACTGCGCTTTCATACATACAAAAAATCTCAAACGTTTATTCGATAATTTCTTATTCCCTAAACAACATTAAGGGGGTTATTCTGATATATTGATAAACTTCAACAACCAAAAAAATCTGCGTTTATTAATAATTAGCTAGGTACCGTAATTTTAATTAATTATTATTTATGTCTTTTGTGACAACCTCCTGAATTTTGACGAGGATGCAAAACAACACCTTGTATAAAAAGATTAAAGAAAACTCTGAGTGACGGTACCTGAAAAGGGCATTATTCAGAAGAAGACGATTTTGTGTATTTCGATGATAATGAACAATTTACATCGAGTTAAAGGCTAACATAAAATGGAGCTGTGGGCCAAAATAACCACTTTCTGGAACCTCGACACAGCTAGAAGGCAGACTTCGTAGAAGATGGTGGGACAACACTAGCGATCAGTGGTTCACTTTGTCCCAGCAGTGGGATGGCGCAGGTTAACATATCATTTTTTACTGCTGGGCTGTCTCTGTCAGTAGTATCATACCTTTATTAATAAATCTGACAAAGAACAACAACAACGCGATTATAAGGAGGACGTTAATCTGAGGAAAAAGATTATCTTGAATGCTGACCAAGGGGTTACTATGACGCTAAAACATTATTGTTCCATTCCTATTCCAGAGTGGGAAAGAGATGGAGCTAGACGACCTGTAAAGCTCTGTCTCTTTTTCACTCTGGAATAAGAATGGAACAATAATGTTTTAAGACGTCATGGTACGCCATCAGGTACGTCCACAACAATGTTCCCTAGGTCACACGCTACCGTTTATATTCTACTCTTATATTATTGTAAAGGATAACAATGGACTGAGTAATTTGATTTATTGCCGCAGTTACGACTGTAAATATGACGGTTAACATAAATACTAAACATTTTTAACAAGGTCAAATTTATTTAGGTTTAGGCAGATTGGGATAAGGGCAAGAGAATGATGAGGCAGAGGTGAACCAAATAGTTCACTCACATTTCGGCAGTTATGTTTAAGTTGCATGTAATAGGGGGCGAGCCTAATGCCATCAACCGGGCACAAATCCAGATTCCGTGGCTGCTACTGAGAAATTCCTGATGGAAAAACCGAAAGAAATAACAATATGCCCGACACGGGAATCGAACCCAGGGCCTCATGCTCAGCAGTCACGAATGTGATCACTAGATCAACGAGGAAGTACTTCAATGTAATAAGTTGCAATAGGGGTGAAGGGTAAAGAAAACGACATTCTATTTTGTCCGTCAGACAGGTAATACAAAAATATTAAACACGTATTTTTTGTTTTATCAAAATATCAAAAAAATACTTAGTTAAAACTCATTAAAGTTAGAGAGTGGGGGCTTACTACGTCACAAGTAGGTATAAAAACTACCTACATGTGACGTCATGCGTCATTTCAACTCAATATATCTCCGTAATTGTATGACCACGTGAAAAAAGAAAAAATACGTGTCCAATACTTTTCAATAATCTACCTGAGAGACAAAGAAAAAAAATGTGATCATCCTCTATTTAAGTTACTCAGTATTTAAGTTACAAGGGATACCAACGATACCGATACCATGTACATTGGTATCGCAAAATCCCAACTATTTAAGTATCAGCTCTCCAGTAGAAATAAACCTTTTGATTCCTGCCGTTGCAAATACCAGAAAAAATATTGTGAAACAAACTGCAATAAAAACCGCAATACCAGTCCAACTACGGTTCAAATAAAAATAAAATTGCTCACATTTTCATACAGCGGAATGAAACAGAATGAAACAGCGCTTTCATGTGCTAACTTCGCTTGAAGCGGCATCATTAATATGTGAAACCTAAAACAAACCTTTAACCCATAAATAAACCTTTATGCAACGCATAATTCTGTAACAGGTGGCTACTTATTGAGCACTTAGTTCAACTTGACGTGGAATTGATACTTGACTACGATGAGTTGAATGGCAGAGCGTAGTCTTTGAGGGCAGGGTAGGAGCTATTGGAGCTTGGAACAAGTGGAAATTCTTTGCGACGTTTTGTGTAATCAACTTTTCGTGGCGGATTAGGAGTTTTCGAAGTTGGGTTTTATCGTTCTATTCTCTACTATTCGTCTCTGCCGGATTCGCACGCTCTTTGCGATTTTTTAAACGTTGAGACTTATTTATTATTTAGGTTTTATAATCATGTATAATCATGTAAGCGAAAATGCATCAAAATCCGTGGCGTAGTTTCAAAGAAGAAGGCGGTTACACAGAGTTCAAGAAAAGAAACTTCATTTTATAACATGTACAGATTTTCCCCTCAGATACTTAATATTTTCAGTTACATCAATACTGAAAAAATATTTGTGTATGTAGCGAACCTTACACACAAAGATGCCCCGAAAGTTTGTGAGTCGGGTCGCCTTGTTAAATTGAAATCTGTCATCTGACTATCAAAACTATTGTCATTTATTGAACACAAGCACATCCCATTTCTGCCCAATTCTTAGTAAATGTGTACTTTCAAGGCGAAAATCAAGAGAGGAATGTATGGAGTTGCTTTTACCCTCAGATTTGCAAGCGTTGGGGGTCGAAATTTGTGTATGGGAATGTACAATGGAATAAAAAGTATCATGCGACCCAACCTACGTCGTACTTAAACCATTTAGGTTTTGCACAGACACAGACAAAGAGATGGTTTCGCATTTATATTATCAGTATGTATAGAGGAATATTAAAATTAGAGCAGTTTTCCAATTTAACAATAAGACAGCAAATAGTAATTGTAAATAGAAGATACGTAGCTAAACTAGAACATTACTAACTGACTGCCGGGATCGGATACTCCGGCAGTTAAATATCAAACCGTAGGCGTAGCTGAAACTTCGTTAGTGATGCAGGATCGCGCTCAACGTGAGTTAGTGTAGCCATTAGAAGTTTAGACAATATAGAATGGATCGGTTATTTTAGTTAAAAGTGTTGTAGATTAGTTTATTCTTCATGTCGGCTAAAATACCTCTTTTCGTGGACCAAGGTTTGTTAGGACTGACTGCTTTTGGATTGTCGCTCATAGCTCGTTTATGTAGCTTGCACCAATGAATCTGAACGCGATTCCGCCGTTTGAGTTCCCAAGTCTAACACCAACTAAGTCAATTTTTTGCGGTTTTGCCATGTTGATGCCGTTTGCCAGAGAATCGGAAGACGCATTGTTTCTGCCAATTAGAAACAAGCAACGTCTCTATCTATTCAAAATCTGGAGTAAACACCAAACGGTAATTTTGACTTACGTGGTGTTAGAACTTAAGCGACGATTTGCACATATAAACGGCACTCGACTGTCAGTGTCTACCAGTATCTTCATCATCATCGGCAGCCTTGTTCCACTTACTGCTGAGTAAAGGCCTCCTCCCTTGTGCACTATTCATCCCTGGTCTGCATGACTCTTCACCAGGATCTTAAACGCAATCTTCTGAATTTCATGCACCCATCTGGCTTTTGCTCTGCCAACACTTCTGCTACCTGCCCTTGGTAATTCTACGAAAGATGTCACTGACAACGCATGAACGCGCTTTAGATGTGCTGATCGCGATCAGTACATAGTAGAATTTGATCTAAGTTGTCCTATACAAGTGTACCTTGCAAAGTAAACCAGATGTTAGTGTGGCAGCCGCCTCTGCCCTGGCCATGCTTTTACTCAGCAATGTTATATGCAACTTAGTTGTAAACATCGGACATAGTCAAAAGGACAATAATTTGCCTCTGGGAG
Organism: Cerastis leucographa; assembly: GCA_963082945.1. NCBI lineage: Eukaryota > Metazoa > Arthropoda > Insecta > Lepidoptera > Noctuidae > Cerastis > Cerastis leucographa. Next base: position 18,447,328 of record OY720361.1, on the reverse strand, counting down.
TCTCGTCCATTTAAAATTAAGATAATGTCAACAACATCATCTAAATATTAACGGGCAATTAGTATTCCAGAGCCATCCGGACAATATTTTATTCATCCCTATAACTTTATTCGAGATAAAACAAATTAGGGCGTAAATTGATTAAAAAAGTATTAAGTTGAGAAAGGTCCGAAAGTTTTAGCTTTATGTCAAGCAAGGGTAGAGCGTACGAAAATGTCAGAAAATTATTATAACATTAAATTCTGAAAGCCAATTTAAATTAATCTAATGTCAACGTAAATGTACAACCACAGTCAGTAATTTAGGATTTGGCAGCAGATTAACTGATCAGAAACTTGATAAGGTATAACCAGGTGATTTCCATACGTCTCCCATTTTACTTGTTCCGACGACTGGCTAAGATGTGAATGATCTTTCGGTTTAATGATGGTGATGATGACGTCGATCATGGTTGCCAGTCTCAACAAGACTGTGCACAAGTGTGTGCGTAATCACAGGTGCCTTTTCTTTTCCTCCACTCTCATAGTTCCACAGAGATCGGCGACAGGACTGGAGAGAGATCAGTCGCATAGCTAATGACTTAATGTGCTTTCTAAAGTACAGGGGTATCATACAGCCAACCTGAGACACGGAGACATATGAAACCCACAAGTCCTGCTAATTACCAAACCCCGGAAATTTATCTATACAAGGTGTTGTTTTGCATCCTCGTCAAAATTTAGGAGGTTGTCACAAGAGACATAAATAATCCATGAAAATTACGATACCTAGATAATTATAAATAAACGCTGTTTTTTTTGGTTGTTTAAGTTGGTCAGTATTTCAGAATAACCCCCTTAACGTGGTTTAGGGAATAAGAAATTATCGAATAATCGTTTGAGATTGTTTGTATGTGTGTGCGAGGTTATAGGGCGAGAACCTGACGGGCCGCGTTTAAAACACGGGTGGTCACACTTACCGATTTCCACAAATAGGAAAAAATAATAAAAATTACCTACCCATTTTATTATTGATTCGGGACGAGAATCATTAGCTTAGTTACCTCATTGAATTTGACGAGGATGCAAAACAACACCTTGTATAGTAACGTTTCATTTTATACTAGTAATATAAAACTGAAGTTTGTTTGGTTGAACACGCTAATCTCGGGACCTACAGGTTGGAATTTAAAAAATATTTAGTATAATTATATAGCCCATTTATCGAGGCAGGCTACATATAACATCACGCTACGACCAATAGGAGCGGAGCATCAATAAAGTTGTTGCAAAAACGGGGAAAATGTGTCGCAGACGAAATTGCACGGGTCAGCTAGTAAGATTATAAAATGGTACTCACTCCGCACAGTAAGATTGACTCTGTCGACGAAAGCTGTCTCATTTTCTACTGAACACTCGTACAGGCCTGCATCATCTACAGCTATGTTTTTAAGCAGCAAACTGCCGTCGCTCTGAAACAATAAATAATGTACTATTAAGCTATTGTTATCGACATCACTGATCAAAACATAACTCGTGAAATGAAGAATAACCCCGGCAAAGTCGGATATAAATGAGGATGAACGAAAAACTAAACTCTATGCCGACCATGAAGTTAAATGAAGGTTTCGTTGTATTTTATAACATCGGTAGATAGCCATCATTCTTGTCAGTCTTTTAACATCAGTAGGCAAAAGTTACTTTATCAATGAGAACTTTAGATCTCCGGAACCCTCACTCTCAAAGTACATTGACTGATGACTACGTGAAAGAGGAAGGCGGTAAGTAAGTATAGTCGTTCTGTATTCAAAACTATGAAACCAAAGCCTTCCATGAATTTAACCACAAATCACAAATATAACAATGTTTTGTATTTTTTTGCTGTTTTACCTACATTTTTCGTGCCATTTTCCTCAAAACTGTGAACGTATAAAAAAAACATTGGACGTAACTACATTCGAGTTATTTTCGTCGTGTTTGAATACTTTTGCTATTTGGTCTCGAATTCTCGATATCCACCTGTGACCTCCCGAGATATCGCATGACAATACAAAACTACTCGAAGTTATGATACATGGGGAGTTCTTATAAACTAAGTCACAGACTGGGTTCTGTTTTTGTTTGTTTGGGGGCTTTATACATAGGTACGTATAAAACGGGTTATTGTACATTCGTCACAAAGTAAACTCGCCACCGAAAAAATTATGTGTTAATTTGCCACAGCTTTTCATGAAGTAAATTCGTCACATAATAATTTTGGTCGTCAAATTGTTTATTTTTGCACGGACAGCACAAAAATCAAACAATAAGTAAAATAAAAAAGAAGTGAAACTTCGTAATACTACACGCATGCGTTCGAGTGTCACGCATGCACTCTCGTTATTTTATTGAGCTTCTAAATAATATTTTATGTTTTTATTGTTGTACACTTTTTATTACATAAGTTTATCGAGGTTATTCTACTCATGGAAATTGAGCGAAGGCTGGTCACACCGAAGAGTCGAATGCATGACTGTTTGCACGCCATCTTGCGTAGGTACCTAGTAGAACTACGTAGTCACAGATCTTATAATAGCGCCATCTCTTAGTGGGTAACAGAAAATATTCCCCCTCCATTAGAACGTTAAATTTGTTGGTAGTCGCATAAGAAGTATCACTTAAAAAAAAACAGAGGCTATAGCTATAAGGTACTCCCGTTTGAGCCGGGAATGGGTTGACCTGACTTCACCTGACATTCAATAACTTGCTTTACGGTTACGATAAGGATCAACTAAGGGAAATTGGTTAGTGCTGTGCCAGTGGGCGTTGCTAGTTGGATTAGTGACCTATTTTATGCACCGTTTTAAAAAACCCAGCGTGCTTTTAGATTCCATTGGCACGGACGCATTTCTTTATACCTATGTACGTGAACACTGCGTATGGTTTAACAGGCTTTGACGTTTTAAAAGGTATTTTCAGAGCTACAAGGTTCTAGCCTAGTTGTTTTAAAATATATTTTTTTTAGGGCAGAGGATTTGGCATGGTAGATTTCTAGATTTATGAAGGGGGAGCTCGTGGCTAAATAATAACAGCCGCACGGGTCGATCTTTAAGGTTAAGCCATGCTTGCCAAGGTTGGCCTGTGGATGGGTGACCATAATTAAATTCCGAGTTTCCTCCGTACCTCGGACAGCACGTAAAGCCGTTGGTCCCGGCTGTTATTTGTAGATCTTTGACAGTAGTTACGAGTAGTCAGAAGCCAAAAGTCTGACATCCAGTCTTACCAAGGGGTATCGTATTACCCAGTTACTGGGTTGTGGAGGTCAGATAGGCAGTCGCTTCATGTTAAATACTGGTACTCAGCTGCATCCGGTTAGACTTGAAGCCGGACGCAAGATAGTTTGGGAAAAGGCTAGGCCGATGATGATGATTTATGAACACAAATATGAGTGTATCGCCTTTTTTTTTTTTTTTTTTTTTCCGGATGGGAAATCATCAAATGACTTCTCCCGCTCTGGGCGGAGCGGGAGGGAGTGTCAGACTTGTACTGACTAAAACCCACCCATGTTCCTTCTTCGCCCTTTGTGTTCCAGTGCCGCGGTATCTCTTTCGAACAACCCGCAGCCCTGGCAGGCATCGGCCCTTTCGGACCCCTTCTGGTTTGCTGACATCTCCTTGAGGCGCGCGAGGAACACGTACGCGCCGTCGACACGGCCTGTCGTCATGAGACGGACGGACGGTGAGCTAGCCCATTACTCACCGGTGAGTGTATCGCCTTACTCAGTAACCGAGTTATGGAGGTCAGAAAGGCAATGACTTCATACTGGTATTCCGCTGCATCCAACTCCATCTGCTGGACAAGAAGCCGACCCCAAGATACTTGAGAAAAGACTAGGCAGTCGATGATGAACGTAAAAATTTGAAATATAGAGAAAATGGCACCCAATCTCATCGAATGAGCTTTTAGTCCTAAAATAGTATTTTTCCAGGGTGTCAGAATAAGACAAATTCACACTTAAACCTGAAACTGATTCTCGCTTCTTTACATAGTTTAAAAGTTGCTTCCCGCCGTCTGTACGCAACGGATTTCGATGCGGTTTTCATAAATAGACAAAATGATTCAAGAGGACGGTTTATATTTTTTTTTTAGCTGTGCCCGCGACTTCATCCGCGTGGAATTTAAGAAGCAGCCTAACGTTAAGTAAGTTAGTCCGTAAGGTACTCCTTATTACATCAGCTTTCTGCCAGTGAAAGTCCCGTCAAAATCGGTGTAGCCGTTCTAGAGATTAGCCGGAACAAACAGACAGACAGACATACAGACAAATTTAAAAAAAAATGTTATGTTGGTATATGTACCGTATTTACATTCATAAGCGGTTATTTTAATATTACAAACAGACACTTCAATATAATTATTTGTATAGATATAGAAGATGTAGATGTATCCCTGAAAAATAAATAAAAATATCCACACAAGTCGCGGGCAGCTGCTATTAAACGATATACCCTAGAAACAGCCAGAGAAGTCACTAGGTCAAAGACACTGTAAAATGATCGATCACATAAAACGACGGCTGTCATTTATAGCCTAACTTTCAGCCCGCCATAAAGTTGTATGTAAGTGAACAAAGTAGAATTTACGACAAAAGCCATTACGTGATTAATACCCGTAACTTAATTCTGGCAAACATAAATATTGGTGGCCGAACAGCAATTTTGACGGCAAAGTTTAGAGAGTGAACTGGGAGAATCAGGTTAACGGTTTATTTACTTTATGTAATACCTTGATCTGTGGACCTAAGTGATCTGAGACCTACATAACATCACGACTGTACTTCCTGAAGGTATAGGCAGAGGTGTTGCTAATAGTACACCCATATTTCACCAGATATGTTTAAGAGGGGACTCTAGCCCCGAGGAATTTGAAGAATCTATTGCCGTCGCGCTGCGCCCGACCGAGCCCCCGTAAAGTGCGAAAGGGACAACTGCAGCTCAGGCTGATTTTACCTACAAAAATCTTGACCAAAAGACGTTTTGTATTCCGCTGTTTTCTTCTCCAAAACTAAACTGATCTAAATACTTCTTATATCAACATTTAGAGGAAAAGTATATCTATGCTTCTATTATTTTCTTTTTTGTTAAAAAAATATCTAATTTGTCTGATAGTCGTCTGAACTTGGCAGTAAAAACTATTTTTGGGGTTTTTAGATTGTCATAATTCTATTAGTGATTATGTTTTGAAAAAAAAAGTAAATGATAGGGGCATGTATTAATAAGACCTCGATTTTTAAGAAAAAAAACATTGCTCTAGACGCATTATCCACGAAGAAAACAGCGGAATACGTTTGTATGGAGAAAGGCCCACTAGAGTCCCCTCTTAAGGGGCGAGCCTATGCCATAAACCGGGAACAAATCCAGACTCCGTGGCTGCTACCCAGAAATCCAATAGCAAGTTGCTCGACCCGGGAATCGAACTCAGAACCTCATGCTCAGCAGTCACGCCTAGTACCACTAGACTAACGAGGCAGTCAGGGGGGTTACTGTGACGTCTTAAAACATCATTGTTTCATTCTTATTCTAGAGTGGGAAAGAGATGGAGCTAGACGACCTGTATGGCTCCGTCTCTTTCCCACTCTGGAATAAGGATAAAACAATAATGTTTTAAGACGTCATGGGAGGTCACCAGACTATAGAACTATACTCATACTACAGACCATAGACCATGGAACTATAGTGCTTATAAATATTAATCTTGTTTACAAGCTTGCTCACATAGAGCCAGTAAATTTGATTGTCAACCACGGAACACTTCCATCTTATTAGGGGCTTTTAGCATACACTGTAACAGTCTTTTCAGTATTTTTTTAGGGTTCCGTACCCAAAGGGTCAAACGGGTCCGTCCGTCTGTCACCAGGCTGTATCTCATGAACCGTGATAGTTAGCCAATTGAAATTTCTACAGATTATGTATTTCTGTTGCCGCTATAACAACTGATACTAAAAACAGAATAAAATAAATAATTAAGAGGGCTCCAGTACATAAAAGAGTTTTTTTGGTCGGTTTTATAAATAATGGTGCGGAACCCTTCGTGCGCGAGTCCAACTCGTACTTGGCCGGTTTTTTCTTATTTTGCATCATTGTCAAAATAATTTGGGAACTATATTTTCATCACCAAAATTTATATTTGTCATCACGTTGTATCACCTAATAAATAGATCTATCGCCACGAAATATTTTCGTTCTCAGATAAACAAAAATTGTTCCCAGGTATGAATTATCAGTAAAATAAGAGATCGATAACCAATAAAATTATATTGCATTACATGAATATAAACTTCGTTCTTATAATAACAGTTTTGTTACTTAAATAATAGCTCTGTGCTCAGAATGGTAGATCTGTCACCAAATAAATAGATCAGTTCCTTAGAGACATAGGGCACATCAACTCGGACAGGTTAGGTTCGAAGGGGATGGCGGGGTCTAGTGAGCGAGCGGAGCGAGCGAACTAAGACCCCGACATCCCCTTCGTGTTAGGTTACTTTAAACCCTGCAGAGAGAAATAGGAGCCCCGCGTAGCGGGGCTCCGTCGACTACTATTTGAACTTAATGCAATTTTCTAGTAACATAATATGATTTATTGGTGATCTCTTTAAATTAGTTTGCTTAAATACTTATTAGGACACACCTATTATAATACATACAAAAACATTTATTTGGTACTAGACCTTATATCTCAGGATTTTAGGTGATTTATTGTGGAACTGATTTTGCATTGTTTGGTGACTACATTTTGGTGACAGATCTACTATTTTGAGGACAAACCCTATTATTTAAGAAACACAAAACTAATTAAATTGGTGATAGCTTAAATGATACCCAAATAATTTTGATTTTTGTTTTGGTTGTTATAAGGTTCCAGTTGGGTTGGCGCTGTCAGAGGTTAAGTAAATAGGAAAAGAAAGCAGTGCACACATTAATTTGGATAGGTACTATCAATATCCTGTTAAACACACATTTTAGTCTTCGTAATAATCTTTTGAAGACGTCAGCACACAATGTGATTTTATCATCAAGATCATATGGAGAGGGACACACAGCGAGACATCAAGCGATATATTTCCAGTATAACATGGCCTCGCATTTTATAGATTTTCCGTACGATGAGAGATCCGTATAAACTAGTTGGTGTTTTATTTTATGCTGGTCGGGAAACTTACAGCAATAAAAACTACGTGCCCAAACGATACGGATTTGAAGGCCATTTACAAGTTTTCGCAGGTAAAGTAACAAAAAAAAAACACAACAAAAGAAAAAGATAACCAAAATACCTACCAAAACAGAACAACGAGACAGAACAAACTACAAACCAAAAATATAAAACTAAAAAAAAAAAAAACTAAAAACCACATTCAGACCCAAAAAAAAATCACTACAAAAAAGCTTTTTGAAGTGAAACTTCTTATGCGACTTCCAACAAGTTTGCGTTAAACGTTTAACGCTACCATGGAGGGGGGATAGAAAGAGACAGAGCGACAGTGAATGCGTAGCACTCGAACACTTGCGGGTAGTATTACGAAGTTTCACTTCTTCCGCGCGGAGTAATGTAAAAATAGTATATAATAGTAATATTTTTACTATATATAAATGCGTGAGGCAAGAAACACTGGTGTTTAAAATGTCCAAATCATGTTCACTAATAAGTTTATTAAAACAAAATGATGTCTGTACGCGGACTTACGTATGGCTGGCAACCAATAAGGTTGCCGTGCGTACTAGCAATGTCACCTCTAACACACATTTTAGTCTTCGTACTAAGCTATCTTCAACAAACAATGTGATGTTTAATATCATCATAAACCAAACGGTTTTTCAATTACGTCGGGGCCGGTATTCAGTCTCACCAGATGCAGCTGAATTTAACATGCTGGAGCAGCCCATCTGACTACGAAATATGAATGCATAACGAGATTTCTCTCATTTCATTTCTCAACATTTCTTACTTTAAACACCTCCACGACCCCCGTACTATTCAATCCGTCCATCAGCACAATGTTTTGAGTGCGTTACATTGAGTTCTACCACAAAACATGATTTTACACCCCCCAAAAAAAAGTCGTAATAATTTTTGCGTAAAGTTACTTAGTTTCATGTACAGAATGCTTGGTTGATGGCTTCGTGATGAGGTGATTTACACGGTGTATACTCACGCTGGTTGTGAGAACTACGCATCTGACTTTTCTGAAGAACTTCACCAATAAAAAGCTCTACAGATAGCTTCAAGTCTTGCAGCGGATATTATCTATGAAAAGGTATTTCAGCATTATTGTTATGCTTAAGTTGTAGACTGATTCGTTGGTCTAGTGGTAGATAGCTAGCGCGGCTGCTGGGCATGGTACGATTCCCAGGTTGGGGAAAGTGTTATTGGGTTTATCCAAAAGGAATTTCTCAGTAGCAGGAATTTTGATTTGAGCCCGGTTGATGGCTATAGGCTCGCCCCCTATTAAATGGAACTTAAACATAACTGCTGAAATGGGGTCTTCTATTAGGAACACCTCTGCGTAACCATTCGTGGATTATAAGCGTGATGTTATGTTATGCTAAGCCCTCCAATTCACATGAAAAGCAATCAGAATAATGCCCGTAACTCAATTCTGCCAAATGCCAATATTTGCTAAGGCAATTTTAGTGGCACGGGCACCTTTTAGGCCGAGCTTCGAATTATGTAGGCTTCGGGCGGCCTTGGTTCAAGCCTTGAACTGCGATCGATATGGAGTGGCCCACGTCAGACGGGCCTGGGTATCAACAGTTGTATACAGCGTGAACCAGAAAAGTGTGGTCATATTTAAAGGTGGGCTACAGACCATACGTAACTTTAAAGCCTACTCGACTTAAAGTATGGGAAATTACAAGGTGTAAGGGACAGCGACGCAAAAATCCTTACCGCGTACTCAGTACATAATTCTGAAGCATTTCATCCTTTTTTTAATAGGAAATTTAAAAAGATATCAGCTGTTCCATACATTTTGACCGTGAGGGTACTGCACTTTTGTACGAAACAGCAGATTTTTTTAAAATTTCCGATGAAATATTTCTATGCAAGGAGGTTCAGAATGAGGTACTGAGTACGGAGTTGGTAAGCGATTTCGCGTCACCCCGGATAACTTTTCTAAAACACGCTGTATAAATACCATGTTACAACACCAAACCCATTCAAAAATACTCCTATAGACACATTTTTTGACATTTCTTCTAATAGCCTCAGTATACATGTGTCAGACCACCATCCACGTGTGGACGAGTGTAAAATGATATCGAAATTAACAACTTTCTCCATGGGACTAACATAGTAATAGTGAAAATGAAACAGATGTCCGATACCATGGAGTTTCTTGCCCATTCTTCTCCATAGAGCTTATCTACGCTTTGGAATGGGCAACTATAGTACTTTCACAGTTATTAAGTCTTGTGACTGGGTCTGTAGCTTCATTTTTATTGTTGTTCGACTATTCAAAAGTGCCTGCCTGTAACTGGACTACTTGAAATAAATGTTGATTTGATACATTTGGGTTGAAATTTTGTATCGGACGGCTGAATATTTTTTCGCGATGACAATGTAGATAGAGAAAGTTCTTCAGTTTTATGGCCATACCAAACCCTTAAATTTAACCTAACCTTTCTGATACATACTGTTAACGCCTGTGGTGCAGTGTGTAGTGTAGTGTTTGTGTCGCGCCTTTGCCACCACAAAAGGGCTAGGCGCGTGCCGTACATTCAATGATTATTGTGTTTTTATTTTTATTCTTCCACCTACTTTTTTTCATTACGTGTCGAAATCTGTCATCGTAGCGGCAACATCTCGCTCCGCATTTTAATATTGTAAAAAATACAGTTTATACCTAATTAAACACCAATACCTCAAAACGGGAGTTTTCATTGAGAAATCTGAAGCCCCAACACATACTATGTTTTAAAAGGCCATAGCACTTTATTTAAGGAAATAGTTGTGTCAGTACACAGCATAGCTCGCGAGGGACGACTTCAGGAATTTGTATGCAAACGAATAGGTTAAACTATGCCACTTTTGGCTGGTTTTATGCCCGCTACGGCCATGTTTAGGTCAATCTATGTTTAAGAGCCATGTTTGTTTTGGCTGACATTTATTAGCATAGGATAACAACAGAGGTTGATGAATTGCTCTTTAGTCGATTGTAGGAATTCAGTGATGCTATTTATGTTTTGGGGCAAGGCAAATTCTTCAACAGATATTCCCTAATAAGATGGAGGACATCAACATTCCTAAAAGGTACACTGTTTCTCCTTCTTTTAAATTCTTTATTGGATGTTTATTTAGGCAACATAAATTTGAAATCGCCAACAAGCTTGGCTTGCCCTTATAAGCTACTACCCCTCATGATGTTAGGGTTCTGTTTGCCGTATTGTTGGCCCCTAGGCACACAACTGCCTTTGGTTTATTCTCTACATACAGCAACAACATACTAGTTTTTTTTTCTTTTAAAAAACGTTGCCTCCACACTAGGAATATCTTCTGTATCGTGGGTGCCTTTACAAACATTTAAACTGACATACACAAACAGCCAGGACCCGGAACAACTATCTGTAGGCCATACAAATATTTGTTCCGTGCGGGGATCGAACCCGCGACACGCAGCGCAGCAGTCGATCGCTCAACCACTGCGCCAACCGTGCAGTTTATGTCTGTACAATTGTACATAGGCTGGTATTTAGTATGTCAGGTACGAATAGGTAGAGCTTGTGACTAAATAATAACAGCCGCACGGTTCGATCTTTAAGGTTAAGCCGTGCTTGCCGAAGATAGTCCGTGGATGGGTGACCATAATTACATACCGAGTTTCGTCTCGGAAAGCACGTTAAGGCGTAGGTCCCGGCTGTCATTTGTAGATCTTTGACAGTGGTTACGAGTTACGAGTAGTCAGAAGCCAAAAGTCTGATATCCAGTCTTATCAAGGGGCATCGTATTACCCACTTACTGGGATGTGGAGGTCAGATAGGCAGTCGCTTTATGTAAAATACTGGTACTGAGCGGTACTCAGCTGCACCCGGTTAGACTGGAAGCCGACCTTACATACGACATAGTTTGGCAAAAGGCAGTCAAGATCCAAACCAACGCAAATAAAAAATAAATCATCTCCCTATTTTTTTTTATTTGCCATTGTTTTGCTCTTGACTCTAGTGTAGGTCAGAGATTACAAAGACAAAGTCGATGATGATATAAGTTACGAATAACAAGATGTTATCCTATCTGAAACTTCTAATAGCTATGTTTACAAACACAGTACCCAAAAGTTACATACCCTTCCTTTGTGGCGCTTACATCACTAAAACCAGGCAAGTACTAAGTAGTTACATTATACTTAAACTGGGCAGTAATCTGTTATCTCATCATGATTGATTTGATTAGCCATTACATCATAGGCACTAGCTATAAAAGAAACGTTATATGAAGTGGCAGGCAGTAAACAAGCTCACAAAACACAGTTTTTTTATCACTTACGTGAAAAGGCTATATCGATCATTATATGGTTACGTTTCTTTTTAGTCACACATTAGGTCATAGACGGGTTTTTCTCGGTTTTGGTCATGTTTATCGCAAAGTACTATTTTAGACATGTATGTTTCGTTTAAACTGTAGACTATGTTATGTAACAATAGAGTTTTATTGTCAAAGTACTTACTACGAAGCTGGAAAAGCATTTTTTCATTACCCTAAAATGCCCTAGATCTATTCTCTTTGAACAGCCTTCCTTCCAACAGTGTCTTGTCAGTGATGGATTCTTTTTCAATGAAATTATAACGCCTTCGCTTCTCAAAATACTCTTATGTTTTGATTTTCCCATTCAATTTTGGTTTGTGTACTAAATTCTTGGTTTGCTCAATATTCCGTTCTAGTACCTACTACGAAAAGTTTTAAGAATCTAAATTCACATTCCAACTACTTGGCCACAAAGGATACTTCTAGGTCACTTCGTAGACAAGCTAAAATTAAAAGCTATTCGCGACAAGACGGCAATCTATGAAGTATTATCAAGGACAAAACGTCTCTTGTTCGCTTCAGGGATATCGACCAGTCTACTTTAGGCCCGAAAATACTAATACAAAACCAATAAAAGCTAAGTTAAGGAGTAGCCAGTTAAAAATAACTTGAGGTGCATGCAATTCGTTTTAGTAACTGTTAAAGCAATTTAGGCACTTTCCAATACAGAGTTATATCAGTCTTTTTATGATCCCTTTCACAGCGGCACCTATAAGCTGATATAATTTACTGAATGATTGATGTCTCGCAGTTCAAATATTAAAAGCTCAGGGGTTTTTCCGCGACTTTGAAATTGTGAGAAATAAAATAACATCGACTTATTTCGGTGGTGTTGCCACAGGACATAAGCCGTGTACTTATTATGTTCTTCATCAGTGTTTAGGATCATGTGATCGTGACGGTCTTGTTGATGCCTTGTTCTGGCTTGGCGCCAAATATGTCAGACGTAGACCATTCTACACAAGTACTGTCCAGTATGTTTATAATATTACCTCAGTGTAATAAAAAATACCGTTCAAAAGACCCATAGAACCCTAAAAGATTCGATTAGTGAATACTCAAAGGCTCCATTATCTGATTGGCGTTCATTGAGCGTCCTATTTGAAGCGCTCCACGATCTGATAAAATAAACATGGGCTTGGGATAATATTATCAAGCTTAGGTACAGCTCTTTTGGAATAAACAGGTATTTATCTAGGACAGACAATCTACCTGAAGTGTTCGTCTTCCTGACAAAAGCACTCTGCAAGATATTGTCGTTTCACAAACACTGATTTACGATACGAAAAACCGAGTGCTGGCATCGAAGAAGACTGATCAAATTCTGAGAGGAAGTTCTAAATTGGATAAAGCAGAATTTACAGAAGAAATAGTACCCAACATCAACACTGCAGAAAATAAATTAAGCCTGAAAATATACCTGCTTTCCAACACTTTATTTATGTGGGACTTTCGGGTAATTTATGGTTCACTAAGGAACGGCGACCCGACGGCGGCTTTCCTTGCGTAAAATTAAAGTAAAACGGTCCTGTAAACCCGTTGTGAGTATCCGTGGAAATTGTGTTAGAGCCCGTGCAGTGGGTTTCGACATTAGACCTCATTTCAGGAAAGCAACCCCCGTTGAGTTTGTTATTATCATTGAATTTGATGCTTGGCTTTTTAGCTTGTATAGGAAAGTAGTTTTATTGTGTAAAGGGTCTTTTGAAAAGCCTTTTATTATTTTTTATGACAGGCATAGAAGCTGGGAAGAAGGCTACTAGGCTAAAATGGGATTTGGCGGGTCACGTCAGCCGCATGCACGATGACCGCTGGGCAGAAGTCTCCACACGATGAGTGCCGGAAGACGGACGCCGCCGCCGAGGTCGGCCCAGAAAGAGGTGGTGAGACGATCTGGACGCGCATCGCGAGTGTTGGTTCGAGGAGGCACGGGAAAAGAGCTAATGGATGGAATTGGGAGACACCTTCGCCCAGCAGTGGGAAAATGCAGGCTAAAAAAAAAAAACAGGCTCGTGTTACTAGATCAGACGCAGAAACCGACCAAGGCAAAGTAGAACTGCGACAAGGTGTAAACATAGTATATATATACCTACTGCTAATGCTGCCATACTCCATCACGCTAGTATGGCACGGCAACGGATCTGGAGGAATTTTGGCACTGATAATGGTTATATAGTCTGGGATAGCACATAGGCTAGTTTTTGTTCCCAAAATAAATACACATGCATGATAACGCCAGGACAATAATGACATTACACATCAAAATTTCCACGCGAACGAAGTTGCGGGTAACAGCTAGTCATCTATTCATCAATAGGCGTTACGAACCACAAATTACAAAGCAATTGCAAGGTGGAACGAGTAATTAATGAGGGTCATCTATTATGGGGAATGTTTGGCTTACCAATTAATGGTCGATATTCACTATAGTGACGATACATCACTGTAGCTTATCGGAGCTTTGGACCAAATTAAACATTAAAATATGGCTAAATGGAAATAACACACGATTCATCAGAATTGATTCATTTGGATTAAAAGGGTTTGGCCCACATTGATAGATTCGCTTTTTAACCGACTTCTAAAAAAGGAGGAGGTTCTCAATTCGGATGTTCGTATTTTTTTTTTTTTTTTTTTTTTTTATGTTTGTTCGCGCATAACTCCGTCGCTTGCCAACCGATTTGGAAAATTCTTTTTTTATTGGAAAGGGTATACTTCCCAAATGGTCCCATAGTCACCAAGTCGGGATCTGATGATGGAATCTAGGCGAAATCGAGGGAACTCTTCAAATTTTATAGGAAAACGTACAGTGATTTTGGTATTTTTTTCTACAACAAGTAAAGCATTTGCGTCCAATAAGAACCATTCTACCATCAGATCTGATGATGAATCCAAGAGACAGGCTTCGGAACTCCATAACAAGGCAATGAATCTTAGCTGTGTTTGGGCTTGTTGGAATTGTAACGGTATGCACTTTCCAGGTGTATACACCGATTACGCTGAGATTTATGATCCGATTTGCGTGATTCTTCTTTAGTTTGATATGGAATAGCTGCCATTTGGTCCCATAAAAAGTTAATATAGTTCGGCCATATAGTTTTCATTTTATTAACATTTTTTTTTAATGTAAATTTTTCACGTATGTACACCGATTTCTCCGTGATTACTGGACCGATTTAGAAGATTTTTCATTCATTTGGTAGAGAAAGCTTGCCCGGTGGAGCCATATGAATTTTATTATCTTTGCTTAGGTACTTTTTGAGTCATCCCCTTTACCTTTGACCTTTGTCGTATGTATGGACGATGTGCTGGTGTCTAGTTAAAATGTAAAAATTATACTTGACTAGCATTAAAGTGAGATACCACAACTGAAAAGGCTAACACACTTTTTAGTGTTTTATGGAAGTCGGTTATTTTTTTTTTTGTAAAAAAGTTTTTATATATTTACATGATTCAATTTAGTGGCTTCATCCAAATTGAAAGGTTTACGTTAACCGAGTAATATCATGAGGCTTGATCGTTTCGTAGTTAGTTGTAATTCTGCAGTTATTATGCCTGTGGCTGGACTGTAGCTTCATCTCCATGTTTTGATAATTAAGTGCTTGTTACCAGATGTCATGATCATGTGATCTGCTTAGCCTTTTCCCAACTTTATTGGCGTTAGCTTCTGGTCTAACAGGATGCAGCCGAATACCAGTATTTTACATGGCACGACTGACTAGCTGACCTCCACAACCCAGAAACTGGTTAATCAAATACACCAAAGGGTTGAAATCGTTCTTTGGTAAAGTCTGGTTGTCATATTTTCGGGGCTACTGATTGTACGACCTGCCGGCCTAGCATGACCGCCGTAGAAACGAGCTATGTCTACGGAAGAATAGACAATTTGACAGATATTTCTATCGTCCCAAGCATGGCGATATTAAGAATGTAGAAAAGAAATGTTTCTTTTCTTCAGTCGACACAAGTCTACAACGTCGAGCATGACGACCATATTTTCAAAACTAAATACGTTTCGTGGTTGCGTTGAGTTACGTTCAAAAGGTTGAAATGTTATGTAAAATATTTAGGTTTAATTTCGCGAAAAAGATCCAGGCCTGGATGCAGGATGCAGCAACACCATCCCGCCCACGAAAAATGAAAAACTCGTGCAATTGGCAACTTTTTTTGTTAACTAAACGTAACCTTTTAACTTTCCATAGCAACGTCCCCGTTGCTATGGAAAGAATTTCTGTCTATGTCTTCGTAGAAACGCGAGTCGACGGTGCGCGCCATGCTCGGGCAGAAGAAATGACAAGTTGTAAAGAAAAGATTTCTTGTCGTTTCTTGGTAGAATAGAGATAGAACGGTCATGCTAGGGGGGCAGACAGCCGGGACCAACCGCTTAACGTGCTTTCCATGGCATGGAGGCGTTATGATATGTAACTATGATTTGATTTGATGAATTAACCTTTATGATAGAGCATTATTGGGTCGACGATATCGTCAAAGTCTCGGGAAACACTTGGATAAGGGACGCAAAGGACCGGGAAGTACGGCTGTAAAAAGGGGAGGCCTATAACCAGCAATAGGTGATTCTAGGTTGATACACCGTGTAAATCACCTCATCACGAAGCCGTCAACCAAGCATTCTGTACATGAAACTAAGTAACTTTACGCAAAAAATATTGCTGGGAAACGACTTTTTTTTGGGGGGTGTTTAATCATGTTTTGTGGTAGAACTCAATGTAACGCACTCAAAACATTGTGCTGATGGACGGATTGAATAGTAAGGGGGTCGTGGTCGTCGTGGAGGTGTTTTTTAATTTTTTTATTGTATGGCATCTCGCAATTCAGCCTCTGAGGCTGGCTACTGCTTAACCGGTCTAAGGTCGTGGAGGTGTTTAAAGTAAAAATCTTATATATAAAATTCTCGTGTCACAATACTCACAATGTTCGTTCCCGTACTACTCTGAAACGGCTTGACCGATTCTCATGAAATTTTGTGAGCATATCGGGTAGGTCTGAGAATCTGCCAACACCTATTTTCCTTAGGGTCGATTTATACTAGCGCAGAGTCGAAGCGCATCGAAGCGTCTATCCAAAACTGAACATAACAAATTCAACCTTGACTCCACAGCGTAACGCACACATTACTTCGGAGATATTAAAAAGACGCGCGCATTCTTCGGAATTCGCGCGTCTGCGCGCGAACAACGCTGATTAATGCACGCGCATTCTCGCGTATCCATGCGCCCACTCGCGAACCTACGCGTCGCTTTAGTTGTAAAGAATTTGACGCTTCGATGCGCTTCGACTCTGCGCTAGTATAAATCGACCCTTACCAAAAAAAAATAAAAAATCCCCGCGAACGAAGTCGCGGGCAGCCGCTAGTCTTACATTAAAAACTTGTATTTAAAAAAATACTTGTCAAAAAGTTGGAACTTTGACCCCTAATATCTCCGTAACTAGAAGGTTCCCAGGTATAGTGTAGAACAAAAAAATGATCGCAATGACAGGGAGAACCAGTGCCTTTCGGCTTCGTTAAGAGGTGTTTTACACCCTTTATAATGATGCTATCATTTCATAAAGTTTTTCTTACAGCAGTTGTTTGCATAATGACGAACCACAAATTCTGCCTAAGTACAACAGTTTACAGAAGAATATGTTGTTCCAATTTTGTCTCTGTTTGTTTTTGCATGGTTTATCGGGGCTGATATTCTTTCGCCGTCTTTATAAAATCCTTTTTGCCGTAAAAATATTAGTTAAAGCAAGCAAACAGTATCAGGTGAAGGTTCGAAGGTCACAGTGCATAAAAGGGGTGCTATAATAAACATTATTTTTCCGCACGTGGAAACGCGTGGGGGCTCGGCAATGCTCGGTAATGCTCGGCATTAATCGTGAGTTACGTGAGGACGTGGTGTATTCCACTTAGAAGGTTAAACACAGGATGTAGAGAATATGACCCGCCGTTTATTTTATGAGGCTTCCGCACACGGCGAGGTACCAGATACGCCACTGATTTTGAACGTTTCAAAATTCTTATGCTGAATTTTTCGTTTTTAGCGTACCGTACCCAAAGGGTCAAACGGGACCCTATTACTGAGACTTCGCTATCCGTCCGTCCGTCACCTGCCGGTATCTCGTAAACCATCACGGTTTACGAGTTAGCCAGTTGAAATTCTGTTGCTGCTATAACAAAAAATACTAAAAACAGAATAAAGTAAATATTTAAGGGGGCCCATACAACAAAGTGCTTTGCTCGTTTTTATAAATAATGATACGGAACCCTTCGTGCGCGAGTCGGACACGCACTTGGCCGTTTTTTTTTTAATATTTGCGAAGGGTTTGCTCTTGAATCTAGTCTAGGTCAGAGATGACAGTGACAAAGTCGACGATGATACGAGCTTACCCAGAAGAAGCCATGTCTCGTTGGACTAGTGGGCGCAAGGACGCAAAGGGTGGCTGAGAATGAGTAAGTCCTGGGTTCGTTCAGGTCGGGCCAAGTGTTATTGAACTTTCCATCACATTAAAATTTCTCAATGGCAGCCCGGAGTCTCAATTCGTGCCTAATTGATAGCAATAGGCTGCAGCTCCTCCAATGTTACACCAGCGACTTGCACATAACTGGCAAAATGTGGGTGTAGCTACTGAGACACACCTTTGCCTACCCCTTCAGATATTACAGCCGTGATGTTATTTATGTATAAGATTGTTTGAAAATGGTTTAGAAATGAATGATAAGTTTAGACCGCTTTAAGCGCCACAGCACTCGGAAAACTGAAACAAATTGTGATGTAACATGTGTTGGGGGGTTTATATCCAGAATTATTTAAATAAAAAGCTTCCGATGATTTAAGAGCTGTATTCCATGCAAAGGCAAGATGAAGAAGAAAAAAAAGACAAAAAGTTGTACAAAATGGTAGGTACTTATAAAATAAATTCTTAATAACTAAGTGTTCATGCAATGACATGTGTTTGTGCATAATTGCTAACTAAATTTGAGTAGGCGTAATAACGTTAGTGTTCTAAACATCCCCCCGGGCGTTGAGAAATCGTCTCTCAACCAGAATCCTCTTTGTGAGTTAGAGGTAACGGGCATATCTTGCTGAAAGCTCGCCGAACCACTCCACATGTCGTCTTGATGTCAGCGACGCGACTGATGCCGTCCTGTCCAGAGAAAACTGCCGTGACTCGGCCCAAGCGCCACTTCAAAGGAGGTAGTTTCTCATCCTTTATGAGCACAAGAGTGTCCTTTTCTAATGGCTTAGTGCAGGATCTCCATTTCACTCGCTGCTGTAGCTCTGAGACGTATTCCTTGCTCCATCGGGACCAGAAATGTTGACGGAGTTGCTCTATTCTCTGGTATCTGGTCAAATAAGTCACGGATCGATCCTCGAGGTTAGGTACAGGTAGTGCTGTCAGTGGCCGTCCTATGAGGAAGTGTCCAGGCGTTAACGGCGACAAATCGTTGGGATCCGATGAGAGTGGCGTGAGTGGGCGAGAATTGAGTAAAGCTTCTATTTGTACTAACGCAGTGTTCAGCTCCTCAAATGTAAGATTACAATTTCCCAGTACTCTCTTTAAATGATACTTTGTAGATTTAATACCGGCCTCCCAAAGACCTCCAAAGTGGGGGGCGTAAGAGGGGATAAAATGAAAATTAATTTCTTCGTTTGCTAAATCACTGGACAACGAATTGCAATTACTTTTTATAAACTTGCCAAGTTCATTATATGCTCCAACAAACGAGGTCCCATTATCAGAGTAGATGTGTTTAGGTTTTCCTCTTCGCGAAACGAATCTACGGAGAACTGATAAAAAATTATTGCTTGTTAAATCACCTGCCAACTCGATGTGGACTGCCTTAGTTGTGAAACATACAAAAAGAACTACGTACACTTTAGTAAGACGACAATCACGTCCTTGTCTAGTGGCTGACATAATCGGTCCAGCATAATCCACACCTACTGTTTCAAAAGGGTAACCCCCGGGAGTTAAACGTTGCTGTGGCAAGTTACCCATGAGAGGAGAGACTACCTGTCCTTTCATACGACAACATAAAATACATTTACTATAAATTGATTTAGCTAAACGTCTACCACCAACTGGCCAATAATTTTCTCTAATGGACGCTAGTAACAGTTGTGGCCCAGCGTGCATAAGTTTTTTGTGCATAAATTCAAACAACAATTTTGTAACAATATGAGTGGACTGTATTAATAATGGATGTTTTTTATCGTAACAAAATTGAGAATTTTCGAGTCGACCTCCGACACGCATTAATTTATGTTCGTCTAGAAAAACTTTAAACTTGATCAATGGACTCTTTTTCGGTAACTCTTTTTTATTTAACAAAAGTGTGTATTCTGGAAATGAGTCCTTTTGCGAGAGCCTTATAATAAAATTTAATGACTGTTTTAATTCATCAGTGCTGAGAAATTGATTTTTAGGTGATTCATTTTTCGTAAAATTAATTATAAATCTCAGAACATATGCCACCGACCGTTTGAGAGTAGTGAAATTTGAAAACCTATTAAATTCTATAACTGGTCGGGGACTTCCGGTGGTAACAAGTAAAGAAATTTCGGAACGAATTTCAGGAAGTTTTTCCTTTGTTACTGTAGGATTACTAGGCCATTTCGAGATGTCGCATCTCAAGAATTCAGGGCCTGACCACCACAAATCCAAAGATTTCAAAGGACTTATATCCATTCCGCGTGATATATGGTCAGCTGGGTTTAAGTTTGTAGGAACGTGCCTCCAGGAGCATGCAGTTGTCTTGTCCAATATTTCTGCGATACGATTGCGCACAAACGGCTGTAATTTATTAAGTAACATTTTAAGCCAGCCTAATACAACCGTCGAGTCAGTCCAAAAGGTGACACTTCTGACTTGAGCTCTAAGAGCATAAATCACCTTTTCGTAAAGACGAACACCAACCAACACAGCGCACAGCTCAAGCCTTGGTATTGTAGTTGGTTTAATTGGAGCTACTCGGCTTTTGGCAGTAAGCAAACGTACTAGGACATTAGTATCATGACTTGTACTTCGAACATATAGACATGCACCGTATGCAATTTGCGATGCATCACTAAATATGTGCAGGTCTATATCCTCATACGAATCACAAAGTACAATCCGTGGAATACTTAAAGTATTTAAAAGTGGTAAGTCACGTATTATATTGGACCAAATTTTTAAAATATCTGTTGGCAACTGATCGTCCCATGCCAATTTATGTACCCAAAGTTTTTGCATGATGGTTTTCATGACAATAATGTAAGGAGCTAATAGACCTAGCGGATCAAAAATCTGAGAAATGGTAGAAAGTATCCCGCGTTTTGTTATTGCATTAGTAATATGGGGATTGATTGAATAACATAATACGTCGGGCTCAGTATGCCAGCTAAGACCTAAAGTTTTGCAGGGTTCTATTGAACCAATGTTCAAATTTAATGAAGAATGATCTGTGTCATCAGACATTACTTGAGAATTATTTGATTTCCATTTACGTAACGGCATGCCAGCTGAAGCCAGCTCTGCGGTTACCTTATGACGTATTTCAAGGACCTCTTTAATTGTATCCCCTCCCGAAAGCAAATCGTCGACATAAAAATCATGTTTTATGATAACAGCAATTTTTTTGTCGGTGCAATCGAGCCCTACCTGTCTAAGACACCTAGTGGCCAGATACGGTGCGCTAGCGGTACCGTACGTAACCGTATTTAACTGGTAGGCAACCATAGGCTTCGAGGGATCATCCCGCCAGAGGATCTGCTGTAGATGCCTGTCATCTGGGTGTACTATTATTTGGCGGTACATTTTCTCCACATCTGCGGAGAGGACATATTTATATTTCCTAAACCGAAGAAGAATTGACACCAAGTCATCTTGTACAGTAGGTCCTGTCATTTGTAAATGATTAAATGATACTCCTGAGGTGGTAGGACTACTAGCGTTGAATACCACCCTGAGTTTTGTAGTTAAACTACTTTCACGTACCACGCCATGGTGAGGTATAAAATAAGCAACCTTCTGTGGATCAGGTACACATTTAGACATATGTTTTAACTCCACATATTCTTTCATGAAATCACAATAACGTGCTTTAAATGATTGTTGACCCTTGAACCTGCGTTCTAATGAAAGCAGACAGTGCTTAGCTCTATGAACAGAGTCACCTAAGTTATGGTATGATTGTTTTAAAGGTATTCTCACACAGAAACGTCCGTCCTCGAGACGCGTTGTATTTTGAACAAAATGCTCTTCACACATTTTTTCCTCTTGAGAATATACTGATGACTGATGGCTAATTTCCTCAAGCTGCCAAAAACGCATTAAAAGGTTTTGAATGTCATCAGTACTTGAGCTATCTACTAAAACATTCGTTTTGGGATTATTAATATTTGTAAAATTACAAAGTATAGGAAGCGAACACGACACTTGGCCACTATGTAACATAGGGCCTGAAGCTATCCAACCAAGTCTAGTTTCATATAGCACCGGTTTGCCAATACCGAGGTTTATCTTTTCTGTACCCAAGAGGTCCCAGAAAACATCTGCACCTATAATTAAGTCCACAGGAGATGGTGCATAAAAGTGAGGATCAGCTAGACATAAATTACTCGGAATATTTAATTCATTAAGATCCAATTGACGACAAGGCACTTCATCAGTAATAGAAGGTAAGATAAAACAGCAAATATTTTTAGAAAAGTTTTCATTTAATGATTTTATTGAAACGCAACACATTTTACCTATTGGTGACTTAGAATTATTTATACCCATCAGTGACTCACTAACTTTGATAGTCGGTAAATTTAATAAATTACAGAATTTTTCTGTTATAAGGCACGACGTACTCCCGCTGTCAAGAATGGCACGACCGAGATATTCACGATTATTGCCATCATAAACTTTTAATAATGAAGTGGCTAAAAGCACTTCTCCTTTATTTTGTACATTCGTCGTGACTTGTGCCGATAATGTTACGTTATTGTTAGCCAATGGTTCGGTAGCGGCACCGCTGTCATCACGGTCACCAATGGTAGTAGACGGTTTAATTGTTGACTTAGCTTTGACATCTGTAACATGAACAAGTGTGTTGTGCTTGCGCTTACACACTTTGCAACCACTTGATTTACAATGATTGGCATAATGGCCTGTGCGGAAACAATTAAAACATATTTTATATTGTGGCAGTAACTCTAACCTCTGTTCATTATTAAGCCCTAAAAATTGTGAACAATTAGTGAGGTTATGTTCTCCTTGACATTTCGGGCACGGTTTTACTGAATTGGAACCAGAATTAGGTCGACTAGTTGTTGTGCTGGTCACAGACACCATGCTTTTATGTTTATTGTTAGAATTGGAAGAATTATTATTTGAATTATTTTGCGACATTTCAATAGTTTCTAACAAATCTGAACGATTTCGCAGAAACCCAAGAAGCATGTCTAATGTGATTGACTTTTCTTTACTTATACCACCTTTAAATTCTTCCCATTCGCGAAAGGTTTTACAATCCAGCTTGTTAGTAACTAAATGAATTAAGAGTGTGTCCCAATGATCAGTTGGTTCCCCTAATGATTCCAATGAACGCAAGTTCTTATTTACCGAATCAATAATACGTTTTAAATTAACAGATGACTCCTTCTTAATTGTTTCGAGACTAAATAATGCCGTTACATGATTTTGTATTAAAATCCGCTTATTGTCGAAACGTTCACACAATATTTTCCATGCGACAGAGTAGTTACTGGCAGAAAACTCAATAGATTGAATCACCACAGCAGCTGAACCCTCGAGAGAAGCCCTTAGGTAATGGAATTTGTTGATGTCATCTATTTCATCATTAAAATGTATCAAACTATTGAACGTGTCGTGGAACTCCAACCATTTTTCATAGGAACCACAGAACTTTGGCAATTGTATGGTAGGTAATTTAACAAGCCTACGATTACGTGTTCGTGATGAACAATTATCATTTTCCAAAGGATCATTATCCTTAGTTGTTTTTAAATTACGTGTAAGTAATTCTTGAGCCTTTGAAAAGATCTTGTAATATATACATTCAAACTCGTTTCGCTCCTGTATTTGACTATTGACGTCATCAACTAAACACTCCAATCTTAATTGAACCTCGTCAAATTGTACAAATAAATTTTCTATCTTACCCAATCGTAGTTGCAATTCGCACACCTGTGATGGATTCAACGAATCTTCCAATTCATTGACATAATTAGAGAAAGCTGTCAAACGTCCCTTGTAACTTGCCCTTCTTTTAATTAACTCCTTGTCAGTCATTTTGAGACACCGGTATTACACTGAAAAATGCGAAGGTTACAATTAAATAACGTACAAATGCCTCACAATAACAATATGTCTTGCAGCTGAAATACAACAAGTTAAAGTACAACAATTATAATAGTAATCTACCTAACAGATTGTTTTATACCAACTTACACTAATAACAACTTAGCTGTAAAACTGCAACAATATGCTTAATGATATATTGATATATAATTACTTTATAAACAATACACCTAGTTTCTGCTTAGTTTAAACAATGTAATCAGTTAACTGAAAAAAATAATTATCTGGTTATAAAAATCTAAGTAAAATAAAGTAGGTAGTACTAACCTTAACAATTTTCGGAAACTTATGCGAAGTATTACCTTAGAACAAACCTAATTAAGAGTACTGGGTATTTTCCTTAATATTAGCCACTGAACACTGTATTTATCCACATCCAGCTATCCAATATCTCCAATATAGCAAGATTCCCAAGTCAAAGTTCGTGATGACCTTTGGACTCCTTGTACTGGGCTGCTTCAATAATCTTCAATATTATAATTCCAGTATAAATCCGTATTTTTCTTATTTCCACTGACTATTAATGAATCTTCGTTTAATATCCGCTCGTTAGGACCATGTTGGGGGGTATATATCCAGAATTATTTAAATAAAAAGCTTCCGATGATTTAAGAGCTGTATTCCATGCAAAGGCAAGATGAAGAAGAAAAAAAAGACAAAAAGTTGTACAAAATGGTAGGTACTTATAAAATAAATTCTTAATAACTAAGTGTTCATGCAATGACATGTGTTTGTGCATAATTGCTAACTAAATTTGAGTAGGCGTAATAACGTTAGTGTTCTAAACAACATGTGTGTGTATTGACAGCATTACAAAGTCTTTTATTTTACGTCCAGTTTATAAATCAAAATCAAATGTTATTTATTCAAACTAGGCTGATAATCAGCACTTTTTGAACGTCAAAGTTACAAGAGACAGTCCCCCAAAACGCCCGCCCTTCGCCACTTCCTATTGTTTTAGCTGGGAAGAAGAAGTGGCGGAACAAACTCCCCAGCAACACATCTGTCTGTTAGGTTAGAAGAACCAGATTCTATACAATAGTGTTCAAGTTTATATAAACAAGGAATCCATTACATCAAATTAATGTCACATGTCAGCTAGCACACACCAATAATAAAATAAAATATTAAAAAATATACTCAAGAATAAATAAAGCCTCCAGACATAAAGGGCGTGCCCGCTTACACGTGCATATAGACGAATAAAATAAAGTGAAAAAAAAAACTCACGGCTCGTGAATAAAACTGCCATTGTATTAAAACAATAAGAAACCTAAACAACCTCCGCCAAAACTTTATAAAGAAAGATTTAGCTTCATGATAAATTACTCAGATCTGCCTCCAGAAAAGATATAAAAAGAATTGTCCAAACCATCATATCTGTCTTAACTTAAAACCGGCTGAAATTGAACTAGATCCTTATTACTGTCTAGACTGAGTTTTATTAAATTTCCCCAGTTATGACAATGTACAGAAATAGACGAATGGTAGGTACATGTACAGTCCTTTATTTGCTATGTTACCTCCACCATTGCTTTAAGATAATTTGTATTTTTGAAGTGAAAACTTCTTTAGCGGCGTTGTGCACTTTGGGATGGGTAAAAAATGTTAAACTCGCGTCAGGACACGTGTCCTGATCGAAAATTCGTAAGACGGATTGACATTAGGTTACACAGGAATTTGAACTTTATGCCATCGTCTTGGGTTTCCAAAACTGGATAATTATCTTATGCACAAACAAAACCTTCGGTTTCTCCAAAGAGATAAAATTCGGAAGACGGATTGTAATAGTTCTGAAGTGTTAAATTTTTAATGTAATATAAATTGTAATGTTTGTGTACGACAGCGCAATAAATGAATATTGTATTTTACCACATAAATGATAGTACTTTTATACTGATAATTAAAGCAATTCGTGCAAAATTATTCCCTAGCCTTTCCAAAATATCAAAATATTCAAGTTTTCACTTCTTCCGACACTCCCGGAGTGCAACCCGTTTTTTTAGTAGCAATATGTGTGTTGTTACGTGTTATCACTGACAACAAACATAACAACAGTTAACCCGGTTAAGCAGAGATGTACCCACAAAAGTACACCCACATTTCGCTAGTTATGATAAGTCCCATGAATGTGGTAGATTTATATCCGGACTCAGTGGCTGCTACTGATAAATTCCTGAGAAATCACCGACAACTCTGTCAAAATGATAGTGATATTTATTCATCACCATCCTCCTGTTAATATCCCAATTTGTTTGGGGTCGGCGCAGCGGCTTATTCCCACGCGCTCCAAAAAAAACAAAACAGCAACTCATAAAATCGGCTACATCCCGTCTGGTTCTTTCCCATTTCGCCAACTGCACAAAATACCATTACAAAAGTGCTCTTTCGTAATTATTTTGATTTTCATACATCGAGCTTCGGTTCGTCAACTTTTGAGTTTGCGTGTATTCATTCCCGTATGGTAAAGTTTTTTATGGCAAGTACAGTTAGGACTCAGGAAAACTACAAAAAATACCACAATTAATATCTGTAAGCTCTTATTTATATTTAACTTACGTTTATACCCAAACAAGGTAGGTACAGAAAATAAAACTTACAACACAACTTACAAACACAGGTAAAGCAATTGTAAAAGGACTGTAGCGATATTGTGGTCAGGCGACAACATAAGGGTCATTCAAGAAAGGGGGATATTCTCGTCGACCTCGACGACGATCGATCAATTGTTATTTATTGCACTCATGAAAATTGTTTTTCTTTCGGTATTGTTTTCCCAAGTTATGAGGTTACCGGCAATTTTGGAAGCATTATGGCGATAGAAACTCTTGTCTCGCGGGACCAAGTATCGATATTGGCAAATTGAGAATGAAATATGACACACCCCTCGAAGAATTATTATATTAAAAAAGAAAAAAATAGAGTTTTACCTATTTTATCGAAATAATTCTTTACTTTTCACAAAGAGGAGGCCTGTGTCCCAGCAGTGGAAACATTATTAAATGATTATTACTCTCATGTTGTTATTGAATTTATGTTGTTTTTGTTTTGAATGGGTCCTTTCAATCTAAGGAAGATTGAAATTGATACATTATTTAGAAGATCTGGTCAAGTCCGTAGGTATCGATAGCAAATTAGTGGTAATCTTAGATTTCCATATTTATTGCTACCCACACTAGCTACGTCACGTCACCAGCGATTGATACAGCGGCTACCAACGCTTGATAAAGCGGCTGTAAAGTTTAAAATAGCTTGAATGTGAATGTAACTATGTATAGGTTACTAGGCCATTCAATTGGACGGCAAATGGACGGCACGGTTGGCGCAGTGGTTCAGCGATCGACTGCTGCGCTGCGTGTCGCGGGTTCGATCCCCGCACGGAACAAATATTTGTATGGCCTACAGATAGTTGTTCCGGGTCTGGCTGTTTGTGTATGTGAGTTTAAATGTTTGTAAACGCACCCACGATACAGGAGAAATTCCTAGTGTGGGGCAACGTTTTTAAAAAAAAAAAAAAAAAAAAAAAAAAAAAAAAAAAAATTGCCCTTTTCCATGAAATTGATCCGCATGGTTGGACATATGGGGTAAGAATGGCATCGTATGTTTGCCTAGCAGACTTGACTTGCAGACTTTGACTCAAATAGTGTGTGTGAATGTGAAATGTCAAATGTCTTGCCCTTTCTTCTATTTAGCTTTATCTTATTATTTTTACTGACCAAATTCTCGATAATAAAAACAAGATGCTGGTCGAATACATAACCACCTATTTTAGAAGTCGGTTTAAAGTGCCTGCTACTGGTTTACTTATTTGAAATAATGCTTTGAGTTTGACGTTATTAATTTCCAGGCTGGGCCGAGTTATTTGATTTATCTCATTTGATATATTATATATATATTGTCAAGAGAGGAGACAGAGCGGATGACCAGCAGCAACCATCGACCTACAAGGCCCACATTGGATTCCAACACCGATATTGAATTTCATTTTTAGGAATTTATTTAGATTATACTTTTAATGTTTTAACTTTTTACATTTTTATACTTACTTTCGGTTACTACTATTAATTTTATTTCATCTTGTACTTCTATAATTTCTTGCTTTGTACTAGTGATTCTTACATGGTCATATCCTCCTGATCTTTTGTTTGGGTTAGGAGTATGTACGGTCTACGTACATTGAACTTACATCTAGCTGACAAGGCGAATCAATAGGTTCACTTGTCACAACAAATGTTACGACTTACTTAGTGTGCAACTAACCAACGCGCGAACCATACATACATGTAGGAATCACCAACCTTTACGGTGTACGACACTAGTACTAAATAAAGTTTTGGTGAACTATGAGAAGTGTTTTACGTGTTGGACACACTCGCTACTTAACACACTAACAGTTATAGTGTACAGTTCAGCAACTTATCTAAACCGTACAGATACAGATGTTTTTATTACCTAGCTAGAACAATAAATTTAATGTTTCCCGCCATACACAAAGCAAATAAAAACAATAAATTACCTAGGCTTTTGAGACGACTTTTTGAAACTTTCAAGTAAGTAGCAAGTATTTTTGTTATGTAGCTAATGTAGGTCAAACCACAATGTTATTATTTTCAAACGTTTTCATTTACTACCTTAGAAAGTTAGCACTTTATGGTTTTTTTACAGAACCTATGTTATTTTGCGGAACTGCTCCATAAATATAGCTGAACAAGGTCAATTCCTTTCTTGTTATGACTGCAGTATGTTGAACATAAAATAAGTCTTAACTCTAGCATTTATTAATTCCTACATGGAAAATAATTATAAACTTGGTTCCTCGTAAGTTTAGTAAAAACATTTTAACATTGCATTAGTTTATTTACATTTTTTTTAGTTTGGTCTCTATTTATGGCGGTAACTAGACACAACACAGGAAAATACTACTTTCTTCAGTCTAAAGACCGTCTCAAGCACTGTAGGGTCTGTCCTCACAAGATCTGACTAAGACAATGTCTGTAGTGAGAGTTCGATTCAGTGTTTCTTCTGAGAGGAATATTATCGTTTTAACAATATTATTGATTTGTAAGGGTAAGTATAAACCTCCTTGCAGAAATAAACAAAAAGTTATAATGTTTTAAAGTAGGTAATTCATGTCAACAATACATGTCTGTATGGACAAGGTCTGTCGATATACATAAAGTGAAGGACATGCTAAACATATCATCGAGACTGCGTGATAAGCCGAACAGTCTAGCCATTTTTACTTGCCATACCTATGTCTGCACAGCTTAGTTAGGTATGGAAGCGTTACGTACAGTCTAGTTGCTTAAACCTTCGTCAGTTCTTAAATAATTAAATTCTCAAGACCAAAAAAACGATGAATGGGCTGTGTAAAGGATGGAGGATGGCTAGAGAGGAGGTGAGATGACGAGTAAGAGAGAAAGAAGTATGGAAGAAGAAGACATGCTGCGCCAACCCCAAATAAATAGGGGATGATCACAATATTTTTTTTCTTTGTCTTTCGGGATTATTGAAAAGTATTGAACACGTATTTTTTCTTTTTTCACGTGGTCATAAAATTACGGAGATATATTGAGTTGAAATGGCGCATGACGTCACGTGTAGGTAATTTTTATACCTACTTGTGACGTAGTGGAGTTTTAACTAAGTGATATTTTGATAAAACAAAAAAATACGTGTCTAATATTTTTGAATTACCTGTCTGACGGACCAAATAGAATGTCGTTTTCTTTACCCAGTCTTCACCCCTATTGGGATAAAGCCAGGAGAATGATGTTGATCAAGCCAGAAAACAAAACACCGTTGGATACTACAGTATTGAGCAATACTACTGCAAGAAAACTTTAGAAATCTCTTGAAAACCAATGTTAAATTAGTATAACCAATGTCCACTTGACATTCAGCTAAAACCTTAAAAAATAGTGGTCATTTTGAATATTTTTCCGTTGATATTCGTCAATTGGAATGCAAAGAGACGAGGAACATGAAGTGAAGAAAGCATTGCAACTACCTGAATATAAGAGAGGTAGAGGACGACCTCCAGCTACGTGGTGGACTAGGATGACGAAGCTCGTATCGGAGGGAAAACTGCCCGACAAGTCAACCAAGATGGGATTGTCCTGGCACCAGAAAATTTGGAGAACCCACCCCACCTAAAGTGGGATAGCGCTAGGAAGAAAAAGATTTGTCAATCAGACCTAGTCTCACCTAGAGGATTGGGTCCAATTGTCTACAGATAGAGAAAACATACGGATAGCAAGGCCTGAGCCAATGGGATACAAGAGACTCATAATATAGTTTGTCAATGCCACATTTTTAATTATCAGCTGAGTGTAAGCAGATTAAATCGTGCAAAGAGCAACGCTGATTGAATGTGCAGAAGAACCTTTAAATAAAGCGACGAACTTATTTTTACTTAAACCGTACCCATTCTAAAGCGAATCCATGTTTCGCCAGCAAAATAAGAATCCGAAGACGTGGTTTCATATTGACGACATTGGAATATGCGGCGTAAAATAACGTCCCTAAATTACAAATTCCTTGTCACTTCTTCGAGTTCTAAAACACGTTCTGAACATTTTTCCCGACGCAAACAGGGTTAAATCATAGTGCTTTAAAGTAGGAATGCAGGCGACATATTTTCAGTTTAGAGGAACAAAAAAATCCTTAAGAAGAGGAAAAACCGTTGTATTTTCTATCAGCTGTTTTGCATAAGCCTTATGTGTGGTAGAAAAGGTTTAATAATACATGTATGTATGACGTATGAACCCTCGTCTTTTTCTTATAGGATAGGCAGACATTTAAGAATGCCACCAGCTACGATTCTTCATAATTTTTTTTGTCTCCTTCTACGTTCATACTATACACGGTGTAAATCACCTCATTACGAAGCCGTGAACCAAGCATTCTGTACATGAAACTAAGTAACTTTACGCAAAAATTATTGCTGGGAAACGACTTTTTTTTGTGGGGTGTAAAATCATGTTTTGTGGTAGAACTCAATGTAACGCACTCAAAACATTGTGCTGATGGACGGATTGAATAGTCCGGGGGTCGTGGAGGTGTTTAAAGTAAAAATCTTACATTAAAAACTTGTATTTAAAAAAATACTTGTCAAAAAGTTGGAACTTTGACCCCTAATATCTCCGTAACTAGAAGGTTCCCAGGTATGGTGTAGAACAAAAAAATGATCGCAATGACAGGAAGAACCAGTGC
The DNA here is from genome assembly GCA_963082945.1 of Cerastis leucographa. NCBI lineage: Eukaryota > Metazoa > Arthropoda > Insecta > Lepidoptera > Noctuidae > Cerastis > Cerastis leucographa. Next base: position 18,416,231 of record OY720361.1, on the reverse strand, counting down.
CTTTCGGCTTCGTTAAGAGGTGTTTTACACCCTTTATACGTACAATCTTGCCTTTTTACCTGTCGAAGTGAATACAGGTTTAACGCATTGTTTGTAGGCGGTTTTATGAACTGTAAATGTTTCCATAATTTAGCAGTGCGGTTAGACCTTGGGGGCTTGAATTGCAAATTGGGCTACAAAGATATTTTTATGTGCTGTTAGGTTCAGGCACTTTTTGCAAGAAGGTAAATAAATGCGTTTGTATGTAGAAAGTTTATATGTAGCTGGTAATCTTCGGAAGCTATATTATCAACAAGTTTCATAGTTTCACGTTTTAAATGTATTAACACGTTCGCGTGGGTTAATTTTACGTACTTACATAACAGAAGCGATACCGCGAGCAAAAGCTAGTCGTAGTTTTTCGTATATTACGAAGAGAACGTTAAAAACTGCTCAAAGTGCAATTTACTGCCTAGCGTTTTTCTGCGCCAAAATGTTTGCCTACCTACCATAATCCACCAAACTACCAAAACACTTATGTAAATATTAAAATCTCATCAAGTATGTTTTTTATTCAAAAACGAATCATGTGTTGATGCGGTAACTGGGGGAAAAACCTAGTCTACCGTAAAACCGCTGCAAAGTTACTGAAAACATACTAAGCGACTGTATAGTTCAAGACATGATCATATTGTGCTGCGGGACTGTTCGAAAGAGATACTATGGCACAAAGGGTTTAGAAGGAACATGCATGGGTTTTAGTCAGGTCTAACACTCCCTTCCTCTCCGCCCAGAGCGGAAGGAGTCATTTGACGATGTTCGTAAAAAAAAGGCATCATATTGTCGCTTATTTTATATCAGTCGTTATTCCATATCAGTAGCTGTTCTGAGTTCTAATTTGAACGGATACAAATACTTGATAAATCCCTGACTATTTATGATAATATTTATAACTAATTTATACTCTGCATTTTAAATATATAAAATTATTAGTAAGCATTATCTTTGTCAGATATTTATTATTAAAATCATGTTTATTAGTTTAGTTGGTGTGTTTATATGAAGTTTTATTTTAATATCATGGCTTTTTATTCAGAAATCATACCATTGCATTGACTGAAGGATCAAACAAGATGATAAACTGTGAACGACGGGATGGTTTATTTCTTAATTAGATGCGACCGCCTTCCCTGTAAGAGAAAAGATTATTTTTGCTCTGCAGTGTGGCAGTATGAGGCCGGTTATTTAAATACTATGCAGAGTCTATCAAAAGAAGCACTATGCAAGTTTGTTTACAGTAAGTAAATCAATGCCTTTGCTTAATACTTACAAATACTCGGGACCTTCAATCAGCCCTCAAGAATACATGTCCCGTGTCACAGAGCGCATTGCCGTAGCAAAGACATTCTAATTAAATTGGATAGCGCTAATCCGCAAACATGATGACTAAAAATTTGAAACCGCGATTGTTTTACACTCACTTTGGGTTTAGCTGGAAACTCAGTAGTTTCATGAATAAGACTTTCCTAAAATAATGAAAAAAGTAACAAGAGTTTTGATTGTGTCCTCACAAGAACCTGTTACTCACACAGAAAAATTTAAAGAGATGAAAATTTTAGAGGATCTAAATAAAATATAGTCAAAATACAAAGCCAAAAAGGCCAATAACTAGGCTGGTGATGCTGCGACATTGAGAAAAAAAAATGCTGCAAGGTGGCATTCTCCCAGGGCCTTACCACAAAATGGAAAACTGTTTTCAGTAGAAAACGTGTTAAATAATAGGCACTACATCATCGCTGTCTAGCTGTGCTCTGTGGTTCCCAGGTGCCACATTTTTGCTCGGAGCGCAGCGAGCAAAATTTAACGCGACGGTAACAACAGGCGTCTGGAAGGAGTGGTTTATAGCTAGTTTAAAGCTGCGGTTATTTTGTAGTTTTGAGGAAAACGCTTCGGGCGAAATATTGTATGCGAGAGAGGAAAATTAAATATTCGCTTCGTTTTCATGTTTTCTGTTCATTAGTGAACCGATGTTGACTTTCGACTCACGATCACTTGTCTACAAAATGATTGAAAAATAAATAAAAGGAGCAGATGAACATTCATTCCTATATTCATTTTATTGGTCTCGTGTGAATATGTAATGAAACATTAACTGAAGTCAATTGAGTGAGGGTTTTGGTATCGTCTAGTCGTAGGTCGATTGTAGAATTGACCACACAAAGGTATCATCTATACAAATAAATAAAATTGAAGTGTCTGTTTGTAATATTAAAATAACCGTTTTTTACTACATGCACGGTTATACGTATACCAAAATAACATTTTTTACAATTTTTCTCTGTGTCTGTCTGTTTGTTCCGGCTAATCTCTGGGACGGCTGGACTGATTTTGACGGAACTTTCACTGGCAGATAGCTGATGTAATAAGGAGTAACTTAGGTAAGTAACTTACATCTATTTTAGAAAATAAACTATTCCACACGAACGATGTCGCGGGCACAGCTAGTTGTTCAATAAAATCCACCAGTCCATGTCATTCGTCTATTTGGTAAACCGATGCCTGGTCTGTACGTGAACTAGAATCCAATACTTACCCTGATCAAACATCTCAAGGCGGGTGCTCGTAGCACCGTAGAAAAATGCCCTACGAGTATTCGTAGTACCGCTACGCGGACCGACTTAATAACATTCTTTTCCATAGTGTCACCGATTTATGCTACACGTACTACGAAACAGCGGCCTAGCTTGGTAGCACTTTTTTAATGAATTAGTGCTTGGCCACGAGCTACACAAGTGACTCTCGCATGAGTCGCTTGACGCAAGCCGTATCGTCTGTGGTCGTGAAAGGGGCGTAACTTAATAGTAGTTAACGCTTCTACCATTATTATTTTCGTTTTTAGGGTTCCGTACCCAAAGGGTCAAACGGGACCTTATTACTGAGACTTCGCTGTCCGTCCGTCCGTCTGTCACCAGGCTGTATCTCATGAACCGTGATAGTTAGCCAGTTGAAATGTCTACAGATTATGTATTTCTGTTGCCGCTATAACAACAAATACTGAAAATAGAATAAAATAAATATTTAAGGGGGCTCCCATACAATTTTTTTATTATAAATAATAGTACGGAACCCTTCGTGCGCGAGTCCGACTCGCTCCTGGCCGGTTTTATTTGTTTTCGTTTCGTCTAGCCGCTGTTTCATATGAATTATGTAAAGAGGCGGAGGGGCTATAACTTTGACAGGCAGTTATAATATTCCTAGAAGCAGGAACCAAAGTTACTGAACTTTATCGGCTAGCACCAACATGGTGTCTAGATATTAGAGAAGTTAAGGCAGGATGCTATAGTTGAAGTTTGCTGGAATTAACAACGATTTTGGGTATACACAACATGATGTAAGCTATTTAGGTAACTTTATTATTCATGAATCGTAATAACAATATTTTATTACAGTTATTAATGTGAAATATAAGAAAGTTTAAAAAATATAGTCGATTCATTTGACACAATATTATGACGAACATTTTCAGGCGATGTCTAGAGACAAAGTTGACCAAAATATCCTAATTTTTGGCAATGCACTAGTGAAAGCTCGTGGCTAAAGCTTGACAGCCGTGCGGGTCGATCTTTAAGGTTAAGTCGCGCTTGTCAACGTAAGGCTTGTGTATGGGTGACCATCACTACATACCGAGTTTCCTCCGTGTCTCGGATAGCACGCTAAGCCGTTGGTCCCAGTTGTACGTTTGTACATCTTTCGTTACAGGTAGTCAGTGGCCCGAAATTCTTACATCCAGTCTTACCAAGGAGTACCGTATTATAAGTTTTTAAACTGACATGGTCACTAACACTATTAATAACACTTGCAACGGGATATTTACCATGTGCATGGTAAATATCCCGTTGCAAGTGTTATTAATAGAGTACCGTATTACCCAGTACTAATTAGATTGTGGAAATGAGATAGGCAGTCGCTCCGTGTAAAATACTGTATTCAGCTGCATCCGGTAAGACTGGAAGCCAACCCCAATACATTTGCGAAAAGGCTAGGCAGATGAAGACACTAGTGAAATCTGCTATTCCGTTAAAACCGTCCCTACTTTCCGTATAAGGAGTGTCGCGGAGACCTACATACTTGCAACAATACTACATGATTTCCACATCTTCATTAACCCTCCCCAACCTATGCCTGCAAGACAATGGCGTTACTACGCGGCAACCACAAAGCAACTCGTTACTACGCGGCAACCACAAAGCAACTAACAGTCGACACTCGTAAACACTTTATTACCTTAGTCAGCGATAAACTAAACTTAACAACCCAAGTTATAAGCGACAGCGGGGCAACATTGGATTCGACGACACGGTTGGCGCAGTGGCTGAGAGATCGACTGCTGCGCTGCGTGTCGCGGGTTCGATCAACGCACGGAACAAATATTTGTATGGCCTATAGATAGTTGTTCCGGGTCAGGCTGTTTGTGTATGTTAGTTTAAATGTTTGTGTAAACGCACCCACGATACAGGAGAAAATTCTAGTGTGAGGCAACTTTTTTTTTATTAAAAAAAAAAGAAAGATAAGGAAAGAACAAAGATAACATACAACATACCTGAATAAGAACTAAGGAGACTAACTTAACACAACTTGGGAACGAACGCTACAGGGAGTATTAAATGCTAAACTAGCAATAAATACCTACAAAGAACAGAAGTTGGAAAGTATCGTTTATCTTTCACTAACTTTTACCCGCAGCTGCGCTCGTGAGTGAAACAATTTTCAGAATCGGGTCCGTAGTTTCGAACATTACCCGGTACATACAAACTTGCAAAATTTACCTCTTTATAATATTAAGTGTAGATTTGAAGTTTAAGCGAGAAAAAATTGCTGAATGAAACTTGTAAAGGCAGACCGTGAATAATTATGAATGTAACATTATATCAACTGGTAGAAGCATGAATGAAGTTTAAAAATTACAATTCAAATGTTATGCAAATTTATTGTGAATGAACGTGTTTCAAGGATCATGTAATCATTCAAGCTAGTAGAGACTATGCTGAAAAAAATCAACGTGGTCTTCTTAAATGTTCTTCATGCGTGCTTCTCACCGCGTTTACGATTGAATAAAACATTGGAATTTCGTAAATACTTCTTAAAAACTTGAAATAAATGCTCATAACAAAAGTGCAAACCCCATAAAAATCCGTTGCTTGGTTTAAGAGCGTTTATACCTTACCACTTTTCATACAAACTTTCAAGTCGTTATTTTCCGAAATGATGAAAGTTACTAAAAAATATTTTCTAAATGTGTTTTCAAAAAAGAAATAATTGGAATTTTCTGTTTCTATAGAAAATTTATAATCGGTCTTATTTAACTGTAACACTATTTATCGAAAATGTTTTTTAGTAACTTTTTAGATCTGCGATATCCTGCTTATGTGTACAAAGTTTCATTAAAATCAGTTCAGTCATTTCGGAAAATAAGGACTTGAAGTAAGTAATAAGACTTGTATGAAATGTCGTAAAGTGTAAACGCTCTTAAAGATCTACACGGTCACGCTGACAGACATAAGAAAATTTAATGTTGTTTTATACATTTCACTATGTCTAGAAAGCCCCCCGTAGCTGTCTATTCATCTAGTCTAGCGAGCTACCATCCCTGAAGCTGACTCACACAACATAACCCCTTAAAATCCAGTAGCTGATTCACAAGTCCCATGACAGCAGACCCGCCATCCCTCCTAACTTACTCCCACACCCCGAGTAAAAATGAGTCACTTGCAAAGGGCAACGCACCCTCACCTAATGCCATGCACCCCCGCGAATAGTCGTGAAGTCGCCTGAATCATAACCACGGACTGCAAGACGTATGGGAACTGTCCAACTTTGCCAAGTGTAGTAACTTTGGCGAGGCGGATTTTAATTGAAAAGTTTTGATACTTTGGTGTGAAAGACGGCAGTTATTTTTGTCGGAATTGCTGGTTTTAAATCTAGAGCTTAGTTCTTAGTTTTTTAATGCCTGGTGTGTGGGGGTGTGTTGTGAATAAAATGCTATAGAATGAGGATGCTATTTTAAACTATGAAGATGTTTTAATGAATTTCTGGGTAGCAGCCACGGCGTCTGGATTTATGACCGGTTAGTGGCAATAGGCTCGCCCCCTATTACATGAGACTTAAACATTACTGGCGATACGTGGGTGTACAATAAGGTACACCTCTGCCAAACCTTTCGGGGATGGCCAGGCGTGATGTTTTGTTATGTAGACGTTTTCAAAGCCCAATTTCATAAAGAAAAACCGTGTAAAAAATATGCTACAGACCCCCCCTTATGAGATACCGATAGTCTTTGACAGTTCTTATAAAACCGTTCTTCATATCAAATGTAGCCGGGTTAGCTTTCCAAAGAACAAAACGAAACAAGCCGTTTTGTTGGGCTTAAGTTGTTCGTTATCAACTGCTACTAGACAAAAAGTTTGCATATGCGATGGAGAAAATTGAGTGCTCTTTCGTCTATTCTTACTACTGGTTCAAGTAAGTGTTTCCCTGTCTCATTGTTATCATTATTTAGTTATTTGTCAATTGCTATACTCTGTCAACGAGAACAACAGCCTCTTTTTGTTGAATGCCGTTTGAAACGACTTTAATCACAATGTTACGACACGACTGCTAGTGGAGCCGCGCGCTCGGACCAACCTTTTAAGGGAGGCGCCGCTGACGCGTGCACTCCGCGCGCTCAACCTCATAGCGAGTGAGACGGACTTATTTTATTGTTCTCTGAGTGAATTCACAAGGATTGCATTGTTTGTTAATAGTTATAAGTATAAATTAAGTTATTATTAATTAAGGCGCATTTATCGCATTGGGTCAGCCTGTAATGGTAGATGTAACTAGATAAATAAATAAATCAATTACTGGTTACTGGCAGTATTTAAAAGTGTCAATCAATTTCTAAACTTCCGGTTGCTCCCAAATTCAACAGTATAAAAAGCTGTGTATATCCGGAATGTCTTCAGAATCTCCGGTCCGGAATTCCCGATTCAATTTCCGGGCATACGATACATGATTGACTTATGGCGGGAACCATTCCCATTCGGCACCGGTTACCATTAGGTACGATTTTTTCCAGTCTTCCGTTCCGGATCTCTAATTCTCTGAATGTTGAGTGCATTACAGACACTTCCCAATATCGATTGGAATATTGTTTTGCTCAAGTCATGATGAATTGGGGTAAGTACAGCTGTTTACACATTCAGAAACTTGCCCCCTAAAAACAGTCTGGCTTGCGAAAGTCATGAGCCCATTTAAAGGGGTATAATCAATTTTTATAAAATATAATATTGTATTATAAAATAAAACATGGTTATTTAACGTAGTTCAATAGACAGATAAGCAATGTTATTAGATCTGAATTAATCTAACACATTTGAAAAAGACGTTAAAAAATTGAGACAAATAGAAGAACAAGAGATACAGTCAAATCTAGTCGGGAAGCTGGCTCGTACGCTAGACGCATCGTGTTAACAAACTCAGCAATCTAGAGTTACATATCTGTAAGTATTCAACACAAAACATTTCGGGATCTATGCTTTCGGTAATAGAATAACAGACAAAGAAAGTAACAGTCCTTGAACTTCATCAATCATTATTTTATTGAACAAGTTGGGCTTAGTAGTAGGTGATGCCCAATTCTCGAACTAAAAGGTACTGTTATTGCAATTTGCAGTGCTATAGATGCGAAAAATATCACACATTAGGAATAAGCCTTGCATAATATGATGAAGTACATTCAGAATTGCTTTATGGCAATTTGTGAGTTCATTTAGGATGTCTGCGGTTAGCTTTAATGTGTTCCGTTAGATAGCCAGTACGCTTCGGTTGGCGTGGTTATTGCCGCACCGCATTTAGAAGACCAAAACTTATGGACGATAGATTCGAACATCACAGTCTACTGTAGTTATGAGTTGAGTTCATAGATGACTCTGCTTTGGAGTGTAAATGTGGTGTTGCTCCACAAATAATGGGACACTTGATATCGTGTCCTGCCTTTCCTGTTGCTTGCACATCACAGGAGCTGATGGTCGCTACTGAGGGTGCCACGTTTGTCGCCAAATTTTGGGCTGACTCAATTTGAATTGTGATCGACACGCTAAGAAGAAGAAGAGTTGAGTTTGTTTATGGCACTTTCACCATGACTTACAAACTTATTCGGTGTTATAGGGACTATCTTTAAAGTTGACCATTGTATGTGGGCCATGATGGCTGTTATTGGTCATTCTAACGATCCCAACTTAGGTCACCAAATCTGTTCAGAAAATTTCCAAAAGATTTCAGTGGCCCAAGAGTGTCTGTACGTATCATCTTGTTATAAACTATTTTATGATTTGTTACGTCGTGTTATCGTGTACAGATCGCCATTGAAATACAAACGCTGTGACATTCCGGCTATTCATTGGGGATTTGAATTGTTACTGGTTACTATTGACGAGCAGTCGAATAGTCGTTACGTGTAGTCAGAAACCGAAAGTCTGACATCCAGGTTTGTCAAGGGGTCTCGTATTACCCAGTTACTGGGTTGTGGAAGTCAGGTAGGCAGTCGCTTCATGTAAAATACTGATACTCAGCTGCATCCGGTTAGATTGCAAGGCGACCCCAACAAAGTTTGGGAAAAGGCTAGGCAGACGATTACTTTACTATTGAGTAGCCTTACTTTGTAAGGCGACATTTATCAGACACTGATTCTGCATTAGCTCACTCTGCCATTTTCTCTCTAAGTTTCAAAATGGGGACATCTTGCGATGGTCGCTATTCTTGTTAATCAGCCAATATGATGCCACTGCCAGATCACGGATCACTTGTCAGTGAGAGGGATTGAAAATGATTCATCAGCTGGCTCAGTGCGAATTGCTGAAACTCGCATTAATGTCTTGGTGTGCGGATCGAATTATTTCACTGCCATAAAAAGTCTTAAACGCGTAAACGATACATAAAGACGTTAATGACTTTAGTTGCGTGACCTAAAAGGAGTTCATTACACGTAATAGCCACATTAATCTTTGATCGTACCCAAGTTAAACGGAGCTATTCGATTTAACGCGGTGTAAAGGAGTCAAAGTCCAAAACGCCAAAACATGGCTGAGGCTTTAAAACAAAAAGGAAACAAACACATCATTAAAATAACAAAAGAAAAACATGTTTATCTCACAGAGAAACGAGTTGTAAACGTAGAAAAAAAATATTATCATGACAATTGTTGCACAAACATTGTGTACGACAATAGGGACCATTACCATTACACCGCACGGTTGCTTTTAGCACGCTCATTGTCTATGATTAAACGATGGTACACTCAATGGCTTTTCACACCACCTGCTCGATAATGTCAAATTATATGTCATGCAAACCTAACCTAAAGTAAGTCATTAAAGACCTGAGGTCTAGCACGGCAATAATATTGTACTGAATTTCATTATGACCCGCTGGTCAATAATGTGATTTGAATTTGGAACATAAATCGCATACGAATATTCACGCATTCACCATTATATTTTATTATTATCTGCACAAAAAAAAAAATCGAAATCGAACTGGCCACCACGAGATAGAATATAATTAAAAGAAAAATAGAACACAAATTAAAAAGAGGCGCGAATACTGGAAATTGCTTTGCTTTGTTCATTGTTATACAACAAATTACTTAAAATATTGCAAATTCTCACAAAAATGTTGAGTGACGATAGTGATTTGACTCCGGAATACTTGATTTTAGTAGGTACTACTGCTTTTATTCTCTCGTAGATGGTGTGAAAAGTACAGTATTCACCTCGGGGATAAAGGTGCCTTCGTCTTGGGCGACCTTGATTCCCACGCTGCACTCAGGATTCTTGTCTTAACTCCCTCGCTTTGCTCGGGAGTTAACTCTAAACTCCCTCGCTCCGCTCAGGAGTTAACGCTAAAATCCTTCGTTTTGCTCGGGATTCAATACGGCGCCCGTTACATAAGACACTACTTTATCCCCTTGGTGCATAATCTACTATTGTACTCTGTTGAGTCGCGGGAGTCAGTCATTTGTAACCGCTACGCAGCGGGACGGGTGAATAAAAAGAAAATCTGGGATTGGTTTTAAACTGTCACTAGCCACGTCAAAACTTTGTTTACGTTCCGAACTTCTCAGGTTTTTATCTCCTTTGAATCCAACGAAATTGTGTTATTTTCTGTCTTAACTGAAGACGACAGAGCACAAACTGATTAAGATCATAATTGTATTAGGTCTCGAGATGGCTCACACAGTCTCGCGAGCGCCGCAATAATCCGATTATAATTGACGACTATCATAACTTGGGCTGTACTGTAACTAACAAATCAACATGTATTTAGTGGTAAATGACTCATAAATACACAATCGTTAGTAAATACACAGTTTTGGCAAAACAAACGATTTGTAGCGATGAATCAACAGAGCAATTTAATAGAAAAATGACTCAAAGGCAGCAATTTCAAAAATTGCAAACTCGCTAAACCAAACACTGGGATGTTCTTCTCGAACCGTTTTATTTTCAGGATCATACACAGCTAGCAAATACAGCCAGTATTTCAAAACGTTCCGAAATAAAACCTTTTTATTAAATTGATACATGCTCTGAGGCGCCAAACATCGCGGCTCATATATCTAAGAAGACGTTTTAGAAAGCGGAAGCTAAATCTGGACACAAAGAACGCGAGGGATCTCATCTGGGGGTGGTAAGGGTGGCTAGCCAGATGGGATATTGATAAAAGACACGTCCGGTAGGTATGTCTGGCGCTTGGCAAATTATATCGTGGACTGGCTTTACAGGTTTTTATGGCTTTTCGTATCGGAATGAAGAAATCTCTTATGGGAATAGAACCTTGTCACTCTCAGGGCGAATTTTATCAATGAAGTTGGACACGGTCAGAACATTTAAACGGACTGCCTCTTTGGTCAAGTGGTCGCAAGCGCCAGTGCTGGGCAGCATGAGATCCTGGGTTAGATTCCCGAGTCGGGTAGTGTTATTGGAATTTTCCATCAGTAATTTCTGAGTAGCTGCCATGAAGTCTGGAGTTGTGCCCGGTTGGTCATGGGCTCGCCCCCTACATGGCACTTAAACATAGGTAATTGGCGCAATGTGGGTATGTTAGGTAGGTGAGCCTGGGATATCAGGCGTGAGGTTATGTATGTATGGATTGAACACGATCAGAACTTTTAAACGAAGAGCTGTCAGAGTCGTCATTGCTCTCTGCCTCATACTAACATTCATTAGTATGAGGTTAACTTAAACACGACAAGTTAAACTAATTTTATTTTTTATTTTTTACTTATTTAATGTAACACGCATGACCAAAATAATTATTTCAATTAATAATGTCTGATGAGGTTGACAAAAAATTGACATGTTAAACTTATTTTTATAATTATTTTTTGACTTATTATTGTGATATTCCGTAATAATTTTGCATGATTCAATGTAAAATGAAGTTGACTAAAACAACAAATGAAATGGGAAAAAAACACCAACCAATTATGAGTGTAAAGAACTATTATTCTTAATTTTTAACATAGGCAACAATTATATTGACTTATTATTATAAATATTGTACACCCAATGGGCACAGTCGATGGGTATGTTAAAGTGATACAATATAATAAATGTAAGAACTTCTGTTTACCTGTGACAAACAATAAATAAATGAATTATAGGAATTATGGTATATTGACATTGGAATCTCTTGAACAAGCTTTGGCTGTACCAATCACGTTTAGTTTCAGTGGCGAAATCTATTTTCATCTTCGTTGGATATTTGGAAAGTATCTTATACATAGAGAAATTTTTCAACCACTTCGTATATTCCTAAGCTAAAGTTTATTTGATATTTTTGTATCGAGGAGAGTAAAATAAAGTCTGTAGCACGGAGCAATATTGCCCGGAGCAAAAGGCTTGTGACAACAAAGCTTTTGCGAGCTTAAAACGTCGAGGAACATGCCATAAAAAACCAGTTTAAGCGGAACTCTCATTGTACGGATAATCTATACAAAACGAGGCCATGTTATACTGGAAATGTATAACTTGATCTATCACCGTGTGTACTCAATATTGTAGAAGTAACAAAAGTTTGTTTTGTAAATTCTTTAACATTATTTTTCCAGAACCACTATAATGTTGAACAATCCATACTAATATTATAAATGCGAATGTCACTCTGTTTGTTTGTTTGTATGTTTGTTTGTTACCTTTTCACGACTAAACGGCTGGTCGGATCTTAATGAAATTTGGCAAGAAGATACATTTCAACCTGGGGAAGGACATAGGCTATATATCATCACGCTACGACCAATAGGAGCGGAGCAGCAATAATAAATGTTGCAAAAACGGGGAAAATTTGACGCAAACGAAGTTACGCGGGACTGCTAGTATAAAAATAAAATAACTCCTGCGTCTGTGTTTCCGAACGCTTACAACCCTAATCTAAAAGTTAGAGTGAACAGGTTTCTTCTGGGTAAGTTCGTACCATCGTCGAATTTGTCTCTGTCATCTCTGACCTAGGCTAGAGTCAAGAGCAAACCCAATGCAAATAAAAAAAAATACTACCTTCTTATTTATGGATATAATCGAGGAACGGTATCGCCGCCATTTCATACTAAAATGATGAGGAGTTTAAATCTCTCTCTCTAAGTAAAATGTGACCTAATTTGACAAGGCAAGAATACACCTAGCAACTAATAATACTTGTGACAACCTGCGGCGAAGCACACACGCAATCTCAATACCATTTTGACAATTCAAGAATAATACCTTGCCAACTGAGCACTGCTAGGGTGATAATAGAGAGCTAGATCGATTTTTCGCCCCCCTACACCACTATTTTGAAACTGACATCGAAATCATTAGAGCCGTTTTCGAGAATATGTTAACAAATATTGTTCATTTAATAAAAATGGGATCTATTGCACATTTTACAGAGTTGAGCTGAAGAATTCAAACATAAATATGAAGCAATAAATTCCTTTAAAATCCTTAGACATGTTATGAGATTTGCAATTAGGGTGCTGATTTATCATCGGTAAACCAAACTAGAACTAGCTAAACCTTAAAATGTTCGCTAGCAAAAACTTTGAAACCGCTATCAAACGGCATCGGTCCTGCATTTGACGTTGACTAAGTTTTTGCGGCCATCAACTTTGTAGCTGACCTCAATACAGAGTTGGGAGGGTAGTAGTCAAGTAAATGACAGGATTTGTGAGGTAGGTCAGGAGATTAGAGCTGTCATCTCGTTGGAGGTTGATTATGATCACGTCTGATGTTTTTGAAATTACTTTGTCTTTAATTTCGAGGGAAAGATTAAGGATTCTTCCTTCAGTGTTATTTAAAAAAAAAAACTAGCCAAGTGCGAGTCGGACTCGCGCACCGAGGGTTCCGTACTTTTAAAACAATAATTATTAAAAATATTTTTATTAAATGATGTAACTAAATTACGGTTTTCGCTATTTTTCCTTTATCTGTGCTATATGACGTTGCTTCGTACCAAATTTCAAGATTCTGAGTTCACAGAAAGTACCCTGTAGGTTTTGATTCCCTTGCGAGTGTCAACATAAACGGCTGTATCTTTTGATTGCGTTGGCTTATAAGTTTGATTTTTTCACAGCTCTAAGGGACAGTAGACCTGAGTATTTGATATAAATTCCAGCTTGATACCTCCATGCGTTCATGAGACAAAGGGTCTTGACAGAAAGACAGACGGACGGACAACAAAGTGATCCTATAAGGTTCCGCTTTTCCTTTCCAGGTACGGAACCCTAAAAACAACATAACATCGTATTTTCACGCCTGTAATCACCGAAATGTAAGGCAGAGGTGTCCTAAAAATAATTAGTACACCCACATTTTGCCAAGTAAGGACTATTCCATAGTAAAATTCGATACAATACTTAGTGATCTAATTGAATCATCGCCTTTTAAAAATAAAAAACATCTTTTTAATTACAAGATGTACGTAATCAGATAAGTACATCATTAATTAAACGGATGAGTCACTCACAATTAACTAAATTCGCATCCAACAAAGTACGCAAAAACTAGCCATGACATACCACAACAAAATACCAACTTCCAACGAAAAACCAGTTTCTCATTCAAATTCGTAGACTAGGCAAGATCTAGACACTTCGACAACAAAACAACCGTACCACGTGGTTCTAACAAGCGTTGCGGAAACCTAAGTAGAAGAGTTAACCAAGGCCATCAAAGAAACTTTGTAATTTAATTTTACAATAGTTGCAAAAAGCGCCTGTGACTGTCTTGTTGTTTTTTAGTGATAGCGAGTCATCATCATCTTCCTGTCCTTGTCCCATGCTAGGTTTTGTTTATCCTAAAAGTCTTACGGCAAAAAAACTGCATTTACTGCTACATTTTGACGATTTATGTATGCGCAAATGTAAAGTTACAGCAGATTTTTTCGATGTCGGAGTTTCTTCCCTTATAGTAAAAGTTGTTTTGAATGATGAGTACAATGACCGTTAAGAGGTTTAGTTAACCAAAACTAACGTTCTGTACCTCACCCTTTTGGGAATACGAGCATAAATTTACGGTTATAAAAGTGTTTGCAGTACACCGCTCGTTGAATGCCAGATTGGCTGCGATTGCGTGTAAATATTGCAGATCCAAACATAGCTGAGAGGGATTGGATTGAAGTGGAACTGGCTGGGACCGCACGAGAGTATAAAATTAAGTACATTTTACAAATATAATGAAAATGGCAGAGTAGTTTCTACAAGGTGTTGTTTTGCATCCTCGTCAAATTCAAGGAGGTGACTATGCTAATGATTCTCGTCCCAAATCAAATAACAAAATGGGTATGTAATTTTAATTTTTATTCTTATTTACGGAAATCGGTAAGTGTATACCACCTTTTTTTTAAACGCAGCCCGTCTGATCGTCGTCCTATAACCGCGCTTTCACACATACAAACAATCTCAAACGTTTATTCGATAATTTCTTTCTCACTAAACCACGTTTAGTGGGTTATTCTGTTATACTGACAACCTTAAACAACCAAAAAATCAGCATTTATTAATAATAAACTAGGTCATCATCATCATCATCATTAGCCTATTATGTTCCCACTGCTGGGACACAGGCCTCCTCTCTATGAGAGGGAGTGGGCTGTAAATCCACCACGCGGGCCCAGTGCGGGTTTGTAGATGTCACATGTCTTCGAATTTTTAGTTCTAGGACATGTCGGTTTCCTCACGATGTTTTCCTTCACCGTTTTTGAGGGCAGCGGTGATGAAATATATTACACAAAGTAATGCGCCTGCCTGGGTTCGAACCCACGGCTTACTAATCGTAAGTCGGGGCTGCCACCACTGGGCCACCGCTGCTCTCTGCCTACATACTACGTACATTAACTAGGTACCGTAATATTAATTGATTATTTATGTCTTTTGTGACAACCTCCTGAATTTTGACGAGGATGCAAAACAACACCTTGTATTTACAATCTCTGGAATATTGTAGACTATAATTGAAGAAGTGAAAAAATCTTGACAGTTTCTCGACTACGTAAGATGTTTACTATTTGGACTTCAAAATAAAATCTCTTGTAATGAAAAACTAACTTAATTTTCTTTAGCGTGTGCCTGGTGACAGTTTTATGGCGCCCATGGGCTATTGACTTGGCTTTACATGCCGTCGAGAAATATTTCTCAGCATGCGTAGCATGACCACTGTAGAAACGAATTTATTCGAAACGGGCTATGTCGACGGAAGAATCGACATAATGACAGATAGACAATGACAATGTGTCAGTTTGTCGATTATTCCGTCGACATAGCCCGTTTCTACGGCGGTCATGCAACGCGTGCAGGTATGCTTGATAACTTACCGAACTAAATGTGACTACTACATCAGCAGCAGCATACGCCGTTAGGAAAATTCGTGGTTTGACTGATTTAGAGACAGCCCGTTTAGTTTACTTTAGTTATTTCCATAGCGTGATGTCGTACGGTATTCTCTTGTGGGGCAATGCCGCCGATATTCAGACAATATTTGTTTTGCAAAAAAGGGCAATTCGTTCAATTTATAAATTAAGTCCCAGATACTCCCTCAGAGAAAAAATTAAAGAGATTGATATTCTTACTGTGCCCTCTCAGTTTATCTATGAAAACCTCTTGTACGCACATAAAAATATTAGTTTGTTTAAAAAATACAGTGATATCCACAACGTAAATACGAGGAACAAACACAAATTTGTTGTTCCTGCAACGAGGCTCAAAAAAGTAGGGGGAACGTTCAGATGCCAATGTATACGTTTTTATAATAAGCTTCCGAGCCATATTCAAGCACTAAGCCTAAATAAATTCAAATCGTTTATAAAACGGAAGCTATGCCTGAAAGCCTACTATCATGTTAATCACTATCTCGAAGATAAAAACGCTTGGGATTAAACTGCTCCAATGAAATTTGCTCTGTGAATGTCGAAATTTCGGACTTTGCTTGTTCATTGTTAATTCCTTATTTTATATCCTGTGACATTTTATTTTTTTTACAGTTTTATTTTTATTTTATTATTTTAAGTGACATTTACCGATGTGACATGAATACTTATTATTTTTTTTTTTACTTTATCTTTTATTATTTTTATGTGACATTTACTGATTTGACATGCATATTTACTTTTTTATTATTATTGTGACATTTATTGATATTCGTGATTTGTAAAATTAATTTCGTAAATTATTATTAATTACATTTAATTATTGTGAATGTGAGGACCATGCAGGTCACATTATTTTTTTCCCACCACTATCTGGCAGTTTGAGTACTTTAAGCGACCTACCCAAATGTCCTTTCTTTGGTATTGTTCGTCGTTTCGTTGAGCTCCTTAAGTTATAAGTCGAGCTACACGATAACTGACAAATGCTTGCACTGACTGGACAGGTCCACTCAAATCTGTGTGGTTCTTTCTTCAAAAGACCATTTCAGATACTAATCTGCATAGTCCTCATGTAAATTGAGCAATGTCTGGACTTTAAAAGAGTAACAAGTTAACAGGGAACCTCTGAGTTTGTTTCGGCTGTTTCTTCTCAGAGTAGTCAGGTACGAAACACCGGCCCCATCTAGCTTAAAAAAAAATGACGTGTAAAAGTGTTTGTAAAAACCTACTTGCAAAATAAACATCATTTATCATTTATCATCATACTGATTTAGCTACGGTAAATATAATTCTGGAGACAAACAACACAGGTATAATGGAACAAGACCAAGATGCTAGGTTAGATGGAGATAGAGGCAGGCGTAGGTTTCAAGAGGCAAAATTAAACTTATCCATTTACCAAAATGCCAAGAGGCGAGAAGATAAGCGAACCAAGGCTTTACCTTAATTAATTTGAAGGATTAAAGCGGTGCTGTCAAGTTATAATTTTTGTTGAATAAATATAATTTATCTGCAAAGTTTACAGATTTCGTTGAAATATTAACGTTGTTTTGAAAAGTAGTTTGATTTTTAACCGGAGATAGCTGAAAACCAGTATTATACATGAAGCGACTGCTATTCTGACCTCCACAACCCAGTATGTACTGGGTAATAATGTTACGTCGTCTGTTTTACGAGAAAATTCTAGGATTACGTTCGAGTCTAGAATGATCCAGTATCTCTAGAAGAATCGAGAATAATCCTAGAATGTTGCACGAGGAAATTTCTAGAAAGTTCTAGAAAGTTCCGTAGATGGCAAGACGAGAAGAGATGGATGATTTTTAATGTAAAACTATATTTCGTAGAATTACAAAAAAACACACGTCGAAATCACACTAAAAGCAAAGTTTTCGGTAGCACACATTTCCATTTACAGCACGGCTTATCGTATGAAATGAAAAAGCAAGTCCACATTAATTTCCGAGAGATGTTGATTAAAAATATTACTGAAAGCGAGAAACGAGGGCAAACATCGACTGACTCGTAAAAGTAGATTACTATGATCATAAAACTCGGCTATTTAATGTTACGTACATGTTTGCAGAAAGTGATGTTGATTATGATATGAAAGCATACGTCGATAGATGAGTATAACGGTAGGAAGATGACCAAAATGGATTATCAGATCACTAATTTAAAGCGGAATCATCAAGGTTTTGAAAAAAGAACGAATCAATGTTTAATTAATAGAAGCCGTAGGGACATTGGAGATCATAGGGCATTGGTACGTAAGTCATTGCTTAACTGATCATTTTCCTGTCCTTGTCTTATTCTACCTGGGGTCGGCGCAACATGTTTTCTTCTTCCAGTTTTCGTTATCAGATGCCATGGCATCATTTACTCCTTTCTCTTTCATATCATTCTTTACACATCCATCTATCTTTTCTTTAGCCTTCCTCTCCCATTGCGACTAAGCATAATATACAAGGTGTTGTTTTGCATAATCGTCAAATTCAAGGAGGTAACTATGCTAATGATTCTCGTCCCGAATCAATAATAAAATAGGTAGGTAATTTTTTTTTCTTATTTACGGAAATCGGTAACTGTGAACCACCCGTGTTTTAAACGCGGGCCGTCTGATTCTCGCCCTATAACATTGCGTCAACACATACAAACAATCTCAAACGTTTATTCAATAATTTCTAATTCCCTAAACCATGTTAAGGGGTTATTCTGAAATACTGACAAACATAAACAACCAAAAAAATCTGTGTTTATTAATACTTAACTAGATACCGTAATTTTAATTGATTATTTATTTATGCCTTTTGTGACAACCTCCTGAATTTTAACGAGGATGCAAAACAACACCTTGTATTTTGAAATTAAAATCGATGAAAACAAGATAAAACCTTTAGAACATCTCCTAAAACAATATTAAAATGGAATAAATCCATTTCTACTCTTCAGTGTAAATTACTGTCTGAATTAAACAGCAAGAATTTTATTTCATAAGAAGATGACCATCTAACGACATATAACACAGCAGATCTAACATCTAACAGTCCGTAAGTATTAATTAACTAACTGGATAGTTCCTGATCCCTCTCCCTCCTCCGTTTAATTGGAATAAGTAGGAGCCTTGAGGATACTCCGGTTGAATGACCTCCCGGCTTTGCAGGCTTAGATGAAAATAATAATTGCAAGAAAATTGTTTTCACATACAATGACAATGGATTAGGACAAAAAGGGAATAGAGCAGAATATGACGATAAACCATTCAGGTAATTATAAAAATGTTGAACGTCATTTAGATTTCGTTTTTTTTTTATAACTAAATAGACGTACGTTTTGCCGCAACTTGCCTGATTTTTAGCGATGATACGGCCTAGGGTATAGCACGCTTGCCTAGAAGAAAACGATTCACTCAAACTGATCCAGCTTATAATGATCATGGAACAGAGAAGCCGTCAGTGAATTCCACATTCAATGGATTCGATTTTGTTCAACATTTAATCCATTGCTACATAATTATGTTTAAAAATATCGTCTGGTGGACAACGTAAATCACGCAATGAATATGGTTGAATAGCAAAAATGAAAACCTAGCATTGGGATTGTGTGGGTTACGTAATAGGGGATAATCCAATTTTTTTTTTCTTTGTCCGTCGGGTAGTTTATTGAAAAGTATTGGACACGTATTTTTTCTTTTTTCACGCGGTCATAAAATTACGGAGATATATTGAGTTGAAATGGCGCATGACGTCACATGTAGGTAAGTTTTATACCTACTTGTGACGTAGTAAGCCCCCACTCTCCAACTTTAATGAGTTTTAACTAAGTAATTGTGTGTCTAATATTTTTGTATTACCTGTCTGACGGACAAAATAGAATGTCATTTTCTTTACCCAGTCCGATCCCCTATTGCTCCTTTGCAGATGTTCCAAAACTAACTTAAAGTTTAAGATACTAGAATGAACATCGTTTTAAGAACCAATAAAATTAATAAACGACCATTGTTCATCTCTGTAAACTGACACAGAAAGTCACAAACTTACAATACCAATAACTGTTTCGAAGTGGAAAAAGCCCGAAACATTTCAATTTTCTCCAGCTACACTGCCGTTTGTGCGGAGTTAATTAAAATCTGGAACAGTCGCTAAACAACTCTGTATACTAGTTTATTTGTCCCCAAATATACTACGGGTTTCATTCACCACTAGAGGGCTTCGTTTTTAAAACTATTCGAACTACATAGTTTCTTTGTCCCCAAATATACGGGTTTCATATACCAGAGGACTTTGTGCAGGGTTTTATAACGTTTCGAATTTCAATTTCAATTTGTACTGAAAGTGAACTAGCACCGTCTGGTAACAATAAACGAATGGCAAGAAACGGAACCCTTACAGATTCGTCATGTCTGTCTGTCTGTCCGTCCGTATGTCACAGCGACTTTATTCCGAAACTATTAGGACTACACAGACTGACACTTGGTAGGTAGATGTATTCTGTGGACCAATTTACGATTATTGTAAAAAAAAAAAATAGATTGAGAATATCCCCTCTCTACACGGAACTGAAACTAAAAAAAAACATCAAACCTATACGTGCGGGGTGTCTATAGATAGGTCTTTAAAAATGACATTGAGGTACCTAAAACCATTTTTTTTCAAAGATAATCGTTTGAAAGATAGATTTCCAAAGTGATAAAACGTGTATCCCCCCTCCCCTCTAATTTCTAAAGTAAGAGGAGAAAAAATCTGAAAAAATATTGGGATGTGGAACGTAAAGAAAAACTTTCAATTAAAATTGGTTAGAATGAAAGATTTGACATTTAGTTTTTTAATATATGCGACATTTTCACCAAACTGCAGCAGTACCTAATTTAATAATTTTAAAATATTTAGGTTTTAAAGACTTAAAACTTCTTAGCAATGGATGGTTCCGGATTAAAATGATTGTGATGAGGAATGATAGAAAACAAAATAATTACGTACAAATTGTTTACTTTAACGTTTTTCTCAATTACAAAAACTAGCACAGGGCCCCCAATATTGAACTTGACAGAGCTATAAAAGGATGTAATTCATCAGCACCATCAAGCCACATCTGCTTGGACCAGTAATAATAGACGGAGCACTGTCCGAATTGAGACATTGGCCAATTTACGGCGGCCATCTTTGAAAGATCTCGACACAATTGATACTGTTGAATTGTTTTGCGAGGAGATTTTTATGGTTTTTCGTCAGTGGAGTTAATAACGTTAGAATATTTAAGTATTGTAAGTGTGATATAGATACTATTGTGTCTAACGTTTGTGATGTTTTGTTTGCTATTGTCGTTCCCTTCTACATGGGACTTAATTGGCGAAACGTGGGTGTACTATTATTACACCGCTGACTAACCCTTGTGGGATTATGGACAGGTGATATGTTATGTTTAAAATCCCTTATAAGTTAGAATTTATCGATAAAACAAGGGCAAGGAGTTGCCTAAACTTAAATCTATCAGTACAACGAAGTGACACAACGTTGCGGCAAAACATTATATGGAACGAAAATATCCTTTAGTCAGTTGGTTAAATCTTACGAGAAACAGACACGTAGAGAACGGAAGACAATGCGACAAAGCTTGCCGGTATCAAAGATTTATATCACTTCCCAGCGGACGAACTATCCGGAATTCTGAACAAAACAGACAAACAAAACCAGTTAGAAATTGGTCCACACATCCCTCTGCTCAGAATTTCGTCAACTGATTCCGTGGACTGCTTACAAAACCGCAAATCCTTTGAGAGAATCGATAATAGGTATGTTGAGATTGTTGTCCCTCTTGTAACGAGTATGATAGAATGAGATGGAACATAGAGGGGAACGTTGATTATCTCCAAATGAATACCAGTTCTATCCAGATTTGTCGAGGCCAGTAGTGGACAGCGGGGACGCTCTGCAGTTGATAGGCAGCTATAAAAATTCTGATAAACATGATATTTGGATGTTAAGTGTGCCAGATTGATATTCTTGTTTGTTTGGCTTTATGTAAGACAAGAAGTTTTGTAATGGCAACGGGAATTTTGATGATAATTAATGATAATGCTGTAGCCTTGACAAACGAAAACAAATCTATATGTATTCTCTCCTTTAACGTCTGCTATTTTTGTATCATTTATTACGTCGAGACTATAATAGGTTTACAGTTGTCACAGAATCTCGAAATTTGGACAACCAAGGGGTATCATATTACCAAGCTACATATGGTTGTGTGGTTATGGGGATAAGCACTCGCTCCATTTAAAATACTACAATTCAGTGGCGTCTGGTCAGACTGGTAGTCAACCCCAACATAGTTGGAAAGATGTGAGATAGATGTTGTTGCCTATACATTATATTCAAGTATACTTTATATTCAAGTACAGAAACTGAAACTAATACGACAAAGCCCGACCAAGCAATGAAATATGGGTATTATTAAAACTTATCGTTGGCCAATCTTCAAAAGCGAAGCACATAACTGGTTTTTCATCCCCTAAGCCGTAG
Organism: Cerastis leucographa; assembly: GCA_963082945.1. Taxonomy (NCBI): domain Eukaryota; kingdom Metazoa; phylum Arthropoda; class Insecta; order Lepidoptera; family Noctuidae; genus Cerastis; species Cerastis leucographa. Next base: position 18,393,804 of record OY720361.1, on the reverse strand, counting down.
CTGAGTTAAGCAAATGGAAAATGCACGAACCCTAATCCTGATTAAGTGCATTGAAGGGAGGAATTACTCTCGAGCCCCCTAGAAAGGATCCGCCATTGGAAATGGCAATAAACGATTTCGATGTTATACCTATTTGCATTTAATTTTGTAAATAGGTCCCATAAAAATATCGTATAGCCGTCGAAATATACATTTGGAAAAATTAAAAAAAAGACCAGGTGCCCTGGGGTAATGAAATTCCAACTAAGAAAACATCCCTGATACCACGATTGGTAGTTTTTTTTTTTACTTTCGGAATATAACCATTTTCGAGACTACTCCAGTGCACCTTACTTGAATTAAAAAGTTCTCGCTTATCACCTTGTGAAGGAAGCCAAATGTGATTAAAAATCTAGATTACAATTCATCTAAATGGGTTAATGTTAGAGTCTAGTTTTTCATTAGACTTCCAAACTTATGTAATGGCAAATCGAGACCTTCAAATGGCACCATTTCCGAACTTTACTTCTACATAACAAGTCTGTTTTCCTTCTGAAATTGGGTGAAGTGCTGCAATCTTCAGATTGTTTGTCAAAAAACTTAGGACGAAAGTTGAAACTGATATTCACACAATTGGTTTGCTTACGCAAGGGATTGAAGATAAAGTCCAAATCTTCTGGAGTAAAACAAAATACTTATAGATTATTCTCGACAATTTTGGAGACACTTATCCGATACACAATGTAAAGGAGGCTTCGACTGTAATCTCCTATCAAGGACAATTGTCTGGCATTGATGCTGCTAATGCTTTTATCGATTCTCGCTCCCTTTACCACCAAAATTGTAGGCTCGTAAAACATGTGGTGTCGAAACACAGTTTCATATAAGCCTGCTTTTTCGGGATATTGTTCAACTAGCTTTGGCTCCCGGCTTCGCCTATCGTTATGGAAATTTATGCTACGGGTATAAAAAGTATTCTATGACCTCAAACAAAGTAACATCAAAATCCGTTAACAGGCAAAAAACAGACGGACAGAATTACTTTCGCATTTATAAATCTGTACAGACTTTTTACTAAAAGATGTCGAAGCTTTTGGACCAATAACCAAACGAATAGAGAATAAATTTCTCAAACGAATGGCATTGCAATCACTGATTGGTCGTAATTTTCTCACAATAGTAATCACACTTCTCTACTCAATTGAAACCAGACACGCAGGCACCAACCGTTTGCTCCAAATTGGTTGCAAGTGCAAGGTTAATGCGGTCTATACCGGTATGCTCTGACGTCTATTTGGCCCGGTTCGGTACCAAGGTCCGGATAGGGCGCTGACCCAATTATCCCCTTCCTGTGTATATGTAGATAGTATAACAGGCAAACCCCGGATATGCATATCTTGTACCTAGCTGTCCTGGTAAAGGTACGGTTCAAGGACATTGGACAGTCTTATATAGACCTCGTTGCGCCTCTCAATTAAATAGGGTTCTGACGTCCAAGTATAAACTATTGATTTTAGCTACGAGTACGTGTGCCAGGTTTCTGAGCATACCACATAGTCAACTAAACAGCGCAATTTGCTCAGACTACACTAGTTCTGTAGTGCAAATGCTGGTGACGCACTGCTTACGTTGTTACAGAATTGGATTTTGTAAGAATCTACAGCAGGCTGTTACCTGGCTGTTTTCGTTGAGCTCCTTGAGTTATAAGTCGAGCTACACGATAACTGACAAATGCTTGCACTGACTGGACAGGTCCACTCAAATCTGTGTGGTTCTTTCTTCAAAAGACCATTTCAGATACTAATCTGCATAGTCCTCGTGTAAATTGAGCAATGTCTGGACTTTAAAAGAGTAACAAATTAACAGGGAACCTCTGAGTTTGTTTCGGCTGTTTCTTCTCAGAGTAGTCAGGTACGAAACACCGGCCCCATCTAGCTTAAAAAAAATGACGTGTAAAAGTGTTTGTAAAAACCTACTTGCAAAATAAACATCATTTATCATTTATCATTTACCGTTTGCCCACTACCACCTTATGACTGTCTAAACGTACAATCAAAAGCTGTGTGTACTAGGCTTAGTCGCAGGATTTTCAAACATATTACATTGTATGTAAATCGCTTACATATTGCCAATTCACAATACGCCACTCAACCGCGCGTCTGCACCACTATTGTGTAACATCACTAGACTGCGAGTTGATTGATTGAACCAGTGAACGTCACTGATATGATTGGATCCCCACCGCCTATATTCCGATATCCTCTCTGAATAGAGGCCTAAAAAGGCCGCTGACCCAATTAGCCTTACACCGCTGATAGTTGAGGTTTGGCGGAAAAGGCGCATCGATAGTTTTGGGTTCGCTTTAACAAACTCATTCTTTATAAACTTGAGGGTTTTGTGGAGTCGATTGTGTAAGCCTAGATATAGAACTCATACTCGTGTTTTTTCATATATGGAGCCATAGACACGTACGTAAACTCACGACTTTCCCTATGTTCCATACATACTCTCTATGGTACGTCCAAGCGTATAAATCTGGACGTATACGCCACGCCAGTTTCGAGTACTACGCACCAGACTTTTCCGAATAACGCCACCAATAATATCTGTGTAGGACATACACTCCCGATGTTTTCACTCACATCTGTCTATTGTTAGTCGCTATTTGGAGTTCCTGTCTCTTAAGTCAATTATAAGTTACGCAACTTAGCTAATCGACTAAAACTTTTTTAGATGGTGTCATACATAGTACTGTATATTCAGAAGCTTCCACTAGTGTATCTTTTCAAGGTGTTAGAGCAGAAAGCATAATGTCAAGTGTCCTGCGTTTTATTTCAAGACAAAAGCCAGCTCTCTTTTCTTTTAAAATTCGCTTCATCTTTCCGTTTTAGAAACAAAAGGTCTCTAAGGAGCTCCCACTTCTCATGTAAGCCATCTGCCGTGTGACACAATACGTGTTTGTTAGATACATTTTTAATATCTCCGTTGGAAAGATTGTGTATCTCTAAAATGATATATTTTTCGTTGAAACAATGTAGAGCTGGGGTGACACATTTGGAACAACTGTAGACGCTGTTCTATTTGTTGCTATAGTTACAGCTTCAGTGGAAAAAGGAAAAAAAGATTCAATATGGACTACGGACCAAGTGAGATCAATTTCTTTTTAACCTTTAAATTGCAGAGTTCGAAGAAGACAACTGTTCGGGCAATTTAATAAGAAAGAACGTTTCTGCAGCTTTACACGTGTCACGATTTTTAATACGTCGAAGTACTTGACTTTAATATTAATTGTGCTTGGGCGCGCAAATTCCAGAGACATAAAATAGCACTAGCTAAGAGTGTAATAACCATAGATATAAGAAATGTAATAACACTTATCGTTAAGACGAGAAGAGAGGTGTGATCGTTTTGAAAACTCTATGCTCAAAACATTACTACAGTTGCAAAACTCATAACCATTACTTTTAATAATGCATTGCAGATGCATTAAAAAAAAGAAAAGGTTTTTAGATAATAGAGGATCGCACTGGGTAAAGAAAACGACATTCTATTGTGTCCGTCAGACAGGTAATACAAAAATATTAGACACGTATTTTTTGTTTTATCAAAATATCAAAAAATTACTTAGTTAGAACTCATTAAAGTTGGAGAGTGGGGGTTTACTACGTCACAAGTAGGTATAAAACTTACCTACATGTGACGTCATGCACCATTTCAACTCAATATATCTCCGTAATTTAATGACCACGTGAAAAAAGAAAAAATACGTGTCCAATACTTTTCAATAAACTACCCGACGGACAAAGAAAAAAAAATAGGAGTATCCCCTATTCTCAATGAAAATGGTAATACACTGAGCCGTTACTTAAAAGGGATGGCTAGGTCATTTAGGTGGCAGAGCTTAATAGTAGAACATTAACTACAGACAGCACAGACAGAGAAAGAAGACAGGTCACCCCTACGGTAGACATGTTGCAGACTTCAGTTAGCACATTACTTAATTAATTAGGATAATTAAGAAGAAGGATCCCTAATAAATCAGGCGATAATCACTGAGTCTGCATTTACCAGTAATTTACTTCATATAATTAATCCTACTAATATTGTAAATGTGAAAGTTCGTATGTTTTGATGTTTGTTACTCAATCACGCAAATTCGGTGCATGAAATTTGGTACACGGATGTTTATAAGGTAGATATAGATAGACTTTATTCTGGTAAATGACATGGCAAATGAGGTGGGGGGGCAGAAACTAGGAATAAATCAAAACAAAGAGAAGGACACACACTTGGACCTCGTTAGTCCCAAACAAAACAAATGTTTTTGACAACTCTATACAAAATTATTCTGTCACGATGACACACAAACTACCACCATTTTTCCAACGTATAATTATCGGTAATCGCCTTGACTATTAGTGAGGCTCCCCTAATTCACACTCGGCAAAGGCTTGTAAAGGATTACGATGTAGCCAGGTGTGAAAGGCCATTAGGGACATAGGGAATACGATACCATCATAACATAATTTATCATATTTACATCGGAACCCCTCAAACCTACAGTTACTTCCACATTCAATTACGTAAAAAGTACTGGTTGATGTGTTATTTTCCATATTTAATGATGGACTGGACAAACAAAGAAATGTCACAGGCAACAAGAATGGTAGCAATCTAGAGGGGGAGAATAAAGACACGCTGCTTGAAAGAAAGACAATTTTTCTCTGTCAACCTGTGGTTCACAGGCTATTCATTCATGTTTCCAATTTTCTACGATCGATTTTGGGAAAGACAATACTTTTTGATTAAATAAAAATGAAGAATATATAAAGCGTGCAAGCTACGGTAGTCAACGTGATTTCCTATAGGCGGCATTGCATTTTGCGTTGTAGGCAGTGAGAATTTTGTAGGCTAATGTGCCTTGCAGTAGCTTTGCTTTGCTGGGCAGTATGTAGTTTGGAAGCCGGAAATCTAATATACTTAACAACAAGACATCAGACTGACATCTGAAGATCAGAAATACGTTGTACATGTATGACGTCTTACGTGCTTTTCCAATTTGCTGAAAGGCCGTCTTACCTATGTATTTACTTTCATGATTAAATACAAACCATATTTTTAGATTGGAACCTCTATACTTGTGACGTAATGCGGTCGTTAAACAATTTGCCATAAATAGCCGAGAGGCAGTAAATATATCGTAATTATGAGGTTGGTTGGTACCACCCGTGAGTTTTGCTTTTAGATTACTACTACAAGTTTTAAATTGTATTTCCATGTTTATGAAGTTCACTTTAGAATTATAAAAATGCATGTCAATTATTTCTAGGATCTTAATTACAAGATTTTGTTTGCGCAAACATAAAAGCTGTGTAGATGTACTGAATTTCTGGGTTGATTGTAAAGATCTCTGGTATTGACAACTTACCAACTTACTTGAAAGTCCAAAGCCAGTCGCTCCAATGAAATATTTGTAAAGAATAAAAATACGATTTCAGAAAATAATCGTACCGAGAAAGTTTCCAGATATTGGCACCTAAAAAAATACTATCCTATTTTTCCTTCGGTGACATTTAACTTTTAACTTTGAATGGAAAAGGTAATCTACTCCTGTTTTCATTTAATTTCTTTTTCGTGGACGATCACGGGTGAAAAATTCTCCCAAGTTTCGCTAGACTGGTTTTCATATAAAATACCGTAATTTAGTCATCCTTTATGCTCTAACGACATGGAAAACGTACAGGATTTTGTGAAAGGACCTTTGAAAATGGGACAGAATCAATGATCCGAATCCCTGTGAACGAGGCACAGTTGCTTTTACATATTCGCCCTCCTTCATTTGAGGACATCGGACTCAACCCTGTTTTGAACATCAATAGGGACAGACATTACAAAGTCATGATGAGGGTTCAATATAACTGCTTTTTTTGGTTGACAAACAAAAATGAAGGACGGGTAAACAATTTACTTAATGATAATGGATACTCTTTGCTGAAGATCCGTGGAAAAAATCAAAGAACAACATACCATTTTTTTATTAAACGTTGCTCCACACTAGGAATTTCTCCTGTATCGTGGGTGCGTTCACAAACATTTAAACTCACATACACAAACAGCCAGACCCGAAACAACTATCTGTAGGCCATACAAATATTTGTTAAAATTTTGGAAGCCTTTAGTCTGGATTCTGGATAGACTACTGTAGAAAATGTGAGATGGTAACCCGTTTGTGTCATTTAGAAATTCTACATCCACAAAAAACTGCGGCACTATTCGGGGTATGTTGGTTGATATTTTTCCTATCACAGTAGTGTTTGTACAAAGTGTTTACATACTAAAACAGGTTCCGTATTTATGTTCTTCACAAATGTAAACATTACTTTTATGGGCAGGTTCAACGCAGATTACCGATCATAATAGGCCTTAAAGGAATAGTTGGTCCATAATTATTCAGCGATAATCCGATTTGTTTCTGCGGATTTTCGGTATAGATATAGGATAGGGTATTTTTTTGAGACTTCTTACAAAATGTTCGGTATTAAAACTAAGTTCATTTAGGTACCAACCAACCCTGGATGGCCAGACTTATTTGAAAGATCCATTTTTGAAGATCCGTATGTTTAGGTTTTAAAAATCTGAACTATTGGTTATTATGATTACTGCATCGATTCATAGTCTCTTGTCTATCAACATAAACGTGACACTGAACTAGGAAACGACGAGTTCTTTTATGAGCAAACGTAAATGTTTTATGAACATTAAAAATGAATGGTGTGGGGAGGTTTATTGTAGAGGCTCTGGCGGATGATTGTTTACCGGAAGACTATAAAAATAGAACGATTATGGGAAGGGAAATAATTTGTTTCCTATACCGAGTGGCTCCCGGATTCACAAAAGGGATGGGAGTTTTATTGCTTATGAGTACCCTCATCAATTCGGTTGGGTATAGAGGTATGGAAGAAGCTATTTTTTGGAGATTCGGTTGGGCGAGGAAATGGATTTGAGTTAGGATGCTTTTTTATGTTTAAATCAGCCTAAGGTATTTATGGGATCAATGAACTCAAAGATGCAGCAAAATAATAGATAGTCTCTAGAATAACAGCACTAGAATTGGCTTTTCAATAGCATTGCATGAAAGACCTATTAGTCCAAGATCCCAGGGCCGCCAGACGTCACGTATTTTCTGATGAATGAAATGTGGACGATTGAGTAGTGTTAGTATGTACTAAGAACGCATGCGTACCTGCTAGCTTGCTTAGACGGCCAATTTTCAGGTATCAGGTAATCAAGGTACATAAAAACGTGACTTACCTCACGTAAATTCTGAAAGCTGATTTTTACGTATATTTTAGGCATTATCCTTAATAACATGTCGCCAATACTGCCAGACACTTTTCGTGGGCCGTTTTGCTTAACAGACGCTTTAAAGCTCCAAAAATTACTACTTAACTTCACGTAAATTCTGATGCTCCATTTTTATATATGTCCACCAGACAACTATTTTAAAACCTTTTACAAGAAGACAGACCGATCCAAGGGGCCAATCATCCCCAATTCAATTTTAAAGTCTCTATGTGTAGGAGCGCGAGGGCATTATCTACTCGCATGAGATCAGCCTCATGCGCGTGTGTCTCACTCAGGTGAGACAGATTGCAATGTCAAGGCCCCCTTCGGACTAACAGCTAAATTCGCTCGCAAGTAGTGTTGTCAGATACACCGCTTTTCCGCTTTTTACCCCACCTTATGGGAAATTTGGTACAATGATTCCGCTTTCCGCTTTAGACCAAAAAAAACATTTTATGTGGTCAAAATATTTTTTTGGCAGATTTTTCGTGCTGACCTAATATTAAAAAACTGTGAGAGTCAAAATGGCGGGTGTACCATAGCGAATTAAATTATACCAATAACCAAACAAATGTACCTAAAAAATACTATTTTGTACCTAGCTCTAAAAAATCTGTACCTCCTTCAGACCGAAATTATTTTGAAATTAAGGTACACCCGCCATATTGACATCAAGATGGCGGGTGTTCTATAATATTTTATTATTTAACCATTTCTCATAAAATGTAATTACACCAAAAAAATGTACCTAAAAAGTACCGCAAGTAAATAGAGACACACTCTTGATCAGTTGGATAGTTCCTGGGAAAAAAACACCCGTCTTGGGTCCTTATGTTTATTCTTATTATGAATTATTGATTTAGGTACATATTTATATATTTGCGATCTTATAGAATTAATCACTATGAAACGCGGACAAAAAATGTTGTTGATTTAAACGAACACAAAAAAGTGTTTTGTAAATACAACATTTCCCATCAATTAATGATTTTCTTTCACCGGGTAGTGAATTTTTTTCAAAAATGTCTAGCGAACTTCAATCACAAATTAACATTCATGATTTATAATTTAATAATTATCCATAAAAATATACAGGGTTATTGGAAAAACACCAACAACCTCTTAAGAGGTCATTCTACTCATCATTATGAACAACTTTTACTTTGTGACCAAATCTGAAATCGTGAAAAAAAATCAGCTGTTCCCTGCATTTTGACAACTTATGTGAACATAAAGTACGAAAAAGCTGATTTGTTTTACGCGATTTCAGATTTGGTCCCATAGTAAATGTTGTTCATAATGATGAGTACAACGACCTCTTTAGATGTTGTTGGTGTTTTTCCAATAACCCTGTATATTTTTATGGATAATTATTTATCAATAACCCTGTATAAATATGTAGGTACCTAAATCAATAATTCATAATAAGAATAAATATAAAGACCCAAGACACAGTTGTTTTTTTTTCTCAGGAACTATCCAACTGATCAAGTGTGTGTTTCTATTTACGTGCGGTACTTTTTAGGTACAATTTTTTGGTGTAATTACATTTTATGAGTAATGATTAAATAATAAAATATTATAGAACACCCGCCATCTTGATGTCAATATGGCGGGTGTACCTTAATTTCGAAATAATTTCGTTCTGGAGGAGGTACAGATTTTTTAGAGCTAGGTACAAAATAGTATTTTTTAGGTACATTTGTTTCGTAATTGGTATAATTTAATTCGCTATGGTACACCCGCCATTTTGACTCTCACAAAAAACTCCTATGTCCGTCGAGTGCAGCTGTCATTTCAGAATTCATGGTCGAGCTGCTGATCTTGTTCTTTCCTATTTATCAAACAGGCAGCAAAAAGTAAATGTAAATGGGGCGACGTCCTCCGGGTCTTTCAAGATGGGCGTGCCCCAAGGTTCAATTCTCGGGCCTTTCCTATTTCTTGTTTATATTAATGATCTCCCTTATATGATGGCCAAATTTTCGGATATAATTCTATTTGCTGATGACACTTCGCTCATTTTTGAAATTCATAGAAAAGATACGGATCTCATACATGTCAAAGAAAGTCTAACTGTTCTCTCGAAATGGTTCGCAGCTAACAATCTTTTACTGAATGCGAACAAAACAAAATGTCTAAAGTTCTCTTTACCAAACGTAACGTGACCTAAATTTAAATCTTGACGGTAAGAAACTTGATGTTATCGCGGAAACTGTATTTTTAGGGATTAATATCGACTCAAAACTGCAGTGGGGCGTGCACATTGGAAATCTTTCGGGGAGGTTAAGCTCAGCTGCCTATGCAGTTAGGAAAATAAGGCAGTTAACTGATGTAGCTACAGCTAGGTTAGTATACTACGCTTATTTCCACAGTATTATGTCTTATGGCATTCTGCTGTGGGGATCGGCAGCAGACGTTGATACAATTTTTATTTTGCAAAAGAGGGCAGTCCGCGCGATCTTTAAAATGGGTCCTCGCGAGTCCCTCAGATAAAAATTTAAAGAGATCGATATACGGACTCTGCCTTCACTTTATATCCTAGAATGTATTTTATATGTCCCAATACCAATACTATGACGCTTAAAACATTATTGTTCCATTCCTATTCCAGAGTGGGAAAGAGATGGAGCTAGACGACCTGTATAGCTCCATCTCTTTTTCACTCTGGAATGAGAATGGAACAATAATGTTTTAAGACGTCATGGTACGCCACCTGACCGATGGAAAGTTTAAAAATTGCATCAAACGTGTCCATATTACAAAATTAAGGACTACGTTGAAGATAGAGAAGTTTGGTTGTAGTTCCTCTGCTCATGCGGCTTCCCTGGAAGCTCATTAACGACACAAATGTGTAGATGTCTCTAACTATTCCCAATATATCTTTTTATTCATTTTTTTAGAATAGTTTTCCAATCATTGCACCATTCGTTAATTGTTCAGAATAGTTCCAGCACTGATGATAACATCTGTGTCAATTGTTTAATTCAGTGTTCTTTTATTTTTAGTTTTCTAGAGATTCTTTTTATTTACCTATTTTTTGTGAATGTGTGGACATTGTAGGCTTTGTTTTTTTTTATCTTTTTCTACCTTCTGTAGTAAGCAACGACTTATTGTCGGGCCAACGCTGACCTCCTATACTTAGTACTAACGCTGTAACTTCAAATATTGTAAAAACAAATGTTTTTAAAAGAGTAACCATGGAGTTTCTTGCCGGTTCTTCTCCATAGGAAACGACCAATCTGAAGCGTGAACGTTTTGTTGACGTTTTATAAGTCCGTCCTCCCATGTAGGCCTATGTAAAATAAAAGATTTTGATGAATTGTCTAATTTCAATGACGATGATAATGAAGATTAGAGGCACTACTCAGAAATGTTGAGAGATTAATATTTTTCTTTTTTGTATTTTTTTTTAAGATTAATTCCCAATAAATAATTGATTTGAAAAAAATGCTGTTATTCAATTAATTTGTTAACACCTTCGAATTTTTGACAATAATATTCTTTAAAAAAAAAATTGAAGTTTTTCGAATTTATCAAAACAGCTTACAGGATAAAATTCAATCATTATTGTAGTCAAATGAGCATTGTTTTACAAGTTAAGTTTTAATTATTTACCTGATTTTTTATATTAATAATTAAGTGATATGAGAAAACTGTAAGAGAGTGAGAGAGAGAGAAGTCATTGTATCCTAATACATATCTCACTCAATCTCACGCGCGTAGATAATGCCCTCGCGCTCCTACACACAGAGACTTTAAAATTGAATTGGGGATGATTGGCCCCTTGGATCGGTCTGTCTTCTTGTAAAAGGTTTTAACATAGTTGTCTGGTGGACATATATAAAAATGGAGCATCAGAATTTACGTGAAGTTAAGTAATAATTTTTGGAGCTTTAAAGCGTCTGTTAAGCAAAACGGCCCACGAAAAGTGTCTGGCAGTATTGGCGACATGTTATTAAGGATAATGCCTAAAATATACGTAAAAATCAGCTTTCAGAATTTACGTGAGGTAAGTCATGTTTTTATGTACCTTGATTACCTGATACCTGAAAATTGGCCGTCTAAGCAAGCTAGCAGGTACGCATGCGTTCTTAGTACATACTAACACTACTCAATCGTCCACATTTCATTCGTCAGAAAATACGTGACGTCTGGCGGCCCTGGGATCTTACTCTATATTGATCTAATCAAGATACTACAGTACAGGCTGGCAGCAATTACAGTCTATTGCCCAACATGAATTTTATGAGGTCCAGACTTATAAAGAACAGATCAAAGAGGTAAAAGAGACTAATAAGTATGTAACTTATGCAAGTGTACAGGGTGAATTTTTCAAGTGGGCGTGGATGGCCAAATCCGAAACAATGAGGAATATCGAAAAACACTTATTTAGTGGGTTTTTTTTTCAAAATCAAATGGATCGATTTTTGGCTAGGAATATAGATTTTTTTCAAAAATCCAATGTTGCAGTTTTAGTTTTCACCAAAATCGGGCTGGAGACTCCTTTCAGTGTTTTTCGCTATTCGTCATAGTTAAGAATTTGGCCATCCACACCCACTTCAAAAATTCATCCTGTATATTTTAACAAACCGATTTTATTTTGTCCGCCGAAATAAGGACAATATTTTATTAGAAAACGAATTACGTTTGAGGGTGCTTACATTTATAATCATACAAACGCTCTGACTTCAAATAAAATATTTTGAACAAAACTAATAAAACTTTTAAGTGGTATTCTGGCAAATGTTTGTTCACAAAATAAAGATTTAGGTACTGAGATGCTAAGGTCGAACGAATAACAACGCGCGTCGCGGTCGTTTAGATTTTATTTTAAACATTATGTGCTTAGTTTTTGCATGCGTTTGATGACTTAAATGATTTTGATTGGTAAAGAGGTTTTACTAGATGAAGATTTAGTAAATTGCAAAGGATTGTGATGACCCAAACGACTATGTACATCACATGCAAGATCTTTATTATTTCAAGCTTATGTACCCACAAAGGGTCCCCCTGAAGATATTAGATGATGCTGTCGATGTACTGAGACAGCGATAACTTTAAAAAGACACATCTGATGACTGTGTGAAGGTGGAAAAGAACCAGCGAAGGTCTTTGATTAACAGCATGCTCTTAGTCCTCTCAGAAAGTTTATAAATTGACAATGACTGCTGAGTGCCTTACTCATTATTAACCCAAGGAAAGAGAGTGCAGCTATGCCATATGTTTGGGCCCACAAATGTACACCATTATAGCTTCTGACTTGATGGTCAGTCTCTGCTAGATGGCCTCCACGACCGAACAGAGGGACCATTATTAGGTAGCCGAACCTACCAAAGGATGGTACCTCTTTCTAAAGGTTCTTAACCCATAAAGGCAATCAAACCATCAAAATAATGACACCCCATCCTATCTATCATTAATTCATTACGCATAATTTACACGAGAAGAGGAAAATGACTTTGTTTGTTAACTTTTGAACCTAATAATTATTGATGCACGTGGCATTCAGTGCCAGCCGCTCGGAATATATTGATGGCCATTAGTTCCGCTACCGTAAAAGAAGACGTGCGTAAATAACTTATTTAGACTGTTGACGCAGTAGCGCAGAGGTTTATGGACTAGTTTCTCATGACTTTATGGTGACAAGATCACAAGTCCAACAGAAGTTTACACGGAGTTATATAGGGGGAGAATATCTCTAACGGCGTCGGGGTGCGCAGAAACGTACGTTACGTAGGACTATCATTCATGAGATATAGGTTAGGCCTAGGTTCTATAGATAAGAACAGGGGGGCCCTTAAGAATCGCGAGAAATGGAAAGATTTGAGGGAGGCCTTTGCCTAGGAGTAGGACAGAGCAAGCTAGAAGAAAAGGATAATAATATTAATCACATTAAAATTCTTAAAACAGGCACAGACGCTGTTAATATTATGAATTGTCACTTAGTGGCCATTTTACGAATTGTAGCGTACCTAATTCATATTATTTTAATATTATGATTTGCTAAAGCGGCCATCTTGGACCCCCAGTTCACAGTACTTTATTTATATCGAGAATATCTTTGCGTGAAACCGCATGGGGTTTGCAAAGCTTGGCGGGTTGATATTAGTCATCGTTTCGCGAATTTACGAGTATCTTCAGCAGACCCCAGATTTACGATAGGCTGGAACGACGACATACCAAGACGATAGCCCAAGAATTAGGGCATCCATGACGATTTCCAAACAGAAAAAAAGGATAAACTCACCTTCTAGGGATTGGGATTTCGGGTTATCTTATTAATGAGAAATTCTCATGAGGGGTGTATAAAGAAATTACCTACTTTTAGTTAAGACTGTCTCTTGTTTGTAAATATTAGATCTTCCTAATGGTCGAATGGAATATTTTTAGGTAGGTAGGTACTTACGGAATTTTGGACTTATCAAAGTAATCCAAACTTCTCAAGATTTTCAGAAATTAGATTACATGTAGACAGCTTATAAGATAAAGATAACAAGTTATTAGCTGTATCCATGTAATCTAATAAGGTACTGAAAATCTTTTGCAGTGGTAATCTTTTTTGGGAAACAAGACTCATAGAGTCTTGTCTAATATTTTCCAGTGTAATTTTCGCAACAACTATTACTATCTTAAAATGGGCCAATTATATTGTCGATGTTTTAACTTGTAAATTGGATGATTTAGCTCCTTGCTTAAATTATGTAAATAACTAACTGGCTAGCTGCAAATTACAGCTGTTAACACAGGTAATTTGCATGGACCAGAGATTAATGATTTAATTTTATAGAAGGCTTTTGTCCTAGGCTGCGGCACAACATGGACGAAGTTAATTTAAAAAAAATTAGGGGTCTAAAAGCAAGCAATTCATTATTAAAAAAATACAAGACTCTCAACATCCTATAAAATAACATGTATTTTTTGTATATATAGAGTTTATTAGTTTTTTACGTAATTCATTTTAAATAAAATCTAAACTCACCAGAACTTCATGGTGTGTCCGGTTGCCCCTGTGAACCCACTGCACATTGGGCATAGGAACAGTTTGTAAACTGCCACAAGGAACAGTCACATTTATAGTGCCCTTGTCTACAGCCACATCCCTGATCTCCACCTCCTCGGCCGAAGCCAAGGAATAGGCTACAAAAAAAATAATTAATAATTTATTTTTGAAAGTACTATTAAAAAAGTTTTAAAGTAATTGATATTTTTTTAGGTAACAAAATTTAAGTATGTGAATATAATCAAAGCCGGTTTCCATACAAATTTAATTTATTTACCTTCTAATCCAAGGCAGAACACGGACAACAATATACGCTCGAAAAACATTCTAATAAAACTACATCTAGACACTTAGAAAAAATTCTCGAGATATACTTTATGTAAAGTAAAAAAGATTTATTCCCTATCTATTTGTTTTACATCACACAGAATTAATTAAACGACGGAAGGCGAAATAATAGGAAACAAATCTCACAACAAACGTCTTCACTCCATTGATAAAAGGCATAGACTAATATAATTTTGTCGTAAATTATGTTGCTATAACTCGTTTGTCGCAGCACAATATTGCTATTCAAAAAATGAAATGTCATTTCCAAGTAAAGCTAGTAATACACTGGCAAATGTTTAAGTTTGGAAAGATATTTCAATCAAAATCTTCGAGATTTATTTTTACTTTACTCTTTTAAGTTGCATAAGTGTTTTTCGATGATTTCAATGTAACTTTTTTTATTAAAAAAATGGAAAATGGAAAAAACGATTCTAAAATCGTAAGCAACACGCTTTAAGCCCATAGACTAGCATTTCGGTTTGCTATCACAGAAAAACTACAAATTAATTTCAGAAAAACAACAAATTAAAATAAAATAAACTTTCAAGAACCTCTTCCATTGATTTATTATTAATTTTATTTGTTTTTTTTTTTATAATTTGTAAATAATCGGTTTATTCGGATCAACTGTTTATGATTTTGAGTAAGTGACATTTCATTTTTCTGACAAC
The DNA here is from genome assembly GCA_963082945.1 of Cerastis leucographa. NCBI lineage: Eukaryota > Metazoa > Arthropoda > Insecta > Lepidoptera > Noctuidae > Cerastis > Cerastis leucographa. Next base: position 18,378,480 of record OY720361.1, on the reverse strand, counting down.
TGTCAGGATGGTCCTTGTCTATGGTTTTACAATGCATGATCATAGAGTAAAATATAGATTTTCTTCGGATATGGCCGCTGTATCGGCAATACAACATCTGCAATGTTTTGTAAATTCATTTTTATAAAATGAATAAGGTGTTTTTTACTTATGTATAGTGATTAGCGGACCGTGTACAGTGCTGTGATATTTGTAATGGATGCAGAGAACGAGTACGAAATAAAGAGAGTTCGTGAGGCCATACAAACGATTGAGACTATCCAGTCCATGATCGACGTTTCAGCTGATAGACTCGAGGGTTTACGGACACAATGCTCGACGAGCGCCGAGCTGACACAGCAGGAGATCCGGACCCTGGAGGTAGGGGGCTAACCTTCACAACTCGTTATACATCAAGGGGAAATGAGCAATGCCCTTGAAAGTATTATACTGAGAGGCCGGGCCTCAAGGACTTTGCTGCACTCAAGGACTGGGGTGAATAGTTCATTGTCGTAGTGGAAATCGTTGCCGTACGCGCGCGCCGTTCCATCTCACCTTGAATGTTTACGTTTTTTAATTTCACGCAATATAACTTTACAGTAGTAATTTTATTGGTATTTGAATTCTGATGCCACAGTTAGGTTGTATAAACTATTCTAACATACAATTATACTCAAAATGTGCGTAGATATTCACAGCAAAGTAGGTTTTTGTGTTAATTATTCGCATTATGTGTTATGTGGCATGTTTTTAGCATTTTAATGAGAAAAAACTGCATTCCATAGGAGAGAGTAAATGATTGCCATTTGTTTGGTCAATAGCTAAGGAATCTAATAATTTACATTGATCCACTGGTTTCTAATGCCACAGATAAAGATTAGACAATTTATGTAGTAGAAAAGTAGAATGATTTGATATCTTGAAATTGTTTGCGATCTTGAACCAAGTTTTAGTTTTCATTTGACTTTTACTATACCTAGTTAATCACATTATTAACAAGTACAACAATAATTTAGAAAAATAGTAATCTATTTTATTTCGAATATACATAGATCTTTCATTAAAATAAACCAAAATGTTTAAATCTTGACTCGTTATATTAAATTTAATCACACTGAAAAAGAACACTACATTTTCAACAAAAACATACCTTGTTTACTTATTCATACCCAATCTGAGAAGGCTTGTTAGGGTAAACACATTGACTTTCTCATGTAACAATATTGCTAAGACTTTGTTGTATCAAGTTAAATCAAACACAAAAATTAAACTTAATACAACAAAATATGATTGAGACAAAAAAGCTTCCAAACAATCCCTTGCACTTATTTACCCAAAAAGACACCACCAACAGGTCCTGACTCAAAAGTAATGATGAGTCATTATAAAGCCATAGTTACACACAAAAATTTGTCATTGCCAATGTGTCACCATCATCTGCCTAGCCGTTTCCCGACTATGTTGAGGACAGCTTCCAGTTTAACTGGATGCAGCTGAATACCAGTGTTTTATACAGAGCGAATGCCTAACTTACCTCCACAACCCAGTTAGTACTGGGTTATACAATCTTTTGTTAAATTCTTGGTAAGACTGGTTGTCAGATTTTTGAGCCACCAACAACTGTCATCATCTGCCAAACCCAAGTATGTTGGGGTCGGGTTCCAGTGTAATTGGATGCAGCTGAATACCAGTTTTTTACAAGAGGCAACTGCCTATCGGACCTCCGTAATTTAGTACTGGGTAATACGGCACCTCTTGTATGACTGGTTGTTGAATTTCAGGCCACTAACTAACTGCATGGAATGTCAAAGATCTAGATGCAGCAGAATACCAGTTTTTTACAAGGGGCAACTGCCTATCTTACCTCCACAACCCAGTTTGTACTGGGTAATACAAAACCTCTTAGTAAGACTTGTTGTCGTGTTTCAGGACACTGACTACTTGTAATGACTGGCCAAGATGTACAGATAACAGCCAGAACCAACAGCTTAACTTAGCTTGATATGATGGATGGTCACCTATCCATGGACCGACCTTGGCAAGCACCTTTAAATTGTCCCCTGCAGCTGTTATTGTTTAGCGCTAGTTCCACCAATCACATTGCCGATGTGTCATAGTGCCATAACATTATCAACAATGGGCGGGCTTACAAAGCCAAGTGATTCAATGTAATAATAATCAATATAACATCATCGATATGCATCATCACACTTATTGAATTTTGTTTTAATTTATTGTTTGCACTACTACAATGCTAGGCAATGATTTTAAGATGGTTAAAAGGTTTAGTATTCAAGATTTTGGTTTATTATTCTTAAATTGACTGGTAGGAAATAGCCTAAGAGCTCTTGTGCACTGGTTTAGTTTTTAGGTATTTATTTACAGCCTAATACTCTATTAACAAGTTTATTCTATTGTTTTATTTTTATTGAAAGGAACAGCAAACAGTAACATTAAAAGAACTTACTACCAGCTTAACTAAATCAAATTTTGGTTGAAATTTAACCAACCACATTGACCACAGGTAGACATAGAAATTTAAAGCGAAAGATGATATAAGCTAGAAAGTTTATTAGCAGCTGTAATTATTAGTACTAATCAACATTCTGATTTTCTTTTACTTGTGAACAAGTAGGTTATTTTCAATGTGAATGGTAAATAGTCTTGATGACTAATATACAATCTTGAACCTCATATAATAAACATTGTTTGTGTTACTTAAGTATATAGTTTGTTGATATTTTCTTATAGTTTATAAATAAATTGGCAGTGTGGACATTTGTTTTCATAAATGATGTTTTATAGTATAAAACATTTGATGTTGTGAGACGGGTATCAGTTCTATTAGTTACTAGTTGTCGCCCGCGGCTCGTCTCGCCTTATGGTAGGAAACTACCCCACGTGAAGGTTACATTCCCGAATAATAAAGCTTTCTATTAGTGAAAGATTCTTTTCGGTTTTCAAAGTTAAGCCACGCTGGCCAAGGTCGATCTGTGGATGGGTAACCATCCATTACATACTGAGCCTCCATGCTTTGGAAAGCACCCTAAGCAGCACGCGTAGCATGACCGCCGAAGACACGGGCTATGTCGACAGAAGAATCGACAAACTGACACATTGTCACTGTCTATCTGTCATTATGTCGATTCTTCCGTACACAAAACTTGTTTCTACAGTGGTCATGCACCGCGTGCTGTTGGTCGCGGCTATGATTTGTAATTCTTAGCAAATGCTGCAGATTGTCAGTGGCCCGAAAGTGATACCCAGTCTTACTAAGGAGTATCGTATTACCCAATACTAACGGCAGTTGCTCCATGTACAATACAGGTATTACATATACAGAAAGCCGTCTCCAAAATATCTGGGAAAAGGCTAGGCAGATGATGATGGAAGTTAGTTTTTCCGATCTCTCAATGTTCTCACTCCCGATATCGTGTCATACTATTAAAATAATTCAAATCTCTAACAATTGATTGATTATTATTTCAAGAATTATTTGTTACGATTCAATGATTGTGCGATTCTCGATGCGTGTTTACAATTAGTGAGATACCTCGTAATATGTCAGCGAGAAACTAATCATTATAGATTTCTTTGTTGGTTATTAGCTGTAATAATTAGTAGGGAAAGTATTTAAAGCTTAATTAAAAGCGTTTTTAGTCTGGGATAGTTATGTGGACCTGCAAACCTTCATGCCTTCAGGAGTGGTCGGTACTTTAAGAGTCAATGCTTTTGCGTTAGAAAGTCCATCTTCAGCAGGCTGCTAAGTTATGTCCTATTAAGTCTGAGCCAACAATACTGCAAGCCCATAACGCAAGCAGACTGTTCAGAAACCCTAACTGCATGAGAACAGTAGGTTAGAAGGCCAAGCAAAGCCACGGAACGCCAAGCTTGTAGGCTTGTATGAAAGTACTGCCACTAGTGGCGCATTGCATCTCTTTCAGATTACCTATAAAATTAAGAACATGACCCTTTATCGGTCATGGCGGCCTGATTTTAGCAGAGACTTCGCATCGATACAGGAAACGTGTCGTGAATAAGTGGGTGCATTCTCTCTTCCCGCACGCTGATAGTCCGAAGGGACATCTATCCGACAGGCCTGGAGAGAGACCAGGCGAAGGACTAATGGCTATTTCCAAACTCCGGATTCCTAGTGAAAATCCCTGAAACCCTGGGAGTCTTACTCAGGAGCACATCCTTGGCAGTCACGCCTGCGACCACGGGACCAACATTCAGCTATGAGCCGTCTTCTCAGTGATCAACTCAGAGACTTAGACTCGTTTAACACTGTATAACCAAACGCTTTCTGTTCCAGGGCAAGCTGGTGAAACACTTCTCCCGGCAGCTGGTGATCAAGGCCAGCTTCGGTGAGGAGTTGCGGCGTGAGCTCGGCGATGTACCGTGTCTCGCGCAATGGCTCAGGGTTGTGGGGTTGGGGCCCGATTCCATCGAGGTATGTGGTTTTGTGTCTATCACGGGTGAAGACTCGTGCAGAAGAGAAGCAGCGCAGAAAAGAGATGAGGCCTTTACTCTGCAGTTGGTGGAACAAGGCTGCCGATGATGATTATCTAGATGTTCAGGATTATCTGCTAACGGGTAATCTGTCAAAGCTCATTCTAGATGGCGTGACTGTAGCTAAGTCCCGATCTGACCAACGAGGTCAAGCTATTTTGAAATAAAATGACATGAACAGATTTCAACCAATGACTATGTTGGAATTAGCAAAGCCAACGTCGTTAGTTTTTCAGTAGCCTGTCCCGTTCTTGAGAGAGAAGTGCTTTAAAAACAGGCATCGTAGGTAAAGGATAAAGGAGGTAAAGGATCGTCTTTATGGCTTCACAATCTTAACGTCATATACTCTGCCATCTTACTACTTCTTCTTCCTCTCTCACACCTGGCTCTCACTCACTCAGTACTGTCATTCTCAGACGCAAGATTCGATAAATCACAGGAGACAAACCTCACGATTAAGGTGAGAAGACAGACTGGTGATACTGTTGCTCAATGTAAATTTTGTGGCCCCCAGTGATTGCAAGTTTGCATGACTATAGAGATTTCAGAAACTTACGTGTTTAACGGCATATCTCACTTACAAGACTTGAGTCACGATTGTTGATGATCTCATCAGTCGCCCTAAAATTGCTGAATTAAGCCTCTTTCTTGTCGATGACTTTGTCCTAACAGTACAGATCTTTCAAATGATATAATCCTTTAGTTTTACCAAACAAGACATTCAATAAAATGTTTACGTGAGACTAAAAAAAGGATGTAAATATTTGCAGATAAATAATTATACGCTTCAGGAAATAACAGTTAGTTTTGACGTATTGTTATAGTAAAAAACCTGTCGACAAATATTTGGAAAGGTTTGATTAGATAGTGAGTTTCCGGTGTGGACTTCTTAAGATTGTATAATATTCAGTTTATGTTACAAATTAAATATACAAGTTTTATCATCACGCTCGTGTGAAAATATAGAAATCAAATTTTCACAAATGAGACCCAGCTAGATCGATTTTTCGCCGCCGTAAACTGCCATTTTGCGAACGTGAACGTGAAGAACGTGATTACAAAATTATTGTCGTCGCGCTTTTCTGCGTTGGCATTTTCTGGTGGTCGCCCAGTTGATTCTGGCTTTCAGAAATCGTGGCAATTTTGTCTCAAAATCTTTCTCTATCATTGATTAGCGACTTTAACCTGTATTAACAATCATTCATGTTGCTAGGCGGTGTGTTCTCGCGTGGCGTCGTTAGAGACGCTGCGGGAACGGTCCGACCACGAGATGCGTGCGCTACTCGCCGGCGCGCGCGACGAGGAGGTGCTGCGACTGTGTCGAGCCATGCAGCGGCTCAGGAGTTACATAGGTGAGTGTACAGCGAGCGTGATATACATATAGGTGAGATATCATAATGCTCGTAATAAGGATAACATGACGATCGCACTTAATGAAGTTAAAATTGACATAGTTAGTGAAGTAAAGTTTCTAGGGATATACATTGACAAATATTTAAATTGGAAAAGGGAATTGCAAGCCATTGATTCGTATATTTCCTCAGCGTGTTATGCCTTACGCAGTCTTAGGGACGTAATAGAGATAAAACATCTTAAAATGGTGTATTATGCTCTAATAGAATCAAGGTTGAGATATAGTGTCCAGTTTTGGGGGAATAGTTTTAAATATAACTGCCAGAGAGCCTTTGTGCTCCAAAAGAGAGCAATACGAACCATGGTCCGGATATCGCAATTAGAGAGCTGTCGGCCACACTTTATAAGTTTAAAAATTCTTACTGTACCCAGCCTCTATGTTTTGGTTTTGTTAGTAAATTTAAAAAAATACCTGCATAAGTATGAAACAGATGAGGAGAGACAGTTGAGGGAAAGTACCCGCAGGAAAGATTTTAAAACCAAAATAATACCGCAACTCAATATTGTGCATCATAGTCCTCAGTATCAAGCAGTGCGGATTTTTAACAGGTTGCCATTGGACTTAAAAACTAATATTTACAAAAGCTCGTTTAAGTCAAGACTTAAAACATTCCTATTGGAGAAATGCCTATACTCGGTAGACGATGACATATCCATTTGAATTTTTAATTGTATTGATTTTTAATATGTAATGATATTGTTTTGTATGTTATTTTCTCTAATTTTTACTTATCATAAATGTGTTAGTTTTATAAATGTGATGAATGTGTTATGATTAATGATTTGTGTTATTTATAGATAAATTATATCAAACACAATGTGAATTAATTGAATTGATTTAATTGAATTGAATATTAAACCGTAATTGTTATTGATTTGAATTAATTTTAACTAGCATCTTGACATAATTTAGATTTTTATTTTTATTTTTTACTTAATATTGTTGTTTTATCTATGGTAATAATTACTATGAATTTTATCTTTGACAATTTAAATTTTCACTAATGATTTCTTACAATTTATATGATGTATTGACCTTATGGTTGATTTTATGGTAATTTGATTTTGGTTTCGTTTTACCTTTTTTTGTGACATTTAGTTCTATTGTATATAAATTATTTTTAATTGAATGTGGATAATATCGTTTTGAATTTGTTATTCCACATGCATAACTACATGTATTAATGGCTACTTATTTATTAATGTTTTCGATTGTAAGGTTTTGATGGTACTGTTTTATTTTACAAAATTTCTACACAATGCATATTGTTTTGAAATAAATGACTTATGACTTATGACTTATGCTCCAGCCCTTATCCCAATTTATTTGGGGTCGGCGCATCATGTCTTCTACCATGCTTCTAATGAGAACCTAAATCCAGAGAACAACCACACCCTACAAGGTGTTGTTTTGCATCCTCTTCAAATTCAAGGAGACCATGTTAATGATTCTCGTCCCGAATTAATAATAAAATGGGTAGGTAATTTTTACTTTTTTCTCATTTACGGAAATCGGTAAGTGTGAACCACCCGTGTTTTAAACGCGGGCCGTCTGATTCTCGCCCTATAACCTCGCTTCCTCACATACAAACAATCTCAAACGTTTATTCTATAATTTCTAATTCCCTAAACCACGTTAAGAGGGTTAATCTGGAATACTGACATACATAAACAACCAAAAAAATCAGTGTTTATTAGTAACTAGCTGTACCCAGCATGCGTTGCAATGCACTTTTTACTACCCACCTACCCTATCCGACCTACCTACCCTATCCTACCTACCCTACCCGACGCTACCTACCTACCTACTCTACCCTACCCTACCCTACCCTTACTACCTACCTACCCTACCTACCTACCCTACCCTACCTACCTACCCTACCCTACCCTACCTACCTACCCTACCCTACCTACCTACCCTACCCTACCTACCTACCCTACCCACCTACCTACCCTATCCTACCTACCTACCCTACCTACCTACCTACCCTACCCTACCTACCTACCCTACCCTACCTACCTACCCTACCTAACCTACCCTACCTACCTACCCTACCCTACCTACCTACCCTACCCTACCTACCTACCCTATCCTACCTACCTACCCTACCCTACCCTACCGTATCCTATGTCCTTCTCCTGGCTCTAAACTACCTCCCTGCCAATTTTCAGCTAAATCGGTTCAGCCGTTCTTGAGTTATAAGTGAAGTAACTAACACGACTTTCTTTTATATATATAGATTAACTAGGTACCGTAATTTCAATTGATTATTTATGTCTTTTGTGACAACCTCCTGAATTTTGACGAGCATGTAAAACAACATCTTGTATACAACACTAAAACTTCTCAAAACACACTAGCGAATTACCATGATGTGACAAACTCAGGACATTTCAAAACTCAATTTTACCTCTTTTAGATGGTATATCAAGTCTTATTTGGCACGAAAAAGACTGTCGTAGGGACTTCGCGCACTACTAGGCCACGACCACGACCACGACTTTAAGGCACAGAAGCTCTGACCCGGAAGAAAGTTTGGTAGCACAACCGTCCGACTAGTTTTGTTTAAGATAGCGGCCGGCCATACGACTAATCGTGGTCGGGGCTGCGTAGTTGACGACGAACATAAGACTGTTGATAATTTCAGTTGTTATTACGTACTGTTCTATACAAGATATGAGAGACACCGACGCGAAAACGCTTACCACTTACTCAGTACAACATTCTGAACCCCCCTGCATATAAATTTGTTATCGGAAATTTTAAAAAGAAACAGCTGTGTGTGGCACCTTGTATATCTTCAAGTTAGTAAAGTACACAATATTTTTTCTTCTCCACAGAGGCACTAGGACGCGGCGAGGGAGGTGCAGAACTGCAGTTGTTCTGGGATTCTTGGGAGCGAACCGTGCGGGCATCGCCTAGGGCTCCCCGAGCCCGGCATGCCAACCACGAACAACATGGCACGCCGCATAACAAGAAAGGTAATGGCACTTTCAGGACTAACCAGTACGAGGGCTGCACTGAAAGTATCGGGAATGGAATATTTCCACTGTTTCTGTCATATTAAAATCTTTTTAATTGAAAACTCCTTGGTTTTAAAAACCGAATACTATTTATTTATTTAAAAAAAGATTCTCGGTCTTGTCACAAGGTTTTGTCAAACTTGTTTAGTCGTTGAAAAAATGGAATTGACTCGAGAAAATTCAAGAGCGATGATTTATTATGACTTTCGAAGTGGTTTAACACAAAAACAGTGTGTTTACCGGATGATTTCTGCATTTGGTGATGAAGCCCCATCCAAAACCACAATTTATCGCTGGTTTGCTGAATTTCAACGTGGACGTGTCAAGCTCAGTGATGATCCCCGTCAAGGTCGTCCAAAAACTGCAGTCACCCAAGAAAACATTGATGCTGTGCGTAAGCTGATTGAGGAAGATCGACATGTGACATACCGCGAAATTCAGGCAACTTCAGACATTTGGCATGAGTGAAATACAAATAATCTTGCATGAACAATTAGGTGTAAAAAAGTTGTTTTCCCGATGGATACCGCATTCGCTCTGTGAAGAGCAAAAAGCGGCTCACGTTACTTGGTGCGTCAGAACTCTCGAAAGATTCCACGGCTTCAGCATTTGGCTTCTAGGACAGTAAAGGGTTTTTGCTAGTAAAATATAATTACCTGTTGTTGATAAAATTATTAGGTATTAATATGGAAATTTGTATGGTGTTAAAAGCTGGGCTTTTCTTTGAATGTGTGCGTGAATGTTAGTGTAAGGTTGAGAGAGACTGTGAAAACCAATTTCAGAGCAGGGAGCGAAACTTTTTTGTTTACCCCAATATCGTCAGATGTCTAATTGGGCTTTGCTCCCGTTTCATTGGAACACGGCACGCCACTGCTGCGGGCCTATTGCGATTTTTATCACTTATAAGACATACTCGATCACTTTTAATTAAAAACACTTCCGTTTAAAGTGATCGAGTATGTTTGAAGAGTGATTGGACAATTGTGTTTCCCATTTGTATCACCAGTTGGTGCTTGTTCAGTGTCAGTAAAATTGGTATAAAACTCACACTAGTCTCAGGTCAAAATTATACTCGAAACAACCCTGACTAGTTCAAAAAAGCATCATACATACGCTCTAATAGCGTCCAAAATCGCAATATATACCTATAGCTTTGAGGCTTGCTGTTTTTACCAACTGTCATAACATGACATCACGCATGTAGCCCCAGAAGGGTAAAGCAGAGGTGTGGTCGTCAGGTACATTTTAAGTCCAATGTAAACTCAAACGATTTATTTTAATTAGACCATTACAGGCACTTCTTAAAGTCAAAAACAAAAATAAAAGTGAAGCTACAGTACTTTCACAAGGCATAATAACTTGTGAAAGTACTGTAGTTGCCCATTCCAAAGCGTAGCAAAGCGTAATAGGGGGCGAGCCTATTGCCATCAACCAGGCACAAATCCAGACTACGCAGCTGCTAATGAGAAGTTCCTTCTCTGAAAAACCCAACAACACTTTTCCCGACCCGAGAATCGAACGTAGGACCTCATGCTCAGCAGTGTCACTTTCGACCACTCGACCAGCGAAGCATACTAACTGTTCTAATAGCAACAATATTGTTCCAGGTGGCAAGTCTCCCCCCACGCCGGTGGCCAAGCGGAAACAGAACAGCACCCTCCCCCCTCCCGCCGCGCTCACCAAGTCGCGCTCGCACGAGTCGCAGCTGTCTGTCAGACCGGACGCGTCCGACCTTAGGTAAGTAGCAGTACAATTATCATTCTCTTGCCTTTATACCAATTTATTAGGGGTCGGCGCAGCATGTCTTCTTCTTCCATACTTCTCTATTGCTTGTCATCTCATGAGACACCTCCTTTCTTGCCATATCATCCTTCACACAGTCCATCCATCGTTTCTTTGGTCTTCCTCTACTCCTATAACCATCCACATTCATACTCAAAACTTTCCTCACGACGTTTTTCTCATTCCACCGCATCACATGGCCATACCACGACAACCGATTACCACACATCTTTTCTGTCACGTTTCTTTGGTCTGCCTCCTCTTCCTTAAGTAGCAGTACAAGAGAAGAAGATATACATACACAAGCCTATGCCCGCGTGAAGTTCGAGTATTATACCACGGGGCATTACTACCGTGATAAAAAGATGATAATAATTCCAGGTTGTAAACTAACCTTGTGCTAAATTTCATCCAAATTCGTGTCATTTGTAGATCTTTGACAGTCAGTGGGCCGAAAGCCTGAGATCCAGGGGGTACTATATTACCCAGTTGTAACTGGGTTGTGGAGGTAAGATAAGCAGTCGCTCCATATAAAATACTGGTATTCGGCTGAATCCGGTTGGACAAGAAGCCGAACACAAATAGTTGGGACAAGGCTAGGAAGATGATGACAGCTAACTGTTAAATGGCTGAATTTAAAGGAGGCTGGCGAAAATGGACCCAAAGAATCTGAAAATTAACTAAACTCCGTTCCAGTGTAAATATAAAATAATTATAACTACAATTTTATGAGATATTTATTTTTTAAATATTGATTTTTTAGGACTCGGGAATCAAAAGTTATAAATAATTTTCAATTTACTAAAATTAAGTAATAGTGCACTTACAAAACGCAACATTTTTCCGATTACGTTCCAATCCAATGACATGTGTTTTTGTTCATGGGTTTATTGCCACAAATGGATCTTTCTCTTAGTTTTTATACATTCAATTATGTCAAAAATTCATAAAAAATAACATGGAAACCTGATATTAAACCGCCAATTAACAATGCAAAAGCATCTAATAAAAATGGTACTGTGGCGATTTTATAGTATTTCTAAGAAAGGAACGTTATCAATGATGATCCATTGAGTCCCGTCACTACTGTCACTGTCAGATCTGTGATGATCTAGTCCATCGTTATGTTTGAATTTTTTTCTGGGATTTTATGTTATGTTATCATTGCGATTTTGTAGATTCTCGACGACTTGGCCTTTACATCTTGAAATGTAGATAATGCACCCTGTCTTAGACTACCGCATTCTTCTCTGGACATTGGACAATTAGTTGCTTTTGATTTGGACTTTGATTTTAACCACAAACATACGTTGCGTTAATTTCTTCTTCTCTTACGACTTGCGCTCTTACGGAGGCGTCGTCTCTCTGATGAAGGTGCTCAGAGCTTTGAAAAAGTTCAGAGATGGGTGTATCCACGTGATGTAAGTATATTCGTAAAAGAACATGTATTTATATCATGAGTAAAGAACTTATTTAGGATATCTATCTGAACAACAAACTAAGATTCATTTAGCTTTTATATGCATAAATACATACTGTTATAATCTTATATTAGGCTCATTCTTACTGTTGCCCAATACTTTATCGGACTAAAACAGTATACAGTAAAAGACTAGCCGAGGTAGCAGTAGAAGTAGTGTATTTTACTGAGATGTGTCAGTCATCAAAATTGAAGATGGGTGGCTGTTGCATTTTGTCTTGAAATATTTATATACCGCTCCACAGGTATCAGAGGTCATATTATCTTTCATATCAAACTACATTTCTGTTTTTCTTTTCGTGGGGACCTGGATACACTCTGCGAGTCAGGCACTTTTGTTACTTATACATGGAACTCTTTATGTTTATTACACTAAAGGTGAATTTATTTATTTTAACATAATTAATTAATTCCAGATAACAGGAGACAACTACCTTTGTCACTCATGTTGGGGGCTGATAAGCTGCGACCCTGAAAATGAAACCCGACAGCAACTTGGCCATCGTAACGTCTGTGTTGCATAAAATAAAAACTATGTAAAAATACCAAAAAATAAGATTTATTACTCATCGTTTTTTTATTCAACAAACGCTGCTTTTCAATAGCTGTGCATAGCTAGTCAGCTCTGGCTGTTATAATATATGTAAAACAATATTATCTACTCTCAGCGTAATAAGAATCGTTTTACTTGACTATAATTCGCTTATGGATCAAAATCGTAACGACATAGTTTTAATAGTGATTGAACTAATTACAGGGTTGGTAATCAGTTTAGTCTCTAGCTGCAGTCTAGCAGTTTTATGATTCATCAATTAGGTACAGGCAATGAAGTAAAAATTCTGGTTTTGGCTTATGACGAGAAGCAAAACACGTAAAGTCAGAACTAAAACTGCGAGGGAAATACAATAGTTTATTCGAATCTTCTTTTATGAGTCTTCTTAAATATTATTATATTTTGATTCATCTTAATTACGGATTCATTCCACTGTTAAAAACCTTAATCGTAAGATTTTTAGGTTATCTTGTGAATAGACGTATATCTCTTTTCTCCCAACTTTTCCGTCTTACTTTCCATTTACTTTTCTGATAGTCTTTAGTCGTTTTACAACTACGTATAAGTTGTTATGATGAACGCTACCTCTAAGAGTGGGTCCCAAAATACATGTAGTCTCGCCCGTCTTCTTTCAGGGACTTTAGCCTCTTTCCGTTTGAGCACCTAGAGCACCTATTTTTTGGGGGCACTAATGCATTGTGCAGCGTATATGTAGCACTCAATAATAGGTGCTCTAAAAATAGGTGCCCAAACGGGAATACTCCATTTAACCGACAAATTGACCCGCACAACATTCAGTATACTCACATTTTCACCGTTTTTGCAACATTTTTCATTGATGCTCCGCTCCTATTGGTCGTAGCGTGATGATATATAGCGTAGAGCCTTCGTCGATAAGTGGGGTATACAAAACTAAAAATCGAACCAGTAGTTTAGCTGATATTATCGCGTTCAACCAAACAATCAAACTCTTCGGTTTTACAATATAAGTATATAGATAAGTGTAGATTTGTCCGTTGCTTGCAGCGACAACAGCCAATCTTCCGCCGTGGGTACAGCCGAGGCGACTCCGCCGGCGTCCCCGCACGACACGGAGCCCGAGAATACTCCACAGCACCGACCGCCGGCCTACTACAACAACAATGTAAGACGCTCCTACTTATCGCATTTGTACAGTTTAGCGCTTTAGAGATTAGACTTAGACCATGCTCTGTAGGACGTAGAGTTCATTTTTTAATAACCCGTGTGAAGCTATGAGAGTTTCTTAACACAGCCTGTGTGATAAACAATAATGTAAGACGCTCCTACTTTACCGCATTTGTACAGTGCTTTAGAGTTTAGACTTAGACCATGCTCTGTAGGACGTAGAGTTCATTTTTTAATAACCCGTATGAAGCTATGAGTTTTTTAGACCGCCTGTTATTTCTCTGAAGGATGTAGAGTAATTTATGATATCTCGTATGAGCCATGCAAGGAATGTTACCAGCACTATAATTTTCGAGTTAGGTTTAAGACAGGTAATATATGATAGATAATATTGAATTACAAGTACTTAACTATAATAACAAAATGCAATATTACTTGATCAGGATTAAATTTTGTTAAAATGTAATATTTCTGTAAATAGTGTGTTATCTACAGAAAAAGTAACGTTGTGTAGGAGTATTTTAGTAGAGTATTACAAGACCCTGTGTGGAGTCTAGTTATTATAATAATATGTTTTATATGTCACCTTGTGTTATATTTGCCAAGAATAGAAATGTCATCAGCACTATAATTATTACAATACAGGCACTAACTATGTAAATCTGTGATATACAATATGTTAGAAAAACTGCTTGATCCGTGACTGTACAAGTATCGAAATTAGTTTCTATTTATGCAATTCTCTTATATCCTCTATAAAACAAAAAAATAATACCCCTACTATAATTTAATAAAATGAGGAAACTTACATGGTAATACAGGAGCGGGGGTGGCAGGACTCCGACGCTTCTCGGACAGTAACATCATAAACAAACAATCGACAAAAAAATGCTAGATTTTGAGGAAATGATATTAATTTAGATACAAATATATATTTATAATAAATATGTTTGTTATCATGAGTACAATTACGTGTATAAGTATCGGTCACTAATTACCAGTCACCCTATATGTTGACTTTCTGTAATATTTTATGTTTCTTATTGGAACGAAGTTCCTTATCGCGCGTTGTGAAAGGGGGCTAGACGGAAAAAATTCTTACGAAAAGATGTCACGACAGTTTTTGCTATAGTAAGCTATTGTAAGCTTTATTTCTTTATAATAAAGTTGAAATTTCCTTAAATTACGTACAATTGGGGTGTGTATGTGAGTAAGGATAGATATGATTATTATTTTGAGTGACCGAACTACAAAGTACAAATTCGGTTGTGCAGTTAAGTAAGACGTATTGCTTCGAATTAAGGATTAATCTTCCTTAAATTAAATATTTTATTTTTCGCACACTAACTTAAATCTAAAATGTATTGATATTATGTACGTGAAAGGAACTTCGTTCCATCCGGGTGTCCCTTGACACCTCTCAAGTTTTTTTATTTATCTATGTTATTGTATATGTCCCTTTCGGATTGTACAAGGTTTTTTTTTAACATATTGTATTCAGGATATATCATATGAGACATTCATTAATATAAGGCCATACAAACTAACAGATTAGCACTCATTTGGTCTGTATTCAACTGCTTATCATTTAGTGTCTCAGAGCTACATTTTCAGGGGTAGCTAAAAAAATTAAATACAGGTAAAGTAATAGTTAAGCAATGATCATGTTAGGATGTATATACGCGATTAGAAGGCCTCCCGCTTGGCAAGGTTGTACGTGACTGTAGACATAGGCTTGTTGTATTTGGGAGAAGGAGGTCGGCCGGGCTCGGCTCGGTTCGCTAGCAAGTGCGCCGGGCGTGCCGCGCGACGCGCCGCTCGTGCCGGGCGGGCCGCTCGCGCCGGCCGGGTCGCCCGCGCCGCCCGGGTCGCCCGCGCCGGCCGGCCCGCCCGGCCGCCTCGGCCGCCTCGCCAGCATGATGGCGTGCGCCTGTGGAGCGACGCCGCGCCGCCGCTCGCATCCTCGCCTGCCGCACCACGACATGGTGGGTACACCCTGACTGGGGTAGCATTCGGATTCATCAGCGAGCATGCACTTACACTAGCGTTTATATCAGATTTATAAATAAAAAACACAAAAATGTTAAAATAACTTTAGCTTCAGAAGTCGGTGACTTTTGTTTCACTGATCGAGATTTTTTGTTTTCCCATTTTTAGATGTAATATCCAATACAAATAATCGCTATGTATTTATTTTATATTGTTAACTGTTTAATCCGGCTCGAAGGACCACTTGTACACTTCCCTAAGAAATATCTCCTGATACCAATTTCTGAGATCATAGATCTATTATTTAGTGATTTCAGTCGACTTTCTACATAGGACTGATATATCCTATTTCTTGGTTACTATTTGAAACTAACTCTGCTTTGTTCAATTCTAAATTTTGTGTCATCTTGTAATTTTGTGTATGTTTCCATCTTCACAAAAAAGTCATTGCCGTTTGTGGCTAGGCCTGCGAGCGCGCGTCCTGCAACGCGCGTCTGGGTATGTGGTTGCTATGAGTATTTCAGTAGGCGCGCCACAGCACTGTTATAAAAAGCGCTACTTTCTTCACGCCACCTCGGCGGTCTGTCACCTGGCGGTGAGACCTGCGGTTACCCGGAGGAGGCCCGGCGGGTAACGACCAACGACTGAGGTGCCGACTCCGCACCTACGACTACGACTCAGCTGTAGAGAGTGAGGAAGGTGCCCACGCCGTCAAGGATGACCACCTCCGCGTCTTGGCCTTGCCGGATGGCCTTTATAAGGTCCATCAGCAGCTTTATGGCGCAGGCTGCTAATTCTTTTTTCCTATCGGTGCCGGCAGTTGGGTCGGCGCTCTCGGTCCTCTTGTGGGTGATGGGCTTGGCCGGGAGCCGAGCTATGCCGGCATAAGCTGCCGGCCGTCTTCTTCATTGACTCCAATGGGAGGAGAGCCTGCGCCGTGACCGAGGCATGGTCGGCCCGGTTGTGTCCTCTTGAGGTGCGGGGGGGAGGGTTCTCCTCTTGCCCCCACGCTTCTTCCGCTTCCTCCTCCGCTTGGAGGAGGAGGGTGCTTCTTCCCTGTTAAGGCCGCCGCCATCAGCGACGCGACTTGGGCCTCAGTGGAGGCGACTACGTTTGGCCTCACAGTGACCGCAGCCGGCTGGTGTGAGGCGGTCGAATTACAAATCCGCCATTTTTGGGAATCCGCCATATTGGATTTAGAATGACGTCACTTGGCTAGCCATGCATTGTCATCCACACTAAACATGTATGAAAATTTCAGCTCAATCGGTTGGGGATAACTGTTTTAAAATTCTGTTGCAAGATTTGACCTAAACAAACAAACTTTGCAAGTAAAATAAAAGCTTGTAAAAATACGTCAATATTAAAATTCGAGCGTCAATAATAATAAATGATACCTTTTGGAATTTAAGATTGAAAGTTTGTGGAATAAATATGTTTTTAAATAATAAGCGCTGAGTAAGGTACGCTGCACTGATGATCCGAAACAAATCTTACAGTTTGTTAAAGCTAAGTAAAAACATCATCATTGATTATAGTCCAACAGACTATTAGCAAAGAGGAATCTCATGAGAGACGACGAATGATAGTGAAGTATGGAAGAAGAAGACATGCTGCGCCGACCTCAAATGAATTGGGACAAGGGCAGGAGCTTGATGAATTGATGATACTAGCAAAGAGACAGTCATATATCTTGAATTATGTCCAAAGTATCGATAGACAAGATGCAAGATACATGCATACAAAATCAATGACGGTTTTTCTCTTCTCTTAAACAAACTGTACCAACACACAACATCCTTTAAAACTATCACACTGCTAGGCGTATTTGTCAAAATGTTCGCGTTACTTGTGGTAATGCAAAATATACTTTATCGCTATGAGTTCAATCTTAGATAGTGAACCCGCCTTGCTTTGCTAACAAAGGGTTACGGACCCAGTGGTCCCGACATAATTGTCAGGACCAACGGGTCTCTGCCCTCACTTGTAGATGTTTAAATGTCGTTGTCGGTACAAAGAAGCTTGAAGTGTTACTCAGTAACTAAGTTATCAAAGTAAAATACTGATATTTAGCTGCAACCATAGAATCAATTCTATTTCCTTGTAGAGTATGATGTACAAAAGTGCCTTTAGTAACGTAAATTGACTGACTGAAAACAGATCCCTGCAAAAATACTCACCTCCCCCCTTACAAAGGGCTAAACAGAGATAAAGTTAATTTTGTGCTACCGAAACAACGCGAACTTTTATCCAAATACGTCTACTACCGAGCTAGTATAACACGAGTACCCTACACCCCCAGTTACACCCGTCTCTCCCCCCGCAGGCGGTGGTAGTGGCCCCGCGCTCGCCGCGCACGCCGACCGTGAGCCGCTGCATGGCGCACGACATCGCGCACCGCTTCACCAAGACCTTCAATATGATTGCGACGTGCGACTACTGTGATAAGCAGATGCTGTTCGGTTCGGGCTTGAAGTGTAAGGAGTGCAAGTTTAAGTGCCACAGGTCAGTTGAGTGATATTGAAGTGTTTTTTGTTGTTGCAAACGAAGACATTTAAAATTTAACTCTATTTTTGACTAATGTGGATTCGCGTTTACTGATGAAGTGCAACCTGAGTTATAGAATCGGGTGTTATTTTGCGGAAATCCGTGATATTACATGTTATGCAAAGAATTTAGTTAAAATTTCGTTAAAAAAAAAACGGAATTAAAACTGAAACTTGAAAATTAATAGAGTTACCTATTCATTTTATATTAGACGTCGGTATCAGCAAATGTTTAAAAATCCGTATTTTTATACGAACAAAGTAAACGATAATGCAATTTTAATTTCAGGGATTGCGAAAGTAAAGTACCTCCGTCGTGTGGTTTACCTCCAGAGTTTGTGGATGCTTTCAAAGAAAAGTTTCACAAAGACGGTAAGTGTGCTAACAAATCCTTCTAACGAAAAATGTTTCCTTCACCTTCTGCTACCAAATAAATAAATTTTAATTTTAAAACCCCCGAAACAAAATCTCTAAATAACCTATAATAAATCAATCCAAGCGTCGTATCGTCGGGGGTCCGCTTTGGTTTGTTCTTGTGTTAAGTGGTCTACTAGCGGTCCCCCGACGTCTAAAACAGCTTCCTAACGAAACCAATTTTATCAAAATCGGTTCGTCCGTTTAGGAGCGACGATGTCACACACAGATACGGAGTTTAAAAAAAAAACAAGTAGTCCTAAGGACTGCCGACAGAAGTGAAAATTCAAAACAATGGAATTATTGTTATCTTTTTTTTTTATCTGTACACAGTAAAACGGCCGCTACACTAAGCATCGCTAGTCTGACGCAATAGGTCACGACTCACGAGCATGTCGAAGTCATAGGTGACGCGAACCCATAGTTTTTCCTCTACCAAAAATCGCTCAACGCGGTTAAAGAAGTTTTCACTTAAAAAATGATTGTGTATTTCTTGCAGGTGGATACTACGGGTACGTGTCGTCACCGCAGCCGGGTCGCGGCTCGGGCTTCCTGTCATCTCTGACGCACCGACGCCGACCGCATGCGCCGCCCGTACCGCACCATACTGTATGTATCCAATTATCTATACTGTATCCTGAATTTGCAATTTAATTTCCAAAAATGTAAATAGAAATCTTAGTATAACATTGCACTTCTGGTTTTGAGTAATAATCTAAATTAATCGAGTTATTTATAACTCGGATATTATATTGTAAATAAATCGCAACCGAGTTTTAACTGGCGAAATATTCAGGTAGAAACGTGTTTTGTGATGGAGATTTAGATTTCACGTAAGAGAAGACAGACAGAAAGAAAGACACACAAATCAACCTGTTTTTATGAGAGTGTATCGCCGGTATTTCCAACAGAATAGGTATTCTGTTGGTCAGGAGCTCGTGGCTAAATAATAACAGCCGCACAGATCGATCTTTAAGGTTAGGCCGTGCTTGCCGAGGTTGGTCCGTGGATGGGTGACCATAATTACATACCAAGTTTCCTCCGTGCCTCGGAAAGCACGTTAAGCCGTTAGTCCCGGCTGTCATTTGTAGATCTTTGACTGTCGTTACGAGTAGTCTGACATCCAATCTTACCAAGGGGTATCGTATTACCCAGTTACTGGGTTGTGGAGGTCAGATAGGCAGTCCCTTCATGTAAAATACTGGTACTCAGCTGCATCCGGTTAGACTGGAAGCTGACCCCAAGATAGTTTGGGAAAAGGCTAGGCAGATGATGAGGTATTCTGATGGTGTTAATCAATGAGCTGGTACGTTCCCAGGGCGGGCCGGACTCGTCGTCGACCACGTCGTCGTGCAACAGCTCGACGCCGTCGTCGCCCGCGCTGGCGCCGCCGCTGACGCCGCACCACGCGCACCACCCGCCCACCACTAAGCAGCAGTTCCACTTCCCAGGTAAACCTATACATATACCTCAACTATTATACATTGCTTTTGTAGCGAACATTATCAACTGACAAAAAGAACGCTAGCGACATCTTTGACCCAAATCAAGAACCAATATAAAATCCTGCATCACATATAGAAAAACCCGAATATAACCGTCGGGCAGTTGCCCACCAGACACAGCACTCGTCTGTTCGGAGGATCCTCTCTTTTCTATAGGGGATGAGGCACTTTACACCCTGTTCCTTCTAAACTTGCTAGCATATGCAATACAATAACGTGATCTTTTCTTAAATAAGTATACAGTATGTTAGGTTAAACGAGGGACATATTGAGGGAGGGTATTCAGTATTCGATTCTCGTCCCAAATATGTAAAAAACCTATAACGTATATAGAAGAATTTTTAATGTTTTGTTTAGTGCCTAGATATTTTGGACTGTCCTAAGCCAGGTAAGTTTAAAGTATGAAGGGAAAATGGATTATACCTAAGAGTCATTGACCCGCTCACATGTTCTGCGATAGTATTAAGTCGCTAGCGCAAGGGTGTATACACGTTGCGTGACATTTGCGAAAATTTTGGTACGGTTCTGTCCGTTATTTATCAGTGTTTTTTTTTTTGTTTATATTTTTATTAGTATCATGTTAGCATGTACTATTATGGGTTTGAATATGTCCCTCGTTTAAACTAACATACTGTATACACAAATTGTTTAATGAATAAATAATTGTATGTCTCCCACAGTGAAGTAGATTAAACTAATAATGCTACGAGGTTTTGGTATGACCTTAAAATTTTATTGCAGAAGTGTTTATTTTGATATAGTAATAGCTCCACATATAGGGTGACTGATAATTGGTGACCGATACTTAAACACGTGCTATATGATTTGTATATGGATTAGTTATTTAGAATGAGAAATGTTACTAACACAGTCTAACTCATGATAACAAACAATGTTCCCAAAAAAACTTCTTTTTTATACTCATTCACTTTAAAAAAAAAATCTTTAGGGAAGTTGTATGTTATCATGACACACATGTACACCGTATAAATCACCTCATCACGAAGCCGTCAACCAAGCATTCTGTACATGAAACTAAGTAACTTTACACAAAAATTATTGCTGGGAGACGACTTTTTTTTGGGGGGTGTAAAATCATGTTTTGTGGTAGAACTCAATGTAATGCACTCAAAATATTGTTCTGATTG
This sequence comes from Cerastis leucographa, assembly GCA_963082945.1. NCBI lineage: Eukaryota > Metazoa > Arthropoda > Insecta > Lepidoptera > Noctuidae > Cerastis > Cerastis leucographa. The sequence goes on along the minus strand of OY720361.1, from coordinate 18,356,989 downwards.
ACGGATTGAATAGTACGGGGTCGTGGAGGTGATGAAAGTAAAAATCTTACATTAAAAACTTGTATTTAAAAAAATACTTGTCAAAAAGTTGGAACTTTGACCCCTAATATCTCCGTAACTAGAAGGTTCCCAGGCATGGTGTAGAACAAAAAAAGATCGCAATGACAGGGAGAACCAGTGCCTTTCGGCTTCGTTAAGAGGTGTTTTACACCCTTTATTACACAGTTTCACTGGCGGTTAACAATCTTTGCAGTTTAAAAAATATTTGATCAATTTCTGACGATCTAACAAAAACTGTATCTAGTGTGGAACGTTCGGAAGTCATCATTTTCCTGCCCTCATCCTAATTTTTTTACCGGATCGGCGCAGCATGTCTTTCTCTTCCACAGTTCTTTATTACTTGTCATCTCATCAGACACCTCCTTTCTTGCCATGTCATCATTCACACTACATAAGTTCAAAAGTACCCGTATAAATTCATGACTGAATTCAAACTCAAATTATTCGTAATAGGGATGATGACTGGGTAAAGAAAACGAAATTCTATTTTGTCCTTCAATCAGGTAATACAAAAATATTAGATACGTATTTTTTGTTTTATCGAGTTAACAATTCTTTTGTTAAAACGCATTAAAGTTGGAGAGTGGGGGCTTACTACGTCACAACTAGGTATAAAATGTACTGAGCCGTGACGTCATGCGCCATTTCAACTCAAAATATCTCCGTAATTTTACGATTACGTGAAAAAAAAAAAAATACGTGTCAAATACTTTTTAATAAACTACCCGATAAACAAATAAAAAAAATGAGTCACCATCCCTATTCAAGATGTTAGTGTTTTCAATGTAATTTGTTTATGCTTGCAGAACTAAAGCCGGTGGTGTCTAGTCCTAACCACGCGTCGCTGCAGTCGCCGGCGAGACAGCAGGACCACAAGGAGGACCTCACGGCTAGCGTCCAAAGTGGTGGGCTCAAATTATATTTAATTATTGAAGACACATCAAAACTTGTATTGTAGCTGTATTGTACTGTATTATAGAATATTCGTAAGTCTTAGATAGACAAGAAGAAATAGTATTTATTAGTCTCGCACAAGACAATAAAGATGGCGATGATGTAGGTAATGAGTATCCATCTCATAGTTTTTATATTTATATATGTATTGTGATTTATGGGCCATAGTTGCCTGAAATAAAGATTGTATTATATTACAAAATCCTAGCTATCTGCAGTTCAAGTTTGAGCCAGTTTTAGTATTCTCTGTCTCCTAAAGTACTTCGATGTAAAATTCATATAAAAACTGAAAATTTTGATCAAAATGATTTGTTTTTTTGGCCCTGTGAAAGGACTGCAAGTTTGTATGAACCACACTGAAAAGTGAAAAGACACATTTTCTACAGGCAGTTTCATATAAGTTTCAGTGTTCCATGTAATGTGCGTTGCCTGTGTTTTATAGTTTAATTTGGATAATCTATTTTTGTGACGAAACCATTAGGCCTATACCTAGCAGTGGGTGATTCTAAACTCATTTTTTTTTCTTGCTGCACTCTTCAAGTGTGTATGAATAAATAAATAATAATGATATATCCACTGTCCATGTGTTGCAGGCGACAGCTCGCGCTGCGTGTCGCTGTCGGGCTCGGGCTCCACGGACAGCGGCGGCTGCGCGCGCGAGCTCGAGCAGCACGGCAAGCACGACGCGCGCTGGCCGCGGCAGAACAGTGTGAGTGCACGGGACCTGTGTAGCGCGACCGGGCGGGGTTAGCGTGCACCTTAAGGCGGATACAGACTTTGCGAGGCATGCGCCACGAACGGCGCACAACGAACGCCGCGGCCATACTTTGGCTCGCCCTCGCACGTACAGTCACGGACTTTAATTGATGAGCCACTTGCCACTATTCGTATTTTAGCCGTGTAATGCAAATTGGGTTTATTCGATTAGATTCGTACGTAGTACGACTACGAAGTGACTACCTTAAAGTCAACCAATTGCAGGTCTAGCAACCGTTGCCTAGCGACAATTTGTTTTAGCGTCGCCATAGTAACGCGTGGCGTTCAATATGACGTTCATGACAATTATTCGATTCACCAAAAAAGGAAATAATCCTGTCTGACATCGACATTTCAACTGTCTGAAAACTATCCAACGTTTTCAGAAATGAAGAGTATTTAATGAGCTCTTATTCAAAGGAGGTCAGTAATAAACAGATTGGATAAAAGTATGTAATATTTTATGGATTTTTCATAGACAAGTTATTAGTAATTCTTCAAATACTATGGATAAGACTATTTCCGATTATTAGTAATATGTCATCTTGTTTACGAGCATGCGGTTTGGGTTCGTGTTTAATCGTGTAATCTCGTGAATGTATAAAACTGCAAAAACGGAAAGTTTGTAAGTGGCTCATCAATTAAAGTCCACGACTGTACGTAGCACATGCCTTGCCACGAATACAAAGGTACACACCTTGTGAGGCATTCGCTGTGCGTTGTTCGCGGCGCATGCCTGGCAATGTCTGTATACGGCTCTAGACGCCACGCTAACAGATTCTCAACGATATGCTTTGACTTTAGCTAGGAACGAACTCAATGCTATAGTAACAGTACAAAAAGAATTATCAAAACTAGCAAAATTCTTTATTTAATTCGTTTGATCATAAAATTTGTCCACAAAAAAATCCAAAAGCTTATCAATATTTTTTTTACAATAATTCCCTTTTAACGGTAAACTAAACCCATACGCACAGTAGGTATAGGTCCGGACATTATTCCGATAACGCTCCGAGGGCGGTCTCCTTGCGATAACGAATGATACATGACATCCTGAGAACTAAAGTGACCTAACACGAAATTTGCGTTTTGTGGGAACTAACAAAATTGCGTTCCGTTGTGTTGGGAGTTTCCAATAAAATATGGGATGAAATTTTTTGATGTGAAAACTACTTAAGCGGCGTTCTGCACTTTTGTGATGGGTAAAAAATGTTAAACTCGCGTCAGGACACGTGACCTGATCGAAAATTCGTAAGACGCATTGACATTAGGTTTCCGAAGGAATTTGAACTTTATGACATCTGTCATTGAGTTTGGGTTTCCAAAACTGGATAATTATCTTATGCACAAACAAAACTTTCGGTTTCTTCAAAGAGGTAAAACTCGTAATAGTTCTGAAGTGTTAACTTTTTTATGTAATTAGATTGTCATGTTTGTGTACGATACCGCAATAAATGAAAATTGTATTTTACCACATAAATGATAGTATTTTTATACTGATAATTAAAGCAATTAGTGCAAAATTATTCCAAAACATCAAAAATGCACAATGTTAATATTCAAGTTTTCACTTCTGCTGGCACTCCCGGAGTGCAACCCGTGTTTTTTGTCCTTTTCTAGCACGATATCGTCACTTTCTGTATTACTAGCTAGACGATGGCCCATGCTATTAAGCTGCGTCTACGCTAGGCGATCCAAACACGAACGGAGCACAAGTACAGCACAAATTTGTTTGGCGGATATGCTCGTTCGAAGCTCTCAGGTCCGTGCACACTAAGCGAATTGATGATCTGCTCGTGCTTGGTTCGCCTAGCGTAGACGCAGCTTCAGGAGTAGTTTTAGGTATTTAACGCAATTCGCCGTAATTTTGGGTTACGTCACGTTTGTTCTCAGCATGCGATGATTCTCTGTATTGTTGTAATTCTCTCGTCACTTTGAACTTCGAACTGTTTGTAGTCGGGTTATAAAGCTTTTCACTAGTGTAATAACAGTTTTGTGTCCTATACCTATTGGTGTTTTCATAGATCAGTGATATCGATATTAACGTTGAGAACTTGTCTGTTGGAACTTATGCTTGTAGGCGATAATAAAGCTAAACTTACACTGTCACTTAGAGGATATCTTCCGTGATTATTGATTATAGTTATAAACTATGAAAGCTTAAAACAGTGTTTGATAATAAACCTGTCTTCTCTTGTGTTTTAGTAGTTTTATATTCTGTGTCTATTTGTGCGCAGGAGTTTTGTACATAAGTTTTAGATGATATGAACAGTGATAGTGATACTGATATTAACTTTTTGTATTGTTCTAGGTAACTTTGTCAGTTGAAAGATATGACTATATTATAGACTTCAAAGCTTTTCTTCAATGTCAGTTATGATTTTGTGAAATGATTATTAGATTTGTTTGCTGTATTTTTACATCTTTGTTGAAGTTCCGACGTTGATTTGGTATGTGTAGAGATTTCTTACCCGTCAGTGTTTTCCATGAATATACGTACAGAACGTGGGCTTTGTTTAATTTAGTGAAGTTATAAATGTTATATGGTGTGAAGGGTTTGTGATTTAAAAGAAAAAGTTAATAAATCAAGGTGGTTATAAATAACGAGGCAGTAATACTAATAATGTCTCTATTTGTGCGAAGACGAAGATTGTTTGAAGAAGTGAGTATTCTGGTGTTTATGTCTCGTTTTGAGAAATATTTCCTGAGGCTGTTTTGTTTTGTTGGATGACTATTTTAATTTAATTTTTGTTGGAACTCTTGTATCAATCCAGGAAGGCCGTTAGTCAATCTGAAATTACAAGATAGGTTGTTTAGGGACAACAAAATAAACATAACATCCTTGAGTTCAATTTTCTTACTTCAGTCGTAACGTTAACACAATACTCCTCCTCCAACAGCTATCTATGAAAGAATGGGACATCCCGTACGACGAGCTGAAACTGTTCGAAGTGATCGGCACGGGTCGGTTCGGCACAGTGTACCGCGGCAGCTGGCACGGAGCCGTCGCCGTCAAGGTGCTGCACGTGCTCAGCGACGACTGCGTGCCGCTCGACACCTTCAAGCATGAGGTGAGTGGAACAGTTCGGCACGGTGTACCGCGGCAGCTGGCACAAGGTGCTGCACGTGCTCAGCGACGACTGCGTGCCGCTCGACACCTTCAAGCATGAGGTGAGTGGAACAGTTCGGCACGGTGTACCGCGGCAGCTGGCACAAGGTGCTGCACGTGCTCAGCGACGACTGCGTGCCGCTCGACACCTTCAAGCATGAGGTGAGTGGAACAGTTCGGCACGGTGTACCGCGGCAGCTGGCACAAGGTGCTGCACGTGCTCAGCGACGACTGCGTGCCGCTCGACACCTTCAAGCATGAGGTGAGTGGAACAGTTCGGCACGGTGTACCGCGGCAGCTGGCACAAGGTGCTGCACGTGCTCAGCGACGACTGCGTGCCGCTCGACACCTTCAAGCATGAGGTGAGTGGAACAGTTCGGCACGGTGTACCGCGGCAGCTGGCACAAGGTGCTGCACGTGCTCAGCGACGACTGCGTGCCGCTCGACACCTTCAAGCATGAGGTGAGTGGAACAGTTCGGCACGGTGTACCGCGGCAGCTGGCACAAGGTGCTGCACGTGCTCAGCGACGACTGCGTGCCGCTCGACACCTTCAAGCATGAGGTGAGTGGAACAGTTCGGCACGGTGTACCGCGGCAGCTGGCACAAGGTGCTGCACGTGCTCAGCGACGACTGCGTGCCGCTCGACACCTTCAAGCATGAGGTGAGTGGAACAGTTCGGCACGGTGTACCGCGGCAGCTGGCACAAGGTGCTGCACGTGCTCAGCGACGACTGCGTGCCGCTCGACACCTTTAAGCATGAGGTGAGTTGTGAAATAAATCTAAAGAGGTTGATCCGTTTAGGAGATGCCACCACAATTTGATTCACAGAATTATTTCTCTCGCAAAGTACAATTACAATAATTATACAGATATTTTATTACAAATATTGGAGGTACAAAGGTTTTTGGGAGTGTATAGATGATGCGAAGGTGTTTGTAACTTCTTTTACTTTTCGTTACTTCCATTCAGCTGACATGGAATTCCTTGTTTGAAAATATTGCTTAAAATATTTTGTCATGTCGCTGATCGGTCACTTAATATTATCTCGCGTCGAACTTTCTGCCAATCAACCCCTTAAATAAAAATATGGTCCAATTTTAGATAGACAAACAAACATTATTACAAGAAGAAATAAATAAATTACCAAAGCTTGCTCCTGCACATGTTCTCACGCATTTACCAACAGAACATTACATGGCTACAGGAGACCCAGTGAGATTTCATGCAACATACATGGTGCGATGTATTTATGACCAAACTGCCACCATCAGCTCTACTGAGTTTGTAGCATTTGGCAGACTATCTGTAGCTGTAAATAAACTAGCTGTTTTCGCCTTTTGCAATACTCATGGGAAAATGGAGTACCAAACACCCCAGTGGCATGATAACGTTACGTAAATAAATAAACTTTAGTGTTGCTTATAGGATTTGTTACGTCTAGTTAGTCAAATCTGTGATTATTTCTAATGTTCTTAAACTAGTCTGGGTTAACTATATGCTTTTGTTATTTTGTAGGTACTAAATAAAACCTTGTTTCCGCAGGTCGCGACCTTCCGAAAGACCCGTCACGAAAACCTGGTCCTATTCATGGGCGCATGCATGAAGCCTCCGCGCCTCGCCATAGTGACGTCACTGTGCAAGGGCATGACGCTGTTCACGCACATCCACCTGCGCAAGGACAAGTTCACAGCCAACAAGAGCGTTATTGTGGCACAGCAGATATCACAGGTATTGTAGTGTTCATATTAAATCAGAATTTTTCCCATTTTCGTGACTTACTGTGAATTTTGTAAGTAAATTTAACCTAGAAAGTGCCTTAGGGCTCGTTTACGGAGACGCGGTGCGTTGGACGGCGCTGTTTGCAATAAATTCAAACATGGCGATGTATGAGAGCTTTTACGGAGAAGCGGTTTTACGCGCGCTTCCTTGAAATGCTGCAGTATCGTGTCGGCCAGCCACTTCCTTCAACAGTTTGCTCGTGACGTCGCACGCCTCACGTTGCTATACAGGGTCATTGATAAAACACCAACAACCTCTAAAGAGGTCGTTGTACTCATCATTATGAACAACATTTACTATGGGAACAAACCTGAAATCGCGAAAACAATTCAGCTGTTCCGTACTTTATGTTCACATAACTCGTCAAAATGTAGGGAGCAGCTGTTTTTTTATTTCACGATTTCTGGTTTTGTCTCATAGTAAAAGTTGTTCATAATGATGAGTAGAATGACCTCTTAGGAGGTTGTTGGTGTTTTTCCAAAAACCCTGTATACAACAACGTACATGTTCAATTTTTTGTGTTAGCGCGTGTGATAACTTGGGCCGCTGCACGCGTTCCCTCTCCGTAAAAAAAACGCGCGAGGTCACACCGCATGCGATCGCGTCTCCGTAAAGAAGCCCTTAGTATCGCCCACAACAGTGAACTGGGTATCGATTATTGTAATATTCATACATTCAAACATATCCACGTAAATATTAAAATAACACAAGATACTTTATTGTTAAATATTTGTGAAAATGTTTGTTTGTCATTCAAGTGCCACGAAAATCGGGGTTACTATGACGCTTAAAACATTAATGTTCCATTCCTATTCCAGAGTGGGAAAGAGATAGAGCTAGACGACCTGTATAGCTCCGTCTCTTTTTCACTCTGAAATAAGAATGGAACTGTTTTAAGACGTCCTGGTACGCCATCAGCGCGACAATGACAAACTATGCTGAGTTGGCCCAGAACTTAGTATGTGTTTAGAGCTATCCCTAGTTTCTATCAGTTCCTGTAAAGATCGTCATATTACTTGTATAATTATGGTTACGTCAAAACTGCAACACAAGGTTACCGACATCGACCGAACTGGATTTATCGCCTCTCCAAAACCTTACCAGTTGGTCTATCGCTGCTAGGAACAACAAATATCTGCATTATCTTCAACCCTGTTCTTTCCCCAGGGTATGGGCTACCTACACGCCCGAGGCATCATCCACAAAGATCTGAAGACGAAGAACATCTTCCTAGAGAACGGCAAGGTCGTCATCACTGACTTCGGACTCTTCAGCGTTACCAAACTGTGCTTTGGAAACAAGTTAGTACAAAGGTCAATACAACATTTTGCACTTTACTACTTACTTTAGTTTATAGTGTTAAGGTATACTTTTAAAGGGCAACAACCGCAAACCAATAATACGACTTGTTTTTATGTAACTTGAAGAAAACGCGACATTTTCGCTTGCTGTTATTGGCAAAGCATGGGCGGTTTCAGATTTCTGTATTTTCGGCGATATAAGATCGTTTTTGGAAGCGCGTATACGCGCGCCTTTAATTTCACGCGTGACTCGCACGAGCTTTGATGCGCGTTATAAGCCCGTGCCGCGATTGACACTGATATATTGCTAATGACAGAACCTAACGTTCGTACGAACACGCCGAAATCAGCGCATTTACGCGCGTTCGATTGGTTGAATCACGAAATATACTGCTCGTGGAAGCCCATATAAGCTTATACGCGCCGAAAAATACGCTAGTCTGAAACCGCTCTAACGTCGACGACGTTTGCGATTGCAGCCGCCTTGAGAAATGTACCATTAATATGCTTTTAAACGGTGCAGGTTACTATAACATGTCTGAATGACCTCTCCTGTTCCGTCAGTATGCGAAGGCTTTCGTGAGTCCCTTTTATGCGCTTATGCTACACCGTTATGCTTGCACATGCTTGCACCGTTTACAAGTATTTAACTACGTAAGAACTAATTGCATCAAGGGTACTTGAGTGAGATATGAAGCACCGAAATAAATTACCGATCACGTCTACAGAAATCCTGCTTTCTTCGTAAAAGGATAAACAAACTCAACTCAATAGCGATCACTGCTACATGCAATGGGGAAAGCAACTGTATATCTAATGTCACTAGCATAGCTTGTACTAAGTCATTACTTGGTACAAGCTAACCAATGAGGTCAAGCTATTTTCAATTACAAAATTACGACAGATTTTCTGTAATAATAATAATTTTATTTTTGAAAATACCATGATCTCTATGGTCAGATTGGGACTATTATCCCACTGCACCGCGCTCCGTCACGTACCGCGGCGTCGCAGATTTTGACACTCGTACGCCGACGGGCTGTCAATGTCAAGGCGTGTTTTCTATACAAATTGAGATACTTGCTTTCAATATTAAATGTGCGGCCCCGCGCTACGCGAGCGCGATGCAGTGTGATAATCGCCTAAACCATGGACACGCTGCCTATAACCAGCTTTGACCAGCGTACCCCATTAGCACGAAATTGCACGACGTGCATGACGCAAGCGGTATACTTATATTCTATAGGAGCACGCATTCTTCTCTCGGCCGCTCGATTACAAACTTTTCGATGAAACAGATCAGCAATATTGACTAACCCAACCTATTTGCACATTTTGTAACGATTTGGGATATTGTATTGTGAAAGCTCATTTGGCAAATAGTTATGGAATAAATATTTTAGACTGCCGTTGATGACTTCTGAGCATGAGGTACTGGGTTCGATTCCCGGGTTGGGCAGTGTTATTGGGTTTTTCCATCAGCTACGGAGTCTGGATTTGCGCCCGATTGATGGCAATACGCTCGCCCGTTATTACATGGGACTTAATGCCTAACGTAGAGTTAGCGTTTTCATGCCGCCCATGGGCCTCTGAGTTGGCTTGTTATGTACCGTGGTGTCGTACAGCCTGCGCGGCGACAGCCTGGGCATCCCGGCGGGCTGGCTGTGCTACCTGGCGCCCGAGCTGTGCCGCGCGCTCACGCCGCACGCGTCGCTGCACCTGCCCTTCTCCAAGGCCACCGACGTCTACGCCTTCGGGTATGTACACCTTACACACTTGCGACCCGACTGCGGCCAGATATTTAACCACGTGTTCAGTACATCAATCGGAACATGGTACTTTTTCATGGTAATATTTCATCGGTTATTTAAAAAATAACCGGCCAAGTACGAGTCGAACTCGCGCTCGAAAGGTTCCGTACCATTATTTATAAAAAAGATAAAAAAATCACTTTTTTGAAAAAAAAAATTGTATTCGCTTTTTAGTATTTGTTGGTATAGCGGTAACAGAAATACATAATCTGTAGAAATTTCAACTAGCTAATTATCACGGTTCATGAATACGGACAGATGGACGGAAAGCGAAGTCTCAGTAATAGGGTCCCGATTGACGCTTTGGGTAAGGAACTCAAAAAACAGACTTTCCATACATTTTGACCGTGTAGGTATTGCACTTTGTTTTTAAATTACCCATCTTAATTTTTTTTATTTTTTTAATACTTAATTTTTGCGTGTCGATGGCAATCAAATTACCGAGTGACATTTTCTGTTCAGAATGATGTACTGTAACCGTTTTCTCGTTGGTGTCGCTTCCACCCTGTATATGTTCGTTTCTTTGTTCGCTCGTAACTCCTGAACAATTAACCGATTTGGATAAATTTTACGTCGTTAGATTCGTCTTGGTGGCGAGAGTGTCACTGGTTACACTAAATTTTGAAGAAAAAATGGCATTAAGTTTGACGGACTTTGGGCTCCATATGCCAATTCGGTTCTTTTTTTTTTGCCAAGAAGCTGAGTAATCTGAAAAATTGTAGGTATACAATATTCTTAAAGTATACATTTTGTAATAACCAGTGTTATCCGTATTTTCCAGCACGGTATGGTACGAGCTCCTATGCGGCGACTATCCGTTTAAGGGCCAGCCTCCCGAAGCCGTCATCTGGCAGGTCGGCAAGGGCGTCAAGCAGTCGCTGGCCAACATGCAGGCTTCTAGAGATATCAAGGTAATATTTACCATATTACTACTTTATTATATCCTACTAATATTATAAATGCGAAAGTTTGTGTGGATGGATGGATGTTTGTTACTCTTTCACGCAAAAACTACTGAATGGATTTGGATGGAATTTGGCACACGGGTAGTTTATAACCTGGATTAACACATAGGATACTTTTTATCCCGATAATAAAGGATGTAAAACACCTCTTAACGAAGCCGAAAGGCACTGGTTCTCCCTGTCATTGCGATCATTTTTTGTTCTACACCATACCTGGGAACCTTCTAGTTACGGAGACATTAGGGGTCAAAGTTCCAACTTTTTGACAAGTATTTTTTTAAATACAAGTTTTAAATGTAAGATTTTTACTTTATACACCTCCACGACCCCCGTACTATTCAATCCATCCATCAGCACAATGTTTTGAGTGCGTTACATTGAGTTCTACCACAAAACATGATTTTACACCCCCCAAAAAAAAGTCGTCTCCCAGCAATAATTTTTGCGTAAAGTTACTTAGTTTCATGTACAGAATGCTTGGTTGACGGCTTCGTGATGAGGTGATTTACACGGTGTATGTTCCCGTGGGATTATTAACTCCAACGCGAGCATTAGCTAGTTTATTATATTACTACAACTCTTTGTCTATAGAAATAAATAAACTTTAAGTGTCTGTTTGTAATTTCAAAATAACGGTTTTTTACTGATTGCACATGAAAATATGTGTGGCACTTGTAAAAAAACCTTTTTTAACCTCTCAAGCCTTTCCGGCTGACAAAAAAAACACCCCGCGGGCCCCCCAGTTACGTCATCGCGCGAGTCAAGTGGCCTGCGCTCACAAAAACGCTTATCGCTCGAGTTCTATTAGCTCTTATCTCAACCGGTAAACAGTTTCGGGTTGTTGAAAAACGAGACCATGTATTACAATATAAACAACTGTCTCATAACTACTTGAGAATTATAAACATCGCATAGAAATCAGAGAGCTCGCCGCAAACATACTGTTGTCGTAGTTTGTTTTTTTTTTGGTAAAACTACTGAATCAATTTACACGAAACTTTAGATCTAACATAAGAAATATACAAGTAATCTAATGACAGTGTTTTTGAGGAGTCCTACATAAATTATTCTTGCAAGATTCCAACTCAAACGTCTTATTAGAATCGGCCATTTTCTAACTGCGCAGTTCAATGCATGAAAATACTTGAAATATCAATAAATATGAATAAATATGCCTCGAATGCAAGAAATAATGAATTATCACTATTTTTTCGCTTATTACTAATGTTTCCAAGACCATATTTCATTGTAAAAGAGTCAAATTCATATTTTCAATTTCGACTGACGAACTTCACAACAAAGGAATTTTGGAGAAATTTTTGGAGAAATTTTTGGGTCAAAAACATAATTTTTAGATATTTTTTCCAGCAAATGACTATCTAAAAAGTTACATTATACACTTATAACATACTATACATTTACTTACCAAAGTTTAACAACACAAAACACAAAAATTTCACTGCATTCCAAAACAAAACATCACCGTTCCACACTGGCCGCCATGACGCATTTTGACAGTCCACAAAGACGCGTTTCTTTATTTTTTTAATAATTTTGTGCAGTTGTTAGGTTGGTATGATGGTTTCATTTGAATCGAACTCTAGTTGGCCCGAGACGTAAATTTTAACAAGCGAATTAGAACCTTACTTCACGTACGATAAGGGTTTAAAGTTGCTGGTGCGCCGCGTACCGAATTCGGTACGGCGGGGATCAACGGTAAAGCTTGCGCGTACCGAATTCGTTCCACTCCGGCCGGAGAGGTTAAGTTTTGTTGAAAAAAGGATTAGGGTTTTTTGAAAAAAAAAAACAACTCGTGAAATCGTTAACAAAATCCGATTCAAACAAGGAAATAATATTTTAAATATAATAATTTCAAGTGGAGGAAGGTCCCGGGCAACAGCTTTTTTACAACTAAGTTGACAAAATACGGTCCTCTCGAGTTTGTTTTGAGAGCCTCAGAGATCAGACGGATAAGAAATGAGGGCGAAATCGGGAACTTAAAAAAATAATCTAGGTCATTTACATAAATAAACATAGATAATTTATGCTCTGTTGGAAGGAATGTTCACTGCTGAACTATTTGCCTTATTTTTGTCATCACCAGTCTGTTTTTAGATCTTTTGTCTATTAATTGCTGTCGAAGAAATACACGATGTATTGCGAACGAGCGTTTTGTCAATAATTTTGTGAACGTTTTCTGGCATTTACCTACTAAAATGAACTCCGTTTCGCGCCATGTACTATTTATATTGTCTTTATCGCCATTTCTAAAACTCTAACACTTTCAGTGCTAAGCACCCAGAGAGTAAAAATTAATAGGGGTGCGGACTGGGTAAAGAAAACGACATTCTATTTTGTCCGTCAGACAGGTAAAACATAAAATACGTGGCTAATATTTTTGTATTATCTAAATATCAAAAAATTACTTAGTTAAAACGCATTAAAGTTGGAGAGTGGGGGCTTACTACGTCACAAGTAGGTATAAAACTTACCTACACGTGACGTCATGCGCCATTTCAACTCAATATATCTCCGTAATTTTATGACCACGTGAAAAAAGAAAAAAATACGTGTCCAATACTTTTCAAACTACCCCAAGGACAGAGAAAAAAAAAATTGGATTATCCCCTATTGTTTGAACTTGGCAGCGAAACTGTTTGCAGTATGTAAAATTAAATTCTTGTCACTGAAAATATCGTCCACTGTTCCCAGGACATCCTAATGCTGTGCTGGTCGTACCGCTCGTCGGAACGGCCCGACTTCCCTCACCTGCTGACGACGCTGCAGAAGCTGCCGCGCAAGCGCCTGGCGCGCTCGCCCTCGCACCCCGTGCACCTCTCGCGCTCCGCCGACTCCGTCTTCTGAGTGCGCCGCCCTAGTGCTGCCACTGCGCCCGCCTAGTGCTCCCAGTGCGCCGCCCTAGTGCTGCCACTGCGCCCGCCTAGTGCTCCCAGTGCGCCGCCCTAGTGCTGCCACTGCGCCCGCCTAGTGCTCCCAGTGCGCCGCCCTAGTGCTGCCACTGCGCCCGCCTAGTGCTCCCAGTGCGCCGCCCTAGTGCTGCCACTGCGCCCGCCTAGTGCTCCCAGTGCGCCGCCCTAGTGCTGCCACTGCGCCCGCCTAGTGCTCCCAGTGCGCCTGTCTAGGTGATACAGTGAGATAGACGGTCATCACACGACGCTTTTCATCCGCTGGGTCGGTGAAGCGGATCTCACGTCGCATCGCATGCCGACCGCGCGGACGACCGGCGAACGGTGTTGTGTGAGAATAGCCTCAGTAATGCTGGCTGTATACTCGAGCCGACACACTGGCATGGCGGGAGAATGTATCTAGCGTCGGTTCCTCGATTTCTCTCCGTCCCGTGTCGGCTTAGCGAGACGTCCCGGAAGAGACAGTGAGAGCTTTCGGTCGAGTGTATAGCCACCATAGGAGGTGAAGTGTGGTATAGTTGGTACCAATAATAACAGCCGTACGGCTCGATCGCCTTACCAAGGTCGGTCCGTGTTTATATACAAAACTATGCAATTAGCCGTATTGTTAATATACAAAACTATCCAGTTCGGAAGGGACAAGACAGAAATGAGGGCTCAATTTTTTGTCTCGTCTTATCCGTATTCGACATAAAGAAATAATTCAGTTAATACTGCGTACGTGCTGATAACGTATATATTGGTAAACAGGTTAAAATATGGAAAAAAAAAATGATAGACTTTTCAACAACTATACCACACAACCCGATTTCATCACACAAAGTATTCGCTCACAAATCTCGTAGATCCACGAACTAAAGTAACTATTTAAAACTTTTTATTTATAATTTGTCAAAAGGATTTCTTTCTCTTCAACAATTTGGGAGAACAATTTTCATGTAAAATTAATTAACTCGTAATTTCATAATTTCCGTAATAATTTCCATAATTTCGCATAATTTATTTAAATTTATGTGAATTGTAAATGAAATATCGTTCAACAAATTTTTGAATGCTACAACAATATTTGACCACCATGCCATGTAAAATAAAATAAAAAAGATACTTGAAAGCGGTTCCCTTACTTTTTTCAAGAAGCTCATCATCTGCTAAGTTTTTTCCTTTTTTCAAGAAGCTATAACTAAAAAACTATTAAGAATCGCGGAACAATACATCTGGGCGTGGCGAATCTTAACTTTTTTTGTGACGTCATTATTTAGACCACCCAGTATTGCATCTCATAAGTATTCCCGTGCAGGTGCAGGGGCGGTTGTAACAGGGTTGGGCGCAGGTTGTATGCTAATTTTCGAGGGAGGGAGGGTGGGGCTGCTTCCTGCTTCCAAGCCTGGATCTTAAACACGGAACACTAAATATTTTTATGACATTTATCTTTTAAAACCCCCAAAAATTGTCCTCCCAACTTGTAAACAAAAAAATATAACAAATTGTTATATTCAGTATAACAACAAACGGGTGTTCGATACTTAGTGTAAAACATTTATAAATAAAATGTAAAATATGTTAATATCGCCTATTGTAAGTAAACAATCTTGATCTCCGAGTAATCGATAGAGTAAATTATATTTTCGTAATTAAAATAATAATTAATTCAAGTAAAAAAAGGTAAAAAAAAGTGAAAATGACTGCTTTGTTGATAGAATGTAAATATATGTACAGTGTTACAATTTTGCTGTGATCGAAGAATCGAATGTTCTAAAAAGAAAAACCGTTAACATTTTTGCTGGCAGAAGAGTTCAGCTTCTCTTTGATCAGAAAAGTGCGCATATACAGTATGTTAGTTTAAACGAGGGACATATTCAAACCCATAATAGTATATGCTAACATGATACTAATAAAAATATAAACAAAAAAAAAAACACTGATAAATAACAGACAGAACCATACCAAAATTTTCGCAAATGACACGCAACGTGTATACACCCTTGCGCTAGCGACTTAATACTATCGCAGAACATGTGAGCGGGGCAATGACTCTTAGGTATAATCCATTTTCCCCTCATACTAAACTTACCTGGCTTAGGACAGTCCAAAATATCTAGGCACTAAACAAAACATTAAAAATTCTTCTATATACGTTATAGGTTTTTTACATATTTGGGACGAGAATCGAATACTGAATACCCTCCCTCAATATGTCCCTCGTTTAACCTAACATACTGTATTTGACCCCAAAGGACAACACAGTCCTTATCTAAATCTTAGATATCAAGATAGTCTTGAGCAAACTCTCAAAAAAATAATGGTTTTTTCTAAATTAGAACAATCTAAGCGAATGCACTGATCTGAAATTCTGAATATCAAGATGAAGCCTTATTATAGCGTATCTCGAATATACATGTGAGTAGTTTTAGTTATAAAAGAAAGTCAGTTATTTTTGTAATGATAACATGTTAATAATCGAGCAATATCTAGGAATCAATGTCTAATCTATGAAATATGTACTGTAGAGAATACCGTTATTGACGTTAACTACAGGCCTGCTGTTGGAAATAATGTCTGGTGCTCTTAATTATTTTTATTGAAGGGAAAAACTAATTTTTCCGTGATGAGCGATTTTTGGAAGGGGGTAAAACCTATGCGATCGCGTCACCGATGACCTCGAGATGCTCGTGACGTATTGCGCCGATTAGCGACGCGTAGTTCTATTGTTTCGAGTTTTCACTTCTGTCGGCAGTTCTTATGACTGCCTTGTCTTTACTATGGACACACTAAACGTGCACGTCTTGCTACATCGTTCTCACATAATGTACGATTTCAAAATTAATGATGTAACCAAGGTTTTGCTCTAACATTCTGATTGAATAGAGACTCCATAGAATTTCTTGCTCTTTCTTCTCCATAGAGATCTACGCTTTGGAATGGGTAACTATAGTACTTTCACAAATTAAGTTCCCCGTGACTGGGACTGTAACTTCATTTCATTCTTGACTTTATTTTCAACAGTTCAAAAGTGCTTGTAACTGGCCTATTTGAAATAAATGCTTTTGATTTTGCTCAGGCACAGTTTCTGCTAACGGATAGGCCTGTAGAATAACGCCTTAAAAAAATGTGAAAGTGATATCTAAATGTAATAAATTCACGAAGATCAGTGCATTCAAAAACATATTCTTTCTGTATTAGGCTAAGAGTTGACATCTTTCATACCTACTATATTGTTTTTACATGTTTTCTTATTAAAACGTCTCTTGTAGTCCACTCGCGGTGCGACACGAATTTATTTGATTCTATATAGCATAACGACAGTTTATTTCAATGTAACAGACAACATTTTAGATATAGTTACCGAGATTATTGGAGTTGGTGTTTTGACAAGTAGGTTCCAATAATCTTTTAATAACTATTCAAAAACGAAATATGTTTTGTAAATAAAAGAAAATAACATTCCTTTTTGTAGGTTGTTGAGGTTTAAAACTTGATAGTTACTATTCAAGCAGTAGGACATCAATTTGTATCTTTTTAAAAGTTACCACTTTCTTATATTGTTGCTAAGAGGCTTATCGTTAGTCTAGGCTGAACACAGACGATGTGCTATGTTGCGGTTTTAGATGTGGCAGTGTTCTAAAATAGTGTGGTTTTAAGTGAAGAAGTTCAGTATTCTAAATAAATAGTGCTGTAAATGTGACCAATTTTTGACAAGTGTAACTCTGCTGGGTATGTGTAAGATTTGGTTCTCTGCCCTTTCTCCGAAAATTGTTTGCCAGATTTTCACTTGCTAACTAACGTTTCGCAGAATTTTATTTCGCCGAATAATCGTTTGCCAACTTATCATATAATTTTATTTTATTTACCAACCTCCAGTTACCAACTGTACGTTTGGTCTGATTTTCATAATGACACTTTTTAAAATGCCAACTTTTCCCCTGGCACCACTCCCATGAAAAGGTAATGCACCGTTCTTGAGAAAAACCAATTATTGTAAACTAACCTCAAAGCATTTTACATTCGCCTAAAAAACGTAGTCGACGTAGCTCCGCTACGCGAGGCTCCTATTTCTGTCTGCAGGGTTTACAGTAACCTAACACGAAGGGAATGTCGGGGTCTTAGTTCGCTCGCTCACTAGACCCCGCCATCCCCTTCGAACTTAACCTGTCCGAGTCGGGGTGCCCCAAGTCCAGAGCTCGCTTCGCTTGCTCTTGCATCCAAAATCTCCTGGTAGCAAAAGTAACATTGCCTATTATTATATTATATAACAATCAGTGGGGCTACATTGGGGATTTTTAGGTTGCTTTAAAAACGGTATGTTTGACAAATGATAAATATTCCAAACGTTTTGTGTCATTATAATAATCAGCATAACAATAATTCTACCAAATTAAACGTTGTCATACAAAAATTTGCTAATCGTTAGTTGTCAAAGTGAACATCGGCGAAATGTTGGTTAGCAAGTGATAATCTGCCAATCAATTTTCGGCGAAAAGGCAGGACAACGTAAGATTTTCATGAATTGACTATGAATTGCTTGAAATAAGTGTATAAAAACTTGTGTAACTTTACAAAAATGACATAAGTCACATCTGAACCTGCCGCAAAAAAGCTCTCATCAAATCATCAATTAACGAAAACTATCATTTAAAATGACAAAAAAAACGTAAATTAACAGCTCATTATTTTATTGTTTACTAAATTATTGTTATAAAGGAAAATTGTTCTGGTCAGTCGACTCCTATTATGATAGTTTGTAAAAACGGTGATGGCGTCTCGTAGAACTGTAAATATGAAAATTGCGAGGCGCCCGCCATTTGTAATATATATTTATTAGAAAAGAACAATGGTTGGAATGCAGACGGATGTAGTTTTACATTATCTATTGAGATTTGAAATGATTAGGTTAGTTGCATTTGCCAAAATAAATTTCCCGATCACTGTTTGTTTGTTGTTTTATTTATGTAAATATTGTATGAACAAAAATGTATCACCATAACCAGAAGAAAGTTAACTTATTATTAAGCAAGCTCTTAACAGTTGCACACAAATACCAAGAAAATAAATTGTTGTAAATTTTTAATGCAGAGATACATACCCATGCGCCTTTTTCCCATGGGGGTAGGCAGAAACCACAGAGACCCTGCTAGAATCCCTACACACTACCCACATTAATTAATGAGATTGTGGTTAGGATAACCTGTAAACAATCACCATTCAAACCTTTGGCACTGTAGGGTGTCTTATGGGGAAGGATAACAAGGAATTGTCAAATGTAAACTAAAATGAAAAACAAACACAGAAAAGTGGCCTTAAAAATATATTTTATTTATCAAATTAGCAGCAACAACATACATATGTTATGAAATATGTCCAGCCAATATACTAGCAATATTAGTACACATGCTTTTAATTTCATCATTGCTAAGATATTCTGAGCCCAAGATTGCATTCCCTAAAGCAATGGTTTCTCTCATGGTTTTAGCTTTTATCCAAATCCTGCCGTTCATGCCTGCCGCTAGTTCAAAAGGCCATTCATTCTTCAAAGAGTTTAATAATGGGCATTCTGGGTTCAAAATCTTTCTTATTAGGTTTAAGGAGCATTTGAACACGAAACCATCATCTAATACACCCAAACGACCTTTTTTACCGTGAGAATCGACGCAAACGATTTCTGGCTCCATGTCTTTGCTGGCTACGAGCATTTTGGCGTATACTACGTCGCCATTCAATACTTTTGGCCGGTTCTTCTTTGTTGCACCTTCGAAGGAGAGGTATGACAAAGATGCGGTACAACTGCCTCCAACATCGACTCGAAATATGTCTCCTGCCTTCTGCACCACAATCCCTATTACATTCTCCCCGCGAGCTGGAATATATCGCTTCTGATAGTTATCCACCCAGTATGTATTAGGTGCACGTTTCCTCAAAGTTCCAGCTTTTGTAATAAAAATGCCATCAATTTCTTTTCGTAATCCTGGCCCAAGGATAACTTTGCCTTTTTCGCCAACTGCAGCGATTTCCTGGGAGGAATCTCCCGGTAGAACAACGTCACCAACTGATACCTTCATGATTGATTCTTTATATCATTTGTTTGCGAAATAAGTTAGCTTATCCGTAATAAACACAAAATTATCCACACAACTATTATAACTAACCTCAAAGATTGTTTTGACAGGAGGGTTGTTACCCTGAACATAGATAAAAAACCCGGTTCCCGTTTGGTTCACTACAAACCAAAATACTGAACAATTTTCTCACTCATTATTGAATATCTGTATCCAGTATGAATTTGAGAACACTTTTAGAATTTTGTATTTGTTGTACGTGTGATAAAAATATTCGAAAGGAAGCACCATTTTGATAATGTAATGCTAAACGTAGTTAGTGTGTATGCACCGCAAGTGGGATGTGATGATAGACATGAGAGAAATGTTTTGGGAGAATTTTTACACCGTTTTGATGAATATTCCGGTGCATGAAGAGTTGACTGAAAGTTGGAGGTGATTTTACTGGACATTTGAGAAGAATGAGGTGGAATTATGAAACAGTGCATATGGATTATGGAGTGGCGAATCGGGAAGCATAATAATGAGGGCGAGACCTCCGAATCCGCTACCGCATTTGATCTGGCCCGCATACTTAGGAAACGATGGATGGATTGTGTGAGAAATGATATACTATGAAAAAAAAAGAAGTTAATTATAGCTTGACGGATAACAGAGGAGAATGGAAGAAAAAAACGTGTTGCGCCGACCCCAAGTAACTTGGGACAAAGGCAGAAAGATGATGATGAGGATGCAGCATTGTCTTAGTCGTATTCAAGTTGGAAGCGACATACCGCATAGTATACTTTATTCAACGTAAAACCTCACACTGACCGGCAAATTGCAAAAACGTAAGAAATCGCGGGGTACCCTAACGCTTTCACCTTAATGTGCAACAAAACGTAACAATACCATGCTGGATAACTGTCATATTGACACTTGACTGTTCACTTGCCAGTGACAGAATTTTTAGTCTGTGCTGTGCCGCACTACACGTGTTTTTATTTGGCCAAATGTTTACATCTTTAGTTTTACCAAAATCTCGATAAAATGGTAGCGACAGTGCATAGTGACGCAATTGTTTACAAGGGTAGTAATTTCTTTCGCCAAAGGCTGTTGCTAGCCACTCTCAGTGGTCGGACAATTAAAATAGATGAGATTCGGAGTACGCATGATGACCCGGGTCTCCGGGAGTACGAAGTGAGTTTGATACGACTTCTAGACAAAGTGACGAATGGAACGAGAGTGGAACTAAGTCAGACGGGCACTTCTGTGTACTACCAGCCAGGGATATTGGTCGGGGGGCAAGTGACACACAGTTGTAGCACACAACGGGGTATAGGTTAGTATTTATTTATTCTTGGTCTGTAAACTCCTGCTGAGTATCTTCATATTTCTTAGATTGATCATATACAGACCTCCGCGACTGTGAGGACACTCAAAACCTATAAAAGCCAAGTAAAATAATTTACCAATAGAAAAACCAATAGAAAGAAAATTTTAATGCCATTTACAGGTTATTACTTAGAAATTCTGCTAGCCCTGGGTCCGTTCTGCAAGGAGCCTCTGAATGCAGTCCTGCAGGGCGTCACACACAGTGATCTGGATGTGTCAGTGGATAAGATTAAGACATCTGCCCTGCCCATGCTGCTGAAGTTTATATTAGTTGATGATGGACTGGAGTTAAAGGTTGTTCGGAGAGGTCAGTAAAAAGTAGAATAGGGTTACTGTGTCTAAAACATTATTTGAGCCAATTTCATCCATAAATTAGTAAGCTTTTCAGCAAAAAGTTATAGCTATCAAAGAAGGAGCTTTTCAAATTTTGGGCAGACTCAATTTAAGTTGCCACCGACTCGCTAAGAAGAAAAAGAACTGTAGGCCCCTGTAGTAAACATTTATATTAAATGTTTAAGTTCAGAAATAAACCTATTAACTATTTTTATAATGCTTACAAGACTAAAAATAATAAAAGGTCTCTCCTAAATGAAAATGTTCCGAGTACCAATTCTTTCTCTCAATCATGTCTGATGTGTGTTAAGCTTGTAAACAATTTTTTCCTAGGTGCACCCCCTCTTGGTGGTGGTGAGGTAGTATTCAAATGTCCGGTCCGGCGCAGCCTGCGACCGCTACAGTGGACTCAATGGGGTCTGGTGAAGAGAATACGAGGCGTTGTGTATGCCTTACGCGTGTCGCCTACCATGGCTAACAGAGTTGTAGACGCTGCTAAGGGGGTGAGTTACTAGTAGTTCTTCTAACTTAACAGACAGATGTGTTGCTGGGGAGTTTGTTCCGCCACTTCTTCTTCCCAGCTAAAACTCTAGGAAGTGGCGAAGGGCGGGCGTTTTGGGGGACTGTCTCTTGTAATTTTGACGTTCAATAAGTGCTGATTATCAGCCTAATTTGAATAAATGACTTTTGATTTTGGTTTGATTTTTTGAGTGTTGGTGTTGAAGCTACCTAAGAACGAATTAAAACATTTATTCACACTGAACATGATTTTCAAAAACATGCAATGTATTAAAAACAAAAAGAACGAGATACAATCTAGACAAATGAGTGTCAGAGAATCCATTGTACCAGACTATCTAGCTAACAGTAGCATTTTGATATTTTCATTTCAGGTAATGCTGAACTTCATCCCAGACGTGTACATCAACACAGATCAGTGCCGCGGCTCCAACGCGGGCAAGAGCCCTGGGTTCGGAATAAGTCTCGTCGCTGAGACTAATGAGAAAACCTTCTACTGTGCTGAGGCTGTAAGTACCTTTCGTAACCACCAGCTTGTTAATAGATGCAAAAGAAATAAAACTTTGTATACATCGTTTTGGTCAAAAAAAATGGTGGAGTAACCGTGTGAAGGATTATATGCCTAGAAAGGAGGTGGCTGCTGAGATGACGACGTATGTATAATGAAGACATGCTGCGCCGACCCCAAATAAATTGGGATAAGGGCTGGATGATGACCATACATATAAAAACGACTCTGGGCTTATTATAGTCCCTGTATTATCTTAAACAGTACTTACTGCAAAAGGTTACACTGGGCACTGGCCTCCTCTTTCCCTATTCTTCTTTGTAAGGGGTCAAGTAATGTGGAACACTACCCTTAATTACTCGGTCGAGTCGGGAAACCCCTAGGCCCTAGACCGCATTATCGCTTCACATCGGGGGAGATGCGGCCAAACGAAAGCCTATTTTTTATAAAAAAAGGGCTAGGCAGTTTCAGTTAGCTTTAAATCTTCTAATTTTGTCTTTTTGTGACGCCTGCAAGTGCAAATGCTCTAACTCCTGCTTCATTTACTATCGATTTCCCTCCAGAAATCAACGGACGTCGGTAGCGGCGACATTACACTACCCGAGGACCTAGGGCGGGAGTGCGCTCAGAGGCTACTTGACGAAATACACCGCGGCGGCGCCGTCGACTCGTCCTTCCAGTGGCTGTGTGCGCTGTGGATGGCACTTGGGCAGAAGGACGTCAGTGAATGTGTTGTAAGTTGTTCATCTATCTTCACTTTTTCCAAAAAAAAAAAAAAAAAACATTCATTTATTTGCAGGCAACTTTGGCCCATAGATATACCTTACAGACTAACATATATATCGTAAAAATACAACTCGTGTTAGTAAATAGAAACTAACCAACCTAACCAAAGGGACGACAGGCCGACACGCCCGACACGGCGTGCTGAGTTTTGCCGCGGGACCACTTGACGTACTTAGGAATAAGAGTAAAGTAGGAGAGAGAGGCGAGTAAACTCAAAGCATTTATTTCAATTAGACCTTTATAGGCACTTATGATATCTCCTAGCCTCCTTTGATATTGGCCGCCGTGTTAAAAATGCGGTCAAGCAGATATCATTTTTATAGTAAAGTCACGCGTACGTTGGAAATTAATAGGCCTGTCACCTTTAAGTAGTGAATGGGGGTCCTCAGTTCGATAGACATAGCATTCCACCAACACTACCGATAAGTTCGATAACACTTGTAACGGGATATTTACCATGTTTGTTATTTGTTTTTAATTCCCGATATTTCAGCGCTGTTGCAACCGCCATGATCACGGATGAACTGAATTTATTGCGGGTGGGTTTTTATGAGCAGACAAATCGGTCTACCCTCTTTCTTGTTCGTTTTTTGCGCTCCGTACCACTACCAGTGTCACTCACAACTTCCGACACACAAAACTCACTGTGTCCACTCGCGTTTTTACGGCGCTTTTTCGGTTTTTACACAGTTGAACCACTGGATTCCAGGCTCTTGACAGTTGAAACCCATCGAAGTCACTACAGAGTTCTGCTGTCTGGGATGGTGGTGAGAATCAGCGTGTAGAAAACAATTTTTTGACGGCACGGTTGGCGCAGTGGTTTAGCAATTGACTGCTGCGCTGCGTGTTCGATCCCCGCACGGGGAATATTTGTATGGCCTACAGACAGTTGTTTCGGGTCTGGCTATTTGTGTATGTGAGTTTAATGTTTGTACCCACGATGCCCACGATACAGGAGGAAGTCCTAGTGTGCGCCAACGTTTTTTTTTTTTAAAGTTTGGTAAATATCCCGTTACAAGTGTTATAGTGTTAGCGACCATGTCAGTTTAAGAACTTACATTCCAACAATAATCGATCCTTTTACTCAAACGTTTTTTTTTGTCTTATCAATTATATCAAAAGAGGAGAGAAGGAACTCGTGGCTAAATAAAAACAGCCGCACGGGTCGATCTTTAAGGTTAAGCCGTGCTTGCCGAGGTTGGTCCGTGTATGGGCGACCATAATTACATACCGAGTTTCCTCCGTGCCTCGGAAAGCTCGTTAAGCCGTTGGTCTCGGCTGTCATTTGTAGATCTCTGACAGTCGTTACGACTTACGAGTAGTCAGAAGCCAAAAGTCTGACATCCAGTCTAACCAAGGGGTATATATTACTCAGTTACTGGGTTGTGGAGGTCAGATAGGCAGTCGCTTCATGTAAAATACTGGTACCTATACCTACTCAGCTGCATCCGGTTAGAATGGAAGCCGACCCCAAGATAGTTTGGGAAAAGGCTAAGCAGATGATGTATTTGAATATATCAACTGCCTTGCCAACGGTACGGCTTTCGGTATTTGTTCAAAAGTGATTTTAATTAGTGAAATAGGCCATAAGATCTATCAAATCTTCCGTTTTCCAGATTGGTCCCCTCTCAGACTACACAATAACCTTCCTGCAACACCTCAAAGAGTTCTTCGGCGTGATGTTCAAGCTGGAGGTGCAACGCTCAGGGTCTGAAGACGAGGAGTCTGATGATGAAGAGGTCACGCCCGCCAGCAAGATCAAGATGACCTGCGTCGGCATAGGATACGTTAATATTAGTAAAAGGACGCTGTAATCCTGTAAATAGTTTTTAATAAACAGTATTTTTAAGATTTATTGACTTTTTATCATAATTTTTAATAGAAAAAACTTTGATTTTTAACAGGTTTTCTTTATAAAAATAAGTCATATATCAAAATCTAAAACCTGACTATACTAATACTACACAAATCTCTCTAAAAAGTATGAAATAAGAAAATATTCTCGTCTGAAAAATAGCATAGCATTCATGTACCTATACAGGGTGAAATTGAACAGATGCGACAAATTTTAATATACAATAATACGTGTTGTCAACAAAATTTAGAACATATCAAATGTAAAATTAAAAAAGAATCTAACAGTGTTACGAAAAACGTTAAAATAATTAAAGTATCAAAGAATTTCGCGTACTACCGTTTTCGCGTAGTGGGCACGATTTAGGTATACATTCTCGCTATGAATGAATCGCGCCGCCCCCGTCCGCCCGGCCGCCCGCGCATCTCTTTCCCGCGCGCACGATTAATAAAAATTTTGTAAACCTTTCCCTTCATACTTTTGTCGGCTGAGGACGATCAAAAGTACAATAAAAGTAAATAGTAAAACAATGTTTTAGTAAGAGGTATAACCTGAATAATGTTTGTTACAACAGCAAATCAATTATTGTATTTTTGGCGTATTTAAAAAGTTGGAATCACAGTATTTACAATAATTAGTATTTATTTACACTAAATCAAATCAGTACACTTACGAGTATTTTAATAATTTTTCAAAATGTCCACCTCAGTTTTGTAAACACAATTGAGCACGGCACCGCAAATTGTCCTTAAGTTTTTATTAATTAAAGTTTGTGATTTTACAGTTTCGAATGCACTCCTGATTTTTTGTTTTTTAGCTCGTCTGTCCAGCATGTTTTGAGTGATTCTTAGAATTCTTCCCAATGAAGGGGGACATTAGGATATTTTAGCCGAAATCTTCGCTGCGTTTCACGTAGATTTCTTACGGTGTTGTACCACACAACAATATCAAGATACTGTACGTTTGTTAACGGTTCACAACTATTTCGTCTCGTCCTAGGCATTGTTATGACAAACACAAGACAAAAATACAAATTATTCGCAATACGTAAAGTGGGATTTGCGGAATGCGCGCGCGACCGTGACCTACAAACGTTTTAGGACGACTAATGAACTAAGCAAGGGTGGGCGGCGCGCGGCGGGGCGGTCGCCGGGAAGGGATGTCGGCGCTGGCGCTCATGCGAGGTTTGGCAACGTCGCGCGATACTTACACTAGATAATAGGCAAAATTAGGTAAATGACCGCTATGAACGGCAACGGGATTATTGTGCACTGCGATGAGTAGGACGAGATTTTTTGATACTTTAAGTTTTCTTATTTATTTTGCATATTAATTTATTTTGCTGGAGTACCGATAATTCGTACTTAAATAAAGATAATAACATCAATGGACAATTTTAAAGCGATAATCACGTAATTTTTTTTAACGATTTAGATTGTAGAAAAAACAGTTTATAATTACTATGTTACTGTAACTGAAGCTCCCATTTCTTTTTGTCGCATTTATTCAAAGTCAGCCTGTATACACATCATTCGATTTTTATCGCCTATTAAACCGACAGGTTATATATTTAAATGTATTTAATAAATATTCACAGTGATGTTCTGATGATAGCCGTGGTTATATTACCCTTTGCCCTAAAGTTTATTATCCCTTACTACTGTTTTCTTAGGGTAGGTGGCATACGATCAATCCTCTCCTCGAGTCCAGGTCATCTCGCTACCTCTTCGGGCCGGCCTCGGTTTTTTTTTCTTCATATGGCCTCTCCCAGACCAACCTGCTAAGTTTGTGACTGCTTCGCCGGACTATGGGCCGGCGACGGCTTCATGATTACGCTTATACATATACTCCAAAATATTTCAGACGCTTGGACAATAAAAATGGCGATCGTAATTTTATTTGTTCCTCCACTCTCATATCGCCAATCTATTTCTAGGGTCGCAGTAAATCAGCATTAGTATTTTTCAGATTTCCGTCTACTATTTATTATTCTTTTATCTGTAGGATAAATCCTAAATTGAAATGGCGCGTTTCATTTGAATTTAGGAATTATGAAGGAAGTTTTAATAAAATGAAACATTAAATTTTTATATTTTTAATTGTCTCAATAATCTTATAGCTAAAATTGTAAAATAATTAAGGCACATTCTGAAATGTATGTAATCCACCACAGCGGGTACATTCAGGGTCGCTCTGCCTAGTACACAGTTGTATACGAACTTAGTCTACGAGTATAATATTGGCAGTGTTCGTACGAATTTGATACTAAAGTACCAGGGTTTGACTTAGAATTATAATTACAAGGAGTAAACTACATTACAAAGAAAAAAGGACTGAATATGTTCCAAATTAAGTCATATTTTGTCTTTAACAAAATTTTGTCAGTCAATGACAAAATTATGCAATAACTAATGACAAAATGTTGTACTACTGACAAAAAGTTGTCATGGAAAATGACAAAATTTTGTCAGACCACTGACATTGTACCTTCATTTGTGCTTACTCCTATTTTACTAAAATATTTTATTTATAATTTTTAATTTACTTTTGTTCAGTCAACGATACAAGAAAGTTAAATATCACATAGATTTTTACCAAAACTTTTGAAATCATGATTATTAACATAAATATTAAAATAAAGATACACTAAGACTGAAATAATAGATATAAAATGTGATATATAATTAAATACAAAATATTATTTAATCAATAAAGTAAATACTTAAAACATCACGATTTTAAATTTTATTTACACTTTTTACTTTCGTTTTTTTTTTCAAGTATCTAGCTTTTATGAACTTTTGTAAATCAATTTAATTAGGTACCTACTTGAAATAAATATTCGGTAATACGAGGAATCGTTCGTATTTTTTTAAAACCACTACATTTCAACATTTCAAATTCCTCAATAATCAAGCATGGTCGTTAAAATAGTCCAATTTGATTCTAATTCTCATTTAATTTTCTATGATCCACTTGATTTCCTGACTCCTCTCAAATGTCCTTCTCATCGCATCCAAGACCTGCAGACCAGTTGCAGATGCCACCTACAGGATCGAAGCTAAGACCTTTAGGGCAGACGTACTCCCATCCTAGGAGGGATCCGTTGTCAATGCGAGCGCAAGAGATAAACTTCTTGCAGGACTTCGGATGAGGGAAGTTACCGATGTCTAGGCACTCGATCTGACCTGTGAAAAAAAATGTGCGGTTAGATGAATGGGCATAATAAATTTGATGCTTTAGAAAAAATTACCAACGACTGAGAAGATTTTTAAAGTGTAGGTATTGGTTGCAGAATATCGAGGGAGCATATAGTAGCGTAAATTTGAAGAACTCAAATGTGGTCCATCGACACTGCATTCGGATCATGCATATCATACCGAAAAGGGAGTTGCACAACAAGTTTACATCACCAATTCATCATTAGCTTATAGCTGTCCTTTCTTAGACATACGTTTCTCCAATACTACGCCACTGAGTTAGATCATTTGTCACTAGTCACCTCCTACAGAACCACCATATCGACGAACTTATCTTAAAATGTAGTTTTCTTCCTAAAAAATCATGGAGCCTCTCGCTTGGGCCGTTGGTCTTATTTTTTATGGGGTGCTCTTGACCACAAACATTCCTGACAGAAATCCATGGATAAGTAAAAGACCTAAAACCTTTCTTACCATTGTCACGCATTACAATCTTAGTTCCCTCCACGTATTTGACAGCCACCTTCTCATCGCTATCGTCATAGTAGTCATAGTTCGCTATCGGTCGGTACGTCTTCTTAGGGACTTTCGGAATCTTCTCGAAGGGCTGCTTGGAAGGCACTCGTCGTGGAACAGGGGTGGTGGAAGATGGTGCCTCGGTGGGGCGCAGGGTGGTCGAGATCCTGCGCTGGATCTTCTTTCTGATGACTTTACGAGTTGGTGCGGTCGCCGGCGTTTGTGGGGTCGTGACCGGGGAGAGGTATTGGTATTCCTCTGTGAAAACATGAGAGAAGAATTACAGTTTGAAAGAAATGAAGACTAAAGTCCTACGTCTAAAGACCTACCACTAAAGTCCTACGACTGGCTACTACCGGCATATATTGGAAAAAAAATGTGTATTTAGAATCTCTGTTTCTTTGCAGTAAGTAATTATGATATTTTGCCAAGAGATTTATAATGGCAATAACTATCGTAGACATAATATGTACTAAATTTAAACGACCAGTTAATATAAACAACTCCATTCCACTTGTATTTCTCAGCAAATGGGAACAACGGTCTACACATTTTTCAAACAAATAAGAATTAATAAACTTACCGTCATAAGTCTTTGTCACAGGCGACTCCAGAAGATATTCTCTGGTAAAGTACGCAGGCTCCTGACTAGGTCCAGAATACGACACCGTCGAGTAACCAGTATTCTCCACTGGCACCGGTATCAGCTTTTCAGTTCTGTACCGCTGAGTAGAAGACCTCTGTACTCCGGTATAACCAGTTGGAGCAACACTGGTTGAAGCTGGACTGAATCTGGACCCGCTTCTTGAGAACTTAGTTGTAGCTGTAGATTTAGGCACGAAAGCTGATCTTTGGGAGTTCTCCGTTGGTGTATCTGCGAAGGTCGTTCTCTCGAAGTATCTTGTTGGTGTCACAGGGGCTAACGTTGAAGAGATTTTAGGAGCATTCAATTCTGTTTGCGTATTATCGTAGGAATCCAGGGTCGTTCTCACAAATTCTTGGTTTATCGTATTCTGGAAGTCCGCTGAAAGGAATTTCGGGACGTACGTCGGAGATGTCTTCGAAATTAATTCTGTTGAAGTATCCAGGTAAGTATTAGCGGTGGTTCGTGCGAATTCTGAAGGTACTGCTGTGTTAGTTGGGAAGTTTGTCGCTGTTGCCTTTGGAAGGTAAGTGTTTTTAGAATAGAAGTCTGTTTGTGTATCGTATGCGCCTCCGAAAGTTGTCCGGAAATTGTCCTGGTTTGTTGCTGTATTAGGGAAGTCTGTTGAAGCTGACCTCGGGCTGAACGTAGGAGTAACTAACTTCGGAGGTTCATAAACATTAGTATTTAAAGAATAATCGTTCGGATTTGTTCTAATAAACTCCAAATTCGCAGTATTTGCTGTGTTCACAGTGTTCGGGTAAGCAGTGGATTTCGGAACGTCATAGGTTGTAGTAGATATCTTAGGAGCATCAAATTCTGAAGTGAACGGTTCATTAGAAGTTGTTGAAGCATAATCAGTCTTGTAAATAGTTGATGTTGTTGGGAACTTCGGTGCTTCGTAATCAGTGGCTATTTTAGTAGTATCAAAGTCGGTAGCAATTTTGGTAGTATCAAAGACTGTGGCTATTTTAGTAGTATCAAAGTCAGTAGCCACTTTAGTGGTATCGTAGTTAGTTGGGTTCTTGTATGCCGTTGTCTGATCGTAGTTGACTGTGCCTCTATATACTGGAGTACTCTGATATTCGTCATAGGTGGGTGTTCTGCTAATGTCGGTGTACTCATTGTACTCTCGGCTCGTGTATTTGTATTCTACGGTGGTTTGGGCCTTTCTAGTAGGTTTGACGTCTTCTTCGAAGTCGGGTATGCTTGGAATAGGGGCTGTGATTAGTTGGTGTGCTGCTATCGCTAAGGCAGTTTCGGCACTGATATCTGAAAAGGAATTCGTTGTGTCAGTGAAGTGTTTTTGGAGTGTGTTTGCGGTTTTCGGCATTAGTGACAGGATTAGTCGCACGCGACTAAGAGTCAGCTCACACCGAGACGCGACGCTACGTTGCGAAACGTATTCTGAATTCTCACAACGAAATGTGTATCTTTTCGTGTAGAAAATAAAGTTATATTTTGAATTGCTCTATAAAAGTGTGCGCGCAGCGTCGCGTCGTGTCTCGGTGTGAGCTGACCCTAACGTCATCATGCAGTCTCATCATCCTAACAAAGTAAGTTTGTTTGTTACCTTTTCGCGACTAAACGCCTTATCGGATCTTAATGAAATTTGCAATAAGATAGATTTTAACCTGAGGAAGGACATAGACGCTACGACCAATAGGAGCGGAGCAGCAATGAAAAATGTTGCGAAAACGGGGAAAATGTGACGCAGACGAAGTTGCGCGGGACAGCTAGTAATATCATATTTCTTATGTCATACTAGATCTTATTAACTACCAAGTCTCACCTTCCGCAGTAGTCTTCCTCTCAGTAGACGTCTCCTCCTGACTCTTCAACTTCAGAAGGTCGTTCAATTGGTTCTGCTTGATAGTCGCACTGTACTTCTTGCTCTGTCTTTTGTTCTCTTCTTCGTTCGTAGCTGAGGGGTTTTGGTCTTTGGTATCATCCTTCAAATTGACTAGAGGACGTCGTTGGACTTTGTTGGTCTTTTTGGGTGCCTTAGGTTCCAAAGTTGGGTCTTCGATAGCATCTGTTAAAATTGAAATATAGACTTTTAGATACAAGTAAAAGACCGACTCAAACAACGAGACTACACATAAAGAATGAGTTTCTTTTCAGATAAGGGCCAAGAAGAACTTGCGCTGCTCGGTGCAAATCAAAATACTCCTATGAGTCTGTTTGGGGCAAGATGCATTTGAGTGTCGCGGCAAGCAACTGCACGCGCTGCGCATAAAAGGTGACTCATATTCAGTCGTACCTGGCTGGGTACTGGATCATGAGACTAACCGATATCACCAATGTCTGGCAGCGACTCTTCATCCTCATACGCGTTCGTCACCGCTTAAGGTGCAGCAGCAGTTGATGCAGTTGATCTGTTAACTTACCGATATCACCAATGTCCTGCAGCGACTCTTCATCCTCATACGCGTTAGTCACTGCTTGAGGCGCTGCAGTAGTTGGCACAGCTGTAGTCGTAGGAGCAGCTGTAGTTGTAGTCGTGGTGGTCGTGGTGGTAGAGGATACTAGGCGACGGCGACTGGCGACGCGGAACGGACGGCGGGTCACTAGCGTTGATGATGATGACGATGCAAGAGGCGCTGTTGTTGACGTTGTTGTGGCTGGAAAGATAGAGGGGATATTAGTTGTTGCTAGGAAAACATCGTGAGGAAACCAAACATGCCTGAAAGAAATTGGAATCGGCATGTTAAGCCAAGTCAGAAGCCCATGCGGCTTAAAAACTCTGATACCAGGTTCACTAACCGCACAAAAAGAAGAAGAAGTTGTTGCTAGTGGATTGGTGTAAATATAGATCTTGAGAACAAACTAAAAAATCCTTCTTGAAGTAGTTATACAAGTTCCTCAAAGTGCAGATGGATTATCTAAGACATTACTATCCTACCGACTGTGATAGCTGCCTGCCTAGACAGTTATCATAACATAGGCTAATATCTAGGGTTCTATTTATAAGCGACAGAAAGGCAGCGGCGAAAAACACTGCCGCATTTAATGAACTGGTAGTTTATTAAAAGCGGCAGTATTTTTATTTAAACGTTCATTGATCCCAAGATTTTCATGATTTTGATAATATGAACAATTTATCAGGCAATAGAATAGGGATCGTCCTTCCCAGCATACGAAATATAAAGTGTTAAAACCATTTCAAGCACTACTAATTCCATTCATTGTCATAATCATAATTAATGATGCATACAAAAGTTTGCAAAATAAACATAAATGCAAGGTCTTTGCAGACATTTGTTAAAAACAAACAAGTGCTGCCATTGTTCGGGCGCAGACCGTGAAATGGCCGGACGCTTGCCGGACGGACGGCCTGAGATACAATGTATCGTTTCAATTTATGTAGACCTGAGGGGATTCTGGGACTAGTTTTTACTGGGGCTTTGCTTGTACTTAGGTATTTTTCGTAATATCATAATTAATTAACCATTGAGAGCCAATTTGTGAAGCTGCACTGTTTTGTTTCTATACAGATTAAAAATATCTAAATCAGAATATCATTTTATTTGAGGTGAGCATGATGTGGAACTAAAGACTATCGTTAAGTGTCTAATCTAATTATTGACATCAGTGGCCCTACGTATTACGATGCTTTCCGTTGCCTATAAACTGGAATGAAACATTTTGCAAGAACGAACGAAGCCGAGATATCAGCTAGTGTCTATAAAACACAATCCCAATTAAGTTTATCTCCTTAAGTAAATGCAAATATTCGGTTGCTTGTAATCGATTCGTCGCGACGTCTACCCACTAATAAGAGGGTCGTGAGTGAATGCAAGACAAGAAATTAAGAGCATTTAATTGGTAATAGCATCGATACTTATACAGCATCAATGACGCAACGTGAGCTCGTTCTCAAGACACACTGCGACGAGATCACGACAAGACATTGATTAACTGCCTCGTTGGTCTATCTAGCGCTCGCAAGCGCATCTACTGAGCATGAGGACATGGGTTTGGCAAAAGTACTATCGAGTTTTCAAACTCAAACTAACCACTGAAAATAATTATTTCAATTAGACTATTACAGGAACTTTTGAACAGTCAAGCACCAAAAAGACGAAGCTACAGTCCCAGTCACAAGGCATTTTAACTTGTGAAAATACTGTCGTTGACGATTCCAAAGTGCAGATCTCTATGGAGAGGAATGGGCAAGGAACTCCATGGAATTTCCATCAGAATTTTTCATAAGCAGCCCAGAGTTTCGAGCTCGGTTGATGGCAACCAGCTCGCCTCCCATTACCAAACAGCTGCCTAAATATTTGGGTAGAATCAGATACAAATAAATCTGTATCAATGACGCAACTTACACACGGCGATGACATCAAGTTAACTATTCCAGTATAACACGGCCTCGCTTTGTATAGATTTCCCGTACAGTGAGAGATCAGCATAAACTGGTTTTGTACAGCTTGAGACTAGTTCGCTAGTAAGACATTGATTAATTTGATCCAATTTCTGCAGCCACGAGATTTTCATCATCATCTCTATGATATTGGCGAGTGAGATAGGTAGTGGTAATTGAGAAAGCTGATACGATGTAGATGCTGCGCCGGCGCCGACGGTGTCGTTATCAACATTGAGTTAGGCAAGTCGGGCAAAGCTTTCAGAGAAGTTTTTGTAATGTAAGGAAGCTAGTTCGAATAGATAGCCATCTTCTACTCGATCTTACAATAACGTTTCGTAATGGTCGCCTCCATGAATAATAATTAATAGCAATTTTTGGCTATGCAAAGATATAAAAGCGGAAGTTGCCAGATGCAAAGATATAAAAATCCTTAACGTACATTTAGGTACGTATTTAAAGTTAAACTTCACAATAAATTTCAAATCTTCTAAATCCGGACGCAGCTGAATACCAGTATTTTACATGACTGCCTCTCTGCCCTTCACAACCCAGTTAGTATTGGGTAATGCGA
This sequence comes from Cerastis leucographa, assembly GCA_963082945.1. Classification (NCBI taxonomy): domain Eukaryota; kingdom Metazoa; phylum Arthropoda; class Insecta; order Lepidoptera; family Noctuidae; genus Cerastis; species Cerastis leucographa. Next base: position 18,322,599 of record OY720361.1, on the reverse strand, counting down.
TAATAAATAAATAATAAAAAATAAAAATGTTTATTTCTTCACTTAACGACTTAACTATGTTAGGTTTGAAGTCACCTTTTAAGCAAAGATTTGCTTGTATTAGGTGGTTCCGCTCCTCCAGTTTACAGACATTCTACAGATGTGTGAGAAACAAGCAATAAGTTTAATTTAAGACTAATTAACATTTGTAAAATCATATATCAGCAAGGGAGCGCACTGGGTGTAGAATATGTTTGTGAGTGTGTATGTGTGTACGTTTGTGTGCAAGTGTGTTGTATGTGTAGCGCGATGGTATGTGAGTGTGGTATGTATGTGTGCAAGTTATATGTGTTTCTTAGTTATGTGATCTTGTGTAGGATATTTTCGGTCCTCTTCGCTAAGACCGGTTGTCAGACTTTGAGACCACTGACTCGCTGTAACGAATGACAAAGATCTACAAATGACAGTCTGGACCAACGGCTTAATGTGTTCTCCGAGGCATGAAATGAAGAAGAAGAATACTGAAGATTTATCCGAGTGGCTATTAAGCCATGTGAGTTTTAAGCCACAAGCTCATCCAAAAGATAAAACTTTAACATGCAAAAAAAATGCGAAGTCCAGTTTATTAAAATGCAACCAAAAACTACCGTGATTTTTCTCCAACAAGATTTAGCAAGCATTTCCGTAATTTTTATATCGTAATCAAATCTTCAAGTAATTAACAAGAAGCACGTTACCGTACGGCAATTATTTATTTATTTTGAACATACGGTAGTGTTAATGATGACACGCCAACTAACTACCGAACTACCCACTTTATTATGAAAGGTATAATCGAGAAATGTGTGATCACAGGTAATTGCTTTATGGTTGACAAAGAATAATCTGTCCGGCCTAGCATGACCGCCGTAGAAACGAGCTATGTCTACGGAAGAATCGACAATTTGACAGATATTTCTATCTTCCCAAGCATGGCGATATTAAGAATGTAGAAAAGAAATGTTTCTTTTCTTCAGTCGACACAAGTCTACAACGTCGAGCATGACGACCATATTTTCTCTTCTTTTGACATTTGGGGGTAGAAACATTACTTCTGACAAATGTCAAACTAGTCTTAATAAAAACTAAATACGAGAAATACGTTTCGTGGTTGCGTTGAGTTACGTTCAAAAGGTTGAAATGTTATGTAAAATATTTAGGTTTAATTTCGCGAAAAAGATCCAGGCCTGGATCCAAGATGCAGCAACACCATCCCGCCAACGAAAAATGAAAAACTCGTGCAATTGGCAACTTTTTTTTGTTAACTAAACGTAACCTTTTAACTTTCCATAGCAACGTCCCCGTTGCTATGGAAAGAATTTCTGTCTATGTCTTCGTAGAAACGCGAGTCGACGGTGCGCGCCATGCTCGGGCAGAAGAAATGACAAGTTGTAAAGAAACGATTTCTTGTCGTTTCTTAGTAGAATAGAGATAGAACGGTCATGCTAGGGGGGCTGTTGGTGTCGTATTGAAGATTGTCAAGTTATACAGTATGTTAGTTTAAACGAGGGACATATTCAAACCCATAATAGTACATGCTAACATGATACTAATAAAAATATAAACAAAAAAAAAACACTGATAAATAACAGACAGAACCATACCAAAATTTTCGCAAATGACACGCAACATGTATACACCCTTGCGCTAGCGACTTAATACTATCGCAGAACATGTGAGCGGGTCAATGACTCTTAGGTATAATCCATTTTCCCTTCATACTTTAAACTTACCTGGCTTAGGACAGTCCAAAATATCTAGGCACTTAACAAAACATTAAAAATTCTTCTATATACGTTATACGTTTTTTACATATTTGGGACGAGAATCGAATACTGAATACCCTCCCTCAATATGTCCCTCGTTTAACCTAACATACTGTATATATTTTACTTTTCTATGATATATGTTGGCTTTATTACCTTTTTAACCTCTGAAAGTAGCCCACAACAAGTAGCCTACTTCTATAACAGTTCAAACTTTATGGCGGATCGAAACATGAACAAGACAGCCGCGACCAACGGCTTTACGTGCTTTCCGAAGCAAAAGTCTTTCACGAAAACACCTTGCCAAGCACTGCTTAGCCTTGAAAATCGTACCTTGCGGCTGTTAAAACAAGGTGTTGTTTTGCATCCTCGTCAAAATTCAAGAAGACGTCACAAAAGACATAAATAATTAATTAAAATTACGGTACCTAGTTAATGATTAATAAACGCAGATTTTTTTGGTTGTTTTGTGAGTATTTCAGAATAATCCCCTTAACGTGGTTTAGGGAATATAAAATTATCGAGTAAACGTTTTTCAATGTTTGTATGTATGAAAGCGCGGTTACAGGGCCAGAATCAGACGGGCCGCTTTTAAAACACGGGTGGTTCACACTTACCGATTTCCGAAATAAAAAAATACCTGCCCATTTTATTTTTGATTCGGGACGAGAATCATCAGCGTAGTTAAGTCCTTGAATTTGACGAGGATGCAAAACAACACCTTGAATGTAGCCACTAGCTCTTATGTATTATTATGTCAATGGTGTTAGCACATGAATAATACATTTTCCACTGCAACCATATTATGGTAACATCTTACCACATTTCATGATTGGTGAATTATTATTATACTCTTTGATTGGTGGTTTACTCAGATGCTCAAGTTTATTACGTCTCGTTACTGCAACTTGCAGAGCAATTATTTCATTCAAACTTGTTATCGTGTGTAAGCAATCCGAATGAGTATCGAATTCAATATATTATGTAGTTCGTTACTCCATAATGAAGTAATTGCAGCTCTACTTATCCTTGTAGGGAGTCTCTTAAAGTAAATTTCTTAAACTGCCTCAACTAAAATAAATACGGAATACGGAACCTGTAGATCCAGAAAACATTTATTAACTTGTACGTTCCTAAGTTACAAAAGTACACAATTATGGGTGACCAACTTCGGTGAAGATGATGAACTTCGGTAAAGGAAAACATCGTGAAAAACCAGCATTCCTGAAAGATGTTTCTGGACGGCATGTAAAGTCATGTCAAGGGTTCATTGGTGGCATAAACTCTGACATCAGGTTAGGCAATAAAACTTAAGAGGGTGCATTTTGAAAGTAATCCTTCGTTAAGAAATGAGCTAGATTAATGCCTCTTAGGCACAGACAAAACTAGACCACTCGAATCTTACAATGGATCTTACGTTGGATGCATATAAGAAACGGCTTAACGGATCTGAATGAAATTTGCCACACAGATAGGTTATGGTCATGTTGTGTTCACTAGTTACACTAGTTAGGGTTTAGAATAAAACCATCAAATTATCAGTAAGTAGATGAATGACTTTAGGGGAACGTGCTCTCACTGCCCGGGTTAATTGTTGACTGGTTGAGACGTTACCTCAAAGCAAACGCTACGTTTATTAGAATACCACATCTTAGCCTACTTTTCTCACACATTCACTTCAACTTTTTCTGAACGAAGTCGCGGGCAACAGCTTGTATTACAATATAAATGACAACTGCACGACACAAATAAAAAAAGTACACATCACGCGCACGCACCGCAATTAAAACGCACAAATCGAACCATCACGCAACACTTTAATAATGATTGATCTCGAAACCTATAAACCTGAATGCATTGGTAAGGCTATGTCTACCAGTAATGTAAGAAATAGTTATTATAGGCGAGGAGCCAGGAAAAAAAGCAGCAGATCATCGCACAGCACTGGTGGAAAAGGACTAACAGAGCTAGAGCTGCTTGTACATACAAGGGCGGGCGTTTTGTTAGGGGGACTGCAGTCTTGTTAAACTTTACGTTCAAACTGCTGATTCTCACTCTAATTTATTCAAATGAGTGTCATCAAATCAGATCTAATTTATTCAATCAGCAGTTTTGAACGTTGAACGTTGACGTTCAACGAAAAACTGCTGTTGTTTTGCTGTTTTGACAACAGCGAGAAACGCCACACACCGTTTCACAGCTTCGCTACGTCTCCTCGCACCCCACAAGTTCTTACATAGCATTGGTGACAATCATCTCACGTTTTCACACCTACACCTACCTCGCAGCTCGCATAGCTCTCGTGTAACACTAGCTTTAACGATAACCTGTGGAAAGTCACGGTGTTAACGCGTTTCCCAATGTTATCTAGTTAACTCAGACCACCATGGAACTATGGAACATGCGTGGCTCAACCAGAGCGTGGGAACCGTAAAGGTTTGCGTTCGAGTTGCGTTTTTATGTAGAATAGCACATTTTTGTGTGTAACTATCGTGGTTGAACACGACATTCGTATAATAATTGCATAAGGCACTCGCAAATAATGAAGTAGGCACCTATTCGTAGAATGTATACTAAGCAAGCGCTAGGCTAACGCAGCGTCAATGGGACGTCTACGCGGCGTAAACATGACAAAGTTGTGTCGTGGGTCGTCAGTGACGTTTAACAGGATTTACATAAAAAAAGCTTTTCTGTCGATATCGTTGATAGAACGTCACTTGATCTAGGCTTTCAGATATTGGATCCTGCACTGTACCTGCACGTTAAAGAAATAATTCATGGACGCACTGATGGGGCCAAGGTCATAGCTAAGTTCTAAATCCAGGCCCAATTCGATACAGCTTGCTATCAATCATTTAAGAAAAATAAGAGTGTATTTCTAGCACAACCTGAACAGTGGGCAGTGAACCGCGATACCAACTTGCTGAAAGATAATTTCACCACGGCACAATCAATACATACGCGAAAAACAATAGCACTAAAGCGAGTAAACTAACACGTGGCATGAAATTCGTCTAAAAACCACATGAGCACATACGTTCATTTGGGTTAAGTGCAATCAATTCGGTCTAAATTCTCACGCCTTTGTAAGTATGGGACGATTGCGAGACAGCCTGACAGCAAGCGGCATGCGTTTAACCTTGATTCAGATGATGTCGTGATTGCGATGATATTGTTATTGTTTGAATAAACAGAGAAATTGGTATTGAGGTGTAAATCTATCTGTTATATAAAGTAACATTCTGTTAGCGAAAACGATAATGGAAAAATCAGAAATTTTTGGGATTGACAACAGCTACCGGAAAGCTGCAAAAATAAATATGAAACGTTTTTAAAGTTTTGTCTGTTGTTTGGCTGTAGGCCACTGGCAGATGTTCGCTAATTTATTTATTTATTCAGAAATAAATTAGATAAAATATTTTAAAATTAGTTTTATTTTTTTATTCTAATTCTATCGCGTCAGAAACAACACCCTGCGCTCCATAACTCAGGTTGCAGATTTTGAGGAAAAAGCAGCCATGCTAAAGTGGGAGTCAGCTAGTCACGTAGCCTGAATGACGGAGAGGTGGGCACGGATTGTCACTGTACTGGACACTGGATACCTGATAGAGGAAATCGCCGCCAAAGTAGACCGCCGCGAAGGTGGTGTGTCGATCTGGCCCCCTTTTCACATCGATAAGTCGTATGTCTATCTTGTTTTAGCATTACGAAAGCGAGCGAGGTAGACAATCGACAATCTTTCCGAATCGAAACCGAATCCGAGCGTTTCTGAATACTGGGGTTGATCTTGTTTGTGGAAAATCGCACAATATAGAAGGTTTGGAAGGAGAAATGGGAGGCCTTTGCTCAGAAGTGACACTTGACAGGCTAGCAAAATAAAAACCCGGTTGCGCCCAAGCTTTCGTTCAAATTAAGCCTTAAACTTTCAATCATGAGTTGGATCATTGATCTTGTTCGATCTAATACCTTATCAGCCTAGCCTTTTCCCAAACTATCTTGGGGTCGGCTTCCAGTCTAACCGGATGCAGCTGAGTACCAGTATTTTACATGAAGCGATTGCCTATATGACCTCCACAACCCAGTTACTGGGTAATCCGATACCCCTAAGACTGGATGTCAGACTTTTGGTTTCTGACTACTCGTAACGACTGTCAAAGATCTACAAATGACAGTCGGGACCAACGGCTTAACGTACTTTCTGAGGCACGGAAGAAACTCGGTATGTAAATATGGTCTCCCATCCACGGACCAACCTCGGCAAGCACGGCTTGACCTTAAAGATCGACCCGTGCGGCAGTTATTATTTAGCCACGAGCTTCTCGGTTTAACACCTTATAGTTATATAAGTAATTCGAGCTTAATCCATCACATCCGCAATCAGTAATTTAACAGCAACAATTTCTATTAAATTCTCTCCATTCTACTATAATCTAATATGGTTGAGTTGAATGATGGCTGATACATGTGTCATGTTCGTGAACGGGCGCTGTCAGTTGTGACTGGTCATCTCTTAGCTGCCACGGTTTATTTTAATTACTTTATTTTTAATTACTGATTTAATCTTTCACTCTGGACGCTCTTAACTTGCCCGTAATTTCTACATTGTTCTCACATATTTGTAATTCTTAACATGAATGATGTAACCAAGATTTTGTAACATATTTTGATTTAAAAGAGTGTCCATGCTTTGACTTTGACTTTATGAAATTATCATTTCTGAAACATATCATTATACCATGTTTAGTCGTGGTGGCGCCACCTTCGCTACATTCTCTCGGCCTGTGAAATCAGAGAGAGTTGACAATCACACCAACAGGATAATCAGCACCCATAATGTTTTCATAATCACCCAACGTCATCTTTTCCAATATTATCTGTCACATTCACGTCATTCTCGGCCGTATTACGTGTAGCCAATGAAAGTGAATTGCTATCGCCAACGGTCATACTTGACCGGTCGCTTTCACTCATCTCTGTTCATAATTGCTATTGTTATTGCCACTATTGCCAGTCGCTTTCTGTATACTTATTACCGTTACTAGCTTTTGCATCTGGTTTCGCTTGTGTTTTGGTCAGAAATTATCGTGAGGGAACGTTTTAAATAAAAACTATGAGACTCGGGGATAATGTACATGGCTATCCTTTTAGTAAAGGAATCGCATCCGCTCCCGGCTTCGCTCCCCATGTACGGAAATTAACCCACGTCGCGCGTCGGGGACATTTCAAATATAGTCTATGACTCTCGGGGATAATGTAGCTTCCCATTAGGAAAATTACCGGAATCGGATCAGTAGTTCCAAAGATTACCACCTACATACAAACTTACAAACAAATTTTACTTCTTCTAATAATATTATAGATTTTTAAAAGCCTAAGATTTTACACGAGAATAGAGCTTGTTTTATGCAGATTCTTTCGTGTTTTTAGTTTTTTAAAGTGTGGTAAATTGCTGTGGTATTGTAATAGATTCTGTCTGGCTTCTTTGATGTTTGTTTTTGTGGTCATCGTAGTTGACTTTCGATTTTTTTAGTGCTAAATTGAATTTTATTGATGCTTTTAATTTTTATTATGTTCCGGATTCGATTAAGCTTCCGTAGATGAATTTAACCATTTTTTTTTGTAGACAGTTTTACTAGGTTTTTAATCGCCAAACATATGTAACTAATATCTCTCTCTGACTACAATTTTGGTATAGTGGGCGCAACCGTGCGTGCTGAGCACGAGGAATTACGTTCGGTTCCCGGGTTGAACAAAGTGGTATTGCGTTTTTCCATCAGAAATTTCTTAGTAGCAGCAACGGAGTCTGGATATGTGCCCGGTTGATGGCAATAGGCTCGCCCCCTTTTACATAAATTCGGCCCAATGAGGATGTAGGTACTAATAGGTAATCCTCTGACCAAGCCTTCAGGGATTACATGCGCGATGTTATGTTATATAAAAACATTCTACTGGTTATAACCGACCTCGCACATTTTACCGCTTCACTGTTAAAAACAAAAATTTCATAAATCGACATCTCAGCTAATCTCTCACTTGGTTGCGCAACGATTAATTTCCTTATAGATCAGCCGCGAATAGGAACCAGCTGAAGAAATGTTAATTACTGCGATTACTCTCACGCGAGCTCGTGTGATGAGTCCAGCAGTTCAGCTGTAGTGTTGCCACACCAATGAAATGGTTGCAAACGACAAAATTACGTCACAGACATCAAATAATGTTAAGCAATGGTGTTACACTAAATGGCGTGTTTCCGAAACGCAGAAGCCTTCAGGATCAAAAAGGTATATTTTGGAACGGGTAAGATTGAGTAGCACTCTTATTCTTAAAACGCATTCGATTAAATCTGTGCTCTAAACTCTTAGGAATTTGATATTAATTTGATTGTCGCTAGTTTAGTTATTTCATCAATTAGGTAAATCAGGTGATCTGAGATTTGACAGCAGTTTTCATTCATCGAAAAATAAGGTTCAGTCAAACGATTTATCATCATCATCAGCCTCTAGTGTTCCCACTGCTGGGACACAAGCCTCCTCCCTATGAGAGGGAGTGGGCTGTAATCCACCACGCGGGCCCAGTGCGGGTTGGTAGATGTCACATGTCTTCGAATTTTTAGTTCTAGGACATGCCGGTTTCCTCACGATGTTTTCCTTCACCGTTTTTGAGAGCAGCGGTGATGAAATAAATTACACAAAGTAATTCGCCTGCCTGGGTTCGAACCCACGGCTTACTGCTCGTAAGTCGGGGCTGCCACCACTGGGCCACCATTGCTCTCCCCAGTCAAACGATTATTCGGTACAAAATATTACCTACTTCATATTATGGAAAATACAAGTTGATATCATTTAGTCAGGATTACCGATGTATTTTCGGAATAACCACATGCTATTAATTGATCTGAGCATGCAGATTTTCAACATATGAATTTTCTATCGAAGCTTTTATTAGGGTTTTAAGATACCTTCTAGGTAGATAAATGAGGAAGAACTCATGACTTCTGTTATTGGAATCGGTATTCAAACGATCAGTTTGGTAAAAGTTTCCAAACAGCTTAACGACACCTAGGATATTAAAGAAGGTGCACAAACACTTAAAATGAAACAGGAGTAAGTGATGCAAACTGGAATCTGTTAATCAAAAACAAACCTAATCAAATCATACACGACATGGGAAAACAAACATGTTAATTAAATAAATAATAACTAGAAAACTAATCAATTAATATCTGAACCGGTAGTAAGATTGCATATCTCACATGACAATGATCCTGACAGCTGTGACTGGCAGAATGGTGTCATGGTGCTGACGGAACCTTGGCAGAGCGTATGGAAATGATCTAGCTTGAGACATCCGACAACAGACAGCATTGAAAACAAACAATGTTTACGTATGTTTAAAAGTGTCAATCTAAGTGATGGGTTAGCACAAGGTACACAGTTATTAAGTATGAAATGGTATTCAATGTTTAGAGGGCGATGACGAAAGAAACAGGAGGTCTACTCTCTTTCTCCGAAACGTAACTTCGGCAACGAACGAAAATTAACGTAGAAAATTAAACGTAGTTACGTTAATTTTCGTTCGTTGCTGAAGTTACGTTTCGGAGAAAGAGAGTAGACCTCCTGGACCTTAAAATGACATTATGCATGAGAAAAGAAAAACTTTAATAAGAGACGGATATTGCGGACTATGGCGTGGTACTGATGAAATTTCAGGATAAATAAATTAAAAAAGACATTGAAGTCGAAACTTTTTATGACAAAATATTTAAAAGACGCGCGCACGCAAAAACACAAGTACTATTATTGTACACAACAATATAAGTTTGTTCACGACATGTGTTTACTTGCTTGTAAAATAATGCAATTTTGTTATTTTCCTCTTACACACAAACATAACGTTAGTATGCCTTTAACATAGAAGCTCACATGTATACCTTCTTATGTGGGTATGTTAATAACGTGTAACACATCGAACCCGCGGTCATTGCTACAAAAGATCATAATTAATCTGACCCTGCCGACAAACTTGCTAAACAAATACATCATTCAGCATTTGAAATCAAACCCAGCAATTTCGGAGGGGTCGAACAAATCATTTCGAGCTGGTCAAATTAGCAGGCAGACGTTGAAGCGTTCACGGTCAAGTCGTTGCCAAACAATGGATGCAACTGATCGTTTCGTCAGCCATCATTATTGCAGTGTATGGGGTTTAACGACATCATTTTGGAATACGTTTCTTAGCGCATTTGGGTTCTTTGAGCAAATAATCTTATCAAAGCTTCAAGTCTACAATTTTTTTAATACTTTTGTGCAAGCGATAATATTAAACCAAGCTCTTGGACCCTGTCTCCGGTGGGCTACTTATTTTTACTCGGGATATTTATCATGTTTACTATTTGTTATGAGTTTGCCATGCCATGCCATGCCATGATGCCATGATCACGGATCAAGAACGGTTAGCCGTATCCGGTAAATATCCCGTTTCCAGTGTTAATGATAGTGTTACCCAAGTAACAAATGTTGGTACTATAAAAGTCCTGAGAACGTTTTAGGACGTGCTAACTAGTGTTCATGATTAGTACTATAATGATGTTGTAAACGTTCTAAGAACCCCAAAAAGGCCCCAGATTTGTCACTGATTTATTCCATAATCATTACATAAAGGCTCTCACGGCGATAAATCAGCTCTAAAAAAAAAGGGTTTGCAACGTTTAAGTCACAAATTTGCACTATAAAAGTAACCAAAACATTTTTATTCTGCTATTTTGTATCTTTTTTATCATACTTTTTCGCCAGTTCCCCTGGAAAACAAAATATATCAATATAAGTTATGCTTTATGTCATTTGCCATTTTTACTTAACGTAACATGTTATAATAATGGTATACTACAAAACATTCAAGCACCGTAACTCTGCCATAACTTGTACTTGCGAAAATAATTGTATCGGTAAAATCAGTATGCTGATTTCAAATTTGACAATGCGCCCTCATAATTTTCGAATTTTAATTAAATTTAAATAAATAAAATAAGGATTTGTCCCGATTATGGCTGCTATAGTACACATTGGCTCCAGCCGTGCTGCTTATGTGATATCAGCAGCAGAAAACGGCAGCCATATTTTCTCCGAAAATGCTTTAGTCTCGTAACAGTAACACAAACTCACTTATAGAGCTATTTAGAATTTAAGTTATTTAGCAACTGCACCGGGAGTCGCTATGGTACTATTTAGTACAATAGATGAGTTTTCATGACTTTTTCAGAACTAGCCGCATTGCGATGTTGAGGAAGCTTTTAAAAACCTAAAAGGTTACCTAATGGTCTTGCAAGGTACTTTTATAGTGCAGATTGATCGCGTAATAGTGTTTTCGATACTTATACAATACTAGTACTGTAAAAGTTATTTTGACGCATTAATAGTGCAAAATAGATACATAAAAGTGTCAATAAGGTCGCCTATAGTACAAAATAGTAGCATAATCGCTTTTTTCATATCTATTACAGTGCAGCACTTTAATCATTCTTTTGTATGGTCTTATAAGCGTTCTAAGAACTAAATTATAGAACCTAGTTGCTCTTTAATCTTATAGAACCAAAACACTCTGTTAAAAACCTTTATAGTACAAGCAGTCACAGTGGTTACCATTATAGGCCTACTATATTACTGTTTGGTGATAAAACGCCTTGGTTAAAGAAGCTTTTGCTACTTGGGTAGTGATCAAGACAGCTTAAAAATTTACTATTTTATGTGTATCTTTATAGTTTTTTTTTAATATTTAAAAATGTAATTAATATGTACAGAAATAAAAAAGGAATAATAACTAAACTCTAAAACTGGGCTGGTTGGTTGTAAAAATATTTTGGGTGCATCATCTTCACGGTTACAACCAATGTCGATTTATACAGCCGACTTAACCTTGCCGAATAATCTTTACTCCACGGTTTGTACCATGTACCAACAGTATACCCGTATGCTAAGATCGAAACAAGTTGAAGTAAGCCTACCTCATTTCTTCTGACAGACTTATAGGATAGCACCAAAAGCTGCGAGTCCAAAAGACATAGTATTATTTTAGCAGGAGAAAGTTCTGGGTCAGCATACAGCGCCGGCGCATCATTAGGCCGCTTACATAACGAGGCACCCATTGTTGGGTGGAAAGTGTATGGGAACGTTAGTGTGACATCACCTTGTGTATTTAGGCTTTATCGTTTTTGGCGCGACACGCCACGTGGGTGACGAAAGATCTGGGGATTACATCAGTCGGAATCTCATGGAATTTATGTATGAAATAGTGCCGTGACTAATGGACTGACAACTCATAGGAATTAGCATGCAAATTGGAAGATAATTCTTTATGTCGTATAGTCTCCAGTGATGTTCTTACTACATTAATGTTTTTGGAAATTCAGATCATAAGAGCCATCCTCCGGCTGACCAAAGGCCTCTCCTCGTGACTTCCAGCTCTTGCGTTTCCAATTGAATTGATTAATTATGTATCTGATTAATGAAATATGAATTAAATATTATTTTATTATCTCACCCTTTAATTTTTTTTATATTCCATATACAAGGTGTTGTTTTGCATCCTCGTCAAATTCAAGGAGGTAACTATGCTAATGATTCTCGTCCCGAATCAATAATAAAATTAGTAGGTATTTTTTCTTTGAATTGCGGAAATCGATAAGTGTTAACCACCCGTGTTTTAAACATAGCCCGTCTGATTCTCGCCTTATAACCGCGCATCCACAAATACAAACAATCTCAAACTTTTATTCGATAATTTCTTATTCCCTAAAGCACGTTAAGATGGTTATTCTAAAATACTGACAAACATAAACAACCAAAAAATCAGCGTTTATTAATAATTAACTAGGTACCGTAATTTTAATTGATCATGTGTGACAACCTCCTGAACTTTGACGAGGATGCAAAACAACACCTTGTATTATTTTTACTTAATTTGTTAATTGTTATTGAATAAATGAAACGAAATGATTGAAAACTATTTTTGTTGTTGTTGAGGTGGCAAATCTTTCCTTCTATAGGCAGGTACAGTGAGGCCATAAAACTTTTCTGATAGCAAATTGGCGAGTTCAAATTCGGCATATTATTAGGTCTAAACTGTCATACTGTCTCTCTATTCCTCCACCCAAACCTGTTACTTTTTGGTAAAATACTTTACATAGTCTGTAGGAGCGATTAAGGGGAGAAAATAACCAGTCCGTGTACCTACAGCTAGATTTATGTTCTGATACGTTACTCGCTAACGTGAGCAAAACTCGTTATTTTATGCAAAGAGAAAACTCGTGACAGGAAACGCCAAGATATGAAGAAAGATACAAGGCCAGCAGGATATCATCATTATTTATAGATTTACATTGCAGATATCCAATGTTGTATTTAATACGGTCTGAATGAGTTCCATTCACAGCATGTTTGCATATGTAAGTTGTGAAGACTTCGCTATTTAGGTACGAGGTTGGGTACGAGGAACAGGGTGTAAAGTTCCTCGATACTCTTTAGAAAAGGGAAGATCCTCCGACCAGACAGCTGTTATGTCTGGTAGGCAACTGCCCGACAGTTATTGTCGGGTTTCTCTATATAGTCTTGTAAACTTTGCTTGCGCAATTCAGACCATATTAATTCTTCTGTTTTTCTCATAGATGGCGCTGTAGTACTTTTAGTTTGTAAGTTGCTTTTTGTTGGCACAAAAACACACAACACTCAACAGCTATTTGGAAAGACTTTTTCCTGACGCTCGATTGGATTTCAATAGTCTGGGTAAAAGTCAGTAGTGATCGTTTCCCTGACCTTCCACCGAATACTTTGACTAGCATTTTCTCAACTATATTGGAGTGAGTTTCCAGTATATATTGATGCGGTTGAATACCACTATATTACACGGAGTGACTGTTTAACTGACGGTATAAGACAGTTACTGAATAACGCAATACCTATCCCTTGGTAACCTTGGTTTTTAATGTATCTTATAATATTGCTACACAATTTTATTTTTTATTTGAATAATAACTATGGATATTAATATGACTAAATATAAACCCAAATGTTTCCATTTCATAGTATAATGACTAAGTGTGCTGGGTCTATATTGATTTATGTTAAGACCGAAATTTACCAATACTTATCGCAAATAAACTGATTTGATTTCATTTTTATCAGTCTATTGATAGTTTATTGGTAGACTGGTCCACCAAATCAAATCAGTTTCAAATTCTGACATCCTTGGGGATGTCAGAATTTCAAGTTATTAGTAACTAATCTATGATAACAATACGCAGTCAATAAATTATGGTTAGCTAACATAACATCACGCCTGTATTCCCCGAAGGGTTTGGCAGAAGTAAACGTAATTAGACTCCCATTTCGCCAGTTGTGTTCAAGTCCCTTGTAATAGGGGGCGAGCCTATTGCCATCAACCGGGCCCAAATCCAGACTCCATGGCTGCTATTGAGAAATTCGTAATAAAAAAAATAGTGCGTGGAGTCCCTCCGCGCGGAAGAAGTGAAACTTCGTAATACTACACGCATGCGTTCGAGGGCCACGCATTCACTCTCGTTATTTTATTGAGCTTCTAAATAATATTTTTGTTTTCTTGTTGTATTATTTTTATTACATAAGTTTATCGAGGTTATTCTACTCATGAAAATTGAGCGAAGGCTAGTCACACCGAGGAGTCGAATGCATGACTGTGTTTGCACGCCATCTTGCGTACCTAGTAGAACTACCTAGTCAAATCTTTTAATACTGCCATCTCTTAGTGAGTTTTAGAAAATATTCCCCCTCCATGGTAGCGTTAAACTTGTTGGAAGTTGCATAAGAAGTTTCACTTCAAAACCCAATTACACTTTGAAACGAACTGGGGAATCGAGCCCAAGACCTCATGCTCAGCAGTCGCGATCTCGACCATTGGACCAACGACGCTGTCAATTATGGTTACCAATCAATAAAATACCGACCACAAGAGCAGCTCAAGTTATTTGATCAAATCGCTTGACTGCATCCACTTCACATGTCTTCTAGATGGTATTGACTGCCATTTCTGAATAATATGATCCACCATTCCATCTTCCACCAAATAAAACTCTCCAAAACTATAATTCTCTTATGATTGACAGGGAAACCACGTCACATAAGAACAGCCATATATTTAACGGAGAATTTTCTTCTTACCTCCAAGTTTTCCTCAGAACATTGCGTGATCTTGGACTTGTAACGTTTCTTGGTTACGCGCCGCTACCGGTGTGCCAGATACTGTATCACACTGAACTATTAAACTGATTTGAATATTTATTAACCGTTTGTCTGATTTATTGCCGTTGGTGAACTATATTTTGTTTACTTGTAGTACAGTACTTGTAATGTAATAGCAGTATCTAGGGCAATGATGCGAGAGAGATAATTATGTCGACAACTTAGATTTTTTGATGTTGTTCGTAGTTGAATATAAAATTAACGAAAGTAAGTATTTAATTAAGTAACGAAATAAATAGAATGCGTAACATTTCATCTTTTGATAAAAGATTTCTATACAACAAAAAATTTTGGCAGTATATATCATGAAATTATTTTAAGTCATTTTTTTTAAAAGAAAACGCTGTTCCGAATTTCTTAATTTCGAGTTATGTCATTCATTGGTCATCACTATTGCAAACAAGCGATGTGTAGAAAATCGAGTTTTTTTTTTTACAAATAATCCTTTCGTATAGCAGTGCAACGAGTCAGCATCCCATGCCACACTCGTATCACCTTATTTTTTTACTAGCTGATCCCGAAGCCTTAGAATTAAGTGTGCGTTGCGGTACATAGTTTG
Source organism: Cerastis leucographa (assembly GCA_963082945.1). Classification (NCBI taxonomy): domain Eukaryota; kingdom Metazoa; phylum Arthropoda; class Insecta; order Lepidoptera; family Noctuidae; genus Cerastis; species Cerastis leucographa. Next base: position 18,306,988 of record OY720361.1, on the reverse strand, counting down.
CCAAACGGGTCGAGTTAACGGGATATTGATCCCGTGCAGTATTTATTGATTGAGCATTGACCAGAATACTTTGCAGGGTGAGGTGTTAATGCCTGCACCTTATGATTTTCTGTGATAAAAGCTCAAAATTGATGGAAAACTTGGTGTCAGATTAGGGACATAATTTGTAGGTAATATAAAAGAATTACTTGTACCTACTAGCATTTAGCCATATCGTCTAGCTTACATCGAGGAGACAAACTAAACAATTTATCCTGTACGTGGTCAGTCTTTTACAAAGCTAACATTAGACCCATTCCAACATAATAAGTATACCCAATAAATATGTAAACTAGCTAAATCTCTACAAGTCTGACATCACTACGATCTATTTTACATAGTCAGGAGATAATTTTCGCATTTATTTGACATCTGCAAAAGCGACCGACCTCCGTGGAGGTCCGTTCTGCACTGGCTACTGAGGACAACGTCCCCGGAATGTCTAGGTCGGAGCTCTAGGCTGTATCTTGTATACTTGTTTTAGTTTATTTTAGTTCTTAATACTGGCTGAATGGAGTGGTTTGCTTTGTTGTTAGGGCTGCCCACAGTGTTGTCCTGTTGTTGGTACTTGAGAGTTTTCTGGTTCCGAAACTATTCAGCTTTTTGGTGATGGCCAAATTGAACTTCGTTTGTAGGTACTATTTCTTTGTACTTCGTTTTTAACTGAAGATAAAATCATTTTAATTACACTTTTGTTGTAAATTTCAGTGCACTGTGTATTACAGGATTCATATCAGGTGGCCCAATGAATGTAAAGTGTATTTACCAAATGGTGTAGGTAATAAAAAAAAAGGAGATTGACTGTATGAAAAACTAAGATTCCTATAAGATGTTTTATGGCAAGCTATGCCCATGACATCAGTAAATGTCATTCCGTAATTTGATTGTATAAAGAAGAATGTTTAAACAATAAGCCTCTTGATTGTACTTGATAGATGTCATCGACAGACGTGTAAAAGATTACATTTCACGCCTACAGATTTCCATGAAAGGTATTAAGTCCATGATAGGATCGACCCTATCATTCATCTTTTAACCTGTTTAATTTATACTTATTTGATTCTTTTATATTGTAAAATGTCTCGTGTTGCGTTTATTTTGAGGTCGATGATGTCATGTGGTTTGCTTCGATTAAATTAAAACGTAAACAAATATTTTTGCTGTTTTTACCGATGACAATCCGAATTAAGATTCAAGGAATTATTTGTAATATCTAGAATTGGTATCAAGCTTCTTTTTCCTACGTTTTTATTGTCATGAGAAAAAGGTGCATAACATGTTGCGGAGCTAGTTCTAGAAAGTTTATGATGGCGATCGAGAGGTCATGAACTTGTGAGATAGATGCTTGTCAATTTTATCATCAACAAGCGATGTGTTTAAAATTGAAGTCTAAAACAAAAAAAAGAAAGATGAATGGTGATGATGATGTTAAAGATAGTATCCCATCACCCTTGGAAAGATAATTCCATTAGAATATTAATGAGACAAACGTACTTAGAATAAAAATTAATGGTTATTAATTTGCCTGCCAGGGCTGCGGGTTGTTCGAAAGAGATACCGTGGCCCTGGAACACAAAGGGCTAAGAAGGAACATGGCTGGGTTTCAGTCAGTACAAGTCTGACACTCCCTCCCGCTCCGCCCAGAGCGGGAGAAGTCATTTGATGATTTCCCATCCGTAAAAAAAGGGTTATTAATTTGGACCGAAGAGGAAGGTCAAAGAAACGATGGATGGACTGTGTGAAGGATGACATGGGTAGAAAGGAGATATCTGATAAGATGACAAGTAATAGAGAAGTATGGAAGACGAAGATATGCTTGCTTGGGATGAGGGCACGAGAATTTTGGACCGAACATGAAAACCAACCTGTACTTAAATGCTTGTTCCATTCCATCTTCCATTAAAAGAAAGCAGAATAAAAATGATTAACTGTAGAGAAAACATGTTTTAATAAAACGCTTGGATTCTACTACTGTATCAATTCAACTTAGATATTGAACTTTATTAGACCACCTTTGCCAAATATACAATGGAACCAGACTTTCATCTATGGTGAAGATAGAGAGAGTGAACAATTTCTCTTGCTCTATAGTTAGGGTCATGCTCTATGGTGGCAATAGTGCAATTTTATGTAATACTCAAAGGTGAGAGAGAGGTGGTTTTATTTGTGGCTAATATTCAGCACCGTTTTGTTTAATGAGTGTTATCAGTATTTTTAGCACGGTTTTTGTTGGAGTATGAGCTTGAATAAAAGTTTATGATAGTGACGTCTGGAGTGAATCGAAGAAAAACTACATATCGTGCCGACTCCAACTTATCAGTAAGTTCCAAAAGGTTCCTGCTTCAAATATAAAATTAAGGATTAATATCCAAATTAAAATAGATTGATATAGAGAAAGATTATATTAAACATATTTTTTTTGTGGGTAACTAGAAAAACTTAAGTAATTTGTGTTCAGTAGGCCTTATTTCGAAGCACCTGGAAGTCATGGTGAGAGGCCTATGCCCAACAGTGGGATGACGCAGGCTAACAGTATCAGTATCATTGTAACATTATCGGTCGAACTCAAAGTAAATTTATGGAGAAGGTTCCAAATTCACCGCATATGTTTTCGGATTGATCCAACAAGTTAGTCTGAATCGATTTGAATGTCAATTGCTGGTAACACCCAACAAATCTGACACCCCATTGTTGTAGCTAATAGTGGGCGTTTATAATGTATAATGCTTAAGTAAATACATACATTTATGATAGGCCTAAAATATTGCGACCCACTGGTACATGAAATGACCTCCAAAAATGGCAGTGTTGCTTTTCTGTGGTATATTAGTATCAGCATAAGCCAAAGATTTCAAAATTTGAAGTATTAAATCGCTACTAGAATTGTTCTTAGGCAACTTTGAATTATTCCTGTTAATATCGTATTTTTTTAAAAATTGGAAAATGTGGCTCTCTGCCGTCCCTTACGTGACTGTCTATCTTCGAACTATCTCTTCTATAAATAAAACGTGAATTAAGGCTCTCTGGAAAATGATTATCTAGCTATGAAGACCCTAAATGTCGAACTGAGTTTTTCAATCAATTCCTACGTTGGCGTTGGTAAGCCAGTATTCCACGTCTTCCCTTCTAAAGTCTAATGTTAGCACTTACAACTATCATTACACCATGAAATCGTGACGACCTTCGATTTCCACTCTAGGAGTAAGGGCTCCGGCGGAAAAGATCCGTTTGTTTTAACATGTTTTAAAATTTACGTAAACAATAAATTCCTAAATAGTTATTAACTTGCGGTATTATAATTTTGGTATAGAGGCTTTGTCGCTCTCTTTCATATGCGAAGTGTTACAAAAATAACTCAAATTGTGTGAAAAAAGTAGCTAAACAGATGCTGAAATATTCATTAAATTTAATAACGAAGGTTCACTCTTTACACTGAGTGCATGCATACCAACCTTTATTCAGTTTTAGAAAGTACAGAAGCAATGTCAATCACATCATGTTCTCTAGGTAAACAGCAACCAGCTTCACCGCAAATTTCCCTTCAGCTTTCCATGGAAACTGACAGAATCTACAGAAAATAAACACAAATACGAGTAGCTTAGAGCAAAACCGGACTCACCGTTTGCCCCCCCAGACCGCACTCGAACAAACTTGCGAGTCGGGCGCTCAGTACGCCGCACGCCGCTGTTGAACGATGGCCGACGCGAAGCATTTTCAACCTCATTCTTCGCAGTCGCACCTTTTTTCTCAAGCTCAGCCTCTTTTCGCGATTTGAATTTGGAGTTCCCGCGTCTAGTGAAGTTGTTTGTGGTGGTTTCTATTTTATCTGTGGCGGAGTCCACCGTCTCCGTTGTGTCTGGTGGCGCCGTCGCTTTTGTACGGCGAAGGAAATTGCGTTTTGCAGCCTGTGGACAAAAATAAATGGTTAGTAAAGTTTTATTTTATTTAATTGTAAAATTGTTTTCTTGTGTTGAGTCGAGTCTGGGGCTTGACCTGAAAGGAATGTTGTTTATTGCTAAACGGAGTTACTACGTAGAACTATTTCGTACTATAGCTTTGTTTGTATTCCTATTTGTATAGTCGTCACAATATCCTTAAGTTATCAATATGTGAACATTATGCAAAAGTCTAGCTTGAACTTTAAATTACGCAATATTTTTACTGGTGAAGGCATCTACAGTTATAAATTGTATAAATTAAATTGAATAAAAGCTTTATTTAAAATTCAGTGATCCAAAAAAATAAGTATTAATAGTTAGAATGAAATTGTTTTTCATAAAACCAACAATATATACTTGTAATTTTATTATTAAATGTTGTTTCGCAATTAAGAAATAAGCACTTATAGAACTTTTACGCATTAGATATAGCTATTAACACCGAGTGATGAAATAAGGATTATAAACATTTTTTTAGAACTAATTGGCAATTTCCACACTGTATTTACTTTTTACGAAATAAGTCATGGTTTGTCTATGGTCAAATTAGTGTTGAGGTTTAATGGCGCGAATTACCCCGAAGGTGACGTTTGATTGTGGTCTAGGGATTATTTCAGCTCATAGAAGTTGTAATACAAGACTCTGCGGTTTCCGTTGCGGTTGAAATTACTGAATCGAAAAAATTGTGACCCACATTACCGCCTACTTTATTTGTTTAAGTTTTGGATTAAATTACTCACATCCGCAGTTTAATGTTCCAAATAATGAAACATTAGCAATATGACTTGCAATGTAGCCGCTATTACCGAAAATTAAATTAGAGTAATTGTAAAAAACTGCATTGTTTTATGTACCTACCAGCAATGTGTTGGCCATGAATGTAATTATATTTGATTTTTATTCGTAGATACTTTTTATACTTACCTACACCCTTTAGCAGTTTAGTTTTCTGATAAAATAGAATTATTTCCAGTGAACAGTACCTACCAATAAATTAAATAATTATTGGATCTGGTTGTAAGAAGATCCACTAAGATAAATCAAGCCTGTCTGTTGTTTTTTTATGGGAACGGACGAAGATTACATAATTCAATGGAAATGAGGTCCTTTTGTCTATGGTCATAGAAATATGTAAGAAGAAAAAAATCGATTACCACAAACTTGTTTTTAATCCTCACAAATCACGTGTTGAAACTTGAATTCCAAGTTTCGAACAGAGCTTAATATTAAAAAATATACCAAATAGCCATCATTTGAAATTCTAATGTCTTATGTAATGTTTTTCTTAGGACAGATTTAGTGGTTGTAAATAAAGGTTTTATTGGCGTTGGTTTTTTTATGGAAAATGTTGGAAAATTCCATAGATTTTTTATAGCATTTGGGCAACGTGATTTACACATCACGTGTAGCTTTAAATACTAAGACAATTACTTAAGTTTGATAAGGTGTTTGGTATTTTTTTATGTACCTTGAAGATCTATTGGGACACGATTGAAGTATGTAATGATAATAATCCTAAATACTTATATCCCGGATTTCTCTCAAACAATTTCGCAGCCTATTCAATAGTGCCACTTTATCATATTATAGTAGGTATGACATGACATACAGTTCTTTTTTCCCGAAGTCAGTGAAAACCAGTCAAAAACTAGTTTGGGTAAAAAATAACATATTACATAAAGAATTTCTATCTCATTTACATTTTAAATCAGTGTTCGTAGCTTCATAATATTCTGTTTTATGTTCTCAAGTTTTAGGATGGTCTTTCTTTTCTCGTCTTTAAAGTAGTTTTTTTTTCTGTAATTTAATTTATCTTCTCTTTAATTTATCTTCTGTTTTGGATATGTTTATCATATTTTACACATTAAAATTCTACATTTAAAATTGTTGTCGGTGCAGTGCGATACGAACATAATTTCACAAATATTAAAATCTTATTTCCATTCCAAATGTAAATAGATTAAAGAAAGTTTATAACATTACATTAACTTTTCACAACTGACAAGGCTGCATACCACAACTTATCTATTTTACAAAACAAGAAAAGAAATCGCAAGTACGCGTCGCGCTGTTGATTCTGAATCATAAACAACTTAAGAATATTTTTAAATTCATTCACATCACCAATTAACGCGTTATGATTGAATCATAAGGTGAAATCTGATATTAATTAAACATATTTCGGACAATATCAGGGTTTTCTTGCCTGTGGTAAGTAAGATACGGTCGGTTGCCGCGCTAACTGAGCGTGACTGCTAGAGGTTTGTGATGGATGAGCGGAGCGGAAACATCTGTCATTGTAGTTTTATTTGTAAGATTGAAATTCGAAATTCAATTATTCTTTTGTTTTGACGTTTGCGCGGTTGGTAAACAATCGTCAGAGTTGAAAACGTGCAACTCAAATTGATTGGACAAATGGCTTTCGTGTTTCAATGTGTTTTCATGAAGCTTTCATTATCCTGGCACTAACATAACTAGATGAAGTAGGTAATCGTACTGTAATTTCTCTTAATTAATTTAAAGTGATTTATGGCTTACAATAACACAGGTGTTCAGAGTATGTAACCAATACCTCGTAAATCTCTTGCATAACAGGTTTGAGACACTCCTCATTACTCAATCCGATAATAAAGGTTATATGCTAAACCTATGGTCTCTACTGACCCACTAAACCTTGGTACAAAGGTGTATAGGCACAGTTGTCAAGTCGGGTGATATAATAAATTAAAGTCTATGGTTTATCTAAGTCCACTGTGTAGTAACTTTGGGACTTTACTTGGTTATATAAAATTTAAGAAGTTGGATAATATGAAACTTATTTAGTGGTTCTAAGCTTTAGCACAAATATCAGTATTTGTTTCAAGATTCTTTCAAAATGTTAGGACACGGCAAAACTCAGAGGCCCGCGTACCGGTATGGCCAAACTTATAAGAATCTAATATTGACAATTCAATTTGTGGATCAGAATAAGGATGCGTGCAGACTGAATCAATAGTTTGTCAGTTAGATAGACTATAGCTCTAATCCAAGAAAGCACTTGCTAAGCAAAATCTGTTTTGTGTCTATTAAATTTATGTCCGCACTGTCTAGAGTACAGTCGAGTATTGATGTTCTATATTATCAGGGTAAACTGTTACTTCGTAGTGTTCTTAGGCGTAACAATGATGAAGCATGTTTATGTACCTGTCTCAATTGATTCATATCTTGCCAACAATTTTAAACGTAAGGTCTTATACCGTTCGTCATTGGCACACCTTATTTAATTAGCATTTTCTTACTGACTCATTTTAAATAAATGCAGTATGAATGCACCACGTGGTTTTACGTTGTGTAAAATTTTTGTGATGCAATATCTTTTGTCACATTCAGCTTACATACAGGAATTTCTTATTTATAAAAAAATTGTCCTTATGTGTTATTGGTTACGACTTATCAGTAATAAATAAGCTGGGTGTAGTCTCAATACGGCTTTAATATGGCTAGAAAACACATGACTACTGATATAAGAATAAGAATAATTTATTGTTTGTTTTGAAAAGTAAATTCAATGCATTGCTTCCTGAAACTTACACTAGGATTCCCTGTGATATATACAAAAGTAGGTATGGATGAATATATAGACCCCAAAATGATGTATCTACAGCCTTAATACGTGGATTTTCATTTATGTGGTTACTTCTTATCTACCTCATATCAGCAGCTAGCAGTAAAAAAGTGCATCAGCAAGCGCCAGTGGTTTCTAGATTAACGACCGGCAATTTAACCTTTTTTACGTCTCAAGTTTTTGTGATTTCAAAATCATTGCACATAAGTTTCAACACCTTTTAAAAGAGGTAGATAATCATGTCACATAACATTATTTAAACATATTTATGCACTTGCAGAGTCTATTATAAAAATTATGTCGCAAAAAAGATGTCGTAAAAAATCGCGGATTGCTCCAATGTGCACTAAACCTTATATCGTGACAGGCCCATTATGGTACTTATGTCGCGAAATAAAAAATAATGGCGGCAAAAACGTTGAGTATTTTAATGATGTTTTGATTAACAACTGGTTCTATAGTTGTAGGATTAAAGTTTTATGTTTTACTTTACATGTTTTGTTGGAATTTTCCTTAAGAGATCCTTTTGTACATTTTAAGATAGAGTTGAATTAATATAAAATGATACCAGTTACTTAGGTACCTATTTATGAACTTTTCGAATTGCAAATTCTTAAAGCACCACATTCTGCAAGAAGTACATAGGTACGGTATATATCAAGAAATTTCATCAATAAGTTTTGCTATGGGCAGTGTTCGGACCTATTTGCCTAGTTTGGCCATCCTTAGTACTATAAAGACAAAAGCTAAGTTTTCATTTAGGTACTTACTTGTATTCATATTTCATCCCTTAGCAATTACTACACCCAGTGGCTACAACGGGCTGCAACTTGAATGATCAGTAGTCAGAATTTCAGCTTGTCTAATCCTTACAAATAACACTTCAAACCTTGTCCTAACAACTAAAACAATCGTAGGTAGGCGTACAGGTGGGATGCTCAACATTTGTAACATGATCACACTACAACATCACTCAAGGTGATCAACCAGTAATCATCTCGGCACAGATTATAACATACTCTTGTAATTGCGACCATACTCGTTCTAGTGCCCTTGGAATATTTTATCGTGACTGAAGATTTAATATTCCAATTTTAAACTCAGTAGGCTGTAAGAAGGTAAACAATTAATTATATTTGCGCGCCAATTTAGGTTAAGTTTATTTGTATTTCCGTGTCGATGGTGGTGTAATGTAGGTTATGAAAGAAAAGTAAAGATTGCTCTATGGTCACTGGGTTAAAAATTCTTCGTTTGAAGATCACTATGTTAAGAGCTTGGTTTCTTTGATTTATGTTTTCAGTTAGTTAACATTGATGTCGTAATGATTATGTAAATTGGCAGTAAAGCTGTCACTTTAAAACCGACTTCAAATATAAAGAATTATGTTTTATTCCTGTAAATATGTTAATTCGGACTATTTAAGTAGTTTCGGCAAAATCTTCTACGTTTTTTAATAGTTGCCTTCTTTTTTGTATCCTTTAATTTATTCGTTGATCATGTAGAGTACATAGGCTATTTAGCATTTAGTTGACTTGATAATAGGGCAGATTACAATAACTGGTTACTCTAAGATATTATACAAGGTGTTGTTTTGCAACCTCGTCAAATTTCAGGGGGTGGACACGAAAGACATAAATAATCAATAAAAATTACGGTACCTAGTTAATTATTAATATACGCTGATTTTTTTGTTTGTTTAAGTTTGTCAGTATTTCAGAATAACCCCCTTACCGTGGTTTAGGGACTAAGAAATGATGAAATAAACGTTTGAGATTGTTTGTATGTGTGTAAGCGAGGTAATAAGACAAGAACCTGACGGGCTGCGTTTAAAACACGGGTGGTTCAAACTTACCGATTTCCGTAAAAAAGAAAAAAAATATAAATTACCTACCCATTTTATTATTGATTCGGGACGAGAATCACTAGCATAGTTACCTCCTTGAATTTGACGAGGATGCAAAACAACACCTTGTAGATACTTAATAGAAGCAGGTTATGATAACTATCATAGTGTTTACTGGCGATCGACGCATTCCTACTGTGAAACATACATAACTTTATTCAAATGTATTAAATTAATTTTAATCCATAATTGTTAATTTCATTATCGTAATTGCAATTGAGACAATAATCTTATTAAACCAGTCATTTTACGTGTTCCTCACTTTGGATCGGTCTGCTTAATTTGCCTTATGAGCTTAATTAACGTGGATGGGTTGTTTTGCCTAAATTGTGTTGAGCATCGGACGGCCAAAGACAAAATTGCCACGAATGCTCAAATAAACAAATAACTTCTCATAATTTCAGACTTTTGTCAGTTCATTCCAAAACAAATGAATTCGATTTTTTTTTTTAATAATCTTACGCGAAACGATTATTTTGAAATTATTTGATTTTTATAAGGTTTTTTTTTCTGAAACTCCTTACATAAGTTATTAGAAGCTAAATTATTAAATTCTGAAAGACAAACAATAACTAATTGGTACAACATAGATAGGTAGGTACCGACATGTTCACTAAGTTACGAACTATCATTAATCTTTGTTTTATGCCATCCGAATGCGGATAGACCTTGTTGTTTTTTTTTGTTTTAGTTCACGAAGTCATGTTTGATTTATTTGAACGACAATTTTTTTTTAAACGACTTGTTGTAAATTCGTCATCTTCTTCACAACATAGCCAAATATGGATAGAAAAGCAATCAAAATTTCTTAATGATATAGGAAAACTAAAATGAAACCAGATTTTAATCGTCAGTCCAAAAACTTAAAGGCTGTATATAACAATACCGTGTACGTACGAATAAAAAAACACGGAAGCCATTTTGATTGCAAGTTGATTGGTATCTTAATAATATCAAGCTATACTGTGTTGTTTCAATTATGTTTATGGAACCATCAGAGACCCTAGCACGAACGAGCGACGTAAATGTTACGTAGAACGATTTTTTATTGAAAATACAAGTATTATTTGGACCCCCTTTTATATTTAGGCGTATCGGATGGCTGCGCCATCATATTTTTTATACATTTCATAAATTTTTACTAACAGCGGCTCCTGACAATGTCACTTAGGAGCCACAAGATCCATGCAGTACTGTATCTTATAGCATTTTGGTGTCAGCATTTTCGCATACAGTTTAAAGTAATTAAAATAATATTACGCGAAACGATTATTTATTTTCAAACTTCAAATCATTCGTATTCATGTTACGTTTGCATCGTGCGTTCGTGTAAGGCCCACCGATATCGAGTGTTGTTTCAATTAAATCTATAAAATCATCTGGTCGCCCTTGCGGTACCAAAAAAGGCGCCAAGATTGCGTGCATCATGGTGAACCGGGCTTTATTGTTAAGGAATTTGGCCTTTTATGAGCACTAAAGATAATAGAGGAGTAATTCCTGTACTTTTAAGAACGTTCATCGTTTTAATCTCAGTCATAATCTAACAAAAGTCATGTAAGCTCACAATTTTGGGTGGCTTACGGATTTATCGTTAGCCAACCAAGAATTTTCAGAGCCTTCGGTGTGAGGTATTGTAATGTTCCATTCGAGAAAACATAAGATGTAGACTTTACTTTACTTTCAAAATGCTTTTCTCATTTGTTTATCAGTAATGGCTTTACAACTAGGTATGTTGGATGTTAGCTAAGCTAAGCCCACGTCGCGCGTCGATTATCTAATGCAACATGTTTACAGTACCTATAACGAAGTACCTAAATGACAGCATGTGTGGGTTAGGTTTCATAGGCTACCTTTCTTGTCGTAGAAGGTTTTCTAATTCAATCTGTAATGTGTTAAATTGATTTGATCAATCGCTATAATATCGAAAATTTGAGAGTAACATTTACAAAAAACATGTTGAAATTTTTATCTCCTTCTCTCTCTTTTTATCTCACAAAACAACATGTTTTTCTTTTTCACACGCAGACATCGTAGAAGACCCCAAAATATGTGTCACGGTCCTCAATCCAATTATTTGTAACTCCATACGTATGGCAAAACCCCTTACTAAACCGTCACTGGGCGCCAAAACACCAACGTAGCATGTTTAGTTGGCGCCTTAATCGGAACTAGCACCTTGTTTTACAAAACAATTTCAGTAGGTATTTCACAAAAATGTTGACAGAGCGCTCCTGTCACTGTCAAAAAACCGCGAAAATACCCTTGTAGCACTGTAGCTACATGCATACAACATGTACATACCACATGTAAACACAAGTTTTCCGCTACCCTCATGAATGTATGCTCATCGCGATCCAACGACTTGTGAATCGAGTTAAAGGTCATTTTGAGTGCTGAATAACAATGTTATTGCTTGGCGATATACGGAGCAGGAATTTTAAGTGGAACCTTTTATTTTCCTAGTAGTGCTTTAAATTGTCTATGGAATCTTTGGGGTTTTCTTATGAAGAAAAATGTGTTTTCAAATTGTTGTGGTCGATTTTTTTGTGAAGGTTAAATTGTTATGGAGGAAATAGAGTAAGTAAGTAAGCGGTGGATATCTGGATATAATTATTTTCTTGTAATATTAGGTTTGTCTACTATTTTGAATAACGGCGTCGCGCGGGTATTTTTTTTTTGTTACACGCTTGAAACTTTATTTCATTCAATTAACTGTACTTATGTATTTTACTACAAGATCTTTAATCTTTAAAATTATATATATATTTTTTTTATGAATTATAAAAACATCGTTATTAAGTCTTTAAGATAACTTTTCACTTTTTTTTAACTAGGAAGTATTTAAAAGAAGCATAGCTCAACTCACGACTGTACCTCGATTTGAAATGCCTAATGCATTCATTTCGAATTATAATCACATCCATCCTCATACAAGTGCTAAGTGTCTATGTTGTCTATGCATCAACGAACGCGCAAAAATTTTAAAATATTTGTTTGTACGAGGCGGAACGGTTGGCCATGAAACCAGTGGCTTTATAACCACTCGTAATAAATATGTAAAAACATACGTCCTTGTGATGTACCTATTGGTAATGGTGGTCGGTACCATTTAGTGGGGTATATCCTTATTTTTTTAAAGGAATAACTAACTGTTATACCTAAATTGGTAACTGAAGTTCATACTTACATGCATGTTAGGTTTAGGTTGCCATCTCCTTGGTTTTGCTCAATCACTTGTGAATTTTAAACTAAGGTAAATTAATAAGTACCTTATGGTCTTCCTCTCTAAAATGTTTGAACATGTATCTAAATATTATCTAAATTTTTATGTATCATGATTGTGATTGCACAAAGTCGCCATGACACCCATGACAGTTTCTCATTTTCCCGCGCAGATTGTGACAGCTAAGTCTAATAATGTGAAGTTTTGTCGCAACATTTTACTCTATGGTATTCAGAAGTTAACAACTAACGTTTTATACGTTACTTGGTTCGTTTTATTCTGTTTTGCGGGGGTTACGTTGCCATAAAACAATATACATGCCATAGGCAGATCAATTTAATTAATATGCTCATTTCGATCGCTAATTAGTTACAATCTGAATCTCATCACTGGCACCTACACCTAGTTTAGGAGTCAGAGGTACTTATTGTGACCTTGAAATAAGGCTTATATGTTCTTAGCTTTATAAATATTGTAATGTGTTGGCTTTTTGCTTGGAATTAAGATTTTTTTTATTTTTAAATCGCTGTATTGTCAAGACTTGCTCAGAAAAGACAGATGCGCAAAACATTCTGAAAAAAAAACAAACCAGATATCTACAACATCCAGTTTCGATGTTATGCTTTAATTACGCATAAATCAGTATTCTTTACTTGTAGGTAGGCTTTTTTATTGGACTCACTATAAACTAGATCTTAGTCCGGATAAAAACAAAAAACATGAAACATAACACCCAGATTGCCAATCGACCATACTAAAAAACGTTCATGTTGAATGATCATTCCCATTTTAATAAAAAAAGGTTTTTATGTAACAAGTTGCAAAACTACGCAGTACTTATTTCATAATGAGATCTCGTATTCGATTTGTGGAATTTTTAACACGTTAGATTTAAATCGATGTTTCGTTTAGAACTACGAGAGTAGATCACATTTTAATGATCAAAGCCAGTTTTTATCGATTGTTATTAAGTTAATTGGATTGGATTCATCTCTGTATTTTTTGCTAATCATAACGATTTGGGGGGTTATGTATATAATATATTTGATTCATATCAATTCATTCAAAAGCATATCAATTTGTCTAATTTGACACTTCTTCTAAATCGATTACCGATTAAATTTTATATCAAGAATCGATTTTACGAGGCTGTTTGTCATGCTAGCCAGCATTACTCGGATGCCATGCGTGGGCTTTGGTCGCTTTGTTAGTATTACATAGCCCACACATTAGCATAACGGCCACATAGAGCCAGTTGTGTAACGTAATGAGATTAAATTCCTTTACATGTGAATAAGTTTTGTTTGTCCTTTGCCACTATATCAAAGACAGCCAAATTGTTTTTTTTTTGCAAATGGCATTTCGCAGGTTCCCTTCACCGGCCTATGCAGTGGGTGCTTTGAGCCAGAGCCATCATGTCTCTCTCCTCTTTACTCGTTTTAAACAAAAGTTGCAGATATAAAAAATAAAGACCAAAAACTCTCATTGTTACAGTGGTTGTTACACTCTTTGATATCTATATATATAAAAGAAAGTCGTGTTAGTTACTTCACTTATAACTCAAGAACGGCTGAACCGATTTGACTGAAAATTGGTGGGGAGGTAGCTTAGAACCAGGAGACGGACGGTACTCCCTTTCTTCTCCTAAAATTGTTTGTCCGAAAATCATTATCCATAACACGTTTGCTATAAACTTCAGTAACCATAATGTTCAAAATCCCGAAATTTTGTTTAACATAATTATATTGAGTTCTAAAAGTATTCTGTCATAATATCGAGTACTATAATAATTGAATCTCCTAATTTTACATGACCTAAAGTCATATGTCCTAAGTATTGTGTAAAATAATGTGTATTATTCCGAATATTCATTTATAATAAATTTTGTAGTCCTAAAACATTTGCTAAAAATTAGGTTTTAGAGACAGAAACGAATCGCTGTAAATCCGACTCCACGCAGTCTTGTCTGCTCTACCCCTAGAGTGTAATTTAAAATCGCGTAGGTGCGGAGGGGCGAGGCGGCCCGCGAGTTGAGGAGCAGGTGGTTGTAACACTTGCCGCCGCGGCTGAGGCTGGCCGGCTAAGCCGGCCAGCAAGCCGAAGCTGCGGTGGTGAGCGTTAAACCCATCTGCGACGATAAATTCGCGTGGGACCGCCGGAGCCCCGCAGCGCCGGAGCCGTGACAGAAACCCTGCATGTTGCATGCTTGCTTGCTTGCTTTCTTGCTTGCATGCTGCATGCTGCGTGCTTGCTTGCATGATGCATGCTGCGTGCCTGCTTGCATGCTGTTTGCTTGTTTGCATGTTGCATGCTTGCTTACATGCTGCATGCTTGCTTGCATGCTGCTTGCCTGCTTGCTTACAAAAACCACATGTTCACAATCAACTGCTTTATTGAGTACATGTATAATATATTTATTTATGTGTAATAAAAAAAGAATATTATTATTATAAATAAACATTATGTAATTTGAATTTAGGACTTATAACTTTTATTGAAAAGGTTTTTATGTCTTTGGTATATTATTGATTGTAATATTTATGACAAACGGATTTAGGACATATTATATTTAGGGGTTTCAATTTTATGGCATGTGATATTATGTGATATTAAGTTCGGGTAAATTATCATTCGGACAAATGATGATTAGGACAAAAAAAGTTATGGCACTTAAAATTATGGATAAAAAAGTTAGGTGACACAATAGAGAACCAGACGGACATAGGATACGGTAGGGTAGGGTAGGTAGGTAGGGTAGGGTAGGGTAGGTAGGTAGGGTAGGGTAGGTAGGTAGGGTAGGTAGGTAGGGTAGGTAGGTAGGGTAGGTAGGTAGGGTAGGGTAGGTAGGTAGGGTAGGGTAGGTAGGTAGTGTAGGGTAGGTAGGTAGGGTAGGGTAGGTAGGTAGGTAGGGTAGGGTAGGTAGGTAGGGTAGGGTAGGTAGGTAGGGTAGGGTAGGTAGGTAGGGTAGGGTAGGGTAGGTAGGTAGGGTAGGGTAGGTAGGTAGGGTAGGGTGGGTAGGTAGGTAGGGTAGGGTAGGTAGGTAGGGTAGGTAGGTAGTAAGGGTAGGGTAGGGTAGGGTAGAGTAGGTAGGTAGGGTAGGGTAGAGTAGGTAGGTAGGTAGCGTAGGGTAGGGTAGGTAGGATAGGGTAGGTAGGTCGGATAGGGTAGGTGGGTAGTAAAAAGTGCATTGCAACGCATGCTGGGTACAGCTAGTTAGTAAATATAACGTAAGGAAGCTTTTGTACATAAACGTCCTGCATATCCGTTTTCATGGAGTATTTTTCCCAAGTTCCATATTTCGGCTATCTTACTGTTGTAAAAACTTAGTTTGGGCATTTTAATAAAGCTGTCTCTTGAAAACTTTGATCTTTAGATACTCAGGAGATTTGACAGTTAGACTCGGAAGGCATAATTGTCACCTTCCTTACACAAATACTGTGAACGTCTTTGTGGAAACTATAGATTATTGATAATTTAATTAAACCATAAACAATTTTACTACGTCTTAATCCTGACTCACAGAGTCATGATGACTCACTTCTTCATCTGTGTCGGAACTGAGGGTCCACTTACATGCCATTAGGTTGCCCAACCGTGTCATCAACCACATCTTACCATATCCGACCATGTGATGATGTGCAAACAACAGAAATTTCAAAATTAATATTTTTTTCGACACAGTGCTTAATTATTTCACATGATAAAACGCATGTAAACTCTAAAATTAGGCATAGACCTACTTAAAGTACCCGCATTTTAGTTGTGTAGTTGTGTAATAGGGGGCGAGCTACAACCTATACTATATCTACTTGCAAAAAATTGTCCTATAGCAACCACTGTGCATTTATAACATTTTAGATACTGGCAGTCTTTCTTTTTGCTTTCCCTCCAAAATATTTATCTACATACTAACTACAACCATAGCGTAAAGCCGGCTATTCACACAGAGGCGTGGCTTGTTACACACGTTACACGTTGTTTGACCATGAATGGGATTTGCATAACGTCTGTCGCAATACGTCAAAAAATGGCGGCAAAACCTGAATGATGAGCTTTCTATTTAATTAGATGTTAGATAATATTAGTGTTCACGGCTTCCTGCTAAGCAGATTTGTTGAGGAATGTGACATGCGCAATGAAGTCTTGTTTAGGCATGTCAGTGCGGACATTAGAATCGCTTCATTCGTGCCTTAAAAGGGAATTCTTATTTAAGATTGCGGTAATACCTTATTCTTTCGTATACTCCGTTAGTATACTAAAAAAAAAACGGAACACAACTATGTAGTATCGGGGTTGAGAATAAACATCGTACACGACAGAAAAATTGTCAAAGTAAATTGATTAAATTATGTCGATGTGCACAGAATATGTAACAGCGTAAATCTAAAAAAACTTTTATTATTAAACAAACAAAGAAATACCGGATGACAGCAACATTGCGATACATGAATGTATAATCTGAGATCAACATCGTAAAAATTTTCACACGCACTTAATGACGACAGAATTACTTAACAGTATTCAAGTTAATTCATCTGCATTTATGTCTCAACGGAAAATATCTTCTAAAGTACAGGAAATGGTCTTATTACACAAATATGCTACACTGACCATACATATTCAACCTTCTTAGAAACTCTTTAAGGAAATCCATAGACTAAGCTTACTGAAATTAACATTTCAACTAGGCAAAGGAATTTAACAAAAGGTCCTGTTCAGCCTATTCGGGGCAAAGCGAACATTACATAAGTCATTACTTCATCGGTTAATGTAACGAGAATGTGAACCAGTTAATAAACGAGTTACCGGTTAATTTGCAAATTACCGAGAACAGTGAGAAACGGAAGCGGAAATGTGAAATTGCGGCAACACTATATCAGTTTTTTTTTTATACCGTGGTAATTTTAAATTATCATAAAATTGTAATAAGATGGTGCTCAAGCTATATTACTTTCCACGATTATCTTATCTATTCATAATTACTTCAGTAAAAAATCTTCTGTATTTGTCCTGGTGATTATGTGCTACGTTTTAATTAGGTAGACGCAGCGTTAACTTTCTTACCGCATAAATAATGAGAAATATATAAAACCACGTTTACTAGTCTATACAGAAATGGAATGACGTCATAAAAAAAATATGTTAGCAAATTGTTACACATTTCTTCTATTTTTAACCGACCACGTCAAGATTCAAAACCCAAAGGGTGAGTGAGTGGCAACACTCATGAACTCAAATAATAGGTTTATTTACTATACGAGCTGTATACTCAATCACCTGTAAATATTGCCCGACCAACATTACCAAACATTACCAAAAGTACGAGTACATGATCGCACCTCGTTATTACGAAACTCTTCAGTAACTACATCGAGGTGCTATTTACTTTTATGAAGTAATATGAATGGAGGGTCCATACGGTATTCTTGTAATATATCAATAAGCTTTAGTATGAGTGTCATACAATGTAGACATAAGTACTTTTATTTGATAAAATAGTCTTTTGGTTTTATATTTTGCAGCCATATCGCTTTCCAGTCTGTAGAAAAATTACGGGTAAAAACAATTTTTCTAAATCTGAATGCCAAACTAAAACAGTGACGTAGTACTTTCTTATTGGTATGAATTGCATACCTAGGTACTTACATTAAAGCAGTTTTCATTTACATTTAAAGTATTTTTGTTTCGCTAGGTGCTGTTTTAGGTATATCGAAATAAGATGCAAGTCATCCCCTATAACCACACATTCTAAATTGCGGGTGAAATATTCGTAGTTGATGGCGATAAATGAGTAATTAGAGAGGCACAAAAAATAGAAGAAAATTTTCTACTGCGGATTGGCCGTTTTGGACGTTGCGGTGGCCAGCGAGGTCACCAGATCTCACGCCCCTGGATTTCTTCCTGTGGGGTCACATCACATGCGAAAGGTTATGTTTTATGTAATTTTGACGATTAAGAATCTCTAATACTCCTTGGTTACATTAAAAAAAAAACTACTTTTGATTATGATTTAAGTAAGATACATTCGAGTACTCCATTCATTCATACATCTTAGTCCTACCACAAAGAATTGCTAGCTCAAGAAACGACCTACTTACAACCAATGAGATTAGCACAAAAAGCTGCCAGTATTAAATCGAGCTATAAATTAGGTGACCGATAGAAAAAGTGCCAAAGATATTTTATTGATGTTTTTGCTCTCCTACGTAGGTATACGTATGAGGAAGCCAGTGTCGATGTGATTAGGTTCTTCCTATATCTTTATAAGGAAAGTAGGTAAGTGTCTTGCGTTTTTCCAAAAGGTTTTAATGGTATACACTTAAAGCTGTATATTTTCAGTATAACATGACCTCGCTTGGAATAGATTTCCAGTTCAATGGGAGATCCGCATAAACTGGTTTGTATAGCCGGTCGCCCTGCGTAAGTAATTTATGGACCCAACAAAATGGAGATCATATACCTACTAATTATAAATATCTTAACGATAGTTCTGGATTCGTTTCTCATTTGAAATCTTATATCATTATAAATCGGAATCACGTTAGCACGTAACTCCAATCAGTTATAATCTGAAGATTTATCCAAGGCCGTTTTAAATGAATATAAATCATATCATTAAATATTTGATTTATAATATTAATTTGGTCGGCCTTTACCTCGTCAATAAGTTAATAGAAATGAAATCATATTTTATGTCACTGAATAATGTGATCAAAATATTTGTCAATTCTATTAGTATTAATTGCATGCCTTTGATTTATAAAAACTTACAAAATTTTGCTATTAAAAAAAAACGACCTTTTAGGTTTATCTTGGTGATTTTAATTTTATTACGAATTCGTATGATGTACCTGTTAAACGTCTCTTTATTTATGGCACCATTAACATAAATAACGAAATCAAACCTATGATTATAATCATAAAAAAATTACCCTTATAATAATAGATACTGGCAGAAACGCAATCACTCATTCGAATCCATAGACCACAAAAAAAAACAAGATTCAAATAAAAAAAAAAGCAACAGTAATTAATAACAGAGCGTTGAAATCAAAACGTGTCACCATCTCGATCTGACGCAATCGTTAGATAATATCTCGCTAAACAAGTCATTGCTCAGAGAAAGTAGTTTTCTCTGCTCGGATGCTGCGCGATCTGTGGGTGAAATGTGCGCGCAAATTAGATGGATTGATGGGTTGGTTAGCATGTAGCTGTGTGAGTAGCTATATAGTAGTAATTTGCGATATAAGCTCTTATTTCGCGTAAGTGCGGATTTCATAATGGGTAAGTGTACTATATACTGTGCACTATACTCTCAATAAAAATCTATGTCTTAATATTATATCCGTTCGATTTCGATCAAAGCTATATGTCTCTACCAACAGGAGAAATAATATAATTAATTGGAAAATTCTTAAACGTAAAAAAGAAAACTATGGTTTAAAGCATTATTAAACCACAAAGATAAGACAAGACAAGACTGTTAGGCAAGACAGTATAAACACGTTGTCAAAGCAAAGAATGATTACGTGCTTCTCTATAAAACCACAGCATCTTACGCATTACCAGCCTTATATTAACAACTTGCGAACTCACAAGATTCCAATATATAATATTATTTGTAATGAAATCGACGGCCAGTAGCATCGTGCATCGCAAGAAACCGGCCATTCCTCTCTGATGCGAACAACTCTCACAGTTCGCGTGGGAACCAATCTTTATATGTATACACACTATGTATTTATGTGGTCTAGACATAATAAATTATTATATAGGTGTCTACTACAGTGATTGAATGATATGATGATGTAAAGCACCCTTAACTTGTTGCACTTTATCTCCTCGACACATGGTTTTTATTTTGTACAGGCCCATACCTACCTTGAAAGTTTTTAGTTACGGAGAAATTGGAGGCCAAAGTTCCAACTTTTTCAATTTTTTTTAACCTGAACATTCCTTGACCTTCTTTGACCCGTTTAATATTTAATGCATCCATCAGCACTTTGTTTTGAGTGCGATACATTGAGTCATATCCACAAAAAAAAGTCTTATCCCGTTTTTGGCAGAGTTACTTAGTCTCGATGTACAAAATGCTTGGTTGACGGCTTCATGTAGGGTTGATTTACTTACACCTTGTATACTGATGGAAAAGTTCAAAATATGGTTGACATAATTATGTTACTGAAAATCTCATGTCAATCATAATGAAAGTAATCTTTTAAATAAAGGGTGTAAAACACCTCTTAACGAAGCCGGAAGGCACTGGTTCTCCCTGTCATTGTGATCATTTTTTTGTTGTACACCATACCTTCTAGAACCTTCTAGTTACGGAGATATTAGGGGTCAAAGTTCCAACTTTTTGACAAGTATTTTTTTAAATACAAGTTTTTAATGTAAGATTTTATACTTTAAACTTTGTGCGTTACATTGAGTTCTACCACAAAACACCCCCCAAATAAAAGTCGTTTCCCAGCAATAAATTTTGCGTAAAGTTACTTAGTTTCATGTACAGAATGCTTGGTTGATGGCTTCGTGATGAATGATTTACACCTTGTATAAAACGATTTGATAGACTTTGCCGCCTCTCCAAATTTTCTGACACACAACAAGTCTAGTCATAAGTCCAATGTAATTGGAGAAGAAACGATTGCCAATTATTGTCATACTAACGTATTTCTTTTTCATTGTTACAGATTAACATGGAAGGTGGATGAAGCATGACTTCGATAGCCAGATTCATCTGGTGATATGAAGAACAATACTTAATACAGAACACCATGGGGACCTTGGCAATAAAGTTCGAATAATGTTGGCGAAGACTGAACTGAAGAATTGCCTACCAATGTACGAATGTACGAAGAAGGACATGGGGATTTTAATGAAGAATTTTGGAGAATGACGAAATTGTATGATGAATGAAGAGATTGTAAAATAAATCAAGTCAATTTGCGTGTTTCCTTGATTGACCCTGAACCCTTATTCATTACCCTTCTTGACTAACTAAAATACCAGTCGTAGAAAAATGAAATTAAAAGAAAAATAAGAATGTTTACAGAAAAGATGTAAATATTGAAAGTCGTGTTTGGCTGTGGTGTTACTTTTACTCCGATCGTAATAAAAACAAAATATTTGTGATCAGAACTTTCACTTTTCGAAGATAAAATGCAGCAGGTATAATAGTACCAGTTTTACATAATATTGACAAATAATTTTATGAAAGAGCCGAACCCAACACAACACTTTACTGTAAAAGAAAGTTTTTCAAAGACAAGTATTTTATTGCAAATTGGCAAGAAATGGTTTAATACAACGGCTAAAGTCGAATATCTCTCTTATATTTCTATGAAGAGTTAATATGTAAATGACAATTTCTGCTCTCGAATGCCGAAAGATAAAGCAATCGGTATTTAGCGGGTAGTTTTACTTTTTACGTAGGATTTGATTTAACACAACAGGTCATCGGGTTTAAGTGCCTAGTGTGATGCTATCTTTCAAAATTGAAAGGAAATACAATGCTGATTCTATCTAACAAAGACCTCTGCTTACCACACAAGGAAAATAGCTTAATTGCATGTTTACAATTCCACACAAGACATAAAGCAAGCAAAGACCTCTGCCTACCACACAAGGAAATTAGCTTAATTGAATGTTTACAATTAAGCTATTTTCCATGTGTGGTAGGCAGAGGTCTTTGTTAGAATCAGCATTGTATATGCTTATTCTAAACATACAATTAAGCTATTTTCCTTGTGTGGTAGGCAGAGGTCTTTGTTAGATAGAATCAGCATCAGCATCTAATTGATATTCATGGCAGCGTCTGCGAAACCGGCCCACAAGTGGGTCGTGGATGATACAACACTCGTAAATTATTAGCTAGTATTAGAGAACTCAAGACTTTACGTAAATGGCTACTGAGTTATTTTGAAAAGGAAATAGGGTGAACTTTGAACACACTCCAAATTGAAAGAACCGAAATTGTTGATAATACCATCTAAAATCACGTATCTGGCGGTATTTCTTCAGCAAATTTAGGAACAAAATACGTCCAAAGTTACTGGAAAGAAGTCTGATAAAAAACGTAGATCGCCTAAAATTTTGCATACAGCATTAAAATGTGAAATCAGTCAAATTGCTTGCTAAGACAAACAGAAATCATCGATGTGAACAAAATACTATAAAGTTTACAAATAAATATTATAAAGTTTACAAATAGTAAATCATCTCAGTTCAATTATTAAAGATCCATTCGAACACCTATTCCATGTTCACACAGTAACCTGGTGGTGATATCACAGAGCTAACACCTTAAAACCAATCAATATCAAGGCTGTTTGAACCAATACACAAATACAATCTACATAGTACTTGCTAAGCTCCCTACGGCAGGCACCAGAGAGAATGATGAAATCACCGACCCTATATTAAGTACGATGAATGAATAGACAAAGACAAGTGTGTAGGCAGGTTTGTATGTATACGAGAATCACGAGCACCTAGTATCTTAAGATGCGCAGGAGTCACGACTTTTCGTCATTTATTACTGTGAGTACATAATGTGGCCTAGGGTTTGAACCCTGCAGCTGCTGATGACAAGATAGAAGCTAGTATTATATCTCAAGTTTTGAAGTATAGGTACTCGTAGTAGATAGACTATAATAATACTGTAGTAAGACACTCAATATTAGGCGAGAGTCCGGAATCTTGTTTAAAAAAAACAAGTTAAATGATCTGGAAACAGAGTTTTCAATAAACTCTGTTTCCAGATCATTTTATTTTTAGAACTTGGAACAGGGATTAGGTTAACAATAGAAATGTACGATTTAAAACTTCCGACCCGTACCGGGATTCAGGCCGAACTGGCTCGATGCATAAAGAGTAAAGCCTTGTATTAATTAGGAAACATTTGTTGATAAACACTGTTTTTAAACAGTGTTTCATCATCTCTAGATACAGTTTATAAACAAATGTGATGAAACATTGTTTATGAAACATGTTGCAGTGCTCCCCAATCGAATGGAGAGCAAGCCGAAACATCTTGTTTATAACCAAAAGTCAACAGGTGTGGACGTGTGTTGCGCGAGTTTATTAACATGGAAGAAGTGTGGTCCCACAACCAGGTTTCGATGCTCATAGAGCTTTATCAACAGCATCATGTACTTTGGGATTCTTCAAACAGAGATTATAAAGATAAATTTAAAAAAAACCGGCCAATCCGTACCATTATTTATAAAAAAAACGACCAAGAAAAATCACTTTTATGTATTAGAGTCCCCATAAATATTTATTTCATTCTGTTTTTAGTATTTATTGTTATAGCATAAACAGAAATACATTTTCTGTAGAAATTTCAACTGGCTACCTATCACGGTTCATGAGATACAGCCTGATGACAGACGGACGAACGGACAGCGAAGTCTCAGTAGTAGGGTCCCGTTTGGACCTTTGGGTACGGAACCCTAAAAATGATGCTTGGGCCGATATTGCTGCAGAATTGAATATGTCGCAAAAGGAAATGGAAACGAAGATGCATACTCTACTCGTACGCTCACATAAAAAATGAATTATTATGTAAGCAGCATAGAGCATCACTACCTCCTCGGGCGACATCCTAGCAACAACTGACAAGTGTGGACGGCCATGTTTCAGAAACAGTGTTTACGGTAAACTTGGAGATAAATACGTCATAAACAGTTTATCAACAAATGTTCCTAACGAATACCAGGCTTTAGTTACTAAATGCTGACAGGCAAGTCTGGATAGCGGTTAGCCATTTGAGGTCAGCAAGGTATACAGTACGAAATATTGATGTTAATTAAAGGAGCAGTTAGTAAATCAGCCATGTTTTTATTATAGAATCCACCTTATTCCTATGCGCTCCAAAATTGTGTTCATGACGGCTCCAAAACAAAAATGCTATTGAATAATACTGAATAAAAGCTTTTTCACGAGCTCCAAAAATTTTAAAGTACTAATTCCAAAAAAAATACCACTTAGTTTTTAGCGTGCCTAGCCTTTTCCCAAACTATCTTGGGGTCGGCTTACAGTCTAACCGGATACAGCTGAGTACCAGTATTTTACATGAAGCGACTGCCTATCTGACCTCCACAACCCAGTAACTGGGTAATACGATGCCCCTTGGTAAGACTGGATGTCAGACTTGGCTTCTGACTACTCGTAACGACTGTCAAAAATCTACAAATGACAGCCGGGACCAATGGCTTAACGTGCTTTCCAAGGCACGGAGGAAACTCGGTATGTAATCATGGTCACCCATCCACGGACCAACCTCGGCAAGCACGGCTTTACCATAAAGATCGACCCATGCGGCTGTCATTATTTAGCAACAAGCTGCCCAAGAGACTGGTGGCGTTGCCTCGTTGTACAGCAACACTTAGCCTCTGGCCAAGGTAACAATGTTAAAGCTAACCTTTGAGTCACAGGAAGCGTCATGTTCGAAATTTTCCTAAACAGGCTGTGAGCACTCGGACCCCACGGCCCCCGAGTTCGGATCGAAAATATGGTTTTCACAAAGGTACCTTATATTCACGCCTGATGCGTCCGACACTAAATGCCTACCTATCTTCCAAGGAAACAATGCCATACCGTCCGGTCTTTTGCTATCGTCTCGCGTGCCAAGTCATTGGCTTCTAAAACAGCTGGAACGTCGACGGTGATAAGAGTTCGTTGGATGTTGTCGTTTAAGTTCCACTTACCTACCCAGAACACTTAATATACACACTTAATTTCTAATAACTTAATTACATTTTTTATAAAGTCAATAGGAGAAGACTGTCATTTTTAATTCTTTTACTTCATATTGTGTGTTACAAAGTCAATTTGTGATAACAGAAAGTGCATTGTGAGATTATTTTTACAATAGCTATAAGTACACACTTAGATTAAGATTGATTTTGTGACTGTGTACTATGTACCTACTTAAACTATTTACCACGACATTATAAGATTGATGTTGGCAATTTGTGTTTTGTTGACCTTACGCAGTTTTGTTTTGGAGCCGCTGGGAAAAGTTTTTTTTTTAAAAAATTAACTAATAAAATTATAGAGCTCTTGGGAATCAATGTATGAAAAAAAAATGATTGAAGAACATTTTGGAGCGCATGGGAATAAGCCACTAAAAATACTGCTATAACGAACTGAAAAGAACACCATGAAAAACCATGAATTATGATTTTCCATTTATATAAAAACGACTATCTCAAAAGGTAACCCTGCTTCTTTTTCTAGTTACTTTTGACAGCTGTCTTATTAAAATTTCAGACTATACATCATTGTTGCAATTACACCTGCAATCCTTACTAAATCCGTATTGCAACTACGGGTAGATATCAATCAACCTATGATTAACTGGAAACTGCTATCGATATAAACCTAGCTTACCTAACTTTAGGTTACATTTAACGGCTGTTCTAAGCATAAAAGTGAAGGGCACAAGGCATACGCTGACAGTCTCATGTGTGATTAAAATTCTAATGCAATGCGGGTCATTGCTATTAGATTATATTGTTTAGGGTAATTAGGTCACCTGTGACCATTAGTAACTAAACTAAGCTAAGTCAACCGCAAAATTCAAGTATCCGTTATACTCAATTGTTAACCTTAAAGGCTGAGTTTCATAGAAGGACTGTCCGTTTACCTGGATAGATAAATATAATCTACACAATAAAAATTATAGGTATGATACTAAAAGAGACCTTTATTTTACTCTGTGAAGTCCTAAGGAATCTTAATTACCTTCCACAACGTTTATTTCGAGTGCTTTAGGCTGATCGCTGTCTATAAGTCAGTAAATCTATTAAGCAGTCATGAAACTGTTTTATATTACAGTTAGTTCGATAACTATGAAATAATCGTTTGTCCTACTGTCGTTCCACGAGAATTCTGTTTTACGCCTGAAGGCAATTCTATTACAGATTTACTATACAGTATGCAACGTTGTTTACTTTCAAATTTTAATCTAATCATCTATCTGTCCTGAGTTTCAATACATCTTTTATAATGACTATACTATTCTGAAAGTCAAAATCAATTAAATCTGTTAACGGCTGTCAAATATACTGACAAATGATTGACAGTTGTTTGTTCTGTCAAACATTCTCATGAGATTTGACAGTAGATAAACCAAGCAGAGACTTTATCAGCTCATCAGAAAATCAGCTAATCTTCGCATGTTTGAAGCCTACTAGAGGTTTAATTTCAAAATCATTGAGAAATCATAAATATCTGCGTATTGGAATCTTAAAGCATTCTAACAGATCGTTAGGTTCGAATGAGTCAGACAGGGCATAATGAGTACTTTTGAATGAATTGAAAGTCTATGCACAGAGCTTTAAGAATCTAATGGCGCTTGGATGAGATTGTCGAGAGCGCACTTCAAACTCAAAATATGTTATTTTACATAGGCCTAAATGGGCACTAAAAAAAATCGATAAAAGGGGCACGGTTCGGGTTGGTCGTTTCCTATGGAGAAGAACCGGCAAGAAACCCTGAGTACTCTCTCTTTGTTGGTAAACTTTTGAGAAAAAAAATAAGATGGCGGGGTTAGTCTAGATTTTTTTCACTAAAGTGTACGGCTCTACATACCATTGAAGACGGGTGATAGTTTGGGCACAACATACAAGTTTTACTGTTGCCTAACAACTAACGAGAATATATACGTTTTTAATGTTGAAAATTGCAATGTTTAATGCATTTAGAAAGGATAATAAATCACCTCGTTTATGCACTGATAAATAAGCAGTTTAGTTTCAGTAATAGTTTTAATTTAGACATCCAGTTTTTTGTAAAATGATTGACAAAGATTATGTTTTCGCAATTTACGAAAGAATTTTTTCATGTAACCTTTTTTTCGATGTTAATTTTTTGCCATAATGATCTCTTAAGATTTTTCTGTTTTCAATTATATTTTTTGCACATTCGATGCGCAATTTCTAGTGAATGTCCACACAGCCAATGTATTTATTTTAACAAGCCACTGAGAAAACCTTTTGACTATGAGAGTCAATTGTCTTTCAATAATAGACAACTATTGTTCCGAACACGATAAGAAATAGTACAATACAGCTTTAAAAGGTGACGATAAAACATCGATTACGATAATCAGTACGTAAAAAGATTTGGGAAAAGTATTTGCGGTTTCTAGGAAAAAAATCTAATCAATGAAAATAGATTTGTCACAAAAAGCGTGGTTCTCACTCAATGAAACCAGAATAATTTGTTAAAGTCACTTCGAACTGAATGTTAGTATAATGTTTTGAGAACATAATTACTTAAAGTTATAGGACGCAGTATTTTTTTTTTAATTCTTCGCGCAGTGATAAATCGTTCAATTACATCATAAAATAAGTCATCAACTTCTGTCAACCAGAATTGTTTTAAAAAGTATTTTTGTCGACCAGTAAAATGACTATTCCAGGTACTAATAGATGCCAACCTTGTAACTTAAACTAAAAATAATATAGAAATAAGCACTTACCTGTGAATCCCAGGCTTGATTGAGCACAAACACGATAAAAAAGTATCAATTTGTGCTAAATTGCGTTAAGTTTAAAATTACAAGGATATTGTGACGACTCTGTTGATAAAAGGGGGGCGAGCACAAAATATGTCCGTCAATATTGTTACAACTAAAAAAACATAAGAAATAAATTCTAATACTTTATTACAAACCTTTTTCTTTGAATGTTACAATATTTCATTCACATTATTACAAAAAACATCCCAATCCTAACCATCCATATGTACATTTAATGGTAACGATTAATAATTATTAATATAATAATAAAACCTTTAAATAAGTGTAATCTAAACATAACCTATGACATTTTGTAAAGTGAAAGTCTGTTCTACCAAAACGAACTAATAAATACAATTATTTGGTACAATAAAACTTTCATTAACACCTAGAATATTATTAAAGCTATTAAAATCTCTAAGAAATATGACTATAATGATGCTGTGTACCTATATATACAAGTTGTCCCATCAGTATAAAAGAGTATTTTCAAAATGATCATGTTAAAATATTACGCCTTGAAAGATTAACGAATGACAATTTTAAAACTTTGCATTTTTTTAACGGTCATATTTCGGATTCGGACGAAACGCGTTTGCATTGTTATAAACCAATTATACAAATAATATCAGTCGTTCAAGTTTTTATGGCCAGAGAAACCGGATCCTACCAGTGGGAGCCCCATAAATCTAGTAATAACTAGATTCAGCCGGACTTTTAAGTGTCTCCGGTGATGGGAGGTGTTGTTGTTTTTCTTGGGAAGAAAGCTGGTCTAAAATTGGGTCTGATTGGTTTGAAATAGATTTTTCTTTCTGTTGTCGTCTTTGGACTTTCTGTTGTGAACGTTTTAGCTGTAGTGAAGGTTTTAATAACTACTTTGGGTGAGTTGTTTTTCTTCTTAAGATCTACTGGGACGTTTTGAACTCTGTTTGCACTGAAACGTAATTTAGAAGGACTAAAAGTGGTTTTGTTTGCTTTCTGGTTTAAATTAGATGCTACTGTCGCGTTAAGTTTCTTAACTGTTCTGGGAGCTACGCTTGGCCTAGTAAAGTTTGAGGACTTTATGATAGGTCTTCTAGGGAATCCGAATTTTGCCCGTTTGGCGTCTATCGGCGATATTTTCGCTGTTGTCGTTTCTTCAGGTACTGTTTCTGTAGTTGAAGGTGCTTCTGTTGAAGTAGTTGTTGGGCTTTCTGTGGTAGCTTGTGTTGTAGACAGCATATCTATGACCGGACTTGAAATCGACGGACTTTCTGTTGTTATGGTTGTTGTGGGTGTAGTCGAGGAAATAGTAGTTAATGTCGTAGAAGAGGGAGAAACAGTTGAACTTTCAGTTTGCGGCAACACTGAGATACTGATTATTGGATTTTTCACTGTAGCTACTTCAACGGCAGAGCCGCCGTTAAATTCTTGGCCTTTAGCAAAAGTAAGAATGCTACGACCTGACTCAGGTTTCAAGGGGGTTATTTTAACAATGTTAGCTTCGTCTTCTTGGTTAGGTACTGATGCAGAGTAGACGACAAAAGGTTGATTTTTATCATCATTAACTCTACGTGCCATTAGTGGGTTCTCAGTTTTGAACAATCCTTCTAAAGGTAAAGTGGATGGGTTAGTAAGCATTGAACGTGGTGTTACTATTTCATAACTTTTGGCTGCTCTTACTTTTTCATTTTCGTATGCTGCGGGGACGAATTGCCAGGAAGCAAACAGTGGTCCGTCGCGTTCCTCATCAGTTTTGTTTTCTTCATTTACGTAAGATAAGAAGTCGTCGTTGGGTAGATGTTCAACATGATCTTGATTTTCATCGGCTTTAGAATCAGATACTTTCTTGATGTGCCTGTAGGCTTCGTTAACACTCTCCGACGCAACTAGATTTTCTCTGGGCGCGTCAGGGTAATTTTCAACTAACGCTCTCGCATTTCTTGCCTCGTCAATACGTATATGATTTTCAGGTGGGTGCTCAACTGGATATACATGACCATATTTAGTCAAATAAATTGGAATGTCATCTTCGACTATTTTGATAAGACTAAATCGACTGACTTCACCAATTTTATCAATGACTGGCTTCTTTTCAACCATGATTTTGCCTTCTTCAATGTGAGTGGTTTCATTATTTTTGTTTATGTGGTGTTTATCTAATTTTGAGTTTACTTCAACAACTCTTGTGATGGAGAATAACTTGTCGAATTGTGTCTTTATGATAGGCGGTGGTGGCGGAGACGGCTCAGTGGTAGTAGTTGTGGGGACAGTCGTAGTAACTGGTTCAGTTGTTGTTTCTGTATTAGGCACCGTGTACGCAACAGTATTTTGTACGATTGTTGTTTTGAAATCGGCTTCAGTTTGTGAATTTGTAGTAATGTCTTGAGTTGTAGGGTAGTTTGTAGTGCCCTCTGTACTCTCTAAGTAGTCATCAGTACTGTTGTCTACTTCCATTTGGTATGTTGCTGTTTCCGTCTCATCAGTATTTGTTGTAGATGCATCCTCAGATGTCGTAGGCTCTTTACCGTCAGTTGTAGAAGTTACTGTGAGATAATCATCATCAAATGATGTAGTGGTTTCACCTTCAGTAATCGCAGCGTTCGTAGTTGTTATATCATTAGATTCCTTCTCAGCTGCTTGAGTTCCATTCCTAATAATAATTAATCCAGTACCTTTAGGTCTAGGGGCTGCAACAGGAGAATTGTAACCTGGTGGGACGTTTTGCACTCGTTTTTTACCATCAATAGCTGGTTTGTTGCTAAATCTAGTAATGATTCCAGTTCTGTTTTGGGAACTTGAGAATCTTTTCGGAAGTTCTGTTGTAGGAATAGAACCTCTGAATGTGTTTGAGTTTACTACGCGGGGTCTAAAACCAGGTCTCCTTGTTGTGAGAGAAAACTTCGTCGGTGTCTCATCTTCATCAACCGCCTCCTCATCATAATGTCCTTCTTCTTCTTCATCTAACAATTCATCAGAATTAGCAGCTTCATCTCCTTCTTCTATAGAGTCAGGTTTCCTTGTAAAAAGTTGGTTAGGTGGAACAAAAACGAATGGATTATCTGATTCTGGATCTTCTTCAAGAAGTTCCTCATCATTATATTCTTCTTCATCCTCGAATCTCTGAGTGGTTCTGAGAGTAAAAGGCTTTCTAGTAAATAGTTTAGAAGAGAATGGTCTCCTGGTACTTCCAGATGGTCTGAACAGTGGTCTGTCTGCAGTCGCAGGACTTGTGTAAACGCCAGGATTATATTTCCGGCTAAACACTCTAGTGGTAGATGGTACAGAAGATTCCGTGGACGGTGTGTATAACCTCTTACGTGGCCTGTAAGGTAACCTGGTCCTGCTCGATAATGTGGTCGATAAAGTAGTGCTGACAGTTGTAGTTTCTGTTTGAGGCTCATCAGTTTCATTTACAGTTGATTCAGTTCCAGTAGTGTTTTTGTTTTCTGAAATGTCAACTGACTTTCCTTCAGATATGTCTGTCACCTCGGATTTTTCGTCTGTTTCAGGTTTTGAGTCTATTTCAACTTTATCTTCCCCTTCAGACTTATCTGAACTTCCCTTATTGTCTACTGTAGTTTTAGAATCACTGTCAGCACTTGCTTCAGTAACAACAAATTTGGCTTCTGTAACCGCTTCTTGATTGTTTTCCGTATTTTTAAGTTCATCAGTTTGAGCATTAACATTAGATTCAATGGTAGTAGAAGCTACCGTTGTGGGTTCAACTGCTTGCTCTACAGGGTTTTCTTCTTCCTTTTCTACGATTTTTTCCGTGACCTCTTCCTTAGTCTCAACGTTTTCACTTTGTAGCTCCACCTTTACTTTCTTTTCTTTGTAAAATTCAGTTACTTCCTCAATGATTGGTTCTGTTACAGTTTCAGTAGTGGTGGTAGTAGGACGAGTCTTTTCTCCGTAGTTTAGCTCTTCAGTAGTAGAGCTTCTAAAAGTATTTAGTAAACCAACAGACTTGGTTGTAAGTTCGGCGTCATCTTCAGCAGGCTTTAGTTTTTTACGAATGATTTTGCGAATCCTCTGAGGACCAGGTGCGGTAGGTGCTTCAGTGGTAAGAACTGGTTCTGGAGCCGCAGTTGTAGAGGTTGGCCTACGTCTGATAACTCTGAACCTCTTTTTACCAGAATCATCAATTGGAACTGTTTCAGTGGGACCATTGTCACTATCGGCTGCACCCGGAGTTCTAAATTTCTTAATAATAACTCTACGTTTAGGTGCTTCTTCAGTTACTTCGCTTTCTTCACCATCTTCGTGCTCTTTCTCTTCTCGGGCACTTTCCGAAAGTAAAATATCATCAATTCTACCTTCAGGTTCATCATCATCATTATCATCGTCATTTGACAAGGTTTGCTGTGTAGTTGATTGACGAGACGGGAATGGTAACTTTCTAGCTATAATTCTTGGTGATAAGGTGGATGTTGGTCTGGATCTACCAAAAGGCAGACGAGGTGCAATTCGTTGGGGGGTTGTAATTTCTTCAGGTGCTTCAGTATTTTCATCATCCTCTGCGTCAGGTGAAGCAGTTGAAGATGACGACCGTGTGAAAGGTCGTGGAGTGAATCTTGCAAATGTTGGTCTCCTCTGAGCAAAAGAAACAGAAGCTGGTTGAGCGGTGGACTCTGTTGTAGTACTAACTGTGAAGCGGCTTCGTCCACGCGGGAGAAGGTTTGGTCGACTAGTCTCTACAGTAGCAGCAGAACCTTCACTATCAGGTATCGCATCAGGGGCAGTGCTAGCGAGGGGCCTGCGGAAACGTCTGTCAGCTCTAGTACTGAAGCTAGAAACTTGTCGCGGAACGAATTGTGGTTCCACGTCAATAGGAGTCAAAGAAATTACTTCATCTGGGTTCAAAATTTGGGGTTTGAACGATCCCCTAGACACAGGAGAAGCAGCGGCGGGAATAGAGTCGTCACTTCGAGCAGTTTGTGATGCTTGGAACCTACTTCTAAATCTCCTCCCGACCGGGCCAGTTTCCCTAGGTATAACTTCATCAACTTCGCGACTATCCGGAGTAGTGGATCTAATTTTACGAGAGACTTCAGCAGAATCGTCTGAATCCGAAGATATTTCGTTTGGCCTTGACAAAGGTCGCCGACGGTTCACAAAAGCATAATTCCTGGGACTCACCTGGGTGGTGCTTGATGGGGCTGCTGTACTTGTAGATGGGGTGGTGGAGCCTCGTCGTCTGATCAGAGATCGTCGAGTAGGGATACTTGGAGGTGCTGGAGTCGTCGTAGTGGTCGTAGTTGTTGTTGGAGTCGTCGTTTCGACTACAGTAGTCGGAGCTGGCGCTTCAGTCTCGGGAGTTTCGATTTCGTCGGTGCTCGGAGAGTTAAGTAAGGAGGATATTTGGACAGAAAGGACAGTAGTAGGGTCAGGACTACTGGTTTCTTCAATGGCGACGGTAGTGGAACGTACTCTGAGTACAGGGGCTTCAGAGCTAGGCTCTTCAACGGGACGGGGTGTAGAGCGAGACCGTACGATAGAAGTATACTGGGGTTGTGTGGATATCTCTCTTTCTAATGCTGTTTCTTGGAGTTCTACTTCTTCTTCGGAATTTTGGTATCTGGGGAAAAGAAAAGGATATATTAAGTACAAGTTTTTCATTCTGGAACGCGCCTTGTATTTTTTTTTTGTTGGTAAATAACACTTACTGCACAGTAGTGGTCTCCTCAGTGGTAGGTCGCTGTCTTCTGATAGTAACGTATTCTGGCTGATTTTCTCGTCGTGCGCTCAGGATATCCAGAGAGTTTGGTGTGTCCGATACCGAAACGAAAGGCTCTGAGCGTTCGAATAGAGCGTTCCTGTAAAGAACATTAGAATTAGTTCATCGGACAGTGTATTTTGAAGATAATAAAGTTATTTTTTATTGAATGACAGGATTAGAAGTCGTATAAAACAAATATAAATAAAACAATTTATTATTCTAAGTTTCAAATAAACACAATGGAACAGCACTTTTTTGTAACTTAGGACAAAATTCCACGCTGCTACTTCTAAGTTGTATCTGTTTTGAAAACATGATTCCATAACAAAATCTCGATAGAAAAATACCTCAAAGTGACCTCTAAAATAAAATTAATTGGTTAATATTCGACTAAAAACTTTAAATTTGGTCATGTTATTTTGCAGAAAACTCGAACTACGTATAATTTAAAAACAAAGTTAATTATTTGCTTTTTTTTAAACCCTGAAAAACCTTAAGCTCACCTTGAAGCCGTATCATCAGCGGTATCCGAAGTCGTAGGTCTTGCTCTACGGATATTAACGTATTGCAGTGGCTTGGTAGTAGTTCCGACCCTGGACTCTGTTTCTACGGACTTCGCTCTGAGAGTCTGCTGTACTTCCTCCTCCTCCTCTTCAGATTCATCTTCATCTTCCTCGCTTTCTGGAGTCTCTTCAGTCGGTTTGGAACCACGTTGACGATTGATCGTTGTGTACCTGGATGATGAAGTTATGAGTAAAGAGTAATAAATACAATGCAGTTGGTCGTTATCTTATAATAAGAATATTTTTATTTGCATTGATATATGGTACAGAGATGGTCTTAAAATATGCTTTTTGATCTACATGTGTCGGCAAGGACTAGCATAGCAAAAAAATAAATAGTAATAATTATGTGGAATTGTAAAGCTCTGAGTTGGCGACGATGGTCACGATGGAGATGGCGGGACGAACTGGATGCCTTCTTTGAGAATTGGAAAAAAGTAGCACAGAATTGTTACCATTGGAAGGAATGGAGGGAGGCCTTGCCCAGCTGTGGGACCAGATATGAGCTAGCTATTAAAGTATAATTATGTAGAATCAGTTTAATAAGAGTCTAGGTGGTCAAGTAATCATACAATTACTACACTATTAATACATATCATAAAGTTGATGAGTTTGTTTGCTTGAACGCGCTAATCTCAGGAACTACTAGTCCTATTCCTGAGACCAATAGGAGCGGAGTACTAATGAAGAATTTTTAAAAAACGGGGACAATTGGACGCAGACGAAGTTGCGCGGGTTAGGTAGTTACTCATAAAATTGCATTGCAGTACTTTGTTTATTCATTTTTCCAGGTTTCAAGCTAAAAGTTTTCTAACAAATCATTTCAATCAATTTATTTTAGAGAGATAACTTACTGTGGTCGGTCCTTTCTTATAAGCTTGTCTCTATCACTTGATGGTTCTATTCCAGCATTCTGTGGTCCTCGGCGACTGTTCTGTCCAGAACTTTCGAGGATACTGTTGGGTCCAGTGTATCTGAAAAATACATTATTTTAATATCATGGGAGTTCTTCATGTTCGACAAAAACGTTTTAAAAACTTTCTTCTACACTTTCTGACAACAATAACCTTTTTTTTTTTTTTGCGGATGGGAAATCATCAAATGACTTCTTCCGCTCTGGGCGGAGCGGGAGGGAGTGTCAGACTTGTACTGACTAAAACCCACCCATGTTCCTTCTTAGCCCTTTGTGTTCCAGGGCCGCGGTATCTCTTTCGAACAACCCGCAGCCCTGGCAGGCATCGGCCCTTTCGGACCCCTTCCGGTTTGCTGACATCTCCTTGAGGCGCGCGTGGAACACGTACGCGCCGTCGACACGGCCTGTCGTCATGAGACGGACGGACGGTGAGCTAGCCCATTACTCACCGTCCACAGGCTCGCGCCTACGGTGGCCGGGGGCCACTGGTTGCCCCCCGACGCCCGGGGCGTCTCCCGCGGCGGCTGGGACGTGAGGTTCTCTCCCTGTCAACAATAACCCTCGGTGCCGATACATGGAAACTCACAAAGGAGACTGTTCGCCGTATACGAGTTGCACAAAGGGCCATGGAACGAGCTGTGCTCGGCATAACCCTACCAAATGCGGCACACCAAAATCCGTGGCCGGACGAAAGTCTACAACGTCGGGGACAGGGCGATACGCCTAGTGGAGTTGACTAGACATCTGGCGAGATGCGTATGTGGCCATTGGAGTAAGGTTTGGACCGAACGGTGATCAAGGTTGGGCCTAAGAAACCAGGCCGTAACAAGTCGTATGTCTATCTTGCTTTGGCATTACGAAACCGAGCGAGATAAACATACGACTTTCCGAATCGAAATCGAATCCGAGCGTTTGTGTATACGGGGGCAGGGCCGTGCAAAGCGCGTTGTGTTAACGATATTGTCAAAATCGCGGGTAACAGATGGATGAGGAACGCATAGAACTGAGAAGAGTGGCAGAAGACAGAGGAGGCTTGGGGATTACTATGACGTCTTAAAACATTATTATTTCATTCTTATTCTAGAGTGGGAAAGAGATGGAGCTAGACGACCTGTATAGCACCGTCTCTTTCCAACTCCGGAATAAGAATAAAACAATAATGCTTTAATACGTAATGGTAGGCCAACTGTACCAAACATTAGGTGATTTGGGCTGAAATGATGATGACACTTTATCATTATCATTAGCCTACAGCGCTCCAGGGCTAGACTGAATCCTCTCTAATGAACCGATCCTTCTACAAAATTTCTATTGATTGATTGTTTCATTAAATAAACAACCTGTTTTTTTTTATATCCCATAACTCTAGGATATGATTGAGACCATATCAAAGAATCAACTGGCATATGAATTATGTTTCATCATACATTTTTTGTTTTTTCGCATTTTCTTACCTTAAACTATGAATTGTTGATTTGAAACAAAAGAATTACTCGTATTTATCAATGAAACTACTACTATTTTACTACACTACTGCGAAGTTGGGCAACCTCACAAAAAAGATTCGTTTTACTGGTGAAAATTTTTGACCTAATTTAATTATGATTGATGATATCTCCGAAACTATGCATTTTTGGACCACCTATTCTAGTTTTAGTATTATTTTTACCTACAGAATATAACCTTAGAGTTATGGGATATAAAAAAAACAGGTTGTATATGTACCTGTTCTGTCCGCGAGTCCTCTCCAACACTTTCTGGTACAGCTTCTTCTTGTAGGGCGAAGGTGTAGTGGTGATGCCGCCGTCTGTGCTAGCCTGGTTGTTCTCGCCGAAACGGAGCTGTTTCTCCAGCTGTTCGATACCGCCTAAAACAATGGATAAGTTTTAATATTTGTTAAACAGTTCTCCTTGCAAAAGAGGTTTAGAGTTTTTGGTGTCACCATTGTATTATAGACCTAAGTTCAGTTATTCAAATATTTTTATGATAAACATACACCGTGTAAATCACCTCATCACGAAGCCGTCAACCAAGCATTCTGTACATGAAACTAAGTAACTTTACGCAAAAAATATTGCTGGGAAACTACTTTTTTTAGGGGGGTGTAAAATCATGTTTTGTGGTAGAACTCAATGTAAAGCACTCAAAACATTGTGCTGATGGACGGATTGAATAGTACGGGGGTCGTGGAGGTGATTAAAGTAAAATTCTTACATTAAAAACTTGTATTTAAAAAAATACTTGTCAAAAAGTTGGAACTTTGACCCCTAATATCTCCGTAACTAGAAGGTTCCCAGGTATGGTGTAGAACAAAAAAAATATTGTAATGACAGGGAGAACCAGTGCCTTTCGGCTTCGTTAAGAGTTGTTTTACACCCTTTATATAGAAAAAGGGTTAAGTTTCGTAACTAGTCAATTATAAATAATAAAACTTCTTGTCACTTACCAACTTTC
Organism: Cerastis leucographa; assembly: GCA_963082945.1. Lineage (NCBI taxonomy): Eukaryota > Metazoa > Arthropoda > Insecta > Lepidoptera > Noctuidae > Cerastis > Cerastis leucographa. The sequence continues at coordinate 18,269,118 of OY720361.1, read as the reverse complement.
TTAATCAGATCAATCAGTTCCTTGATAACTCTGGGATCCTCTGCATCCTCATCAGTAACCTCACGGGATTCGTCTTCGTATTCCTCTTCCTAAACAATATCAAAACAAAAATTTAATGCTTCATCATCTCTTTGGGTTATAATGTAGGTACACTTGTACAGTCAAGTCTATTATACTTTCGTCAGCTTTAAAATTCTTTCCGTTTTCTAGTCAGGACACAAATCCTTTGAAAACCTTTTAAGACTGAGGCACTGAGTAGACTCGATTAGTTAATCCAATAATTAACTACATTTAATTACATTGTTCTCAAATATTTGTATAATCTCAACATGAATTTTGTAACAATATATTGTTTAAAAAAAGTGTCCATTGAGTTTCATGAATGGGTAACTAGTACTTTCATAAGTTATATGCCTTGTGACTGGGAGTTTTTTACATTCAAAAGTAGTGGTCTAATTGGAATAAATGCTTTTGCTTTGAGTTTACTTGATAACAAAGATCAAAATCGCTTACACTTTCGACCAATCGCGATTTGTCATCAACAACTTACCTCAGGCTCAGGAGTAGTACTCGAAGTAGTCCTGAACAGTGAAGAGCTCTTGGTGCTCAGTCTGATGGGCTTCCTGGTGGTGGTGGTAGTGGTAGTGGTGCTGGTGGTGGCGGGCCGGGTGGTGGGAGCGCGTGTGGTGGGAGGGTCCTTGATCTTGCACAGCACGTTGCGGGCGAAGTCGCACGAGTCGGCTGCCTTGTTGAAGAATAGACCTGGGGATGAATAGGAAAGTTACAGTATTTTTGCGTAAACTTTGTGGTGGACTATAAACGTGAGCGATGAGTAAAGGATTGATAACGATATACTATATCAAAAGTCAAGTGATTGAAATACTAAAAGTAACGCAAGATTCGAACACGATGTAAATGACGTTGCGACAAGCAAGGAAATTAGACACATTAGGGACATAAAAAAAGTTATATTAAAGGTGTCAAAATGCAATAAGTAGAAGACTTTTAATAAGCTGTGAAAATAGAAAGAGGTAAACAGGAATCTGGTTAAGACACTTAAAATGTAAAAAACACCTATACCTATTTGATGATAAAATACCGATTTTGAAACTATAGGTGGTCTTACCAGAAGGACAAGTGAACTGATGAGCCACAATTCCAAGATTGGAAGGTCCGGAGTCGAGACACCAGAAGTACTTCTTGCAGTCGCGGGGGTGGGGGTAGAAGCCTTCGTCGACACACTTGAAGTCTGGAAAAAAACAAGTAAACATCTTGATTATTTTTTAGATCGATAAAAGCGGAGTATATAACCAGCAGACAAATTCGCGGTTTCTTGGAGAGCTTTGACCCACGACTGATACTCAGATATATCTTTTTAGCCTAAAATTGGCGGCGAGTTTGGCACTTTCAATAACGTACATCAGCTCCTGTGATGTGCAAGCAACAGGACAGGCAGGACACGATAACAAGTGTCCCATCGTTTGCGGGGCAACACCACATTTACACTCCGGGGCAAAGTCATCCATGAATATCCCCCTGAACAGGTTTTCCTTGCTTCGGTCAAAATGTGTCCGGAGTCTATTCAAAGACATCCAGGGCAGTCATGGTAACTCGTGTCCAGGTGGGAGATTTTCAGCAAATGGTACAAATAACTAAAGACTACTGCGCACTACTACTAGTAGAGAAGAAAAGACAAGGCAAATAAAGTACCTGATCCGGGATCGGGGGTGGTCGGTGGTTCCGGAGTGATGATGTTCCAGGCAGGAGTAGTGCTAGTGACGCTGGTGCTGGGTTTGCGTCTGTTGCTCCTGTGACAAGATTGTACGCATTTAGAAAAATCATCAGATCCCTTAATTTGAAATTTTGTCAGTTTTAAACGTTGCAGAGACAAGGACTACGACAAGGTTATACGGTCCTTGCCTTTATTTTTACAAAAATGTGGCTATTTGAGATTATAATATGGTTAGTAGCAAATTTTTAAACGCTTGAACAAGTAATAAATCTAATTGCTAGCTATCATAGTTGAGTGAAGGACAAACTACCATAGATGAGACAAGGAGGATTATTTTAGGAATAGAGAATAGCATAGTAACAAATTACTTGGAAGCTGGCTTAGGCGTGGTGGTAGTAGTGGTGCTGGAGCTCCTCGGTCTGCTCTTCCTCCTGGTGCTGGTTTGTACCTTTTCCCGGACGTTGGTAGACCTGTTGGGGAAGGGACTTTCGTTATTTATAAGGAAGCATATTTTTACCTGGAGTAACAAAGAAGTTTCTTCAGAAAATATAGAAATCTGTATTAGTTTTAGCAATAAAAAAAATTAAACTGTCTTCGAAAGACAAATTCTATAGAGATTCGGTGTAATGTCAAAAATTAAGAAAGAAAAAAAAAGAATAGCACTTTTTTCTTAATACATCTGAAATTATAAGTAGTCACAATACACGTGCTTTGCCGGCAAATTGCATTGCATTTCTGAAAGAGAGTCAATTTAATACAAGTGCTTACCCAAGCTTAGCGAAGTAGGATTCCTTGGCAGCTTCAATGAGTGGGTAAGGCTTGCCGTGACACGCGCCACGGAAGTCATCGTTGTCGATAGACCAGAACATAATACCTAGAATAGAAAATATATTTTGTTTTAGCACAGCAGTGCAACATTATGGGCTAAAAACTAGAATCTAAAATTTTAGCATGCTGTAATTTCAAGTTTGTATCCTATTCGAGTTTTTTAAGCTTCAAAATCTGTATTTACAAAAAAGTGCCAATGCCAAACTGCAAAACAGTGGTTGGATAGACAACAAACGAGATTAATAAAATGTCGTTTGTTGTCCATTGTCGTGTAAGCAATTACAAATAGAAGCTGATATGCCAAAGGTACTACCAAAACCTTATTTAAGAGAGCAATAAATCAATTTAAGCATGAATTTGAGCAGAGCGATACTGTTTTTAAAAATAACGTTCAGGAATCATAGTCCAACAATGTCTACTGACCTCCAAGTCCATTCTCAGCGACATATTCCGCCTTCTTCTTCACAATATCCACGTCATCGTAGCCAACCCACTGGTTGCCCTTGAAAGCCACAGGTCCCATCGCGTCAGGATTGGGGTGCATAACCGTCCACTCTTCATCTTCCTCCTCTTCGGAATATTCCTCAGAATCTTCATCAGACGCCTGGCGCTTCTTCGTTTTTGGTTTCAGGGATTCGCAGATCTGGAAGAATTTGTTTGTTTTTGTAATTGTTGTGGAAGTCCCGTTAGCTTTTATTAAACCGATTTTTATCAGTCGAATTCTGTTTTCGCTGCGAAATTTTGGCAAGGTCTATAATCCATATTTAAAAGAACCATAAAACTTGCTGATTGACAGTACAACATAGTATTGTAGTGACGAACGGTATAGAATAACGAGACCATAATCTAGTGATAAGAATGTCGTTCCATGACAAGTGGTTGATGTGTTGTTTGTCTTGTATTTATCAGTCTTTTTAATCAATATTGGAGCTTATTTAGTTCATGACGACGGTGCCATGGTCAGCTAAGTTGATGGCTCTATAAGCCTTAAGTGACTTAGATGAACTATTGAAGACTAACTTATGCCCACGACTACGCCCGCGTTTTGTTTCGTAATTGTCCCACGAGATCTTACTACCAGGATAAAAAATCTTATGTGCTATTCCAGACTATTATCTATCCCTGTGCCAAATTTCATCCAGATCCATTCAGTAGTATTTGCGTGAAAGAGTAACAAATCCAACCATCCATCCTCAAAAACTTTCGCATTTATAATGTAAGTAGGATGAATAAAGTTAACTCTTTCTTACCTCATAATAAGCCAAGTACCCCTTCTCCCTGGTAGCATCTCCCTGTTCTCCGGGTCCGTCAGCCGGCGAGCCGATCTCCACAGCATCAGGGTTGAACAGAGTGTAGGAGCGTCCGTAAGTTGGTATACCCAGCACCAGCTTCGATGGGTCAGCGCCGGCCTCGATGTAGAACTTGATCGTGTAGTCCTGGAATGAGAGAGGAATGTAGGAGCTGGTGAGAAAAAAACGTAAAATGAGGTCTATACAAGGTGTTGTTTTGCATCCTCTTCAAAATTCAGGAGGTCGTCACTTCGTCAGAAAAGACATAAATAACCAATTTAAATTACGGGACCTAGTTAATCTATATATATATAAAAGAAAGTCGTGTTAGTTACTTCACTTATAACTCAAGAACGGCTGAACCGATTTAGCTGAAAATTGGCAGGGAGGTAGTTTAGAGCCAGGAGAAGGACATAGGATACTTTTTATCCGAAAAAAAAAAAAAAACCAGTTTGATATAAGGTCTCTTGGCAAGCGCGTCTGGGGCGGCGTGTTCGGGATTGAGGATTTAATAGAGTAGGATAGGTAGGGTAGGTAGGGTAGGTAGGGTAGGTAGGGTAGGTAGGGTAGGTAGGGTAGGTAGGGTAGGTAGGGTAGGGTAGGTAGGTAGGTAGGTAGGGTAGGTAGGGTAGGGAGGGTAGGTAGGGTAGGTAGGGTAGGGTAGGTAGGGTAGGTAGGGTAGGTAGGGTAGGTAGGGTAGGTAGGGTAGGTAGGGTAGGTAGGGTAGGTAGGTAGGGTAGGTAGGGTAGGTAGGGTAGGTAGGGTAGGTAGGGTAGGGTAGGTAGGGTAGGTAGGGTAGGTAGGGTAGGTAGGGTAGGTAGGGTAGGTAGGGTAGGTAGGGTAGGTAGGGTAGGTAGGGTAGGTAGGGTAGGTAGGGTAGGTAGGGTAGGTAGGGTAGGTAGGGTAGGTAGGGTAGGTAGGTAAAATAGGGTCGGTAGGTAGGAAAAAGTGCATTGCAACGCATGCCGGGTACAGCTAGTTATTAATAAAACACTGTTTTTTTTGTTGTTTAAAATTGACAGTATTTCAGAATAAACCCCTTAATGTGGTTTAGGGAATAAAAATATCGAATAAACTTTTGAGATTGTTTGTATGTCTGAAAGCGCGGTTATGGGGCGAGGATCAGACGGGCCGCGTTTAAAACACGGGTAGATCACACTTACTGATTTCCATAAATAAGAAAAATAATAAAAAAATACCTGCCCATTTTATTATTGATTCGGATCGAGAATCATTAGCATAGTTACCTCCTTGAATTTGATGAGGATGCAAAATAACAACTTATATCCAGATGGGAATGTATAAAATACACTATATAATATCTGAGTCCAAACTAGTAACCTCTCAGGGTTGGATGGAAGTAAACGTGTGCCATCGTCTCCCTTTAACTCCAGATGTATGGGAACGATGGCACCACATTTCTCATCTGCCCCTTTTTCGAGACAGACGGTCAGCAAGTCACTATCTGAGAGTTCTTGAATTATCATCTTATGTCAAGTTATTGATGACTGGCTTTTGTAATTTTAGTGATAGACGCAAGTAAAACATTGAAACGTACATAGCATCAGATTTTTGACAACGGTTTTTTTTAACTGGCTTTCAGATACCAGTCTATGGTAGGTACTGGTAGCAGTGCTTACACATTGCAATGCCGTTGACCTTGGTACCGCATTGTATGGCTACCGGTATTTTAAGGTCAAATCGTGAAGACATTTTGAAATGCTTACGTCTAGCAACCGTCTACAATAGGCTGATCTGATTGATTGAAGGTTCGACCGGTTTCTGAGAGTAGCGAGTCGGCCAGGCAAAGACTGTCTGAGACTGTCTGAGCTACGGGTGACAGTATAGCCATCCAAAAGCTTGGATAATGTAATAAACAATAATTTCGGAACTCAATATCTGTTGCAGGTATACCGAACCGTCGAAAAAATAAAATTATAAACAATTTAACACGCAGACAAAATTACATAGAAATGATTCTATGTCATTATGTCAGTGTTCAACGTCATTTAATCATTCGTTTTTTTATTGCATTCCATAATGATGCTTTATACAAAAGCCAACGTCTTTCTCCAGTCACTCTCTCGAATAGAAATATTTTGTAATAGTCACCGTCCGTCTCAGCCCTAGGCTATATCTCTTGACTTGTCTAAAGCCTTTGATTCTCTAAAGCTCTGACGCACACATTCCTTCTTTTTTTTTGCGAATATTTTGCATCGTAATATCATACATTATATCTCGCCTGTAATATCCGAAGGGGGATTAGGCAGAAATGTACCTAATAGCACACCTAAATTTCGCCAGTTATGTTTTAAGTCTCATTTAATAGACGGCGAGCCTCCTGCCATCAACCGGGCCAAATTAAGACTCCGTAGCTCCTAGTGTAAAATTCCTGATGGAAAACCGCAATAACAATTTGCCCTACCCGGGAATCGAACTCAGGAGCATCGTGCTCTGCGGTCGTGCTTGCGACCACTCTACCAACGAAGCAGTCTGGGGGAAGCAGTATGTTACGTATCTTTTCTTCTTCTTCTTCTTGACGTATCGATCGTACAGACAGCTATATTAAGTAGTTACCCCCCTGGCATACTCGGCGGGACTGTAGGGGGTTAGCACATACTAACGCTTTCCGTACATGATTTGGGCGCAGTAGGCGGTCACACTTATTGCAGCGTCAGAGGCGTTATACAGGTCGTCGAGAGTGCAGCACGCGTAGCATGACCACTGCAGAAACGAGTTTTGTCTACGGAAAAATTGAAATAATGACAGATATAGACAATGAAATTCTGTCAGTCTGTCGATTCTTCCGTCGACCTAGCCCGTTTCTACGGCGGTCATGCTACGCGTGCTGGTAAATGGATACCCGGGACAATACAGCTGAGCAGTGGGGCATGGTTTGATACAGTCAAGCGTATCTTTTAATACGGAAAATGTATTTCTTTACTTACAATATTAAGCTCGTTGTCCACGCTGTATTCGTTGGGTTCTTCCAGGGGGTAGAGGGGCGCGTGGTGGTTGACTGCTGGCTCGAACGCAGAGTGGTAGTCGTAGGACAGCAGGTTCATCCAGTCCAGGTATCTGGAACAGATTGGTTATGTTTAGAACTAGATATACTAAGGATATTATGAGGGTTAATAACACAGCTTTCCTAATAGAAAGTGTAATCGGACTCTTGACGAAGCCGTTAGCTAAGCATTCTGTACGTAAAAACTCTGGGAAACGACTGTTTTATTGAGTAAAATTTCACGTTTTACGGTAGGTCTCCATATAACGAAGTCAAAACATTGTGCTGATGGATGCATTGAATGGAGGTATATAAAGAAAATTTAGAATTAAAAACTAGTATTTTAAAAAAAAAAACTTGAAAGAAAGTTGGGATTTTGACCACCAATATCTTCGTAACTAAAAGATTACCATTTATGGGACAGAAGACCAGTGGCGGATTTACAAATTTCCAAGGTATAGGCTGTAAAGTTTTTGCCACCCCTGCCTCTACAATTTTCATGTCCTAGATTATTTTACAACCCAACAATTTCGTTGAAATTGCACGTAAAATACTTAATTTTTGGTTTTATTTTTGAGTTAATCAAAGCTCAATCATGTACATTCATGTACATTAATAAAGGAGGTGTCAGTAGTCAGTCAGTAGGACTCACATGTATGATTTGATACTGTTGATAGTGCGAAGAGGGAAATACATTTTCTGCAATTTCGCTCTTTTCACTCATACAAAGTGTGGGCTGAGGGCGCAGAGGCCGATTACAGGTAGGGGACGGCGAACTAGCTGTTTTACTCTAAAATATGGAAGTTTGCTACACCGAATGTAATGACAAGTGAGAGGGGAAAGCCATCCGCAAAATTTGTTGTAGACTTTTATCTGTAAAACATCAGAAAATCGCCATGCAGAAATCTTCTTGATTTCGACGAGGTAGGTATCAAGTAAAAAAGAAATTCGGTCCCCAAATTTGCCGCCCCAAAAATCTGCCGCCCTAAGGTCTAGCCTACTCAGCCTGCTGGTAAATCCGCCACTGCAGAAGACAAAAAATATCGCAACGACGAGGAGAACAAGTGCCTCCACACTTCGTTAACTTTTACACCCTTTATTGTAATTTTAGGGGTTGAGACTTTCTTAAGCTCAAGCGTCAGATCATTGATAGACAAGGTGTGGACCAGTAACTTCTGGTTAAAAAAACGGATTGATTAATTTATTAATGCTGCTTTTTGCTTTAAGACCGATAAAAACCCTATGATAAAATAAGAAATCGTAAGATTGCAAGAATAGCAAAGCAGGTGTGTGTCCCTATTGAAAATGATCGAAAGCTTAAAGTAGCCTTGGGCGTATCCGTCCGAGTCACACTGCTTATTATCACGTATTTCGTGTAGTAAATGGCAGTTGCTGACTTATAGATCACGAGCTACGGTACATAAACTAAAACAGTTCTAAGCACTATAGCTGAACGATGTGAAGGTTTGCAGTTTGCTGAACTGCGGTGTGATTCTGTAAGACCTCACTTAGAACTTCGAATCTGAATCCGCTGTGAGTTTCTTGATTGGCATTCTAAAAATCCGGTTGATAATTCGAATTTACACTAGCGCCACCACTACGAGCGTGTCAGCGAGTTGAACTAAATTATCAGGGAGATTTTGACAGATAAAGTATGAGATGACGTAAGAACTGGCATTCTGTAAGGTAATTCCCTTGGCTACAAAATCAAGGTCATTTTGAACCTTACGCGAAGTGACAGTGGATTGCGATGTGAGATGTGAGTTGTCGTCTGAATTTTACAGAATCGACGTACTGGGCCTTTTTGGCGCAGCCATGAGACACACAATATTATTATTTTTTCTGTTTAGTTTTAAGTTTTAACTATTTTTTTTGTCGTGTGTGCTTGTGGCATGTGTCAAATAAATATTTTTTCCAATGTTAAACAAAATAAAAAAATATCATTAATAAATCAAGAATTGTCTAAATTATCAAATTACAAATGTCAAAAGATAATAATAGTTCAATTACAATTTTATAAACATCAAATTACAAATGATAACCACGGAAATTAAATGACAAAAATAATATGTCAATAGCTTAAAATAAAAATGTCAAATGTAATTTATATGTCATGCAATTTTCCTATTTGTGCTAAAATTCATAAATTCCTTAATACTATAGAAAATAAAAAAAAAACAAGTATTTAATCCTGAACCGTAGCTACCCTCATATTATTCTTTAAATTTTCCGCCTAGCGTATATTACCCGGCATAACGCAGAGAGTCTAACGGAATACAAATACATTGAAATCAGTTCAGACGTTTAGAAGTTATGGTGGAATAAATAAACACAAACGAAAACTTAACACTCCTTTTTTTGGGCAGTCGTGTAAAAAAGGTACTTAGTCTATAAACCAACCTAAATTCATACTTAACTCCGAACTTATCGAATGCGGAATAATACAAGTACTTATGTATCTCAATCAACAATACATAAGTACCTGCTTGTATAGCACCTGACACACCTCGATTATCATCTCAAGATCGCCATGGGAACTGGCGATCATTAAATATGGTCCGAACAATTTTACCTTGACCTTTCCAACTCAAACGGATTCCATAGCCAGCATATTTTGTTTAACCTGTTCGCCTACGCACTTCTTCAGCAGGTAAATAATTACATTATTATGTTCTTATTTATCCTCATGTTTATTTATGATTTTTGAAGTGAAACTTCTAATGCGACTTCCAACAAGGTTGCGTTAAACATTTAACGCTACCATGGACGGGGTATGAAAGCACTGTTGCGTTAAACGTTCGACGCTCCTGGAGAGGGGGAATAGACAGAGACAGAGCGAGAGTGAATGCGTGGCAGTCGAAGTAACACTTCTTCTTCTTCACGAAACTTTGAAACGCCTTTTTATTTAAATATTATTGGTACCCTAAAAATACTCTATTGTTTATTGAATTAAAACAGAAATGATCCCAATAGTTTTTTAGTGACGAATTATTTGTATTTAACTATGAAACCCCATTCAAAGTTGTATCCGTATTCTCCCTCGCATTCACTACGTTTTATCGGTAAGTGGGTAAGTATATTAAGGTATAGATCTGCCTTACACTTCGGTGATGACATAATATGATTTATTTTAAAGTAGGTACGGTCAGCAGCAAAAGTCGCTTTACATAACCAAAATTATAAGACGTTTTAGTTTCAGAACGATCCATATTAACAGACTGGAGTAAAAGACATAACAATATTTTCATCAATGGTTACACAAATTCGCAAAACAATATGACATCAGATCACACTGACCAGCATAAAACTTTGTGTAATATTTATAAGTGTTAACCGACTTTTGATGCTGACTGTACATACATACAGGGTGGCAGAGACACCGACGCACAAACGTTAACCACGTATTCAGTACATCTTTCTTAACCCCTTAGGAAAATTTTCGTCGGTTATTAAAAAAAAAATACCGGCTTTGTGCGAGTCCGACTCGCGCACGAAGAGGTCCGTACCATTATTTATAAAAACGAGCAAAAAAAATCCCTTTTTTGTTTGGGTCCCCTTAAATATTTATTATTCTGTTTTTAGTATTTGTTGTTAAATCATCAACAGAAATACATAATCTGTAGAAATTACAACTGGCTACCTATCACGGTTCATGAGATACAGACAGACGGACGGACAGCGAAGTCTCAGTAATAGGGTCCCGTTTGATCCTTTGGGTACGGAACCCTAAAAAATGGATGTTTCCTACAAAACTCAAAACTGCAATAACTACACGGTCGAAATGTATACCGTTTTGGCGTTCCACTTTGAATACGTAGTTAGGTACCTAGCAGTATTCGTACCGGTTATTGTACTTCAAATATTTCTACCGACGTATGACCTTACATAAGCAGATGATTATGTATTTCCTGTATGAAACCAATTGAAAATTACTTAATGTGGGTTCAAAGACGGTCCTTTGTTCGGTGAGTTATTAAATAACTGTGTCTGTTTGTTTGTTTGTAGGCGAATAATGATGTTAAGTGCGTGTGAGATTAAGTTTTTATTGATGTGTTAATAATACGTTGGGTGTACGGTGTAGGATATTGGTGGGTAGGATGGCAACGACTGAGCTTGACACAAAATGTAAAAGTTTCCATACTGAAAACTTATCATAACATCACGTCTGTAATCCCTGAAGGGTTAGGCAGAGATGTATATATATCTAAACTAGCTGTCCCTCGCAACTTCGTCTGCGTCACATTTTCCCCGTTTTCGCAACATTTTTCATTGCTGCTCCGCTCCTATTGGTCGTACACAAGATTATATAGCCTATGTCTTTCCCCAGGTTAAAATCTATCTTCTTGCCAAATTTCATTAAGATCCGATCAGCCGTTTAGTCGTGAAAAGGTAACAAACAAACAAACATACAAACAAACAGAGTGACATTCGCATTATAATATTAAGTATAGTATGGATAGTACCTACACCCACATTTTGCCAGTTATGTTCAAGTCACATGTAATAGGGGGCGAGCCTAATGATAATGATAACATAAGAAAAAAAAAACAATAAAAATGTAAACACAATCAGTTCAGCCGTTCAGGAGCTATGATGCCACAGACTTCAAACTTATAACACTTTTCTTATTTGGTCGGGAGTTAAAAATACTAATCTTGCAAACGAAATAAAGTGTACGTATCCTGGAAATAAACACGTGTATTCTGAATTCTGCTTCTTGTTATCCCGTGTCTTAGATAAGTTGATAGGCTATTTATGCTATGAATTAAGAATGTGGGGGAAACCTTATTACAAATTCTAAGTGGAGACATCGTGTAAGTTTGCACTAATCTACTTAGCGTTGATTTTCATCACTCGCTACTTAATTTATCGTAAAGCCCGAATCGTAATCTAAGCCATTGTCTTCAAAGACTTTGCGTAAATATCTTAAGACAAAGCTAAGCGAAGGAACCAGAGCGTTGAAGGACGGGGCAGAGGAGAATTAACACATCTCATTGTTTAGAACTTTGTAGGGTGGCCGAGGTTTCATGGCAATTGGGATGCAGTAATCTTAGGGGCTTCAATGGTGACAATGTAATTTTAAGGAACATAAACAATGGTTACTTAATTCAAGCTGATGAAAGTATTTCCCGGGGTTAATGTAGTAAGGTCTTTTCATGTATGTAAGTACGTATACAGGTTTTGATATTGGAAGGATCGATCGAGATACAAAGGTTCCTCAGTGAGTGCGATGTGATCTGATTACTGCAGAGTAGTGTTAAGTGTATTAAGATGTAATGAAGATGTACAGTGGGTGTGATAAAATAAAACTACTAAGTAGATAATCTCCATTGTCGAGTAACTATCTCAGCTAAAAATAATCTGCTCTGTCATAAGTGTCATAACTCATAAAACATCTTGCGTCCATAATCAGATTAAAAATAACATTGTGTGGGAAAAATAATCGATACCAAAATAACGTTTACAGCAAAGCCATAAAAACCTAGCAAACAGTGGAACAAGCGACTTTTGGTAAAGTAAACGATGGCCGTAACTGATTAGCATCAAACAGTTTTTTGATTTCTACACTTTAACAAGTGAAAAATTACCCCAAAGAAGCCTCGTTTACTCATCGCACGAACTCCCAAGGCCTTCCACTTGCATAACCCTTACACCATGGTCACAATAGCAATTCCCATTGTGTATTCTGAGCCCCGATGCATTGTATGCTTCATTCAAATCAGCTAGCACTTGCGAAACCGATAGTACTAGCACTTGCTAACATTGGATCACTAAACGAGGCATGTGATGAGAATGTTGGTGTGGTATTCGAAGTTAATGGTGATTGTAGTGTTTTAAATTGAAAGGGAATCGGAGAAGTTAGCTAAAAACAAGTTGTATTAAAGCTATGGACAGAAGTGATCAGCGAAATACAAGCTTGACCATATGAGATTCCTGATGGCATATGACATGACATTGAAGGTTATCAATGTAGGCAGACAAAGTGTCCAGCCCCCGTATTCACAAACGCTCGCAATCGAATTCGATTCGGAAAGTCGTATGTCTATCTCGCTGGCTTTCGTAATGCCAATACAAGATAGACATACGACTTATCGAATCAAAATCGAATCCGAGCGTTTGTGAATAGGGGGCCTGGGGGTCTACTCTCAAAGCACGAAATCCGTACTTTCGGCCGAAGTTACGGTCGTTTCCTACTCCTTATCACTTACGGACATTAGATTCGTTAGGGTCCCGAACTAAAAATGAATGACAATGCGATTGGACAGTTTTCCTTACTTCCAAAGTGTTTTCAAAACACATGAATCTGAAAATATTGGATAGGGTTCATTTCAAAGTATAAAGCTAGTTACGATCGGACCCGTACTTTCGTTGACGGACTTAGAGAGTAGGCCCCGTGGTGTGAGGCAAAAAAGAATCGCAATCATTTCCAATGATGCAGATTCCACTCACACGTTTATTATAAGACTAAAAGATGAGTCAACACTCAATATGCAATATGGATGTTACAAAATAAAATAATTATAAATTGCGAAATTACAAACTGTAAACATTCAATAAGTTCAAGGAATAACATTAGCTTGTATTAAACAGAATCCTTGTAAGTCGTCGATTTGATTCTTGGTATATCATTAAATGTGAGCGGCCATACTGACGACACGTAAGCTCAGTAGTAGGTAACGTGTACAACGTTGGTAATAAGTCTGCGCCTGCGTCGGTTTAGGCTTCACATTAACAATCATTAAGGTTTCGATTTCGATCGTGTGACATTCTTGTGGCGGGCATGGATGGTTGGACTGAGTTTGAAGCGGACAGCGATTTTACCAGAGATGGTTTCCAGAATGATCTATTGAAGTGACATTTCTGCGACTTCCAACAAGGTTGCGTTAAACGTTTAACGCAACCATAGAGGGGGAATAGAAAGAGACAGAGCGAGAGTGAATGCGTGGCACTCGAACGCGTGTTTCACTTCTTCCGCGCGGACGGACTCCACGCACTATTTTTTTTTATGATATCGAGCAAATAGCAGTGGAAATAAGTTGTCTCTGGTCCAGAAGGCTTACTCAAGAAGCATTTATGAATACAAGGCGTAAACCTTTCACGAAGACGTCATTAAAGTCAAATTATTTATATACTCAAAAATGTATTGCTGGGAAAAGATTTTATTTTTTGGGGTTAAAAATCATGTTTTATGGTAGGACTCAATGTAACGCACTCAAAACATTGTGCTGAGGCAAGTATTGAATAGCACAGGGGACGTGAAGTATTTAAAGTAAATTTAATCACAATTATTTTTTTAGTTTCTTTTGAAGAAATTGGAAGTTTGGTCCCCAATATCGCCGTGACTAAAAGGTATGGTCTAACACAATAACGCAATGACGGGGAGAGACACATGTACCCAACATGTGCCTTTCGGCTTAGTTTAGAGTAATTATACACCCTAACATACTCTCCTCACTCTCCTCCTCAACATTAATCTCAGGAGTAAATCATGTCAACATTCCAAGAAGAAATCAAAGTATCATTTTCAAGGACGTTTTTTCAAATCGTTCCCACAAGATCAGCACAATGCCTGTTCACTTATCACTTTCACCATCGCCGATATTTATTATTAGGCAACACGACATTGAACTAGTAGATTAAGCAAGTGTCGTGATGTGTATGACTGGTGTATGAATGTAATGTGTGTATGGAGCAACGTATTTGCATGTGACAATTAAGTATTTGCACTGTGTACTGTTTGGTAATTTGTACAATGTCATGTTGACTGGCTTTCGGTTTGTTTAGCAATGATTTAAAGGAGTGTTTTGTTTGTTAAACAAGTAGAGATCTATTAAATTGAATGTCAGACACAAAAATACGCGTCACTGTCAGACGCAAATTATGTAGAAGCCAAATATCAATGTTTTTGTATAATTTTTAACACTAGTCTGAGGTCGTTACTGAACTTTTCAATTTGAATTTTGTAAGAAAAAAAATAGTTTGAGTAAACCTTGAGCTTATTTCTTTCTTTTTTTCTTTAAGAATTTTTAATGATCCTCTTTTTATTATTTCTTATTTTGTAGACTAATATTCGCTACTACTTGTTAAAACCTTCTTTTTCGCGAAGGTTTTTACTTGCTCACCACTCCACATCTACCTATTACCTTACTGTATCTTTATGTCCTCCTCTTGTCTTTAAACATTTTTCTATATTGAATGGTTCATGAAACAATCAATCAAAACCGAATACTTTGATTTAATTTACCATCACTAACCAAAAGCATGTTGGACTTACGACATTATCAAATTTGCAGGAATCAGTTGGACGCACGAAACTGAGAAATATGACAGAAGATAGGGTAGGCATATACCACGCAGTTGGTTATTCTGAAATGATAACCATAAGTCCAAATAAAACAAAACTCACTGATTTAGCGTCTTCACATCAAATCCTTTCTGTATATACTCAATTCCGGCGGGCACAGCCATGGTCAGCAGCAGCCTGGGTTTGCCGGTCTTCTCGGATTCTCTGTCGAACTGCTCCCGGAGCTCCTTCACCAGCTTTGCGTAGTTTTCCCTATCCTTGGGTTTCCCTCCGTCACGGAAAGCAGGGTACTCCCAGTCCAGGTCTAAGCCGTCGAAGCGGTTCTGTCTGAGGAACTGTGGAAGAAGATAGATTTGTTAATATTTTAAATCAAATCAAATTATTTTATTTTACATAGGCCTACATGGGCACTTATAAAACGTCAACAAAAGGTGCACGGTTCGGGTTGGTCGTTTCCTATGGAGAAGAACCGGCAAGAAACTCCATGGTTACTCTTTTAAAATCATTTGGTTTTACAATATTTGAAGTGATAGCTTAAGTATGGGAGGACAGCGTAGGCCCGACAATAAGACGTTGCTTACTACAGAAGGTAGTAAAAGAAAAAAAAAAAAATTTTTTTTTTTTTTGAATTTGTTAACATTAGCGTGCACTGTCTGAACAGGTCCACTCAAACTTCTGTGCTTTCTTTAGGAAACCACCTCCATAACCTGAGATGTATAATTTTAGTGTTACAGATTTCATGTATAAATTATGTGTACAAAATAAATTATACCATCATTTTCCAATTCACTATTTTTCGCCTGCTTCTACCTTTTTTCCTTCCCCACCACTTTTTTTTATCCCACTAGATGCGTAATTCATTTCAAACCATAAATTAAATTGTCATTACGATATCTTTTAAAAAAACTATTGCGAGAAAAGCAAGTGAAAGGAGATTTTTGAAATCATAACAATTCGAGAACTCGAGTATCCAAAAATTAAATGTAGTTCACCAGTCAAGGTTACGATGTATTTTCGAGAGTTGCGTTTACGATAGTCTCATACTTTCATTGTATAAAATGCTATTTGCATTAAAAGAAACAATATGGCGGATCAGTCCTTTCATAGTTTTCGTCTGACAGCAGCCACCTAACAACAGCCTTACCACAATGGAAATAAAGACCAGTGTAATTATACAGTCTTGTCAGAGGCAGCAAACGAAAAACAACCTTTTCACAATCAAAATAAAGATCCATGTCATTTTGACATTGATGCTCAATCTGTAAGCAAATTATATGTAAAGTTCTGTTGTAATGACACTCTGGATTAAGATCATTACTCATATTTAAGTTAGAAAACCTCGTAAAATGATCAAAATGCTATTGTGAGAAAGGCACACATAGCTTTTAGTAGTGCAAAAATTCTCAGTCATGACTACCGTATAATTCGTAATGCATTGTACCCGCGTTTTCTAATCTAATTTTACGTAGAAAGGTGCAATGTAATTACGGGTCTATGGAGAAAGTTATAGACTCGCTAATGCAACGATCACAAAAGCTTTCGATCGCAATATGTCCGATCTGTTGAATGAAGACTTGATCGATGAAGAGAAAATTATAATGACAGTCCACTTTAAAGCGCATCACACACAGAAAGCGCGGGACGGGCTCGCGTCGAGTGATGCGCGGGAGCCCCGCGGTCGCGCGCGCTTCTCGCTCGCCACTAAAAACAGAATGGGTCCCGCGCGTCACCCTTGGTATACCCGACGCGTGCCCGACCCGTGCACGCCACGTGCACGCTATCTGTGTGATTTCGTCCATATAAGTACATGAAATACAGATTCCCGACACCCGCGCCCATCCCGCGCCAGACCCACGCCCGCCCCCTGTGCGTGATGTGCTTTAAAGGTAATGTGATTTGTGTTTTGAATTATGTTTAGTGACAGTTTGATGAAAATGGTCGTCTTTTAATATAAGTAAACATTTGAGATATAATTATTATTTCGTAACACCTAGGTTTCACAGCATCGGTAGAGTTTAATTGATTGTGCCGTTTAAATTTTTGTTTGCCGATACTCAGTAGATTTTCTACTAAAGTAGCGTAGAGCTTGAGGTATAGATTTTTGCTAAGCAACCGATACTGACCTTTGACCCCAAACTTTCCATTATATAAAGCATTATTAGCAATATGTGTAAATGTGGTGCTGTGCTACAAATAATGGGGCACTTAATATCGCTCTTAATTTGCTCGTTTCAGACACTGATAAAGGTTACTGCAGATACCAAACTTTTAGTCAATTTCTATACCGGCTCAACTTAGGTTAACCAACGTGTTATGAAGAAAATTCGGACTAACACATATTTAACGACATAATTCTAGAATATTTACCTTGATGGCGTTCCTGACGAACTCCTTCCTTCTCTCCCTGGAGCCGACCATGGGAGAGAACCTGGTGGAGCCCTCGTTCCATCCACCGATGGCCAGCATCGTCTTCAAGTTCTTGTTGTATGTCTTCAATCCAGTGAATTTGGCGTAACCACCTGCGATAAAGAACGAAGTGAAATTGATGCCCAACTGGGACTGTGTGGACTTCCGTCGTATTTTCGTCAATACAGGATTTTTTAAGCTTATTTAAGCCTACTCAACGAATTATCAAATTATTATTATTAATTTTGGACAAATCGTATAATTGGCGCCCAGCAGTCAGCGTTGGACGCCAATTGGTTTCGTAAATAAACATTCTTGAAAATCTAGTAAGTCTAGAAAACATGAGTAATATCAAAAATGAATTCACCAGACTAAGACACAATTAAATATTAACAAACAAGAATTTATTCATTTTATTTATGTCTCATCTTTTTTCTGGCGCCCAACGTGGGAATCATTATTTTACCATAAAACAAGAAAAAGTGGACCAGATCTTAGATAAAAAAGGAGCTTCAATTGACAAAGAAGCAACGACCAATGTACTAACCTTTTTCAATATCCTGATATTTATCGAAAGGTTTGAACGTGTTTTCCTTGGTGAATCCTCCGAAGGCATAGACAAGATGCGTGCAGAGGTAGGGGTTGATGTTCTGGGGGTTGAACCTCGCGGTGCCGGGCCGGTACACCGACCAGTTCGTGTAGTAGCACACCACGCGGGGCTCGCTTGCTGAGGCTGAAACAAGAAGTGTAGGGAGGTCATTATTTGGGAAGAGTTGACATGTGTGAGTGAGAGTCCGTGGAACTAAAGTGACTTCAACTGTACTGGACAGTTTTAAATCTGATTAGGAGAAATCACAGACTTGCAGCTACATATTCTAAATTAAGTTACGTTTACCACTGTCTACCAACCCGTGAGGAAACTTGTGTTCCAACAGTGGGCACATTAAAGACCGATTTTAATTAATGATTTGCAGACGATATTGCGAAATTAAAAAGTATAAATACACTAAATACTTAATTAAATAGCCTAACAAAAAAAACTGATATTTAAACCATAACGTACCTCACTAACACAAAATCACATTTAAAAAGTTACCATGTAAATAAAATAATACTACTTCAATATTGACTAGAACTAAAGATACGTTCACATAGTAGCGTAAACCAGATATATAGACGAGTGTAACAGAACTTATTTAACGATTTTGAAATAGCAAGTCTGTTCTCATGTAAACATAAAATAATTTAAGAGCTGCTTTTATTAAGGTCTTTAAAGCGATCATCTCATAAGCCTTACAGCCCATCCACTCTAACGTTATATGAAACATCATTGTGTCAGTATCATTCTTCAAACATTGATAGAAGCGAAAGATGTCTTAACGAGGCTTGTCGCGAAAGATTAAATCGCGATGTTCCAAACTTATAAATGTAAATATTTAATTACACAACACTAATAAGATAGCAACACTAAATCAGTATGAGCAACCTGACGACGCAAACTCACGCCATTCTTTTTGCCGCCTTTTGCCATCACATAGTTTGGCTAGCAGCTAACTTAAATTAAGTAAATTCAGTGCAAGAAGAGTATATGGAGATTCTTGTCATCCGTGAGGCGCGCCACCTCGAAAGCTAAGTACCTAGATATTAACTTTCTGTTTATGTACGGTTTAGAGATTTGATATGTTCATTAATGTTCTATGAAATTATGTTTACCAGTTTGAATAACTTATACCTAATTAAAACACCTGAAGTGATGGTCGTGTCTTAAGCCGCGGTCCTAGTTTAATAAGATGTTTCATAATCACGGCTTAAGGTGTAACTACGACCCTCACGCGCAATAAGTCTGGCCGGACACGCGCGCTGGGTTTGTGAGAAAGTCCAAGGGCCAACTTCTCTTGCAAACCTTATAACATAATCCCCACAGGCCCAAGTAAGCGTCGACGGGCGCTAGTGTCGACGGACGCTATAAATGTTGAGGGGGACATTCCAGACGTGAAGGCTGCAAGCCGTATCAGTCTGGAATGTGTGCTTCTGCAAATGAGGTTAATCCGAAATTTGATTAGCACAAAGGTGTTCGTTCCAGATGCGGAGGCTATATGCTAAATATGAGCCGAACCAGTCTGGAACACTTGATATAACGGAGGAAGTGAAACTCCAGAATCCGTTTGACACGTAGGTGTCCTAAATGATAAAACGATGAAATATAACCTGCTTGCGAGAAAGCAGAGACAATTATTATATTAATCATAAACAGATAGGTAATAGGTACCAACCCAGAGATTCATGGGTACATAATTTTACAGGTGTCCTAGCCGGACCTGAGGAAATGGATAAACTAATGGTCGACCTGATGATAACCACTTCGGTGCCTTTGAGGACCGAAGCATAAGAGACTGGATTGAGAGACGCTCCTTATCGGTGTGTGATCCGTATCTGTGAGTATCTCAAACGTTTCGTGGGGGCGTGGGTTTCTCTTCACATCAAAGCGAAGCAGTAAAATCCTATAATATTAAAATAAAATAAGTCACATTGTAGTCTAGAACATAACCAGAATATAACATGGGAAAGAAGAGAAATACACGCCGTCGCGACAAGGCTCGAGGCTTGTCCTCTATCACCAAACTATTGTATTACTTATGCTTTAATTTCTGTGTTTTTAACATTCGGCAGCCACATTATAAATTTATCTTTGACATTTAAATACATTTCGCCTTATTGACATTTGCTAAATATTGCAAACCGTTTATAATCATTTACCGAGTCTAAAACGTTTTATTGTATGAAAAATTCACTGCTTACTTTGTTTTATGATATTGAAGCACTTGTCGTAATCATTTTATAATTGGTGCAATGTGGAAGAAGACTTCTTGACTAGTCTAGGAGGAGCTCGAGGCGAAATGACAATAGCCGTGGTTGGGTGACAACCCATTATGTATCGAGTTTCCTCCGTGGCTTGGAAAGCACGTTAAGCCGTTGGTCCGGGCTGTCATTTGTAAATTTGACAGTCGTTACAGTTTGTCAGTGGCCCGAAAGTCTGACAACCAGTCTTATCAAACTGAGTTTTGGAGGTCAGATAGGCAGTCGCTCCATGTAAAATACTGGTATTCAGCTGCATCCGGTGGTTAGGAATAGGAAAAGGCTTGGAAGATGATAATAACTATGTGAAATTTGATTTAATTCACTGCATATATTAGTATGGAATGATTCAGACAAATCCGGATTGATAGGCACATGACGTGTTTTACGAAATTCTTTTAAAATCATATTTTATCCCGTGACTTGTAAAAAAATTACTCCAAAATTGAAGATAGCGTGAGTCACGACAATTTCGAACTCCTTTTTAAAAGATTACGCCTACATAGCAAAACACGGTGACGTAAGATCCGATCAGCCGTTTTGTCGTGAAAAGGTAATAAACAAACAAACCTACAAACAAACAAACAAACATACATACGAACAAACAGAGTGACTTTCGCATTTATAATATTAGTATGGAAGTATGGATATGGATATGTTTAAGAGTACGAAATATTGCGAATTTACGAATTTCTTATCCGAAACTATTCAGGTAATGAACCAAAATAATCGATTTAAAACCATAAACAAAATAAAACAAAACTCCACAGTGTTTCATCAACCATAAATAAATTAATATTATCTGCTAAACTTTTTATTTTATTTATGCCTAGAACTGTTTCTAGAAATAAAACAATATTTAGTTGGCAAATAAACTTTCCGCACGGCTGGGTTTCAAGACTTATTGAATAACTGAAAGTGCAACTTTTCATATAGTTTGTCTGTGGCAGTGGCGCGCCTCCCGCCGTTGCTTGCTAATCAAGGTGACTAACGCAGCGGAAAATTGTGAAGAAAATAATACTTTATTTTGTTCAGTCCGTCCATGACACCTGTAATAGGGTTGTGTAAGGAAATATCATTTTTTTATTTAAATAATGTCATTTGTGAGGTTGACGATATTTTGGACTTGAAATAAACATATGATTTCGGCTTAAAAACAACTACATTCATACATTGTATATCTTTAGCCATATCAAGATAATAATTTAAACTTGAAACTTTACCTGGATCCTTTTTCCTTCACCACAGACTTTGTGTGCTTATTTGAAAAACAACATAAAGTTAACTCATTCAATTTTGCGTTTCTGAGAATCTATTTCAGAAGAAGGATACATGATCTCGAATAGTGATTTTTATTGTAAGTTAAACTCAAAGATACTAAAAATACATGTGAACATAAATAAAAGCCTTTTTCCCAAGGGTAAGCAGCCACTACAGAAAGCCACCTCAATCCTATCAGTACCAGAAATGCTCCTACTGCTTTGTTTACGTTTTAAATGTAGGTATGAAACTAATTCCATTATTAAAAAAAAAAATGTCGTCTGACGTCCTTGACGCTAAAAATCAAAAATAGTTATTTCGATAATAACAACTTAATATCATATCACACATGAAATATTATTTTGAAGGGTAAGTACCTAAAGAACGACTTCCGCCAGTTCATGCAGCGAGGGGAGGGCCTATTGCCATCTACCTGCCCTAAATCCAGACTCCGGCATCCAAAGTATCAATAATAATCAAACCCAGATTAATATTCATATCTGTCATTGACACTATTGGTACCACCTAATATTTAACCTCAAATCATCTGCTAATGGATTTAACAATCATTCATACGCTAAAATTATCCAACCACCATTATGTACGAAACATAAGCTATTAATAAAAAACTATCATACACAGTTACAATACATCGTTTGTCAATCAACAATTATTAATTTACAATTACTTGTTTGTTGCAAGACTTGTTAAAAGTAATATTTGATGGATGTGTGGCAATGATGTTGTGCTAGAACTGTTATTTAATAAAAAGATGTCGACATACTTATTGGATAATGTGCATCTCGAATGTCGATTGATGAAAGAAAAAATATGATGTGTTGTTTTTTTTTTTGATGGATACATGTAATTGTATTTGGAGCATTACTTTAGAATGAGAAGTGAGAGTATGGAGATAGTGACTTGTTGTCTTTAGTTGTGTTCTTGTAAATTCGGTAATGTGTGTCTTATTCCTATGATTCACAAAGCAAGATATCGGTCGATTTAAAACCAGAAGACTTAAAACGTTAGTGGCGCCAAATAAACGAAATTATGAAGTCATCGCTCCATAGCGCCGTACGCTTACACTCAAACCCCGAAATCATACGAGTATACTTACGAAAAAGAAGCCTTCTCTGTCCCACTGCTGGGCAGAGGCCTCCCCCATAACTTTCCACCTTTCTTTGACATTTGACACGAAAAAGGTAGTAGGTTGCTAATATGCATTAATCATTTCAACTAGCCCTAAAAATAGTAGGCAGGTAAGTCCCCAACTACTTACGATATTTCAATCCATAATCCACACCCGTTAAACAAACTCCCTTTTCTGTTACTCTGATTGACTCACCGTCAAATCAAACTTGAAACAAAAGTGGACTGTATTTTGTTATTTATTTTGTATCCATCAGATTAAACCTATTAACCCCTTTTTTTACGAATGGGAAATCATCAAATAACTCCTCCCGTTCTGGCAGAACGGAGTGTCAGTCTTGTACCGACTAAAACCCATCCATGTTCCTTCTGAGCCCTTTGTGTTCCAGGGCCACGGTATCTTTCCGAAAAGACCCGCAGCCTTGGCAGGCATCGGCCCTCTCAGACCCCTTCCGATTTGCTGACATCTCCTTGAGGCGCGCGTCGAACACGAACGCGCCGTCGACACGTCCTGTCGTCATAAGACGGACGGATGGTGAGCTAGACCTATAATTGACGCCTAGGTCCAAATGACGACACTAAGATGTGGTGTGTCAGCGCGACTAAACGCATCATCACAGTTGACCGAGTGGGCAGCGAAGTATTGCGTGTTTGCACGCTGTTTAGTCAAGTGACAAGTGCTTGACATCTTGGCTTGAGGATAAACTGGTTGATGTGGTCAATAGGGCAGGATTATCTAAGAGCTCTAGAGGTGATCTTGGTGATGTATTCATTGTTAGAAGATTGGCTATTATATATAGTCCCATTATAAAACACTTCTGTAATAATAAGATATTCAATCATTTTCAGTTTGTAAGCTATTTTACAGAGCAAACATGATGACGTGTAGTTATTTTGCTTTAGGGGCTGCGCAAACGTAGACGCTTTTTGTCACCAACACGGCATACACTCACAGGAAACCGTAGTTGTTCTGTCCTGAAGCGTCTGCGCAGGGAGTGGCTGATTTCATACTGGTTATATAGAAATCAAATATTAATTGGTAGTTTGTACCCGAGATAAGACACTAAAGTGTCCACGTTTGCGCAGCGCCTTAGAATCCCCCTATGTTTCCGATTGATAAAAAGAGTTTATTAAAAAAAAAGAACAACATAATAAACAGCGCACTTCAGCTATCAGGAATGGGAGTATTCAATGCTGTTTCCAGTGAATCATGAAATGAAAACGAAAAATGTTTATTCAGTCTCAAAAGTTTCATGCTATTCATGAGTTGAGACAGCCCCACTAAGTAATTAAAAATACTTGTGTTGGGGTTGACTCACTACTTCCTTTAGTTAATACAGTATTGAGACTAAATTATTAGAAAAGAATACAAAATAACAAAACCCAGCCAAGAAGCTAAGCTGGTAAAAGGGATGGAATCATATGCACATACGATATGCAGAATTCTTAAAGATTTTCACAACAATCACAAAGACATTTAATTTTTACCTTTAGAGGATACTGAACTCGCATGAGATCAATGCCCTTTTAAGGTTAAATGTCCTAACAACCTTACTTAAGTTCCTTGACAGTAACTTTCAAAACGATAGATAATCCTACTAATATTGTAAATGCGAAAGTTTGTGAGTATCTATAGATGTTTGTTACTCTTTTATGCAAAATCTACAAATCTGGATGAAATTTGGCACAGGGATGGATAATAATAGTCTGGACTGGAACTTAGGATACTTTTTATCCCGGTAGTACAAGTGCGACAATTATCGAACTCCACGCGTGCAAAGCCGAGGGCATATTATTCTGGCGGGAATCGCGCCACAACATCAACTTTAAGTCGTTCGTGGTACGAGTTCCAACTCAACATCTACAGATCTGCTTGAGAGAGGACTTTTGGCCGAAAGGCGTCGTTTATCGACGTTTCTGGGGACGGTTACGCGACACCACGCAGCGGAACACGACGCCGTCAACATTACGTGTTTAGTAATAGTTAATAAGTTTTTTTTTAATATGTATTAGTTTATTTTTATTATAAAAGATTATTTTGTGTATTTGTCTATGGGCCTTAAAGTGCCTGAAATAAATGGATTATTATTATAAGCAAGTCTCCTATAAAATTACCTGAATAAAACTTGTCTAAGCAGTTTGCTAGTCCTTGCAACTGGAAGCTTTATTTAAAAGCACAATGATAAGATCAAAAGCGAGTCACACTCACAATGCGAATTCTTGAACAATGAGTAAAGCCTCCAACCTTTATGTGCATATTTATGTACCTACCTATGTATCTATTTATACAAGCTGTTGATTTCCTTGTCAAATTCAGGAGGTTGTCAGAAAAGACATAAATAATCAATTAAAATTACGATACCTATTTAATTATCAATAAACGATTTTTTGGTTGTTTAAGTTTGTCAGTATATCTTGATGATCATTGTGCAGATAGTCGTATCAGCCAATTGCCAAGAGCCTCGACCTATATCTGAGGAGGCTCTCGTTAGGCAGCTGGTTCAAGGGCTTGATTCAGAAAGCGGTACTCCTGGACACGGCTCGTATTTTTAGGAGGCTCCTTTCTCTGGAGCCGCGACCACCGGTAGCTTGGACCCTGTTCTTGATACCGGTAAGCTACTATTTATGTATTTTTTAATGTTCTTTTTTTAATATTATTTTATACAGAAATATTTAAAAAAGCTTGTAAATAAAATGTGTACCAAAAGCCAGGATTTGAATTGTTCTAAATCGGAGTATAATGCAAAATACGCAAAATGAGACAGAGACAAGATGAGATAGATATACGTACCACTAAAAGATGACCTTAAACCTTTTTCGTTTAACAGATATCCATAAAAACAGACGAATAAATCAGAGAAAAATAATTTACAGCCAGTACTTTTACCTCAATAATTCAGAACCAGTGTCATAAAACCTGTATAGGCTATTTACGAAAACACGTTGGTATGTCTGTAAACATGTATTAAAAGGTCATCAATCATTGGCGGAGACGGGCGGAAGATCATTGGAGGAGTAGCTATAACTTTTTAGGGTTCCGTAGTCGGTGGCAAAAATGTAACGCCGCATAAATTATCCGCCTGTTTAAACTGTCATTTTACTAAAAGACTCATCATTATAATCTTTCCTTATACCATTTTTTTTGGAGTCAGCGCAGTATTAGTTTTTTTCCTTCATACTTCTGTATTAGTTGTTATCTCACGAGTTTCCTCAATTTACTAAGAAACTATTTGCACGATGTCGATGAAAACTGGCGTGTATTCTGAGCACGGTTTAACAATAGATGTTTAATAGTTCATGCGTACATTATCATCCCTACTACGAAACCCTTCGCCGAGCAACGACACACATTTTGCCAGTTTTTATAACTTTCTGATAAAAAAAGAAAAAATAGTTATGAAGGTCACAAGCCAAACACAAAGAAATTACAACTGCATGTACCAGGAATTTATGCATGGGACGATAAATGCAGACACAACATAAAACAGCTGTCAGGGTGCGCCATGTTTTATTATTATTACCCGAACCCAGTGAATTCAAAAGGAAGAGTAGTGGTTTATGTGAAGGTAATGGCCTATACTGTAGCTTATGTAGGGAGTTAATTCAAGGGCCACACCTGGGTGGCATAAAGATTCTGACACCAGTTTAGACACTTACCACACAAAGAAGAAAGAAAGACCTAAGATACCTCCAGATAGGTGTAATCCCAGGTGTTGATGGAATGAACAGATTTTCTAACGAGTTTACTGGGTTTTTTGCTGTGCGTTGTGCTGAGGGATAAAACTTCTACCAGCAACGATACGGTATACAATCAGTTTAGCCGAACGGCAAATCTTATGAGCGAAAGATTGAAAAAGCGCTTCTATATTATACTTTTTCGTATTCATAATCTGCCTAGCCATCTCCCTTTTTTTTGTGTTTTTATTCTTTCGTATTAAAAAACACTATAAATATATGTACATGATTCATGTGCTCATAAGTTATACATCAAGTATGTTTTATGTTGTCACTCTCTGCGCCGCCGCAGTGCACAGTGCGCGGGAGTACGTGGGACTAATGACCCATTGTTCAGGATTCACTTCCAGCCAACTACGATTGTATGACATTGTAAAATACTATCAGTTTTCTTAGAAACGATTGTGAACCTTAGCTTGCCTGACTTAAAGTGCTATTAGGGGATAAAGGTTGATCCTTGCGTTACTCAGAGCTTTGAAATTATAGAAACTTAAAGGATGTATGATATTGTAAAACACAATCAGTTCTTTTTGAAAAATCGAACGTTGGATTATCGACTTTAGTAAGTCAAGAATACAGTTCTTTTTTTAGGTTGAAAGGTTTGTTCCTTGGGTTTCCGCGAGGAGCTTAACTGAAGGATCTTTTGATAAATGATTTAATACTTTAGAAGGGGGATTTATTTTTAGCTAACAACGATTAATTTTGTGCACGTTTCACTGCTTCTCGAGTAAACTACATTTAAATATCACGCTTACCTGTAAATAGTTACATTTAGTTTTATTTATTTGGGCCTTTTTGACGACAATCTTATGACATATTTCTTTATTTAAAGTACTAAACGTAGCCGACAGTTTGACACTCATCTTGAAAAGGTGGTTAACATATGTGCAATTTTGTTTAAATCTGTTCTGTAGATTAAGTGTTAAGAAGTAACAAAACAACAAACACAGAAACAAAATGTTCATTTAATAAAAAAATAGTATTTACCTGTTGATCCTAGTGCTATAACTGCTAACAATAGTGATAACCATGTTGTGACTTCCTGTAAAGAAAAAAAACAAACATCAGAACCAAAAAATAATTTAATATATAAAAAATAAAACGAAAAAAAAAAACGTTTCAAAGAATTTCGCTTGTCTGTGATGACGACCTATAATCAACGGAAATCCTAACTTTCTAATCCTAAATAATTTTATAAATGACAAATTAACTTATTTGTTTGCAACCTCTTCACGCCTAAACCACTGAAACGATCATTCTGAAATTTTACCTATACCTTGTCAGGTGTACAGAAACGGAAATAGAGTACCTTTCATCCCGAAAAAAAGTACTGTTCCCGAGGAAAACACCTATTACATTCTTATAATAATAGATGGCGCCACGTGCTGGAGAAGGTTATTGTCAAATTCTAAAACAAGAGCGAAAGCCGCGGGCAAAAACAAACAAGCAGATTGAAACATCCTTCAAGAAATAAACTGATAAACAGGAGACTTATAATGCTTATCTTGTCACGTGTTACAAGCGAACTCCATTTCAATTAGAAAGTTAAACGGTGACAAGACTAGCACAACGCGATCTTAGTCAATAATTTACCAACGAAAGACCACAAAAACCAGACACAGCCTATAAGCAATAATTTCAAGAACTTGAACTGAACGCATGAACTCGACCACACCACACAATACAATACATACTTCCTTGCAATACAAAAAAGCAAGAAAAGAAGCAAGAAAACCTTCATTGTGTATTGTTTGCTATACAATGTTACTTTTGAAATGGACTAAAAAGATGCGCACGCGGCGGTCGCGCGTTGATGTCTTTTGCATGAAGAGTTATTAGTGCAGCGACTGCGGTCGAAAAGTGAAGGTGAAGTTTTTGCGGGTGTTTATTTATTTTTATAGCATTTGTTTTTTTTCTTAGTAACAAATATTCAAATAACATCAAGGTTGTTTTTCGAAGTGTCAAGCAGAGGTATGCCTATTGTACACCAACATTTGGCCAGTTGTGTTTGAGTAATTAGGGGTGAGCCTATTGCCAGATTCCACGGTGCTACTGAATAATTTCTGATGGAAAAACACAACAATACTGCCTTGTTTTCTTGTCGTGGTCTTTCCTCCTCTGTCCTACTCCTGGGGAAAAGCGTCCCTCCACTCTTTCCAATTAGACGCGTTGTGGTCTTAAGGACGCATACATATTTATTAAACGACGCTCTCAGCCAATATTATGACAGAAAGGAAAGAAAAAGCTTGCCACATTATATTCAAGGTGAGCTACATAATAAAGAGTCTTCACGACGGTTCAACCAGTTTCTCGTATCTTCATTAATTAAATTACAAATATTCCTTTCCGCCATCTTTAAATTCACTACAAGTAAGTTCTCACTAGGTGTTAAGGATATGTCCAAAAGTTTATGGTAATTTTGTGGTTTTAAATGAGTTAATATGGATAAGGCAATAGCCGTCTTTTGTCTATCTTAACTATTTTTAGGGAGTGTCAGACTTGACTGACTAAAACCCACCCATGTTCCTTCTTAGCCCTTTGTGTTCCAGGGCCGCGGTATCTCTTTCGAACAACCCGCAGCCCTGGCAGGCATCGGCCCTTTCGGACCTTCCGGTTTGCTGACATCTCCTTGAGGCGCGTGTGGAACACGTACTGAAGTGCCTTAGTATACGTTCTTCTCGAAATCTCATGTTGACACAAGTTTTGTGAGAACCTTGATATGGCTTCTCCTAAGAAAATTGTGTCGGTCCATCTTCTAAACATGGCCGCAACTCGACTGATGTAAGCGATGATGCGGCCTAGGGTGGAGCACACATGCCTAGAAGAAACCAATTCATTTGAACTTTGCAGACATCCAGATTATCATGATCAGGCAACAGAGAACAGACATTGAATAACACAAACTGGATTAAATTAAATCAAAACAAACCTTATGTGCTTGAACATAAAGAATCCAAAAATTAGAAGACTGTTTCAAGATCTTGTCATATGATGACTGAAATACAAGGAAACAAGATTATAAAGGTCAGTAGTGTCACATATTCTAAACACAATGCACAAAAAATGGGGTCAATTGAAACTGCGGCTAATTGTAACAAAGAAATTGTTGCAGTTTTGTCATAAGTGCGAAACTATTTCATTATATAACGGTTCTGAAATATGCTGGATACTGGTAGATATTTCGTATGATAGTTCACTTAAACTTACAATGTAATAACTGTTATTATTTAATTTAATTACTTTAATTGTCGCTTGTTAATATGTAGGCGTACGATATTATGAAATCGAGAAAAAATGCATCAATTTCTTAAAGGTTAGCTAACAGGACAGGGATCGTGTGATCGTATGTGTGAGCTTTTATAAATGAGACTAGCTATGCCCGCGACTTCGTCCGCGTGAAATTAGTTTTAGTACTCCTTATTACATCAGCTATCTGCCAGTGAAAGCCCCGTCAAAATCGGTCCAGCCGTTCCAGAGATTAGCCGGTACAAACAGACAGACAGACCGACTGACAAAAATTGTAAAAAAAAATATTTTACGGTACATATACCGTACCGTATATACATTCATATGCATGTAGTGAACAGCGGTTATTTTAATATTACAAAGAGACACTTCAATTTTATTTATTTGTATAAATGTATAAATTATCCTTTTCGTTGTGGTGTTAATTTGAGGAATGGATTCCCTTTTGAATGCCCTAAACATTAGAGCAGGACGGAAGGGTAGCTTAGGTGTTAAAAGTAGAGTGTTTCGGGCTGAACACTGCCTAAAAAAGCACACAAAGTGAAGTCCCTTTGCCACTTCAAAAACGCCTTCATAAACACAGTTCTCAGACACTTAAGGTTGCCCTTAATTACATATTCCATCCTCGCAGATCGTTAACCAAAAATAAACCATTAACCACACACGAGCTCCTTACTATTCACCACGCAAACACTCCAATTATGTTATATAGGTTGATGTAACCGTTATCAGCAACCACTGAAGGTTGGTGAGGTTGCTGACCAACCAGGCGCAACCGTTAGATAACAGTATTGTAACGAGCTATGAATATTCAATTGTTTTTATTGGTTGGGAATATGGGGCGTCTGTGTGTTTGCCTGTGTAAGTGGATTGGATGTTGGTATAGTGGTCACAAACTCACAAGATCTACTGTTGAGCATGAGATTTGGTTAGATTCTCAGGTCGGGCAAAACAAACCTAAAATAAAAGAAACAATATTACTTTGATATTGTTTCTTTTATTTTAGGTTTGTTTTAAGTAAAATCCCTGAGTCTGGATTCGATAGCAATTGGCTTGAATTTATGGTATTTGATTGTGCGTCAAAAAAAGCCAAAAAGTCTGACATCCAGTCTTACCAAAGGGTATTGTATTACCCAGTTACTGGGTTGTGGAGGTCAGATAGGCAGTCGCTTCATGTAAAATACTGGTACTCAGCTGCATCCAGTTAGACTGGAAGCCGACCCCAAGATAGGTTGGGAAAAGGCTAGGCAGATGATGATTGTGCGTCATTGACCATTATAACCTGTCTTTTGATATCTATTACAATCAGAAGTGACTAAATTACTTTAAGAAGAAAAATATATGTTTTTTGATCGACCATAATATTGTTTCTCGACCATACATAGGTTATATCACCTAGCCTATCTGCTGAGTATAAGATTATTCTCATAATCTTTACTTTACTATATTATAGAATAAAATAAAATAAAAAGCCTTTTAATGCCAGTAACTTAAAAGCTAAAGAATACATTCGGATAAACTATTACATGATTTCATGCAAACATTAAATTTAAAACAAATTGAAAATAAAATAAATAAATTGAAATAATAATTGAATTAGTGAAAGAATTGGTAATATTTTAAACATTCATTATAACTAATTGATTGTTTTATAAACATGCAAAATTTTCTCTTAACCTAATAATTAATTTTTACTTTACTATATTAGATGTATTTTATTCAGCTTCTATCATTAGAAACAACCATTTTAAAGAGATATAGATAACAATATGTAATATATTACGTTAGAAGCCTTTAACAAAATGACATAACTTTGATCTTTGAACTACAATATTGCAACAGAGTTTGAAACAGTACATTCAGCGTGTGCCACGCAACTTTTATCGCTTGAATAATGAAGAATAGCAAAAACTAATTTTAGGAGTAATGCACACTTTCCGAGAGCCAGCCGCAGTTTTAACGAAATTTCTCATGAACCCGGCATCGATCTAGTCTGCATGTAACTCTTAGCAGAGCCATTTCTTAACAAGAGGCACCTCTGCCTGCACTTGAACCGTTTGTTTTCCAAGTTAGCTTCTTTAAGGAAGTAACTTATACTATAGGAATGTGATTTGTATTTATCTGAGGAGGCTTTTAATTAGCAATTTAGTTTACTGTTGTATATTACGTTATTAGTCTCTAAGCTTTCCTAAAATGGGGAAAATAAATTAATAAAACTACGTGAAAGGATCCTTTTTTTGTGTATAGACTGCTGTAATTTAGAGACAACACTGAAATCGCCGAAATTATTACAACGTATAGGCGAAGTCAATAATAAAAAGGGACCTAAAACATTACATAATGTAACTCCATATGCCAGTGACTCAAACCATCTTGAAAAATAGCCCTTCAAGCTCATAAGACAGTCATACCACGATTCTGTATCCATTATTCATTAAAACAGCATGAACTCAATAACTCAAAATTCCAATGTTAACCACAGTTAACCGATTAACCACACGTATAACTAGCAGTTACTGCGTGGCCACGTCTTAGACTGCGGGGACCACAAATTAAAGAATTCGCTTAGAGCATGCTAGATGGTCACTAAACACCTGGCTCTTTGAGTCGGTATACTTCAAAAAGCTGTATGGATCTCACTGGACGCGGAACAGAAAGAAAAGAATATACATAAAATTACGAGTAACAAGAAAATAACAGGGTTGAGACGCAGCCTGGGAGAGGCCTATGTCCAGCAGTGGACTGCGATGAGCTGTAAAGCTTATTTGATGCCACGAGTCACCTAGGTGAGTCGGTTATCACACGAATGAAACAAGTGACGCACGCGCGTGTCGCATGACGCAAGTGGTATTGGCTGAGGTCGTGTACAAGGCGTCACCGTTTGGTAACCGCAGCTGTGGCGCAACGACGGGCACCACTGACTTAACTTGAGTTAGATAATGTAATTACTGTTTACATACTGGTTGAACATCGTCTGATAAGGCTGTTGGTAATACGATGGCATATGATAGCATTGTTAGAAATATATCAACGTATCATATCTTTGTTGGTGGGTTTTATACAGAGTAAGTTTTGTTTGCTGTTTTTAATTACTGATTGAGCATACATAGCTGGCTTAGTAAATGAGTAAAGAAGCTCTTTTTAAACTGTAGGAGTTAGGAAAATAATGCGTTCTCTTCCTAACTCCTACAGTTTCAGCGTTTCAGTGACTTAAGTAAAATAGTCAGTGAGTCAAGTGTGTTAATGTGGGAAATAGTGAATATGAAGCGATTTACAACCTATACTTACATAGTACTTGTCGAAGGCAATTTTAATAAGCTGTCAATTGATTTAAATAGGGCGTTATAAATTAATAGTCGCGGATGGTAATTACTTTCAAGTACCAAATCAAATCGAAATAATTTGTTTCAAGTAGGCCGGTTACATGCACTTTTGAATGGTCGAACAACAATAAAAATGAAGCTACAGTCCCAGTCACAAGACATAATAACTGTGAAAGTACTGTAGTTGCCCATTCCAAAGCGTAGATCTTTATGGAGAAAAATGGGCAAGAAATATCAGGGTACTTTCGACTAGTTCGAAGTTGGATATGCTAGCCACTTGAGAGCACATGAAAGAGCAGCAAACTAAAGGTCTCGACCACCGCCCAAGAAAGCCATCAAATGCAGTCGCTGTGGCATCTTCATCATCACCAGTTCGGTGGAGGCCCTGTTTGCCTTTTTGATCGGTTCTGCAATATGGTTTTGTATGTTAGCTACCCTTAGCATTTTAAAGCCTACTTTAACTCTAAAACAGTGTAAAATCTGAAAATCCCACAAACGATGTACACGTTTTACTTATATAGAAGCCAGAGTTTACATAATAAATTGCATACTCTATTGTTATTGCTGTTCTATTCTCGCTTGCATAACGTTCGCAAGCGTTTAAAACGCGCTTTGCATAGAAGAACAAGGAAGTGTGGAGTCGAATGATTGGCGTGGTGTAATGCTGTTAACTGGTGTGTTAGTATATGTGCCGTAAATGGGAGATTATTGGACATATATAGCTTTAGAATAAAAAAAAAGAATTGTTATAATTGAGTATTAATAGGTAGTTAATTTTGAATGATTTTACTATTTTACAAATTATTAATTAGAAATTATAATTAAAATATTAGTATGCCGTTAACGGCAAGACATAGCGTTCATATGATTAATATTGACAACTGTACCTTTATTACCTATGTTCTACAAATAAAAATATTTGAATATGAATTTTTACTTATAAATTCATACCATATCACAGTGAAGTCCAAATTATACGTACGTAATTACAGCACACACGTCCTATTCACCGACAAAAATCATTATTTCCAATAACACATAACCATAAATACAACAACAACGACGACAACAATAACATAAATTTATTTTTAGGCAACTTTGGCCCATAGAGTAGCCGTTACAGACTAACATACATATGATAAAATATAATTTGTGTTAGTAAATATAACCTTAAAACTATATATGTATTTATGTTAGTAACACTAATCTAAAAACAGAAATACAAAAAAATAAAAACTAAATATGATCCAAGTCCAAGTATCCCAGAGCTAGCCAGTCGCATTACCAAGCTGCAGTTGCCTCATCTGTTACACGGGAAGTTGCTCCACATTGAGTAGTGGCCTGTAATGGCCTGCAGTGGCCACTTCTCGTTGATTATTGTGGCTATCACGTCGACTTCCTCTGAGGCAAGCAGGGATGCAGGGGGACACGCCTTGAGTGATATTATAGTGCAGTGGAGAATTTGTCGATGTTGTTTTACTAAATTAGCAATATGTTTGATTGCTTAAGTAATTTTATTGTATCCGAGTGTAGCTAGCTGACCAAATTCATTGAAAAACTTGATTTTGCAACTAACTTGGTCTACAGTGCCTACAGTGGCTTCCCAGATTGAATTCCCAGGATGGGAAAAAGGTTATAGTGTCATTAAAAATATCTCAGGAGCAGCCTAGAGTCGGGAAGCTTCGAAGTTTTAACATAAGAAATTGGGATATTTTTTTATTGTTCCCCATAGAGCACCAAGCTATTAAAACGGTTGGTGCTCAAATGGGAATACCTTTGGTGCTCTATGTACAGGTGCTCTAAAATTAGGTGCTCAAATGGGAATACTCCGTCGAACTTAAATCAAACCTTATCTTCCAGAAGAGAAAAATATGGGTTCGTGAAAACTAGTCCTAACTGACAAATACATTACTAACAGCTTGTATAATATCATATAAGTTCGTGATAGGTTATTTTTAATCTTCTGCTAATACTCGCATCTTATATCGTCCTCATTTTTTCTTGAGGAATTCTTTCTTTTAAAAGGTCATCTTAATTGCGTAAATGTACGCAGTGACAGGGTAATCGCTTTACTGCTTAGTTTTGAGGATGACTAGTATAATCTTGATGACCTAGATGTTGCAATGCTACTTAACGAAGGTCAAAAACTCCGAAACAGGAGCCTTTGTTTTTAGGCTAAAGAAAATTGCTTCGGCAGTCGGTGACTTTGGAACGAATATTTTTGACTTTTCACTATTTTGCGTAAGTTGAAGAAATGTTAACTTACCAAATAACAGCTGGTAAGTACCAAAATAGTGTAGCAAGATACAGTGATTGCCAACAGTCCATTGTAACACATAGATAGTTAAAAACTTCGCACAATTTTTTACACAACTTACTTTCATTCATACAAAAAAATAACCAAACCCAAACAAAATTACACTATTCTGATGTCAAAGCGAACTTCCCATAGATCCACATTATTTATATGTGAAAGTAAAATTATATCATATTGTTGGCACAAACTATTGTTCCGTGGGAACATTGAAGGTATTATGATATTTTTCTCATTCTAGCTCTGGCAACACTGCACGGTGGCATGAATGAATAGTCCGAATTTTAGCTCAAAACTGTTGCCAGTACAATAAATTTGAAATGTCTTTTACGAACATTTTAAATTATGCTATAGCAACATTTGTAAGCGAACAATGAGTCAGTGGGTCGTCTTAGGGGATATATATTTAGTTTACACTGTTACATAAAATCACGCTTGTAATCCCGAAAGGGTTTGACAGAGTGTCTATGGTACACCCTTTCGTCAGTACTGTTTCAGTTCCATGTAATAGGGGGCGAGCTTATTGCCATCAACCAGGCACAGATCCCGGCTACCGCTTGCGCGTCTACAGAGAGATTTTGATAAAAAAATAATACTTGAACCCCCACCCCCTCCACACTTTGGCCGATATGGGAATATCCTGGGAATGATTATTTTCGATTTGTATACGGTGGAAGCCGCGTGCAAAAGCTAGGAGTTTATGTATTACATAGACTTCTTACAGATTGTGACATGAGTGATCAAAAGTGTATGTAAATGTATTAGGAATTAAATTTATGGAATAGTCACTGACTGATGAGAAAAAAACCTGACCAGACTAAGTAGTAAGTAAGAATCTAAGATATACATAGCATCCTAATCATGCAAACTGGGTTCCGTACAGTGCAACTAGATACCGAATCTGTTTAAAAATTGTCGAATTACTGTACAGTATCAGTTGTTTAGGTAACTGATGTAATAGTGTATAACATTCCCACAGCTGGGAATAGCGGCCTCCTCTATGTGAGAGTTTCTCTCGTAAGAAACTCCCGTTTAAGGTCCTCCAACAAACTCGGATACAATTATTGCGGAAGAAACCTTTTTCTTAGATCTTGTAAAAATATCTTCATTTCAAAGAGTGTCCATAGAGTTGCTTGCCCATTCTTGTCCATAGAGATCTATGTTTTGGAATGGGCAACTACAGTACTTTCACAAGTTTATGCCTTGTGTCTGGGACCAAAGCTTCATCATTTTGTTTTTGACCTTCAAAAGTGCCTGTTACGGTGTTATTGAAATAAATGCTTTGAGTTTTCTGTTTCTAATATTCTAAGATCAGAAAACTTTTGACGTCAACATCATCTAAATCCACCGAACTATAAAACAAGATTCCAACACACGTCGGTTACGCAACGGCCGCGGGATCGATTCCTGTGCGAGGCAGCATTCTTCGGAGGAAAGCAGTCATTTCACTTTCAACGTACGCACGACTGGTTGATACTACTTTTTATTTTTAACACAATCATTTGTTATTATTTTTATTTACTTTTTTTGCTGCCGTTTGACAGACATGTAATTACTTTATGATTGAAATTATACATACACCTATACATATATGTAAACTTTTTACTTATGGGGGTGGGCAGAAACAAAAGAACGCCACAAGCAACAATATTGGAAACACAAAAGAAAAAAAACTAATTTATACTTTTCGATATATATTAAACTAGCTGTGCCCGCGACTTTGTCCGTGTAGAATTAGAATTTTTCTAAAATAGTAGTAGCCTAAGTTACTACTTATTACCTCAGCTATCTACCAGTGAAAGTCGGTCCAGCCGTTCCAGAGATAAGCCGGAACAAACAGAAAGACCGACAGACAGACAAAAATTGTAAAAAATGTTAATTTGGTATATGTACCGTATACAAATTCATATGCATGTAGTAAAAAGCGGTTATTTTAATATTACAAACAGACACTTCAATTTTATTTATTGTATAGAATAGACAAGATAAATATTCCGTTTTAAGGAGTATAAATAACTGCTCTAGAGCTGAGCATGAGGTACTCGGCTTGATGTCCGGATCGTGTAAAATGTTGTTAGTATTTTTTTTCAGCAACAGAATGTAATCTGAACTTGTGCCCGGTGGCTAGCAAGAGGCTCACCCCTATAAGATCAGACTTAAACACAACTGGCGCAATGCAAGTGTAGGATAGATATACCTCTGCCTTACTCTGCGGGCATGACAGGCGTGATGTTATAGATAACATTTTTAAAATATACTACATAATATGATGAGTTGCTGATCTTCATATTGATATAATGTTGTTTTCTTTTGTTGTGTTCTTCACACGCCCTCGATTTAATAGTTTATCAAAGTTATTATCTTACTATAATACTTTTTTGTGTAAAGATTACGTGTACAATCTTTACGTTCTGATCAGAGCTGTGCTGAGTAGAATCCGGCGTTACATATAACGGCTGGTTAACGGTTTACAAAAGACAGACTTTCCTACAGATTTTGCATGTTTTTGATAAAATATAAATTCGAATATACATAAAAAAACCGGCAAAGTGCGAGTCGGACTCGCACACGAAGGGTTCCGTACCATTATTTATAAAAACGAGCAAAATATTTATTTTATTCAGTTTTTAGTATTTGTTACCCTAAAATAAATAGTGCATCACTTTATTTAGCTTTAATCTATAGAGTTTTCTTCTAAAACATGTGTCGTACACACCTCTACCTACCAGTGCCTCTGTTAATCTTTACCTAAACCAGTGTCCACGGTGGAACATTCTGCGTCCGGTTTTGTTATTGTATGCTGTACAGGTTCCGGACTGCACCGTGCTTTCCTTATTAATGTGAGTTTCACTTAGTTCTGCATTTCCTAGTTCAAGTTTGACTAGACTAGATAGGTGTTAAATAAAGTACCTTCCCAAACAAATAGAGTAGGTACGAGAACAAAGGAGATGGTTAAAAAAAACCTAGAATCGATTGGGACTAAATAGATATATGTCATTCATTATAGTCGTTAGTATATTGCTGATATTGTAAAAACTGATAAAAATCACGAGTAGGTAACTCATGATTTTTTTCATACATACTTTGTGAACCTATAGCTCATACCCCATTGATTTCGGCATTGCGCTTACGGTGGAGTAAATCGTGCATTTGATGAACCTACTGATACCCATTTAGTCCCAACCGATTCTAGGTTTTTGGTCCATACATTATGGACCATCTCCTTTAATTTAAAAAAAAAAACGAGGAGCTGATACCATCTGAATGCGATAGGAGAGGTCCAGCAGTGGACAGTTAACAGCTATATATCCTGATGCTGACGATGCAAAATATGTAATCATTCCTTTTAGCTGGCCCTTCTAGTGAATCCAATTGAGTGCTGATACAAACTTTAACTATTCATAAGAATAGCAATACTTGTTCCATAAAGAGTGGTCATTGGTAGACCAATGTTGGGAAGAAATTGTCACGAGTTGACGGAACAATTATTTAATTTTATGGAATGCATTTGTACGAGTATGTCACGTACTCATGTATTATGAACATTTTAAGAGACTTCTTGTTCTGTATGGTGTATGGAAGTTATGGACTACTCTATAATAAAGATAAAGAGCTACTTGCTCTTTGCGTGCCAAAGATAAGATCTTTATGCTCTTATTCTTGCCGGAGAAGATGCGTAATTACGTCATTTGTTGTGACTACTGGATGAGTAACGGGCACGCTTGTTTTAGGGCATTGACATCTATGTATAATAGTACATATATATAGGTACATATACAAAGGTTAAGTACACGTGGTTTCGAAGTAAATGGCTTAAGCTGAGTTGATCGTTGACAGACGGTTAGTTACAAGCCCGAAAATCTGACAACCAGTTTCATTAAGGTGTCACGTGTTTGCAGTAACTTGGTTATGGAGGTCGAGGAAGATCGATCGATGGATTTTGAGAGG
Source organism: Cerastis leucographa (assembly GCA_963082945.1). NCBI lineage: Eukaryota > Metazoa > Arthropoda > Insecta > Lepidoptera > Noctuidae > Cerastis > Cerastis leucographa. The sequence goes on along the minus strand of OY720361.1, from coordinate 18,229,723 downwards.
AATGTTTTGAAAAACAAAGGAGTAAATCATAGCGTGTTGGTTGACAGAGGAGAATGGAAGAAAAAAACGTGTTGGTAGGAAGAAGATGTTGATGATGGTTGCGGAAGTTGTATTCGTAAAGTCGCTTAAATCACAACAAGACTACAAGTCCACCTTAAACAAATGGGACTTGTTTTTTTTTTTCGTTTAAATACACATACACAAACAGCCAGACCCGGAACAACTATCTGTAGGCCATACAAATATTTGTTCCGTGCAGCAGTCTATCGCTCAACCACTGCGCCAACCGTGCCGTCGACCGTTTTGCCAGCAACCTACTTGTTAATAATGCACTACTTTGTATTATATCTAGGGACTCTCTTGAATCTAATTTATGAGCAGAAGACCGTTGACCAATGTCTAGTTTTTTTGCAGGAATCTGAGATATTCCCTGCTGTTTGCGAAGTAAAAGGGGTTGCCATAATCATTTTCGCAAAGAGAAAAGGGTTTTCATAACCTTTCCAAGAGGTACCTCCAATTCTGCTAACGGTCTCATTACGCCTACCCCACTTAAAGTTTAAAAATAAACGTACCATTCACACGTACCACCAGTTCCAAGAGCAGGTAAATATGATCTGTAACGAGCATCCACTTTCCCCAACACTAGGAAGTGCAAGCTGCCATGTTGCCATAGTGAAATGTAGTGAAACTGCCATTAGGCACGGCTAGTACTCTCCGAGACTGTGACCACATGTCCTGTCCTACGTGAGCTGTGTTCTAGATAGATTTTGTTTGCAGATTTTATGTGTAGCGTTGGACGTTTTCTTCCAAGTAAGGTGAATTCGGAATCAATTCTTTAATAGTGTCCTCATATTGTAGGTAATTAAAGCCACCAAGCCAGTGGTAATCATTTTATTTATTTAAGGGATAATAAATAACTAGAGTGGTGGCAGCCTCGACTTACGAGCAATATGCCGTGGGTTCGAACCCAGGTATGCGCATTACTATGGGTAATTTATTTCATCACCGCTACCATAAAAACGGTAAAGAAAAACATCGTGAGGAAACCGACATGTCCTAGAACTAAAAAAATCGAAGACATGTGACATCTACCAACCCGCACTGGGTCCGCGTGGTAGATTACAGCCCACTCCCTCTCATAGAGAGGAGCCCTGTGTCCCAGCAGTGGGAACATTATAGGCAGATGATGAAACAACTACAACATATATAAAACATAAAGGTAACTAACTAAGTAGTAAATGTTGCAATCCACTGCATCAAGAATCCGCAAAAATGTTTCTTTCAAAATTTTTCATATTTTTACGATTAATTTGCGCAGGATTGAACCTTTCGGTAGCTTATGTGAATCCAATGACTTTTTGACTTTTTTTTTATTACATGGCTAGGGATATCCAAGTTTATTACTTCTCGGTTTAAACGAGTCCTACGTCTCCATTCCTTCATTTAACTTTCATAAAAGTTTTAACATAGTCTGAAATAGACCATACCTTTATCAAACTTAAGATGCTTCCTTCTTAGTCATTAGGTCCATAATTCTTCGGTTGCAGTCTTAGGATCCGTCTTTTGTTCTCCATTCAACAACGGCTTTATAAATAAGGAGTTGTCTTATCAGATTGCTTAGAGCCAGCACTAAGTAAGGTTTATTCGACGCGGAAAACGGACTTCCTTCATTAGTTTAAACATACGTGAAGAATGCATGAGTGTGACAGACTGATTACATACACGCAACTTGTAATATCTATTTAATAAAAATCTTAAATTCACTGGTAAACAACGTTGCTACGGCTTAAACCTTTAGATCTAGAATCATGAAATTTTGCACTGGAGTTGCTTATTATTAGGATAGCCTCGTTGTTTTAGAGTAGCAAGCGGGATTTCTAAGCATGAAGTCATGGGTTCGATTTCGGGGTCGGGCATGGTGTTACTGGGTTTTCCCACCAGGAATCTCTCTACAGCCACGGAGTCTGAATTTATGCACGGTTAATGGTGTGCACGGCTTGTACCTACATAAACTACCAAGTAGTTATAGACCCTAAGGCTTGAGTACCTACACAAAGCTTAGGTATTACCTATTGGTATAGGTATATTTGGAGAACGGATAGCAAGCATAGCAAGATTCTCCATAGAGCCAACATTTAACGCTCACTAACCATTGCATCACTGGATCTAGAATCTAAAGTCATCCTTTATCTAAAACCCTATTAGGCCGTCCTTATATAGAAGTATTACGACTTTAATATCGGAATGTTTAGTCGTTGAAACATCCTGTCCCATAATAATATGCTGTGAAAAACACAAAATATTTTATGATTTCCCATTGCCATTAAAGACACTAACTTATCATAACATGTTTGATTTTATAGCTTTTTATCTTTGATGATTCATATTAGGTAGGTATTTTTAATGTCCACTAGCAAATTTCTCAATAACAAGTTAAGTTAAGTTATGCCTAGGGTGTGGTTCAGAGAGCTTTTAATAATATTATAAGCTTCTAGTGTTTTCATTATAATACTATCGATGATTCACACGTGAATCACTATCTCCTAGACTAGCGATAGGTACATAATACAAACACCTACCTACGTACAGTGTTGCAAGTATATTTGGTAGGTACTTGAATAACATTTTCAGGATGGATCTGTTGATAAAAAAAATGTGAAATTGTCTCTGGAAATGTATTGAAAAAAAGATGGCGGCTTTTACTACGAGTATGGCCATAGAGTGGTTCTAAAATGACGTTAGTTTGAAATATTTTCAAAGTTCCACGTTCAATGGGACGTGTTTTTTTTTTTTTTTTTTTAAACGTTGCCCCATACTAGGAATTTCTCCTGTATCGTGGGTGCGTTTACAAACATTTAAACTCACATACACAAACAGCCAGACCCGGAACAACTATCTGTAAGCCATACAAATATTTGTTCCGTGCGGGAATCGAACCCGCGACACGCAGCGCAGCTGTCGATCGCTCAGCCACTGCGCCAACCGTGTTGTCTATACTATAATTACTTAATAAGTAAATATAATTTATTTGAAATCATAATAAAATGCCCATTTATATCTAGTAGAGTAAGGTAGGTTATATTATTGCAGTTGCATGTTTCATATGTAATAATTCCATGAGCATAACGTCTAAATCTCCAACACTGTTGGGAACTCCCAATGATAGAGATTTAGACGTTATGCGTATGAAGTTATGACATACTTTTAGTTTCATTTATTTGAGTAATTTCTGGTATAGTTTTTGTTCAAAACAATCTACTGTTATGCTAATTGTGCTATTGTACTGTTCCATTGTGGTCTCGAAACTGAAAATTCTGTGTTTTCAGTTACGAAGGCAACATTGTACTGGGAATGATGCTCTGCTTCCTTAATTTTCTACTAGTTTAATTTTATTTTCGCTCTGTTTAGCATAGACTTATTATTTCATAATATTACTTCCTATCCTACTAATATTATAAATGCGAAAGTTTTGGAGGATCTATGGATGTATGTAACTCTTTCACACAAAATCTACTGAATGAATCTGGACGATACAAACGATTACGCGGGACAATTACCTAACGAAACGCGGGCGAAGCTAATAGTTAAATATTTATTTAGGCAAATAGATGATTTTCAAATGTTATGGCCACTGCAAAATTCAGAGCCTGTCAACTCAATCTGTGCAACAGTTGGAAAAACATAAATTATCCCCTTAGCGCGAAATATAATTGGATTCTGATTATATCCAAAAAGTAGTCAAGAACGTGTCCAAATTAAGTTGAATTTATTCGTTCAACTTACTGACTGGTTGAGCAAGACTTACATATAGGTAGCAACGTATTGAAAACCTTTTTCGACGTAAAATATTTAGATCAATTTCGTAATACATGGACTACATAATTTATCAATGAAAAATTCATGTTAATTTTGTATTTCGTTAACTTTAAAGCGGAGATAGAAAACCTTTTTGAGTTTTCGCTTGCTTATGGTTATGTGTAGACCTCAGCAGAGCTCATTAACAAGCTATTGAACAGTTCTACAACTACCAATCACTAGTAACGGGATATTTACCATCTTTTCTATTTGTTTTGAGTTCCCGATATTTCCCCTTCGCCTACTTTGGTAACTAAAGTTACCTAACCAGTTACAAGAGAAGATTTTTCTTTCGCTGTTTGGTAACTAGTTTTGTGAGAAGAATTATTTTTAGATTTTTGCAAACGCCATGATCACGGATTAACTGAAGTTATTGCGGGTGGGTGTTTATTAGCAGATAAATCGGTCCCGTTACAAGTGTTATCAAGCAAGTCAGTTTCAAAACTTAGTTCTATAATTTATCACCAATTTTAAGATCAATATTACTATCTATTAAATAAAACAAAATTAAAGTTGCTTTTAATGACTGCGTTTGTGAATGCTATGATCTTTTAAAATTCCTAATGGATTCTCATCTGGTCTACCATCATTTAGTAGGTAAGTACATTTATGGATATGTCTTTAAGTTTAATATTACTATTTAATTTTGACTGACTTATTCAGTAATATCGATATTTTAACTGAACAATATGTTACTGTATTAATAATAATTGTAACGGTTGTAACTATATTATTAAATTCAAATATAATATTTTTCATGCTGTAAGGCAAAATATATCGGGACAACTTACAAATAGTTCAACTTTTCTGTATACCTTCAGCAAATAAAAATGATTTCTTTCTTTCTTTAATGACATGTTGCGATGCCCCTGCATCCGTTTAAAGCATGATCGGATCTATGATCCGATCATGCTTTAAACGGATTTAGTGACAAATATTCCAACAGTATTTTTATAAAGACTCCAATATCTCAACAGTACGCTTATGGCGTTAGCAGCAGTTGTGCTTGTAATATGCGCACGCGCAAGTGAGGCGTTGCGCCAGAGCCGCTCCAGTTACCGCGACAGTCGTCACGCGACCACGAGAATTCCGCAGATCTGTTAGTTGAGACTTGAGTTAAGCGTTAGTCTTGTTAGATGATTGTGTTTGTATTACAGTCAATGGTAGATTGTGTTACCAATCGTAGGCTTCTGCTGGACTCTTGCTAGCTGATTCACTGACAACTTAGCAGACGCAATTTTATTACTTCAGTTTTTTACGCTTCAACCTAGGCTCCAACATTAACAAAAACACAAGAATGCGGTCCGAGTGCCCACCAGGGCTCACCTTGTTTTTGGCCAAAGAATCAGCATTGCCATCCAACGTGGCAATGCTGCCGCACTTCTTCTTCTGGGCAATTCTCCTATTGACAGCGATGTAGACGAGTTTTTGACGATCTGTAATTCTTTTCCCATTTTGATACTTGTACATATTTTTAATATTATTTTAGATCTACGTACTTCTAGTTTAGTTGGGATAAAAACAAGATGAAGATGATGATGAATGATGAATTGATGATCATCTATGTTGTTCCAAATGTTAAATTCTTCACATTATCTTCATCATCGGAAACATAATGAGGCATGATGTTGCCTCGACACGTTTTCGACATCTATGATAACTCCAGAGTTATGCAGCAACCAGCAACAAGTTAACGACCTCTAAAACTAGCTAGTGAGACTTGCACATAGAGTAGCAATAAGATGACCTAAGTATAATATGAACAGCGAAGGTTACAAGCGGTCAAGACCTGTAGAACGCGGCAGCAATGGGCTATGTGCCAAAATCAAACTCTCATAGAATACCAAACTCAAATTCCTAATTCAAAAACTCCAGCCCATTACGCTAAATACCTTAGAAACTCGACATTCACACCGCACACAAGATCTTTCACCATAGAACAATTAAAATTCAAATTCGAAGGCAAAGGCATCCCTTACGCCATTCTCTTGACACTATAACGTGTTGATGTTGCAACTCGATGTTAACTCGCTTTTGCGAAATGTTTGTGACCTTTTGACGACACTTGGTAAGAGGTAAACTGGGTATAGAAACTTTTTAAAGACTTGGTCATTGGCATTTGCGGTTTTTTGAGTGAGTATTTTTCTATAAGAAAGATTTTAAATGACCTATCATCCCGTCACTCGCATCTCGTATCCGCCTCGAGGATGTTTTTATTCTAAGAATATAAGTATTGTTATTTGATTAAGTAAGGCCTTTCATAAATTTCAGATGGACAAAATAATCGGCAAACACTATTGTGTGAACTGGTCATGCGTATGTCGCATCATGGATGGGGTGGCAATAAACGACTTTTAGGGTAGACCCGGAAGGAGACAGTGGGAACACAGATATCTAAAATCAGTTGAGCAGTATTGTTGACAGAGATAAGTGGAAGTAAGCAACAGCAGTGGCAAAATAAAGTAACAAAACTTTCGGTGATCAACTGTGCTATGGTGTAACTTAAAAACGGCCAATTTTCAGGAGTGGACTGCAATAGAGTGATCTAATAAACTTGTAGCGTCACAACTATCTACACCTATCTACACCACCATCTGTGACACAAATTAAGAAATGACATCTAAATTCTGAATCGTACTATTACAGTCATCTGCGACTTAAGGCTACATAAAAAAACCCGACCATAAAGGTCGGGCAGTAGACCACAGACACAACACTCGTCTGGTCGAGGGTCCTCTAGAGTATCTTCATACCCTATAAATTAACTCTTCAACCAACATCCCCACCCCAGCAATGAACTTATTAATATCTAACGAGGTTCAAATAAGACGTAGGTCACTTCATATTACATTACATAACTAGCACGTAAGGTATCGCGTCAACTGGCCTTGCCCCGCGGCTCCTGTTACATTTTTACAGCATTATGTCATTGATACGCTGTGGCACTTAATTTATACTCTGTGGTTCTTAGAATAGCACTCGTGAGTTGCGGATGTTTAAGTTCTTTTTTTATTGAAGGTGTGGTTTGTGGTAAAGAAACCGTTGGTATTACAAAAAGACTACTCTGATGGAACTGAGATACATTTAAATAGTGGAGCCTTTTCTGAAAGCTTTGGAGCGCAAAGCCGACATTTATTGAACACTTAGCAGGATGTGATGATGAACCTGTTAAATAGAGCAGAGTGGTTTCCGAGAGATAGTAGAAGAAGCGTAGGTAAACCAATGGACAGTTGAGTGGGCGTCCAACAGAAGATGGCGGAGAAGACCTGGTTGAGACAGACAAGACATGTAACGTGGAGTCCTATAGGTACTATACTCTTACATGTGGGTTGAACAAGATTACCAATGACCATGTTGATGAATCCTCATATACCACAGCCCAATTACACCCACTACTAAGTTTAGATCATTCTTCGGTTGACTCATAAAGAAAAATACTTATTGTTTCAGTATTTTTAACAAAACGTTCAAGGTAAGAATGTCAGCAATGTAACTTTCATGACATAGTCTGTTTGTCCTAAGCTATGCGGAAGTTAGGTACCACTAAGTGCTTAGCGAAACCAGCCTTAAGTAGTTATAATCACAAGTGAGAGATTTTAAAGGTAACCAGAGTAGTTTCCTAAGTTTTCAATGAACAGTACACAGTAGTAAAATAAGAAAAGAAAAGAAATGTAACCATTCAATCATTTCCTACAATCTTCAGTCACGCTGCAATACTATCTAGATCAAAAAATAAATAGCAATGCGAAACTAATTGAATTGTCCACAATTATCTTCTAAAAATAGTCGAGAGCGGCTATCGGTAGCTTAAAGTACAGATAGCTAAAGAGGTAGGTGGTCTCACTGAAACTACTTTCAGACCACAAACCAGTTTAGACCTTAAAGTTAGGAACTCTAGTCTGGTGGGTATAGTTTATACTACACTGGTCTCCAAGTTATCGTATATATAAGTTGTTTAGTAGATCATCATCATCTCCCATTTTATTTGGGGTTGGCGCAACACGTTTTATCAGTATTTATAAATATTTTTTGTACGCACGCAACACAGAGGCACCTGCATAAACGTGTCCATCAAAGTATGGCTGACAGGCACAACGCTTTAAAGCCTCTTTCCTGCCCAGCAAACTCTTTCGCCAACAGTACTATCTGGTAATAGTTGTTGTGGTGACGTCACATGCGCAGGCGCAACTGGCAGGTGGATGCCAGCCGGTTCCGGTTCGCTCTCACTTTCATTAGATACGAGCTTGTCCGTGTTGTTGACTCGGAGTTCGCAAATTGTGGGTGTGTGGACATTGTCTCATATGTTATGTTAGCAAGTGGCCGAATACTTTTAATAATTATGACAAATGAATCGGATTTTATCTACGTATTGTTGGTTTTGGCTTTGTGGTTAAAGAATAACCATGGAGTTTCTTTCCGGTTCTTAAAAGAGTGCCATGGAGTTTCTTACCGGGTCTTCTCCATAGGAAACGACCAATCCGAACCGTGCACTTTTTTTCGACGTTTTAAAAGTGCCCATGTAGTCCTATGTGAATTACAATACTGTTTTGATTTTGAGTTCAAACGCTGACGCAGTGTTTTGAGTTTTTAAGAATTGTAGTTGATTTTCATTTTTAGACAAGAAGTTCTGTGTAGTTTGTCTATGGTTGGTTGGTAAGATAAAAAAAGACATTCAAATACCTTCTTGAAAATCATTTTTGAAGATCAAAAAAGCGTAACCAACTGATTTAGGCCTAACAATTCTAAAATTAGAAAGGCCAGCTATTCCATATTCATAGACAACTCCACAGAGTACGAATTTGCATTTCCATAAATAAATACTATGGCCCGTGGCAGTCGTCCCATTCATAGCCTCGTCGCCTACTGGGAGTTCCTGTCTCATGCATGCATGATATCGCACGTAGAACCTACTTTATGTCAAATACGGAAATTGAGACCATGCCACCATAAACGACAGACATTCATGGAGTTACATACTGGCTGGACAGGTCTAACGGTGATAACCATGTTCTGTTACTTCTGTAACGTCAAAGTGCCATGGCAGGCTTCCTCGAATAACATAGAATTTGCCCATTCACCTAGCGCCTATTCATGATTCAACAAAGTCAAAGTCAAAGTCAAAGTCAAAGCATTTATTTCAATTAGACCATTACAGGCACTTTTGAAAGTCAACAAAAACAAAATAAAACGCGAAGCTACAGTCCCAGTCACAAGGCATAATAACTTGTGAAAGTACTGTAGTTGCCCATTCCGTAGCGTAGATCTCTATGGAGAAGAACGGGCAAGAAACTCCATGGACACTCTTTTAAATCAAAATATGTTACAAAATCTTGGTTACATCATTCATGTCAAGAATTACAAATATGTGAGAACAATGTAGAAATACGGGCAAGTTAAGAGCGTCCAGAGTAAAAGATTAAATCAGTAATAAAAAAATAAAGTAATTAAAATAAACCGTGGCAGCTAAGAGATGACCAGTCACAACTGACAGCGCCCGTTCACGAACATGACGCATGTATCAGCCATCATTCAACTAACCATTTTGAAGGGAACTAAACGACCCGACACACCCGCCACCATCAGCGTGACATTTAAGTGAGCATGACATTCACTCAACCACCAGGGTAATTTCGCGTCAATGAAAGATTTAGTTACTCATTAAATACGATTAAATACCTACAGAGAAATATGCAAGAAAAAAGAAGCTGCGCCAACCCCACATAAATATGGATAAGGAGATCTATGATGATTCTTGATTAAAAAACATGTGCTAATCGTTACCCAAACTGACTAAAACATCGAAGCAGAAGCTATAATTTGTCAACCTCAAATTCGCCCGCAATCAAGGTCAATTACATCACGAAGTCATTCGGACACTGGTCAGGGTCAATTTAGACCATCTAAAAGTAAAATTGGACTATTTTAATAAACTAATCATGTACTTAAGCGATTTATTGTCTCGATGCACAATCGTTTCCGAATGTAAGGCTGAATAACAAATGCGTCCTTGCCGCGAAAAAAAAATATGCGAATGGTGCATTGTTTATGCGCTGGCAATGGTATTACAGAATTGATTCTGGTTTGTAACGGTTTTATTTAAAAATTCGCACACATAAACATATCAATTAATTATTTTTGACATGTTATTTGATTATTAGTATTTCCCGTGGCAATTAAAATCTAGTACTTATTAATAAATTAGTTTCATTTTCTTTCTAAGTTCAAAATAATTAATTTATTGACATCAATGAAATTGATACAAGGCCAAAAAAAACAACAAATGAGCAAAAAACTAAAATATATGGTAATATATATGACTGATAATTTAATTAGTGACCGATACTATACGTGATTATACTCTTGATAACAAACAGCTTTCCCAAAGAATTATTTTTGTACTCATTCCCTTTATCACAATAATACAATGAAATTTGCGCGCGCGCGCCTTTGGCCTATTTATAGCTTGTGATAAAATTGAATGACTATAAAAAAATATTTCTTTGGGAAAGTTGTTTGTTATCATGAGTACAATCACGTGTTTTAAGTGATTATAGTACTCACGTGTATCAATCACTAATTACCAGTCACCCTATAGGTATCACCTTTTTTCGAACCACAAAACAAAACCATTTATTGTTTTAATCCCCGTTCAAAGCTCATGGTGAAACTTTAATAGCGTGTATTAATCATAGCTTTCACGAGGGTTTGAAGGCAAGCAAATAGATAATAAATAAAGCTGAACATTGACAAATGACTTTAACTATCGTGTTATGAAGGTAGGTGTCGAGAATTTGAGATTGACCGATACGATGGGGAAGAGCCGGGAGAGAAAAGAAATAGATGACATGTTTAGATTAAAATAACATTGAAGTATACATACATATATTACATGGTATGTACGTGGGTACGACGGTAAATGATTGCTGGTCAAAATTGACATCTGATTGGTTCTCGCCATTAACGCCTTGGTCTTTACCAAGACGAAAATTACTATATTGATTTCAACAATTCCTACAAAATTGAAACGTCAGTTGGGTTCAAATAAGCCAACTTTAACATAGACAAAAACCTCATTTTATGATGCGCTAAATAAAGCAAATATGAGGTGGTCTATGTGTAATAGGGTGAAGATTCTTTAGTATAAGATAAGAGATAACATAAGATAAAGATTTATTTTCTCACCACAATACATAATTATATTATTAGTTTTCGTGAACAATACATGGCTTTTATAATACTGTGGGAGACTGGTGCCTAAGCTAGACGAAAAGCCTGTATTTCAGGACACCAGGTCCGGTATAACCGGTGTATGGCTGCTGACTGAAATGTCATGCGTTCTTCAGCCTGATTAATAAACTTACTTGCATTAACTAGACTACTGTGATATGCAATTACAATTAAATCAATCCTTTTCACAGTAAAAATAACTTAAGCTAAATATTCCGAAATTCATAATCAGATTTCAAAAGAAACTTTAATTTTTATATCATTATCCGCCACTTTGTCCACGAAATAAATATAAAAGCATAATTCGAACAATTATTATTATTTCAAAATTAGAACAGCATCTACACGCCAGCCCACAGACAATACAATACAAACAGCCAGTTACAAAATGGCAATTGCTCAATGGATTTTTCGCACGCAGAGTTCATTCGTTTATAATAATACTACAGTTGAAAAACAGCTTTAGGTTCTGCAAAATAAAGTTTAACGTAAAAAAGAGGACATTATAAATTCCAATTAAAATTATCGTTGTTGTCAACAAATCGACTAAATGTTTAATTGTTATCGTTACCAATGTAATCGATTAGCAAATAAATAGACTAATTATTTTATAATCTGTTTTTTTTTTAATGCTTTTCATTATGCAATGGTTAACGTTCAGTGATTTATTCAGCCTTTACGCTTTTACTAAGTACTCTCGTTGATTAAATATTTTGGAAGCATTCAATTCATTATAATGACAATTTGGTGCAAATTATTGCTTGGCTTGCTATTACATTTGCTTAATTAAATACAAGGTGTCAAAATTCAGGAGGCTGTCCCAAAAGACATAAATAATCAATTAAGATTACAGTATCTAGTTAATTATTAAAAAACGAATAAACGTTAGAGATTGTTTGTATACGTGTAGAAGCGCGGTTAGGACGACAATCAGACGGACCGCGTTTAAAACACAGGTGGTTAACACTTACCGATTTCGAGAGAAGAAAGATCTTGTAAAAAGTATAAAGTTACAGTATTCAACATCTAATTATGACAATGACCCAAAAATACAAGAATTTAAATTGATATTCCAAATCGCGACATACGACAATCTAGTTACATTAGTCAATTAAAAACAAATCTAGATCGGCAACCATTTTATACGATTTCATGTCAGTGACTGTAGGAAATGCCATTTTAGACGAATGCCAATCACTGGCCGCATGTGGCAATTATTTGTTTTATTATGTGGTGTTGATGATAGAAAGTAGATGGTTCCTTGGCGTTCATTTAACGATTTATAAGATTCTTTATTTATTAATTTTCTTTGTATAGGTATAGGCTTTCACCAGTATTGTTTAGGTAGGTCCTACTAATATGCATGGGGATAAAATAGCCTAGCACAATGAATAGGCACAAAAACAAGACACAGGGGTGCTTAGAATTTTCTATTAGGTGCTCATACCTAACCAATCAAATAATAATCAGACAGTCAACTTCCCTGATTTTTTTGGTCGTTGTTTCCTTCGTATGAAACGGCCTCAGGGGTTGACTCGATTTCATGAAAGTTGTACATACCTGAAAAATATAAAACATGCCATTAGTTATTTGCATACCATTAACAATTTCAAAAAGCCTAGCGCAAAACAAACACATTTACAATATCAATTTACATGTAACGCTTCATTAACAAAACAATAGAAACAAAAACAAATCATACATTCGTAACTGCCAATCAAATCCTTCGATTTTGAAAATGGAAAGCCCATTCTGGCGCGGTCGGCTCATCTCGGCCGCGCCCTATTACATAACTTTGTAATATCGCTTTCTACTACGTAATTTCGTTAACATGGTATGCGTTGTCCAATACAGGTGTTCGGTTATAAAAAACTTGATTTTGTCATGATTAAATTCAAGGCAAATATGAGAATTATGTAATGACCCTAATTTACGAATGAGACTTGTTTTGTGTTAGCCCTGATTTATTGAAAATATTCGACTAATTTGACAAGCAAAAATCGACTAGAATAACTCGAATTACATACATATTTAGGCATTTGGTAATACACAAGAAATCAGAATCTTTTTAACCCAAATACATTTTCCATGGTAAATTATTTTTACACTATTCATAGTAAAATTCCTTTTGCAACGGCATTCGCAGGTCATCCTAATATCGAGAAACTAGAAAAGCACATACGCCACATTCTATTCATTCGAGAAAAAAACAAATACCATAGATACGGAACTTAAAGACTAGAACCTTTTTGCTACTTCCACATTCTAATTTCAAAGCTTTGAAATTAACCCATGAAAAGCCAACACTACCTTTAGTAATTAATCAACTAAATAAGGCTAAGTTGCAAAACTATGCAACAGCTTTTCTTATAGGCTGAACGTTGCTAATGTGGCCCTTAAAAAGTGTAGAATAAAGACGGCTATGCCTGAATAGTGATGCGGCGCTTACACATATAGATATTATAAGAACTATGTGCAATACTGTCTTCGTCTTTAGGGACATCACTATGCGGGTCGAATTGTGAAATGTGCGTACGTAAGTGACACGAGAGTAAAGTTTTTATGTTAAAAGAATGAAGATTTATTTAGTTTTGTTAATTAATCATAGAATGTAGCTGAATAACATGTATTAATCCATTGGTACAAGCTTTTCGGTTATGTATTTTTGTTTATTTATTTATGTTATAGTTATACATAATATTAAATGGAGTAAACATTTAGAAAAAAATCTAAATATAGCACACACGTAAATCTTCGCAAATTATGTAATTGAGAAAAAGAAAAACTTGTTTTCCTTTTAAATACTTTCACGGAAATTATGTTACATGATTCAATGAGCGTTCCAAAAAGGTGTGATGCCTATCTCTGGCTTGGTTACGACGAAGTCTTCATTCCTTAATCTTATTAGCCTATATACCGGATAGACTCTTACTTTAGCTGTATGCTTTAATTCCTTATTGTAACGTATGCAGTAAGAACCTGGCCTGGGTGCCTACACTCATCTGTTTTAAAACAGTATTATTTTAATGCCGCTTCCTCCTATATCTTGTCCAACAAAACGTTTACTCCCGAGTTACAAAGAAATAAATCATTGGTATTCTTAGTGCGACGTGTGCAGGGTTACCTCGATACTTGACGTTATTGGCTAATTAATATGGCGGCAATACCTAGGTTTCGTAATTAACCCTGCAGTGCCAAGTGTAGAAAATGGAAAGTTTTGTGCATATTAAGACATTTTCACATAAATAGGTGCAGTTGGCTTCTACCATTCTTACAGCCGTATCTATAAACAATTTAAAGTGTTTACTTGAGATACGATTTTTAGTATGTAGCTAGTAATTGCTAGAAGTTGGAACTGCAAATATTAGAATTGTTAGCTTTACTTTCTTTGTCAGTTCTTACTTAAACATTTTCAAAAGAACAAAAAGAATTTAGGTGAACATTACTGCGTTTAGTGAATTAATCCATAGGTACTGGTTTGATAGGTTATTCCAAAAGATTTGAAAGAAATTCCTAAAATCCGTTGCTTCGTATGTTTGAAACGTAAAAATTGTTATACTAAATAAATATTGTTATACTAGTTGCTGCCCGAGTTTTGTTGGGTTTAAGGGGTATGAAAAATAGATATTGGCCGATTCTTAGACCCGGTATGCACACAAAAATTGATAGGAATCGGTTGAGCCGTTTCGGAGGAATTTGGTAACAAACACCGCGACACGAGAATTTTATATATTAGATTGTCAAAATGAAAGGTATTCCAATTATTTTAAGTGCAACAGAAGTGCGGAAAACCAGCTTGCGAAAAAAAAAACACTGACTGTATCACTGTTCCTAGTTCACAGTTGTCCCTAACTAATGCCATTGAAGGTAAATATAATTGAAAGAAGCGCATCCACATTGCAATCACTACATCAGTAAATAGCCAGATATACTCAAGGAAAACAAACAAAATAAATATCTCTCAGAACAGGAAGTATACATGTGAATTCAATAACTTAAATCAATGGCCACTGACAGTGTCCAGTTCACTTACATTCCTTATTTATAAGTATCGAAAGTTTAGTATAATATCTGGTTTGACGACTTTGTCAAGTAAACAAACATAAAATAATTTATTAAACACGCTTTTGGGTGTCGGCTCTTACCAACAAGGAACTTCAGAAAATGTTGTCGGAATTTAACTTTTGTGATAAAAATAGTTTTTGCGCTTTATTTCATATACAATATTTTAACAGAATAATGTCCTATAGTTACTGAACTTTAAAATCCTTTAGCTGTTGTATTGTTTCCTCTTACATGTTTCCAAAGAGATGCAGTAAAAACTTCGATGACGAATTCTTCTAAAGACATATTGCCATTAAAATTATTTTTCATGAATAAGACCATCATCATCAAGGAAAACTGAGCCTTTTCTTAAATGTGTTAGGGTTGGGTTCCAGTTTAACCGGATTTGGCAGAATACCAGGATTTTATATGGAGCTACTGCTTATCTGACTTACACAACCCAGTTAGTAATGACTGACACCATTTTTTTTTCTGATGTGAAGTCAGCGGAATCTGTCAGACTTGTACTGACTAAACCCCATCCATGTTCCTTCTTAACCCCTTGTGTTTCAGGGCCATTGTATCTCTTTCAAACAGTGCCCCAGCCCTGGCGGGCAACGGTCCTATCGGACCCCTTCCGGTAAGACTGACCCCTTGTTAAGTCTGGTTGTCAGAGTTTCGGGCCACTCACTACCTGTCAAAGATCTAGAAAATGACAGCCGGAACCAACGGTTTGACGTGCTTTCCGAGGCACAGAAGATGGTGTGGTTATGGATGGTCACCCATCAACGGAATAACCTAGGCCAGCACGTCTTAACCTGAAGATCTAATCTGATTTAATTTCTATAGAAAATAGGTTAAGCCCATCATTAATTTTACAGCATTTTCTTTGGAATTCGTCAAAGGAATTATGAAAAATAACAGGCACCTAAAGCAAATTAATACATAATTTAAAAGCTATAATTTCACGCAATTATGACACTTAATAAGAATTTTATAAAAGTGATAATAACTTACAAAATAAAAGTGACATAACAATCTATTCTGTCAACGGCGACCTCGATTTATGATTAGCCGTTAAGATTTACGACTTGTAGCATGTAGATTTGGTAACAGATAGCCATTTTTATATGATATTGAGTAAGAAAATCTTTGAAGTGAATCTTTTTTCTTCGAAAAATATTTCAATAATCTAAAAAGTATTCCAATTAATTTGAGTCGAATTTTTACGATAAAGAACTCCATCCCTACAGAGTTTTATGTAATTTTCGGATTTCGTGAAATACTAGTTTTCTGCCAAAAAACTTATAATTTTCATAACGGGGCGCAACACCATTTCCCGTCGAGGCATACGAGTCGATTTTACTGCCAAGTGGCGCATATAGTTTCACATCAAGAAGATAACCGTTCATCTCACGCAGTTGCTGTACATAATGTACGCTTGATACATAAAGGTGGCACATAATAATATTTGTCACCGGGTTCTATCAACACTTTTCTGATGTACTTTCTTAGATACATCCCATTGTCCCTTCAATTACATTGTTCAATTGTGTGGCCATCATTTTGTTTATCGCATGTTCAGTTCATGAAGAACGGCAACAAATTGATTTTAAGCAAACATGTGAATCAAAACTGTTATCAAATAACATGATTGTCAATCTTTTGATTGCCAAAACGGTAAAGGAAAACATCGTGAGGAAACTGGCATGTCCTAGAACTAAAAATTCGTAGACATGTGACATCTACCAACCCGCAATGGGCCCGCGTGGTGAATTACAGTCCAGTCCCTTGCATAGAGAGGGGGGCCCTGTGTCCCAGCAGTGGGAACATTATAGGCTGATGATGATGAATCTTTTACAACAATGTTGCTTATCACTGTTGATGCATAATACAGCATTATCAAGACATTAAAATAAATCGAAGGCTCTAAACGTATACTTATATAGCAATCCTTTAAAGATGACCATCCAAATTATTCTGAATGCGCTTATCATAGGAGGGTGAATTTCAACAAATGCCATTTTTTTTATCATATCGGTGAACTTTTTCATTTATATTTTTTTTGTATATTTTTCAGGTTTAATGTAATCTTTAAGATATCAAATATCCCCAAATTTAATATCATCAACGTATCATTTAAGACTAAGGAGAAAATTCAGTTTGAATTCTGGTTTCCACCGATATGACAAACCGGCACCGATTATTTTTTCTGTACACCGGTATGATAAGTTTATCCACCGAAATGATGTACATATCCAGCGATATGATAATCTATCACCCTTTGAACATCAAAAAATGAAATAGTTAGTAGGTACCTATTTACCTATTTTTACAAGCGTGACTTAGAACTGAAGACCTGAACTGAGGGTCTTATGTAAGTAGATCACATCCAAAGAGAACTGAGTTCTTAGAAATTCAGTTGCAAAATATTTTTTTAAATTATGTACCTATTTTATTATATTTACTTTCTTTTTTATTATATTTACTATAGGTACCAGGAATTTAAAAAAAAAATATTATTTTTATTATCATTGTCTTTGTGATAGTATTATACTTTACTTAACGAAATGACACGGGATCTACCGATATGATAAAACGAATCACCGAGATGATAAAATGATCTACCGATATGATAAAGTAATCCACCGATGTGACAAAACTGTGCGTTGATCATGAATCAAAACACCGATATTAGATATAAGACACCGATTGATTTTTTCGGTGTAAATTATCACAACGGTGGTAATAAAGACCACCGATTACAGCGATATGAGAACAGCGACGTGAGAAATAACACACTTTTCCGAAAATTAGAAAAAATGCATAATATCTAGGATAAATTCAATAACAGTCAATGAAGCTAATTTACTTACTAACTGTGTTAGAACCAAACAACAAAAATAAAACTACTCATTACACTAGAAAAATGCAACCACCGATACTATAAAATAATTGTCCGGGAGCAACTGAAATGGCTTACTTATGTTATTGGCGAGAATATGCAGCGATTTGTCACAAGTCCGTCCTGACTGCGCACTAGCACACACTAACGAGGAAAATAAAATTGGGGTGGGGACGCTGTCGGACTCGTCGATGTAAAGTTAGGTTTAAATTACTTTTTTCCAGCGATATGAGAACATTTTTCAGGACAGGTACGTTTGTGCCTCTCAGTAATAATAATCGTTAATTATGTAATAAAATATGCTATATATTAATAACAAAACTTTTTCTATAAAATAGAATAAGTTATATACTTAACTTACTTATTTCTATTAGTGTATAAGCTTTTTTGTTTGTAAAAAAAGTAGAGGGACAGCACCGATTTGAAAAAAATAGAGGTTTATGAATTTATTTCAACCTTTGTAAATAGTCCTAGGCAAATTATATTTTTGCTACAACCCAATAACTACCTATTAAATACTAAAAAATATAATTCAGAACGATATTCCTTTTTTCAAATACTAATTTCACCGAAGACAAAAAAATAAGTCATTTGGGAAATTCACCCAGGAACTACTGGTTCGAATTGGAAAAAAAGTGTTGGATAGCTCATTTATCAAGGAAGGGTATAGGCTATATAACATCACGCTACGACCAATTGGAGCGAAGCATCAATGAAAACTGCAAAAACAGAGAAAATTTCGCGCAGACGAAGTTGCGTGGGACAGCAATAAAGTAGGCTGGTTTTTATCACAAATATTAAATGTTTACAAATGATGATTCAGAAGGGATACATGGGGTTGCAATAAACATTATTTAAGCACCCTTAACGTGCTTTCTAATTTGCTCGAACTTTGACAATCGTATTGTTACTCGATATGCTCTATACATTCAACTTTGTTGACGATTATTAAGATTTGTTTGTTCTTAGACGCTCTTGACCTTGCAAAAAACTAAAAGATGAAGCTACCAGTCCCAGTCACAAGACATACATACACACATAACACCTCGCCTGTAATCCACGAAGTGTTAGTCAGAGGTGTCCAAATCGCCAATTATGTTTAAGTACCATGTATGTGGGCGAGCCTACGGCCAATATTGCCATCAACCGGGCACAAGGCATAATAACTGAGAAAAGACAGAAGTTGACTCTCATCCTTTTTCGACCTGCTTACTACCTTAAACATAAGCAAGTCTAAACAATTTCCCATGCAATTTTCCACCATTTGGAGCGCAACGTTCGAACGACGGCGACGCAACCGCAGACGCACTGAGCTCGTGTCAATCAGTTTATCGGTAGATTTCACTCAGTTTAGCATAGCCGTGATAATTGTTGGCGCAAGCCGACCCTTAGGTCACTGGTTGCCTCATTTTTGGAGCTTCAGGTGAATAATTAGACACTTTGTTAGGTAATAGTGTTTTTTGGTAGGAAAAGTTGTGAAATGGGAACGCAATTTTGCAATAGTAAAGATAGGGAAAACTAACTTTTCGGAACAAGCATTTAGGTTGATTATTTATTTAGCCGTTTCCCAACTATTTTGTTACCCCACAGTCTTACTGGATGCTGCTGTATTTTATATGGAGCGACTGCCTGTCTGAATTGGACAGCCCAGTTTCTGGTTACTCACCACGATTATTGTGTTAACTGTTAAGAAATTATTTGACAAAAGAAGTTATTGGTTTTTACCATGGAATTGGTTAATGTAGGTAAACCTCTTGTTTTAGGAAAATCTAACAAAATATTAGAAACATTAGGTTTATGGCTAATATTCGATCATAGTTAATAAGCTTTTAAACTTTCATGCATATGCTATACTGAAAAAATATACCTATGCCTCTACTGCAACGACTTGCCGTACCAAAAAGGGTTGGCACACATGACCAAGTTTTTATCGTAACTGTCGATGACTAACAGTAATGCTATCAATATAGTTAAATAAGCCATTCAATTTGGCATAACTGTCACCACCTATAAACAAAAAAATACAGTTACACTGCAACCAACTTATCTTTGCAGGCGGGAAAACGCAGAACTAAAATTAGTACATCAAGTTTGACATAACGATGCAAATTTTCTCGACAAGCAACGCCACCATGTACTGCACTCTTAAAGTGGTCATAATACACAGGTCTTGCTCAGTAGTGTACGATTGCTATTTTTTGCTGTCACTGTCAACCAAGTCTGTCAAAATTACTGTGATCTTTACTATCGTAAACATATGGTTGAGATTTGATTGCTGCTGTCATTTGGTAAAATAAGAATGAAATAACAGTACACCATTAACACAAAGAAGCTGGAGATTAAACAAATCAGTTAGTCAAGTAACTCAATGAAGGATGACAAGTCTCGAGACAAAGTGTCAAAACTGTATCTATTGTTCAAATGCAAAAACTATCAATAACAAGAAGCGTTGAATAAAAAAAATGTATAAAACAAATTGTAATGAATTTCTTTCTTTCTCACGGCACGGACGCAACTCTTCACAGATCATTGACTGCGAAATCCATCAATGAGTTTCTGTTTGAAATCTTTAATGAATTGCTGCACGACTTGGTGGGGTTAGCACGGATTTAATGAGAGTAAAACAGTGGCGTGCCTAGGAGCCAGCAATACGGCAAGCCCACAAGCAGGGACCTAATTTAATTATTTTTTTTGTTTATAAATCGTTGCCCCACACTAGGAATTTCTTCTGTATCGTGGGTGCGTTTACAAACAGTTAAACTCACATACACAAACAGCCAGACCGGAACAACTATCTGTAGGTAATACAAATATTTGTACCGTGCGGGGATCGAACCCACGACACGCAGCGCAGCAGTCGATCGCTCAGCCACTGCGCCAACCGTGCCGATTCCATTCCTATTGGCAGCCCTGATAAACCCTGCAATGACTCACCTCTTGGTAGCAACTCAAACAAGCCATTGAACTTTTTAACTGACCCTTTTGTACGCAGCCTTTGTCTCGAGATGTTTAGGTAATCTTTACAAATAGGTCCTCGTTGATCTAGTCACTAGATCAACGAGGACCTAGCTATTAGACCACTTGATTCTAGTGATCTCAAGCGCTAGTGCTGAGCTTGAGGACCTAGGTTCAATTCCGAGAGCAAACTATTATTGGGTTTTTCCTTCAGGAACTTTACAGTACCAGCCAAGTAGTCTAATTTTGTGCTCGGTTGATAGCAATAGGATCGCCCCTTATTACAAGGGACTTAAATATAACTGACGAAATATGTGTGTACTATTAGTTATACCACTTCTAATGAATAATGTATTTTTCAACACACTTGCTCATAAAGTGGCTTTATGGTCACCGCAATTAGGCACAGAATGACACCCATAATCAAACTGTGACTTTTTCATTGCTGTAACTCACTAGTGAGTTATAGATTTTTTTTTAATTTTTTTGGTTGAGGTGCTTTGTTTTTAAAAAAGGTTTTATTCAAAAAAAAAGATCGTGTTCAATAGAACAAATAAATTAATGATCCTATTGCTTGCTCATTTCATGCAACTTCTTATTTAAGAGCGCGCTCACATATTTTAAGCGTTTGACCAAAAATACGTACTTTTTCAAGTGCTCGATATTTGATATTTAAATATAATGGCATAATATTTCAATGAAAACTCATAAATCTAACTTTGATTTAGTTTGTAGATTGATTAGAATTTTGTTATATACGTAAATATTTCGAGAAATAGCAATTTCCCGACACCCATTTTCAAGCAATCGTAAAACATCAGGGTTTTCCCTGCTATTTGTGTCAAACTGGCAGCACGAAAAGATCTGAAAAAAATATATATTTACAGGTCATATAGTCTTCAAGTTCGTAGATTGATTAGAATTGAGATAAAAATTGAATCCACGCAAAAAAAAACGAAATTCAAAAGCAATACTGATCTAAAATGTATGCATTTTAAATATTGTTTAAACATAAGGTAATGACAAAATTAACAAAAAGAAAGTTCACCATACTATAATATAAGACTTTACCTTTCCTCTAAATATTTTTATTTTTACTTTTTACCTTCACATTTATTTATTACAATATTCTAAAATAATGCCTTATTAGTTGATGTACGACGCGCTTACTGTCAGTGTCGCCTGAGGGCTTGTGGAGATCGGACCTGTGTCGCTCGCGCTCCCGCGCGCCTTAGTGTGCGTGAGGTAATTTTGACAGAAAACCCAGGGGTCGTCAGCAGTTTAAATATTAGTATTCTTTGTACTTATGATTCATTGTAGTCATGTTTTATGATTGAAAGATACGCTTTGTACAATCTAATTATAAAGATTAATCGTCAATAAATTACGGGTAACAGAAATCTTTCTTTTAGAAATAATGGGTCGTAAGAGTAATACATACGGTTCCTACCCAAAGAAGAAGAGGAAAGCTAGTAAAAAAGAATACCTACAAAAGGCGAGAGCAGTTTTACGGTAAATGTAAAAAATACCTAGTTGATCTGAGTAGTGTATCCGGTCATTACTTAAGTTATATTTTATGTTTACAGCGGATTAAAGGACCTCGTTATTAATCAGCACATTGATGGATTATCATCATCGCTTGCTCAAAATGTTGATACAAGGTAAAGTTACCTCTGTCCTAGAGGGCATTGTACTGCGCCCCTCCCTGGCGGCAAACAAGGCGACCGCGGGCCCGGGGGCGGGCTCGGGCCCGAATGCGACCCCGGGCCCGAGGGTGGTCCCGGGCCCGAAGGCAGTCTCATATGCGGCTGCTAAGGCTGCCAATTCTGGGCCGGGGCAGTCGGTCAGCGTTCTGGCAGTACATG
Source organism: Cerastis leucographa (assembly GCA_963082945.1). Classification (NCBI taxonomy): domain Eukaryota; kingdom Metazoa; phylum Arthropoda; class Insecta; order Lepidoptera; family Noctuidae; genus Cerastis; species Cerastis leucographa. The sequence continues at coordinate 18,206,872 of OY720361.1, read as the reverse complement.
GCCGGGCCCCGGAAAGTCGGCTCACGCCAAAACCGGCAGCGGCCCAGAAAATGGGCAAGGTGGCTCCTCAGGTGGTGGCGGTGCCTGCGCCAGCAGCAAGCCGGCCGCAGCCACCGCTACCACCCCCCACGCCTGCCGCGGCCGAAACCGAGTGGCAGGTGGTCGGGGAAAGGAGGAAGGGGTGAAAGGTGGCCAAAAAGGCCCGCAACGAGGAGCGAAGGTGGCAGCACAAGGCGCAAAGCGTCGCGGCTAGACTCCGCGCCCCAAAGACCGCAACTGTAGTGATCACGCTACAGCCGGAAGCGGAAAAGAGGGGAGTGTCCTACCGCGACATGCTCTCGAAGGCGAAAGCGACGGTGGATCTCGCAGAGCTCGGGATCACCGGGGGCTTCCTGCTTAAAGTCACCGCGACAGGGGCTCGAGCGCTGGAGATCCCCGGTGTAAATAGTGGCCCGTCCGCTGACGCTCTGGCTGAAAAGCTAAGAGCGTCCCTAGATGCGGACGAGGCCCGAGTGTCCAGGCCCGTCAGATGCGCAGACCTGCGCATGCTGGGCCTGGACGACTCTGTGACACAAGAGGAGCTGGTCGCCGCCGTCACCAGGACCGGTGGGTGCCCTGCTGAGCAGGTCAGGGCAGGCACCCTACGTTCGGACCACTCGGGCATGCGAACCATTATGGTAAGCTGCCCTGTGACGGCGGCGAAAACAATCGTGGAGGCTGGAAGGCTTCTGGTGGGCTGGCTGTCAGCGCAGATGAAGCTGCTGGAACCCCGACCTCTGAGGTGTTATTAATTATAATTATATTATTAATTATTATTAATTTTAATTATTATTATTTATTTGTTATTTTTATTAGATAACAATGATCTTTATTGATAAAGATCATTGTTATCTTGGAGCTTCGCCTGACGGCCTTTTTGGTGAAGACAGCCTCATAGAAATAAAGTAAAGCCCCTTGACTAGTTATGGAATGGACTCTGACACTGCATTTCGGATGGGAAATCATCAAATGACTTCTCCCGCTCTGGGCGGAGCGGGAGGGAGTGTCAGACTTGACTGACTAAAACCCACCCATGTTCCTTCATAGCCCTTTGTGTTCAAGGGCCGCGGTATCTCTTTCGAACAACCCGCAGCCCTGGCAGGCATTGGCCCTCTCGGACCCCTTCCGATTTGCTGACATCTCCTTGAGGCGCGCGTGGAAAACAAATGCGCCGTCGGCACGGCCTGTCGTCATAAGACGGACGGACGGTGAGCTGGCCCATTACTCACCGTCCACAGGCCCGCGCCTACGGTGGCCGGGGGTCACTGGTTGCCCCCCGACGCCCGGGACGTCTCTCGTGGCAGCTGGTACGTGAGGTTCTCTCCCTCTCACGTTCCGCCACCTCCTTCGCTAGCATGACTGCTTCGCAGAAGGAGGCGACGGCTTCCCATTCCCTCTCGCTCCGGACCATGGATTGAACCAGGGCCGGACGCGAGAGGTCGCCGCCGCCAAACGCCACTACGAGGACACGGCGGTGCTCATCCCAAGCGGGGCAGAGCTCCACGGTGTGCTCCACCGTGTCCTCCGGCCGATCCTCGCAATGGTAACACCCGGGCGTTTCCTCCCGCCCGATTCGGTGCAGGAACCTCCCGAAACAATCGTGTCCGGTGAGGACTTGCGTCAGGCGGAAGGTGAGGGCGCCGTGGCGCCTCTCTAGCCACTCCTCAAAGAGGGGACTTATCGCCACTATTGTGGCGTGCCCTGCACGTGGTTGCGATAGTTGCTGTCTCCATGCCGCCATGAGATCGCGCCGGAGGTCTGTCCGCTGAGCGACAATTTGCCGCGGCAGCGGAGTTTCCCCCCGGCGTTGTGCCTCCGCGCGCCATTCGTGCAGGCGCGCGAGCACTATCGCCTCCAGATCCCATGGCGTAAATCCGGCCAAGAGGCTCGCCGCCTCGCCGGAGATCGTGCGGTACCCCCGGACCAGCCTTACGGCTACCACCTTCTGGGGCGCGTTCAGGTAATGGGCGGCACGCCGCCTCAAAGAACGCGCCCACACCGGGGCCCCGTAAAGGGCTATGGACCGCACGACCCCCGCATAGAGCCTCCGGCAGGAGGCGTTTGGACCCCCCAGGTTGGGCAAGAGCCGCTTGAATGCAACCCCTGCCCTTTCCAGTTTTGGGGCCAAACGTCGGAAGTGCTCAACGATGTTCCACCGGCTGTCGAGGACAAGCCCTAGGTACTTTAGCGTCGACTCGACGCCGATGGGAACCCCTCCTACCGTCAGTATGGATCCCGACGGTGGCGCATTCCGAGGCCCATGAAAGTACATGGCCTCAGACTTGTGCAATGCCACCTCGAGACCCAGTTGCCGGATTCTCGCCACGACTATCGCAACCCCGCGTGTCATAAGTTCGGCCGCCGCCTCGTGCGACCTCCCCTGTGCCAGCACCAGCGTGTCGTCAGCGTAGCAAACTATGATGACACCGCTAGGGAGGTCAGCGCGCAGCACCCAGTCGTAGCCGATGTTCCATAAGGGTGGCCCCAGAACCGATCCCTGTGTAACACCGCACGACATCTCTCGCCGGTTCCACTCTCCGTTGCGACCGGGGTAGATGACGGCCCTGTCCGTCAGGTAGTCCCCGACCACACGATGAAGGTAGGTCAGCACCCGGTGATACCGGAGTGTCTCCCTAATGCAGGTCCAGGGCATGATGTTGAAGGCGACCCCACCCCGGGACACCGCAACCCCCGTCGTGAGAGCCCTCACGCGCATGATGGCGTCCACCGTCGAGCGCCCCCTGCGGAAACCAAACTGGTGATCCGCAAGATCCGGCCCCATCCCCTCAAGGTGCCCGGCGAGGCGGTTAGCAATGACTCTTTCAAAGAGCTTGCCCACGTCGTCGAGCAACACAATGGACCGGTATGCGGACGGAGAGTCCGCAGGGCGCCCTGGCTTCCGGATGAGGACCAGCTTCCCCGTCTTCCAACGAAGTGGGAACTGGCCTCTCTCCAAGCATGCGCTTAAGAGCCCTTCCAGTCGGGGCCCGAGAGCCTCCGAGGCCAGGACCCAGGCTTTGCCAGGCAAGCCATCGGGTCCCGGGGCGGTAATTTTGGCTTTAAGCCTGCCTACCGCCACTCTCAGGTCTACCCCGGTCACTTCCGGAATATCGTCATCGTCCTCGAGGTGGTCCAGTTCTGGCACCGCAAGCGGTGGAGCCATAGGCGGGGGAGGATGTTCCCCTTGCAGAGGGAACAGAGCGCTCACCACGTCCTCCATGAGCTGAGGGCGGAGACTCTGCGTCAGCGGGGCGCCCAGGTGCGGAGTTTGTCCCACACCATCTTGTAAGGGCGCCCCCACGGATCTCTGTCGAGAGTCTCCAGCATCTCCTCGCGGCCCAGGTCTTTGGCCCGCTAGACAACCTCTTGGAGGGCGGTCTTCGCTGCTCTGTATCCCTCGTACAGCTCCGCTTCAATGGCTGCCGCATCTGGAGGGCGGATGCGGAGCCTGCGATGCCTGGCGTACGGGTGCCGCGCGGCGACGCACGCCTCGCGCAGAGACGTCAGCTCTTGCGATCACCAGTACACCTGACGCTGGGCGCTTCCTGGCTGAACTCGGGGCATTGCCACGTCGCAGATGTCGGACATGGCCTCCTGGAACCACCCTGCCTCGTTGTTGACGTCGGCAGGCCTGTTCGAGGCTTCCACTATCGAGGCTTCCAGGAGGAGCAGATCGATGCCCTTGAGGGAATTTGTATTATAAAATTATTACTATGTTACGTTTTTATAAAATACTATCATTTCGCCCGTGATTTCGTCCGCGAAAATTGTGATATAATATAGCCTTGTTACTCGGTAAAGAAATAGCTTTTTAGTGGTTAACAAATATTTTCTCTTCATAATATAATATTATTATAGAATAGCAGCACCCCGTGGTTTCACCCGCATAAATAATGATCTCGTGGGAATATCGGGATAAAAAGTATGCTATGTCCTTTTCCAGGATTAGAATTTGTATATTTATCCAAATCTGTCAAGTTGTTTTAGTGTAAAAGCATAACAAACAAACGAACTCACCGTCGCATTTAAAATATAAGTTAGGATAGATATAATTATTTTACTTTTGTAGGCTACTCTTATACTATTTGTATTTCTTTATCATAATAATACGTTCCATATCTTGTATTTCTTTCTCAATTAAATTATAAGTAAACCGCAGTGAACCGTGTTACGCACCCCTGCCTCTGCACGTGTGTGTATCAAAAAGCGTGCACCACGCACACAGGCGCACTCAACGTCAGTCGTCGTTGTTTTTTGAGTTAAGAATTTTGCGAGAACGCTCTTAAATAGATAATTTTAACTCGTACTTGTTTAATAAATAAAACTTTCACTCAAATATAACTTTTGTTTTCTCTGTAATAAAAGAAAACTTTAAATTCCCCATTTTGTACGTGGCAGAATAAGCGCAAACCCTATGCGCGGAAAATAAAAAAAAATCCTCATCCCTTTAGTTTGTGGCTGATCGCAATGCGCGCGCATAGGAAAACTGATTAATTTTTCCCGCCATAGCGAATCATTTTTCACAACTCGTTTTCACTGTTGAACTTAAAGTTATTTATTAATTAAAATGTCTACAAGTAGGTACTAGTTACGAAGAAAATGATTTATGTTGTACACCGCCCGATATAAACCCGATATGTGAAGCCCTGAACGTTATCGAAAGTTTACTACCTGAAAACTCCAAGGAAAAATATCTATCATCTAATAAATAAAATGAGTATTTATTATTATTTTATTCACAAGTGTGTTGAAAAACGTCGTATGATACACGTGTGTATTGATGATTACCGTCCTCGGCTCTCTTAAGACCCTCACCTAACGGCTCGGGTCTCAATGGCGCCTCAGCGGTAATCACCAACATTACACACTAGTACCATAATCCATACTTCCATACTATCCATACTAATATTATAAATGCGAATGTCACTCTGTTTGTTTGTTTGTATGTTTGTTTGTTACCTTTTCACGACTAAACGGCTGATCGGATCTTAATGAAATTTGGTAAGAAGATAGATTTCAACCTGGGGAAGGACATAGGCTATATATTATCACGCTACGACCAATTGGAGCGGAGCAGCAATGAAAATTGTTGCGAAAACGGGGAAAATTTGACGCAGACGAAGTTGCGCGGCACAGCTAGTGTACTATAATTACTCAAGACACCAGTAAGACAAGTGATTGATGTCGTAATTAATTAAAACTATGATGTGCATTATAAGTGGCTTTACTTTCTTTTTTAGCGGTACTATAACGACACGCGGAGAGTAGATACGATGTCGTAATTAGATTTTCCGGAAATTAGCTGTAATTTTTTATTTGATGATGGTTTTTTTTTATTGGGACAACACCGCCACGTTACTCCCAAACCACTGCAACTCCTGTAAACCACAATGAATAGTGGCGAATACCAGCAACAATTAAGCGTGACGAAGTCCCAGAGAAACAATTTATCTGTCTTGGATCCCCCGCAACGAATTGTTTTTTTTTTTTAAACGTTGCTCCACGCTATGAGTTTCTCCTGTATTGTGAGTGAGTTCAGAAACATTTAAACTTACGAGTACATACGCAAACAGCCAGACCCGGAACAACTATCTGTAGGCCATACTGATATTTGTTCCGTGCGGGAATCGAACCAGAAAAATATTCAGAAAATGATGATAATAGTTATGAATTGCTGAGACTGGGATAATGGTATCTATTCCTCATTTATTAAGCCTAAAAATACACCAAAAACAGTCTCATCCTCAACACATTAAGAAAAACCAATACCCGGAACATCAACCAGAACAAAAACACAATTCCTCACAAAACCAGTCAGCACTCACCCATAAAACTAACTACTAGGTTCTCAACGGATACGGAAGACTCCGACAGGATATCCACATTTCTATATAAAAATATACCGCGGGAGTAACGCCCTGAGTGATGCTGGTCCGACTTGATCTACCGGTGTGTAACGGATGTTGTGGCTACCTATGTTGCTGATTGATATCGTGCTGTTGATAATGATACCGTATGTAAATAATTAGTTGTGAAGAAGTTCCGTAGTTGTCCGATTAATGTGAAGTCTAAACCACTGGGAAATAAAAAGATTTTTTTCGAAAAGATGTTACTGCATATTTCGAAGGGATTTTTCACACATTTCCATCAGCCGGACAAAGATGATTTAGATATACTCTACTGTCCTTGAATTAAGAGAGAAAACCCTGTTTTATACACCGTGCGTAAATCACCTCATCACGAAGCCGTCAACCAAGCATTCTGTACATGAAACTAAGTAACTTTACGCAAAAATTATTGCTGGGAAACGACTTTTTTTTGGGGGTGTAAAATCATGTTTTGTGGTAGAACTCAATGTAACGCACTCAAAACATTGTGCTGATGGACGGATTGAATAGTACGGGGGTCGTGGAGGTGTTTAAAGTAAAAATCTTACATTAAAAACTTGTATTTATAAAAATACTTGTCAAAAAGTTGGAACTTTGCCCCCTAATATCTCCGTAACTAGAAGGTTCCCAGGTATGGTGTAGAACAAAAAAAATATCGAAAGGACAGGGAGAACCAGTGCCTTTGGGCTTCGTTAAGAGGTGTTTTACACCCTTTATATTACTAGCTGCTGACTTCGTTCGCATGGACATTTTGATTTTATTCAGGGATAAATCACACCTTCCTCTTGAATCATTCTGTCTATTGATGAAAACCGCATCGAAATCCGTTGCGTAGTTAAAAAGATCTAAGCGGGTCACCTAGTCGGCGGGACACGACTTCGTTTTATACTATGCAGAATTGCAGATATTTAATTCATTTATTTATTTATTTTACTATTTATGTACACACAGTAGAGAACTCAGGAAAAAAAACATAAAACCTTTGAGTACAAAGGTACTGCTTATTTCATACGAAATTTCTGCCAGCAGACCTGCGAAAGGAAAAATGAAAAAGAAATGTAGACGATAGTGTGTGAGAGAATGAAAAGAAAAACATGTTTATGTGCCTAACCTAACTTAACCTATACTATTACCTAAATATAAATACACATATAACTAAATGTAAATACATAATGCTAAGATATATAAACAAATATAAATACATATATAAATCAGATTTGAGAGGAAAGGTAATGCTCTTTCACTCGGTTTTTGAATAGCGAAATGGTCTTTAAGTCACGAATGTTAGGCGGAAGTGAGTTCCACAACCTTACAGCATGAACAGAGAAGGAATAGGAGTAATAGCTGGATTTGTGAGGATGGGATTTAAGGATGGATCTAAGGTGCGATCTACAAGGAACGTCACTCGGGCGTGCGTAAGAGAAACACTCGCGCAGGTAAGAAGGATAGGACGGGTTGTGTAGGATATTGAAGAGGAGACATAGAATCCTAGTGTTCCTGCGAAGGCGGACTGGGAGCTAATTCATTACAGTATTACCATAAACTTTTTGAAAGTAATTAGGTCGGTAGATAATATTGGTTGAAGTCAGAGCCTGAGAATAATCGCGAATTAAATAGTTTATCTATATTCCGATCCCTCTCACTTCTCTATTACCGACAGATTGATATAATTTGCATATTTAGCGTCCAATATAAGTAATAACTCGCAGATTCCTTTGGATGTGTTTCACAAGGCGTGAGTTCGGAACGCGGTGCGCAGAAGTTTCGCAATCGCGCGCACCGGCTCTGCTGCTGCGCGCGCGCCGCTTTCACACGTCGCTTGCTACAGCCGTTGGTGAATATTAAGATTTTTTTATAAGTAAGATGGAAGCTGGAAGAATAGATTTATCTCTTGTACTACCCTTTATTTCTTGTTAACGAAAATAATTCAAGGGATGAATAAAGTATTTATAAAGTAAGTTTGATATAATAGCTGCAAGTTTGATATAATACAAGAAGAGTAGATGAAACTATTATTATTATAACTGCTTTGCTAATAGCAGTTGTTTCAAGATTGAAAACCTACATGAAAAACTAAAAGAGAAGTGACAGTACTATTGATCAAACCCTCATAATGTGGCTCTTTTCTCAACTGCCAACTACTTCTAAGATTAAGCACAGCTAGAAAAAAAAATATAAACAAAAAAATATAACTTCAACAGTCGCATTATGATCATTATAGATCAGATCAGATCAGATTCGTATGTGACAACCTTTTCCTGAATTCGATACTCCTTTCTTTTCAAAGACAGAATAAATATAATATTTTTTTATAAAAAAAATACGGAATAAAGATGAATTTCGTCTTAAATCGAGATATCACAGTGTAACCAGCAGAGCCTATCACTATTCTTAGTTATGAGGTTATTGGAGCGAAGTAGACCGCAGTCGGATTACTGCCAACCATTTTGTAGCCATTAAATCTAATAAAGTTAATAAAGAAAGAAAAAAGTTGCCGTGGGCAAAAGAAAGTGATTTACGCAAAGGTGAATAAAATCTTTGTTTCGTGTTTTTTTGCTGTCTTTTTGATGGCTGATGTAATGAAGTTGTGATTCGTTTTTTGTTTGTTACTTTGCATCATTTAGGTCGAACAATTTTTAGGTGTGGCATGAGCACGTAAACCATAAGAAAACATTTCATTTCACCCAGAAAAGTCACACTTTTACTTCACGTAAGCTTCACATCTGTAAATCTATGATTATGTACTGTGTTGAGCAATAAACTTCTGTTTTTTTTTTTTTACTCCTGATATACATGTTAGTTCAGGAGTCAGAGGCTTCAAAAAAGTTTCTGTAACCTATTATGTTAACAAAGAATTTTAATTTTAAGTATGAGCGTAAGCCACGGTCATCATTAGAAGCGTAGTGGACCAGTATTAATAGCTGAAGAAAAATATCGGGTAGTCTTTTGTTGTTTTTTTTATATTTGTTATTTTTATTATAATTATGAACCTATGTAAAAATGGGGCGGAGGTGCCACGCTGGAGCTAAATAAAAACATAAATATCCTCAAAAATATTCGCAAATAGAATCTCACCATTTAATCGACACTAAATATTACGAAGCATAACGTTATATAACTGTACATGAGTAACTTTCTTTTGAACACCACAATGAACACTCCAGCTTGGCCTTGGGCGTAATTTTAGTCATCACAATAATGGCTAACTAAGTACCTTACGTAACAAGATGTACTATGTATACAGGGTGTAACGGAAAGGGTATATACATCCTTAAGGGTGTGCTACAGACCATCAAACTGAACATGTTTCTCATCATAAAACATGTTATTCAGCAAAAAAAATATCTGCTGCCCCATAGAAAATTACAATACCTATTCGACCCAAATGTATAGGCAGCTGATATTTTTTTTTGCTGCAAAATTTTTTTTATGTTGAGAAACATGTTCAGTTTGATGGTCTGTAGCACACCCTTATGGATGTATATACCCTTTCCGTTACACCCTGTAGATATCTAATACTAATATTGAATAATGTCATGTCTATTTATATAAATAGACAGGGTCGAAAACAGTTCCGTAACTGATTAACGGACGAGACAACGCTCAGAGACTGTACCATTACGTCTTAAAACATCATTGTTCCATTCTTACTCCAGAGTGAAAAAGAGACGGAGCTATACAGGTCGTCTAGCTCCATCTCTTTCCCACTCTGGAATAGGAATGGAACAATAATGTTTTAAGCGTCATAGTAACCCCCCTGATCATCATCTACCTAGTCTTTTCCCAATTATTTTGAAGTTGGCTTCCATTCTGGCCGGACGCAGCTGAATACATGTATTTAACATGGAGCGACCGCCTATCTGACTGCTACCTGTCATTGGTTTAGGTAAATTGCTTATTATTCTGATTTAACAGTATAAAAAATTATATTCTTAATAATAAAACGATTTTTATACATAGAAGTATTTTTGTCCGATTTAACCACGATATTATTACACTAGCGAAACCGGCGAAACTAAAGAACAGACAATGTTCCTATACTCAAATGTTTGTTTGTCTATTTGGCCGATATGACCACATCAATATTAACTATAAGACGACTCATCCGAACTTGCGGATGATTCGTCGCCTAACAATTTAAAAAGGGTGACGTTTCATCCGCGGATGAAATATTTTGCGGATGAATTGTCACCTAAGTCAACCCAGTTACTGGGTAATACGAAACCCCTTAGCAAGTGGTGACGCTCATATAGGTAACCAAAAACTTTTGGGTTTAATTTTTTTAATCTTTATGTTATGACATAACGAGGAGCTCGTGGCTAAATAATAACAGCCGCCCGGGTCGATCTTTAAGGTTAAGCCGTGCTTGCCGAGGTTGGTCCGTGGATGGGTGACCATCATTACATACCGAGTTTCCTCCGTGCCTCGGAAAGCACGTTAAGCCGTTGGTCCCGGCTGTCATTTGTAGATCTTTGACAGTCGTTACGAGTAGTCAGAAGCCAAAAAAAAAGTCTGACATCCAGTCTTACCAAGGGGTATCGTGTTACCCAGTTACTGGGTTGTGGAGGTCAGATAGGCAGTCGCTTCATGTAAAATACTGGTACTCAGCTGCATCCGGTTAGACTGGAAGCCGACCCCAAGAGAGTTTGGGAAAAGGCTAGGCAGATGATGATGATGTTATGACATAACGGTTAGGTTAGGTTAGTTGAAAGCCACATAACACATTCAATTTAATAGATATACAATATTGTGTGTTAAAGGGTAACTAAGCGATTGTCATTCAATTTGTTTTCACACATAAACAATTCGATTAGGTATATTTATTTGCAACATCTAGTCGATTCTACAGTAGACTTTCACTAAATCGATTAATGTTTAATATGTACTTGTAATCGAATGACGGAATCAATTTCGATTCTATTATTGTACCTACTTTAAGTATTAGCATGTTGGATAAATTCATACAAGTTTTTAATTTACATAGAAGCGTTTAGAAAAAGTTTTTCCAGATTACATGTTGACAGTTTCATGTTTTTTAACATATTTTTATTCAGGATTGAAAAAAAAATTTATGATTTTTAATAGTACCATGAATGAAAGCAGCTTTCGATGCCGAATTCTATTGTAAAGAAAATGGCCTAATTTCAAGGTTAATAAGATAATAATTCAATATTCTAATAACTGAAAACATCAAAAACTAATATTACTAGTGATAAAATACTATTAAAATAAAAAAGTCGACTACCTTGAACTTCAAACATAGGTAACTTGAGTAAAAATAATTTTGCCCATTAAGTATGGTAAAATTCTTCTTAACCATTAAACATATTGATTATGTTTTATTAGGTACCACATTAAAAGTCAATATTTACATTATTATATACTTTATTAATTATAATAAATTATCAATTATTATTTTTTACACACTGAAACATAAAAAAACCGAATTCCTGTTTGAGCTCATCTTCCATTTTGCAAACCGTCGACTGGTTTTGATAATGTCAAAGTTGACATTTTAAACACTCGTTTGACCTTGCAAAAGGCCACATCCCTATTAACATATCGTCTTGACATTTCATTTCGTATTTTAATGTTCAATCGTAAGGTCGCTTTTCCTTTCTTTGATGATAAAGTGTTATTTTTAAGTCCCATGTTGGATTTCATTTGATTTTTTCCGCGTTTAAAATAAGTATGTCACATGTCCAAAATTAGTCGTTGTTTTTTTTTTTTAATTTAAAAGTGGACGTTTGTGGTCGTTATTAACTTTTAAATTTATAACCAGCCTATTACTACGATTACTTGTTAGAATTTTAAAGCTCATGATTACAAAGTACAGAAGTTTTGTTTGTCAAACAAGAAAAAATGTAAAGGATTTGGTGCGTGGTTGTGCAAGTACAATTAAACTGTTAACTAATTTCCATTTACAAAATATAACTCAACGAAAAACCTACTAATAAGATAAGGGTAAGGGATAGCAATAAAGATTGCTGTAAAAACGCATGTAACCCTAACAATATTTGCAGTAATTATGTTAGCCCATCTAAAGATTATCATAAGGGGTTCACTACGTCGACAAGAAAGAGTCAATGACTAGCTAAACTTATGTGACAGTCCAAAAAGAAATATCAACTCATAAAGCCACACCATCTTATTAAAAATCGTACTACAAACAACAAAAACATCAGTTCAATACCTACAAGTCCAAAACTTACTTCGACAGGCAACTCAAATGTCAGGGGTGAGAGCACAGCACGACTTTGACATTAAACCAACAGATATTTTTAATAGTCTATGGTATATGCGCGTATTATGCCAACTCTAGCAATTCGAAGCATGCAGTTCATGTTTCTAACTGTAAATGTTTCGCATTTTATGTCATGTGATAGATGATTTTTTTTAAATCGTCAGATACGGAGATGTGTATTTTTATGTATCCTGCGACGATATCTACTTATCTTAACTGTGTAACTCTATGCTGAAGAAGTTTGTTAAGTATATAACGAGGAAATCAGGTTAATAATCAAGTCATAGTTTTGTTATCGCAGTACCTACCTCTGACTTAGTAAAATCAAACGTATCTATAGCGAACTTTCTGACTTCTGATGAAAATTGTGAATTGAAAGAGCAAGTTCTAAGTTGTTTACAAGTTTCTCTTACATCAAAACAGTGAAATGACAGCTTAAACTACTAACTTAAAGCAATCATAATAGTAAATAAGTAACGTATACAACGCTTACCTACACTCCGTCCGTGTGAAAGTGCTCATATCTCACGAATGAGCGAATTATTGTAGAAAATGGACGAATCATTATGGCGCGCTCACTTCCTCAGTTTCTTTTCATTTTGTTATTTTTATTTTGCTCACGTAACTGTCATGGCTGATGTCCTCGAGAGGTATGCAAGGTTGCATTTTTGCTTAGTCTATAGACGTGGTATAGGTTTTCTGTTTTGTGGCTGAGAAAGTTAGAAAAATAAAATAATAGCCGCTCCATATATTTTTGTATTCACTTAGAATATAAATCCAAAAATCAGCTGCTCCATACATTTCGTCGATCTAAGACTTTTAGATTTTTATTCTGTGATTTCAATGTTGTACAGTAAATTTGATCATAATGGGAGTACTATGGCCCATTTTCGGGTAAATAAGGCAAGGCGAACTTGACGATACCCTGAAAAACGATTCAATATCTTGTCTGTGCGTTTGATTAACATATCATTTTCGATAGCTTATGTCTAGTGGTCTCCAGCATCGTTGTCGCTGATTATACAGTATGTTAGTTTAAACGAGGGACATATTCAAACCCATAATATAGTACATGCTAACATGATACTAATAAAAACACTGATAAATAACAGACAGAACCATACCAAAATTTTCGCAAATGTCACGCAACGTGTATACACCCTTGCGCTAGCGACTTAATACTATCGCAGAACATGTGAGCGGGTCAATGACTCTTAGGTATAATCCATTTTCCCTTCATACTTTAAACTTACCTGGCTTAGGACAGTCCAAAATATCTAGGCACTAAACAAAACATTAAAAATTCTTCTATATACGCTATAGGTTTTTTACATATTTGGGACGAGAATCGAATACTGAATACCCTCCCTCAGTATGTCCCTCGTTTAACCTAACATACTGTATATAAATGACACTTTTTCCGGGCTAGGTCAATGTAAATCGTATATTCAGTGTACATTTTGACCGAAAAACATGTAAAACGTAGCCATTCTGATGTAGCCGGCACAAGATTTCACACACCCAGTTCTTAACAATAATTCAACTAACAATTTCTATTAACCGATCGTTCTAGGCCATGTAGCCACTTAATATTTGTCTAATTTGCAGCAGTACGCGAGGGAAATGAACTGGAATATACATATAATAAGAACGTAACCTTTGGTCACGCTTCGCCGCGAGGCGCTCGCGCAGACAGGCTACGCGGTGAATAATAATTTGTGCTCTTATGATTACCAGTACCTGGGCAACTGAGTTCTGCTCGGGTAAGAAAAGAGAAAACGAATTTTCCCAGACATGAGACCTAGCTAAATCGATTTTCGCCCAGTAAACTAGTTATCCCGAAATCGTCAAAGCTGTTTGGAGGCCATGATTATAATATGGTCTGTAGCACACCCTTAAGTATGTATATACCCTTTGCGTTACACCCTGTATGCAAGGTGTAAACAGAGTCTTCACGAAGCCGTCAACCAAGTATTCTATACAAAAGTAAAATTATTACTGGGAATCACGTTTTACGGTAAAACTCAATGTAACGCACTCAAAACATTGTGCTAATAAATGACTTAAATAGTATATAATCATCCAGGTTTTTAAACATTCACGACATTAAAAACTTGTGAATAATTTGGAACTTTGACCTCCAATATCTTCGTAACCAGGAGGTTCCCAGGAGAACAAGTGCCTTTCTGCTACGTTTAGGGGTCTTTTACTCACATTGTGTTGTTAAATTCATTCAACCGAAATCAGCAGCTAACAGATCGCTAGTTCTGGAGTTTTGAAACTAAGTTTGACTTTTAAGAAAATATCTTCTTTTTTTTTTAGCGATGGGAAATCATCAAATGACTTCTCCCGCTCTGGGCGGAGCGGGAGGGAGTATCAGACTTGTACTGACTAAAACCCATCCATGTTCCTTCTTCGCCCTTTGTGTTCCAGGGCCGCGGTATCTCTTTTGAACAACCCGCAGCAAGAAAATATCATCAGGTAAGCGTTTTTTGATTCACTTTTCTGAGTATTGTTATAAAATAAGAACAACATTACCTTCCACTCACTAATATTCACTACTTTTAAAAAATATTGTCACTGTCACTCTTTAATTCGAAATGTTATTATGAATATCGCTTTTTTATAGCTCAGTAAAAATAAACATTGGATGAAATCATTATGAAAGTGATAGTGCGTAAAACGCAGTTATGAAACCACTTTCCTGCTTCGTTAGTTCTGAACGAATCATTTTAACAACTTTATTAAAAGTAACAGCTGGCTTCATTTATAGATTTCATCATACAGCCACTTCTTCCTCCTTGATAATCAGCACACTGCGGGCCCAGTGTAGTTTGGTAGAAATCACGTCTTCTTATTTTGGGTTCTGGAACATACCAGTTACCCCACGACGTTATCCTTCACCGTTTTGAGAAATCTGACTTCCTGACTGAACTCACAACACACAACTCGTAAGTTGTCTGTTACCTCTGGACCACTGCTCTTGATTATTCCTCGCTTAGGAAATGGTAATGAAGAGCAACGGCGGATCCAGGGGGGGGGGGTCATGGGGGTCATGACCCCCCCCTGAGCTAGTTCCAGGACTTAGGTGGACCACTAATTGAACATAATAATTTTATTTATATATTTTGTCACCATACAGGTTTTATGTAACTATATACATAAAATCTGTATGGTGGCAAAATATATAAATAAAATCATTATGTTCAATAGCTTGTGTTGAATGTTGTATTTATTGTCTCTCTCTCTGTCATTGGGTTAGGGTAGCAACTTAAGCTTACTGACTTATTAGATAAATTCACACAATGAAATCAAGTGTATCGTCGTGACCACGCAATTTTTCATGTATTATGGCTACACTACCTGTCAGTGTAGCGACAGCAGAAAGGTCTTTCTTTTCGTTGCGCATAATTAAATTGTGGCAAAGATCTTCAATGGTTGAAGATCGCCTAACCGGACTGGCACTTCTCCACGTTCACAAAAACGTACCTACCCATTGACGTAAATGACGTAATAAAACGTTTCGGGAGAAGTCGTAAAAGAAAAATTGATTTTGTTATTTAAATAAGTACTTATATGTATTTTGTCTGTTTCTATTTTGTTTGTTGGAAACCCTTGTCGTACCACCTCTTCACTTTTGCGGAGTTTTGCGTCATACCCCTCGACATACCTCTAGCTGTTATGACAAGCCACTCCTCAAAGAGGGGACTTATCGCCACTATTGTGGCGTGTCGCCATGAGATCGCGCCGGAAGTCTGTCCGCTGAGCGACAATTTGCCGCGGCAGCGGAGTTTCCCCCCGGCGTAGTGCCTCCGCGCGCCATTCGTGCAGGCGCGCGAGTACTATCGCCTCCAGATCCCATGGTGGCAATCCGGCCAAGAGGCTCGCCGCCTCGCCAGAGATCATGCGGTACCCCCGGACCAGCCTTACGGCTACCACCTTCTGGGGCGCGTTCAGGTAATGGGCGGCTCGCCGCCTCAAATAACACACCCACACCGGGGCCCCGTAAAGGGCCATGGACCGCACGACCCCCGCGTAGAGCCTCCGGTAGGACGCGTTTGGACCCCCCAAGTTGGACAAGAGCCGCTTGAACGCAGCCCCTGCCCGTTCCAGTTTGGGGGCCAAACGTCGGAAGTGGTCCATGAAGTTCCACCGGCTGTCGAGGATAAGCCTCAGATACTTCAGCGTCGACTCGACGCCGATGGGAACTCCTCCTACCGTCAGTATGGATCTCGACGGTGGCGCATTCCGAGGCCCATGAAAGCACATGGCCTCGGACTTGTGCAATGCCACCTCGAGACCCAATTGCCGGATTCTCTCCACGACTATCGCAACCCCGCGTGTCATTAGTTCGGCCGCCGCCTCGTGCGACCTCCCTTGTGCCAGCACCAGCGTGTCGTCAGCGTAGCAAACTACGCTGACACCGCTAGGGAGGTCGGCGCGCAGCACCCAGTCGTAGCCGATGTTCCACAAGGGTGGCTCCAGAACCGATCCCTGTGGAACACCGCACGACATCTCTCGCCGGTCCCACTCTCCGTTGCGACCGGGGTAGATGACGGCCCTGTCCGTCAGGTAGTCCCCGACCACTCGACGAAGGTAGGTCGGCACCCGGTGATACCGGAGTGCCTCCAAGTGTACGTGTATATGTACAAGTTATTATGTGTTAAGTTTTTCAAGTGTACAATAAAGAGTAAATATTTTTAAGTACAGTACTTACGTACATTAATAAAATACCTACTTTTTACTTGTATCTATTGTTTTCAAAATTAAATTATAAGTTCTTGACTTGACCACGACTATGTGACCCCCTCCTGGGGCCAAAGCTGGATCCGCCCTTGATGAAGAGACAGGTTTCTTTGGGAGCTACCTTTACTATCTTATCATAATTGGACGTTAAGACTGTATTGTTTGGTAACATATGTTGTGTCCTACGCTATTCATATAGCATCCAAAAGCACGCAAACATTGCAGGCCACTTGCACGCATTGTTTTTTATTCGAGTGGAATATTAATTATTTTATATATTTATGTACGCACAATCAATGAATAATTAAGAGAAATCAGCTGTACAGACTTATTATCTCTCACCGAAGTGAAGTAGGAATCTCTCCTGTCGGTACCTGACCTTAAAAGATCACAATTAATACACGTTAAATAAAATCTTCTCTATACTGGTTGCATTTTATCAATGAAGATAGTACCTTAAAAATAGTAACCGAAGAAAACAATTTCTAAAAACTAATTTTATTTTATTATAATCAATTCCGATTTAGATTCGATTCCGATAGTTTCGATACCGCCTGTCGGTCTGATCGTAATAGTTACTCGGTGGTACATACATTTCAACATCTTACCACAACGGATAATAACTATGAATGTAGTAAATTCCGAGTTAGAGAGGCAGTTTGGTTAACTAGGTGACCGGATTGTAGCCTAGATTATATGTATATATTTTAGAGGCAGCCTCCCTACCCTCTAGTCTAGAAATTTTTAACATTTAATATATAAATATTAAGAAATGCCAGTCAGATGCAGTGCCGTCCAATTTAAGCCTTGTCTGTTTTCAGAGAACATAATGTGCACATTGAGCACCACATCAAATTACTTAAATGCAATGTGTTAAATTAAAAAACCTGTCTGATCCGCGAGGGTGTTATAGGGTATCGAGATTAGATTCTATGTATGTAGTTATTTATGAAAAACAAGTCAAATAAAAATACCAAGACAAAAAATAAGTAAAATGTAGTAATATGAGGAAAGTAACATGGCAACACACGACAACACTCCCGTCGCTTCCGAGGTAGTGATATCATAAAGAAACAAAAAACGATCGACTAATGACTAATGCCGAATATGGTGTTCTCACGTTTTAAAAGTTTGTTAGATTTTAGGGAAATGGTGGTACTATGGGTTTTTAAAATTCATTAATATGTCACTTTCATAAGAATTTTCCGTTTCTTATTTTGTTTGGTTTTTTATTTTCCTTATTTTTAATAAGGACTTTTGACAGTTTCGTAGGATATTAAGGTATTAGAAAAATTTTAGAGGCAATCTTTATGTGGACATAAATAGGAAAGCAGTTAGACGATAATGCTGTTCTAACTTTTCAGTGCAAAAATAAACTCAAATCTTGTATTATTTTATTACAAAATCATATCCTAGGAATCACAATATCTAGTAAAGATGATCACGCATCGTATTCTCAAATCGATAACGAAGATGCGTAAACCTTTTCTAAACGCGATATATCTCGACTATTACTATACGCACACATTTACATACAAGCGAAGATATTTCCAATTGTCACGCAAATTTAACCCACAAAATATGTGGGACAGTGTACAAATATTAAAGAATATGGGAATATAACATTTAATACGTAAAAAAATAAAGGTGTAAATCGCGTGTGGGTGAGATTGTCAAATATTACGCAGATCATGCAATGTTTGAATGGGCGAAGTGGCTGTAATGAATTTGGTAACGCCTTGTAAGTGGTAAGCTCACGCTATAATCCAAGGCTTTAAAAAGTAAATGGTCTTACAAATAGAATGTTTTATCGGTTTTGCCGCTTTGAGAAGGTTGATTTAATTTCGCATGAGTTAGAAAATCGTCTTTTCTACTGCTGGAAGAATTATCAGAATGGAAATAGTTATTTATCCAACATGTGAGGAAAGTTCGTTTTTCCTATGAGTTTTGATTTTGAGTCTTGAGCGAACGAAGGATTGAAAAATAGAATCACGAGCGCAGCGAGTGATTATACATTTCAATCCTTCGTTCGCTCAAGACTCAACAAAACGAATAGCAAATGAACTTGCTCACACGTTGCATACAAAACTTTTCACCACTCCCAGCAAGAAAGTATTCAGTCATCATAGGTAAATAAATTAAATAGTCACAAAGCAAATCAAAATAATTCTTTTTTCGAATTTTTGCTTCTAATGTCCTTTTTTCACAGGCTTCTTTCTTTGAGTGCGTTCAAAAATTATAATCCTAAATTTCAATATTTTATCAAACTTTTTTAATGTTTCTGAACTTATACACTTACAATAATTTGATAAATTTTATAAAAAACATTGATCTTAACTTATAAATATTTCTATTCAAAGCATAAAATTATTTATTTTTGAAAATATCTTTAAAACTTAACATAAAAAAATCAAGCAAAGTTAATTTCTGAACGGGATCATTACTTTCCTCACTGTTCAAACAGTGAGGAAAAACCAATTTTCCTCACTGTTTTCGTAGAGGAAAGACACTTCTTTCGTGCGGGAGTGGTGAAATAGTTATTTATCCAACAAGTGAGGAAAGTTCGTTTTTCCTATGAGTTTTGATTTTGAGTCTTGAGCGAACGAAGGATTGAAAAATAGAATCACGAGCGCAGCGAGTGATTATAAATTTCAATCCTGAGTAAGCGAAAGACTCAAAAAAAACGAATAGCAAATGAACTTGCTCACATGTTGCATACAAAACTTTTCACCACTCCCAGCAAGAAAGTATTCAGTCATCATAGGTAAATAAATTAAATAGTCACAAAGCAAATCAAAATAATTATTTTTTCGAATGTTTGCTTCAAATGTCCTTCTTTCACAGGCTTCTTTCTTTGAGTGCGTTCAAAAATTATAATCCTAAATTTCAATATTTTATCAAACTTTTTTAATGTTTCTGAACTTATACACTTAAAATAATTTGATAAATTTTATAAACAACATTAATCTTAACTTATAAATATTTCTATTCTAAGCATAAAATTATTTATTTTTGAAAATATCTTTAAAACTTAACATAAAAAAATCAAGCAAAGTTAATTTCTGAACGGGATCATTACTTTCCTCACTGTTCAAACAGTGAGGAAAAACCAATTTTCCTCACTGTTTTCGTAGAGGAAAGATACTTCTTTCGTGCGGGAGTGGTGAAAAAGACTTTAACTTGGTTAGCCTTTATTAAATTCAAATCGTCTCACCAAGATTGACTTGAAAAGAAAACTACGGGCTGTTTACATTTAAGTCCCATCTGTATTAAGGGCGAGCATATTGCCATTAATCGAGCCAGAAAACGGGCTTTTTATGTAATCTCTGTTGGGAAAACCCGATAACACCAATCTAGGAATTTAACCTAGGACCTCAAAGACAAAAGTATCGTTTGCGACTAGACCATTACGGCAGACCTAAGTCAAGTACAACATTTTCACATTTTTATTTTTTTGTTTTTGAGTTTTATCAACATTTTTAATTAAGCCAAAACACGCACACCATATTTAAATTCTAAACTTGCAAATTAACTTTCATTCTCCATGTCGATTCATCAATAAGGCTTACACCTATTGTAGCAATCGCTCGACATTGCAACTGTTTCGCAAAAATGCCGGCGAAAAGTGAAAGAATAAGTAATCGATCGATAGTCGAATCACGGCGCACTTTCTCGCACATCTGCGTAGAATGTTAGTGCTATGAGAATACACCCCGAGGTTAGTGCTACGGTTTCTAATTGTGACTGTACTGCGCATGATATGAGTATGTAATGTTCTTAGGAACAGTAATTTTCAAAACTTTTCAAACATTTGGTTTTCTCCAAAGAAAATGCAAAAAAAAATATAAACAATTGCCCGTATTGTATTTATATTTTCACCATGGCAGGCTTCGTTCTGTAAATATGTTATGACATCTTGACCATAGCAATATCTATGATTTCTAGATGGGGGGCAGCCTATTGCCATCAAATTTGGATAAATGAAGATTGTCGGTAGGAGAAATTCCTTATTTAATTCATTTTGCAGTTATTATAAAACATAGATACATAATTAATGTTTGTTAATGATAAGTAAACTACAAACAATTACTTATGTGGCTTTAGCTTTAGACAAAACGTGGGTAACCCTTTAAAAACTATGAAGTACTATGTAAAAATCTTTGTCACCACGAAAGCATTGTTGATACACAGATAACCTTAGATGAGTCTTGTTTAAAACAAGATCTCCTTATCACAAAGGTGACATTCCAACCAATGCTACTCTCCTTCACAAATACAGAAGCCAGAGCCTTCAGAATCCGTCACAATATCTCACAAACACAATCACATGGTATGTAAGGTCGCAATTGTTTTGATTACCTTCTTCCAAATACGAGATAACATCAACACTTAGATATCCAATATTTTTTTCTATTGTACACGCCAAAAACAACCTCGTATACAACCAGCAGTTCAGGCTACGATAATTATCGCTTGAAACTGTTATATGCCTATTCTATGTTTGTTTTTCGTGAGAATGACCTTTCTGTTGGTTTTTTGTTAGGAACCACTGACCCGTGTAGTATTTTTCTTTTAGATTTTAGTGGTTAGCTCGTTACCCATTCATTGTTTTTTCACGATGGTATTGAAACGCCCTTCTGGGAGATAAGGAGGTTTTTAAGCTTGAGGCATGCATGTGTGAAGCCCTTTTGTGTGAACGAGGCATTTTAATTAATGGTAGTGTCAAGTGACACACTTTAAGAAGCACCCAATAAGAGGCACGTGATTTTAAGATGACCAAACAGGAGGACCTTGAAGTTTGAACAACATTTTTTTTTTTTTTTCGAAACGTTGCCCCACTCTAGGAATTTCTCCTGTTTCGTGGGTGCCTTTACAAACATTTAAACTCACATACACAAACAGCCAGACCCGGAACAACTATCTGTAGGCGATACAAATATTTGTTCCGTGCGGGGATCGAACCCGCGACACGCAGCGCAGCAGTCGATCGCTCAGCCACTGCGCCAACCGTGCCGTCAACGTCAACTTTATCCCTTTCAAAACATTTCGTTTTTCTACAACGGGATTGAACAGGATTGACATAAACTTTTCGGTTGCTTATGCCAGTCATATACACTTATGACGTCTCCTAAGGTTATGTCAGTCACATCAACTTTTGAACTTTCGGTAGCTTAAATTATGTCAGTCACTTATACTTTTAAACTAACTTTTTTACCATCGTTAGCAATGACGGAATTTAATTTGATGTTAATTTTTTCTTTCTATATTACATGTGTTTTTAAACTAAAATATCAAGGGTCTCAATCCAATCAGGTATAAAGTATAATCGATGCAGCTGAAAATTATGCGCTCCTTGAATCCGCAATTGAATTGCTAGTGGAGATTATTTGCGCTATTCTTGTTACTACTCCAAACATTATTTGTGGCTAATATAGTAATAATTATAAATAATAGCTGGAAACTACAGTTTAGATTGATATTATTATATAACTAGGACAACAAGCGAAAAAAAAAAACAATCACCGTTAAAACAAAATTAAAGTACATATAGTGTCCAGCGAATGATGTACTTATAGGTACATATGTAGGTATAAAATTATTATTTTCATAAATTCACGGACTTAGAGCACATTATCACCAATGATAATAAACGCGATGAGCATGTCTAACTCTAAACCGCGTTTCTGAACTGTCAGTGTCAAAATTCCGTAAAAGTAATGATGCTGACAGCTATGAACGCGGTCAAATGTGCTGATCGCGTTCACTTTCAATGGCGAAGTGGGCCCTACTACATTATCTCACAAAAAAACTATAGGTATACTTGTAAGAAGTTTAAAAGTTTTTTTTTTTCATTATAGCTGTCTGGATACGTTATCACTTTATCAGTTATCAACCGCCGCTTTTATTTTTATTAATAAATATTTTAAAAAGTGAAGTTACTGAATAATAATATACAGTGTGGACGGCTGTTCCATACATTTGAACGTCTAGGTATTGCACTATTGTGGGAAACAGTAGATTTTCTATTATATTACTGACTAGCTGTCCCCGGCATGCGTTGCAATGCACTTTTTACCAACCCTATCTACCTACCGACCATACCCTAACCTACCCTACCTACCTACCTACCTACCTACCTACCTTACCCTACCTACCTACCTACCTACCCTACCCTACCCTACCCTACCATACCTACCTACCTTCCCTACCCTACCCTACCCTACCCAACTCTACCCTACCTACCTATCTACCCTACCGACCCTACCCTAACTACCTACCCACCCTACCCTACCTTTCTCCTCCTCTCCACCTTTTAAACCTTCCCTGGACTACGACAAACATTTTAAAACCAAAATCAGCTAAATCGGCCCAGCCGTTCTCGAGTTTTAGCGAGACTAACGAACAGCAATTGATTTTTATTTATATATAGATGAATTTTTCTATGTGGGGTTTTAGAATAATTTATGTATGTGGTAAGTTACCAGGTATTCAGTACATCATGTGTCAAAGTGACCACCGACAACAAAACGGTTACCAGTGGTAACGGTTACCAGGGTAACCGTTTGTGCGTACGTATGGAGATCAAGTTTAAATATTCCTAAATGGTCATAGAATAAGTCCCCCGACCCTCACTCGAGCCAGCCCACGATGCTGTGCCAGTAGTTTTAAATCAACCCCTAAATAATAATATCATTCAAATCCAGCCTGTCCCCATGCAGTCCTCCCCCAGCGACGCCCTAAGCCGAGGCTCGTACCCCACAGGGGGTGCCCTTAGCGTGTAGTCGCTTAGTTTGTAAGTTACTATGCCCTGGCTGGAGGCCTTACTCTTAAGGCATCCACAGGATAGTCCGGTTAAGCAGACGATAACCTATTAGGTTGAACTGCGAAATGCCATTCACAAAAAAAAATAGAATAAGTCAGTTATCTTCTGGCACATACATAAACATATCAGTATCTATATCTACTAGAATTCTTTAGTAAGTGGTTACAATTACTCAATCGATTGTCAATGATTACAGTAAAAACACGCCATTGTTGGCACACCACACATAAGTCGACATTCATACATAAACTCTTTCCGACTAGCAACGAAGTTTCTTGTTACAGTCGAGTTTTACATGAATATTAAAATAACACTATTTCCAATCATAACGTTGCTTTGAAAGTGAGAGCTGAACTGAAAAAAGCTTAAATTCTCCTTTTTTCACTTTTTAATGAAAACGAGCAACACTTTAACACGAGACAATTTTACAAGCGCATTTAGGGGTACTCCTTACTCAAAGCTCCATAGAAAAGGGAGGATCCTCCGACCAGACCGGTGTTATGTGTGGTGGGCAACTGCCCGACGATTGTTGTCGGGTTTCTCTATATAGTCTTAAGTCGATGTAAACTTTGCTTGCGAGATGTAGGAAATTGATGTTAGTTCTTTCGTCGTGTCATAGATGGCGCTGTTGTACTTTTTGTAGTAAGTTGCTTTTGTAGGTCGCTTCACGCTCATCATTCCCTAACACAGCCAGAAGGCGACGCAGTAGACCTCGCAGGAGATGGCGGGACGAGCTGGACAGAACCGACAACTAGTGGTCCACATTAGCCTTAGCGCAAAGCGCTTTGCTTCCTCATTTATTGTGTGAACCGCCAGACTATCGAATTCCCTGCCGGCTTCTCTGTTCCCTGATCATTATAATCTGAATCTCTTCAAAATTCAAGTGAATCGATTTCTTCTAGGCAAGAGTGATCCACCCTAAGTCGCCTCATCTCACATCACGCGAGTTGCGGCCAAACGCAAGCTTATTTATTAGTTTAAAAATATTGAAAGATCTAGAAGTCATGACTGCCCAGCAGTGGGACGATACAGACTAACAGTAATATCGTTAAATTATTCCTTCTGTTTAAGAACTAAAACGGCTCCAGTCTTCAGTTTCTGAATAAGGCCTGGACTTCAACTATATTGTCAAACTTTGTTATATTGTTTTGTGCCTCGTTAGAGTAGGCTGGCAAACAATAACTGGCATAAATGTGGCTAGGTCTAGTCTTTAATATACGTCTGCTTTACCCTCCAGGAATTTCAGGCGTGATGTTATGTATTGTCGGATCAAGTTCAAAATGATAATGAAACTCGTAATATTTTGTGTTTTTTTTAATGGCATCTCGGTATTCAACCTATGAGGTTGTCGTCTGCTTAACCGGACTATCCTGTGGGTGCCTTGAGAGTAAGGCCTGCAGCCAGGGCATAAATAAACTTACAAACTATATTTTGTGAGGGTACAAATGCAGCTTGTATAAACATACTACACGCTAAGACTCGCAGGTCAGAGGTGATCGCAGGTGAAAGCCCGAAGCTTGCATGGTTGCTTGATTAGAAAAGTGGTCATGGTTCTGCTTATTATAAGAACTTGATTCTAATTGCTAGGATCCTTTCGCCATAAAAATACAGACGGGTGTACATGAAGCTACAGATTTTAAAGGTCATACTCATTAAATCCATCTCTCATCCTTTTTTTTTACTGATGGGAAATTATCAAGTGACCCCTCCTGCTTTGGGCGGAGCGAAAGGGAGTGTCAGACTTGTACTGACTAAAACCAATCCATGTTCCTTCTTAGCCCTTTGTGTTCCAGGGCCACGGTATTTCTTTCGAACAGTCCTGCAGCCCTGGCAGGCATCGGCCCTCTCGGACCCCTTCCGATTTGCTGACATCTCCTTGAGGCACCCATCTCTTATCCTTTCAAAATATTTGTAGCAAACATATTTCAGTTTACGGAGAGCTAGCATTTAACTTTTCCACCATTTAACAGGAAACAAGCAAAGGCATTTATTTCCATATACCTCGGAAAATCCGACTACATGACTAAGTTTCGACTCAGTTCAAATAATACAAAAAATTGATTCTCCGAAGTAAATAACTAGTACAAAATATCCTTATACATATTACATAAACAGCATAATCGACAATCCGTATCGAGTATTCCGGCCTCGTTCGTATATGCCGACAAAACAAATAATTACGATATCCCTCGAGGAAATATTGATAGAAAGCCAAATGTTTGGGCTTATTAGCTAACACTAATTACTAATACAACGCAAGTAACGTAATGTTGATTGCGACATGACTCAGAGTTAGAAACGAGTGGGTGAACATAGACGCAGTTTTATTTTTTAAACTTTGCCCCACACTAGGACTTTCTGTATTGTATCGTGGGTGCGTTTACAAACATTTAAACTAACACACACTAACAGCCAGACCCGGGATCAACTACCTGTAGGTCATAGAAATATTTGTTTCGTGCGGGATACGAAACCGCGACACGCAGCGCAGCAGCCACTACACAACTGTGCCGTCAATTGTAACTAATTGTACAGAAAAGAAACAAAAAATCCCTAGAGCCTACACAAATTTACATTCTAGGTATTAGCAAAAACGATGTTGAAAAAGACAAAAATGTAATTGATTGGCTTAATCTAACGTAAAATATTTCGGTCTATGT
This sequence comes from Cerastis leucographa, assembly GCA_963082945.1. Classification (NCBI taxonomy): domain Eukaryota; kingdom Metazoa; phylum Arthropoda; class Insecta; order Lepidoptera; family Noctuidae; genus Cerastis; species Cerastis leucographa. The sequence goes on along the minus strand of OY720361.1, from coordinate 18,180,472 downwards.
CAATAAAACGAGTTGATTGCAAAAGCCACTTGTCTATGAGCACTTGACTTGGCTTTAACTTATAAGTAAGCATACAGTACTGACTCCAAATCCCCTTCATTAAAAGGTTATGGCCTACCATTTCCTCAAGGGAATCGGCATGTCTTTCACACTTCGCAAGTGGATAACCAATCGTGAGATGTTATCCTACACTTAGACACTTCACATACATATACCTGACTGTTCTTTCATTTTACTACTTCTGCACACCCAGGTGACGTTATTCAAACCTAAGTAGATGTAAAAAAAAAAACGGAAAACTTAACATCAGTAGCACATGAAAGAAATCAGCAACTGATAAAAATTCCTCCATTTCCTTGCAAACCAAAGATTTCGCTGGCAGTTCTCACGGTTGCTAGCGATTGCTCGCGGTTGCTACAGACAACCAGCACCCGTAGTTAACGGTTGCGTAACCATAGTTAACTGAATTAGTGCAATTAGTGGTCCTTAACGTCATTAAGATGGTTTTCTAATCAATGTTTATGGATTGTTTTTAATTATGTAGATAGCATGAAATTCTCAAGTGGTGTAATTTTTGGGGAGTCTTTTAATTTTGTTGCTAAAATGCAAAATCCGGTTCACTTTAAGACGATTATATAATTTTGGTATTAATAAATAAATCAAAACCTACCAACAAAGACCACTTAGCTACAGTAATCGTTGTTTGCCTAGCCTTTACCAGTATTCTTCTTCTCCTAAGCTTCCAGGTTTACTGGATGCAGCTGTATATCAGTATTTTACATAGAGTGGCTGCCTGTATGACCTCCTCGACCTAGTAATAAAATACCCTGTGGTTGTGCACGTGGACGAGGCAAAGCAGTAGCAGTTGGCGTTCTGTGGTGTCTGTCACCTCCATGGGAAAAATGCGTCTTCATGTATGTATGTGTGTAAAGTATAGTAATAGAAGTATTAGTCGAATCGTCAAAATTTCCGATAATAGTACAGCGTTTAACTTAACAAAACCTAAGGTGCAAACCTTGACTTTTGTTGAGTTACTAGTAACTCAGATGAACCAATCCAATCAAAATTATCAATCGACGCCAATTTTCAATAAATACGACATAAAAACTTGACAAATACATTAAAAAAAAAACATTCGTTTTTTAAAACAACTTTGGGATAAAGCTTTATTACTGAAACCAGTCCATATAAAGGTGACTCAAGGAAGACGACCTCTGACGTTAATACCTGTGTTCTTATAAAAGGCTAATCAAGTTTTATTTCTTTAAAACACCAATGTTCTTAATTACTGTAAAGGCAGATGACTTTTTGATTTTAGTTTTATTGGTTTCGATACTGTGTTCTTTCTTTAATTAGTGTCCCTCTGCATTAATACTTCAACAGATAGATAGGTAATTTTGTTCTTCGGAATTGTTTTCTTAATTATTTTCTTTTGTTACATTAATTTAAAAGTGCGAAGTTAGCTTCTTAAAATTGCTTAAAAAGAACTAGCTGGTATTCTTATGATAAATATTTGATATTAATAAACAACATGTCTTGGCTCATACAATACATATATACAATTATATTTCTTCGCTTCATTCTTCAGATATAGTATAACCAGGTAGTCCTTTTAAGCCTACAAGATAACATGCACACTTTTAAGAGATTTATGAAAATCGATATAAATATCGACTTTTTACAGTTAAATCGATTCTAACACGACTAGGTACCACACCACTAGTCAGGCTGTCATTCTTTTTTCGTGCACGGTAGCAAGCACACGCGCGCTTCTTATTCATAAAAATGCCGAAAAAACGCACTCGGGATTCTTCTCAAGACAATATAGAATATAATCAGCGAAAAATCAAGAAGCTGGAGGATGAACGTAACCGAAAACGTCGAAGGATTTTAATTGAATCTTCATCTGATTCCGGTATGTATTACAGCTACCCTCAAAAATTAATTTATGTTATTCATTTAAATATAGTTCTTGCCTAGCGGTTAACCGTGAGTTAACACGAAGGAATTATTATAATACTATTTTGCCCGGCGGTTAACCGTGAGTTAACACGAAGGCGATGTTAGAATAACTTTTACCAGTGTGGTTAACCGAGAGTTACTACGAAGTCTATTTTCAACTATGATTTAGACCACACATAATAGTGTGATTTAGTAATTGAATCGCCTGGCGGTTAGTCGAGCGCTAACACGATGGCCGTACGAGCTACGAGTATTACCCACTATATACAAAATTATAGTCGTAATCAATTTACCCTCAAAAAACGTAACCAAATGGATTTTATTCATAATTCTAGCGGTTAACCGTGAGTTAACACGAAGAATGAAAATGCGTTACTAAAAGTTTCGTCTCGTGCCTTCCAGATGATATCGAATCCTTACGTTCTGCCCCTTGCGCGAACGTAGAAGATGAGTTAACGGCGATTGGAGACGCACCCAACGACACGCCTGACGAGACTCTCATGCCGACTGTGGAGGCTTCAACTCCTAGTCAGGAAGATAATACCTGCCCAGAGCTCGATCCAGAGTTACTCATAGCACTCGGAGAGGAAGCAGACAATATTCCAAAGTTTGGTGATAAAATACATCACAGCTTAGCTCAGCGATGGGAACCCATCCTTAAGAAGGGATTATCAAGGGAGACAAAAGATAAATTATTCAAAGACTATCTTGTGCCTGAAAATTGTAGTCTTCTTCAAGCGACCAAGCTTAATCACGAAGTTGCGGCCGCAAATTCAGAAGCGTCTCGCCATCGAGACAAACGCAAGGAAACCGAGCAGCAACAACTAGGTGTTGGCGTCTCAGCTATAAATAAAGCTTTGACAATAATGCTTACTAGCGACAATAAAATTGAAGCTATTAGGATTATAAGCGATGGATGTCGTATCCTGACGGATCTTCATTACCAGGAAACGCAGTCGCGAATTAGCATCATCAATTACTCGTTAGCTAAACCCTTTCTAAATGTCGTTCAAGATTGTGAAAGAGACGAAACGTTATATGGAAACAAATTAGGGGAAAAAATAAAAGCTTCCAAAACAATTGAGAAGCAAGGAATGTCGATCAAAAAGTTTCCCAAAGGTCAAAAGGGTACCACCACCACGGAACCAGTGGCAACCAATTCACGTCCTCAGTATCGACAACCAGGCTACTACCAGGGAAACTGGTCAGGCCCCCCTCGCGTTCAACGGACCAGGGGGGGCGGAGAGGTTGGACCAGGGTGAGCGCGGCCACGAGTCGCCGGCCTCCACCTCAGCAGCAGCCAACATCGAGCGCGGCCGGAGCGAACAAGGCGAGGGGGTTTGCGACGCGCCAATAAACCAGGTACAACACGCTGGCAGATTATTTCATTTCTATGATTGTTGGCTCAAAATAACATCTAATTCTGTCATTTTAGATTGGATACGTAGAGGTTTTCCTATACCGTTTGAGTCTAATGTAATACAAACTCAAGTACCAGGCATTTCTAGGTCAGCGACTGAAAAAGTCGATATGTCTTTAGCTATCCAAAAATTATTACAATTAGGTGCAGTTAGCCCTTGTGAACCCGCTGAAGACTAGTTTATTTCAAAAACATTTTTAGCTTTAAAGCCCAATGGTGATAAACGATTCATTTTAAATTTAAAAAACTTAAATCAATTTGTTCCTAAATTACACTTTAAAATGGAAGACTACCGAACGGCATCTAAGTTATTACCTATTAATGGCTTTATGGCGACAATCGATTTAAAAGAAGCATATTTCCTTATACCAATTCGTAAATCAGATCGCAAATTTTTAAGATTCCAATTTGAAAATGAGAACTTAAACATAATTACCTATGAGTTCAATTGTATGCCATATGGCCTTTCGATAGCTCCTAGAGCCTTTACCAAGGTCATGAAGGAAGTGATTTCCTATTTACGCTACCGAGGTTTCAAAAATGTTGTTTATCTGGATGATATTCTTTGTATGGGAGAGGATTATAAGGAATGTCTCAAAAATGTTAAAGCCACTATAAACCTTTTAGAAAGTCTTGGGTTCGTAGTGGACTACGAAAAAAGCTCTCTTACACCTAAACAAACGTGTAAATTTCTTGGATTTATGTTTGATTCAGTAAATGAATCAATTTCCTTACCATCGGATAAAAAACAAAAAATTATTAACCTCGTTGACAAATTCTCAAAATTGCCAAAGTGCTCAGTTAGACAATTTTATCAGCTAATTGGAGTTTTGGTAGCCGCATGCCCTGCAGTCAAATATGGTTGGTTGTATACCAAAATTTTAGAAAGGCAGAAATTTCTAGCCTTACAAAAAAATCCCAGCTTTGATAGACAGTTCAACCTGCATCCTATAATTTTAGGCGATTTAAATTGGTGGAAAACGAATGTGCTGAACTCAAAAAATACCCTTAAAACAGCTACCTTTGAATTAGAGATTCATACGGACGCTTCGTGTACCGGTTGGGGAGCTGTGTGTAATAAAGAGCGAGCTCATGGAGCTTGGAAAAATAGTGAACTCGATTTACACATCAACTATTTAGAGTTATTAGCTGTTTTTCTTGGCCTTAAAGTATTTCGCAAGCAAACAATCTAATTGTTCTATTCTACTACGTGTTGATAACACAACAGCCATCAGCTACGTAAATCACATGGGTGGCATCCAATACTCCCATTTAAATGACCTTTCCAGAAAAATTAGGCAATGGTCCGAACAGAGAAGTATCTGGTTATTTGCCTCGTACATCAATACTAAGGCAAATTACGAAGCAGATGAAGAATCTCGAAGGATAAATCCCGACACGGAATGCGAACTATCCGATTTAGCCTTCGAACGAATATCCAAATATCTCGGACAACCCGAAATCGACTTATTTGCTTCTAGGGCTAATGCCAAATGCCAGGATTATATATCATAGAAAAAAGATCCTGACGCTCTTTCTATAGATGCCTTCACAGTAAATTAGGAACATATTTTTTTTATGCTTTTCCTCCTTTTCCACTTATTCCTAAGTGTCTTCAAAAAATCATACAAGAAAATGCCACTGGTATTTTGGTCGTCCCCTTTTGGTCTTCCCAAGCCTGGTATCCCCAATTAATGAAAAGTAAAATTTCCGATATAATTTGGATATACCCTAACGAACATCATATTGAATCATGTTACAGAAATCCCCTTACCCTGGGTGCCGCAGTACTCTCAGGCAGGCGTTCTCACTGCGCGGCGTTCCCGATTCAGCCCTGGACCTGATGCTGGCATCGTTATCAAAGAGCACGATGCACCAATATAACGTGTCGTTCAAGTTGTGGTGGCAATATTGTGCAAGTAATGATTATCACTTTTTTGATTGCTCTGTTCCGATAGTGTTAAATTTTATAAGTGAACAGTTTAATAATGGGAGTTCGTACGGAACTCTAAACAGTCATAGATCCGCATTATCCCTCTTATTAGGCAATAATATCGGATCTGATGACCGAATTAAACGGCTACTAAAAGGAGCGTTTAAATTAAAACCTAGCTTCCCCAAGTACTGCACTACATGGGATCCACAGATCGTTCTTAATTATGTTTCAAATTTGTACCCCAATAGAACCCTCAGTAGGGAAAAAATTACGAAAAAATTAGTAATTTTGTTAGCACTATGTACTGCCCAACGCGTTCAAACTTTATCGTTAATAAAGCTTGAAAATATAACTATCGGGTCTAGTGGTATAAATATAGCCATCAAAGACATTATAAAAACATCCGCGGTAGGTCGTGAGCAACCGACCTTAATTTTGCCGTACTTTAGAGAAAACCTTCGCATCTGCCCCGCGACCACTCTCGAGGATTACCTCAACGTCACAGACAAAGACCGACCCGCTAATATGTCCAATCTCTTAATAACTGTGAAGCGCCCTTATAAGGGTGCGACAGTACAGTCAATAAGCAGATGGATAAAGCAGATATTGGCAGAGAGCGGCGTGGAAGTGGCGACGTTTAGCGCTCACAGCACACGTCACGCCGCCACGTCTGCGGCCTCCGCTGCCGGAGTCTCTGTAGACACTATAAGGAAAACCGCGGGATGGACTAATGCGTCTAAGGTTTTTGCTCAATATTATCATCGTCCAATTGTAGCTGACGACAATTTTGCACAAGCGGTCTTGCATAATGATGATTGATGTTTATTGATTAAAAATTAAAACCATATCTTTTCTTACAAAAATATTTGTTTTAATTGAATAAATACAAAACTTTTCTCTAAACATCTACCTGGTTATACTATATCTGAAGAATGAAGCGAAGAAATATAATATATGATCAAACGAACTTCTTAAGCGAAGTTCGATCAATATTATATGAGTCGCTTCATTCGAAGATATAGTTACCCTCCCAACCCAATCCCTTAGATAAAGTTTTGCATTTGCCTTACTGATCTCTAAAAAGAATGACAGCCTGACTAGTGGTGTGGTACCTAGTCGTGTTAGAATCGATTTAACTGTAAAAAGTCGATATTTATATCGATTTTCATAAATCTCTTAAAAGTGTGCATGTTATCTTGTAGGCTTAAAAGGACTACCTGGTTATACTATATCTTCGAATGAAGCGACTCATATAATATTGATCGAACTTCGCTTAAGAAGTTCGTTTGATCATATATTATAGGGATAAAACCAATTTATATAATCATGTAGACGCTTTGCTTCGCACGTCTTCCATCTTAACAAAGTTTGGACATTTCTTCAAGAAATGTAAGTTTAATTATTAATGTGACTGGAAGGTAAAAGTTACATATATGCATTTTATAATAAATCTCTAAATCATGGGGAAAATCGGATCCAATTCTTTTGTGTAGAAGAACAGCGTTCTATTTAGAAGAAAAACGCAGCTAGACCGAAGACAATAAAAACGACTAATTTTTTAATCTAATATTGTACAGACATGGATATTATAGTTAATTTTTTTGACACGAATCAATTAAATAACATAGCTGTCAAGGCTGTCAATACGAAATAAGCATCCTCTCTATTTACCTACTAAACATCGGTTTTGTATCTTACACAATAGGAGATCGGACTGGATAAAGAAACGACATTCTATATTTTGTCCGTCAGACAGGTAATACAAAAATATTAGACACGTATTTTTTGTTTTATCAAAATATCAAAAAATTACTTAGTTAGAACTCATTAAAGTTGGAGAGTGGGGGCTTACTACGTCACAAGTAGGTATAAAACTTACCTACATGTGACGTCATGCGCCATTTCAACTCAATATATCTCCGTAATTTTATGACCACGTGAAAAAAGAAAAAATACGTGTCCAATACTTTTCAATAAACTACCCGACGGACAAAGAAAAAAAAAATTGGATTATCCCCTATTCTCGTTATTTATTTGACATTCTACACTTGACGGGATGCAAATCTTACTCATAGCCGAGTTATAAAACGCATTGGAATCTGGTATATACCTATTTCTACATGCCTATGTATATTATCTTGTACAAAAAGCTCTGAATCAGCATCTATATAGATGTTTCGTAAGCGGATCTTTAGATGACGCGACTTGACGCTTAAACTTTAGCGTGCTTATGTCAAATAGAATCTTTTATTGTATTGTAAAATATGTTATTTTAGTTCTAACAATGATTACAAAAAGCAGTATTTTTTTAACAGGTTTCGTTTATTTATGTTGGTCGACATCATGATTTTATTAAACCAAGTAAAATTTTAATGCTCTGGTCTAGAATCACGTCCTATATCCTCATCGCTATATCTATGGTAAAAGATAGTGTCACGAGTTTTCTAATCTGTATACAATATATATATATAGAATTAAACAGTATTTCTTTGTTCAAAACGTAACTATTTACATTACTGCGATCAAAACGTGTATAAATGGACTGAAGCGAGTTTTGACCTTTATATGATGTGAATTATGTCAAATGTCATGATATGACAGAAATACTTCTATTGTCTTGTGTTTGGTTTCTAAAATGAACTAAGTATTGTTTTTTTTTAACCGCGCTGTCTTTTTTATCTATGGTAAAAACCTTCTAGTTAGCATCAAGATAAAGACCATCAGATCAGGCACACTGAGCCAAGCTATTAGGAACAATCGCATACTAACTTGTATTATCCTACTTTCCCAAAAGGATTAGGCAGAGGTGTAGGTACCTATAGTGACTAGTACCTGTACCTGACTACTATTATCACTTGAGAATCAGAACAGAATCGAGTTGAGAGAGTAGCGGTACTGAGCACAAAAAAACGAACAAGAAAGAGGGTAATACCTATACCCGGTGATCATGGTGCTTGCTACTGCGCCGAAATATCGGGAACTCAAAACAAGTTGTTAATATGGTAAATATCTCGTAATTAATGATAATATCGGTAACAATATCTACCTATCAGCACTGTCCATATCTTATCTACAGTATACTAATAAATTAATAAGTACTAGTTGACATTGCGGCGCAGGCGCACCCTTGAGGCCAACCGCTGCAGGCTGTGTAATGTGTAACCCTCTATACTGTAATGTAAGACCTGTTCTATCGACACCAGTTTAGTAAGGTGGAGTCTGATCATGTTACTAACCTTTGTTATTATATTTATTATTCATACTAACATTTTTATTTCATTTATTCATTTTTCTAAATTACTTTTTACACTTTTCATATCTATACAAATAAATAAAAGAGAAATGTCTGTTTGTAATATTAAAATAACCGCATTTTACTACATGCATATAAATTTATATACGGTACATATACCAAAATAACATTTTTTGTCTGTCTGTCTGTCTGTTTGTTTGTTCTGGCTAATCTCTGGAACGGCTGGACTAATTTTGACGGGACTTTCACTGACAGATAGCTGATGCACTAAGGAGTAATTAAGGCTAGAAGTAGCGTTAATTTTAGAAGAATTCCACGCGGATGAAGTCGGGGGCACAGCTAGTTCCTAAATAAAAAAAAAAACTTAAAAAAAAAGTTGTAGCCCACCGGTATCGCAAACAGGGTCCAAGCTACGGCGGTCAGGGCTTCAGAGAAAGGAACCTACTAACATTAACGAACTATGAATAGGCAATAATAAATGCGGCTGCCCAAATATGAATAATGTCAGGCCAACGATAACATTATTACAACATAACATCACGACTGTAATCCCTGAAGGGTTAGGCAGCTACGTACTTCTTCGACATACGTACACTCACCATTTAGGTTCAGTTGAAAACTAGCGTCGGGCACTAGTTGTCCGGCATTATGCTGAACTGGGCCTATTTGGCGTTGCCGTGAGTCACACAGTATTTCTCGTTTAGTTTAAAGTTTTTATTTTCTTTAATATTGTGTGTACTTGTGGCAATTGCTAAAATAAACGTTTTTTCTTTCTTACTTTATAATACACCCTGATTTCGCCAATTATGGGTCCCACCCACGGGTCACAGTCCAATGTATTATTAGAGGGCGACCTTGTTGTCGTCAACCGGACACAAATTTAAAATCCGTGGCAGCAACTGAGAAATTTGTGATGGAATAACCCAATCAAACTTTGCCCTACCCGGGAATCAAACTCAGAACCTAATGGTCAGCAATCGCGCTTGCGACCACTCGACAAATGAGACAGTTAATTCAAATTGATTACATTATGTAACATCACAATCCCCAAAAGTTTATGCAGAGAACCCATAGAATACCTATACATATTTCGCCAGACATCAACCAATAACAGATGGGCTTAAGATGAATTGGGCGAGAGCAGCGGTGGCCCAGTGGTGGTAGCCCTGACTTACGAGCAGTAAGCCGTGTGTTCGAACCCAGGCAGGCGCATTACTTTATTACTTTGTTTGATTTATTTCATCACCGCTGCTCTAAAAAACGGTGAAGGAAAACATCGTGAGGAAACCGGCATGTCCTAGAACTAAAAATTCGAAGACATGAGACATCTACCAAACCCGCACCGGGACCGCGGGGTGGATTACAGCCCACTCCCTCTCATAAAGAGGAGGCCTGCGTCACAGCAATGGGAACATTATAGGCTGATGGTGATGGGCTTAAAATAATGACGAAAAGAATCATCATCAATGGCTTAGACATTTGCAACTATGTTAGGGTCGGCGTCCAATCTAACCGAATGCAGCTTTAAACCAGAGTTTTGAAAGAAATGACTCGAGCTTTGTTGACGTAAATGTTTTAATAATTTTACACTGATGAAGCGGTTGCTTGGTGGTTGGTGTGTAAGTTATAAATGTTGTACATGAAGAAATTTAAAGCAATTATAACGTTAGCCAACTAAAAATGTAGAACTAACCAAAAACATTGTTCGCAATGTGCTAAGATACAAGTCATATATTTTCTAACGTCTTTCTATAAAACTAATATGAATGCTACACCGACTAGGGCCTCTTATACAGGCTGGAAGCTCCTCACTTCCACACCGAAATCTTGCATAGGTCATTTAAAAAAAACAGCTGTTCCATACATTTTGACCGCATAAGTATTGCAATTTTGTAGAAAACAACTAAAACTTTGCTTTAAAACAAAATGTCTGTCTGTCAGAATGTCTTACTGAGTGCTTGGTAACTCTTTTCGCGTCGGTGTCACTTCCACCCCGTATTACCTCCAATAATGACTCTGTCTCATACAAGCAAAATGTATCACAAAAAATACAAGTTAGCATTAATTACTGACCCATCAAACAAGATTGACAAGTGTAACGCAAGTGTAATTTAAGTTCTTCAATAAAACACGATCAAAAAGTTTATTAAACCACAGAGTAAAAAACATCGTTATGAAACAAGTCGTGCACGTTATGTCTGTACCAGTTTTTATGTTCAACCTTTTTTTACTCTGTTTGTCTCTATGGATTTGATTGACCTAGTGATGTATTTAATTTGGATACCATGAAATCGTATATGGCTGATTGTGGTGATTAATACCCCCTTTATTAGTTAATAGTTAGTTTCGTTTTTGACACTTAATGTTAAAGCTTAAGAGCGTTTAACTTTGAAGTCCGTATTTTCCGAAATTACTGAACCGATTTTAATGAAGCTTCATACGCATAAGCAGGATACATAGGTCTAAAATATTACTAAAGTTACTATACAACATTTTCAAAAAATAGTGTTACAGCTGAATTAGACAGAATATAAATTATCTATAGAAACAGAAATTTCCAATACATGACATTTCGATTTTTTTTTAGTAACTTTTCAGACCTATGTATCCTGCTTATGCGTATTAAGTTTAATTAAATTCGTTTGTCATTTCGAAAAATAAGGACTAGAAAGTTTGTATTAAATGCCGTAAGGTATAAAAGCTCTTAAAGCTTTTCTCAGTATTTTTGTTGATGCTACTTCAAAAGGGGATTAAATATAATGAGCACCAAAAAATACTTTGAGATCCTAAGCTACGTTACCCAAAAAAAAATACTAAACACCAAAAAAATTGTATTCAAAGACCAAATATAGTAAATGATCACCAAATATAGTAAATGATCACCAAATTTTGTGGCAAGAAGAATTTAGGAAGCAAGTGCGAGCAAAGCGAGCTCGGGATATTGGGCACCCCGACTCGGACAGGTTAGGTTCGAAGGGTATGGCATCCCCTTCGTGTTAGGTTACTTTAAACCCTGCAGAGAGAAATAGGAGCCCCGCGTAGCGGGGCTCCGTCGACTACGCCTTAGTTCGGAGCTGTGATTTTCAGGTTTTTAATTCTGGTGATCATTTACTATTTCTGGTGATCATTTACTATTTTAGGCAGTATAAAAATGTTTTTTAAGGTTATATTTACTTTATCTGGTGTTATGTTAAACATAAGCCCTTCAAAAGTTCAAAGTGTCTGGCTCAAAATTGAACACAACGATTTTCTCTCCACGATTGAGTCATAACCACAAAAAACCATCTACAGCAATACTCACCTGACTTCACTTACATAACTCATCTTAACACTTAACAAAAAGTATAAAAAGCGCTAAATAAGACATACAAATAAAATATAATTTGAATAGCACCGTTTAGGTGAGCGCGTTGAACTCTTTTGTATGGCCCAGCGATACGGGCTATGAATGGGTGTATTTATTAGCTACTGTGAAAAGTAGAAAACTCTCACGACGAGTTTTATCGTCATAAGCGAAAGTTTTTTTTTCAAGAAGTCGATACTCTATGGTGTTTTATTACTGTTGTGACCTTGAGTAATCGGTTGTGTTGGAGAATTGATGGTTGTTATTTTTTTGTTTTTTTTTGTTTTTAAAGGCACAGTAGCAGAATTGTGTAATAATTATCACTTTTTTAATGGATATGCTTGTCTTTAGATTTTAATTGAACATGCTTTATGTCTTAGGCATAGCGTAAGTAGCGACATCTACGTCCAGTACAGCCTGGGGCAGTCAGCTAGGCTACCTGCCTCCTTGCTGACTGTTTTATGTGTTTACTATGATATCTTGTGCTTGAATACACTGGCCGTATTAGTGAGGTACTTCAGAAAGGTCAGGTACCTAGTACTCGCAACCGGCGGCCGGCGTGCATGTATGAAGATGTGCGAGAGAAAAGGAGTTTGTATGAATCGTATCAAGTGGGGTACATAATTATTTATTATATATTTTTTTTTTATTCACTTTAAAAACATACATTTTACATTTTTAAATATTTTTACAAAATTATATACAATAACATTTAAAAATATAAAAAATAGTAGCCCACTGGCATCGGGAACTTATTATATTATTTTATTATAATTATTATATTATTTTATTTTATATTTATTTATCGTGAGTTTAAGGCTTTATACATACAAGTAACAATCGATTAAAAATAAAAATATTTTTAATATTTTTTGAGAGCAGCGGTGGCTCAGTGGTGGCAGCCCCGACTTACGAGCAGTAAGCCGTGGGTTCTAACCCAGGCAGGCGCATTACTTTGTGTACTTTATTTCATCACCGCTGCCCTCAAAAACGGTGAAGGAAAACATCGCGAGGAAACCGGCATGTCCTAGAACTAAAAATTCGAAGACATGTGACATCTACCAACCCGCAATGGGCCCGCGTGGTGGATTACAGCCCACTCCCTCGCATAGAGAGGAGGCCTGTGTCCCAGCAGTGGGAACATAATAGGCTAATGATGATGATGAATATTTTTTAGAACCGTAAAACATTTAAAAATATAAAAAATAGTAGCCCACTGGCATCGGGAACTTATTATATTATAATTATTATATTATTTTATTTTATATTTATTACCGTGACTAAGGCTTTATACAAGTAACAATCGATTCAAAATAAAAATATTTTTATTTCACATAGGCCTACATAGAGGTAGTCGACAAAAAGGTGCTCGGTTCGGGTTGGTCGTTTCCTATGGAGAAGAACCGGGTAGACACACCTTGGTTACCCTTTTAGATTTCGAAGCCTTTTGTATTTTCTCAAAGACTTAACAGAATGATGATGGTCTGTCTAGGTCCTGTTATCTAATTTGGTTTGGTTTATTTAGTAGTCTTAGTAATATCTTCATCTCCAACTTCTTTGACTAGACTTAAATACAGCCACTAGGTCAGTAGATTTTCTTAATTAACAGTTCTGCTAAGCCACTAACCATTTCACAGTGTATTCTCTTGTCAACAAGTCAATAATATTTTACAAATACTGCAAGTACTATCTGTGAGAAGAGCCGGAATAGCGCCGCGACGGGGAATGTGCGCCCGCGCAGGCCGCACAGCCAAGGACGCGTCGCCAGTACTCGTGTGCGGACGTGGACCGAGCGGAATTGTACTTACGTTGTATGGTTGCAAGCAAATGTTAAATGTATGAGCGTTGAAGTCATTCTTATACACATATAGCGCGTGGTTAACCTGGTGTTAGTATTTTTATGCCACCCTCTGACTCTAATTCTTATTTAGATATTTATATTTAGTCCATTGGATTTAAATTACCGTAGATTAATTAATGGAAATTAAAAGCTTCAATGGTAGCTCGGATTCTCAATTTGTGCCCGGTTGATAGATATACAACCTGTTTTTTTTTATAGATCCCATAACTCTAGGGTTATATTCTGTAGGTAAAAATAATACTAAAACTCCTAGAATAGGATGTCCAAAAATGCATAATTTCGGAGATATCATCAATCATAATTTACTTAGGTCAAAAATTGTCACCAGTATGACGAATCTTTACCTTGGCGAGGTTGCCAAACTTCGCAGTAGTGTAGTAAAATAGTAGTAGTTTCATTGATACATACGAGTAATTCTTTTTATTTAACCAATAATTCATATTTAAAGCTATGAAAATGCGAAAAAGCAAAAAAAAAGTTTGATTGAAACATCATTCATATGCCAGTTGATTCTTTGATATGGTCTCAATCATATCCTAGAATTATGGGATACAAAAAAAAAACAGGTTGTATATTTCCATCCACCCATAGGAGAACACACACATAATTTGGGTGTCATGTATCATGTAATTGCTTCGTAAGGCTAGTTTAATAACATTAATCAAAGACATTTTAAACAGTCTAACGACAAATCGAGACTTACCAAAAATACCAGTAATCACTTCCTGGATCCAACAGCTATTTTAGTAAAAAAAATATGGCAGGTAATTAAAAAAAAAAACCTATAATCCTTAAATCTAGGAGTGTCTCAAGCAAAAAGCAAGTACGTGTGAAGATGTTGATCAAACACTTCCTGGATTCTACGGCTATTTTAGAAGAAAAAAAACAGATAATTTTTGCAACATTTTAAATTGTTGAGGCATAGAAAACATGTCACGGTTCACTATAAAAAAACTGCGATTTTACTCATGAAAAACTTGAAAAAAATATAGTTGATTTTTCAATATTTTAATATGCTTCGGCCCATTATTTCTAAAATACATGTCACGCTCAACCCATATACCTACTACTCCATAATTAAGCAAATTCCGCCATTTTAGCCATAAAACCTTAAACCAGGTAGTGTCCTCATTAGTACGCGCTAAACCAGTTCCCTAATCCGTGTTGATCACTTGATAGTATGTCGTTTGACCTTCGCCAGAATTAGAAGAACCGTGGTATTTATCAATAATAGGCAGGTGTTCGTGATTTTATAATATTGAACAGAGGTTCTATCGAGCTAGTTACTACGATGTCAAGACTTGAAGACTATTCCAATTTAGGATTCAAACACACGTAGGAATCATTATTATAAAACAGAGTATTTCGATGCATGTACCAAAGCATTTTCTTTTTTGTGATTTGCAGGTCAATCTAGGAGGTCGTCGTCTGCTTAACCGGACTATCATGTACCTAGGCATCGAAATAGTAACTTGTATACTACGAAATTGGTTTTAATTAATTTCCAATGAATTAAATTAACCACCATAATTCCACTTTTTTTCTTCTTCCTAGTTCTATCCCTCTTTAGGTGCCCATAACCGCCATTATTCCAATACTACTTTATAAAGGGTGTAAAACACCTCTTTACGAAGCCGACAGGCACTGGTTCTCCCTGTCATTGCGATCATTTTTTTGTTCTACACCATACCTGGGAACCTCATAGTTACGGAGATATTAGGGGTCAAAGTTTCAACTTTTTGACAAGTATTTTTTTAAATACAAGTTCATAATGTAAGATTTTTAAGCACCTCCACGACCCCCGTACTATTCAATCCGTCTATCAGCACAATGTTTTGAGTGCGTTACATTGAGTTCTACCACAAAACACGATTTTACACCCCCAAAAAAAAAGTCGTTTCCCAGCAATAATTTTTGCGTAAAGTTACTTAGTTTCATGTACAGAATGCTTGGTTGACGGCTTCGTGATGAGGTGATTTACACGGTGTATGAACCGCTCAAAACCAAGATATTAAAACATAGCCATTATTGAAATAATCAACAAAAGGAACAAATCTTAGGGTCAAGTCATTCACTTCTCAAATTCCCACTGCCTTAAACATAGACAAAATTACAGTATATTAATTAAAAACTTTAACTACATAGCAATAATTCCATCATTTTTAACATGACTTGTGTTACATTAATTGCTGACCTACATACGTAACTGTACAAGAATGCCATTATATTACAATGTTAAGATAAATTCTTATTAAATACTAACCTTTGCTCCAATACTCCTGACTTTCAAGATACAAGCTTTGTTGCTATGCCTCCAAATGTTATGCCACAATAGGTCATAGAATTTGGATTTGTGACCTTTTGGCTGGTTAGTACGCTTTTAAGTTTCGGCTATGTTGCTTAGGATTTATTTGATTGAATTGGAAAAACCTGTTTGAATTTTTACAGCATCTTAACTAGATTAAAAAAAAAACTGTTAGTTATATTGCTTTACAATAGAGCGACTGGAACAAGTAAAGTTTTTAGGAAAACTCGCCCAAAATTTAAATAAAAACCTGGATAATTTTAACCTGTTTTTTTTTTCTCTTCTTCTCGTCTTTTGAACAAGGCAACGTTTATTTGGTCAGTTACGAGTACTAGCCAGATAAAACTGTTAAAATAATTCAAAGAAAAACGTATCTATACCTTAAAATTTAGCCAATAAAATCATCATAAAAACGTCAATTGAATACATGAATATTATTTAAAGTAAAACCTGACTAGTCATTTTAATAGCTTTTTGTTTGAAATGCTAATGATCATCCTCGACAATACGCGAATGTATATTAGTTATCTTAAAATACCAGAATTGATATTCACAGTATGTACTTTATGCTTTAGTACTAATAAAATGTATTCTGAATTATTTTGTAGATTACATCAATCAGACAAGTTAAGACCACTGGTCACGGGTAAAGAACCTGACCTTTCTGAAGACCTAAATGTTCCTACACTCTTGCAAGCCTATCTGCTGTTAAGTAAAAGTAATTAATCGAGTTTAATTCATTACTTATGCTAACATTTTTATGCAATAGACAAAAAATTAACGACGTAAGAACTGTTAAAGAATGCAAAGCTAAGAATTCTAGCTTTTGATAGTTGTAACTTTAAGCAATTAATAAACTACTGAATAAATAATGGTAAGTCAGGTAATTTTCTTCTCAGCGTGTCGATGACAATTCAAATTGAGTCGGTCTAAAATATGGCGGCGAGTTTGGCACTTTCAGTAGCGTCCATCAGCTCATGTGATGTGCAAGCAACAGGAAAGGCAGGACATGATATCAAGTGTCCCATCGTTTGTGGGGCAACACCACATTTACACCAGTAAACACTTTGACTTGTTTATAGATACGGATGTTAGAGAACAGCACTTTAAGGCTGAAGCCAAACGAGCGTAAATTTTTGAGTTGTGAGTTGCGTAATTTCGGTCGCGTAATTTCTGCTGCATTCGGTTTCATACAAAAGTAATGTTTCATTCACACGGCGACGCAAAATGAGTTCTCTGCCGACTCACACGCATTATTCAGACCGAATTGAGTTTGCGGGGTCGAGGGGGCCGACGCGGGCCTTGTTCACTTCAAGTGTGGAACTGTCCAAGCATCAGTCTTTCACTATTAAGCGGATTTACCCAGCATCTTTTTCTGGCGTTATCTACTTCTTCGTTTTCTAAATATGCTTCGTAAATACACAAAATTTCCAATGGTTCCGTCGCACGACACAAACGTTGGAAAGTAACTGAACAAAATGCGCTCGTCTGGCATCCCAACAGAATTTCTGCCAGGCAGAATTTCTGCGACCGAAATTCTGCCACTCACGACTCACAAAATAACGCTGGTTTGGCCTCACCCTAAAACTAATTCCAAATACAAATTGCGTTTTCACTTGCATGTTTTAGCTCTCGCTTTGCTACCAAAGTAGTAAAGCTTTTATGGTCCTGAAATAAGTCTTAAATCGAAAGTAAAACCCAGTGATTTCTCATCAATCCGTAAACGTTTCAACATCGAGATTGAAGATAAAACGGTTTAGAATTAAAATGATAATCGATTTGCAATCGTATCTCGGGTCCGAATGAGTTAGCATTACGTAAAGTATGTTCAAACCTGTCTGTCCTGGTTAACATTCCGAACGCACGCACTGGTATTATAAGTTAGTCAGTTGGTAGACTGACTTTTAATTTAGCTTTATCCTTGTTGTGTCAGCAGAGTTACAGGTTACAGAATTAAGGAAAAATTCTTTTTGGAAACCAAGTTTCGTGGAGTCAGGATTTCTGTTCGAAGCTATAAAGTTCGATCGTTTGATTCGTTGCTTATTCGGGTCCAATTAGCGGTAAATCCCTGAATTAAAAAACGAATAAAAAGTGTTTTTAATATCATAATATCACCGACAATGAAACAACAACAAAATTAAAGTTAGCGTAACGATTGATTAAACTATATTGCGAAAGTTTAAAAAACATAGGACCTGTCCCTCTTATGGACACATGCACTGCCTAATATGTCAGTGAAAAGATTAACAAAAAATTATGGAGTCTTCGGTTGGAGTGTAGCCTTAGGGGCGCTATGGCGCGAGGACTTAAAAATTTTTTTCAATTTTTTTTTTTTCTCAAATTATTTTGGTTTTTTGAACACCATCTCATAGTTTTCTACTAGAGCAACAGTTTCTTGCCAGAAAATATTTTCATCTGAGCTGCCACTTTGGAAATATAGATAGTTTTATAAAAATTAAATAAATTTCGGAGGCCCATAATTCGGAAACGGTGCGTCTTGGGTCCATACTTCTCAGAGCCTAAATGGTTTTTATGGTCAAGGTTAACCCGAAACTGTCAAGTCCCAAAAAAATTTTTTAACGGTTTTTTTTTTTTTGTTTTCTTTGCTGCTCATAGTGCCCCTATATTTATAGCGTTGTGTACCCGCAAAGATATCCATAGGTTAGGTTAGGTTAGAACTGTACCCTACCTCGAAATTGGTCGCGAAACTTTTCTATGTATTTTTTTCATAGTGCCCTTAAGGCTACACTCTGACCGAGTCTTCAAATTGCTTCATGTTTTTAGCACCATTTCCCAGTTCAGCAAGAAAGTTTACACTACCTGATCATTACTGAGATCCATTAGTAAGACTCTCTTATTAGTTTAACGACTACTTATAACATATTTACGTAATGAAAGCACTTACATGTGCAGTTAGCAAATTAAGATCCATTTTAATTGATGTTTATGTAGACATTAGGTTTTTGTAATTTTATTTTGCGTAATTTTATTCCGGTAATTATTTCAGAGGAAGTATTTTACTGTAGAGAAGCTTGAGTGTGAAATACATGATTATCTGTGTTAACATCAAACGACCTAGAAGTGGAAACTTCAATGAAATAAAATATGCAATTTCGGGAATAAATGGGGACATTACCAAGACTTACACTTGGTTTATAGAGTCAGCAATATAATAGCAGACTAATAGTAGACAATAAAAGTAACATAACATCACGGCTTGTTATGCCCGAAGATTTCACCAGTTATGTTTTAGTCCCATATAATAGGGGGCGAGCCTATTCCCATCAGCTGGGCACAAATCCAGACTTCATGGCTGCTACTGAGAAATTCCTGATGGAAAAACCCAATAACACTGCCCGAACCGGGAATCGAACCCTGGACCTGATGCTCAGCAGTCGCGATTGCGTCCACTAGACCAACGAGGAATTAAAATATATTAGTCAATGCGAAATATGCGAACACAGGTTTGTTTGTCCTTTGAATTTTCTTATTATTCTATTTGTAGTGAACGTGTTGCTGCTAAGGTCATAATGGAGACAGAATCAGGTACATATAGAAGTTTATTAATAGTGTATAAGGCGAACTACCGAACTACCAAGTGGAAATATTGTCCTTTCCTCGATTATCAGTTTTTAACTAGGCGAATTCCCAGTTTTTGTTGATATTTTTTTTGATACCTACATAATTTTTGTTGATACAGACTACGATAAAAAAATTTAACTATAGACAATTTAAAAAATAAATCGTTTCGACAGTCGTAAAGAAAAGAACTAAGATTTAATTACCGATTTATTTCCTAACCGCGCATAGCCAAACAGAGAAATCGCAAAACAAATCGAGTGAAATTCCAATCGATTTTACTGAATACTACGATTGTATACCGATTATATTATTAACCAGTTTGTTACCCAACCTAGCAGACTCAGATGAATTCCTCGCCTTTCGTAAAAGTGACCAATTTTGACGATTACGTATGACTTATGGAAATAAAGGCACAAGCTATTACGAAACTCGAATAATGCACACTAATTAGGCTGTATCATACTAATTTACTGGCTTTCTTGCATAAAATTTAAAAAGAAAAGTTTTCTCGATGGTTATTTATTTTTTATAGACCATTAAGTGTGTTTTTAACTTAAAAATAGAACTTACCATTTTTAATATCTTATAAAACCAATTCGTCCTGTCAAAGTTCCCCATCCTTAGAAAACGTAAGTACACAAAGAATCTATCGATTGTACTTTAAAACACTACTGTTATTCACATTATTCACAACATCACATGCGAACTAGATCCAAAGCACATCAATAAAAAAAACTATATTGACACTGGCCGTGAACACGCGATTTAAAAAAGTTATGAAAAGTCGCGTTCGGAATTCAAGTTTTGGCGGGAAGCGTTCACTCGCGCGGGCTGCGCGCCACAGACTGCCAACATGGCCGCCTATTTTTTTGACGGTTCACACGAGTCGATTCACTTTCTACGACCTTACGGCGTATGCGACTCGTAATTAAGCATAAAGATTTACGTAACACGCGATGTAACCCGTGTCAAATTTGATTTCCGCGAATTTATCTGTTTTAGGACAACTGTCAGTGAGCCAGAAAATTTGAGGTTTTTGGCGCTTGTTTCCTCAGAGTTTGCCAAAATTGAGGGTAGTTAAACATTAAGTACGGTTCAAACTTCCTTTGTATTTCTTTTCACGCGTTAAGCCTTCTTTAATGCGTTTAATTGAAGTTACCAATCGAATATTCCGTGATCAGAATAGTAAATGTCAGAAAATTAAAAAGCATCATCTCTAAAATGCGTCATCGATTAATGCTTTTTTCAACACACTTGCTCATAAAGTGGCTTTATGGTCACCGCAATTAGGCACAGAATGACACCCATAATCAAACTGTGACTTTTTCATTGCTATAACTCACTAGTGAGTTATAGATTTTTTTTTTAATTTTTCTGGTTGAGGTGCTTTGTTTTTAAAAAAGTTTTTATTCAAAAAAAAGATCGTGTACAATAGAACAAATAAATTAATGTTCCTATTGCTTGCTCATTTCATGCAACTTCTTATTAAAATAGATAATTTTAACTCGTACGTGTTTAATAAATAAAACTTTCACTCAAATATAACTTTTGTTTTCTCTGTAATAAAAGAAAACTTTAAATTCCCCATTTTGTACGTGGCTGCAGAATAAGCGCAAACCCTATGCGCGGAAAATTAAAAAAAATCCTCATCCCTTTAGTTTGTGGCTGATCGCAATGCGCGCGCATAGGAAAACTGATTAATTTTTCCCACCCATAGCGAATCATTTTTCACAACTCGTTTTCACTGTTGAAGTTAAAGTTATTTATTAATTAAAATGTCTACAAGTAGGTACTAGTTACAAAGAAAATGATTTATGTTGTACACCGCCCGATATAAACCCGATATGTGAAGCCCTGAACGTTATGGAAAGTTTACTACCTGAAAACTCCAAGGAAAAATATCTATCATCTACTAAATAAAATGAGTATTTATTGTTATTTTATTCACAAGTGTGTTGAAAAACGTCGTATGATACACGTGTGTATTGGTGATTACCGTCCTCGGCTCTCTTAAGACCCTCACCTAACGGCTCGGGTCTCAATGGCGCCTCAGCGGTAATCACCAACATTACACACTAGTACCATAATGTACTATTATTTATGAAGTACCGCTCTTATATTATATACCAACGCTACAATCTTCTATACTCTATTTTCCTCCTATAAATAAATACTAGACTCAGAAACGAACGTATTTGTCACAAACTGTTGGATTGTAACAAGTTCTCGACCTTATATAAATAAGTATGGATCCGGTTCACCTAACCTTCGAGCTAGATCAAATGTCTTAGTGAACTGTAGGCTATCCAAAACTGACCTCTATAACTGAAGATATTACAGTTATGAATAAAAAATGTACTGAACCCATCAAAGAGCCTTGAAAATTCGAGAGACATATTTTTCCACACTGTACTCAGTACTGATAAGTTCTGTTTTTAGAACGACGAAAAAAGAAGACAAAATTGAAAGAAAAAGATCTATTAAGTTGGAAGCGCCAGGCTAAACCAGGATTCAAATTTAAAAAAAAATGTGTCTGTGCCAGGTTGTGTGTTGATTAAAATATGATTTGCGAGTTTCGCGATCGTAATACATAATAATGCTTTACTGATTTGAATTTCGCGGGCTCTCTGGCGTTTCCCCCTTAAATCGCGTTATTTGATAATATTCGTTTAATTTTATTTCACATGTCTTGATCGAGATGGTAAAGCAAATAGGTAGTAAACTACAGCATAGTGTTTAGTTTACGCCCGATGCATTTTATCCATCGCTTTTTTTTCTGAAGTAACCTCCAAGCATGCCTCCGAGTCACTGGATTGGCAAATGCATTTCCGTCGGTAGGCATGTCGTGAATATATTCCATCTAAAAAAAAAAAAATACGACTTGCACCAGTTTATTAAAGTGATTTATGTTTTAGCCGCGAATAACCGCGAATTAGGTGTCCAGTCAATACGTAGTAGGTAATAAATATATCAAAGTGATATGAAAAAGACACCTAATGAATACAATTAATTAAAATAATTGCATTGAACAGTCTAATGATGGATTAATTAAAGTGTATCGCTTTTCTTTTCCCGGTATTTAAAAACGACAGGTGATCTTAGAAAATTGCAAGAGGTAACTGTCCGGTTAGACTGGAAGCCGACCCCATTTGACTTGGGAAAAGGCTAGGCAGATGAGCATATCAGAATGATCAATAATGAATTAAAGAATAAGTAAAATTAAGTTCTGCATTTACCTTCTTCCTACTAACAAAATAATACCCTGTCAAAAGATTTAAACTATCGGCTTTTTAGTAGAAAAAGGATATTTAGGAGTAATACGAATAATAGGGTATTTATACTTGCAACTGAAGACTATCAAATAGGGGATAATCCAATTTTTTTTTCTTTGTCCGTCGGGTAGTTTATTGAAAAGTATTGGACACGTATTTTTTCTTTTTTCACGTGGTCATAAAATTACGGAGATATATTGAGTTGAAATGGCGCATGACGTCACATGTAGGTAAGTTTTATACCTACTTGTGACGTAGTAAGCCCCCACTCTCCAACTTTAATGAGTTTTAACTAAGTAATTTTTTGATATTTTGATAAAACAAAAAATACGTGTCTAATATTTTTGTATTACCGGTCTGACGGACAAAATAGAATGTCGTTTTCTTTACCCAGTCCGATCCCCTATTCACAGGTACAGAAGGCTGCACGACAGTGGTAACAAAATCAATATAAGCTGACCCCAAATTCTATTGCAATGCAACTCCATACAACGGTCAAGGTCCAAGGGTTACCTTCCACCGAGATGCGGTCTTCGGTACAAGGAAACTCTCAACAGTAAAAGAAGAAATCAATGAGTATGTTCATCTAACGTGAGTCTGAGCATGTTTTCCGAAAATTCGGCAGTTTTAAAATAACATAACATCACTACCACGGGTTAGGCAGAGTACCTATTAGGCTAGAGTTAGGGGACCGTATAGTATACCCACATTTCGCAATGTAATAGGGGGCGAGCCTATTGCCACCGTGTGCGTGTGGATTGAGAGATCTTTTCGAAAAACTCTTCCAATCCCACCCAAATTATAAGAGGATTTAGGAAATAATTGTTAAAACTTCATGGTAAGGTATAAAATTTGTCAAACCTAAACAAAGAAAGTTAGAACTCATTAACTGGATCTCTCAATCTGGACAACTGAAGAAAAAGCCATAACGCGTATCCAAGAATATACTGCCCATGTGTTTATAATTTGCATTTTAATTAATTGTAAAGGATTTGTGAAAGCTGCTAAACAAAATTTCGATTCGTTTCAAAGCCACGTTTAAGATTTATAACAGTTTATATGGATCACTCAGAGTGGACAATTTTCAATTGAGTGATCTTGTAAAACACGACCTAGTACTGAAAAAGTATGAATAATTATCATGTTTATTACAAATTATGCTTCTGGGAGAATTTGTAAAACAAAAATCGTGATTGAAATCTTACTGGTTCAAGGGAAAATGAAAATTTTGTTTTTTGTCGATCGTCCCAACTGAGAGATCCTTATTTCGAACTATATTTAATAAACCAAAACTTATAGGTAGAAGGTAGATCCATCAGAAATTGTTAAAAAGATTTTACTAAAATTTGACGAATCAGTCGTCCCTGTAAGTGTTATACTTAAAAAGATAAATCATTTTTTACAATCCTTAAGGAAAACGTTGAGTAGGGTAGACACACTTTTTTATTTTGTCCGATTTTTTTTTTTTTTTGGCTGACGTTAGGCCTACGACAAGACTTCTTTATCCCAATGATGTTCGTATGATTTGTTCACTGATTTATCTAACGGTTGTAACTCATGGGTAGTGTTAGAGGGTAAGCAATATAATACGATTTGGTTTTCGTCTGCGGCATCCACAATCCTAGCATCCAAATGCGAAGCAGGTCCATCAAAAACTAGCAAACATTTTCCAGGCGACTTGTAGTTGCCAAGATGATGGATGAAATCTATAAATAATTCAGTAGTCATGCTAACCTTTTGGTGCCATTTTGACTATAGTGCCATCAGGCAAATTATCGTTAAATTCAGGCCTTAGCCTTTTACCCTTGAATATTATCATTGGTGGTACTGAATTACCTAAAGCATTGACACATAGCGATGGTGACGTTTTCAGCATGCTCCTGTGCAATAAAATGTACTCTTTTAATGCCTTTTTGTGCAAGAACATGTTGCTGGTGGTGCAATGTTAATCGACAGCCTTTTTCATCTATATTATATAAACGTTCTGGATGCCGAAGAATTTCTAACTCATCATGTTTTTTTTTATTGCCGTTAAATGCTGTTGCATAATGTACTTGTTCAATTTTTAGCCCTTGCAGAGTTCATGAACTGTGCTTTGCGAACTGAAATTTTAGGGTTTCGTTTCGAAAAATTCGAAAGCCATTTTCTACCTGCTATGCATTTGACGTCATTGAAAGTATTTAGTATTTCATTGGTTTGACAAAATAAGTAGGCTTGCTTTCTTACAATCTTACGAGTCAACGGAACGCTTACTTGAGCAAGTATGTAATTATGAGTGAAATTAAAAAAAGTTTAAATAATAAAAATAAAGTATTTTTTTGGTTACCTTAAAATTTCTGAACTTTTTGTGTGTAAGATTTACTTAGAATTAGAATTACAAATTTAGAATTCCTTAGTAAGAGCACTACACGTACAGTACCTAACTTAGCAGAAACTTGTCATTTAAAAACGTAATTTTATATTATTTAAATTATGTAGTGAAACCAGACATAAACTTGTATAAAAACGTTTAAACAGCATCATAATTTGAATTGTACCGGTAATGATTCCGACCGGCGATATGGTCACCCTACTCAACGTTTTCCTCAAGGATTGCAAAAAAATATTTATCTTTTTAAGTATAACACTTACAGGGACGACTGATTCGTCAAATTTTAGTACAACCTTTTTAACAATTTCTGATGTATCTACCTTCTACCTATAAGTTTTGGTTTATTAAATATAGTTCAAATTAAGGATCTCTCAGTTGGGACGATCGACAAAAAACAAAATTTTCATTTTCCCTTGAACCAGTAAGATTTCAATCACGATTTTTGTTTTACAAATTCTCCCAGAAGCATAATTTGTAATAAACATGATAATTATTCCTACTTTTTCAGTACTAGGTCGTGTTTTAAAAGATCACTCAATTGAAAATTGTCCACTCTGAGTGATCCATATAAACTGTTATAAATCTTAAACGTGGCTTTGAAACGAATCGAAATTTTGTTGAGCAGCTTTCACAAATCCTTAACAAATAATTAAAATGCAAATTATAAACACATAGGCAGTTTATTCTTGGATACGCGTTATGGCTTTTTCTTCAGTTGTCCAGATTGAGAGATCCAGTTAATGAGTTCTAACTTTCTTTGTTTAGGTTTGACAAATTTTATACCTTACCATGAAGTTTTAACAATTATTTCCTAAATCCTCTTATAATTTGGGTGGGATTGGAAGAGTTTTTCGAAAAGATCTCTCAATCCACACGCACACATTGCCACCAACCGGGCACAAATTCAGACTTCCGGGCACAAAACCCAATGACACTTTCATTGCCCGACCTTTTTTAATCAGAGTTTTACAATAATTTCTAAATCATTACACCCTTTTGTTTAGAATAGTTACAGCACGGATGACAACATTTGTGTCACTTGTTTAATCTAGTCTTTTTGCAATATCTTCTTTTTTTTTTGTATAGACTCTTTTTCTTATTTACCGATTGTTTGTAAATGTATGGACATTGTAAGCCTTAAAGATTCCTAGATCCTTGGTAGCTTTTTATCTTGTTCTACGTTTTGTAGTAAGCAACGACTTATTGTCGGGCCTACGTTGTCCTCTCATACTTAAGTGCCAACGCTGTAACATAGAAACATTGTAGAGCCAAATGATTTTAAAAGAGTAACCATGGAGTTTGATTTTGATTTTGACCCGGGATTCGAACCCAAGACCTCATGCTCAGCAGCCGGACTTGTGACCACACGACCAACGAAGCAGTTTTAAAATATTTCTTTAATAACATATTTGACAAGTTTTTAAGTTAGGCGCGCTGGTCTAGCCTGCTACCGACTGCATTCCGGCATTTTCGCTGAACCGGTCACGCGTGATCTAGGACACATGTTGAAGGCTTATGTGATGGAGAAGGGCACTTGGTAGTGACAGACATTTATTTTTAATTAAAGAACTACGTAGCTCGAGTACGTGATTTTCGCCTGCTAGTGAGCGAATTAGGTTTCCTGTGAGTCTGCGGAAGTCTTTGTAAGCTAGGAAGTCATGATTCTTTACTGAGAATGTTTTTGTCGGTCCCAGAGACCGCTTTTGGGACATTTTTATTGCTTCAAGTCTTCAAGAGCGTAGTGATTGTAAAAACTAAGCTTCTTTCTTGGAACACCTTTTCCAAAGGAGGTTTTCAGAGTTCATTAATAATCAGTTGTGGTTTTTGTTGAACTCTCCATCTATCCCTGGGGGGTCTTCTCTCTAAGTCCGTCAACGAAAATACGGGTCCGTCAGTAACTAGTTTCATACTTTGAAATGAACCCTACTCTCTAGTATTTTCATACTCATGAGTTTTGAAAACACATCGGGAGTATAGACAACTGACCAATCGTGCTGTCATTATTATTTTGTTCGGACCCTACCGAATCTTATGTCCGGTAGTGATACCAAGTAGGAAACAACCCTTGCTTAGAGAGTAGACGCCCTGACTTCCATAATCTTCAGGTAAGGGATCAGTCCTTACCTTGTCACATTTTCTACAATTCTGCGGTGATAAAGCACCTTCTTACAATGGAAGATATTAAGGAAAAGTTTGACTTCAATCGAAACCAAATGTGTTCATATCACATTGCATTGGACACAATGTTTTATTTCAAAACAGTTACAACACAAGTCAGTTACAAACAATTTCTCCGGATACTTTTTTTGTAATTTCATCGACAAATAAACTTTCCTTGGGCGTCGTATTCCGCACACGGCGTAGGCGCAAGACAAAGAGAATTGCCGCAGTATCAGACTGAGCAGAAGGTCATCTCGTAACAATGGGCAATTCTAAACTTGGATCTTGAGTCTCTCACTGCGTTTGGAGACCCTGAGCTGGCTTTGGAGTAAAAAATATTCTACAACTTGCATTTATCTCTCCTCCATCTTGGGATGATTGTTCTTTCTTCTTATCATTACTGCTGAGCATGAGACCCTGGGTTCGACTCCCAGGTTGGGCAAATTGTTACTGGGTTTTTCTATCAGGAATTCCTCAGTAGCAGCCACAGTCTAGGGATGATGACTGGGTAAAGAAAACGAAATTCTATTTTGTCCGTCAATCAGGTAATACAAAAATTGATACGTATTTTTTTTTATCAAGTTAACAAAAAAATACTTAGTTAAAACGCATTAAAGTTGGAGAGTGGGGGCTCACTACGTCACAACTAGGTATAAAATGTACTGAGCCGTGACGTCATGCGCCATTTCAACTCAAAATATCTCCGTAATTTTACTATTAAGTGAAAAAAGAAAAAATTGTCAAATACTTTTTAATAATCTATCCGATAGACAAATAAAAAAAATGAGTCACCATCCCTATTGGGTCGCCAACAATTACATGGGACTCAAGCATTACATGCCAAATGTGGGTGTAGGTACTATTAGGTACACCTCTGCTTAATCCTTCGGATGTACTTTTCTATCAGTCAGTATGAAAAGGGTAGGTGGATGATAGTCGTATTCCTGGACATCATTGACTTACTTCTTTTTCGTGACACTCTTTGCAGTGCGGTCATGGTCACGAGGACGCGACGTAGTGACATCTGTAGGTAGTTGTGATTCGCCACACGATCATTCGACACTTACGGAGCAACAAAACTCCCTGGAATAACTGGGCGATAGAAATAAATTATGTACTTGGCCCACAGTATACAGTATGTTAGTTTAAACGAGGGACATATTCAAACCCATAATAGTACATGCTAACATGATACTAATAAAAATATAAACAAAAAAAAAAACACTGATAAATAACAGACAGAACCATACCAAAATTTTCGCAAATGTCACGCATCGTGTATACACCCTTGCGCTAGCGACTTAATACTATCGCAGAACATGTGAGCGGGTCAATGACTCTTAGGTATAATCCATTTTCCCTTCATACTTTAAACTTACCTGGCTTAGGACAGTCCAAAATATCTAGGCACTAAACAAAACATTAAAAATTCTTCTATATACGTTATAGGTTTTTTACTTAATTGGGACGAGAATCGAATACTGAATACCCTCCCTCAATATGTCCCTCGTTTAACCTAACATACTGTATAGGCCTAGGTACTAATTCTTTGATTCAGTCTTTGCTATGTACTAGCGTTTCGAAGTAGCCTATCCCTTTGCTGTCCTCGCCCTAGCGACACCCTAACCCGAAGCTCACTACAGGGGGTGCGCATAGCGTGTACTCGCTTAGTTTGTAACTCTTTTACCCCTGGCTGGAGGCCTTAAGGCACCCACAGGATAGTCCGGTTAAGCAGATGACAACCTCCTGGATTGACAAGCGAGACGCAATTCTCAAAAAAAAAACAAGACTGTACTGGAAACATCACAGACTAGTATTAAATCACCCTGATGTTGTATCTTCTGCGTTTACCTTTTCGACGGCACCGCCATGTTTGTCTCGACGTCCGTGACGAGAGTGCTGATCAGATGAAATTCTGAAGAAGTCAGTGAACTCAACAACACATTATGAAATTGCAGATTGTTTTTGAAAAATCATCAAATGCATTGGTTGGTTGAAAATTTTAAATAAATCACAATAGGGATGCGGACTGGGTAAAGAAAACGACATTCTATTTTGTCCGTCAGACAGGTAATACAAAAATATTAAACACGTATTTTTTGTTTTATCAAAATATCAAAAAATTACTTAGTTAAAACTCATTAAAGTTGGAGAGTCCGGCGCACTACGTCACAAGTAGGTATAAAATTTACCTACAAGCGACGTCATGCGCCATTTCAACTCAATATATCTCCGTAATTTTATGACCACGTTAAAAAAGAAAAAATACGTGTCCAATACTTTTCAATAAACTACCCGACGGACAAAGAAAAAAAATGGATTATCCCATAATGTATGGATTTCATCAAATAATCAGATTTCTATAAACTGACGGGTTTATCTCGTTACTGGGCGGACAGTCCAGAACTTCAAAAGTGCAGGATACTTCTTTTGCTTTGTCCACCTTCATACATCTCAATAACAAGCACATTGGTAGCTACAGAACAATAATTATCTTCTTAGAAGTACTTAATCGATATGTATGATAGGTATAATTAAGTGGAGTAGTATTTATAAAGTGAAACAATTAAAAAGTTAAATAGGCCGTTAAATGTTTCACATGATTAAACTAATTAAAGAGCTGAAAAAAAAAGTTATTTTAAAAGCTACGACTCATTGAAATATAAAATTGTTAAATGGGTCCCGCCTGCTTTCAAATGCGCTTGTTATCCGCTTTTGAGTCGGGTAATTTAGTTTTTAAAATTACTTTTTTTCATGATGATGTCACTTCAGTTTTAGTTATGTGAAACTGAGGACCATAATAAATATATACGTAAATTCTCTAAAAGGGCATATATTTAGAAGACCTACCCACTCGTACCTTAGGTACAGTACTACAGTCAGGATTTGAATGATACCATGAAATATGAATGCACACGCAGCTACCTACACAAAAATTCAGCAATATGGATTTCTGAAAATTAAATACACAATCATCATCATCTGCCTAGCCTTTTCCCAAACTATCTTGGGGTCGGCTTACAGTCTAACCGGATGCAGCTGAGTACAAGTATTTTACATGAAGCGACTGCCTATCTAACCTCCACAACCCAGTAACTGGGTAATACGATACCCCTTGGCAAGACTGGATGTCAGACTTTTGGCTTCTGACTACTCGTAACGACTGTCAAAGATCTACAAATGACAGCCGGGACCAACGGCTTAACGTGCTTTCACTCAAACTCGGTATGTAATTATGGTCACCCATCCACGGACCAACCTCGGCAAGCACGACTTAACCTTAAAGATCAACCCGTGCGGCTGTTATTATTTAGCCACGACATCCTCTAAATTAAATACACAATGAACTAATTAAAATTCTCTAATGGCCATCCATCAGTTTTGCCTAATGTCCGTCAGACCGGACGCTGACGGCACTTCAAAAAACACCCTGAGACGGAAACGGATATTATAACTATTATCATCACCATTGCGATTGACTTTCAAAGCACGCATTGTATGAATTTTGCATAAATATGGTGGTTCTTGAATAAAATTCATAATTTATTCATAGTTTTTATTTTTAGACATTATGAATAATTTCTTTGATGGATTATGTGAAAGGTAGGTGCGGTATATTTTTGGTAGGTGCGGTATATTTCAATTACGATACCCTGACGCGAAATAACTCACTAACTTGATGAGGTGCATTCCAACTCCTCGGCAAGAGGCAGCAAAGAGTTTCCCTTTGCAGGGCCGGGGAGGAAATCCATGAAAATATCCACTCCTCAAAAAATAGGTCAGCTTTAGTAGGTTAGCTTAAGGAGATTGGATGTTGTGCTCCTAGGGTCCGAAGTAAGTAAATAAGGTACATGGTACACTAGCAATATTTACTATTTAGGTACTTGCAATAGAGAAGTTTTACTTGAATAAGTAATACTTCAATTGATGTTATCAGCGCCATCTCTTATCGACTAAGTAAACTAAAATTTGCACTAAGTGTTGGAATCTGAAATAATGAGAGACGAAACCGTGTTTTAAAATAAAATGATGCCAAACTATATTTTGCTGCCTTTTTGGCTAATAAGATAAGTTAATAAATCAGTGTGTTTAAATAATTCAATTAAACATTTCGTTGGAAAAAAAACCTTACTTGTATTTCAAAAGTGGCAACATTAAAATACAAGTGTCAGACGAGGTATCGAAGAGTGCGGACGGCTGTTCATCAATGTTTTATTAAAATTATGAAAATAAACGAAATATTCTAAACCAATTTACATTTTATAATAATATTTGGATTCTACTTAATTGAAATGGTGTGAAAAACGTTTTGTATCTGTGAAGAAAAACCGAGAAAACAAACAAAATGGCAAAGTGAGTGAAAAAAATATTCTGTTTGGAATCTAAGTGGATTAATGGATAGTAACTCAATACAAAAGTGTCGCCTACGCTATGTTGCGGTTGATTAGACACGGCTGATGAAATCTCTGGTTACGGATGTGTTTTGTCTTCAATAATATTATGGGAAATATAATCCTATGTCTATGTTTTTATGAGTAGGCGATGTTTTCTCGTCTGCTTAGCTCGTATTGAGATGTCGCAACGATTTTTAGGGTCAAGGAGAATTCATGTTTTGGAATTAATTAAACTATAAAATTTGATTTATTTAATGCAATCAAATAACATCTACTCATTTAAGAAAATATTTGACAACAATAATACATAGAATAGAATAAACTAATCTTTCTTTTATCATGACATAGTAATTACTATTGTGCATGTGCATAAATATTTATAATATACTGTTAGAATGGCATAAATTCTAGGTCAGGGAACAATAGGACAAAATAATTGAGATATCTGGAATACTAGTGTAAATAAATTAGACAAAAGAGAGGCACTATGCTTCAATCATGGAGAAATTACTATTGCCTCCAGTTTTTCTACTTTGTAGTACCAACAGTTTAACATCCAAATTGTGTTTTTTTTTAAGTTACAAACAATATATCTAAATATATAAATCAGTCTTAGTTTATTATTTTCTGAACTCAAAAATATGCTATGGATAGGTCGTTGCTAATACCAGCTCAGAATACAATATCTCAATTCTGTCTCTATTTTGTTATGGCTTATGTTTAACATAACACCAGATAAAGTAAATATAACCTTAAAAAACATTTTTATACTGCTTAAAATAG
Source organism: Cerastis leucographa (assembly GCA_963082945.1). Taxonomy (NCBI): domain Eukaryota; kingdom Metazoa; phylum Arthropoda; class Insecta; order Lepidoptera; family Noctuidae; genus Cerastis; species Cerastis leucographa. The sequence goes on along the minus strand of OY720361.1, from coordinate 18,147,830 downwards.
TAAATGATCACCAGAAATAGTAAATGATCACCAGAATTAAAAACCTGAAAATCACAGCTCCGAACTAAGGCGTAGTCGACGGAGCCCCGCTACGCGGGGCTCCTATTTCTCTCTGCAGGGTTTAAAGTAACCTAACAGGAAGGGTATGTCGGGGTCTTAGTTCGCTCGCTCCGCTCGCTCACTAGACCCCGCCATCCCCTTCGAACCTAACCTGTCCGAGTCGGGGTGCCCAATATCCCGAGCTCGCTTTGCTCGCACTTGCTTCCTAAGTTCTTCTTGCCACAAAATTTGGTGATCATTTACTATATTTGGTCTTTGAATACAATTATTTTGGTGTTTAGTATTTTTTTTTGGGTAACGTAGCTTAGGATCTCAAAGTATTTTTGGTGCTCATTATATTTAATCCCTTTTGTTACTATAATTATTCTCTTGCCATTATCCCATTTCCTTTAGGGTCAGCGCAGCGCATCTTCTGCTTCCATACTTCTCTATTACTCGTCATCTCATTAGACACCTTTCTTGCCATATCATCTTCCACACAATCCATCCATAGTTTCTTTTGTCTTAATATTCTTACTATGTTACAACAAAAAGTGTTAAATAATATTGTTTTTGTTCACAGAGAGATGATGATAGTGTTTGTGTATGACACACTATGTTGTACCTCTGAAGAAGACGACCCAATCAATGCTGTGCTGTACTTCCATCCTGGATGGGTGTCTGACACACAGCGGCATGCACTTGCAGGACAGGTTGGTAAAAAAATATTGGTCGCAGGGACACAACTTGCCAAACAAAAAAACACAAACATTGTAAAAACTCACTGCATTTATACTTACTAGTAAACTAATTTCTGGAAAGAAATTCTACAACATGTCTAGATTAATTTTATAGACAAAGGCACCAATGAACCAATAATTTCAGTAAATATACCAATGAGTCGATGACCTTATAAAGGTGGCTGGGACAAACTGGGTAGTGTAGGAAAAATACAGGATGTGCCTATGTCCAGCAGTCGAATGCTTTAGGCTGAGTTGATTGAATTACACACACCATGCACTCAGTTGTCTTTCCTTGAGCAGGCATTTTTTTGTTTGATTTTCGTATCACAAACTGGGTGTAACCAACGGCACTTTTTTTGTCCTTTCAACAATGCCTTTAAATTGATATCAGGTCAGGCAGCCAAATAGTTCAAGTTATTTGCCATTTCAAAGTGTAGAATATCACCTAAAAAGATTAATATCATCCTTGACATTATATTTTTATCTCTTTATTTTTTTATTGATACCTATCCATTTTACCAATTTAAGCTTTAATGTAATTCAATAGGGGATCGGACTGGGTAAAGAAAACGACATTCTATTTTGTCCGTCAGACAGGTAATACAAAAATATTAGACACGTATTTTTTGTTTTATCAAAATATCGAAAAAATTACTTAGTTAAAACTCATTCAAATTGGAGAGTGGGGGCTTACTACGTCACAAGTGGGTATAAAACTTACCTACATGTGACGTCATGCGCCATTTCAACTCAATATATCTCCGTAATTTTACGACTACGTTTCTTAAATAACACTAGTGTAACTGCCTATCCTCTTTCGTAATCCCTCGAGGTCGGCGCGTCGTAGTCGGCTTAGCCCCGAGTTCCTGGCTAGCAATATTCATTCTTAATCTATGACAATACGGCCCGTAATTGGCTTACCTTCCCAATTTGCCAGCTTATACTGTATGCCGGAGAATTCACAAGGGAGTTTAACATGTAAGAATAAATTTCGCAGAAGTTTGTTTTTGCTATCGCGAGTATTCGCGAAACCACGGTATTAAAAACATAGCATAGTAATAATTATTCAATTCAATTCAATTTATTTATATCAGACATGAGTCCATAGTGTTAGTAGCAACAAGATAACTTAATAACTAGTGTTAGTAATAAGGAGACAAAAAGTATAAAAAAAAAAACAATTGGTATGGATCCTCACCCAGTGGCGAGTCCCAATATAATAATGATGGAAGCTTCTTTCAATGATCTCGCAAATGCATTGAAATGTTATCGAGTGTTGGAAAAGCGTATGTTCGTCTGGTTGGTCTTTCATAAACTTTCTGATCTACGTAACTGCAAAGTCGCAGTATTTATCCCGGTCACGTGAGGTCCTAAGAACGCAGAATTTAATCCCGTCTTTTGGCGACCGCGTTGTTTTTTCATCCATTGATTGTAAATTTTCCGCTGATAAATTATCCATCGTATGCTCATCGCTTCAGCTGACGATTCTTTGGTGTTATATAGAATTGTGCAGAACTCTCTCTGTGTAAGGTAGGTATGACCTCGCACTCACTTGACAAGTTTTTAGCGATTAATCACCTGTCATGACAACAACCAATCAAATAGTAGGTACCTAATTCAATTATTCAACAACTAGCTGTCCCGCGCAACTTCGTCTGCGTCACATTTTCCCCGTTTTCGCAACGTTTTTCATTACTGCTCCGCTCCTATTGGTCGTAGCGTGATGATATATAGCCTATGTCCTTCCCCAGGTTGAAATCTATCTTCTTGCCAAATTTCATTAAGATCCGATCAGCCGTTTAGTCGTGAAAAGGTAACAAACAAACATACAAACAAACAGAGTGACTTTCGCATTTATAATATTAGTATGGATTAAGCTCGTCAATGTCACGTGCACAACTCGTAAACCTACTACCCAAGACCTGAATACATCATTTAATAATACATATTAACTACAGCTTGTTAGCAGTGTTAACTGATTAGAAAGTGTCTTTTAACTAATTATAATCAGCCTGTAGAAGGTACAACCTGTTCAGAATCGTCAGTTCGGTTATGCGAACGAGCATAGTTCCGAAACTTGTTTTAACTGTGATAATTAGACGGGCTCGAGTAGTTGTTGGACCGATATTCTATTAGCGGCAGCGATTGTAATTTGCTTACAAATAAATCTGTTTCGGATCTAGGTACCCAAAATATGCAACACTTTGCTAAGTTTCATTTGGAGATACTTCTTCGTAAGTAGGTATAGTAAAGCTCATTTGTCTTCTTATGCAATGGAATTAAAGTTATCTGCTACGTTATTTGTGGTGGCAATAGAAAGGCTACTGTTATTTGAAGACCTTATACAAGGTGTTGTTTTGCATCCTCGTCAAATTCAAGGAGGTAACTGTGCTAATGATTCTCGTCCCGAATCAATAATAAAATGGATAGGTAATTTTATTTTTTTTCTAATTTACGGAAATCGGTAAGTGTGAATCACCCGTGTTTTAAACGCGGGCTGTCTGATTCTCGACCTGTAACCGCGTTTCCACAAATACAAACAATTTCAAACGTTTATTTAATAATTTCTTATTCCCTAAACCACGTTAAGGGGGTTATTCTGAAATACTGTCAAATATAAACATCCAGAAAAGTCAGCATTTATTAATAATTAACTAGATACCGTAATTTTAATTGATTATTTATGTCTTGTGTGACAAGACAACCTCCTGAATTTTGACGAGGATGCAAAACAACACCTTGTATTAATAGCCCACGATCTAGCTAACAAAGAAAACACTGGGTTATCGGAAACACTTCACGATTTGCTTTAAAGAGGCTAAATATTTAGAGAATCAGAAATAGTAGCAAAAACTAATAAATATTCAAATTATTTTATTAATGCATCTCGTTTACCACCAAATTCCAAAGAATAACATTTTCCAAATCATGGAAATACACGTGAATTGTTATGTAAGTTTGCTAATCTATGTAAAATGCCGAATTATTGATCGCATCCTCGAAAGGTAAGCGTCAATTAAGGTCAGATGAGCAAGCTTATAGTACGGGGCTTTTAGGTTTGAACCTTGCATTAAATATAAACAGCGATTTTTTTCTTGAATCGTGTACTTGACCTTAGCTCTCCAAATAATAAAAAAAAATTAAACATTTTCCAAGGCCGGATCAAGGTCAAAAAGACGAAAACGCGTTTTTGTGAATAAAAACGTGGGCAAAATTATTAACAGGACGAATTTAATTATTTTAGGTAAAGAACTGGTGACAGTAATATATTTTTTCAGAATTAAACATTTTCGTCCACGGAAATTTCGATAAAAAAACATTTACGTAATTTTTGGATTGTACTTGAGGCAAAAATATAAACAGCGGTTTTTTTACATAAAATAACTTAAATTAATATATTAAACCTCCGTTAAAAAAATTAAACAAATTTGACTCACGGAAGTTATTAATATCAGTTTTTTTACAATAGCGGTCGGGGCAAAAATGTAACAGGGTTTAATTTTGTTTAACTTTCATCTAAAGGCTATTTCTAACCAATTTACACGAAAATTAAACACTTTAAAGCAAATACTGAAAAAAAAATAAAAATAATGTTTACGTAAAATACGTTTGCAAGCTTCATTCTTGTATTTGGTGCAGCGCTTTCATAGGAATTTGATCTTTCCGTAATAGAGATAAGGTGTAAAATCGCGTATACGTAACAAAACACTATTAAGACTTACAAATGTTTTGATGTGTTCCCGGTTGTCATACTTTCAAGTAAATATCTGGTTCCCTAGCACGAGCGCATGGTGTAAACGTAAAATGTCGATGTTCACGTTACGTTGTTCGTCAGAGTCATCCATATATACGAAATAAATTATGAAATATTGTACGTAATACAAGTATTTTCCATTTTGAAATCGACGTATTTACGATCCGTTTAAATCAGTTTTTAATCGATATAAAACCTGACACTGCTGTGCAAATTGCAAAAAGCGTAAGAAAATTTGAACATCACGGGCCAAATGAAATTTTTCGTCGCGCGCGATATTTTTTTTTTTCTTTCATAATGTTAATGACTAGCTTTTGCCCGCGGCTTCGCCCGCGTGAAGTTCGGCAATTGCCCACGTATGCGTTAACCACCCCAAAATAATGTCGAAAATAGTCATTTAAATGTTATAGATAATAGTTGTTGGCCACGGCTTCGCGCGCGCGTAAGTGTAAGTATAGGACACATTTTAATAGTTGTGTAAAAATCTGCGCTTTTCGAAGTAAGACGCCACATAATTCATTCTGGTTAGAAAAATGTATATTACGGCGTTTTTTTTTTTAATTTTTTTTTGTGTTGTTAGGGACCAAAATGGGTTGAACCAGAATTTATTTTATACATGTCTTCCGAGTGACGATGCTGTAGCTCAAATGCCCCGGTCATCCATCCACCTAGCGATATAGGTTATGGTGTAAATGAGCTAACTTACTTAACTTTCAATATTTTAAATTAAAAAATACTCAGATTAAACCAATCTTTTTAACTCCCGGAAAACTACACCGTGTAAATCACCTCATCACGAAGCCGTTAACCAAGCATTCTGTACATGAAACTATGTAACTTTACGTAAAAATTATTGCTGGGAAACGACTTTTTTTTTGGGGGGTGTAAAATCATGTTTTGTGGTAGAACTCAATGTAACGCACTCAAAACATTGTGCTGATGGACGGATTGAATAGTACGGGGGTCGTGGAGGTGTTTAAAGTAAAAATCTAGCATTAAAAACTTCTATTTAAAAAAATACTTGTCAAAAAGTTGGAACTTTGACCCCTAATATCTCCGTAACTAGAAGGTTCCCAGGTATGGTGTAGAACAAAAAAATGATCGCAATGACAGGGAGAACCGTGCCTTTCGGCTTCGTTAAGAGGTGTTTTACACCCTTTTATACTAATGAATTATCCTAGCTCTTCTGTGTAAATGACGTTTGCGGTGTTTCCTTTTGGGGCTAAAATTACTAAGATACTCGCCGAGCTCACTTCGGAGCACGCAACATAAAACTGCACACGTGAGAAACAGTTATCACTTAAATCAATGCCAGCCATAGCCTAGGGGAGGATATTGAGACATTGCGTATTTTAATTTTTATTATTTGCACCTAGAAAATGAGGTCATCATTTTCGTTATCGGCGACCCTGAAGTCCACAAAAACGACACTTGTGAAAGAAAAACCGAATGTTTTCCTCGCCGTCAATTTGGTCAGCAACCCCAAAAACCACGAAAACGACACCCATGCACGAAAAACAGGAAATTTTCCTCGCGGCCATCTCCGATTTTTTTTTATTGCCAGCGACCCGCTAAAACCACGAAAACGACACCCGTGAAGCCATTGAGTCGCGCAATTGTCCAGCCCTCGAGTGTCGGTCACGCAAGTGTCCATGCGCGCAAATATCTTTTCGCGTAAATGGGTTACCGCAAGTGTCCTTCCCACAAATGACCCAGATTCCCTAGAAGTGTGTACTTAAATGAAGTTTTTTTAGCGTATTTGTCCACACAAACGTGCTAACACAAAAAACAATAACAAAAAAATGCCATCCCTGTTTTCGTCTGAGGGGTGGAATTTTCAAAAAAATAGATACGTGTTTCACGTCAATTCAATCGAGAAACACAAATAGTGAATTTCAAGCTGTGAAAAACTTTGAACCCCTATCTCACCCTCTTAGGGGGTAACTCTAAAATACGTATTTATTTATTTCTAACCAGAAGCTTGTATATGAAATTTCAGCCTTCTAACTTAAAAAATGACGAATTTCCATACAAACTTTCATCCCCTATTTAAGTCCGTTAGTGGTTGAATTTCGAAGAATCCTTCCTTATTCCTTGTCTACATTATAAAGGAAACCTCTGTGCAAAATTTCAGCTTTCCTGGGTCATAGGTTATATTAGTTATATTAGTTATATATATATAACTTTGTAAAGCCATTTGTTGACCCTCTAATTGCAAAAGAACAATTTGAATTTCGCAGGCTACCCTTCCACTTCCACCTTAAGTATGTAGTAGCTATCTGCACTGTAATGGTGAAATAAGTAATATAATTACCTCACCTGCATTTAACATGTTGGGAAACTGTGTTGTTATCGTCCTTTATAAAATAACACTATTTCTGTATTTTTAGCCAAAGAAAACGAGGTGGGTGCTAAATTTTTTCAACCACCCTGAAAATAATCCACTCTTGAAATAATCATTTAGGTTTCGAGATATGGAACTTTTTTATCAAAACTGCAGCAGTAACTTTGTTCATCATTAACATACTATAAAAGAAAAAGGATTGTGTGGTTTTATGAAACCACGGTAAAAGTGAAACTTTTTTTCATACTTTTGACATTTATCTAAAAAAAATTGGAATAATATTGCATTAAGGGTATAAAACGCGGAGTACATAAAACCGACCGTCACGCGACATGCAACACACAGACGAAAAAGTTTGAGACGATGTAATAAAACTTTCACTTTAACAAATTTAGTTTTACTGTTGAGTGTATGTTTACAAATTAATTAGCGTTAAAAATATTTTTTATTGTTTGGTGCTACGGAACTCGGTGTGTGCGAGTATGACTCGCACTTGGCCGGTTTTCTAAATGAAGATTTAACGTTAATGACGATCATGTTTGTAAACAGTAGGTATGTCGCCACTGACCGACTGATGGCTTGCCGTTTTTATTCCTATGCTTTTACAATTACAGAGTAACACAATAAAACCTACTTGCAAAATAAACATCATTTATCAATAAAAACACACCGACTCTTAAAAAAGAACACAGTCATACGCATACAATGAACGCAGCGCTTATCTTGGATACGCACACTAGCACACGCTGTACGCTGCTCGCTGCTTAGCGCTGACGTCACGTTCATCGTAATTTATTTTTTACTTTTACTTTATTAAATAACGCTCTAATCTGTTTAATTTTGGGAGATTAAGGTTTGGATTGATATATATCCCATTATTAAATGAATTTCAGTCCTGTTACATTTTTGCCGTAAGTAGTATTCAAGATTTTTGGATTTTCTTGATTTTCTGTGAAGTCCGGAGCAGAATTTGTTTAATTTTCATAATAATAGTTAGATATGTTGATAACAATCACTTTAGCACTATTTTTGTCCTGTTAATATTTTTGCCTTGAGTACGAAGTCAAATTATATGATTTTTAAAAAAAACTGATTGTTCCGTGGACGAAAAATGTTTAATTTGCTGACCTACTCGTAGCACTCAATCTGTTCTACAATACTCCAAATAAACATACCTGTTTATATTTTTTTCCACCAAGTTACAACATATTAGACGTTTTCTTAAAAAAAACACATACGCGGAGGTGAACTTTTCGCGGGATACAGCATAACATACTCTCCTGTCCATACCCTACACATTCAATGAAAAAAATCGCTGTTTTTAATTAATGCAGAGTTGGCCTAATTTTCGGCGTAAATTCCCCGGACTATTATTTATAGATCAGAGACCGCGTCAATGCTTTGTTTTTATCTTTTCTAGGAAAAATAATACGTTGACGAGTCTTTATTTTTTAACACATACTCGTTTCTAGTGTTTTCTTCGAATCTTAGAAAGTACCTATTTACTAATAGCAAAACTAAATCAGACAGACAAAAAACTTTACCTACCTGTAATGGATTTGAATGCGGTTTTCACCATCATTTTTAGGGTTCCGTACCCAAAGGGTCAAACGGGACTCTATTACCGAGACTTCGCTGTCCGTCCGTCCTTCTGTCACCAGGCTGTATCTCATGAACCGTGATAGGCAGCCAGTTGGAATTTCTACAGATTATGTATTTCTGTTGATGCTATAACAACAAATACTAAAAACAGAATAAAATAAATATTTAAGGGGGCTCCAATACGACTAAAAGATTTTTTTGGTCGTTTATAAATAATGGTACGGAACCCTTCGTGCGCGAGTTCGACTCGCACTTGTTTAGAAATTATTAAAATCTAAGGTACCTGCCATAGATGTTATCTTTTCAAGCCCTGACGGTACACAGGAAGATCATGATCTGCGCCCTTATGACATATGATACTATTATACGGGTGTAGGTACTCCCCGTGGGATAAGTACCGACAATCACTCGGGCAAAGCTGCGGGTTAACGCTAGTCATAAAAAAAAAATATATATAAAAGTCCTTGGTTGACTAGTTTCTAAAGACCATATTTTCTCCAGGTCGTGGGAGCAGCACACTGCATCAAGACGCTATTCTCCCAGCCAGTCGCCATCACGCTGCAGAGCGGAAAGTTTATCATCAGGGAATATGGAAGATACATACTGGTAAGTGGGAAACGAATGAGCACGGAATAACTAATAGAAATGCGGGCAGCACTCTCTGAATAAAGTTCAACTAACTAAACTGTTCTAGCCCCTCGTGACAGACAAGATAGCAGAAAAAGTGCTCACGTTGACCTGCAATATGTTATTAACTTTACTCCTACAAATGCTTATTCATTGAAATCAATCAATTTGAAACATAACACCTTTGATAAACACAGAAAGTAGTCCTAGTAAGGGTCCGTTCACACAGACCGGCTGGGAGAGGATTGCAGATTTTAATCACGTTTTAAACAGAGTTTTGAATCATTGTAATAAGGTTTATTTTTACACGTCACTTCTTTTATTATTGAGAATGCTTGAGAGAAAACCTAACATGCTTAATCTGAAATAATTAGAGGAGCCGACCAGCTGCCTCTGATGACGTACTCTCAAGCGCTCGCGCAGCCGAAGGCTCCGTTTGCATGCTCCTCGTGCGGCTGACCGGCTGCGATTGCGTCCTCTCTCGCTCGCGACCCGATTTTGCCAAATATTTTTAACCCATATTTCTCTTCGCTTGTGTTTTCATTTGTTTTGTTCTGCTTCAAATAATCTTGCTGACAAATATATTTCTTCATCAGACCTATCTAAATCCATGACTCATTTTATAAGCACACGTTATAACACATCGAAAACAAAACTTGGACTGCGCGGAACTGGAGGTATACCGCTCTTGTAGTGCACCCGCTCAAAAACAGTGCTCTTCCAGCCTGTCTATGTGAAACGGCTGTCGGCTCCGGCCAGTTCCAAGCGTATAACTCGCACCGGTCTGTGTGAAAAGAAGAGCGCCGTCCGATGCTCTCCGAGCCGGTCTATGTGAACGGACGCTAAATGTCTTGACTGATTGGCCAGAGAAGTCAAAACACCGAGAGAGTTGGAAAGAAATGGGAGAAACCTTTGACCAGCAGTGGTAAAAATAGGATATCCAAAAAAAGTATCTGCCCACGCTTATAAACACCGACCTATCAGACAGATGTGTTGCTGGGGAGTTTGTTCCGCCACTTCTTCCCAGCCAAGACACTAGGAAGTGGCGAAGGGCGGGCGTTTTGGGGGACTGTCTCTTGTTATTTTCATGTTCAAAAAGTGCTGATTATCTTAATTTGAATAAATGACTTTTGATTTTGACCGGGATCAACTCTGGTCATATCAGGTCGCTGTTTTGGCTGATCCTGAATCCCAATCCGAAGCGAGTAAGTGCGTGATGCAGGATGGACCTGTATACAAAAATCTAGAATGACTCGAGTTGAGCCGATCTTGAGCCCGTGCAGTGCTTATAACTGTTTATTTCCTTTTAATAGGATGCTTCGATTCTTCATTCTTATTTCCAATTCCTAGTGCTGTCGATCTCCAGCGCTGACATAAATTGGTTAATTTTTCCAGGCAATAGGCAGCGACAGGAATATCCCAGACTGGGTGCTAAAGAACCGCGCGAATCTCCTCACCTCCATGATCAAAGTCTACCATGGCGACCTGCAAGTCCTGGCCGGTCAGATGGAGGACCAGCGACGGCTCTCGGAGAAGCTGTACCAGGTCTTCGAGACTTACCTGCCGGTGCTGCAGTACGGGTGCCATATCTTTCAGAGGGTGCCTATGTTGACTTTGCCGAAGGTAAGGAATTTTATAGCTTTTAGCATTTTTGGTACCAGAGAAGCAGGAAGATAAAGATAGCAGATGACCTGAACTCGTGGTGCAAGTTCAGGTCATCTGCTATCTTTTCGAAAGGGCGGTTCGAGGTGGCGCAAGAAAAGAACACCTGGAAATACCTAGGCATATGGGGGAACCCTTTGTACAGCTGTGTGTTATTCAAGCCTGAAAATAATAAACGGATGAGGTTGACAGGTGGGACTTTAAACTGGGATTTATGATGTTCGGGGTTTTGGGTTCAAATACCGCGTGTTTCTTAGTGATTCCAGGTTTGTATTCTATGGCGTGAAGAAAACATGAGCTTGGATTCCGAAAATCAGTGTTCAATATAGTTCTAATGCTGATCTATACAAATAAATGAAATTGTAGTTTCGGTTTGTAATATTAAAATAACCGCTTTTTACTACAGGCATATGCATGTAAATACGGTACATATACCAAAATAACATTTTTACAATTTTTGTTGTCTGTTTGTTCCGGCTAATCTCTGGAACGGCTGGACCGATTTTGACGGGACTTTCACTGGCAGATAACTGATGTAATAAGGAGTAACTACTTTTTAAAGTACACGCGGACGAAGTCGCGGGCACAAACCTCTAATTTTTATTTAGCCTGCACCTACTAAGGAGTCATCGCAATAATATGTTTTTTTAGTCCTATCCACCACCGTCAATCGTCACGCTATCATTCAACCCCGTCTTCATTCATAACAGAATCAATAACAAACAAAATCGTCTTGCTAATCAAAACCCGCATCCTTGATAGCGATAACAAGATACACACGGTGACATCAAGTTATAAGTTTCCAGTATAACATGACCTCGCTTTGTATAGATTTCCGGTACAATGAGAGATCAGCATAAACTGGTTTTGTTAGTTTTAGTGGTCGCCGTGCGTACAGTTACCGCTTGGAGTGTATTTACTCAGCGCTTATCAAGCGTCGCTGTCGTGCAAATATTATGAAGCTTGTAACTGAAGTGCGTGCCACTGTTATGTCGTTATATCTAATGTGGTAGCGCAGAATGTAAGTGTCGTCGGTATGAAGATTAAAATAGCGGTAATTGATAATAAAAATTACATACTGTAACTGCACATCGCAACTTACGAATTTCAGTTTATTACAAAACTAGATTCTACCCGCGACCTCGTTCGCGTGGAAATTTTGATGGGTTTTAGGGATATGAAAAATAGATGTTGGACGGTTCTCAGACTTACCTGATATGCACACAAAATTTCATACAAATCGGTTCAGCTGTTTCGGAGGAGTTTGGTAACAAACACTGCGACATGAGAATTTTATATATTAGATTAATATCTTGAATAGAATAGAATAATAATTTAGTGTACACCAAAAATTAAACATAACGGGTTTACAAAACTTCTAATTTTATGGTTGTTGTAACCATAAAATTAGAAAACAGCTAATAAACGTGCGGTTGCTAAATCATAACAGCCGCACGGGTCGATCTTTAAGGTTAAGCCGTGCTTGCCAAGGTTGGTCCGTGGATGGGTGACCATAACACATAACGAGTTTCCTCCGTGCCTCGGAAAGCACGTTAAGCCGTTGGTCCCGGCTGTCATTTGTAGATCTTTCACAGTCATTACGAGTAGTCAGAAGCCAAAAGTCTGACATCCAGTCTTACCAAGGGGTATCGTATTACCCAGTTACTGGGTTGTGGAGGTCAGATAGGCAGTCGCTTCATGTAAAATACTGGTACTCAGCTGCATCCGGTTAGACTGAAAGCCGACCCCAAGATAGTTTGGGAAAAGGCTAGGCAGATGATGATGATGAAATACACCATAATATCGCCAAAACATCTATGAACACGTATTGCCTCCGAATGAACATTAAGAGCGTTTACGCCTTACGACATTTCATACAAACTTTCAAGTCGTTATTTTCCGAAATGACTTAACTGATTTTAATGAAACTTCGTACACATAAGCAGGATACACAGATCTAAAAAGTTACTAAAAAACTATTTCGAAAAATAGTGTTACAGTTAAATAGGGATGATGACTGGGTAAAGAAAACGAAATTCTATTTTGTCCGTCAATCAGGTAATACAAAAATATACGTATTTTTTGTTTTATCAAGTAAACAAAAAAAATACTTAGTTAAAACGCATTAAAGTTGGAGAGTGGGGGCTCACTACGTCACAACTAGGTATAAAATGTACTGAGCCGTGACGTCATGCGCCATTTCAACTCAAAATATCTCCGTAATTTTACGATTACGTGAAAAAAGAAAAAATACGTGTCAAATACTTTTTAATATTATACCCTATAGACAAATAAAAAAAAATGAGTCACCATCCCAATTAGACCGATTATAAATTTTCGATAGACACAGAAAATTCCAATTATCTCTTTTTTTAAAACAGATTTTGAAAATATTTTTAGTAGCTTTTTAGACCTATGTATCCTGCTTATACGTATAAAGTTCCATTTAAATCGGTTCAGTCATTTCGGAAAAAAAGGACTTGAAAGTTTGTATGAAAAGCGGTAAGGTATAAACGCTCTTAAAACCATCTCACCTAACTGCTTTTTCTCTTTCAGAGTGCGACATCAGTTTACATGGAATCCATGCAAATACTAGAACATTGTAGGAAAAGCAAAGGCGTTTTAGGTGGCGTCATCTTATACAATAACAAGTAAGTTATAATACTTGACTTAAGTTTTTAAACTGACATGGTCACTAAGGGGCCGTCCATTACTCACGTGTTTTTTTTTTAGCATTTTTTAACCCCTCTCCAGTGGCGGATCTGTCATACAACCTGAAAAGCCCGGCTTGCCTAACACACAAGTCGAACTAAAAAAAAAAAAACATTCCTTACAAAACAAAAAAATGTGTCAAAATAATGATAATATTAAATTCCGCGCGCCACGCGCCAAACGATGCGAGGTTGCCTGATTTACATACTCACTGAACTATCTCTATTCGCTCGCATTATTATCGCGACGTTGCCAAAATGTTCTAATACCTATCTCCGATAGCTGCGCGAGCAGCGGCGCGACTCTGGCTCGCTCTAACACTATACAAAAGAGGAGTTCAAGCCTAGTGCGAGTCATACTTTCTCAGTCGCACTCACTGGCTTCTGTATTTGGCTTGTCGGACCTCTTTGTCTTTGCTAGTAAAATGACTCTGTTCCGATAAGATTATTAGGTATTTATTTTGGAAATTTGTATGGAGTTAAAAGCTGGGCTTTTCTTTGAATGTGTGCGTGTATGTCAGTGTAAGTTTGAGAGAGTGAATGATGTGTGTTTGCGCGCCAAGAATGAATGGGCAAGCAGCGCAAAGACCTGCGCGTAGCGCGAATTTCCATAGAAAGTAAAACGATTTCAAATTAGTTCATATTTGTTTTGAGCGATTACTGCTGCATCTCTTTGTTGTGATATTATTTTTTCTATTTCTTGTGATTAGTTCTCGGAATTAACTTTGTTTTGAAGTGATTAAAGTTTGTTTAAACTAAAATGAATTCGGAAATGTGATGGATTGAAGTGTGTGAAATCGTTACTGGGCAAGGTAAATAGTTTGAGTTTTACGGAAAAATATGTAAGATTCGATATTCAGCATTTAAGCAAACTATTTTGATAGGGAAACTTTAAAGAGTCAGTTGATTAGTTTGTATTCATCACCTGAACTAAAGGATCTCAATATTTTTAATTTAATTGATTTCCTACATGAAAATTCCCTTCAGGATGCTTTTCAGGAACTTTTAAAGTTAGCACATTTAATTGTAATAATTCCCGCGACAAGTTGTTCCGCGGAACGCGCTTTTTCATCTTTGAAACGTATTCACACATATTTAAGAAATACACAAGGACAAGAGCGGCTTTCCGAATTATCAACGATTGCCTTATAAAAACAGCTGTTGGTAGAATTAAAACGTTCACCAACATTTTATGCTGATGTAATAAAATCATTTTTACAGAAAGATAGAGTTTTTGATTTAGAATACAGAAAGTAATTAAAGTGATTTTGTTATTCATTCAAGTGTTACAATAAAAGCATGCTCCAAAATCATTTACTGAAACAAATTTGACAACAAACGGCTTTTATCAAAGCCACCGGAGGTATATCATTGCTGATATGTATCTGTAAATCTATCTAGTAATACCATGCCTTCTGTGTGCTTTGTTGTGTGTCATCTGTCCGTGGTAAAGAAGAGAAGAATGAAGAGTTATGGCTGTTTACATTGTGAGTAATTACAAATATTTTCAACAATGTGTAGTTAGAAACCAATCTTTTGTTTGTGCGCCATCTAGCGGTCATTTGAATATTTGACCCATAGCGACTACACCGATCGAAGTAAACTAATAGACTCAGAGTTCAGTTGTTACATTTAAGTTAATAGATGGCTCTTATATAATTTACTTCATACTTGATATTAAAATAGTTGTTATTTTTTTACGGGATGTAAAATATGCAATGACACCACTGTTTGCACCCTAATTTCGTATAGTTGGGCTTTGCCCCCGTTTCATCGGAGGCACGCCACTGCCCCTCTCTAGGTGATACGTTGTGAGGTTTAAGACTTAACCCCCCGCCCCCACCCAAAATCACGTGTATTTTTAGTACCTACACAGAATCTTATTTTATTTAGAATATTATCTTTAAAAACAGGTACTTCGTTCGTTGCCTGGCAACGGCGAGTCAAGGTCACACTATACAAGCCGCTTTTCGGTTTAGAATCGCGCTATTGACGAAAAAATAAATACACGTGATATCTTACTACACTCCCCTCCCTCCTTGTCATATTTCGTGATTTTCGCTAAACCACCCCCCCCCCCCACTTTCAAGCCTCACGTTATTAATGGACGGTCCCTAACACTATTTACTAAATATTTACCATATTTACTGTTTTGAGTTCAACAGTTAGTTGGTAAATATCCTATTTTCAGAATTAAATTGATAATGCTTGACTTATCAATGATTTCGTTCTGACCGAAGAACAAAATTCTTTGGCCAAGATTTATAAACGTTACTGAGCAGCAGCTGCGTGCATTGTAGCTTTACAAGGTGTTGTTTTGCATCCCCGTCAAATTCAAGGAGGTAATTATGCTAATGATTCTCGTCAACCAATAATAAAATGGGTGGGTTTTTTTTTTCTTATTTACGGAAATCGTTAAGTGTGAACCACCCGTGTTTCAAACGCGGCCCGTCTGGTTCTTGCCCTATAACCTCGCTTATACACATACAAACAATCTCAAACGTTTAATTGATAATTTCTTATTCCCTAAACCACGTTAAGGGGGTTATTCTGAAATACTGACAAACTTAAACAACCAAAAAAATCTGCGTTTGTTAATAATTAACTAGGTACCGTTATTTAATTGATTATTTATGTCTTTTGTGACCACCTCCTGAAATTTGACGAGGATGCAAAACAACACCTTGTATATTTGCCTACCTTATAAAATCCGATTAAACTATATTTTATTGTTACCACATAAATAAAATAAACTTAGACGGTCACTTACGGCATATATCTTTCGTGATTATTATTTATTTTGAGCTTGTGTAATTAATAATCTCGAAAGATATCCCTTAAGTGTTACCTTAAGTTTAGTTATTAACTGTGAAAGCTTAAAACTTACGACAACTACGTTGACGACGTAAAATTGGGGTACGTATTACAATCCCGAAATTTCATAACTATGACTGAAATACCGACGTCCAAAATAACGAAATTCAAAATACCGAAAGTTTTAAATGCCGATAGAAAGAAAGAAAAAATATTTATTTGGCCCATGCCACAAGTACACACAATACAATCTTAAAAATATATCGAAATAGGAAAAAAAAATTGTGTGTCTCACGGCTGCGCCAAAAATATCAGTTAGGCGTTATATCGAAACATAAAACACTGATAGGTTTAGGTACCCTATTCTAAAAAAATACTGATATCTTGATACTCAATTCTTTTTTCTTTCCAGAATAATCTCCACACAGTTACCACCAGGTCTGACCTCGTACCTGACCGTAGTGGACCCCTACAGGATAAAGTCTCCTGCTGAGACCCTGGAAACGGAGACGCCCTTGCCTCTCGGTGCTCAGCTCCTGGTGGTCTACGTTGGGAAGAAGCTGTATGATAACCTCAAGAGGCAGGTGGATAAGATACAGGAGTTCCAACAGAATGGAGAGGAGATGATCGCGAGGTTTAAAAAGGTGGGGTAGTCATTTAGTTCGTCCAAAAAATATAATGAATTCTTGACTTATAATGGTTTTAATCGTTATATCTGCCCAATCAAGTATTTATTCATTTTATTTTATTGTTTTTAAGTAAACTTACAGCTAATGCATCTGATTAGTCAGGAGTAATATGTAGAAGAAGGCCAATTACAAGTTTCCACTTATACGTATGTATAAAATAATTATGTAAGGGTTGTAGTAAGTTCTATAATTTCTGCCTACCGGAATAAAACGTTAAAAATCCGTCACGTTTGAGTTTCGTTGATATTTATTACCAGTATCTCGTTAATACTGAAAATCGTATCTGTTGTATTCCACGTGGGATATGTGAACGTATTATTGCGAACACTTTTTGACATGATCTTAGCACGATGGCGCGCACATATAAGTATTTTAATATTCCCTTGGGTGGAATGGAAACATCACATATTATTACATTAACTTATGGACGTTATGGGGTCGTGACACTCAGCCACATTGTTCTTATCAATGTTACAGTATTTTTATGACTTTTCATTGATAACGGCACGGTGCACTCGTTCGTTACTGTTTTTATGACTACGCGTGTAATATGTAGAATTGAATGCCCAAATGCCCTTATATCATTTTGGAATCGCACTGCACAATCTTACGAAATAACCTGTGTAGGCAAAAGCTTCCCCTCCCTTTTTCACACAATTCGTTGTCAAAGTCAAAGTTGCAGGAGGATATTACAGTTTGCCAATAATGAATAAATCTCTTCGCAGAACCAAGAAGCCGAACGCGAGAAACAGCGCGAATTCCCCCAAACTGGGATGAAAAGAGACAAATCCCTACTCTTCACCGCCGTCCCCGAAGAAGACCACTCCATGATATCACCTCCCAGCAGAGAGGAACGGAATCCTGACGAGGAGAGAGAGAGGAAACCACCTTCCATGCCAGACGTTGTCCCTTTCACGAATAAACCTAGGCAAAGACCAACGAAGCTATCACTAAGTTTTAAAACACAGCAATCCTTAGACGAAGAAGCACAGGAGAACGAAAAGGTCTTCACCGGTCAAACAAGCGTTTGCTCAACACCCATGGTCGAGTTCAAAAGACTCCACGGCAATATGCTCTCAATCTGCCAAATACCAGAAACCCAGCAAGACAACGACAAATCAGATCTAGAACCAGACGTCCTGAAAAACATAGAAAATTGCAACAAAATTAACATGGAAAACGAGAAACGGGACAACAAAATGGTTTTGGATATCAACTGTATTGCTGACCATTATATTAATAAACCTGAGCCTATGAGAAAGCTCGCTAGTGTCACAGATCTACAAGAAACTATTAAAAAGTTATCGAATCGTGCAACTTCTAAATTCAAGTTGAAAAAGTCGAAAATCTCCCTGAATGATGATACTCCGTCCCCCGAACATACTCCTAAGAATCCTAGCACTATGACCATAAATGATCCTTTATTCCCCGTCTTTAGAAACGATGGTGTTGCCATATCAGAGTCCCTTTTCAACCAGTACTTAGAACAACACTATTCGAAAATGAAAAATGATTCCAACGACAATATGTTTACTTTTAACATGAAGTTGTGTGAACAAGAGAAGTTTGAAGATTTTGATTCGGAATTGAACAGGTCTCCGCAAAGAACGCCGAAGAAGATAGCGAAAGATTCAACGAAGACGTTGCCGACTGATCAGTCTAGGAGGAAATCTTTGTCTTTGCCTTTGAAGTCTTTGAATGAGAGTACGGACTCTCAGATAGGTAAGATCGCATTGTATACCCGTCAAATTTTACATTGTGGACGTGACAAGGTACTGGGTTCGATAGGTACCCAAATCGGAATATTTTTGTAAAAAGTTCTTCGATCACGAAATTCACATTAGCATTCTGGGTTCGTGCTGATTGAATGCAATGGACTCGCACTCTTCACTCGACGTATTAACCTTTTGGACGCCAGAGCATAAACGCTCGCGCGTACCCTCTACGCCAAGCCACAAATTCACCGCAAATACTTACAAATAAAAAAAGGGATTTCAAAAGTATTGTTAACTTATTTCTTGATAAGACATTTAATATTTTAGATATATAGATCACATTTTAAGGGTAAATAAATAAACACAGACAAAAGTAATGATTTAAATTGCTTTTTTCGTGTTATAGTGTACCACATTTTTTGTCACTTATTTGTGTCGTTGGCGTACAGGGCACGCGCTTGATTGTCACGTGTATGTGACAATGGCTTTCAAAAGGTTAATAATGTGAATAGTTGTAAAAATATGCCAAGAATGGTGCCAGTTACATGTTTGTTATACAATAAATTCTATTCATCCACAGGTTCAGAATCTGAAGCGACAAGTTTCAAGAAGAAATTGACTGGGGTGCAACTAACCCCTTTGATGGAGAAGTTAAGTCACTTGGCCTTCTCTGACAAGTCTAGTGGGTACAGCAGTCGGGTGATGACGCCGTTGGAGCTCCGGGAGTTTCTCACGCCCGCTGCGGAAAGGCAGATCACGTTTACTGATAGGTATGTATACTTACTTTTCTTACTATAGAAGTATATTCTCCATGAAGTATCTGACATTAACTTTTCGACTTTTTTTGTAAGTGTACTCGGAAATATAGAAATAAACCGACCAACAGTTAACTATGATTTTTTGATAGATTATTTATTGAACTGCAACAAAGCCGAATTTTAAATTTACCTAGCAATGTTCCAGTCAAAAAAAGCCACGGGAAAGGTCGAGTGGGTAAAAAGTTAAAAACATATTTTTTTACAACTGTTTCGCTTGCTTTGGGATAACATTACGAAGTCTAAACCATTTAATCTATGTTTCAGGCCAAAAACCCAGCGCCAAGAGTCAGAAAGCGACGACGACTCGGACAGCGATCTGGAGCTACTCCCGGAGTACAGCAAGCATGCCGTCAAGTGTGCGCTGTTTGTGAGCGGCCTGCACAATATGGCGCTGTTGGCGCTTATCGACACCGAGGCGGCCAATAATGTGGATACTATTAACAGTTTGGTAAGTGAAATTGAGTTGTCACGCGGTGGGCGCTAGCGACGGTGGTCGCTGATGGAAGCCTAGAAAACGCTGGCGTGATGACTTAGAGGCGTTTCTGACAGATTGGCCGGAGTAAACTGCACGGGGAGAAGAATGGAAGAAAAAAAAAGTGATATTAGTGGACAATAACGACTATAAAGTCAAGACGTAGTGGATCTTCGTAGGGTAGCGGAAGGTTTATGCGCGCAATCAAGGATCTTCTTGGCCAAGACGGTAAATAATTATCAGTGTCAACTTCTGGGATCATATTCAAGATTAAAAGCGTCAGTCTTCCCCTTTTGACAAGTTAGAGAGAGAGACTTAAGCCTCTGAAAGCTAATCGCGCCTTATGTAGGTCGTCTTTAATTCTTTCAAACATTATATTCCGTTTTCCAGTGGGAAACCTCACTAAACGCGCTAGGCCCGATCGAACAGAAATGCATGGAACCGCTGGGCGCGCTGGGCGAGGCGACGGACTACAGCTACCTGACGCTGGACCCCGACTGGGGCACGGTGCGCAAGGGAGGGCCCTGGGCCGCGCTCGACATCGCCACCATGGGACTCATACATAACGACTTCGCCGAAGATCCGGACATGTCAGAGTTTATATTGAGGTAACGTTCTGTCACGTGCTTCTTGATTTAGTTAGATCAGACCAGTAGAGCTGGTTAGATTTTAAGTTTGGGGAAACTATAATACCTAGTGCTCAACGTAATTAGATCGTGCATATCTATCTATACTGAGAAAAACGAGGTCACACAATTTTTGACGCGGTAGCGCGAATCTAGGATTTAAATCATCGTCATGTAATATTTGTGCAACGCTAATGATTTTTAACCGACATCGAAAAGGAGGAGTTTCTATGTTCGACTGTATGTATTCCTTTATGTATGTTCAATGATTTCTCCGCTACTTGTGGACCGATTTCCAAAATGTGGTGTTGTATTGCATCTTCGTCAAAATTCAGGAAGTTGTCTTAAAAGACATAAATAATCAATTAAAATTACCGTGCTTAGTTAATTACGAGTATTAATAAATGCCGATTTTTCGGTTGTTTAAGTTTGTCATTATTTCAGAAAAACCCGCTTACGTGGTTTAGGGAATAAGAAATATATCGAATAAACGTTTGAGATTGTTTGTATGTGTGGAAGCGCGGTTATAGAGCGAGATTCAGACGGGCCGCATTTAATATACGGGTGGTTCACACTTGCCGATTTCCGTAAATAAGAAAAAAAAACTTATCTATTTTATTATTGATTCGGGACGAGAATCATTAGCTTAGTGACCTTGAATTTAACGAAGTTGCAAAACAACACTTTGTATACAATGTGTCCTAATGATGGTTGCCCAGCACACTATGCCCGCCCTGTGCGAGAATATTTAAATCAAGAGTATCCAGGGCGTTGGATCGGGCGACTTGGTCCTATCTTATGGCCACCTCGTTCACCCGATTTGAACCCTCTGGGCTTTTTCTATTGGGGTTGTCTTAAAGACAGGGTCTACTCAAAACCCATTGCGACATTGGACGAGCTTTGCCGAAATATCAGTCAGGCTGCGGATCACATTAATGGCAGGAGATATGCAAAACAAATAAAACGGACATTTTTAAGGCAAAGTCGTGCATGTATTATTGCTGATGGCAAACAATTTGAACATTTGCTATAATGTTAATAAATTACACTAAAACTGTTAGCACCTGACCGTCATTTGGCCCCTGTTTAGAAATAATAGCCACATTTTTTTAAAACTTGTTTGCCTAGAGAATTATACCATTTTGGAATCTTGATTAGTTGCGTCAATTTATAAAAAAAACTTGCCATAGAAAGGGGAGGCCTTTGCTCAGCAGTGGGACACTACGTAGGCTACCAAAAAAAAAAAAAGTAGTGTTCATGCTTTTTTTTTACACCACGATGAGTTAAAGTTGATTAAAAGTCTTCAAATTTTTTTGGGAATAAATTAAGTTTCATTAATTTATGTGAAAAAACTAGAGGTATTCTGGATTTTTTAATAATTGTGGTATATAGCAGTGCTATTCAGGTTGCCTTTAAAAAAAAAATAACAAATATTTCAAAAAGTGTGGTCATGGTAGTGAAAAATATCATAAAAGGTCTCAATTTTTTAAGAATTTCCTTTTTTTTATAACTTCAAAAAAATTACTATAAAATGACTATATTTTTTTTCTTTTTTTTCCCCGAGTAGTCATGGGCAGTTCTATCCTCCGGTGCTGTTTTATTTTGAATTTTGGGACATCTTGTATATTTTTTTAAATTCATATTCAATCCTCGTTCACAGCTATGTGAACGAGAAAGTGCTTTGGAATGATGTTCGTGTAGGTATCGGTCGGCTCGGATTGGCGCGTGTACCAGTACCAAATCGAACTAATACCGGTCGGCTCGGATTGGCGCGTGTACCAGTACCAAATCGAACTAATACCACTCGGCTTAATTGTATACACGTGATTGTTGCAGGAGCGACGAGAGTGTAGTAGTAGGGTCTGTGTGCGGCGGAGCGCAGGTGTACTACCAGGAGAAGGGCGCGCGAGGTGCCGGGCCCCCCCCGCCGTCCGACGCGCTGGCGGTGGCCCCCCTGCGCGCGCGCCGGCGCCTGCACCGCGACCACGCCACGCTGCTCTTGTAGGGAACTAAAGTCAGAACAACTGCCATCCACAGGTAAACCAAGAGTAAGTCTTTAGGCGTGCAAAGCTTACTTACCGGGGAATTGTATGCTGAAGTGTCGACAGTCAACAAAGTGACGTTGCCTTCGCATCTGGCTTTTGTTGACGTTGCAGAAGAAAAAGTCTGCCGTTTCAGTAAAAAACAGGAATTTTTATTTCCTTCATTTGTTATTTTCATATAGGAGCCTTAGATGCCTGATAATAAAGGAATTATAATTATTAATACTGTTACTGGTTGGCCTCTTCTGTCCAAATCAGTGATCTTTATTCTCGAAGTAAAATAATTGAAAGAACTTTAGACCTTATTTTTGTTAGCTAGATGCGAAGGATGCCTTACTCAAGAAACGCCAATAGTTCTTAGTGTTTGACGTATTTGGTCGAAAAAATGTTAATGCAATTACTACCTAATTGCAAAATTAATGTTATATTGTATGGGATCGATTGTAATTGAGCCGTTGAATGAAACATAGATGGTGTATAGATTGAACAGTTTAGCATAATGTAGGTATGTTTGTTTGGTTCTGAAAAGTCTGGTAATTCGTGCCAGATTATCCTAAATAGACGGAATATTTCTCTAAAACGCATCATTTATGCAAAATTCCTTGTGCAAATTATTTGTTTTTGCATGTTAGGAGAAGTTTCTTGGAAATATATTGACAGAAGCTATGTCATATGGGTATTTGAACGGAAAAGAAAGCATTTTTTAACTACCCGAAGTAAAACTTTAATCACTGAAGCATTAACAGACACTTAAAATGCTATTATATTAAAAATAGTGAGACATTGAAAATAGTTAACTTATCTGTATTTTATTAATCTAAATGCCTGTTTTCACTAACCATATATAACGCACCTAAACAAATGTTTAAATACAATGGCATTAAAATTTCAACTCTTGGCGCTGAGAGCGAAGCGTTGAAAATGCAACAATGCGTATTTATTTAAGCATTGAGTAATTTGTTGAGTACATTGAGTAATTTTGAGCTAAGCTACTATGTTAGTAAAAACAAGCACAGTAATATTAATGCAACAATTACTGTTGTATTGGATACAATTTATTGTAGCCATTTTAGATTTCTCCACAAAATAATCACATATCTTGTAGTTCGAATGTAGTTAAGAACCATAAAGTACCTACATAATACCAAAAAACTCTTAGTACCGTATACCAAATACTGATCCATTTATGAAGCCCTTGAGTGGCATTTTATCGTTTTGTTATCAAACTTGCTATACCACATAAGTTAGTAGTAGCTATTTATGTTAAAGTACATATTTCGTGATATTTCGATATTGATTTTTATCACAAACAATAGTTTTTGGATTCGTGTATTCAACGGGTAACCTTACAGGAAACATTCTTTAGATCCCATTGTTAAATACAGGATGTATCGAATTATTAAGTTAGTGAAAACCGCATTTTCATATCAGATGAATATGGTACAGCCGTACCGCAATGGCGTTCGTTAGACGGTCAAAGTCATACCTGGGGGTCAACTCTCTAAGCACGAAATTCGTAGTTTCGGCCGAAGTTACGGTTGTTTCCTACTCCGTATCACTTACGGACATAAGATTCGTTAGGGGTCCGAACTAAAAATTAATGACAACACAATTGGACAGTTGTCCTTACTCGCGATGTGTTTTCAAAATTCATGAATCCCAAAATATTAGGGAGTAGGGTTCATTTCAAATTATAAAGCTATTTACGGACGGACCCGTATTTTCGTTGACGGACCCGTATTTTCGTTGACGGACTTAGAGAGTAGACCCCCTGGTTCAAAACAGTGTTTTGTCAAACGAGAACATTGTTCCAATTGTATTGTTAAAAACTCATCATCATCTGGGTAGCCTTTTTCTTACTATTTTGGGGTCAGCTTCCAGTCAAACCGGATGCAGCTGAGTACTAGTAGTTTAGATGGACCGACTTCGACTTCCTATCTGACCTCCACAACCCAGTTCATTTAGCTAACTCCTTTCCTCTAAAGCCCAAAATTGCGGGTACCAAGTGTTGCTATTAATCTCTACTGTGAAAATGCGGTTCTTAGCCCCATAGACCCGATTAATTATCAATCGATGAAGTACAGTAAGAGTACTTTGCCAGTGTTAAAGGCGTGAGTCGCACGGGGCAGTTAAATTATAATGTTAATGTTACCCACTTAAACCAGTGCTTGTAAATATTGCCAAATTGTTTAGATGTAAGAATCAAAGAAGATGTAAGTCGAAAGTTTTTTGAGTGTCACACCAGTGTCCGTATTACGAAGTATTCATTATCTTTTTTATACATAAACGCTTAATTTTTATAAGCAAACACATATTGAGCAGCTTTTCCAGTGCTGTTTCGCACCAAAATATGATATTGTGCCAGAATACTTAGTGCCATTTGGTTAGCCTTTAGAATTTGATGTAACTATTTTTGTTATATTTTTTAGTGTGTAACTATGGTAACATCCCATCAGTATGAGGACACAACAATTTTGTTCCTGCGGGAAACGAGGCTGGTTTAGAAGAAACGATAAAATAAAAATTTACTAGGTACCTATTTGCTACCCTATAACTAGAACGCGAACATAACTGACGATATGCGAGTGTTCTTTAAAGTGTATAAAGTAACACACCTCTGCCCACCTCTTTGCGGAAAAAGCGTTTATTTTGTCCTGTACCGATTGGGGCACACCAACTTTGTAGTAACGTTTGAAAACCACTAGGGTTACGTAGGTCCATCTATAGCAAATATAAATATGTAATACATACCTTCTTAGCTATTATATTTCTTGCAGTAGTGTAGTAACTGCATCGTAGTCTAATCGTTTCGAGCTCATTCTACTCTTGCCACTAGGAAATAAGTTATTCGGCCAACTCTAGATTAGTGTTGCTATAGAAAGCGGTGTTGCCAATTTAATATTTATTTTCATAGATAGCTGAAAAAATCTAGTCCTTCCAGAAATTATCTTGTAGTGTTAACTTCGCTAAATACATCTTTGTAAGCCGATGAAAAGTACTGAAATTGTGTCGATTTTATACGATGACTGTCCGCCAATATTACCTATGGATTGAATCTTGTGGAAGAAAATATGGTCTAGTCCCGAATAATTGACGGCTAGTCATCATAAAAAAAAAAAACAATCGATAAAGAAAAGCCGATTGCTATATCGAAACTTGTATTTTCTATACTTTTTTTTTTTATATTGTGTAGTATAGTCCTAGAGACTAAACAGATTCTAGTATATTCAGCTTAGCTATAGCAAGCATATATTGTTGTAATGTTGCTTGCCAAGTACCTAAAGTGTACTCTTATTTTAGCAGTATTATAGTTATGCGTTCCAGATTTTTAAAAGCATCTTTGGTTTGAAGCAGTATACAATGTCACGAGATAAACTTGTTGATCAATTTGATTGGTCATCAGTATTTTTTCTAAACAGAAATTGATCATAATCAATCAAACTTATACTTTAATCAAGCTAAGTAAAGTAGCATTTCATAAGAAAACGAACCATTATAATTAGTCGCAAGTTAATGTGCATAATCCTAGACTGATCAAGCGTTTCATGCGAATACGATGAACGTTAACCTTAAACAGTGAAAGCGAACCTGCTACTGTACTAGCTTGCATCAAGTTACAAGTTCGCAAGATGTCAACGCTCCTATGGGGTGCTTGCCGCTATCTGTCGATTCCATGGCAGATAGAAAGCTGCCTCTGTACTCAATGTCGGTGTACTGTATGACAAAAAACGAAATCGTTTTGATACCTTTTATTTAAGTTGTTAGCAGCTTCAAATCAAACATTGCAATATTTGATCACATTCCACGTCCCCTAGCTTTAAGAAACACAATTCCGCCATAATTGAAATCGCGTCCAATGCAAAGTAATGCTAAACAAACGATCATACGTTGCCATGAAATTGTTTTAATGTTATTTGTATATTTTACGAGTTTTTAAGTTTTTTTAGCGGTTAGCGTAGTCGCCATGGTGAGTGCCAACACGACACAGTTAAGTGGTATACATATTTATAATAATTATACATAAATAATTGTTAAGAATTTTAATAAAAATCTGATAGTGAGAATTTTGTTAATATTATTTTACGAATATAGTCCCCATTCTATTCTAATACTACTTTGCATAAAAACTGTAGTTTGCTTTTAACTTTCTTTTTTTTTTACATATCATTTGAAAATACGCACTTGGTCGGAAACTGGACTGTTTATATTCCCTATTTTTAACACATCTAGAATAAAACATTGTTATAGATAATTAGATACATAATAGATGAATCCTACATTACCCTATTACATCAAGAGTCAAAAATTCAATGTATTTACAGTTTTTATGCAACCAAGTCTTACTATATAAAACTAAATGCCATGAATGTTACAATATTATAATGAAATTATACTAAAAGTCATAATATATATATAAAAGCAAGGTATATAAGCATTCAATGTCGGTCTGACTAACTGTAGCGACGCTGACGTTGGGTTAGGCAATAATTTGACTTGCATCAGACCCTTTCACGAGAGGTTCAGAGCAAGTTGAGTTTATATTACTACTTACTAAGCCAAATATTTGCTGAACTTGGAAATTGGTTTGCCTAACAACTCCCGATGAAAATCATATCATAATTGCTATATCTATCGATAGTTGACCCCATTGAAAGCATGAGCAAAGAAAACTTTTAGTGCTCTATATTACATTTACACTATAACATATATTATTACCTATTTTCCTGCCCCACCCCAATTATACAGGGTGTAACAGAAAGGGTATATACATACTTAAGGGTGTGCTACAGACCATCAATCTGAACATGTTTCTAGTCATAAAAAAATTTTTTCAGCAAAAAAAAAATCTGCGGCCCCATAGAAAATTGCAATACTTATTCGACCCAAATGTATGGGGCAACTGATATTTTTTTTGCTACAAAACATGTTTTATGATGATAAACATGTTCAGTTTGATGGTCTATAGCACACTCTTAAGTATGTATATACCCTTTCCGTTACACCCTGTATATGATAATAGGCATTATCATCTTCCTTTTTGTGCACTTTACCCTGTGCAAAAGCTAATAATATAAGTGCAGTGGGATTCAATACATAGCTTCGTATATTCCTAGACCCCACGCAGCGTCGGTCGAGAAAAGAAAGGATAAAATGGATAGAGAAGGTGGGACAAACCAAAGTGAATGAAGAAGAACCATACTGACGTTACAAAACTATTGTTTATTAACAAGTCGTACAACACAACGCTACTCTAGAACGTGAGAGGCCAGACTCGATACAACCGAATACATAATAATACATATGTAAGTAGCAACACGAGAAATGCAAGGTCACGTCGCCACAACGCTAGAATGTATGTACGGTAGTCGGAAGATAAAGAATATGATCTATGCGCGAGCGACTTCTCTCTTCAATGTCTTCGCAAAGCTTGGGCTTCCTACTTAGCGGCTAACTCGATCATATTCTTTTCGCTTCGACAAGCCGGTGCCGTCGGCTGCGACAACACGGACGCCCGGCGGCCGGCGGCCGGTCCCGATTCCGGCGAGCGCCATTTCGAAAGGACTTTTCAATCAAACATTTTCAAAACTTCAACACAGTTAGTTTCAAGGAACTTCATCCTTTACTTCTTGTTTCAATACCTTTTCAAACAAACAAAATCAATATTAGACTTAGTGTTAAATCTTTATTAAGAGCTAGTTTTACATCCTAGAGGCAACTATGCCCGCGCGGGCGTTACACGCTAACTTATGCTAGACCCTTTCATCACATTATAATTAACACAAAGGAGCTTCTCTCTTCGGGCCGCGCGGCCGGCGCACGCCTGGCTGCGGCCCGCCTGTTACAGAATGTATACAAACGTTAACATTACGCTGCACTAAGCCGGCCAAACAGTATATAAATGCATAGGAGCCGGTCGACACATAGTTGGGATCTGTTGTTGTATCAAAATGCTATGCTATGTCTGAAGTTGAACTCAGCATCACGCACTTACTAATAACGACCTGCAAAGTCAAAGAGGGGAGTAACTATGTGTTATACCACAACATAGGTGCTACGGAGTGAGGTGGCAACATAACATCTATCAATTTATTCTGTTACATCAATGACTAATTACTATCACATTGTATTGTTAGCTTACACTAAGTATTATCCGCGAGCGATAACAATGGGACTGCAGCCATGTACTAAATGAAAAATCAAGATGTCCCAGCCAGTTAAATACTCTCATCTAAATTGTTATCGATCTCTAATCGCACGAGGATAATACCAGTAAATGCTTAACATGCAGGATATTTTGTAGAATAAATTGATAGAAAACAGATATAGCAGACAACATTTAGAAACTTATTCCTAATTAAACTAAAAAACAAAGATTCAAAGACAGACCCCACTTCATACAGTCACATACATTATATACAGGAGTTTTGTAGCAAATAACCAATTTAAATGGAAGAGCTTGGGCATGCCCATTCTTTGGTATATGGAAAGGTTTCTTTGAAATGAATAAGTACAATTTTTCTCATAGCTATTGCAAGTTTTATCCTGATACACAAAGCAGTCTAAATAATTTGAATATTTTGTTAGTCAATTGAAATTATAATTTATTTAAACTGAGTACACTGCCTCAAGCTAACTTATTTTAATAAAGAACAAATAATGACTTTGTGTCGAAAATAAAAGAATAAAATGTGTAATATACATATTTTTGTACAATTTACTGTTTAGCTTGAGCTTCAATGGTCATACATATTCTCACATCGAGGGGGTTATTACTTATTAAGCTGTACTGCACATTTAGCAAGTAAATCAAACAGGGCTACTAAAACTATCATTATAGAAAAGATAACAGCTATATCTTCTATTTTGAACTCTTCATCCCCTCAACACAAAACGCTTTCCTAGTTCCTATCTACCTAATTGACTATTTACATAGTTACTATATTAATTTTTCTATACAGCCAAAAACGGTAAGAAGAAAGGATTTAGACACACTTGCTGCAGTTTGTGCAGATGCAAACCAATAAGTGTCCAGTGTCACACATAATATCAAGACTAACTTGTAACTTACTCATTCAATGTCGAAATGACACGTCCACACTGTAAGCTTTCAAGATTTTACCACCCACCACCGAAAAATAAAATTAATTATTATTTATTTTCACACATCTCTCAAAATAGATATCCAAAAGTTAATTACTATATTTCAACTAGCCTAAATAGCTAGTAACGTCTAAGTTTGAGTAGCCCTGCATGTATGGTGATCCAAAGAATTGGTTTACCAGCAACATGGTCCCTTACGCGTTCTAATAAGCGCTATATTGGCTTGTAAACTAGCAGTATCGAAATTACGCCTAAAGCCTTGTTGGCACTTTTGTCAGACAACGAGTAATTTAGTCAAGTAAATATATTTCCTTTAAAAAATTACCTTTTCGAGCAAATAATGGAGGGAATTAGCAGGTATTTAACACAATTTCATGCTTTTATTAACACAACTGTCAATCAAGATCAGCTACTCTCCTGATGAATCAGTTCAAAAGATATTCTTTCTGAAGTACACTTTGTCTTATTTAATAGGTAATGCATGCTGGACCCCTGTGGTATCTTTTGATTGACAGTTGAAAAATGTGTTACAGTTATTTCGAAGCAGACAAGAAAACAACGAAAAATATTTCCAAAAATAATACAATCGAATTTATTACAAATCACTTGACTAAGTTACTAGTTCGAAAGTTTGTTTATGAATAAGTTGTCGTAATTACTGGCAAACCAGTCATCTGGGTTGTTAAAGGAGCGGACAACGTGGGTCTACCGCTCTTGGTGGTAATAGGACTTACGCGGCGAGTAGGAGCGCTCTCGCTCGTAGCGGCGGCGGCGGTAGTGCGGCGAGGGCGAGCGGTGTCGGTAGCCGCGGTGGTAGTAGTCGCGCTCGCGGTAGCCGCCGCCGCCCCCTCCTCCTGAGCGGTAGTAGTAGTCACTGGGAACGAACATTGGAACGTTATTGACGAAAATTGTAACGTTATTATAGTGTCTACCCGCCGAAACGTATTATAAGGACGCGTTATAAAATATGAGACTGCAAAGTTATAATTCAAAAAGCGACAGCAAACGCAAACTGATTTCTATGTAACTCCTTGCTTGCGTACATGGCTACATTGCCGCACCCACAGAGTTACATAGAAACCATTGGTGTCATTGTGGTATTTCATAGGAATTGGACGGCATTGCCGCCGCGGATTCCGGTTGCGGCGCTTCGGAATCGCAACAATGAGCTTTGCAAATAACTCGACAGAAACCACTAATACAATCTGCTGATTCAACAAATTATTTAGAATATGTAACTGTTAGAAATTGAATAAATAGTAATTTTAAGAGCATCTAAAATTTACATTATTATGTGTTTCGTTGTGTTGCTGCTTGCATAAAACATTTTGTAATGTGTTAAAAGTCAACACAGTGGTCATTTGCGAGTTGCCATGTGTTACGTGTAGAAAACATTATCATTTATTTTTGTGTGGCTTTCATAATAAATTAGTACGAGGTCCCGCCACTGCGACAATCGTTCCGTAGCACTATTCGATTAAGTTCACTTGTGTTGTGACTACGCCATACACTCGCGCGCCATTCATTCGCGCGCTGCGGTCATTCGATCGCTCAGTTCGTCTTCCGCCTACGTATCGTGCGCACGCGTCTCTTTGCACCGCGCGCGACTTATACGACTTGTCGCCGCCGCAGGACTTCGGACTTCTAAACCTTTCAAAAGACTTTCATTTGTCAGACTAATCGCGTACTGCGCTCTGTGCGCAACACCATGGTTGGCCGAAGCAAGGAAAACCTGTTCAAGTGAAGATTCATAGATGACTCGGCCCTGGAGCGTAAATGTGGTGTTGTTCTACAAAAGATGGAATGATCGGAGGGAGGAGGAAAGTGAAAGGAGCTGATGGGACTGCAACTGAAAGTGTCAAACTCGCCAAACTTTGGGCTGACTCAATTTAGCATCGACACGCTAAAAAGACGAACGGTGATTGACCCATGAAGTATCATTACTAGTCTTTTAAATATTAATTTAACACTAAGGTTATTATTGAGTTGCTACTATTAGTGCTCGTATATTAAAGTAACAATTTTTTTGAACTTCGAGATGTTACTATGATCAGTTGTAAAAAAGAAAGGGCATTTTTTTTTATCTGCGGTTGGTAAACTTGTGCGACAATAAAACAAAGACAGTAACAATAAAACAATTGGCCTGTTATTTCGTCTTACAGTGTCAGTACTAAAAATACGTAAACAGACCAATAAATAAATGGCCAGTAAAAATGTTGGAATGGGCAGTTCGGCAGTGCCCTTCGGTTTTTTATTTACAACCAAGCTTTTACCTCGACTCGGGAACATGAGCAGCGTAGGCCGAAGGCCGGCGGAGCGACGATGACATGTCGGAAGATAGGGCGGCAACTTTATTTTTCGCGAGCGCAGCTAGCTCATGTTAAGCCGCAAGCAGCTTAGAATGAGATTTCTTAACGACTAATTCTGATTTGTCAACTGCCCACTCGTAACTGCCCACTCGTAACTGCCCATTTAGTTATGTCACTGCTCAGTATTTATTAAATGATCCAATAGGGGATCGGACTGGGTAAAGAAAACGACATTCTATTTTGTCCGTCAGACAGGTAATACAAAAATATTAGACACGTATTTTTTGTTTTATCAAAATATCAAAAAATTACTTAGTTAGAACTCATTAAAGTTGGAGAGTGGAGGCTTACTACGTCACAAGTGGGTATAAAACTTACCTACATGTGACGTCATGCGCCATTTCAACTCAATATATCTTCGTAATTTTATGACCACGTGAAAAAAGAAAAAATACGTGTCCAATACTTTTCAATAAACTACCCGACGGACAAAGAAAAAAAAATAGGAATATCCCCTATTGTTGTTTACTTTACTGCTAAGTCTTAACTGCCGAACTTGATAATAAAAATGCGTAACAAACCTACTATATTATATACAACTGCCGCACAGTGGAACGAATGTATGGGAGCGGTTGGACGTAGACATGTCCGAAAAAAAAGAGTAAAATTATGCCAAACTAATGATGCCATCTTATTCGATTACTTAATGCCTTCATAACTTGTGGTGATGAATTTCTTCATAACTCCCATATTTCGGGAGTAATTTGAGAAAATGTGAAATTTTACTATGAAAATGAGTGTATCGAGCTCTCTCCCTCCTGATTCCGGGCTTGTTTCAAGTAGCGGTCTCTAATATCATAATGCTAATACTAAGAGCTATATTTAATACTAAGACACATAGTGCGCCAAATGTGCACTTTCTGGGATAAAGAGTGATGTTTATTTTATAACACAATTTTTTTATTTTTTGTTTATTTTGTTGATTAAAACCGTTTTTCTAAAGGTTTACCTTATTACAATAACATTTCTGAGCAGCCAATTAGAGAAGATATAAGCTAATTAGGATATATAATTAGGGACTTAAGGTTTACATATAAAACTGATGCACTAATGATTACTGATAAGAACATTGCTATTATTTAATTACTAAATGGCTCTTAATACACTAATTTAGCATGCATCATTTACTAATTATCACAATAACTAATTACCTTGCAATATTTAACAAAGGATACCTGGGATACCTGGATTTTATATAAATAGGTCACTATTAGTAACTTTAAAATCAGTGTTGATTTACACCTCGTTGTATCCAAGCTAATCTCGCAATGTATTTTCCAAATTTTAATACAAATCTTGATATTCACGTTGCTTTATGCGCACGCGCACATAAAGATTTACGCGACTTTAACTATTTGTTCAGTGTTTTAAAAGATAACAGTTGTGTTCAGTTATGTGAAAGTGCTGAAACAAGTTTAAAAGACTGGTGTCGTCGATTTTGCTACCGCATTTATGCAAAATGGACACAGTCTGGAAGAAGCACAGATAAGTTTCGGAAGAAACATGAGATTTGGCTACAGGCTGCAATTCAATGGCCGGAATTACAGAATGAAAATATGGAACCTTCTACAGAAAATATAAGTGACGTCATCGAGCCCATAATTTCTCCTGCTAAATCTAATGCTTCAACTTGTACACATCCTAGTCCTCGTAAATCTTTTGAGGACCTTAGTAACCGGCAAAAAAGAAGACGCACTGAAGATAGTCTTTCATGCAGCAGTAGCAGCGCTGAAATTATGTTTTCGGCCGAAAGGGCGCTTCAAAAGGCAGGACAAAGCGATACAGCTTATGTTATGAAATACTTGACGGAGAATCCAGAAGAGGCCTCAAAAATCAAAGCCTTCATTGAAGGTAAATCAATTCAGGTACGGGAAATATCCCCTTTGAAGGCATTGGCTCTTTATGTATCGATGAACTTATCGAAATGGCGCTATAACACTCTTCGGGATTTCAACACTCAAGAAGGAGCTCTTCAATACCCGAGTTACTACATGTTGGTTAAAGAAAAAATTAAGTGCTATCCGGCCAAAGAAGATCTCACAGTTACAGAGAGCTCTGCAAAAATCAAATTACAAGCCTTGATGGATTTAACCTCAAGAAGACTTATTAGGTCGTTAGAAACCCCTGTTGATCCCAATCAACAGCTCGTATTGACCAGCAAATGGGGTTTTGACGGATCATCTAGCCAAAGCATTTATCATCAAAGGACGAGTGAAGATGAGCAAATCGATCTTGCTAGTAATTTTATGATTAGTCTTGTACCACTGCGGCTCGTCTCAAAAGGTGTAACAATTTGGGAAAACGAGCGACCATCTTCCACTTCATTTTGCCGGCCAATATTGTTTAAGTTTATAAAGGAAACCAAAGAAAATGTGCAGAGAGAGATGGCTGAAATCGAAGCAGAGATTGAAGCCTTAACTCCATCCACCATCACTGATGGAATTAGTGTCAAACACCAACTGCTGTTGACAATGATTGATGGTAAAATTCATTCCATTATATCCAATACAGCAGCTTCAGTGTGTGACATATGCAAGGCTTGTCCTAAAGAAATGAATAATTTAGAGTTAATCAAAGATAAACACGCAAACGAGGACATGTATAAATATAGCTTAAGCACCCTTCACGCTTGGATTCGCTCAATGGAATGCTTATTACACATTTCCTACAAATTAGACATAAAATCATGGCAAGTAAGGGGTGATATAGCAAAAAGGCAAGTTGATGACAGGAAGAAAAGAGTTCAAGAGGCTGTAAGAAGAGAAACGGGCTTACTTCTCGATGTTGTGAAACAAGGCAGTGGATCCACCAACAATGGCAACTCGGCAAGGAGATTTTTTGAAAACTACACTAAATCTGCTGAACTGACCGGAATAGATGCTATGCTTTTAAGAAAAATCTGTGTGATCTTGCAGTGTATTTCATCAGGAGAGAAGATCAACGTAACTAAATTCCGAGAGTTCTGCTTTGATACTGCTAAGCTTTACGTGGAGTTATACCCATGGTATTATATGCCTTCTTCACTTCATAAAATTTTAATGCATGGGCCAGACATAGTTCAGAACATGTCAATTGTGCCCATTGGTTTTCTATCCGAAGAGGCATCTGAGGCTAGAAATAAAGATTTTAGAAAATATAGAGAGGGGCATTCTCGAAAGCATAGCAGTATCTCATGCAATGAAGATATTATGCACAATCTTTTACTGTCTTCTGATCCACTTGTTACAAGTATCCGTCCAAAAGGAAATAAGTTTGTAAAAAAATCTTCTTTTAAGGAATTTTATGAGCTTACGGATTCTGAGAAAAGTGATATCGAATTTGTTAACATAAATGATTTAGCGGACATCGATTCTGAATTTGAATTAATTGATGATGATGATGATGACGAAGATAATTAAATGATGTTATTGTTTTAAAATGTGTAACTTAGTAAATTAGAGCTTACATCTTAATTATTTATTGTACTTTTAATGAAACTAGGTAATTTATTATCAACTTACTTAAAAGTCATACTCTCATCAGTTCTTGTGAATATTTTTGTTAATATATATTTCTGTATATATATAATATATTTATAGACCTCTTAATAAGTCTGTCTGCGGTTTAAAGTAAATACAAATGGGGAAAAAACGTTTTTTTTTTTTAAATTTTCATTTCCTTTTATCCCAGAAAGTGCACATTTGGCGCACTATGTGTCTTAGTATTAAATATAGCTCTTAGTAATAGCATTATGATATTAGAGACCGCTACTTGAAACAAGCCCGGAATCAGGAGGGAGAGAGCTCGATACACTCATTTTCATAGTAAAATTTCACATTTTCTCAAATTACTCCCGAAATATGGGAGTTATGAAGAAATTCATCACCACAATTTATGAAGGCATTAAGTAATCGAATAAGATGGCATCATTAGTTTGGCATAATTTTACTCTTTTTTTTCGGACATGTCTACGTCCAACCGCTCCCATACATTCGTTCCACTGTGTGCCGCTTTAAATCAGTGCCGTATATTATGACTGAAAGGACTGGACTGACTTATCTTATGAGTTAGGAAGACACAAAATAATAATACTCACTCTCTGTCGCGGCCACCACGCCTGTCGTATCCATTGTCACCACCTCTGCTTACGCTGTAAATGAAATAGATTCGTTTATTTATATATTTAACACTTAACACACACAAACGTATGGAGTAGACTTATTGTTATGGGCATTTTCTACTTGTCAACCTTTGGGTAATGCAGTTAAGAGTAGAAAGCAATTTCAAAATTAAAAAGATAAAAATTAATTCCGAAAAATTTTGAAAGTCGATTTGTAAAGGCGCTCCCTCACCGGGAGCATTCGCGTGTAATGTAACGTTACAGAGATACAAAACGAGTTTACATCAGTGAAGGAGGAGAACCAAGCATTACAATGCGCACCTTGTAATGATACATTCTGTAATATTTTGATACAACTTGTAACATCAACGCGCTTTTTGACCGTTTCGTCTGACATTACGGAAACAACTAAATCAGAATGCTCGCAAATTCAAATCTATACTAAATTTTACATTATACGCGAATGTTCGTCAGTCAGGGAGGTAGTATTGTAATGTAATGCTCAAAGTCGAATCTATGGGTTACATTGCACGCAAATGCTCCCGGTGAAGGAGCGCCTTAACAGTCATGGTAAGAATATGATGAAGTAATGTACGACCGGGCCTTAAATAAACCGCCAAAGCTTGAGGACAATCTACTCTAAATCCGGTCATAATATAATGATCTACCAACACATAGGAGTCACCCATATCACTCTTTAGTATGTGTGAATTTCTATGTTGGATACAAATTTATAAAGGTCCATTTACTGCCAACAACAATAACCCAGTTTAAACAAACTTGGTTGATGCGCTGTAGTAAATCAATAATTAAATTAATTATCAATTTACTAAACAATGAACAACCACGTCAGATCACAACTACAGTAGAGTTGAAAATAGTGTACAAAAAGTAATTCGCTGTGGCGTATGTGCGCGTATTTTGAACTTCATTTCATTTGTGAGTTAGTTCATTATAAAATTCATGCAAGCTGCGCGATCATTGTTCTGATCGGAGGGCGCTGACCGTAAGAGGTGCTTAACACCTAGTTCAGCACATTTTGAAACAACAAAGCCAAAACGAAGCAACTTCTACACACACTCAGATTGTCCCAAACGGAAAACTCCGTCCAGCATCTACCATCGCTTAATCATGTTCGGATCGGCTAGGATCATTTAGCTAAGCGGAGCCGCTTTTAGCGCCAGTATCTATAGAACATGTGTAGCACCACGAAAATTGTACAGATACATATATCAATCAGATGCAGAATCAGGCTATCTTTGGGAAAAAAAAAACATTGTTTACTCACGTAGGTTTTCCCATATAAATGCCGGGTGTCGGTGTATGCGCTCGCTGTGTGATCGAAAAGTCCACGCGGATGCGACGTCCGTCAATCTCCATGCCAGTGCACTCGTTCTTAGCCACTTTGGCGTCCTCCTGGTTCTCGAAGTAAACGAAGCAGAATCCTCGGGAGCGACCGGTCTGTAATACGCTTTAGCTTTAGGCCTGCATTTATTGAAAGTATTTATAAAGCGCTAGCTTTTAGCAATTTGGAGATCAGTACCAGGTTTTGTGTTTATAAACATTTGACTTGTGGCCGTAGCAAAGAAAGACAAGAAAATTTCGTCGACTTCTTTAGGGCTTCCTTCTTAACGTGTCGTCATTTGTGAAGTACTTGCTTGAAGTGTTTCACAATGATGGTTGCACTGTTAAAAATGTTCATGAAAGGTATACTAGGGTATGGCACTCTACAGCATAGCCTTTGAGAAGTGGCAAGATGGACAAGCACAATGTTACAAGTGATTAGGACAAACAATGTTGATTGTTGCTGTGTCTTGTCACACAAAGAGACCTGCAACAGTTGCCTGGTGAATATGAATAGATTCCTTGAGTTTGATATCTCCTGGTGACAGCTGGACAAGCAGATGATGCTTCCATCTAGAGGTCTAATTATTCTTCATTTTTAGATGAATAAGTACGCGGCTGTTTCATTTTGAGTGTGCGTTTATTCTATTCATATGCCTAGATATTCGCATGGTCGCATCAAGCAAACTGTGCTGTGTGTGTAACTAATCCTGCTAAAATAAAAACATATCAATAAAACTCACCTTAGCATCAATAACGACTTGTACTTTATCCACAGGTCCATATTTGGAGAAGATGTGATTGATCTGCTGCTCAGTCGTGTACAAACTCAGTCCAAACACGCCAAGGCATCTGGACGGCGTAGGATTCTCCTGTTGACGGTACATGGGGTCTATTTTCTTGGAGACGAGTCTAACTCTTTATAATGCTTGGAAAAGCTACAAAAGATATTGAGCTTTGTTTTTTCTTTTGCTTTTCATTTTGAGTAGACAGTCCAGTATTTACTGTGGTACTCAAAAGTATCGGACTGATACTGAGTTACATAGATTTTAAAGAGACTTTAAGAAAATATTATTCAAGAGCAAGACATTAATTTGATCAAATATTAACACAGACTAAAAAATTAAAAGGGGATACTGAAATTGAATAGAAAAATTAATATTGTACTGGTTTCATATTGAACAAATTGAGCTAAGGCCATTATTATTTCCTTATCAAATATTGATAAAGGTGCATTGGGTTTTAATGAAGTTGCCTTTTACAACCAAACATGGCTCACAATAGCTCAAAAACAGAATGCATTAATTAAAAAAAAAAACTTATGAATGCTTAAAACTATGCTTACAACTAAAATTTTGCTTTTTTGGCAAAATTTGCAATTGTCTTTTTGGGGGACTGTGTGATTAAAAGATTAATCACGAAAAATTAGCCAATTGCTGCTTGTTCCGACATTCTGTTGGTATATTCGTCGGCTTTTACAGTCAGATGCAAACAGTTGTGCTTGCTTCTGACATTTTCTTTGTTGCTTCAGTACACAATGGCCATTGTTTGTGTATTCTTTATTCATTGAAGTTTAATTTGAAGGCTTTATCAGCGAGCCCAAGTTATTTTGCACAGCTCTTTTACAATCTATGGGTACAATGGCGGTCTTATCGCTAATAGCCACAGAAACAAACGCTCATTTATCCAAACATGGGCCACTGTGTACAAGCTTTAATTTATCATGCGGGGACAACTTAAAACTAGGGAGTAAGTACAAAAAAAGGTATTCACATAAACATCACTCCTCACCCTGTCGCCCATGTGCCGACGGCGGGAGGACATAGGGCTGTGACTGTGGGAGCGGCGATAGGAGCCCCGCGGCGAGTACGAGCGGCTGCGGGAACGCGAGTACCGCGACGAGCGGTACCCGCGCCGCGCAGAGCCCGACCGCGACCGCGACCTGGAGGCGGACCTAGCGTCAGCGGGAACGCTCAAGTTAACATGCAAAAACACACAAAGCGGACGAAGCTGAGCTGCTTTTTGGTGACTGTAGATTGGATGTTGACACTTTTATTAGGTGTATCCAAACTTAAGTTAGTTTTTCTTATGCAACATGATAATATTAAAGTGCGCAGGATAGCCCACATTTTCAGATCAGTGTCGGATTTTATGTTGATAAAAATATGATTCGCAAGAGTAGCAAATATGGCTTTACGGAGTAATAATAATTAAAATCATCAATATAACCCTGTTAGTTCATTTAATCACATTGAATGACTTTTTCATGAATTTTACATTGAATTGGGATTAAAATAACTTAGAGGGTTGTATTGATGGGTTTAATGATAATAATTCTGTAACTTCCTATGAGTTATGTTCGCGAATCATATTTCACTTAACAGACAGTCTGACACTAACCTGCAAATAGCAATGAACCTAAGAAAATTGAATTTTGCGGGTTACCCTGCTTACCCCTGTTACGGTATTTTGGCTTTTATGGCTTAAGCTATCCGTTGTTGCCCACAAAAAATTGCAAATGTTGCTCCATAAAAAGTAACTTTGGTGTAGATGCACCTTTAGAATTTGGGACAGTAGTAAAACAGAGATCTTAATAAAACCTGTAACAAGTTAGATCGATCGCTTACAAGCTCTCAGAGAAATGAGACAAACATACAAAATTTTGTTTATTATTTTAAAATGTCAAAATCCAATATGAAAAGTTTTATTGTAGGAATAAAGCTTATTCTGAAACTTTCAATCATTATGTAGAGGTCAACCAAAAAGCCTACTAAGATAGCAAACAAAGACAGTTGCCACGGTTTCCAGCACACACAATATAAATTGATCACACATCAACAAAAATCTTGTTTATACTGTGTTACTATAGTTTTTAAGTAATTGGACACACCATTTGTATGATAACAGGGACAATAACATGTGACCAATTGATTATATTGGTTTTGAGTGATCAATAATATTGTGAGTAAGAAAAAGCATTGTTAATAGCCATGCTTATTGGATGCGGGGTTAAGCACACATTAAATATCTGCCTAGCATTTCAGATGCAGCTGAATACTACTACTTTACATGGTGTGACTCTCTATTTGACCAACGCAACCCAAGGGGCATACAGGATGTCTGCCTAGCCTTTCTTTATGGGGTTGGCTTCCAGTTTAACCAGATCCAGCATACCAGTATTTTACATATAGTGACTGCCTATCTGACTTTAATAACTGGAGGATTAGATCTACTAAAATACTACTGAATTATTATTATATTTTGAAGCTTCAGTGTGAGCATAACAGGATATTATTGTTAATATACTGATTGTGGTATAATAGGCCAGTTCTACAAGTTCTGCTGACCTATTTGCTTTAGTTACATTTATGTTAGGGTATCAAGTTTTGTTATAACAAAAGTGCAAGTCATGAAAATATCAAGTTATTGTTACTTCACGAGTTATTTGACACAAACTCAAACAGTTATTGGTAAATTATGGTTTTATGTTTATTAATCAAGATTGTTTAAACATTGTAGGCGTCAATTAATTAGCAAGCTAATAATGTAATTAACTATTAACTCAAATGAACTTAGTTGGTAGGCAATTGGACATTTGAGGACAAACATTCAAACGTATGTAAATAATAATTAAATGCTACGTTATTTACTACTTTCTTATCAGTCCCCCGCGCCCCACTTCCCCGTCAAACATCAACGTTATTGATAAAACTGTTGCTACGATATTTTGTGACTATTGAACAAACTAAGTAATAAAAAACAGATGCCTATCGACCAGCAAATTAGTATGCGGAATCGTCACGAAAATATCAGCAAGGTCGTCAACTCTAGCATAAATGACTACAAAATTTGCACTTCCCGAGTCGCATGTAAACTATGTTTGAGTTTAACGATACACACCATTGCGCAACACACGCGAGTGTTACCCTTGAGATCGAGGTTATGAGTATTTGTTAGTAAAACAACTTACAATGCCGAATAATCGTTAACTTTACGATACTATCAAACAAGCCCCAACCACCAACTATTAGTAACAGCAGACTTACGGGCTCCTATATTTTCTGCTCGACGCTTTTGGCGGGGGCGGCGTCCTAGACCGGCTTCGGCTGTGGCCTCGCGACATTACGGCGGGCTTCGGTGCCGGCTCTCGAGACCCGTTACGAGTCCTCGAGCGACTCCTCTGAAATCACCCAAGCGATATTATCGTCATTAAATATAGAATGATCCGCCGACAAAATAAAACACACGCGGCGGGAATGCGAGTCGGACGTGACAAACTACGGTTAATAATAGTACCTCTCGATCCGACATTTTATCCGACGTGATGAATCCGATGAACAAAAAGAAGATAAAACGTATTCAATCTATTTTTGATGTGTAAAATTCGAATTAAAATTCGCGAGCACACCTCAATCGCGTACAGCAAGAAACGAAAAACAAAATGGCGTGGGTTAGTGTTGTCAACATGGGATGCTAAATTATTTGGTTAAAAAACTAATCAAGTTTAGTCGATTAAACTGGGGGCTTCACATAATAGTCATTTCCGAACGCAAAAAATAATTCCAAAAATGAAATAACATTTCTTAACGAACAGTGGCAGTCAAGTCAAGTGGCATTATCCACACTCCACAGATACAACATTATCCACAATATCCACATCACATTGCGGAATGTGTGGTGTGATTCGCTCAATATTTAAATTCATTTAGTTTTTGCGTAAATATGACTGACAACGAAGTACAAAATGATCCCTCAGAAGACCAGCCTCAAGAGAAGACTGCTAAACAACTACAGAAAGAAGCAATAAAGGCTGCAAAGTTGGAAAAACTCAAAGCCAAGTTGGATAAAAAAAGCGCTACGCCAGCTGTGCAGAAAGATAAACCAGAGGTAGGTGTTTGAGCCCTAAGAAAACTCTGTAACCATTCCATTTAGCTGTTACACTCCATTTTCTTTGTTTGTTTTTTTCTTATTAGAATATTTTTAACCGCTTCGTTATAGCGAAATTCTTAGGTTAATAACTTGAAGATTGGCATCGGCAAGTGAAAGTAATGCTGCAACATTGTTAGTCACGTTACATCAGTCTAATTGTCTCTCAATATGTAATGATCTGTGTTACGTTAAATGAGACTGCTTTGATTGTAGGAATCTTTCAGAAGTCTGAAATAGACTGTTAGATGCCTGATACCATTCAGAATTATTTTATAATAAAATAAGGGTAAATTTCACAGTTGTTATTACAAACTGCTTTTAATAACACTAAGTTCTGTGTGAAACAAACTTCATGATGATTTACATCATAACCAATTTCACGAGCAAAATTTAATTGCAATCACAAAAACCACGTTTTTATAGCAAAGCATGTAAAACTTGTCATATAAATGCGTTAGCAACATTTGACAGCAACATACTGCAATTAAAACAACAAAATATTTTAGTATCAATAACACTGGAGTTTCGTGGCTAATTAATAACAGCCACATGGGTAGATCTTCAAGGTTAAGCTGTGCTTGCCAAGGTCGGTCCGTGGATGGGTGACCATAATTACATACCGAGTTTCCTCCGTGCCTCGGAAAGCACGTTAAGCCGTTGGTCCCGGCTGTCATTTGTAGATCTTTGACAGTTGTAACAAGTAGTCAGAAGCCGAAAGTCTGACATCCGGGTTTACCAAGGGATTTCGTATGACACAGTTACTGGGTTGTAGAGATCAGAGTATATTACTGATACTCAGGTGCATCTGGTTAGACTGGAAGCCGTCTCCAGGGTCCAGATCAAAGTTTGGGAAAAGGCTAGGCAGATCATGATGAACACTGGAAACTGGATATTTACCTGTTTACTATTTGTTTTAAGTTCCCAATATTTCTAGTTCCCAGTGTTATTGATAGTGATAGTGACCATGTTATTTTAAAAATATTTTATTATTACAACGCGAATATTTGTCAAAACTGTCTTTACGGTTTCATCAGTTGCGTATTTCGTTTTCAATACTTGTTGTGTACAGTTCTGCATATTTTTCTTTTAAGTTCGTTGTGTTCGGTAATATGCCTTTAAAACGGAAAAGGGACCCGACCTTCACAGCCAGTGAAAAGGATGCCTTAATCCAGTTGGTGGGTCAACACTTTGAAGTGCTGGAATCAAAGAAAACGGATTCTGTGAGCATGATACATAAAAATGAGGAGTGGAAAAAGCTTTCACATGAGTTCAAAGCAGTATCCAGCATATACCCACGAGACTGGATAGTCCTGAAAAACTGTTGGGAAAATTTAAAGAAACGGGCTAAACAGAAACAGAGTTTGCGAAACCAGCATTTT
This sequence comes from Cerastis leucographa, assembly GCA_963082945.1. Classification (NCBI taxonomy): domain Eukaryota; kingdom Metazoa; phylum Arthropoda; class Insecta; order Lepidoptera; family Noctuidae; genus Cerastis; species Cerastis leucographa. Next base: position 18,103,951 of record OY720361.1, on the reverse strand, counting down.
TTGAGACCAGGTATGTATAATGAATTTGATTTTATGCTATGTATGTTTATACTTAGATCCTACTTTTAATTGTATCGTTTAAATATACATTTTTCATTCAAAGGAGGGGGACCACCACATATAAATGAAGACCCAACAGTAGAGAAGGTATTGGCACTCATATATAATGGGGTAACCGGTTTTCATAACAGCGACGATGAAGATGGGGTCCATGCTTTAAGTGAGTATTTTTTTATTTACGCCTTTATGCCTTTTGGAATGCTTTCAAGACATCTTGGTAAACAAAATTGTAAAAATTTCAGGTTCAGATAGCAATGGTCTGCTGGAGACAACACAGCCAGAAGTTTTGTTAGGTCTAACTGGTATGTATTCTGTAGAAACATCTTAAAATTATTTATTTATAGTTCTGACTTTGGTGGCACAAGCCTCTTCTCTGAGAATAGAATCAAAATTTTACATACAAAAACTCATGCCTACTTAAGCTTGCTTCCTGAAAAATCATGAGGGTAGGCAGAAACCCTAAAGTGCCATCTGCCACATTCCTTTCACACTCCTTTTGCTTTGTCTGCCCATACTTTTGACATTATACTCGTAAATTATTATTTTGGTTATAATTTATTTGGGGTTGGCGCAGCATGTCTTCTTCTTCCAAACTTCTCTATTACTCATCATCTCAGCAGTCACCTCCTTCCTTCACACAGTCTATCCATTGTTTCTTTGGTCTTCCTCTACTCTTATAGCCTCTTATTATTTAGATTTTTTCTTCAGATACCAGTATGAGTGAGTCAGATAGTCAGTTGCAAGAAAATATTGTGGATGATGAACCTGTTGCAACCACATCAACATCTGTAAGTATGCTTGACTCTACGTAAGGTGATTCTCCCACTCCATTTTAATATTGTAATAATAATATTATAACAATAGGGGATAATCCTATTTTTTTTTTCTTTGTCCGTCGGGTAGTTTATTGAAAAGTATTGGACACGTTTTTTTTCTTTTTTCACATGGTCATAAAATAACGGAGATATATTGAGTTGAAATGGCGCATGACGTCACATGTAGGTAAGTTTTATACCCACTTGTGACGTAGTAAGCCCCCACTCTCCAACTTTAATGAGTTCTAACTAAGTAATTTTTTGATATTTTGATAAAACAAAAAATACGTGTCTAATATTTTTGTATTACCTGTCTGACGGACAAAATAGAATGTCGTTTTCTTTACCCAGTCCGATCCCCTATTTGTATAGAAAACACGCTAAATACAACACACTGACACCGCGCTAGGCGGCAGAGAAATGCCATACATAATAAAAAAACGTGACGAAGCGCGGTGTAGTGTCGAGATTTCGATTTATTCAGAATAATAATGGCATGTTTCTGTACAGGACTGGTCCCAGTACAATGCAACTATCGGAGATCCAGTTAACTCGATTCTGGCTAGATCACCAAGCCCATCGTTACCAAACACTCCTCTAAGGTTAGTGGTAAATCATTAATTTAGATTTCCCTTAAATCCCATGTTTGTCAAATTGTGAATGAACAAGAACAGAGGATCACTAATGCATGATTGAATTTAATTAGCTAACATTTTTAAATCTTTTTCTTAATTGGTTTTATTTGTTTAGAAATAGCTTCCCAAATTAATAAAATTTATTTTAAAAGATCAAGTTTTTTTCCGTTATTATCTTATAGATAAAAACAATTTTTCACATTATTTTGATTTTTTGACGTTTTATTAATTTATATTTCAGGGGCCAAGCAGCACCACTAGCTGTGGTTACGGCTTCTGGGCAGCCAGCTAGTTCCAGTACGAATCGTTGGAGGACAATGAGGCAGGAAAGAGAATCTCCTCTCAACTCACGAAGACTCAACTTACTATTAAAGTCAGACTTGCGAGCTGAAGAGAAACATGACGTCGAAATGTCAATAAAAAGAGAAATTTTGAAGCAAGAGCAACTAAAAACAAAACAGGAGCAAATTAGACTGGAAATGTTAGAAATAGAATTAAAGAAATTAAAAGAATAGATTTTGAACCACCTTTGGCCAATTTTTGTATGCCCCATTATTTAATACGTTATTATTTTAAGACTGAAAGCTTATACTTTACTATACTAACTTTTGCCCGCGGCTTAGCCCGTCTGGAGATCGGAATTATCTAAATAGAATCCATTGTCGTAACCTAGGTAATGGTATGGTTTGTGCCGTAGACGTGAATAGGTAATAGATATAAGTTTTTAAACCGGATATCCGGATTGAAGTGTTAATGATAAGGTAACAGATAGATATAGTTCGCATTAGTAAAGATTTGTAGGTATATATTTAACTGTAAATAAACTATTTCATAAATATATTGTTTTATTAGGTATTGCTTATACCACCCATACAGATTTACAATTAAATCATTAGTGTCGTCCTTACTATACAGGCCGTTTCCCGGAGTACTTATGCTTTTTGAATCAAGTTACTGAATGACGTAACCGTTAATCTGGTCTTCAAGAATTGACTCACTTTATGCTGGTGAAGCCAAAACTGGAGTACTGAACCCAGATAAACTGAATTGATCACTTCCTATATCATCAAGTGAAATCCGCATGACTATAAATAATCTAGATAATATTATAAGAATTGTTAAGAAATTATTATATACTTCAAATACCAATAAATTATGGCTTTTATCTTTAAGATAGTAAAGACAAAAGCCATATTAAGAATTAGATAAGAACATGTAGGCATAGAACTAAAAATTCGAAGACATGTGACATCTACCAACCCGCACTGGGCCCGCGTGGTGGATTACAGCCCATTCCCTCTCATAGAGAGGAGGCCTGCATCCCAGCAGTGGGAACAATATAGGCTGATGATGATGTAGGCATATAAACAGTAGTGAATTTCACTATTGACACAATGATGAGTCAGTTTAGTTATTTGTATAGAAACTAACTAGAATACCTGCATTACATATACTATAAATGGGCCTCAAAAAACTCATTCTTAACGCCGTCAGCTGGTAATTTGCCCAAGAAACTCGCGGCGTTGCCACGTTGTATGGCAATAGCCTCTGGCCAAGGTAAAAGCTTGCCTTTGGTTTTATTCTCTTTCTAGAAATTGAAGTCATTATCTCGTTTAGGTAATAGTAACAAAAACATAGCCCATTCCATTCTCCTGTTCCACATAATTCTTCCCAGAAACCAATCTTCGACCTAACTTATTCTTTAAACCGTTTTCGTCTTACAGAAAAAGGTGAAGGAAACAAAAGAGAGTGCGGTGTACACAGCGAAGACAGCCCCAGGCGATAAGAAGGACATCACGGGTGCCATGCCCGACGCGTACAGCCCCAAGTATGTGGAGGCTGCCTGGTACGCCTGGTGGGAGAAACAGGGCTTCTTTAAACCTGAATATGGAGTGAGTACTTATATCCTGAAAGTCAAAAAATTATTAGAAAAAAAATATATTGAATTGCTTTGTTTTTTTAAACAACACTGTGCTGATATGCGCTGGTAGCGAGGCGCACGGGACCGGTCAATGTAGCGTCACTTGGAGGAGGCCTATGTCCAGCAGTGGATGTCTTTCGGCTGAAATGATGATGATGATGCTGATAAAGCTAGTGGCTAAATAATAACAGCCGCTCCGTGCCTCGGAAAGACCTTAAGCCGCTGATCCCGCCTGTCATTTGTAGATCTTTGGCAGCGGTTACAGGTAGTCATGACCCTAAAATCTGACAACCAGCTTTAACTCGGATGTGGAGGTCAGATAAGCAGTCGCTCCATGTAAAATACTGGTATTCAGCTGCATCCGATTAGACTGGTAACCGACCCTGATAGTTAGGAAAAGGCTGGACAAATGGTGATAATGCAGCTAAAATACTAATAGATGTATAAAGAGGTTTTGGCCCAGGAGATTTCTTACTCTCCTAGCAGAACAGAAAAAAACATTGTTCCCCTTCTGCCCAATGGTGTCTATTCTGCCCTGTCTATTGCTTTCATTTTTTAAAGTTATAATTTTATTACATTCTATTTACAGAGGAAATCCGTCCTGGAACCGAATCCAAAAGGCAAGTTTGTGATGGTGATCCCTCCCCCCAATGTGACGGGCACTCTCCATCTTGGTCATGCCCTCACTAATGCTGTTGAAGATGCACTCACGAGGTGGCACAGGTACATATTGATGTTATTCATATAAACCAAGCTATCAGTTCAATCAGCTCTAATCTTTGATGAACTTTCTTTTTTATAAAAGAACGTCATACAAATTAATCTTAAGAATCATATTTCATTTAGCATAGTACATTATAATTTATTGTCAGTCAGACTCACACCAACTAAACTGAAAGCAAACTATGCATCTAAACAGGGTGAATCAAGCAGTCATTGTCATATTTTTAGGGTTCCGTACCTCAGTGGTTTGTCTGTCTGTCTGCCAAGACTCTTTATCTCGGGAACGCGTAAAGGTATCGAGTTGAAATTATACTCGGATCTACAGTCCCTTGAAGCTGTGAAAATACCAAACTTCTAAGTTGATGTGCAAAAAAGATACGGCCGTAAATGCCGCAAAAAACGTATATTTCGACACTCTCAAGCGAAACAAAATGTATTGGGTACTTTCCGTTGACCTAGGACAATGCGATTTGGCTATGAAATAAAGGAACACTAAATTGAACAAAAAATAACTTTTAACTGTGGGTAACTAGAGAAAACTTCTATAGGGGATAATCAACAATTCTTTTTCACGTGGTCATAAAATTACGGAGATATATTGAGTTGAAATGGCGCATGACGTCACGTGTAGGTAATTTTTATACCTATTTGTGACGTAGTAAGCCCCCACTCTCCAACTTTAATGAGTTTTAACTAAGTAATTTTTTGATAAAACAAAAAATACGTGTCTAATATTTTTGTATTACCTGTCTGACGGACAAAATAGAATTACGTTTTCTTTACCCAGTCTTCACCCCTATTATTTAGTGACATAATAGTTTTGTATCTCTGATTAATTTAATGTGCGTATGCCGTAACTTTTGTACGTTACTGATTCTGATTACGTTATCCAAGTTGATCTCTCCTTCAACAGGATGAACGGTAAAACCACCCTGTGGAACCCTGGCTGCGACCACGCAGGCATCGCCACGCAGGTGGTGGTGGAGAAGAAGCTGTGGCGCGAGGAGAAGAAAACCAGGCACGACCTGGGACGAGAGGAGTTCATCAAGAAAGTGTGGGAGTGGAAGGAGCAGTTAGTACACCTTTTTTTTTGTAGATTCCTGTCTACTAGAGATGTGCCGACTATGACTTTGTCTGCCAATTAGTCGGTTGTATAGAGACCGACTAGTCGGCCGACTATTCGGCCAAACCTATCAGTTTCGGGGGTATTCGGAAATTTCCATGACGATGATTCGCGCACAATTCGCTACCGCCGCCTTTAAGCATGTCGGAAGATGTTTTTTTTTTACTTTGCACTGTTTCTTGATATTTGCTTTTGCACTCGTCAGAGCGATGTTTATGTGTGAAAATGGCCGGATAGTCGGCTTTACCGACTAGTCGGATCATCTCTACTGTCTACATTATACTACCTTAGTAAAGAAATATTGAACGGAAATCTGGTTTCCAAAACTCAATTTCAACTGCTATACATACAAGTATATCCCACCACTCTCTCCCCAGAAAAGGTGTCCGCATCTACGAACAGCTTCGCTCGCTAGGCTCCTCGTACGACTGGTCCCGGGTCCGCTTCACAATGGACCCGTCCATGTGTCGCGCCGTCAACGAAGCCTTCATCCGGCTGCACGACGAGGGCGACATCTACCGGGCCAACAGACTTGTCAACTGGTCCTGTACCCTCAAGAGCGCTATATCTGATATTGAGGTGGACAAAGTTGAGCTCACTGGACGGACGTTTTTGAGTATACCTGGGTATACGAATAAGGTGGGTTGTTTTTAGGGTTACGTACCCAAAGGGTCAAACAGGACCCTATTACTCAGACTTGGCTGTTCGTCCGTCCGTTCGTCCGTCTGTCACTAGGCTGTATCTCATGAACCCTGATAGTTGGCCAGTTGAAGTTTCTACAGATTATTTATTTCTGTTGCCGCTATAACAACAAATACTAAAAACAGAATAAAATAAATATTAAAGAAAAAAAGTGATTTTTATAAATAATGGAACCCTTCGTGCGCGAGTCCGACTCGCATTTGGCCGGTTTTTCTTTACTTTATTATTTGCTAATTAGATGTTTGTTCGCGTAGATTTGGTATGTATTGAACAGCACCACCTACCGAATCCAAGTTGGACTCGGTAGATGGCGCTGTTATAGGAACTCTTGGCTAAATAATAACAGCCGCTTGGGTCCATCTTCAGGTAAGCCGCGCCTGCCTAAGTTGGTCTATGGATGGGTGACCACCTATTACTTACCGAGTTTCCTCCGTTCCTCGGAAAGCGTGTGATACCGTTGGTCCCGGCTGTCATTTTTAGATCTTTGACAGTCGTTACTGGACAGGTCAGCGGCCCGAAAGTCTGACAACCAGTCCTACCAAGGGGTATCGTATTACCCAGTACTAACTGGGTTGTGGAGGTCAGATAGGCAGTTGCTCCATGTTAAATGCTGGTATTCAGCTGCATCTTTTAGACTCTCTGGTTAGACTGGAAGCCGACCCCAAAATAGTTGGCAAAACGCTAGGCAGATGATGATGACTCCAGTAGGTCTGGTGGGTATTTCGACACTCCTAAACTCCCATTTCCGCTTAAAAATCCAAAGATACCATCTTCTGAGACCTTACTAACTATTAAACTTTGTTCCAGGTGGAATTCGGTGTGCTAGTCTACTTCGCGTATAAGACGGAGGACACGAATGAGGAGATCGTGGTAGCGACCACTCGTATCGAGACCATGCTGGCTGACGTGGCCGTTGCCGTCAATCCTAATGATTCAAGGTATTTTGGTCCTTAAATTCTACATACATAAGATAAGAAACGATAGAACGCTATCTGCTGTGACATACTCCTTGCGGATCATCCACGTTCATACATCAAAAGCCCAAGCACGAGCGCGCGGTATAAACGTAACGTAAATACGTCGATTTCAAAACTGAAATACCCTGTTGGACACATAAAATAGTTTATGTCCAACAGGTGGACATACAATATTTTTTATTTATTCATACAAGGTGTTGTTTTGCATCCTCGTCAAAATTCAAGATGTTGTCACAAAAGGCATAAATAATCAATTCAAATTACGGTACCTAGTTAATCCATATCCATACTATCCATACTTCCATACTAATATTATAAATGCGAATGTCACTCTGTTTGTTTGTATGTATGTTTGTTTGTTTGTTTGTTACCTTTTCACGACTAAACGGCTGATCGGATCTTAATGAAATTTGGCAAGACGATAGATTTCAACCTGGGGAAGGACATAGGCTATATATCATCACGCTACGACCAATAGAAGCGGAGCAGCAATGAAAAATGTTGCGAAAACGGGGAAAATGTGACGCAGACGAAGTTGCGCGGGACAGCTAGTTATTAATAACTACTGATTATTTTGGTTGTTTAAGTTATGTCAGTATTACAGAATAACCCCCTTAACATGGTTTAGGGAATTATAAATTATCGAACAAACGTTTGAGATTGTTTGTATGTGTGAATTCACGGTTATAGGCAGAGGATCAGACGGGCCGCGTTTAAAACACGGGTGGTTCACCCTTACCGATTTCCGAAAACAAGAGAAAAATAAAAATTTGCCACTCATTTTATTATTGAATTCCGGTCGAGAATCATTAGCATAGTTACCTCCTTGAATTTGACGAGGATGCAAAACAACACATTGTATATCTGTGAATGATACTGATTTTGCTTGTTGCAAATAAATTCACTGAAATACTTGTATGATGATTTTGTATTTTCGATTCAAAAATCGACGTATTTACGATGCGTTTACACCACGTGTTTGATAAAGGGCCTTTGGTCTTACGCACGCCGGTAGCGATTACTACGCACCTGGCCTTTATAAAGAAGCTCATCCCTCAAAAAGAAAAATATCAAATAGTTTTTTTTTTATATTATCAATAGGCTCGCGCTTGACCACTATCTCACTTGATGATAAGCGATGATGTGGTCGACGGTGAAAAAGGCTTGCCTTGAAAAAACCTATTCACTCTGGACTTAAAGACCCCTAAATTGTAGCTATCGGGAAACACAGACTCGGCAAGGAATTCCACTCCTTAGCGGTACGCATGCCAAACTTGGAAATTTACCCAGAGAGTAAAAAGAAAAATAAGGTCATGCCAACGGAGCATGGAAAGGAGTATCATGAAGATACGAAAAATACAAAAGATACCACATACTCATATAAGACTAAAAACGAAAGTTATAGACGCTCTCAACTATTCGCAAAAACTGAAATGGCGATGGGCTGGACATATAGCTAGACTCAACGACGACCGCTGGACTACAAGGGTGACGTCATGGCCAGGCCCATCAGGACAAAGGAAAAGAGGAAGACCTATAACACGCTGGGCGGATGAAATTGTACAGATCGCAGGTACTAGCTGGATGCGAACAGCAAAAGATAGAGACCGCTGCTTATCTCTGGAGGAGGCCTTCACCTTCTACTAAGAGGGGTTCTTGCTAAAATTACAAATTCAAATCTTAAATTTTATAATTCTTAAAAACTACATTCACATAATAAATAAATATCTACTCTAATAAATAAATAATAATTACAAATTCTATGTTATTCCAATAATTGTTGAAGACGAATTTATGATTGTGAACTGTTATAATACGAATTTATGATTGCGAATTGTTATAATATTAATTTAAGATTGCATGCATGTTATTCTTACTAATTATTTTGTATTGCAAGAAATAAAAGGCTTTTTATTTTATTTTATTATTATTTATAGCGGTACGCATAATAAAAGTATTCCCTAAACGTTTAGTGCGTATAGGTGGAATGTCCACCATGTACCTATGGTGCATCGCCGTACGTCTGGTAGTCCGATGATGAAACGGGCTAGACGGAATTGATCATGCAATTCCAAAAATTAAATTCCATTAATTTTTTTCGTGAAGATCTTTGCTGAAAACTTTGCGCGCGAGGTGTCGCTAAGCATTTTGTCTGGTCGCCGATCGGTCGCTTTTCATTCAAGATGACTTTGAAATTATTGTGCACTGTTTCTTACTATATTCTGTTTGACAGGTACAAGCACCTGATTGGTAAAAAGGTGGTGCATCCGTTCATCAGCCGGAAGTTGCCGATCATAGCCGACGAATACGTCGACATTAACTTTGGAACCGGTTAGTATATAACTTACGTAGGGCAAGATTTCGCTGTGAAGTTAGTTTCTTATAGGTTTTTAAAGTGAAACTTTTATAATATCGTCTCAAACTTTTTCGTCTGTGTGTTGCATGTCGCGTGACGCTCGGCCGCGGAGTAGGGATAAAGTGAAAAGCGTGGGAAAGAGACGGAGCTATACAGGATGTCTAGCACCATCTCTTTCCCACACTGGAAAAGCATTAAAACAGTAATGTTTTAAGAAGTCATGGTATGCCAACTGTACTATAATCTGGTACTAACAACCCTCTACAGTCCGGTGACCATTCAAGCTATACAAAACCAGTTTATGCTGATCTCTCATTGAACGATAAATCTATACAAATTTAGGCCATGTTATACTGGATATGTATAACTTGGTCTGTCGCCCGTGTACAAAGCACTCATTCATTACCCTCTTCAAGTATTTATTTTTGTCAAGAGGAGTTCGTGGCTAAATGTTACCAGCCGCACGCGCCGATCTTTAAGGTTAAGCCGTGCTTGCCGAGGTTGGTCCGTGGATGGATGACCATAATTACATACCGAGTTTCCTCCATGCCTCGGAGAGCACGTTAAGCCGCGCAGCACGTTGGTCCCGGCTGTCATTTGTAGATCTTTGACAGTCGTTACGAGTAGTCAGAAGCAAAAAGTCTGACATCCAGTCTTACCAAGGAGTATCGTATTACCCAGTTACTGGGTTGTGGAGGTCAGCTAGGCTGTCGCTTCATGTAAAATACTGGTACTCAGCTGCATCCGGTTAGACTGGAAGCCGACCTTAAGATAGTTTGGGAAATGGCTAGGCAGATGATGATGTAAAGTCCGTGAAGCTACAGTCCCAGTCTCAAGGCATAATAACTTATGAAAGTATTGTACAGTACGTCTACCATGAGTTGTCATAGTTAGATCGCTTGACGTAACTGCAATAGTTCCGTCAATACGCAAATACTATAGTTAGCTTTTTCAATGGTACCATGAGCTGTGTTGGTGCTAAGCTACCAAATTCTAAGCAAATGAAGCCCAAACTACAGTCGCTGTAGTTTAGTTTACTACTCGATGACGTAGGATAGATAACTATAGTGACTCATACTGCCGAATACTGCGCATTTTAGTACCCAACTATCCGCTAGAGGCGCTGTAAAAGTTTTCATACATTTTTTTAACTACAGACGCTAGCGAATATAGATTGTTAAAACTCATGGTAGAAGTACTGTGTTGTACTGTTGTTGTTGTGTTGTTGTAGTTGTATTTATTATTGTCACTTCTCAAACAGGCGCGGTGAAGATTTCGACAGCCCACGACGTGAATGACTATGAGCTCGCCAAACGTCACAATCTGCCCTACATCAACATCTTTGATGATGAAGGGAAGATGCTGCCCAACTGTGGCGCTTTCACCGTAAGTTCTTGAAACTGTTTAAATAAAAAATCCAGTCAAGAGATACTCTTTGACTTCTGAATCCATTGAATTTTTGCATTATCATACTTTTAACTGATGGGTTTAAATGTATGTAAACGCGCCTACGAAACGGGAGGTAGTGTAGGCCAAAGTTAAAAAAAAATAACAATAGTAAAGACCTCACTTCCCATCGGGACGATACCCGCAGCTGGCGCCGGCATTAGTCCGGCACGCATTGGATCCCGCTGCCCCCCGACGCAAGTGTGGTGTGGTTTAATAGTCTGACAGACCCGTCTGTCTCTCCAGGGCCATCCACTGAGGATTTCCAAATCGAGAAAAATAAAGGCTCTATTCTCACGGTTTTTACGACATGACAAATCATTGAATTTCTTTATTACATGCATGTTTAATATTAATCAATTGTACAAACCTATCGGAATAATTTCCCTAAATGATAGTGAATACTGCATCAAAATCTGTTGTGCAGTTTAAAATAAGTTTGGGGTCACACTGACAGAATTAAAAAGCGTTATTTTTCTTTAAATGTGTCTTCATAATGTTCATACAGCTTCTGGGCTTGTACAAAAGTACCGCTACTAGCTAGCTGTACTATTGAGCCCTATTATGATGTTCGTACACAGGGTATGAAGCGCTACGACGTACGCCGCGCGATGCCCAAGGCGCTGGAGAATGGCAACCTGTACAAGGAGACGAAGGAACACGCCATGGTGGTGCCGCTCTGCAGCCGCTCCAAGGACGTCGTGGAACCCATGCTGAAGCCGCAGTGGTGAGTACCAAGCCCCAAGTCACTGGTAATATTTTAACTACGAAAACCGACCTTGCTGCTACGGCATTCAGACACTTTTCATTTAACTGCCAGGATGCATGATTGCCTGAACTTATAGTGAGGGAGTGGCCACACTTAACTTCGCAGAATTAGCTTGAGCCGATCAGTGACAGCTTAATATAAATAAAATAATTATAAAAAATAATAAAACTTAATTAAAAAAGTATTATTTATAACTAATATCCATGGAATAAAAGCGATAAACACGTGATTGACTCGAACGACGGGACTCGACACCGCCTCGGACTGTTCGCTTTTATTTGATAGACATAAAGCTCTATCTGGTCGGTTTAAGCTGATCCTCGTCGTTCAAGCGTCTTTAAAAACATTTCAATGAAGATTTTTGTTACATTATATCATTACATATCATCACTCCTGGAATCCTCAAAGGTTAGGTAGGTACAATAATACACCCACATTTCGCCAGTTATGTTTAAGTTCCATGTATGTATAGAACTTTTGTTAGGGTGTGTTATAGGTTCTATATAATCTAACTAATATTATAAATGCGAAAGTTTGTGAGGATGGATGGATGGATGGATGGATGTTTCTTACTCTTTCACGCAAAAACTACTGAATGGATTTGGATGAAATTTGGCACACGGGTAATTTATAACCTGGATTAACACATAGGATACTTTTTATTCCGATAGTATGTTCCCGTGGGACAATTATCGAACTACACGCGGGCGACGACACGGGCATAAGCTAGTTTGAAATAAAATGATCATTTAGTACAACACAATGAGTTCAATAATGCGGTTACTATAACTAAACACGGTATATAAACAATGACTATAATTAGGTTAAAATTGACGAGAGTGACGCGGTTTTGTAAAGTGAGGCGAGTAACGCAGTTAGCGGTTATGACCGGCTGTGTGTGGTAGCGTATTTGAACTGCCTCGAACTCGCAGACTGCAACGTCTAGAGTAGTTGAGTTCGCAAGGTGGGTTACATACCACTACACCCGTATGTATATTGCCGTCGACCGCACAAATCCAGACTCAAAAAATGATTAAATGATAATATAACAAGTCAAATAAAAGCTTTTAAAAAGCATCGCCGCTAAAGAGGCTTTTCGATTTATGCTCAAACGTTTGACTAACTTTATTTGATGTCGCTTTGCGCTGCGTACCTTTAACCCTAAACGGATTCTCATCTGTTCTCATAACCCAAATCTAAACCTGCAGGTACATAAAATGTGACAAAATGGCTGCCGAAGCAATCAAGGCAGTAAAAACTGGTGAGCTGAAGATTATCCCCGACGTCCATGAGAAGACCTGGTACCATTGGATGGAGGGCATCCGTGATTGGTGCATCTCCAGGCAACTGTGGTGGGGCCATCGGATACCTGCGTATAGGGTGACGCTGCCTGAATCAGAGGTGAGAAAGATGAAGTCAAGATGTGGCTGAAGAAAATGATAGGAATCTTTTGTGTCGGAGGTCACTTTGTCCTTATGATAGAAATCATAACTTTTTTAGCTAGGAACTAGTTTGAAACGGTGAACAGGCTTTTGCAATTTATAGGATAGAAAATGTAATTGAAAAGAAAAGCTTCATTTATCAAACGTGAAGCTTTTAATAAGGGATATTCATTACTACACTACATAGACCACAGTTTTTATTTTCAAGGATTTGGTTGGCTATCATTTACACAAAAAAAAAACGGGTTATTATGAATTTTCATGGTAAATACCCCGATTTTAGTGTTAATGATAGCATTAGTGACAAAGTTAGTTTAAAAAAAAATAGTAGAGAGTTCCAGAGAATAGGTCCGTTTGGTACTCATACTGAAGTTACATGATAAAAATATATGAAAGGTTAAAATAGTTTTGTCATCAAATCGACTAAACACTTCTATCTCAACTTCCTTGGTGCTACCAAGGATTTCTGCGAAGCTGATGGTTCTCACGTGAGCAAGACAGCACCGCGGCGGCGCCACACGCGCTCCGGCCGCAAGAAGTCGCGCCGCATCCGCGCGCGTCACCTGACGGAATCCGCCGCGGACGGCAGCGGTACAGCTGTATGTCGCTGCATACGCGTGGATGTAGTCGCTTTGTGGTTCATTTGCATGGCGTTTTGTGTACACTGTTTTTTTTTAGATTGGTTTGTTTAACATTTTCGCTGCTAAACTCAAACAATACATTTATACTAGTATGCGCGTTATCTAAAGCTCCGCTACGGGATGTGAGCACACGAACGAATTATTGCTCGACCAATATGCTGGGTATTTAGCACCGAAAGTGTTAATTTTGTAATAAAAATGTGGTTTTAGTAGAGTCACAGCAATCTTTTAGCCAGAAACATAGTACATAAGATTTTCATCATTTAAATACTCTACATCTGTCACAATTAACTTGTTTCAAAATATTTGTAAAAGAACTGCTTTATTTTAAGTTTTTACTCCATGGTAATGTCCATTTTTATAATTGTTTTACTCATTACAAAATAATATTTAACTACCTAAATGTAATGCTTCACTGTGATAAAAACAATAATTTTAAATGTTTAATGACCCATTTTAAAATATGGATATTTTAACAAATTCGATGACCATTCTAATATTAAAAAAAAACTCACATCAACAACATTATCACCCATAATCTAAAAGCCTTCCAAATTCCATTTTTAAACTAAGTCGACCGTTGTTGTCATGGCAACAGGTGAAAACATCCACCAAATCGTATACATAGAATTTCTTGGCCGCAATTAGCGGATGTTCGAATAAGGTACCTCCTCTAGCTATCTATCTTTGTCAAACCCATAGTTGCATTCTGCTTCAATCAAAGCTTAAGACGTCATTTGTCACTATAATCAATGTTAAAGATTTATATAATTCATAGTTTTCCGGTACTTCAAATTTGACAGATGCAAAGTACGAGTTTACATGTCAATTTATGAACAAAGAGGGCGGAATGTAGGCGTGGTTAGTCCGACTTAAGTTCAGTTCATGACTAAAAATACCATGTATGTGTGACAAATAACATCAATCATTTAATCAAACTCATACTTTCTTAATAATTAGGCTAGCATGGAGTTTTGTTATAGTGATTTTTTAATATGTTAAGTTTTTTTTAAAGATTGTTTGTTGATGTATGCACATTTTAGACTTCTATGCTGGTTTATTTTTTTCCTTATTTTTTGTTGATAAGCATTTTTTTTTACCTTATATGCTCGATATTTTTTTTTGTCACATACAAGGTGTAAACAGACGCTTCACGAAGCCGTCAATGTCAAATAATACTGTACATTGCATAAGTAAACCTACGGAAAAATATAAAAATCTCGTTTTACGTTAAATCTCAATGTAACTTAGCAGTTAGCACTCAAAACATTGTGATGATAGATGCATTGAATAGTAAACGGCTCATGGGGGTATTTCAAGTAAATTTGCAACCTACAAAACTAGTAATTTTTTTTTAAAGTTGTAAATGTCGGAACTTTGACCTCCAATATCTCCGTAACTAGAAGGTTCCCAGTTACAGCCCACAACAAAAGAATAAACGCAATGCAATCGGGGAAAATAAGTGCCTTCCGACCCTTTATAATACCGTACTGTGTTAATTTTGCATGTAAAGTAATGTAGATAATTTTTCTTTCGTAGCCAAATCGGAGCTAAAGCCGTCTTATCGTTCAATACAGTCTACAAATATATACCATCCGCACTTCCCTGTCAATGTCAATCGAGTCGAGTGTGAAAAGATCCATGTAGCCATGTAGCATGTTGTTTCCGCCATTGCTTTTTTTTTCTGGACCAAACCTGGAAACGTTTTTGTTACAGAGATATTGGAAGCCAGAATTCCAACTTTTTCACAAGTTTTTTATGCAATAACTTTACTTTACATACTTCCACGAACTCCATACATTTCCATGCATCCACCAGCACATTGAGTCCTACTATAAACCATGATATTTCACGCCAAAAAAAACTTAGATGTACAGATTGCTTCGTAGACGTCTTCCTGAAAAGTCCGTTTACATTGTCTGCACTTCGGTCCTATACGATGCCATAAACTAAATCCCTTTTTCTTCTTCTAGAACAAAGACCAAGAGCTCTGGGTATCCGCTCACACAGAAGAGAAGGCGCTCGCCAAAGCGGCTGTAAAGTACAACGTTCCTGCCGCTGACATTAAGCTAACGAGGGATGAAGATGTGCTCGACACCTGGTTCTCGTCCGGACTGTTCACTTTTTCTATATTTGGGTGGCCGGATCAGACTGACGATTTGCAGGTACCTATGTGATTTAAAGAATGTAGCAGATTTGTATATCCACTTGGTTACATATTACGATATCTAAACGTATCTATACATACATACAAATAAATAAAATTGAAGTGTCTGTTTGTAATATTAAAATAACCGCTTTTTACTACAATTCAATACACATATAGTTGATGTAATAAGGAGTAACTTAAGCTACTTCTATTTTAGAAAATTCTAATTACGGACGAAGTCGCGGGCACAGCTAGTGTGATTTAAATAATGTAGTAGAATTGTATATCTACTTGGTTACATATTACGATATCTATCGAGTCGATTCAAGTCAAATGAAATGAAATTATTTTTATTTCTCATAATATGCCTACACGGGCGGGCACTTATAAAACGTCGACTAAAAGGTGCTGTAGACTTCTAATATTTTCTATAAATAACTGATAATTTCGACAGGCCTTCTACCCGGGAACACTGCTGGAAACTGGACACGACATCTTATTCTTCTGGGTGGCGAGAATGGTGTTCTTCGGACAACGGTTACTTGGGAAACTACCATTCAAGTAAGTTAAATGTTACTTTATCATTTTGTTGATAGAGTCCAAAATTTGTTGTGTTTTAGGGTTCCGTACCTAAAGGGTCAAACGGGACCCTATTACTGAGTCGTCGCTGTCCGTCCGTCTGTCCGTCTGTTACCAGGCTGTATCTCATGAACCGTGATAGTTAGCCAGTTGAAATTTCAACAAATTATGAATTTCTGTTGCTGCTATAACAAAAAATACAAAAAACAGAATAAAATAAATATTTAAGGGGCTCTCATACAAAAAAAGTTATTGTTTTTATAAATAATGGTACGGAACCCTTCGTGAGCGAGTCCGACTCGCACTTGGCCGGTTTTTTTCGAGTATTATGTTCCTTTCGCTCGCACTGGCCCACTTTCTCTCACAGAGAGGAAACTGTGAGAGTAAGCGGGACAGTGCGAGTTGGTGGACATGGCGATATCCTCACAATTATCACAGTAATAGGAAAACTTTACACACATCATCTGCCAAGTCTTTTCGGTCGGCTTCCAGTCTAATCGGAAGCAGCTAAGTAACAGTATTTTACATGTAGCGACAGCTTATCTGACCATCACAACCCAGTTTATACTGGGCTACACGATACCCCTGGTAAGACTGGTCGTCAGACTTTCGGGCCACTGACTACCTGTAACAGCTGTAAACGATCTGCAAAGATCTACAAATAGCAGCCAGTGCCAACGGCTTAACGTGTTTTCTGAGGCACGGAGGAAACTTCGTACGTGGTCACTCTTCCACGGAGCAACCGAGGCAAACACAGCTTAACCTAAAGATTACCTGAAACCTTCACAAACACACACACACACACACACACACACACACACACAAACTCACACCTTTTCCCATGGGGGTACGCAGAAACTATAGAACGCCACACAATCCTTACATACTCCTTCCGCCTCATATAAAATCTAACTCCATCATTCTTCCACAGAGAAATCTACTTACACCCAATGGTCCGCGACGCCCACGGTCGTAAGATGTCCAAGTCCTTAGGCAACGTCATCGACCCAGTGGACGTGGTGCGAGGTGTTACGCTAGACACCCTCCACGAACAGCTGGAGGACTCCAACCTGGACCCTAAGGAGGTGGAGAGAGCTAAGCAGGGACAGAAGCAGGACTATCCTAATGGGATACCGGAGTGTGGGACTGATGCGCTCAGGTGGGCTTTCTGTTGTTGTCATGTTATTTTATTTGGTTGGTATTTTTGAAGTGAAACTTCTTATGCGACTTCCAACAAGTTTAACGCTACCATGGAGGGGGAATATTTTCTAAAACTCACTAAGAGATGGCAGTATTACAAGATTTGTGACTTCGTAGTTCTACTAGGTACGCAAGACGGCGTGCAAGCAGTCATGCATTCGACTCTTCGGTGTGACCAGCCTTCGCTCAATTTCCATGAGTAGAATAACCTCGATAAAGTTATGTAATAAAAATAATACGACAAGAAAACAACAAAATATTATTTAGAAGCTCAATGAAATAACGAGAGTGAATGCGTGGCACTCGAACGCATACGTGTAGTATTACGAAGTTTCACTTCTTCCGCGCGGAGGGACGCACTTTTTTTTTTTTTTTTTTAACTACTTTCAATGTGTGATTAGTCTGTGACACTGCTATTTCGTAATCAAGAAAATATCGTTTTTTTTTTATTTAAACTGGTATGTATTTTGTTTTTTTTTTTCTTAATGTATTAAAGAGCGTCATCTCTGTCACTTTCTCAAACTCGATAACATATTAAAGCCTTGATTGCACAAATGTGAAGACTAGCGGACTTACGAATCACGTGAGAGACGGGACCCGAAATGTGAATTTCAACCAATCTATTTTTTTACCGAGTGGTTAGTGCTTAACCTAATTTCAGAGTTTTTATGCCGCCCATGGGGCTCTGACTTGTCTTTACATGCCGTCGCGAAATATCTCTCAGGCATGCTGGTTTCCTTACAACATTTTCCTTCACCAAAGCAAGCGATAATTATACAATACGCACATCAATCCGAAAAATCAGGGGAACGAACTTTAGACTTATGGTTATGACTTAGCAATACGACGGTTACACCACGGTGTTGTACTTCGTAGCACGACCATGAACGCATTCATTATAACTTTAGATGGTTATAAAATCCTTTTTAACCCACGACCAAAAAAGAGGGGTGTTATAAGTTTGACGTGTGTATCTGTGTATCTGTGTGTCTGTCTGTGGCATCGTAGCTCCCAAACGGATGAAGCGATTTTGATAAAATTGGTGTCATTTGAAAGGTATTTTAATCGAGAGTGTTCTTAGCTATGTTTCGAGAAAATCTGCTCAGCCGTTTGAAGCTCATCACCTCTTTTCTAGTTGATGAAGGGATTTAAACAACTTCTACGGTTCTAGTTGATTGGAAATTTGAATTCTTGTCACTTTCTCACCATGGGCATCGCCCCCACACTGCACACCCCCCCTCCCCCCTATAAGCTCAAGTTTTTTTTTTTTAATTCATATCTTTCCTTGTTTTCGTTAATAAGCGAGAAGAGGCGCAACACCAAAAAAAGTGGAAGGTTAAGGCTAAGAAAAAATAATTTAAGTTTAAAAAGCATGAAATAAAAATTAAATTAAAATTTTAAAAAACCCCCGACGGACAAAACCTCTAAAAAACCAAAAATAAAATTAATCCAAGCGTCGTAGCGTCGGGGGACCGCTAAGTAGACCGCTTAGTACATAAAAATATATATACAAACGACGCTTTTTTAGAGGTTTTGTCCGTCGGGGGTTTTTTTAAATTTTAATTTAATTTTTATTTCATGCTTTTTTTATTTATACTATTTTATTTTAAACCACTAATTACAAATGTTATACCTATCAACTATCGTAAATATGCAGGTCGTTCTGAGAAGGAATCTTCCCAGCACGAACACGTACACGTCGACCACTTATCTAACAATTTACGACAATTTACCAGTAATGAAATGGGAGCACATAATGAGTACAAGTTTATAGGCATGCTCTCGTTTCATCAACTTTTATTTCAGCTAGAATTTTTAACGTGGTCAACGACCTATTTACGATGATTGATAGGTATAAAAATTCTAATTAGTGGTATAAAATAGTATAAATTAAAAGAATTTTATTACCATCTAAAGTTATAATGAATGCGTTCATGGTCGTGCTACAAAGTACAACACACACCACGAGGGTATCACTGCTGAGCCAACGCCAACTAATGTGATTGGTCGATTACCGCAACTTTTCTCTCTGGTCCACTCGTCTCTGCGTTGGTTGAAACCGGGCCTCACTGCAATAATGTATTTCTCCCAGGTTCGCTCTGTGCGCGATGACTCAAGGCCGCGACCTGAACCTGGACATCTTGCGCGTGCAGGGCTACCGGTTCTTCTGCAACAAGCTCTGGAACGCCACCAAGTTCGCGCTGCTGTACTTCCCTAAGGACACCGTGTATGAGGTCAGTATCCGGTGGTCTCTTAGCTGCCACGGTTTATTTTAATTACTTTATTTTTAATTACTGATTTGATCTTTTACTCTGGACGCTCTTAACTTGCCCGTATTTCTACATTGTTCTCACATATTTGTAACTTTTAACATGAATGATGTAACCAAGATTTTGTAACATATTTTGATTTAAAAGAGTGTCCATGGAGTTTCTTGCCCGTTCTTCTCCATAGAGATCTACGCTACGGAATGGGCAACAACAGTACTTTCATAAGTTATTATGCCTTGTGACTGGGACTGTAGCTTCGCGTTTTATTTTGTTTTTTTGACTTTCAAAAGTGCCTGTAAAGGTCTAATTGAAATAAATGCTTTGACTTTGACTTTGTCACCATGAGATCGCACGACAATAGTAGGTCGAGTTACGGTAAATTACGGCAGGCTCCACGCTAGCGGTAAGGAAACCAGTATAGGCGGACCTGTAATTCTTTTGAAACTACGTACTTTGCTAGACCAGCACAAAGTCAAACGTGCGACTTACTTTACCGTGACAATTCAAAAAGCTTATGGTTCAATCGTTTATTATCTTGAAGTGCTTATGATTGCAGGGTTTGCCTGTATTTAACATTAATATTTACACTTAACATCGTCCATTGCAGGACATGCACCTTTGAAACACACCAAAGAACATTGTATAATTTGCGCAAAATATAATATTTGTCATTATTTTGAGCTCTATTTGTCATTATTTCGATCTTATTTGTCATTATTTTTATCTGTATTTGTCATATTTTTATCTCTATTTGTCATTATTTCAATCTCTATTTGTCATTATTTTGATCCTCAGGTGCACACACCGACCCTACCTTCAGACCTGGCCCCGATGGACCGCTGGATGCTGTCGCGTCTCTCTCTCGCAGTCAACAAAGTGAACGCTGGCTTTTCTTCCTACGAGTTTCCGTCGGCCACCACGCACTGTTACAACCTGTGGCTCTACGACCTCTGTGATGTGTATCTGGTAAGTTTTTCTTTTTACAGGTGTGTAGCGGCACTAGAAAATTTACGAAAAAATTGACGTTAGCAACATACAACAAAAAGTACTACAGCGCCGTCTATGACACACTTTATACTAACATCAAATTCCTACATCGTGCAAGTAAAATTTATCGGCGACTTAAGACTATACGGGGTTTAAAGTACACCGACGCAAAAACGCTTACGACACACTTAGGTTATCATTAAGAAAAAAAATCTGCTGTTTCCTAAAAAACACGGTCAAAATGTATGGAACAGCTGATTTTTTTAGGGTTTCGTACCCAAAGTGTCAAACGGGACCTTATTACTGAGACTTCGCTGTCCGTCTGTCTGTCACCAGGCTGTAATCTCATGAACCGTGATAGTTAGCCAATTGAAATTTCTACAGATTATGTATTTCTGTTGATGCTATAACAACAAATACTAAAAACAGAATAAAATAAATGATTAAGGGATCTCCCAAACAAAAAAATGATTTTTTGCTCGTTTGTATAAATACTGGTACGGAACCCTTCGTGCGCGAGTCCGACTCGCACATGGCCGGTTTTTTTTATTAATTACCTATGAAAAAAAAATCTATGAGTGGGAGGGTTCAGAATGATGCACTGGGTACGTAGTAAGCGTTTTCGCGTCGCTGCCCCTTACACCCCGTATAGGGAGTATACCTGACAACCACTGTCAAACAGTTGCCCACCTGACATCACACCCTTCCGGACGGAGGATCCTCCCTTTTCTATGGAGTACCGAGGAACTTTAGTTATCTAGCGGAACAATTTTTTGTCGTTGTAGTTAAAGTTACATCAGTCACCTTCATTATTGTAAAGAAATAAAGATACAAGATTTTAAAGAAAACTGTGAAAAGCAAGTTTGAACTGGTTCTAAATTTACCAACCATTAATGTTATATGCAATTTCTATGCAGATGTTTTTTTTTCATTTTTTTTTTTTTTTCAGTTTTTATTATATTACATTTGTACATTATTAACAAACTACAAATAGATATAAAATAAAATATGTACAAGGATACATTTGAATAGTTTAAAATTGACAGTGCTTTTATATCGTAGCAGTAAGGCAATATTTAATTATTAAAGTATTACCTATCCACCGTGGTCTAACCACTGAATTAACGACGACTATTCTTACTTGACGATACTGTATCATGGGTGTACGTAATGTGTTTCTTTCGTCTTCTTCCTCAGGAATACCTCAAACCAGTGTTCGCGTCCGGTACAGAGGCGGAACAGGCGGCCGCGCGTCGCACTCTCTACACAACCCTGGAGTTCGGGCTGAAGCTGCTGAGTCCCTTCATGCCGTTTGTGACTGAGGAGCTGTTCCAGCGCCTGCCCAGGAAGAACACCAGCTGCCCGTCCATCTGTGTGGCGCCCTATCCTACTGTGAGTCACTTACTCACCAAATTTCATTCGTAATATGTTTTAGAATTTATATAGGTTTACAAAAACTAAACTTTCACTCCGAAATCATCAAATATTGTGACATTCCTATATTTCGATGCTGTTCCAATCCAGTGTTAAGTATGCTCAAAAGAAACATGTCGGCGCCATAGTACAACACACACCACAAAGCGTGGTGAAATTGCGAGTGTGTTTTGCCGTGACATTGTATCGAGTTACAGTAGTGCGCGTAGCAAAAGACTAAGAAAGAGGGGAGAGAGATTTGGATGCTCCTCCAATAAAAAAGTACCCTGCGGCATGATCCCGAAAGCTGAAAATCTCCGTACGTACGTTAAGTCAACCTTCCGACGGACGCTTTTTTAACGCGTTCGGAAATGTTGATGCTTGTTCATATTCAAACATGTGTTTTTTTAAACATACAGGAATTCAGTAAACTACTGATACAAGTATTCAATATTGATTTCCCTTGCCTATAATGGCTATATGCCATTTTTTTTTGTTTGAAATAAATGTTTTCTTTAAGTGAAACTTCTTATGCGACTTTGAACAAGTTTGCGTTAAACGTTTAACGCTGCCATGGAGGGCACAGGAACGCATGCGTGTAGTATTACGAAGTTTCACTTCTGCGCGGAGGGACTCCACGCACAATTTTTTATTGTAACTATAAACTGTCCATTTAATCCACTCCATTAGCACCTCTTTTGTGCATCTTCTTATATAATAAAACTTCTTTCAATTTCCCAGGACGCTGACACCCCCTGGCGATCAGAAGACCTAGAATCTAAAGTGGACATTGTCCTGAAAATGGTACATCTTATAAGGTCTACTCGCTCGGAGTACAACATTACCAATAAGCAGAAGACGACGGTTCACCTCATCATTCCGGAGTTATGGGTAAAATGATAGAGAGATTTTATTATTGACTCTCCGAATCAGCACTTTTTAAACGTTATTATACGTAATACAGCCCCAAAACCTAACCTTCACAACTGCCTAGTGTTTGAGCGATGACACATGTTTTGGCACAACTAACCGAGCGGCAAAATCGAAAATCTAATACTAACAATAAAGCTTAAGGGTTTGTTTGCTTGAACGCGCTAATCTCAGGAACAACTTGTCCGATTTGAAAAATTCTTTCAATGTTAGATAGCCTATTTATTGAGGATACCTATAAATCAAATCAAATCGAAATCATTTATTTTAAGTAGGCTAGTTACAGGCACTTTTGAATAGTCGAAAAACAATAAAAATGAAGAAATGAATTCAACTCAACCATTTTGAAGAGAACTAAATATCATCACGCTACGACAAATAGGAGCGGAGCAGCAATGAAAAATGTTGCGAAAACGGGAAAATGTGTCGCAGACGAAGTTGCGCGGGACAGCTAGTCTTTAAATAAACATAATTATCATCTCGCCGAGAGCAGCGGTGGCCCAAGTGGTGGCAGCCCCGACTTACGAGCAGTAAGCCGTGGGTTCGAACCCAGGCAGGCGCATTACTTTGTGTACTTTATTTCATCGCCGCTGCCCTCAAAAACGGTGAAGGAAAACATCGTGAGGAAACCGGCATGTCCTAGAACTAAAAATTCGAAGACATGTGACATCTACCAACCCGCACTGGGCCCGCGTGGTGGATTACAGCCCACTCCCTCTCATAGAGAGGAGGCCTGCGTCCCAGCAGTGGGAACATAATAGGCTAATGATGATGATGATGATCATCTCGCCTGTAATCCCCGAAGGGTTAGGTGAACCTAATAATACAAACACATTTCGTCAGTTACGTTGAAGTCGCATGTAATAGGATGCAAGCCTATTGCCATCAACCGGGCACTAATCCTGTCTGGATTAGTGCTGTTACTGAGAAATTTCTGATGGCAAACCCAATAACACTTTTCCCGACCCGGTAATTGAACCCAGGACCGGCCAAGCAGTCGCGCATGCGACCACCAGACCAACGAGGCAGTTATTTAAATAAAGGGTATAAATATACCCTTAACGATGCACTTAGGGGCTGCGCAAACGTAAACACTTTTTGTTACCGACACGGCACACCATCACTGGTAACCGTAGTTGCCGTGTCCTGTAGCGGCGATCGGACACAGTCGCCGGTCGCTACTTCTAGTCACTGGTAACCGTAGTTGCCGTGTCCTGTAGCGGCGATCGCACACAGTCGCCGGTCGCTACTTCTAGTCACTGGTAACCGTAGTTGCCGTGTCCTGTAGCGGCGATCGGACACAGTCGCCGGTCGCTACTTCTAGTCACTGGTAACCGTAGTTGCCGTGTCCTGTAGCGGCGATCGGACACAGTCGCCGGTCGCTACTTCTAGTCACTGGTAACCGTAGTTGCCGTGTCCTGTAGCGGCGATCGCACACAGTCGCCGGTCGCTACTTCTAGTCACTGGTAACCGTAGTTGCCGTGTCCTGTAGCGGCGATCGGACACAGTCGCCGGTCGCTACTTCTAGTCACTGGTAACCGTAGTTGCCGTGTCCTGTAGCGGCGATCGGACACAGTCGCCGGTCGCTACTTCTAGTCACTGGTAACCGTAGTTGCCGTGTCCTGTAGCGGCGATCGCACACAGTCGCCGGTCGCTACTTCTAGTCACTGGTAACCGTAGTTGCCGTGTCCTGTAGCGGCGATCGGACACAGTCGCCGGTCGCTACTTCTAGTCACTGGTAACCGTAGTTGCCGTGTCCTGTAGCGGCGATCGGACACAGTCGCCGGTCGCTACTTCTAGTCACTGGTAACCGTAGTTGCCGTGTCCTGTAGCGGCGATCGCACACAGTCGCCGGTCGCTACTTCTAGTCACTGGTAACCGTAGTTGCCGTGTCCTGTAGCGGCGATCGGACACAGTCGCCGGTCGCTACTTCTAGTCACTGGTAACCGTAGTTGCCGTGTCCTGTAGCGGCGATCGGACACAGTCGCCGGTCGCTACTTCTAGTCACTGGTAACCGTAGTTGCCGTGTCCTGTAGCGGCGATCGGACACAGTCGCCGGTCGCTACTTCTAGTCACTGGTAACCGTAGTTGCCGTGTCCTGTAGCGGCGATCGGACACAGTCGCCGGTCGCTACTTCTAGTCACTGGTAACCGTAGTTGCCGTGTCCTGTAGCGGCGATCGGCTTCAGTCGCCGGTCGCTACGTCTGGTCACTGGTAACCGTAGTTGCCGTGTCCTGTAGCGGCGATTCAGTCGCAGGTCGCTACTTCTGGTCACTGGTACAATTCGTTGCTTATTTTCGGTTTCACGATAGACGTCGATGAAGAACACCCGCTCGGTGTGCGTGGCTTGTGTAGCACATAAGATACGGACACCAATTGCAAATCGTCCGTTTGCACATTTCCGTACAATAGGGATGGTTACTCATTTTTCTTTATTTGTCCATCGGGTAGATTATTAAAAAGTATTTGATACGTATTTTTTCTTTTTTCACGTAATCTTAAAATAACGGAGATATTTTGAGTTGAAATGGCGCATGACGTCACGGCTCAGTACATTTTATACCTAGTTGTGACGTAGTGAGCCCCCACTCTCCAACTTTAATGCGTTTTAACTAAGTATTTTTTTGTTAACTTGATAAAACAAAAAATACGTATCTAATATTTTTGTATTACCTGATTGACGGACAAAATAGAATTTCGTTTTCTTTACCCAGTCATCATCCCTATTGTAAGGAAATTTGTTAATATTGCTTGTAGACACAAGCAATATTAACAAATTTCCTTTAATGAACTGACGACTTTTAGTTTCCAGTTGCCTATAAGGAACCCTTTTTCATCGGCCACGTCTATGAGGGAAATGAATACAACCGGAAAAAAATAAAGTTTTTTTTCAGAGAGACGCAGATATCGCACTGGTTATATAGAAATCAAATATTCATTAGAAGCTTGCATCCGACATATGACACAAAATTATCCACGTTTGCGTAGCGCCTTATTCTCGTCGTCATTGCGATAGTTTTTTGTTCTGGACTATACCTGGGAACCTTCTAGTTACGGAGATATTGGAGGTCAACGTTACAACTTTTTTTTTATTTATAAATACTAGTTTTGTAGGTTGCAAATTTACTTCAAATACCCCCATGACCCGTTTACTATTCAATGCAATAATTCGCACAATGTTTTGAGAGCGTGAAGTTGAGATTTACCGTATAACGAGATTTTTCACCCAAAAAGAAAAAGTTGTTTCGCAGCAATAATTTTTGCGTAGGGCCACCGAGCATTTTGTATAACAAACTAAGTAAGTTTGATGTGAAGAATGCTTGGTTGACGGCTTCGTGTAGGATTTGTTAACACTTTATAACTTTCGAGAAAAAGCCACTCGGCTTAACTCGAATTGTTCAAAGCGGATCCGAACATCTTGCACGAGCTTTCTGATATAATATGCACGAAGAATGAAAACCGAATACCTACATGTAGTAATAGGGGTATAGCTTGGGTAAAAAAAACGAAATTCTATTTGTTCCGTCAGACAGGTAATACAAAAATATTAGAAACGTATTTTTTGTTTTATCGAAATATTAAAAAATGACTTAGTTAAAACTCATTAAAGTTGGAGAGTGGGGGCTGACTACGTCACAAGTGAGTATAACAATTGCCCACACGTGACGTCATGCGCCATTGCAACTCAATATATCTCCATAATTTTATGACCACGTGAAAAAAGAAAAAATACGTGTCCAATACTTTTTAATAGTCTACCCGACAAACAAAGAAAAAAAATTGTGATTATCCCCTATTGCTTCGGTTAGGCTATAAATACTGCGAAATCGAATGTTATTTGTCTAGATTCATCACCAAATTTATCTTTGCGTAAATACTTTATCCTGGTTTTGTTCTTACAGGAGGAAACCCTGAAAGGTCTGTTCAGGAGTGTGCAGTCTCTAGCCAATAGTGAGCTTTCGGATGAGAAGCCTCCTATTGGATGCTCCATACTGACTGTGTCAGATAGGATTGAAGTACATCTCGTTTTGAAGGTATGTTACGTCACTTAACGATTTTATTCTGCCTTGGGGTGGTCAGGGATACTAAAGTTCTGCAATTATGTTTAAGGCATTTGTTATAGACCAAACTTATAACTGCTATTAATAAATCTAAGGTTTTGCCTGCTACATTTGGAAGTTCAAGGCAACCAAAACTGTTGACTCGGCTCCTTTTGCTAGTCTCGTGACTTCAACTTTATTGTGACGTCTATAGTTATCCTGAACATCCCCACTAGTTACCAGCAACAAAACGTTTTACAAACTTGTGTTGCCAGATCGCAAAATTCACTCACATACCGCAATATTTAAAAAAAATCGTTTTTCCAGGGCCTAATCGATCCCGAAAAAGAGTTAACAAAGCTAGAAAAGAAAAAAGAAGCCCTCTCCCAAACGATTACCAAGTTGCAACAAGCAATGGCTGCCGACGACTACGCAACCAAAGTGCCGGCCGAAGTACAAAAGACAAATTCTGATAAATTAGCGCAATCGCAGGGAGAAATTGAAAGGTTGCAAGCTGCTATGGAAACTTTGAAACTCATGTAAATGAGGAAGAAGGTTGTACCAAGGAACTTATATACTAACTGGAATGGGTACAAGCAACTCAAAAGCTTTCTGAGCGAGACAAACTTCAAGAGTATGTCATCTTTTTCTAACAGGGGATCCATTATTTTGTACTTGCTGGCACCCGACAGAACTTTATTCAAAATTACGGGGTGTAAATCAACTTGTTGGAGCCGACACCTACTTATTAGGGTGGGAAGGGTATAATGTAGGATCACCTACGTGGTAGCAAGGCGTATTCTTTACAATATTTTCATGATACTGTTTTTAGATCGAGAGAATTGTCACCCTAGTCGTAAATTGTAAACAAAGTTATAAGAACTTACCTGAAAAAAGAAATTCCACATCCAGCAAACCCCTCACTATAACACCCCTTCACACAAAACAATTTCGCCATATTTTAAGTGGAATTATTTATTTAAATACAATAAAAAGCACTTGAAGAAGCAAAAATACGAATTCCGCGCGAAAATCTATCGGCCAATTTTTGTATGTAGTGTCACACGATATGTTGCCACTCGAAAATAACTTTATTCATAAATATTTTACAAATAATTGAAATTGATTTATTGATTTTGCAAGAAATGTTTATTTTTATATTTAGAATTTGAATATTAAATTAATCCCGTTTAGCTATCAACTTGATTTGCGATTCCTATTTACTTTTATTTTTTTAAGGAAAGTCATGTCTATCTCGCTCAGTTTAGTAATGCCAAAACAAGATAGACATACAACTTATCGAATCGAAATCGAATCCGAGCGTTTGTGAATAGGGGGCAAGAACCCATTACACCCTCGTAGCTATCTCGCTCTGAAGTTTTTTCTCCCTTTGACATAGAGTACGTATTAATTAAAGTAATATGAACTCTACGTTTTTGAGATAAAGTTCAGTTTTAAACGGTTTTTTAATATTGTTTGTCGACATTCCAGTTAGTATGTAAGTTCCTTGGGTTGTACACAGTGCTGATATTATTCTGCCGTTAGGAAATGTCAAAGTGACAGGAA
The DNA here is from genome assembly GCA_963082945.1 of Cerastis leucographa. Classification (NCBI taxonomy): domain Eukaryota; kingdom Metazoa; phylum Arthropoda; class Insecta; order Lepidoptera; family Noctuidae; genus Cerastis; species Cerastis leucographa. The sequence continues at coordinate 18,075,207 of OY720361.1, read as the reverse complement.
GATGACTGTGACTTTTGATTGCGAGATAGGGATGGAGCTATGCAAAGTAGAGCACCATCTCTTTCTCGCATTGTCAGGATATTTAGTGCAGTGGATAATGATGAGTATAAAATAAAATGGAAAATGATGACAGGGTTTCATTTGCATTGTGTATGAACTGATTAAAACCATTACAATTAGTAGGCGTAACTACCTCGTGAGTCTCTTGTCTACAAAATATGGCGTAAACTTTTATACCTACTGATGATTTTAGTTTTAAATATTAGAATTAAAATTTAGAACCATCCAGTAACTTTAACTGCCAGAAGAGGACCAGTAGTGGCCTTGTACCATTTGTCGGAAATTGCATTTTTATCTACACCCATTGTCTTTAGAAAATTCTAGAAACGTTACCAGTCAAATGACACCAAAGTGTGTTATTGTTCTAAGTGAAATGTCTTTTATTTTATTTATTTTCGCAATAAACTATGCTTAATAAATTACTGCGTATTTTCTTTGTTTCCCATATAAAATAATCTATTTTTCACTAAATTACCCTATTGAAAAAGACGTTATGTGTCGGTAGCAGCACTTGAATTTCGATAACCGACCTTACACCTATGAAAAATAAGTCCTTTAGTTAAATTACATACCAAGGCCGTGCAGGCGACTGTCACGCCATCGATACACAATATCTGGGTAAGTATTCCCAGATACTGTGTATCGCTATTCGCTACCATGCTTTCCACCTTGGTAGCGAATTTAGTGTGCTGAATTCATCAGTATAGCTAATCCACATTTCGTTACGAATGTAATGGCACTGCCTACCCGTCGGCGTCGTGTAAAATATTCAAACGTCATAGATTTCTGAACGACCACAATGACTGCCACTTTTGAGACTAAGACACTGACGTATTGGAGTAGCGTTTCAGCTCACGAATTCCAATAATTTTGAACATGTACAGGCTCTGTTCTTCTCTCTCTTATGAAAAATGTAACTAGCCTACCTGTTGCCAATTTGAAATGTGCCATTATGGGCATTATATCAAATTGTACTGGAACGCAGCTTGAGCTTTTTATTTGTGTCTTCCGTTTTGTGTTTATCTTAACAAGAAAATATTTCCTGAAGAACCTTTGTAAAATCATTAATTACCGACTACTTTGAGGTTGGTAAAAGGCAAGCACCTATTGAGAAGATGGAGTTTCCTACACTTGGTGAACACTGCCAGCATCGGAACTGCAACCAAACCGACTTTCTGCCTCTCCAATGCAAATGTGGCAAGGTATGCTGCCGGGAACATTTCAACGAACACTGCCTGTCTGGTGAATGCGAATTGGCGCCAAAACCCAAGGAAGTTAACCTAAAAAATGATGACCAGATATTTAGATGTTCAGAAAAAGGTTGTAGGAAGGGAAATCTACATGAAATGTTGTGTTCAAAGTGTAATAAACATTATTGTATTGAACATAGGTTTCATCCGTAAGTATGCTACATAATCTACAATATTCTCATGTAACAAAGAGCCCCGACTGGCCCTTTCTCTTGTCATCTCTCTCTTCTCTTGTCATTCCATCATTACCATGTTTCATAATTATTCTTCACCTCATTTTATTTCCTAAACGTCCTTTTGAGTTGACTCTGGAATTTTGTGGTCTAAGTCTTAACTATGCAAGATGTGTCAAGGTTTTTTTGTTTAATTTTTCATTAGCACTTGTCCAGAAATAGATGATGAAACTATGGCAGCCAAGATAGAGCAATTAGAAGCTCCGAGGAGACAGTTCAGAGAGGCTAACAAACATTTACAAGAAAAGGTAGACTACATACTTACTGTCACATTTTTATACATTTATCTCAAAGCTGGCTGGTAGCGAACGCCTTTTGATATTAAGTTGGCCAATGCACGACCAATCAAGCTATACAAAACCAATATATTTAAATTGATTTAGATCTCTCATTGTATGGGAAATATATGCAAAGTGAGGTCATGTTATACTGGAAATGTATTGCTTGCTGTGTCGCCGTGTGTACCATTAATGTACATGAAGTTGATATAAAAAATCATGAATCAAATGCACTGAAGTTCTAAGTGCTCTCTTGGTATCTTTTACAGATCACTGAAAATATCCGCAAGGCACTCCAATCATCAGCTAAAGTGAAGACTGCCTCAAAAATACACCTGATGAGAATAAAACAAAAAGCAGTTGGCCCTAAATCCATCCCACCTTCCGACAGAGTATACTTTGCCATTAAAAAACCTTTAAACATGGAACCCAAACCAATAAGGATTATTCACGAAGAAGGTGGTATCACTAAGTTTGAGTCTGTGACCTTAGATCCGGATTTAAAAGACACTGTGCCAGTATTTATCAGTTCAAAATGGAGTCTAGGTCGTTCTTTAGACAGTATCTGTGATTCTTGTAACATCAAGAATGATAACAACAAAATCAGTTCTGTCAAGCTTCGACTGTTTAGGCAGTTGGACAGTTACTGCATAAGTCCTATAAAGACTGATGCGGAAGTATCGGAGCTGATGAAAGCCGAGGTATTGTTAGAAGGTGACAAATTAGTAGTGGAATATATTGATAGCAATGTGTTGAGTGAGTTAGAAGAGCATGCGCAGTTGTTCTTAAGTTGATTAAGGTGTAAATAAATATTTGTAGATGTACCTTTGAGTTTTATATTGTTAGTTTTTCTACTTAGTCACGAGCCTATGGAGCATGAGACAGGTGGATACAATATGATTTAAAAATAGCATGTTGTTTTGAGGATTGCAATCCTTAGTTGTATAATATTGAAGGACCAAATACACCAATAAAACACATCATTAAAAATAAATAACCGTATAATAATGTCAACATAACCTAAATTACAACTATACACTTAAAGCGTTACTTCACTACTGTCTTTACACTGTGACTGACTCCTCTGGTATGTGACGGAGTCTACGAGGGGCATCAGCTGCGCAGGCGCTGATTGGTTGGTGTGCGCGGTGGGGGGAGGGGTCGCAGCTAGCTTATACTTCTCCACTAACCAATTACACTGTCCTGTCCGCGCGATCAACGTGATAAAGTCTCTTCGGTACTGTTTCGTCAAAATTGCGTATAGGAACGGGTTTGCACAGGCGTTTAGGGGGTAGAAGAACACTAGGAGCACTTTCCCGTGACTGACGTCGACTAGTGGAACTCCTGCTAGTGCTGTGATGCCGAAGAACGCGACGGGCGCCCAGCAGAGCAAGTCTGTACCTATGAGCAGCGCCATCTTGTTCGCGATCCGTCTCTCAGCCGCTGCGGCTGCCCCCCTCCCGCCATAGCTCTCCCCTCCCCCCAGAGACCTGTATATCTGCACGTAGCAAACAACGATCGTGACCCACGCCAATGCGCTCACCATGAAGATCCCTCCCTGATACACAGCATCTCCCACATCCTTACTCTCAACCGGCAAACATATTGAGGTAGACGAGTAGTCGGACACGCCGACCAGCGGCAAGCCAGCCATTAGGAAGGAGTACAGCCAACCGCCCATCATTATTTTCGCGGCTGCTGACAAAGAGATCCTCCTTTCCAAATAAATTGCATACGTTATCGCGAACCAGCGCTCTAACGTGACTATGGTAAGAGTAATGACGGAAAGCTGTCCAGAAAATACTGATAGGAAGCCAGCGATCTTACAGCCGACTCCGTATTGCCAGTCATAGGCGTAATTGAAGAACTCTCCGTAAGACCTGAGGTCTACCACTGCCAGCATAAAGAGGTAGAGGCCAGTACAGAGGTCAGAGAACGCAAGATGGCACATGAGGAACCTCGGGACGGTAATCTCGGTGTGGTTGGTTAGCAAGACGAGAAGAACGGCAACGTTGCCTACGACTGCGGCTGTGATGACGAACCACACACTCGCTCGCAGCCACGACCAGCCCATCACGTCTTCGCAAGGGTTGAGCGCGTCTGGTGCCGGCGTGCATTCCACCTTCCGTGGGCTGTAAAAAAGAAGACGTATTAGTGGTTTGTCCTGTCCTTTAAATAATATAAGGGATTAGAACACAGATTTAAAACAGACCTATGTATAGACTCAAAAAAAAAAATACAAACATCCGAATTGAGAACCTCCTCCTTTTTTAGAAGTCGGTTAAAAATGCAGCTGCTTGCATTTGATGGGATCACAACTAAACAGGCCCATGAGGTATCTCCTAATCTGCGCCAAACCCTTCGTCTTCCTCATACGGTATGTCTCTGCCAGCATATTTAGGAAAAGTTCGCAATACTCACCTAATACTAAAATTCCCGCACTTTGCCGATATGGTAGCGACTCCCAGGGTGTTGTTGACTGGGTCATGGAACTCGCCCTGGTCGTCTTCGTCCTCCCAGCTGCCGGAGTCAGAGAAGTACTCGTCCATCATGTTCGCGTCATATTCTTCGCTCGTCGTGGCTGTTGATACGTCGTCTTCTAGCGAGTCTCTGGGGAAGGATTTTGTTGTTATTTGATTTGGAAGTGATGTTTCGCGTTAGGAATTATTCGGCTTTCTAGAATTGCTGATAGCTTTTAGTTTGGAAGACATTGATTTTGGAACATCTTTCTTCCCGTGGATACAAAGGTGCTTTGTTTGATAGGTGTGATCCTAAAGGCAGATGTCTGCTATTTTCGAGCTCTGCGATAATGTGAAGAATCTCAAGTTCGAAAAGAATATCAATTATTCTTTGGGTTTTAAGTGGAGAGTTATTGAAAAGTTTGTACTTACGTGGTGATGTTCAAGTTGTTCTGTGGTGGTAAAATCTTGATCGGCTCCAACGATCTGCGCTTTCGAAACCGCGGAATCCTCTGCTGACCTCCGTTCCCGCATTTCTGAACAAAACAATGTGGCATTATAAAAAAAGTAATATTTGCAAGATTAAAAAATGAATGCCTTTTAAAATCTTGGATCAATCAATCCAATTTAAAAGCTTCCATTCGTAGTTTCTTGGAAAAACTCTGTCAAAAATTATATACACCGTGTAAATCACCTCATCACGAAGCCGTCAACCAAGCATTCTGTACATGAAACTAAGTAACTTTACGCAAAAATTATTGCTGGGAAACGATTTTTTTTTTGGGGGGTGTAAAATCATGTTTTGTGGTAGAACTCAATGTAACGCACTCAAAACATTGTGCTGATGGACGGATTGAGTAGTACGGGGGTCGTGGAGGTGTTTAAAGTAAAAATCTTTCATTAAAAACTTGTATTTCAAAAAATACTTGTCAAAAAGTTGGAACTTTGACCCCTAATATCTCCGTAACTAGAAGGTTCCCAGGTATGGTGTAGAACAAAAAAATGATCGCAATGACAGGGAGAACCAGTGCCTTTCGGCTTCGTTAAGAGGTGTTTTACACCCTTTAGCTAGCTGGTGACTACTGACATGGCGACTAGAGGAAGGAAGGACATAATTTAAGGCGTAGATATACGACTTTTAATGATTTTAAATTGAACATCACGCCTAAACTTCTAGTTTTATTTCTTTGAAAAAAATATATGTTATACTAGACAATTTTCTTTATAAATTGATATGTGAAAATGTGAAATTATATTTTTATAACATAGTGTAATTAATTTGTAAATTCATGTCTAATGCGGACAAAAAAACGATAATAACGCAAAAACTATCGGACGTATTTGCATGAAACTTTGACCATCTGAAAGACAATTTAACAACCCATATTTTAGTATACGGGTTTTATATTAATTGTGTTTGATAAATCAAGGTAGGTTGTTTTTCGGAATAATCTTGGTGCGCGTTGAAGCGTTACGCATGCACTTTTACTCGCTCAAGGTCGCGGGCACTTATTGTCGCCTTAAACGATTTTTTTATTTCTGAAAATAAGGCATACTGCGCGGACTCATAATAAGATGGTTGATTTGATTGTCTTTTTCCCCCAATTTTAATTACAACTTCTTGTCTGACGCAAACAGTTAACTCGAGTAGTAATAGTCTGTCTTACCGCTTGCATGAGAGCCACTTGTGTCTCGAAGAGCTTGTGCCGCGTGGGGTTATGTCGCTCGGGGAAGCGGAACGCGCAGCAGTGGAAGTGGTGCGTAAGGTACGCTTTCTGGAGACTCTGGGGGTCGAAACATGGCGTAGATGGGTAAATGATTCATTTGTGGGTAAAATACCCACAAATCGTGTGATAATGAAGTACTGTGAAGACTAAGCACATGACGTAGTTAATATTCGCTGTATGCCTTACTGGTTCGTGGATGTGTGATGTTTAGGACCTTAACTTTAGATTATCAGCCAATGGAAGACATTAAGGTAAACTATAATAATGCCAAAAACGCAGAAATCGTTCGAAAACTTGTCTAATTATGTCCCATAGTCCATCATATTGAAGTCTGCTTCGTCTACTTTAATGATAAGTAGAGGTACAACAGGAAGTATTGGGGCGGTTATGGTGTGCCAATGTTTTGTCAGGGTAGACAAGGCAGGCAGCGGCATTGACTTTTCTGTTCAACAACCTTCTAGGACTCACCTGAAATTCATAAATCGATGGGATATATTTCAGCGAAGGTGTCTTCTCTATTCTAAGTGTTTCTAAATTCTGTAATCCTGCGGTGGGCAGGAAGGTTATAGCGGTGTTACTTAAATCTCTGAAACAATAGCAAGCATAACATAATCAGCATACAAGGTTCTCACTTCTGGGGGGGGGGGGGCTCCCTGTGAGAGCCTGTGGTGGGCCGCAATCCACGGGATCCATGGCGGGTTAGTCTAGGCCAGGCTGAATGACATATCAGATCTGATGTTTTCAACCATCAAAATGTCCTAGAAATTATCGAGTTTCAAAGTCTCAATAGAGGTCCACGTGTGACCTAAACCCTACTCTGATAAATTTTAGTTTTTCCTAAATCATGTACCTACCTATCTAATAATATTACTTAGTTTTGAGGTCGGATTTCCCGTCGGTACTCCAGCTAGTAGTCTTTTCCCGATTCTGCTTTTGCTTTGCTTTTTTAAATAGCTTAGGAACGTACCTACCTATAAAATGCTATACGTGGAACTTACAATTGTCGGAGGAGAAGATTTGACGCGAATGCATTCTCGTCTATATGTTTCAGCTTAGTGTTGCCTCTGAAGCTCCTGAAAAAATAGTACACCGTGAGTTAACAAATCTTTTTTTAGATTATTTAGCATCCAAATATTCAGATTGCCTTAATTACAACTTACAATTTAGAAATCTGTGCATTTTTGAACGCAAATGCAGGAACCTCTTCTAGCAAGTTGTAGTTCAGGGAACTGTTGACAAAAAAAAAAAGAAATAGACTATGGATTACTCACTTATTGCCAATATCGTGCAATTAGTTGCTATGAAAAGGAGTCGAAATTGCTTAAATAATCGCGAGGTAGCTCCAGTCTTGCTTGAGAAATAACGAAGTTTAATCATTCCCCAACTTGACGAGTAGGTACTATCGTACCAAATGACTGAATATAAATATAGGTAAGTAGATGTTTTAGGTAAAAAATACCTGTACGGAGATATTTAAACCAAGATTTAATATACGAACATAAATAATCACATCTCTTTAGCACCTAAAGACAAACAGAACAGTATCGTAGTTACCTACTCATAGAATCCGCATCCACATATATCCGCGTTATATCTAAGAATGTAGGTGCCTAATCGACCTTTCCACATACCTGCCTGGCTGCCGCAATAAAGATAATAATTTTCACTTATGGCTGCAATTACTTGAGCAAACTAATTAAGACTAGATTAGAGATAGCGCAGGATAAGCATCCAGCTATTTGCGAAGATAGAGATAGGTATGGAATGAGAAAATATTTAAATTGTCGAGTTCATAACAGAAAACAGTTTGTTGTCTAGCCGTGAGTCGTAACAAAAACATTCTGATATTTACGAGCGATAGACGGGATAAGGCATTGAAAATCGTAATCCTATGTTGTTTTAAACTGGTTACTATACATACTTAGTAACAATGTAGCGTAGTCGCAGCGTATTCCTGTGTCAAAATCGAAATATTCGGGATATTTTTTTTTTTAACATAAATTGACTTAAAATTACAGTGTCTTTATGCTGTAAACATATAATAGTACATTGTTACCCTAGGGGCCAGTCCCGAGACGTGGTTCCGGGGACGCCAATAGTTCGGGGGACTAAATAAGTCTTTTACCTGAGGTAAACACTGTGCTTTTCATTACGAATACAAGGAAAGTAAAAATAAAAACATGCATTAGCTATAGAAAAAATGAGTAAAAATATAAACAAAACTCGACAACTCGAAAAAACAATGAAGATCGGATTGCCGCTTTCCCGCCTATTGTGTTTATTTTTTTATATATTCAGCCATTATTTTTCATTTTCATCATTGAAAAAATAGTAAATATTTTGCCCAAATCTATTTTATTTTAAAGAAATTGTTGAAACTAAATTAGAATACTTAAAGTTATTTAAAAAATATTTAATCTTTAATCAATACTTAACTTTCAGTAATTTAAATTTTACATCGTGGCTGCCTTCGATCAATAATAGTACTATTGATCGAAGGTGGCTGCGTAGAAAGTTGGAACATGGTTCAATAAAAATGTTAAAATAGAACTAGTTTTTTTTTATAATTTGAAACCTGTCAGTTGAAAGTGATTCTCCCTAGGGCTGAAAAGTATTACTTTCATCCCGCTCCTCAGGCAACTTCAGACCTACTTTCAGAGTATGAGTAATGAAAATCACATTATCTCACTAAACTCCAGAAATACACGCACCTCACCTCAGTAGTTCACTTGATTTTCTTGTTTACCAATATTAAACCTGGTAGGTAAATGACTGTGATTATTTTCAAACATACTTAGTAGCTGGACTTACTAGATTTAAAATTGTCAGTGTGCCTGGCTAGAAGGTGTCTGATTGGCATCTCATCAGACACCTCCTTTCTTGCCATATCATTCTTCACACTTTATCATTTCTTTGGCCTTCCTCTATTCTTAGTACCTACTCTTAGATTCATACTTAATTAAAACTTTCGTCACGACATTTTCCTCATTCTTCCGCATCACATGCCCATACTAAGCCAACCAATTACCACACAACTTTTGAGTCACCGGCGGCGCCACTGTCAGACTTCCTCCTATGTACTAATTTCTTTAGAAAATCAGCGTCAGGTGGTGCACCTTGTGTTGCCAGCTGGCATTATGCTGAGCTGAGGCCCTTTTGGCATTATTAGTATTGTTTGTTTATTTATTTTGTATAACTTTTAAGGTGATATTAATGCCAAATAAAAACAATTTTCTTTCCTTCTTCTTTTTTTTTATCTATTCGCGTAACACCCATTCGCCTTGGCATTCTCATCTCAGCCACATGCGAATGCCTTTCATTCATCCCTTTTGTGGCCCAACATTCTGATCCATACAATCTGAACATTGTTTTATAAATCTTTCCCGAGAATCGTTTAAGGGGAATGCAGTAGTCGCAGATTGTTCCTGTGACCTGCCTCCAGGTGGACCAATGACCAGCAAGCGTAGCATGATCACTGTAGAAACGAGTTTTGTCTATGGACGAATCGACATAATGACAGATAGACAATGCCAATGTGTCAGTTTGTCGGTTCTTCCGTCGACATAGCCCGTTTCTACGGTGGTCATGCTACGCGTGCTGGTAAAGTGTGCGGGGAACTGCTGGTAGCGACTCGCACGGTGACGGTCTATGTGGCGACAATTGAAGGAGGCCTGTGTCCAGCCGTCGACGTTTCGGCTCAAAATATGATGATGATGATGATAATGCATGAAATATTTAAGTTCGATTTTCGCTGAGCGCAGTTGTGTTGCATGCAATCGCCGTCAAGTTGGCTGCATCGCAATGACCCAGTTATTGTATAATGCTGACGCCTAATAACATTGTTAAGGCGAATTTAACACTCGTTTTAATTTTACGATTTATTTTTTTACCGCGCACAGGATTTTTCAAATTCTTCATAGACACAAAACTATAATCGCAAATCCTCCATTTTTTTTATGTGGGCAGCATGTGTCTTTGGTTAAGTAGTAGTTCTTGGTTTATCATCAACCGGAGCTATTCCTACGAAAAACTGCTTCTCGTCGCATAGACCACCAAAACCATGAACAGTCTTAAGGCCATCGGTATTAGCGAAAAGTAATCTAAAATTTTGCAAAAAAAAAACGCAGAACCAAGTAAACGAAAGATAACACCCTTCTTTTTTGGTCGGGGTTTTTCGGTCAGCACATGTAGTGTATGGACCTGGGGACTTACACTTGATCGGCTCTCACGCGCAGTGCGTGCGGTGACAGTCGCCTTATGTGGTTGCCTTCGAGATCTCTGAAATGCGAGAAAAGCAGAGATTAGAAGTAAGTATCTACGCCAAGGTAGAATACAAGGCAAGGCATACATGCACGTAGCACAACGTTAAACAAACAATGCCAGGTACCTATCCCAAAAGCCTCTGTAATGTGAAATATTGCATTAGAACCAATTGCATCAAGTCGGAAGTCACTAACGAACAGTATAATCAGTTAACCGGTGGATGCAGGAGGTGGTCCGATTTTACACCTCAGCTCCCGGGGTTAAATATAAAGGGTGTAAAACACCTCTTAACGAAGCCGAAAGGCACTGGTTCTCCCTGTCATTGTGATCATTTTTTTGTTCTACACCATACCTGGGAACCTTCTAGTTACGGAGATATTAGGGGTCAAAGTTCCAACTTTTTGACAAGTATTTTTTTAAATACAAGTTTTTAATGTAAGATTTTTACTTTAAACACCTCCACGACCCCCGTACTATTCAATCCGTCCATCAGCACAATGTTTTGAGTGCGTTACTTTGAGTTCTACCACAAAACATGATTTTACACTCCCCAAAAAAAAGTCGTTTCCCAGCAATAATTTTTGCGTAAAGTTACTTAGTTTCATGTACAGAATGCTTGGTTGACGGCTTCGTGATGAGGTGATTTACACGGTGTATACGCATGTGTATCAACTGCCTCAGTTGCGTCGTGTTGTATTGTTCGTGAAGTTTACAATAATGCACGTGGAACTTTTTTACCCGAGTGATAAGAAGGGCTATGGTCACTAATGGTTTTGTAAGCTCCTATGCAAACGTGGGAGTGAAGAAGTACTCACATAGCTTGCAGGTATGCGAGTGAGTTGTTATCCTTCTTGTTGTCGTGCACGTGGCTCAGGTTGGGCACCTCCACCAGCCCTGATGTCGTGATGATGCTGGATAATTTACAGATTTATGGTAACACGTGGCATTTAACGAGTTGATATTTAATTTTGAAATTTTAGTCTCGTCAGGTCCAGGGTGCAAGGGACACTGCCACGAAAACGGTTAACACTTACGTAGTACATAATTCTAAACACCCCGACATCCACATTTTTCATCTACAAGGTGCTGTTTTGCCTCCTCGTCAAAGGTTGGCACAAAAGACATAAATAATCAATTAAAATTACGGTACCCAGTTAATTATTAAAAAAACGCAGTATTTCAGAATAACCCTCTTAACATGGTTTAGGGAAAAATAAATTATCGAATAAACGTTTGAGATTGTTTGTATGTGTGGAAGCGCGGTTACAGAGCGAGAATCAGACGGGCCGCCATCTAAAACATGGGTGGTTCACACTTACTGACTTCCGTAAATAAAATTACCTACCCATTTTATTATTGATTCGAGACGACAATCTTTAGCATAGTTACCTTCTTGAATTTGACGAGGATGCAAAACAACATTTTGTATAATAAAAAAAATAAACAGCTGTTTCTGATAAAAAATGTCTATGTTCAGAATGTTGTACTTGAGTACGTGGTAACCATTTTTGCGTCGGTGTCCTTCCACCCTAAATAATGACTTATCTAAAGGATCAGTCCAAGTCACTGGAGGGCTACTCTCTTTCTCCGAAACGTAACTTCGGCAACGAACGAAAATTAAACGTTATTCGAACTTCTTGTGTGCGTCCGCAAATTATATAGAGTAGGGTCACAAACGTAACTACGTTTAATTTTCGTTCGTTGCCGAAGTTACGTTTCGGAGAAAGAGAGTAGCCCTCCAGCTACGAATACCAGACAATTTACTGTCCGGAAACGCGTCTCTAATTTGTACATACCGGTTTGACCGAAACTTTATCCCAAAACATTTCTTTCTGTTTCATCAAAATTATCATTGTATGGAATTGACTTTGTCCTAGGAGTACCTAGGGGATGCTTTAATATTTATAACAAGAAATGAAATTCTATGAAGAAATTAACTAAGTAGGTACCAACTGGCTCAATAAATCTTATAATTAAAATATGTATATATACCGATAGCCTTTGACAAAGGCCGCTATCACATAGATAAGCCCTATTTGCAAATAAGGATTCAAGCGATCAATGATCTACATACATATTTTAATAATGATTCAGTAGCGAATACCTACATATTAAATATACTGGTGTACACTCACGAGCTGAGTAATACACCTAACGGCACAAACATCAAACGCGACTTTCTTGGGAATAACGATTGCAACTTTGAGATGACCTTTTTCATAATAGTTAGGTAGTCATTTGGAATATCCAAATAACCATTTTAACAACTTAAAATTGCAACCAGTTACAGTAAAACATTTTGAAAAGTTGCTGCAGAGTCCTGCGGGCATCGTCACCGACCGATGGGGGCCTAGAAAACGCTGTCGCATTGGTTTTTAGGCATCTGTGAGACCACACACAGAGATCTCCAGTAGAACAAGAACAGATTGATAAAACTGTTATATCTACATATTAGATTTAGTGCTTTTGACTATACTTATGGCATAAGTCATATCTTGTTATGAGAATGAACAAAACAATAACAAAATTAGATACATACGTACAATGTGCGCAGCTCAGGTAGCGATGGTAGAGGCGCCACGCGGTGCAGACGAGGTGCTTGCGTTATAAACCTGAGGAAACAAACTTATTATTGACTAATTTAGGGGAGGGAATGAAGGATCAGGGCCTGTATTTTCACAAACGCTCGGATACGATAAGTCGTATGTCTATCCTGTTTTGGCATTACGTTAGCGAGCGAGATAGACGTACGACTTTCCGAATCGAAATCGAATCCGAGCGTAAGTGAATACGGGGACAGGTGTCAGAACCAATTGGACCAAGCAAGCTACACTCGTATATATTTTTTGGGAAAGTTTTCTGATCGTCATTTCCGTGGAATCTCTAAATACCTATATGCTTTTAGTAAGTTTATTTGAATTCGGTATGTACATTATTTACAAACTACAAATAAATCTAAAATAATAATAAAATATGTAGGTACAAGTATCAAAATAGGAAAAGAATTACAGGGCGTCAAAAATTTCGTCTACATCGTTTTCAATAGGAAAACTGCCCTGAAATGGCAATAAAACAATCCATAAATAAATAACATAACTACCTATGTTTTATGCCTGAGAGATATTTCTCGACGGCCGGCATGTTAAGCCAAGATGATATTCCATCCGTAACGCCAGACGCTACGTTTCTAAACTATTTTTGGATTGGATTTTGTATTAATTCAATTTCAGTCCATAATTCTCCTCACGATGAACATAGGAACTAAGAATTTAGTTCCTCAACAATTCTATGGCTTTTATTTTTCTATTACATTTAACGTTCTTATTAACACTGCGCCTGATCGACACTACCTGACCTTAACTTATGTGCATTGCACTATCGACATTAATAAAAAAATCCCGAACAGTTCGGGTTGAGACGATCATGATCCCGTACAATGCATAACTGTGCTTTAGCCGTTGACCCTATTTCCCTCACTACGAAATTTTCTAGCACAACTATTTCTTTGTTTCCGATGTTGTTTGCAGCATACTGTTACTGCGTCACGAAAGTTTTAAACCGTGTGGATGTTTGTTTGCGTTGACGGCCAACGTCGTAATAACGAAGCCACGATGCTGCGGGTCAGGTTTCTGATACTTTGCCAAAATACTCACTGTTATACTTTGTGCTTGTCTAAGCGTAAAGAGACAGACACCAAATGTGGATCGTCATTTGTTATTATAAGTCTACCAACACGATCATCTCCATCATTATCTGCCTGACCTTTTCAACTATGTTGAGGTCGGCTTTACAGTCTTACCGGATGTACTGCTGCTGCACCTTGCCTACCGAGAGTAATACTATCAAGCTCCTCTTTCCTGCCCTTGTTAGGATCTACTGGTTATAATAGCTCGATGGGAGCATTATCAACTTCGATCTACAAATACTACCTACATCAGCTGGCACCAGTTTTGGCTTTACCACATGGGGTAGGTACAATTTTGCAAGTTTAGCTAGTAGTTGATTGTCCTTGTACTAATTGGCCTACCAGACTAACTAAAGTTCCTGTAAGTTAGAGGCTCTACCAATTAGGATATTATGGATCAGAAGCTCATTTATTTTTCTATAGAGAATAATTAAAACAACTTAGCACCATTTATTTTAAATAACGAACCACAAAATCAACACAATTACAAAAAACCGTTATAGACCGAAATAATTTTAACTCTACGAAAACGTCCGTCGCTTCCGAGCTTCCGAGCAAAACTTTTCAATTTTGTTTTAAATTCGAAAAAAAATCGAATAATGCTAAAGTACAAGTCAATAAACTAGTTTCATATCCCGTATCGAATACTCACAAAGATTTGAGATTAGGCATCTTAGTCAGATCTTCGACAGCGATGTGATCCAGTTTGGGCGCATCCATTATTGATCTGAAACCAAAAATAACACTCGTAAAACGTGTATCCATGTCGAATCGACAGATGAACGAACAGAAGCGAGTCTTAATATAGGAATCGGTGATAAGGATAAGATGATAAAAGATAAATTTGTAGCTATGGATTTACCACTGCATTAGCACGAATCAATCAAGCCTAAAAAAGAAGACAACAAAGATTATAGTGCACTGCAAGATACTGATTTATAAGATAAGACAACAGAGATAAAAAAAAAGTTGACATGTATTAGTTTCCAGAATGAGCGTTGAAGAATACCTTCACATTTAGTATGCACTTACACTGGATACAGATTTCATGGTACAAAGCCATTAGCCCTGGAAGAAAAATTACTCACTAAAGACTGAATCTATCTCTATAATTAAGGTGTTCAATGCTATCTAGTCAAGGTACGTTTATAGGCAGAAAGAAGTCTGTCTAAGCTAACTACTTCCGTGCCCTAAATCCCGATAGATACAATGTTTAAAATTTCAGTGATGGTATTATAGTATAGAAAAGGTAACACGTGGAAGTACTCACAAATGCTCAACCCGATGCAGATGGTAGCCGGCAGCGTGGATGGCCTTAGCCGTGAGCCTTGTGATATTGGTCTGGTGTAACACCACTGAAACGCTTTCACTCATCACATGGCATGCTGCCTCTCTGCTACCTGTAACAATAGATATAACGTTATTCCTCTTCTTCTTTGCGCTTCGATGGTAAAATAAACATGTTTGGCCCAAAATTCAGCTATGCATACTCCAACTCCAGTCTTTGATTTAGTGATAACATTATCAAGTGCACAGGTGATGGCGGGTATGCGGCGTCAGGAAGGCGGGCCGTTGTCTGTGGTCTACCAATACGCTACATTCGCACATGAGATCTGAGCCACCATGGACCCTCATGAGGAGATTATCGGTGTCCATAAGCTATTGAGTATGATTTTAGGGTGGAAATAAAGACTTGTAATATTTGGAGTTTCACACAAATACTATGTGGGGATTGGTAATACGAAAGCATTGATAAAGTTACGATGTAATGTAGATATGACATAAGATGATGATGATGAATGATATAGTATGTGTGACGTGTGTTCTTGACACGGTCGGCGCAGTGGCTGAGCGATTGACTGCTACGCTGCATGTCGGGGGTTCGATCCCCACACGGAACAAATATTTGTAAGGCCTACAGGTAGTTGTTCTGGGTCTGGCTGTTTGTGTGTGTATGTTTAAATGTTTCTAAACGGACCCAAGTCACGGGAGAAATTCCTAGTATGGGGCACTACGCTTTAAAAATACAAACAAAGATAATTATGGACGTGATGCATAAACCCGTGTCCGGCTAGCCGCAAACAACCAAAGTGGCCAATAGTACACTCAACAAATAGTAACGATACCGACTACCCTTCATCGTTAGCCCAAAGATTTAATCAAATTATCCCAAGTTTCGGCATATTGAATCCTAATCAAACATTGGGTGAGTCACTCCATCACATCATACGTAATTATCTGTTATTTGTCCATGCATCCATAGAAATACAGCGTAGGTGTGCAAGGTCTAGGGCTCTTGGTCAATAAAACATTACACTGTAATGATACAATATTCGATCGAGCCAAAAACTTCTGGAATGGCGACCGCGAACCGCAAGACGATGCGTTGGAAGGCCTTCCACTAGGTTGACCGGTGACCTGGTGAAGGTTGCGGTGATCCGCTGGTAGCGAGTCGAACGGGACCGGTCAATATGGCGAAACATGGGGGAGGCCTATGTCCAGCAGTGGACGTCTTTCGGCTGAAATGATGACGATGATGATAGAAATAGAACTAGAAGGTAATCACATTGGAGATGAAATATTGGTGTGTTATCCAACAAATAGCTTTAATTTATCTAAATGTTTTCTTACGGTCCGGGGAACTCCAGCTTGATGATTTTGTATCATACAAATCAACCAGATGCAACTGTGTACCAGTATTTTAAGTACATGAACCTCCACTCTAGAACCCAGTTAGTACTACGATATCCCTCGGTAAAACTGGTTCTCTGTAACGACTATCAAAGATCTACAAATGACAGTTGGGACCAACGGCTACGGCTGCGGTTCCACTGAGGCGGAGCGGAGCAGAGCGGAGACGAGCTGTGCCGCGATTCACCAATCACATGGCTTGAAATCCACATCTCTTCTCCGCTTCACTTTACTTCACTTCAAGCCATGTGATTGGTGAATCGCGGCACAGCTCGTCTCTGCTCTGCTCCGCTCCGCCTCAGTGGAACCGCAGCCTTAACGTGCTTGCCGAAGCACGGAGGAAACTCGGTCTGTAAAATGGGCGCGGTTTAACTTGAAGATCGATGCCAGCGGCTGGTATATTATTATTTTTACTTTGAGAGAGTATTCTTTGTTAAATAAATAAGAACCTGGTGAAGAGTTGTGAATAATATTTCATTGTAGTGTTTTCGTCTAGTAATTCATAATATTTATTATCCTATTCGAGTGCGTTACACGTACGGTTTTGCATTCTGTAGATTTATGATCATTCTAAAGATCATCTGCCTAGCCTTTTTCCAAACTATCTTGGGGTCGGCTTCCAGTCTAACCGGATGCAGCTAAGTACCAGTATTTTACATGAAGTGACTGCCCAGCTGACCTCCACAACCCAGTAACTGGGTAATACGATACCCCTTGGTAAGGCTGGATGTCAGACTTTTTGGCTTCTGACTACTCGTAACGACTGTCAAAGATGTACAAATGACAGCCGGGTCCAACGGCTTAACGTGCTTTAAAGATGTTTTCAACTAATATTTTATTTCAGAGTTTGCTTTTATATACTTTTTCATTTCAAGTTCATAAAAACACATTGTTTTAGATAGGTTTAGGTAAGTATATACACAAAATTGTAAATGGAATGTTTTGTTTTTTATTCATAGATACAGAGCTGTTACTTGTAAAGATCCTGCTGGCAGAAGCGGAACGCTCTTTTTCACAGGAATTGCAACTGCGTTGAAAATCTGACAGTGCGCTTATATTTAAGCATTCATGTGCCACCTAGTATTGCAAACGCACAAAGTCCCTGTAAAATAATTTGGGGTTACCGAAATGAATCTGTCATCACATATTTAATAATGAGCCATATTTAGGGTATAAATTAGTTGCTTCCATAAATACTTATTTGTGGCTCACAGTAAATAGAAATGCTGGCCAAATATCCTTGGCAAGCTAACCTATACTTCCTGGAGATTAAATGTTACTTTACGAATTTTACGATCAATAAATTCGATTTGGATGTACTAAAGAAGTTCTGTGATTTGCCACTGTATCACTTCAAAAGAATGCTTTTAATCAAGTTCTTATAATATATCACACCAGTGGCAGTGGTAAGAAGCATTACCCCTCTTACTGAGTTTCTGACAGAGAAAAATATATTTGTCCACTATACTGATCTATTGAATGATAATTATAATGATAGGTACCGATATTGTACTAATGATGGTGGTTTTTAAAATGTAAGTACACGTTTCATAAATAATGTAAATGTTTGCTTGCTGAATGGTAAAAAATAACCGAGCTTTGCTATTTCATAACAACTATTGTTACTGCTACGATAAAAAGGTGTTGTCAAGTCAGATTGTTACCACTTATGTGACGTTAACTGTACCTATTGTGCTCATGGAATTTGGAAATCCTATCCCGTGCTTCTTGATACTGCGAGAGGTTACACGTTTGTGGGTACCCGTTACAGAAAACTTAAGTTCTGACCTCCTTGCCAAGTTGCCAGTTCAAAGCCCTTAGATATCACTACGGTTTTCAGCAACATACGTACTTACTCAATTGAAAATAAAACTATATGACATAAAATCACGCCTATAATCGTTAAAGAATTAGGCAGAGATGTTAAAAATAATAAGCATATTGAAGAAAACTTAAATAGGGATTAACTAGTAGAGCTTCAAATGCTACAATTTACCTAGGTATATTTCTAATTCGCACTGAAATTGGATGTAGGTTGACAAGCTTGCAAATTAGCAATCTTTCTGATTGGAATGTTATGCCATGATCATTGAACACTCATTCATTCATGAACACGAAAACGCTACAACCTCTAGCATGCAAAAACGCCAAAAAAATGATGCATTTACTTTTCAATGCGAAAGTTTCGCATATATTTTCAGGAAATTGTGCCGAAATAGCGATTTGTGGGCTATTTGAGAGATTCCAGACATCTTGCAGTTCGTTTAGCGTACTATAATAAACACAGATGTACATGCCGCAAAGTTTACGAGACACTTATTGTCTTGTAATTATTTAGTGTTCACTTTTACTATCGATTGCTGAGGAGCGCTGCTTTTATTGAGAGTGTTTAACGGGATGTTGGCACCTAAAATTGTTTGTTGTGATGAGTAAGAACAGAGTAATATAAGGAGTATGCTGTATTCAATTGGGAGGTAGGTGTTTACACTGTAGTGTAATTTATGTCTTTTTAAATATATTTTTTTTTTATTTGAATGAGGGCTCTTTGATGAATTAATGGACCTATTCATCATAATCTTCCTGTCCTTGTCCCTTGGGGTTTTGGGGTACTTGTCCCCTGTTAACCGTCACGCTCAATCATTCACTCCCTTTTTTATAGCATGTGTTAGGGTTTATGAATTTTGACTTTGCTAATTGATTATTCGATATTCGTAACACTTCTATTTTATTATTTTCGCTCTGTGATCGATGGATGAAAATGGCGGGAACCAATCGGAGCACGTGCTTCGCCCGCGCGAATGAAAAGGTTTTGCGCGGGAAAATAAGAAGCGCTTGGCCGGTTACGCGGGCAACTCTTGGGTTTTGGTACTGATTGTAAAATATTGATTTTTGTATGAGCTGTTCATATGAATTAAAAGACAGTTTTGTATAATCATTGTACCTTTCAAATACGTCAGGTTCCTGTTAGGGTTCTCTTACACATGGCACTCTTTATACAATTCATATATCGTGGCCTTGGTCTTCCTCTTCTTCTCCATCCATCAACCTGCATATCCATGTACACTTATCCTGTTTTCCCAATTAACTTCTTCAGCGGCTGTCCCATTGTCGATGTCATTAAAAAAAACTTTTTTGGTGATTTTTGTTTCATTGGTTAATTTTTTTTGGTACCGACTTCTGAAGCTAAAGTTATTTTTCACATTTTTGAAGTTTTTTTGTTTTCCCATTTTTAGTCGATATATCCTATACAAATATTTGATAAGCATTTTTTAGCTGTTTAATCATCCCCAATAAAATGGAACTTACCATATCTAAGTATCTAAATGTGAGTGTACTGTATACATCTGCGTACCCCCTCACAGCATACAGGCGTTATGTTATGATGTTGTGTAAACAATAATCAAAAACATCGATTGCAGCTATGACGACAGATTAGCCGTTTATTGTTAAAGAGTTCCATCAAAAAATCAAAATCATTTATTTGCAAAAATAAGGTACAGGTAAAATTGTACAAAATAGTTCTCTTATTCTGCCGTTAATTTCGGCGTGCAAATATAAAATACAGTTACATATTTTATTTAAATTAATTACTGATCAAAGTCATGCAGTTATTAAACAGATAATCCCATTATAATTTTATCATTGAAGTAAGTATATGTCAATATAATAATTAACAAAGAAAAAAATAAAAATAAAACGTTAATGGCAATAATAATAATCATCTCAATAATGGGACAATCAATCATCATCAATCTTCACCAAATTTAAACGCGACCACTGACTAATTAATACCTTTCATCATTAGCACAGTAACATGATATGGTTACTAGGCATAATGCCTGGGATGTGTGCCTATAAAATTTGGAGAGTTCCCTTGATTTCTCCAGAATCCCATCATCAGATCTTGACCTGATGACCATGGGACCACATGGGTAGTATACTGCTTCTAACAAAGCCCATAAAATTTGATGGTTGCATTAAATTTTCTTGGGATCCCATCATCAGATCCTGACTTATACCTTCCATCATAAGCTTAGCAACATAAGATGATGATTACCAGGCACATATATCTAAATTGCGTTACAAAGTATATAAAAAACATTGCCTGTGCCTTTAAAATTTGAGGGTTACCCTCGATTTCCCTGGGATCCCATCAGAAGATTCTAACTTGGTGACGAAGGGACCACCTCTGGAGTATAGGATTTGGAATAAAAAAATAATTTTGAAAACCGGTTCATAATTGTCGGAGATATTGGTGAACATACATAAAAAAACATACAGTCGAATAGAGAACCTCCTTCTTCTGGAAGTCGGTTAAATACAATGACTGTTGGTGACTACTTGCGAAATTACTGGTCATAGATCTTGCCGGTTCAGGAAGGAGATTTCAGTCAGGGCATGGATCATCTCGCATAGTCTTTGAAAAGCTAAGGAACCATTATCCCTTTTCGAATGTACGCATACCTACTTAGAAAAATGCTTAAAATAAAAAAAAGGAAATACCGAAAGAGTGCCAGTAGCTTCTTTTTATCTATATTACTGTCAGATTGCAGAAACTAACTTGTCTAAATTATCACGTAGGTTCTGTAAGGTTTGATAAATTACAACCAACCTGCTTATAGCTGTATTCGGATCCTCAAAGGATTTTAGAATTAATAGAATAGAATAGAAAATATTTATTTCAGACTAGCACACATTGAATGATATAAGTTTATATTATGTTAGTTGGCAGATACTTAAAGCTATGTTAGTAAAATTTAAAATAAATATTATTTTGGACATGCATGAGCGACTAAGCGACCAATGGTTGTAGTTAATCCTTGTATCCTTGAAAAAGAGTGGTCCATAGTTTTAAAAATATGGTCACTGAAAGCCCTTTGATATAACGTAGATTAAATTGATTGAATTGATTACATTAGATTAGATTGGGCCCTAGTTGCCTGAAATAAATGATATAGCCCCCACATTGATATTCTACAGTACCTACGTAGGTACTCCAGGATTCATGTACTTATTACTATTTAAGTAATAGGGGATCGGACTGGGTGAAGAAAACGACATTCTATTTTGTCCGTCAGACAGGTAATACAAAAATAACACGTATTTTTTGTTTTATCAAAAAAATACTTAGTTATAACTCATTAAAGTTGGAGAGTGGGGGCTTACTACGTCACAAGTAGGTATAAAACTTACCTACATGTGACGTCATGCGACATTTCAACTCAATATATCTCCGTAATTTTATGACCTCGTGAAAAAAGAAAAAATACGTGTCCAATACTTTTCAATAAACTACCCGACGGACAAAGAAAAAAAAAATAGGATTATCCCCTATTAGATACATCAAATAGATAGAAGAGCAGGTGACGCACCTAACGTGAACGAGACTATATCCTGGTGGGTGTAATAAGTTTCAGCATAGGGTCTATGAAACTTTAAATGTAACCTACATTTCTTCCTCGAATCCTTTAATTCTCCTTGTAATGTTTGTTTACACCATTGCCAATTATATCTCTGCTTCCCTCGTTAGGAATCACACGCACGATGTATTTACAAATATTATTCGATGTTGTTCCGCAGATGAAAGGAACATTTAATGTTTCAGTTTCAGCCGATTCTAATTGCGTGCTACCCGTTTTATTGTAAACAATACGTCTTATTTTGAATTATATCATTTTACAAATATTTTATTGCATCTGGGATATTAAAGTAGCATAAATGAAATCTTGCAAATGCGTAGAGAGGAAAGACAAAGAAGCAGTGTAAAAATAAAAATAAGATTTTCCTTAAATCATACACGACGTACTTTATTTTGATTTGCTAGTGTACGAAACTTGTAGTGGCCCATTGAACGATTTAGCTGAATACCAGTATTGTTAATGGAGCACTGCCTTTTAGACCTCCACAATCCGGTTACGGGGTTGTTACGACAACCCTTCGTGAGACGGGTTGTCACATTTTCGGGTCTACCCGACATCGATATCTGAATAACAGTCCCGAGGCACAGAAACACCTCAATAAGACTTATGACCACGTTAAGTTTGCAGTTCAAAGTAGCGCTGCTTGTCAAGAAAATATGCATCGATAAGTCAAACTTGGTAGATTTAATTTAATTCTGTGTTTTACGGCTTGCACAGTTGCAAGTTGGTTGAAGTGTAACTTAGGTAAGGTTAGGCCTCAACCTTCGATCTTCTTTATAATTTAGCCATGAGCTCTTGATAGTGCTCGGTTATCTATACCCATATAACATACTAACCAAATGTTATGATGACATATTTTCTACCAATTAGTAGGTACCTTAAAACACTTCACTTCTTACCAAACTAATAACGAATGACATACGACACTGCGTGCGTCTGCTGCAGTCTGAAAATGCATGCCCACTATGTGGGTTTGCAGGTCATCCTTAAAACAATGTTGACAGAATTAGCACGTTGTATTTATTTAGCACGCGCTGGGTTACCAGAGTGATGAGTTAATGACGCATTTAGTGGCAGTTCGGATTACTTTTTGACGCACTTCTCAAAATTCTGCAGCAGTATTTTGAATGTAGGTAGGTTTATTTTGCAAAAAGCCGTGTGCCCGATGTTATTTCCCAATGGTGAAAAAACAAACTTCTACAGATTCAAACTTGCATTTCCTATTAAAGCTCATTAGGGGATACATTTTAAAAAATCCTTTCATAGTGCTCATCTTCGTGATATAAGGAACTCTTGTGCCGAATATAATAAATTCTTAGACCCATTGCGTTATAATTTTAGTGAAAATACGATTTCTCATATTTTTTATAATTTCAACATTAAATAGTATTATTGTAGGTGTAACCAGCAGTTATGAACTAAGAGTAAAAATGACCTCTAGGAACCACTCAATTCTTATCGACATCCGACCGACGACCCAATATAATACCCACATCCTAAACCTTTGTGTCCTATTGTTACCTTTTTAATCAGAGTTACAGACAGAAAAAAAAATGGGATAACAGAACAGCGTCATTTTAACAGAGCTAAACAGTGGCAATAATGTCAAAATAATCATAAATAAATCTTGGATTCAAGAATCTTGCATCTAGCTGCCAGCAAAGAAGCAAGTCACTTCAAACTTTTAATTATCATGTCATTCATATTTAGGAACATTCATGTAGTGATAAGCGCCGTATCTTATCAGTATTATGATCGGTGTGCAAGCAAGCCGACTGTGTGGCCTGTTGGCACAGCAAACTGTTGTTACAGCGAGGATTAACGCATACTTACGTCTTCTTTATTAAGCCGCCAAGGATCATTCATCATCAACATGCGTGCTGTTTCATTGGTGAAGTTAATGGTTGGCGTTTTTTGGGAATGTCTTATTGATGATGTCCAGAAAGTTTCAGAGCTTTAGTGAAATAATACTGAATGATGCTCTTATTGTCAGCCTTTACCCGTAACCCACTGCTTACCTACACTGGTCTCGCGTGGTGGATTATAGCCTACATCCTCTCACAGATAGGGGGCTTATCAACAGTGGGGGCTAAGAAGAACCATAGTATGGGTCACTATTATCCATTATTATTGTGACACTTTTATCCAAAACCACCACTAGTCAATCAAATCAAATCAAATCAAAATATTTTTATTTCACATAGGCCTACATGGGCACTTGTAAAACGTCGACAAAATGCTCGGTTCGGGTTGGTCGTTTCCTATGGAGAAGAACCGGCAAGAAACTCCACGGTTACTCTTTTAAAATCATTTGGCTTTACAATTTTTCTATGTTACAGCGTTGGCACTTAAGTATGAGTGGACATCGTAGGCCCGACAATAAGTCGTTGCTTACTACAAAACGTAGAACAAAATAAAAAGTTACCAAGGATCTAGGAATCTATAAGGCCTACAATGTCCACACATTTACAAACAATCGGTAAATAAGAAAATGAGCCTACACAAGCAAAGAAAAAAAAAAAAAGAAGTAATAAAAAAAGAAGTAATAAAAAAAAAAGAATAAACTACTGAAATTACTAAGTACAGTGCCCCACACCATTACCTGACCCATCTCACAAAGCCAAAAAGAGGCAAATGGGTCAGGTAATGCTGCTCACTGACCTACGCCGCCGCACAAGCCGCCTATGCCCGCCCCGTGAGGACACACACGACCACACCACGACCAATGCTGCTTCACTTGCCGTATTTCTGCCAGTTCTATTAAAAAATTAGAGTAGTACATAAAAAAACAGCTGTCGTTTCAAACACATACTTCTGGTATTTTCTGAAGATGTTTTATCTTATTTTAATTGGATTTTAGAAATGCAAGTAGGTTATCAATTCGGAAATTGGAGTGTTACATTGCCTTTTATGTAGACTAGAAGAGTTATCAATCTTCTACGCTTTTCCAGACAGATATATTGCTTTGCCAAGTATCCCTCCCGGTGGCAGGTACAAATGTACTTACCTCAGTACATTATGTACGCTACAACTTAAAAACGTAATGAAGCGGTCACGGAGGTCTAACCGACACTGTCAACATAGAATCACGACTTGTACATCGGTTGTAAGTACACATTGATTTGTTACAGCGCAGTTATAAACTGTGGTAAAGGTTAAAAGAAACAAAAATACATACCTTGGCTACAGAGCTCGGATAATCTTTTAGGGTGTATCCTAAAAGTCTTCAGACGAAATATTTAAAATATTTTTCTTTTATCATCCGGAAAATCTTAAATTAAAAGACCTATTACTAGTACGTTTTCCGGAAATAAACAAAAGGCATAAGTAGGTACAAGCTGTATTCTATATCTGAAGTCCTCACTGCTGATTGAACTAATTACGTAATTGACATCGAATAATCTATAATACAGACTGCACAGAAGAAAGTATGGAAGGCTATGTATGGGAGACCTTTGCCCAACAGTGTGGGACAGGCTGACAAAAAAAACTATCATCATCTGCCTGTTTTGTAACTATGTTCCAGTCTTACCGGATGCAGCTGAATACCAGTATTTTACATAGAGCGACTGTTTAAATTACCCCCATAACCCAGTTAGTACTGGGTAATACGATACTCCTTGGTAAGACTGCAGGTTGTCAATTTTTTGGGCCACTGACAACGACTGTCAAAGATCTACAAATGACAGCCTGAACCAACCGCATAGCGGGCTTACCGAGGCACGGAGGAAACTCGGCATGTGATGGGTTGTCAGTGCGATCACCCATCCACGGATCAACCTTGCAAGCACGGCTTGACCGAAAGATCGACCCGAGCGGCTGTTATTATTTAGCCACGAGCTCTTCTGCTGACAAAAAAACTACAATAGTCGTTTTTAAATCAAAACCACGCGTAGATCCCGTCCCAATTAAACAACATTACTTAGTTGCAAGTGCAATGCACCGACTCCCGTGTATTACATCTGCACACGCGAGCCAGCTATCTTACTCCGCGTTATCTTACTATCAATCTTTACGACTCACTGTTAGAGTAAACAATTCGTTGTAAATTCATCGAAAATTCTCGTAAAACTACGTAGTAGCCACAGATAATGAATACTTAAGTGACATAGTTTCAGTGCCTTCAAGCAAGTGCAATCTAAGAACACAGTATTCTGTTAAGTCGTACTGATAATTTACTAACAAGCAAATATACAGAAGAATTACAGAAGTATCTATGAGCGGTCAAAACAGTCACGACAGAAATCAGTATATTAAAGGAAACACACGTGAACATGCTTTGAGAAGCTTCCACAAAAATGATATAAGAACAATAAATAAACCAAACAAAACAGATTTACCAAGGTTACAAAACAAAGCTTGGAGAAATTCCACGTAAGAAAGTCCCAAGGCTAAGGCCATTTTAACAGAATACTTTAGCTAATTAATTAGGTGTTGATGAATGATTAAGTGCCTTGCGCATACCACGGCTAAGGCCCGTTCACAGCCTCGGGTGATGTGACCGGCGACGCAACTTGCGTTCACAGCGCGCATCACCTATTTCCGTCTGTTTCTCCGCAGGTCACGTCATGATAACTCGTGGTATGCGACTTGGCAGACAACTCTTCTTTAATTTGTTTTTTTTTTCACATTCTGGCCCTGACTCCACCAAAGCGGAGACGAGCGGAAATGCGCAAAGCGGAGATGGAGAGGAGATGCTTAGGAACTAGGGTGTATCCACCTATGCGGAGATGCGTACTGGCTAAAGTGGAGCGGAGATGTATTTCAGGCTACTCAAGACCAGTTCCACGCGATATAACACGAAAAGCAGACGCAGCTCAAGGCACGACGGTCACGATTCTTCACGTCTCCGCTGTACGCTGCCTAAATAAACATGAGAAATCTCCTCTTCTCTCTGCTTAACCATTTCCACTAAAACTAAGCGGAGATGAGAAGTGTAAATAACAAAATTCTATATTGGTGGTTTACAACACATCTCTGCTCGCCTCGTCTCCACTTCGGTGGAGACCGGGTCTAATAGTCGCAAGACGTGTCCCGCTTGTACGTGTAGCTCGTGGCCACAGGGTAAGTGGTTATGTGCCTACTTAGCGCATAAAACAGACAACTCAATCAATATTTATTTACGCTCGAGTAACAGGGAGAGCTTGCAATTAAGAAAATTGAAACACGTGGCAAACTGCTGACAATTAATTTTAATTAAATTAATAAAATGACAAATTGTTATTGGCAGACTACATGGCAATAGGTAGCTTTTATACAAAGTGCAAAACAAAGTGTAATACAAGGTGGAAATGGTGGAAAGTGGAATCAAACTAAGTAATTCTACACAAGAAATATTGCTGGGATACAACATTTTTTTGGCGTGAAAAATCATGGTTTATGTAGGAGTGTCCAATGTAGAATCCAATGTAACGCACTCAAAACACGGTGCTCATGGATACATTGAATAGAAAACGGGTCATGGAGGTATTTGAAGTAAATTTGTAACCTTCAAAACAAGGATTTTTTTTAAAGTTATGTAAAAATTGGAACTTTGACCTTCAATAACTCCGTAACTAGAAGGTTCCCAGGTATAGCCCAATACAATAAAAATATCGCAATAACTGGGAGAATAACTGCCTTTCGGCTTTGTTATGGGTCTATTTACACCCTTTTTAAAAAGTAAAACAACTTTGTACCTAGGTGTAGTTGAAAAACGCGATCCTAGTTTTTATCGATAGGTATCACGTACCTTCCTTCATACATAGAAAACAAGGCTATTCTCGGGAAGAAGCAGAAATTACAGAATATCTTTACATTCGTTACATATACTCCATTTGTATGGTATACCTTTGTAAATTTTTCTGGTGTCGTTTAACCTCTCCTCGTCTCTTTAACTTATACATGAACGAGCTGATCGGCGAGCTCAGCAGAACAAGCATAGGGTGCCATATAGATGGTCAGTGCGTCAATAATATCAGCTACGCGGACGACATGGTGCTGCTGAGCCCGTCAATCAGTGCCATGCGCAGACTGCTAGATATCTGTGAAAAGTATGTGAGAACCCATGGACTCATTTATAATGTGAAGAAGAGTGAAGTGATGGTGTTTAGGGCTGGTAATAAATCCTTGGCTAATGTGCCTCCCTTGTATCTTTGCGGTGCCAGCTTAAACAGAGTGTCTAATTTTAAATATCTGGGTCACTGGGTCTCAGATGATATGTGTGACAACATGGACTTGGAGAGGAAGCGCAGGGCGCTGTCTGTGCGCTGCAACATGCTGGCCCGCAGGTTTGCACGGTGTACCGAACAAGTCAAAGTGACATTATTCAAGGCATTCTGTCAATCTTTTTACACCTGCAGCCTGTGTACTAAGTACACGCAGCGTACATACAGTGCTCTGCGAGTACAATATAATAACGCGTTCAGGGTACTGTTCGGGCTGCTGCGCCACTGCAGCGCTTCAGCAATGTTTGCAGTGAAAAGTGTGGATGGTTTTCATGCCATCATGCGGAAGCGTTGTGCGTCTCTTATGAAGCGCATGCGGGGCAGCTCGAACAGTTTTCTGAGCTTGTTCGTGGGTCGCTGGGACTCGCCGATGTGGCAGCACTGGATGCGACTACACACTGTGGGTGGTCGCGTCCAGGGCTTGGCATAAACTGGCACTCCTGTGCGGTGCTACGAAATGATTTTCTGTGGCTTTAATTCTGTATGTACCTACTAACAATAGTTTTATAAGGTTTTGTATTACTAACAGGATATGGACTAAGTCTGAAATAAATGCCATATTATTATTATTATTATATTAAAACACGGAATTTAAAGGGGAAAATATACAAGTCCGTGATACGACCTTTCGTACTGTATGGATCGGAATGCTGGGCAGTGAAGAAGACGGATGAAAAAAGATTGCATGCAGCAGAGATGAGAATGTTGAGATGGATGTGTGGAGTGAGTAAAATGGTTAAAGTTTGAAAGTGGCACCTATTACAGAAACGATGAAAGGGAGTCGTCTGTCTTGGTATGGACATGTGATGAGGAGGGATGGAACACATGTGACTAAAAGGGTGATGAATATAAATGTGGACGGATGGACAGGGAGAGGAAGACCGAAGAAAAGATGAATGGATTGTGTGAAAAATGTTATGAAGGAAAAAGGAGTAAATGATAGCATGACGAATAACAGAGGAGAATGGAGGAAAGAGACGTGTTGCGCCGACCCAAAATAAAATAGGACAAGGGCATCATATGATGATGATGTTGATCTTTATTATGTGTTTTTTTTTAACTTTTATAGGCATTGTGTAGATTAGGTAGAAGTTAGGAAAAACTGGATAAGTCATTTTGTTTTATGTGCAAGTATACAGGCATATAAGTACCTATAGGTACTGTATGGATCGGGTGGGGTGACTAAAATGGATAAAGTAAGGAATGAGCATAGAAGTTTGAAAGTGGCGCCTGTTAAAAAAAAGATGTCTTGGTCTGGTCATGTGACGAAGACTGATGGAACATAAGTATGTGACTAAAAGAGTGATGAATATAGATAACTGTTGTTAGATTGAGAGGTAGAGGAAGAACAAAGAAAATATGGTTTTAGTGAGGAATGATTTGAAGGAGAGCAGAGCAGAGCAAATGATAAGCGTGACTATTGACATGGGAAAATGCGTCGACCCCGAGTAGCATTGGACAAGGACAAATTGAACAATTGAACAAGGGTAGGGAGATGATGCCGTTTTTAGAAGAGTGAGAGTTTTTAAATGACAATAACATAACAATGAATGATGATATGATCTAATCCTTATCTAATTCCTAATAAACAACTTTGTTATTCTTGAATACTTAGAACTCACGGCAAAACATTAAAAAAACTAATTTTATGCGCGTAAACACGTGTTAATGTAATTCACAAGAATAATCTCTCAACGGATTTAATATGACTTAGATTATTTAATTCAAAGGAATGACATAAACGTAGGCAACTGGTTTTTATAATTAAATGCAGGAATTTGTCGTTAACACAATGTGCGATCATGTACACTAGAATAAATGTAAAACACTAATAATATCTTCTGATATCTTATATTTTATTGATTAAGTACATATCTTTTTATTTATAGAGTAATTTTATTTATTTTAATAAAACACTTTTTTTTTTAATTTAAAATGTTGATTCAGTAGAAAAACTTTTTTTTTTAATACTTTTTTTTTTGCTTATTTTTATTTCTCTTTCTTTAGACTAATTTTTTCGCGAGAGTTTTATTGTTTATGTTTAAAATTCTAAATTCAAAACTAGGGCTAATACTTTTTAGGGTTCCGTACCCAAAGGGTCAGACGGGACCCTATTACTAAGACAGTCCGTCTGTCACCTCTGGCTGTATCTCATGAACCGTGATAGTGAGCCAGTTGAAATTACTACAGCTTATGTATTTCTGTTGATGTGATGCTATAACAATAAATACTAAAAACAGAATAAAATAAATATTTAAGGGGGCTCCCATACAAAAAAGATGTTTTTGCTCGTTTTTTCAAAATCAAAATATTTTTATTCCACATAGGCCTACATGGGCACTTGTAAAACGTCGACAAAAAGGTGCTCGGTTCAGGTTGGTCGTTTCCTATGGAGAAGAACCGGCAAGAAACTCCATGGTTACTCATTTAAAATCATTTGGCTTTACAATTTTTCTATGTTACAGCGTTGGCACTTAAGTATGAGTGGACATCGTAGGCCCGACAATAAGTCGTTGCTTACTACAAAACGTACAACAAGATAAAAAGTTACCAAGGATCTAGGAATCTATAAGGCCTACAATGTCCACACATTTACAATCGGTAAATAAGAAAAAGAGACTATACAAAAAAAAAAGAAGATATTGCAAAAAGACTAGATTAAACAAGTGACACAAATGTTATAATCCGTGCTGTAACTATTCTAAACAAAATGGTGTAATGATTAAGAAACTATTGTAAAACATCTGATTAAAAATAATGAAAAAGTAAAAAAAAAAGGTTGAGAATAGGTTAGAGACATCCACACATTTGTGCCGTTTTATGAGCTACCAGGGAAGCCGCATGTGCGTAGGTGCTCAGGCCAAACTTCTCTATCTTCAATGTAGTCCTTAATTTTGTAATATGCTTTTTTAATTAGGACACGTTTGATATAATTTTTAAACTTTCCATCGGTCAGTTCTGTAACTGACTTCGGCAACTTATTATAAAAGCGTATACTGTTTATAAGAAATGACTTGCTAGTTTTAGTTAATCTGAATTTGGATATTACAATTTCGTGTTTACTGCGTGTATTTATATTATGAAAGTCGCTTCTAATTTTGAAAAGTCCTCGGTTTTTGCGGACATATAAAATACATTCTAAAATATAGAGGGAAGGTAGAGTCAGTATATCAATTTCTTTAAATTTTTCTCTGAGGGACTCGCGACGACCCATTTTATAGATGGCGCGGACTGCCCTCTTTTGCAGTATGAAAATTAAGTCAACGTCTGCTGCCTATCCCCACAGCAGAATGCCATAGGACATAATACTATGGAAATAAGCGTAGTATACTAACCGAGCTGTGGCTACATCAGTTAACTGCCTTATTTTCCTAACTGCATAGGCAGCTGACTAAGGTCAGCAGCTGACCTTAACCTTCCCGAAAGAGTTCTAATGTGCGTGCCCCACTGCAGTTTTGAATCGATAGTAATCCCCAAGAATACAGTTTCCGCTATAACATCAAGTTTTTTGCCGTCAAGATTTAAATTTAGGTCACGTTGTGGTACATTTGGTAAACAAAACTTTTATAAATAATGATACGGAACCCTTCGTGCGCGAGTCCGACTCGAACTTGGCCGGTTTTTTAAAATCACAAACGCAACGCATCGGTCATAAAATAAATATTTTTTTTTTAGCCGCGTTCCAATGCGATGAGTCGGATTATCTCGATGTTATTCACTTTCCGAGTTTGGAAGACAATCGATTTGAAACACTCTATGTTACAGATAATAACATTTGAAATCTGCTGTAGCTGCATCGTGGAAAATTCCGTTATTTATTATGAGATTGGATTCGATAAGGTAAACACATGTTATAAACAAGCTAATCAAGTCATAATATTTGTAGTTGCTGCTTATCGTTTAATAAAAAATCTGATTGTCAGGTTTAGGTGCATTATATCTATCTACCTTCGTGTAGATACTAATTTTCAATTTCTTGACAGGTTTACCTAATTCATTTCGCCTTATAAGATTAACGAATTGTATAATCGTTTTAAGATCACTGCACCTTGCATAGTTTTTTTGAAATACAATATTTCGATTTTTTAAATAATCTAACTCAAAATCAACGCATCTATTTCAAATACGCCAGTTACACTAAAGAGACTGTTCTCTTAAAATTAAAAATGAAGCTTTAAAAGTTAAAATGAAGCTGTCTTCATTTTAAAAATAAAAAAATAAGATTGAAGCTGCTCTTCTTGATACTGTGACTGTAGTTGCCAATTTCAAAGCGTTGGTGTCAATGGAGAAAAACGTGCAAGAAACTTTAATAGATCAGAATATTGTTACAAAACCTTGGAAATAATCCCAAAAATTATATTCGTTATCTTCAGAACAACAAAGCACGGGGAATGCGGCGGATGTTATGATTAAAAAGCACTCTCGTCTTCTTTAATACCGGAAAAACATTCTACAACATCATTAAAACTTGAATATTGTTGTACGTTTCATAAAAATATTAAAAATAAATTAACTGTCGAGATTTCCTTTCAACATAATAATTTGATTTGAAAATATTTGATCCTTGTAATAATCTACTTATTGTTACCGCTACGTATTGATACATATCAAATTGTATTTTTGTAACATATTAATTTTACTCATTTTTTTTTTAGATTTCATTTTGAAAAATTGAGGTAAATTCAAATCTGAAGAATGAATTGATAAAACTTACTGTTTTTAAAACCGAAAAGTTTGACCTTTGACGTCGAATAACTTTTTAGCACACACAGGGGTCGATGGGGACTTTCGACATTTTATTTACTGTTGTACTCAAGGCCTCTACCAGAATTCAGCTCGATCCGAGTTTTTGTTATTTGATCACTATTTTATGTTTAACTAGCTGTCCCGCGCAACTTCGTCTGCGTCACATTTTCCCCGTTTTCGCAACATTTTTCATTGCTGCTCCGCTGCTATTGGTCGTAGCGTGATGATATATACCCTATGTCCTTCCCCTGGTTGAAATCTATCTTCTTGACAAATTTCATTAAAATCCGATCCGCCGTTTAGTCGTGAAAAGGAACAAACAAACAAACAGAGTGACTTTCGCATTTATAATATTAGTATGGAAGTATGGATTTGACCGGGCTACTATCTAAAAGCACTTCAATTGTGTCTAACAAGTACTGAGAACGATACGAGTAAATGGACAACATTAAAAACAAACGACGGACGAGCCCCAGATGTCGAGACAGTGGATTTAAGGAAAACCATACTTTAATTTTAATTAGAGTTAGGTACATACTAGTACGACTACATTTCGCCACTTATGTGTTAAGTCCCATGTAATATGGGGCGAGCCTATAGCCATCAACTGGGCACAATTTTTAACAAATAACTTAATCTCTTCTTTAACATAAGGATGCCATCTATTTTTCAAGAGCATAATCCCGAAACACAGGTTATAAACCTAGATCGGGCAGGTCGCTGCCAAACATCTGAATTGAATTAACATCACTTGCGACTTTTGAATATGTTTTAGTTATAGTTTACTTATAAGTACTATTTACCATTGTACCTATGAGAAAAATACTACTGTGCCTAAATGTAAACGTTATGTAATACTTTTTTAATAAATTATCTTATATTATCTCAATCCGAACTAAAGTGTTTGTAGGTGACCAATATTTTAATCAAGCAAACCATGCAGATACATAGTTTGACTTACCGAGTATTCCCGATGCCATAACGACGACGTTAAGCTAATAAGCGTAAAAGAAATAAAAGTAGTAACCACTACTTTTTTTTAAACGTGTGTATTACATTACAATCGCTAAACAGGTGACATTGATGGACAGTCCGTGGTGGCAGGGAGTGCCGTTCAGTGCTCAGAGTTACACACGTGGAAGTTCTTTTATTGCACCCTAAAGCCAATTACTTACTTAAATGAAATAGCGTAGTAAATAATAACTTAATAAGTGTCTGAAAAAACAAGTAATAGGTCTATTTAAACAATATTGAGAGCAGCGATGGCCCAGTGGTGGCAGCCCCGACTTACGAGTAGTAAGCCGTGGGTTCGAACCCAGGAAGGCGCATTACTTTGTGTAATATATTTCATCACCGCTGCCCTCAGAAACGGTGAAGGAAAACATCGTGAGGAAACCGACATGTCCTAGAACTAAAAATTCGAAGACATGTGACATCTACCAACCCACACTGGGCCCGCGTGGTGGATTTACAGCCCACTCCCTCTCATAGTGAGGAGGCCTGTGTCCCAGCAGTGGGAACATAATAGGCTAATGATGATGATGAAACAATATATTCACTCAGGTGCATGTCGAGTATTATGCACAGGAACGTACGACTGCAGGTTATAAAGTATCCTTTGTTCTAACTCAGATTATGTTCACCTAGCAGAGTGTCTTTAATTAATATCCATCCAGCCATTAACGCATGAAAAGGTAAGAAACACACAGACAATGTTACTTTCGAATTTTAATAGTACATTGTTACCCTAGCGGTGAAAGTAACTGTCGTTCGGGCGCCAATAGTTCGAGGGACTAAATAAGTTTTTAACCCGAGGTAAACACTGTGCTTTTCATTATGAATACAAAGTAAAAATAAATCATGAATTAGCTAAAGAAAAAATTAGTAAATTTTATTTTACATAATCAACAACTTAATCAACCGCCTATTTTGTTTTTTTTTCATTCAGTCGTTATTTTACATTTTCATCATTGAAAAAATGGTAAATATTTAGCCCAAATCTATGCTATTTTAAAGGAATTATTAAAACTATATTATAAAAAGTTATTTAAAAAATATATATTCTTTAATCAATACATAAGTTGGAACATGGTTCAATAAAAATGTGAAAATAGAACTAGTTTTTTTTATAAGTTGACATCGGTCAGTTGAAAGCGATTCTCCCTAGGGATGAAAAGTATTACTTTCATCCCGCTCCACAGGCAACTTCAGACCTACTTTCAGATTGTGAGTAATGAAAATACTTTTGAAAGATGAATATTTCCTACCTACTTGGTATTGTATCGCAGAAGAGTAACACTTATCTTTCTACTTAATACCGCCTGACCTTAAACTGTCTGACGCATATACTGACGTTCTGCAGACGATGCACTCTGTATTGCATGAAGCATTTGGTATCAAAAACAGTTCCCGTTCCCATACATTTATTTCGAGATAGCTCTGAAGTTCTAATACATGTTTTGTTTCAGTAAGTATTTGGTTTGTTGCGTGCTAGCACGGTAGGGTTACCGTCAGTGGTAACACTTTAGACGTTCCGCTGACCTAGCTTTGTACGAAGTTCCATAAAAATACGGAGGCCAACTTAGCCTGGTTTAATCATCAGGGGTTCAAAGTGATGGGGGTAAGTTATCCGGCACCAATAAGTTCGTTAAGGCAATAAATATACAAGGTGTTGTTTTGCATCCTCGTCAAATTCAAGGAGGTAACTATGCTAATGATTCTCGTCCCGAACCAATAATAAAATGGGTACTTAGGAATTTTTTTTTATTTATTTTTTACGTAAATCGGTAAGTGTGAACCACCCGTGTTTTAAACGCGGCCCGTCTGGTTCTTGCCATATAACCTCGCTTACACACATACAAACAATCTCAAACGTTGAATTGATAATTTCTTATTCCCTAAACCACGCTAAGGGGGTTATTCTGAAATATTGACAAACTTAAACAACCAAAAAATTCAGCGTTTATTAATAATTAACTAGGTACCGTAATTTTAATTGATTATTTATTATGTCTTTTGTGCCCACCTCCTGAAATTTGACGAGGATGCAAAACAACACCTTGTATAATAGGTTAAGGAAAGAGGTATAAGTTAATGTGAAAGCCGTCTAAAATATACGCGCGCTACTTGCAGCCTGG
The DNA here is from genome assembly GCA_963082945.1 of Cerastis leucographa. NCBI lineage: Eukaryota > Metazoa > Arthropoda > Insecta > Lepidoptera > Noctuidae > Cerastis > Cerastis leucographa. The sequence goes on along the minus strand of OY720361.1, from coordinate 18,039,052 downwards.
CAACCACTCTCATGACGCTGTGAAGTAACCAAAACAATTTGTTTGCAACAAAATCGCAGGAGAGACTAATTTAGTTAACACTTGTAATGATCTTCGTGATACTCAGATTATGTCATAAACTCGACAAAATCTACTATCACAACAACTTCAACGCCTAAAAATAACCTCGATTATCTAAGTCTTTATATTTATCAAACAAGATAAGTATGCATTATACATTTTTATGAGATTTAAAGTGCCATATTTGTAAAGACAAATATACATAATTATAATTATTTTTACAAAAACCGCGTGGTAACAGACCCGACATATATGAATCTAAACTAATATTATAAAGCTGAAGAGTTTGTTTGTTTGTTTGCTTGAACGCGCTAATCTCAGGAATAACAGAGCCGATTTGAAAAATTCTTCCAGTGTTAGATAGCCCATTTATCGAGGTAGGCTATAGGCTATATATCATCACGCTATGACCAATAGGAGCGGAACAGCAATGAAAAATGTTGCTAAAACGGGGAATATGTGACGCAGACGAAGTTGCGCTGGACAGCTAGTAAATCCATAAATGTATGAAGGTAATCCACTTATAGTGATCTCGCTAAATGTTTCCAAACGAAACATTTTTGGTCCAACAAGACGAATAGAAAAAAAAAAAACTGACGCACATTTGGGCATGGTATGATTATGTTTACTTGAGTTATTATGTTATTGTATACAAAGCAAAGCTATGTGAATCCTGGTTTGAAAAATAACAATTTAAATCAAGCAGAAGAAATGAGATATTATAGCGCTTAAAAGGAAATATTCGTCTGAAAATGTAGCGAAAATACTTGCATGGAGTCAAAATATGGATGCCGAAGTACCATTAATTATATCATCATTTCAGCCGAAAGAGGTCCACTGCTGGACATAGGCCTCCCCCAAGTGTCGCCACATTGACCGGTCCCGTGCGACTCGCATCCAGTGGATTCCCGCAACCTTCACCAGGTCATCGGTCCACCTAGTGGGAGGCCTTCCAACGAATCGTCTTCCAGTTCACGGTCGCCATTCCAGAACTTTTCGGCCCCATTGGCCATCCGTTTTGCGAGCAATGTGCTCTGCCCACTGCCACTTCAGTTTGGCAATTTTTCGGGCTACGTCGGTAACCTTGGTTCTCTTGTATTAGATATTAGAGATAAATCCAAATATTTGAAATGAAATGTCCTCTCCAATGACATAAGCAAAGCATTACCGGGTTTCGAACCTCATTGTTTCAGATAGGCACTTTGGTATTGTTCATTGAATGATCATAAAGTACAGATGTAAAAAAACCCTGTCCGATCCGCGAGGGTCTTATTGGGTATCAATTGGGGATTTTATTTATTTAGTCCTTTTTGGAAAACAAGTAAAAATAACCCCGACAAAAATGAAAGAAAATGTATATCATTTTACATGTGGAAACTGACATAGCAACACAGGACAAACACTCCGGTTGCTTCTGTGATAGTGACGTAGTAAAGAAACAAGTGACGAACAAATATACTAATGCCGAAGATGATGTTCTCACGTTTTAAAATTTTGTTAGATTTTAGGGGAATGGTGGTAATTTGGGAAAACAATCGAGTTTTTAAAATTCATTAATAGGTTCACTTTCATGAATATTTTATGTTTCTTATTTTATTTGGTAATTTAATTGGTGTACCTCTTTCGGAACGGACAGGGTTTTTTTGACATTCCAAGTTGTTCAAAAATCATTTGATGCGGAGTCAAATCAGAATTAGCGCCACTATCTTGTATTGCAATATTCATTTTCAAATGTTAACCAGCAACGCTCCTCTGTCAATGTCATTCAACCTCGAAAAACTCCTTAGCAGGTAAAGAACCTAAAAGAGCTTCAACACATGCGGAGTTGTGGACACAGCTCATATTAGTGAATTTTCATTATTAAATGACTACACATATTTGTGAAGAGACAATAGATTGCTTTAAAATAAATTGATTAATACCTGCCTTGATATTTGCATAATTATAAGATACGTCTGCAGGAATACTCAAAGTAATGAGACAACACAATCTGCCTATTAATATTTATTAATTTAAGTACTTCCGTGATGGCATGCCATTTGCAAAATCGATGTTGCTGTGCGGCCATTATTTTAAGAGTCAGCTCACACCGAGACGTGACGTGACGCTGCGCGCACACTTTAAAAGAGCGATTCAAAATATAACTTTATTTTCTACACGAAAAGATACACATTTCGTTGTGAGAATTCAGAATACGTTGCGCAACGTATTCTGAATTCTCAAGATGCGCGCAGCGTCGTGTCGCGTCGCGTCTCGGTGTGAGCTGACCCTAACAGACACCTTACCCAAATGTATTGTTTATGTTAAGACCTCGCCCACAGCCACGCACGGGCGCGCGATGCGTTTTGCTTCTAAAGACACGCGCGTGCGTCAGTTGTTAACCGACTTCCAAAAGGAGGAGGTTCTATGTTCGATTGTATGTATTTTTTTAAATGTATGTTCAGTGTTCACCGATTTCTCCGCCAATTGTGAACTGATTTTCAAAATTCTTTTTTTATTCGATACCCTATACTCCCGAGGTGGTCTCATTGTCACCAAGTCAGAATTTGATGATGGGATCCCGGGGAAATCAAGGGTAGCCCTCATATTTTATAAGCACATACAATGTTTTCATATACTATCTAACGTGATGGATGCCAAGCTTCACAGGCTGGCTCATTGCCGCAAGGTCGCCTGCTTGTTGCTCCTCTACAGGCTGTACTTCGGTGAGTGTGCCCAAGAACTCCACTGCAAGTTACCATCCCTACTTTATTGCTATTCCACCAATTCGCACTAAGCGTTTTCAAACGTCTTTCATAATGCGCACAGCAAAGGAGTGGAACTCTCTGCCTGCGTCTGTGTTTCCAAACGCTTACAACCCTAATCTCTTCATAGTTACAGTGAACAGGCTTCTACTGGGTAAGCTCATATCATCGTTGACTTTGTCTCTGACATCTCTGATCTAGACTAGAGTCAAGAAAAAACCCATCTTAAATAAAAAAAAACGTAATCCAGAAATTTGCGCCTGGTGATCATCATCTCATGCTGCTGAGTTACTGATGAAATGTATAGATATCCGGGACCTGATGATGGGATCCCAGGCAAATCAAGGGAAACCCTCTATTTTTATGGGCACTTACAATGTTTTTTTTTACCGCCTTCCAAAAGGAGGAAGGTTATCAATTAGTCTGAAGGTTTTCTGGTATGTTCCCCGATGTTCCCGTTTAAATTTGGTGAAGATCTGATGCAGATCTTTGAAGATATACAATGGAACTCTTTAATAATAGAGGAAATCTATCATGGTTGCTGCAAACGTTTGGATGTTTATTGTTTACACAATGTTATAACATAACATCACGCCTGTATGCTCTGAGGGGTACGCACATGTGTACAGTACACCCACATTTGTATAGTTATATGCTAATTTCCCTTTTTTGGGGATAAGCCTATTACCCTAGACATGTATTGTTAACAATGTGAAATTAATGCAAAGAAAATATTTCTATAGAATATTACAACTAAAAATAGAAAATTGAAAATTGGACATTGAAATATTGACGAGCAATAGTTGGGACAAGACAAAGAAAATCGTCCTTGTTACTAATTAGTAAAATCGTTCTGTTTAGTGGCACACGACCCTTGTCAGGTAGCATTCGTGCACTCCGTAGCTGCAGGTCCTGAGAAATTTCTGATGAACAAAACACAACAACATTTTGCCCGAGCTGGGAATCAGGACCGCTTGCCTAGTACCTAGTACTTGCGCTTGCGACTAAGTCATCAAAATATAGTTATGTGAATTTAATAACGTAAACACTCTGGAGTCAATATTGCAATATTATCAGATAGCCAAGTGTTCAGGTGGCATACCATGACGTCTTAAAACATTATTGTTTTACTCCTTTTCAAGTGTCGGAAAGAGATGGTGCAAGACATCCTGTATAGCTCCGTCTCTTTCCCACACTACTTTACTTACTGCTACGTCATGATTGGCCAGCAGGATATTGATACTTCAAAACCCTGTTTTGGTTGCACAGCTGATGTAAACATTTTCTTTAATAATATTTATACAGGACAACATGGGCGTCACTGAATTCCTGAATAAGCGATGAAGCTGATGATGTTATTTTTTGCAGATAAGTAATCGTTATAATAATTTGACGTTATTATACTTACTGCTTTTTAAATTGATACTGCCATTGACGTTATCCTGATTCCAATGAATTGACAGTATTTAAAAGTCCGTCAGATTATTCATAGCATACATTTTACCACTGCAGGATAAATGCCTCACTATATTTTTTCCACTTCATTACATTATCTAAGGATATTTGGTGCCTTAGGTAAATTGTAATCACTTTCAAATCATATCGTAAATTTTTTGTAGTGACTCAACAGGATTGAAATAAGTTGATAAAAGCTTTTCGTCAGCATAAGGCCATCAAAGTGACGCAGAGCAGAGCGGATTGGAGACGTGCGGAAACCAACCAATCATAATGGTCGAAATCTACATTGTGTCTCTCGTCTCTCCTGTCATTGGTCGAATCTTGAACTGTATCTCCTCTCAGACGAGCGGAGCGGCGCTGGTGTTCGCTTTGCTGGAGACTGGGCCTAAGTCAGTCCAATACTTTTTGACTATTCTATCATTAGGATAGAATAAAATGCCATTTTGTCGGCAAGTCTAGGACCGAAGAATTTGCCATGGTCTCATAATGTAAAGTCAGCGTGGTGGTACTTAAGACGGTAACACATCAAGTTATACTATACCAGTATAACATGGCCTCACTTTGTATAGATTTTCCGTTCAATGAGAGATCCGTATAAACTGGTTTCGTATAGATTGATTGGTTGCTTTGCGTACTAGCTGTTATTATTACTTGAAACCTATTTTATGCGTAACATCAATAAAAGGCTCGTATAAAAAAAAAAGTTTTTCATAAAAAACATCCAATCTACGTTAATCGAAAATAAATTATTCTCCAAATATTTGTGTGTTTATGGACGATCAACGAAAAAGTGCGTCCGGCAATAAACCCGTTTTATTCAGACATATTCATAAAACAGTACCGTCTGCACAAAATTAACGTAAATACGTTCATTTGATGGGCATGGATATTTTATTATCATACGGTTGCTTATTCCGCTGTCTGTAGGCGGGTAAGTACAATATTATTGTAGCTCGGATAGTTCCAATAACAGTTTATTATGCTGATTGTTTTGTAGGAAGTAAAGAAGTACTAAAGTGGATCTTTGTATGTTTTATGTGGCTAGAATCTTTGACTCCGGCAAAGTACTTCGATAAGCCAGGTAATCTCACGCAACATACGCGCTTTGGCTTGCGTACACTAGCCCGTTATACAAAACAATCTTTCACTATGAGTTTTTTTTTAGATATAACTGTTTCTTTTCGTCGTCAATAGGGGGTAATCCTATTATTTTTTCTTTGTCCGTCGGGTAGTTTATTGAAAAGTATTGGACACGTATTTTTTATTTTTTCACGTGGTCATAAAATTACGGAGATATATTGAGTTGAAATGGCGCATGACGACATCTAGGTAAGTTTTATACCTACTTGTGACGTAGTAAGCCCCCACTCTCCAACTTTAATGAGTTCTAACTAAGTAATTTTTTGATATTTTGATAAAACAAAAAATACGTGTCTAATATTTTTGTATTAACTGTCTGACGGACAAAATAGAATGTCGTTTTCTTTACACAGTCCGCACCCCTATTGCACCCTGATTTCGTAATACTCTTAATCACATACCAAATATAAAACCCCATAAGCAAATACTTGAAAAAATCGTCTGCTACTCCATTCAGTGCAAGCACTGACTCAATGACATCATTATCACCTAGCCTTTTCCCAAACTATCTTCGGGTCGGCTTCCAGTCAAACCAGTATTTTATAGAGTACCAGTATTTTACATGAAGCGACTACCTATCTGACCCCACAACCCAGTGAATCAATGACGAACTGCCAAAATTAATCACATTTGCGTTGTACCCAGTCACCTCGTTAGTTCTTCTTCCCTTGTGTGATTCTTTAAATACTTGGAGCTTTCGTAAAACAAACGGTTACTCGCTGGCTGATATAATATGTCAGCAAAGTTGAAAACTTCTGAAAGCCTAGGGTGCGCCTGACACAGGTTCGTCACTGTCTCGTGAAAGCTCTTTTAACGCACCCTTTCTTATATATTATTTACATATAAAACCTCAAATATAGGCAAAGAAAACTTGGCCTTGATAAATCGCTTAATCGCCTTCAGTCTGTCACTTTTGGTTGACTACCTCATTAGCTTCTATCAAACTGTCTATGGTGGAAAGTACGCAATTTTCCTAATCACCTAACGCGCAGTTACTGTTAACGTTAGAACACACAAAATAATGGTTAAAATGCGTACTACTACGTCATGCGTCATTTCATATTTGTACGTCATTAATTTTGTTTTTGGAATAAATCTGGAAGAACTACATCTATGTATGAACTTGAAATAAAAAAAGGTTGTGTAACACCACACCAGGGGGGTTACTATGACACTTAAAACATTATTGTTCCATTCCTAATCCACAGTGAAAAAGAGACGCAGCTATACAGGTCGTCTAGCTCCATCTCTTTCCCACTCTGCAATAAGAATGGAACAATAATGTTTTAAACGTCATAGTAACCCCCCTGTAATGCATAAAGGGTTAGGCAGAGACCTAAAGTATACCGACGTTTTCCGGTTATATGTTTGTCCAATGTAATGTGGGCCGCATATTGCTGTAAACCGTGTATATACGAGTATACAACTGTTATAAATGTTCTACCTAGATATCAACTTTCTGAGCAGTGATAACTTAGTGGTGTGACTGTCGGTCTGCCAAGTCTCAAGGTCTCAAGTTCAACCCCAAGACACGCACCTCTGATTTTTCGGATTCATGTACGAAGTTACTTCGGTGATGGAAAACTTCGTGAGGAAACCAGCATGATTGAGAGATATTTCTCGACGGCATGTGAAGCCAAGCCAGAGGATCATGGACGGCATAAAAATTCTGACACCAGCATGCGTAGCATGACCACTGTAGAAACGAGTTTTGTCTACGGAAGAATAGACAATGACAATGTGTCAGTTTGTCTATTCTTCCGTTGACATAGCCCGTTTCTACGGCAGTCATGCTATGCGTGCTGGTAAGAAACCAACCATGCGGAAAGAAAGAAATAATCAACTTTCTATTTTCTATCTACGTTTGTTTTCTTTAATTGCGTAGCACAGTCATAGCTACGCCGTAGCCATCTGCTACGAACTTGATAGCTCAACTTTCGCTACTCGACAACAGCCTACCTAAGCACCTACTTACCTACATAGTCAGTCTCGTGATTATTTCCCTGATGTTTTTGTTAGTTTTATTTGAAACTGATTTATTACAAGAACCTATGACGTCATCGCATTATTTTTGTATACTGAGGAACTACGATATCTGATAAGGGTATTTCAGCAGCTTTAAAGTATTTGTGACATAGAAACATTAATCGGGTATGATGTAGCGATGGGCTACATTTTTGTATAAAAAAAACAGTTTGAAGAAGGTTTTAGGTATGTCAATGTTTAATGTGTGGCTTAGCAGGAACGCGAAATAGACGTTTTGCTTGATTTCGAACGATTTTGAATTAAAAAATATTTGTTTCGCACTAGGTTAGTTTTATAAGCATAAGCGTACACTGCTGGGACACAGGCCTCTTCTCTTTGAGAGGGAGTGGGCTGTAATCCACCATGCGGGTTGGTAGATGTCATATGTCTTTGAATTTTTTGTTCTAGGACTGTCTATGTGTTTGTGTTTTTTCACGAGCGATGTTTTCCTTCACAGTTATGAGAGCAGGTTAGTTTTAAGACTTTATTCATATTTATGGATGATACGATGATATTTGTGTTTGCCGCAAAAATTAAAATCAAAATGCTATCGGTACCGTTGTATTTTTTTTTATACAAACAAAATTGTTTTACGTAGGGCCTCTGAAACTAAAGGTAACTTGTTGAAATGACGTGGTTTTATTCCGGCGCCAACCGTAATAAAACGGTACCTACACTTACCGTTTATTATCGTCCGAAGGTGATCGGACCCGGCACTTTGCAGGTAAATAGTTTCTATTAGTAGGTTTTATTATATTGCTGTGAGTTCATCTGTTCCCACATAAAATGGCGCCAAGCAAATGAGGTAGGTGACTACACACATCTACCTAATCTAGAGATATTTTATTTTCTTCAAATATCTAAAAAGCTATGAAGATTTTTCTGATATAGTAAATGGAAGAATGATAGATTAATTTAAGGTCTTTAATAAAAAATAAAAAACATTTCATGATTATTATTTTTTTAATCGCGGTTGAAAAATAGTATGATAAAAAATCTTCATTTCTTCTAACAAAACTATTGTTTTCATTAAAATTGAAAAACTTTTATGAAATCTAATTATTAATAATCAGTGTTGCCACCTCTTAAATTAATTACACATCGACATCGATTGTTCATACTTAAAATTAAATTGTCAATGTCTTGCTGCGGTATGTGGTCCCATGGCCTTTGCAAGTGTTCGTAAAGTTGTTGTTCCGTCGTCCAATTTGGCGGGAAATCTCTAACTCACCCAGGTCTTATCCAAACGCGTGTTCTTCGTGATGAAACCCAAACCGGGACTCATCGGGGAATAGCATCAAAGACTATTGTTCTTCACTTTATGGTAAATGCTCCCGAGCCCACGAAAATCGCCGACCGCTATTGTCACGTCGTAATGCTGGAACACGTAGCGCACGGTTTGGTCGCTTACCAGCAGCTGGTGGTCCTCCTGGAGCCTTTGTACTAGTTGCATCGCTGACATATTGGGTTGTCTTCTGGCTGTCATTTGGTGAAATCGACCCTGTCTGATGTAGTTACACGATATCTACCCGTGTGCTGTTCAGCCACATTCCCTGTACTGAGATCACGTGACCACAACCTTGATATCACGTTTTGGCTGGTGTGTAGGGCCTCAGCAACGATGCGTTGAATAGCACCATTTTCTAACATGCCCACGGGTTGTAAGAACTAAGATTTCATCTTGACTCAATTAATGACGACGTGACATGACTCTTAAAGCTCACACGGCACGATAAATTAAAAAAGAAAATCTCATCCCTTTTCAATTAATATTAATAAAACAATTTTAATTTTCCTTAACGCAACGAATTAGTAACAATGTTGAAGCCGTATTTTGTTTTTTTTTAATTTAATTTTTAAATTTTGTAAATAGAATAAAAGAGGTTTCAATCTGTATATAAACTTTTTATGGAAACAAAAAAGATTTAAACTATAAAGTCTTAAATAATTTAGGGTCAAGGTATCCCTAAATTCTGTTGATGTGTGGATAATACCATACTTATTGTGCTTATTGGCGAAGGGTGGGCGTTTTGGGGGGTTGTCTTTCGTAAATTGTTGACGTTCAAAAAGTGCTGATTGACAGCCTAATTTGAATAAATGACTTGTGTTTTTTTTTTATTATTATTACTGGGAAATGACTTGGTGTAAAAAATCACATCAGTTTGGTAAGGGTACAATATGGATCGTTATTTATGAGATAGTTATACGTATGAAATTACATACCTACTGAAGAAGTATCAAATAAACGGTTAATCGATGTACAATCATTTTCTCAGCAAAATATTGGATCTATGAAATTAAAGCATAGAGTAACTAAACTAATTTAACATCCGGCTTTGGGTTATTTATTATCTTTTATCTGATGCTACGTGACTGGCGAGTTACCGTGAGATATGTCTGAATTCCGATGTGTCATTATAAGAAAATGCGTCACTAAGTTATTTGATAGGTAATTAAGTACTTAACAAAAGTCTTGTGAAATATATTTATTTTGGCACATTTTCCGCAGAAGGAATAAGTTAAGTTTTAGTTAAAGTTTTAGGATAAACAACCGATTTCTAAAAAAAAGATTCAACTCATAGATTAACAACAATCACAGCCAATCAAATTACATTATTCTGACTGAGATATATGATGACATGAGTCTTTATTTCCCCAAAGGATGAGAGAGACGTATGCTTAATGTATACACATATATCGCCAGTTATATTTAAGCACCATGTTTATAGGTTATCCTAATAATTGCCAATTGTCATCAACTCGGCACAAATTCATACTTCCAGGCTGCAAGTGCTCCACTAACACTTTGCCTGACATGAAAATCTAACCTTTGGTCAGCAGAAGATAGCGCTTGCAACTAATCAACGTGGCAAAATTTAAGTTTTTTTTTTTTTTTTTTATTATTTAAATATGTATGAAGATGCTTTTAATTTTTGCTCAGATAAGGCTACAGTTATACGGCGTTGTTTCAATAGTAAAAACAAAGATAAAGTCCCTGCAAATTGGGATTCTAAATTTTCACTTAACATCACTACGGGTTAGGAAATGGTGTACCTAATAGTACACCCACATTGTTTTGTTTAAGTCCCATGTAGCGAGCGAGCATGTAGTGGGCAAGCCCATTGCCATCAACTAGGCACTAATCCGTGGCTGCTACTGAGAATTTCCTGATTGACACCCAATAGCTCTTTGCCCGACCTGGGAATCGAACCCAGGACTTGCGACCACTACACCAACGAAGATTTTCTAAAATAAAATACAATTAATCGAACCTTACGTCATAGTGTTACAATAACCCAACATACAGTTACTATACAAGCAATAAAACACAATTCTTTAAAAATAAAATCTCTATCCCAAAACTCCATAAATCATTTTAAATACGACGTAACATTTCACCAAAGCGAACCATAAACAATTTCCTCAGTACTGCACTAAATAAAAAATATTTCAATAACTTGACACAATACAGCACCATTACTTCCAAGATGGAAGCTACCAGAAGTTTTGGTTTTAAAAAAAGAACGGGTATATCAACACGTCCGGCAATGTGTCTTTACAATTTTCTTGCTGTTTCAACGAAATGTGACGTTGTGTGTTTTGATGTAGAATTTCTAGAAGGGTTTTGAATAAAATATTATAATAAACAAAGAGATCGAAAGTGATAGATATTTATTAGAGGTAGGTGAAGCGAAAATCTACGTAGAGTGGTAGCCATTTGTGCAAAATACACTTGCGCGAATGGACTTTTGCGCGACTTATACTTGCGCGACAGACACTTTTGCGACTGAACACTTGGCTTCATGGATGTCGTTGTAGTGGTTTTCGAGGACGCTGATAACAAAAATAGGGTCAAAATGAAAATCCAAACTGGCGCTGAGGAAAATTTTCGGTTTTTCCTTCATGGGTGTCGTCTTTGTAGTTTTCGGGGTCGCTAATAACGAAAACGAGTTCAGAATTAAAATCCAAGATGGCGACGAGGAAAATTTTCAGGTTTTCTTTCATGGGTGGGTCGCTGATAACGAAAATAAGGTAAGTAATTAAATTAAATGACTGGATTTCAAACTGCCATCTTGGGGTTTACTAAAACCGCGAAAACGACACTAATGATGGAAAAACTGAATATTTTTCTCGGCGTCATTTTGCATTTTAATTCTGACCCCATTTTCGTTATCAGCGACACCCATGAAGAAAAAACAGAAAGTTCTCCTCGGTACCATCTTGTATTTTCGTTCTGATCTCGTTTTCGTAATCAGCGACCCCGAAAGCCACGACAACGACACCCATGAAGCCGTTAAGTCGCGCAAGTGTCCAATCGCGCAAATGTCCGTCCGCTAAAAAGTCTATTCGCGCAAAAGTCCATTCGCGCAAGTGTCTAATCGCGCAAATGTCCATTCGCGCAAAATTCCCAGTGTGCAAATGTCTTTTCGCGCAAGTGTCTTGATACCAGTGACCGGTATTAGCTGCGTGAGAGAACCTTATGACTGAGTCCAATGGCAGGATAAAGAGGCTTATCCAGTATTGGACTGTTGCTGAATAGTTCAGGTCTATTTTCTACCAGGATAAAAAAGTACTTTACCTTGGCAAAGTAAAAACTATGATTTATATCTGAACTAAGTACTAAGAAATAAAGACCGCTGGGTGTTTCACATACCAATTCAGATAACGCTGCGTGTTGGAAACACCTAGTAATTTTATCATCAATCATTATCTAGAATATCTACAGAGGACTGTCCAAATCACATACTGTAAGCATCATGCCATTTAAAGTTATCATAATTGATCATCTATATCAGGCACAGATAACTATTGAATTCATCCACTGTTTGCAAAGACATCAAATAGATTCTATTTTCGGTTATCGATATCATTTTCGTGTATCGACGTTGATAGACAAATTTAAGTGTTTACAATCATCTGGTTAATTTATCGCTTCTACGGGTGCTTGCCACTTGGGTATTGTCAATTGCATTGTTTATGCATTACTTAGATTGTCAGGACTATTTTGAAGTGGAATTATCCGCATGTAATGTTAATTATTACTATTGTTAAATGCATTCGGATTTCGTAGTGGAATTATGTTTATTTTTGTAATCTTGTGATGAGCCAAATATCACATATAAAGCGGCGTATAAGGTCCAAACAAATGACGGCACGGTTGGCGCAGTGGTTGAGCAATCGACTGCTGCGTTGCGTGTCGCGGGCTCGATCCCCGGACGGAACAAATATTTGTATGGCCTACAGATAGTTGTTTCGGGTCTGGCTGTTTGTGTGTGTTAGTTTAAATGTTTGGAAACGCACCCATGATACAGGAGCAATTCCAAGTATGCGGCAACGCTTAAAAAAAAAGAAATAAAAACAAACTTTTCGGCCACAAGTTGGTAGATCTGGTTAAGGACATACAAGTTGATAACAAACAAGTTGGCTTATATCTTTATGTTTTTACACCCTAGGACACTCGTTAAGATCCTAAACAAGGGGTATCGTCTGGTCATTAAACTGCTCTGCCTACAATAAACAAAGTAGTACAATGTTACACGTGACAGGTCATCAGACCACAAGAACGGCTGCCGAGCTCAGCGGGCGGCAAATTGTAGGACAGCGCAATTTGCACGCACACCCGAATACATCGACCGAGATGCTATCATTTTATTGCATTGTGTATTACACCATGCAATAAAATAAAAGAAAACAAGTAAGTACACTTGTAATTGTTTGCTTGTTTTCTAGACAACACAAACACTAGCTCTGGAACTATAAAAATTGGAAAGTTGATGTTGTATTCCCAAAAGAAATCCCTCTCCTCCTCCTTCCTAGCCCGCATGTTTAGAAAACAAGGAAAAAATTACAACGGATCAGCAATCTATCTTTCTGATAAATAAAACTATCGCTTATATTCATTCAATATTTTTTCTTTAAACTATATTGTATTTCAGAAACTAAATATTTACATAAAATAACTAAACATTAACTAACTTAAAACAACAGGACGCTTAGGCGTCAAAATACTCCTCCACATCGCTGTCATCCGCTACCCGCTACCGCCGGAAACGTGCTCAGAAGACCGGCAGCATTGCCACGTTGAATGGCAATGCTAATTCTTTGCCCAAAGAAATAGCCAGCCTTCTGGTCTCGCGAAGTGTCAACCAGTCGACGGGATATTTCCTTAAAAAGAGAATGCGCACTCGGGCCCCATGACCCGAGCGTTTCGACCACAAATGGCTCAAAACTGTAACTGCCATTTAGGTTACAGTTTATGTATATTTATTTATTTATTTTTCTTTTAATTATAATCATTCAGAGTGCTGAGATGACGAGTAGTGGAGAAATAGGTATGGGAGAAGATTTGCTGCGCCCACCACAAAAAAATGGGATACGGGCACAATGATAACAATGATATAATCATTCAAGAATGTATAAATTATAAAGACCTTATAACAAATGGTGCAATTGCTTTCAAACGTGCAAAATTATTGATCGTTGTAAATATTATGAATGAGATGCGGTCACCACTCGTAAGCACGCAATCAATCATGGTACAATTTATTGAATACCGATTAGCAATTAAGGATATGGACCATTGTATGGAAAATGTAAACACATCGATGACTCAACACACATATACGACGTGCCATATGTCAGGTATCTGATATCTCAACAGCGGAATCATCTGCCAAGCCTTATTCCAACTATTGGGGTCGGCTTCCAGACTAACCGGATACAGCTTAATACCAGTATTTTATATGGAGCGATTGTTTATATTATCTCCAGTGTCTAGGTAAAATGATAGGACTGGTTGTCAGACTCTATAGGGCCACTTCTTCTTAGCGTGTCGATGACAATCTAAATTGTGTTGGCCCAGAACCGACCCACTAGTTTGGCGCCCTCTGTAGTGTCCATCAGTTCCTGTAATGAACAAACAGCAGAACACGCAGGACACGAATACACGATATTAAGTGCCGCATCGTTTGTGGGACAGTACCACATTTGAACTCCAGGGCAGAAACACTAATGAATCTCCACCTGAACAGGTTTTCCTTGCTGCAACCAACCTGGATCCGAACTCCGAAGTCAATTTAAAGACTTCCAGGTCAGCCATTGCAACTCATGTCCAGGTGGAAGACTATCAGCAGGTGGAACGAATGGGTAAGGTAAGGATGCACTACTCGCTACAACGTTACTCGCTCCGTAGACCGTAGGGCCACTGAATACCTGTAACGAATGTCAAAGATGCTTAATAACAGCCGGGACCAACGTCTTAACGTGATTTCCAACATACGCACGGGTGCGGTAAGGAAGGGGTATCGTATTACCCGGTTACTGGGTTGTGGAGGTCAGATAGGCAGTCGCTTCATGTAAAATACTGGTACTCAGCTGCATCCGGTTAGACTGGAAGCCGACCCCAAGATAGATTGGGAAAAGGCTAGGCAGATGATGCAGGGGTGCGGTAAGAAATGGATGAATGGTGAAATAACACCCATCTTTCGCTAAATATGTTTAAGTCTGTAGGGGGCGAGATTAGGTTAGATATAGGTACTCAAACTCCCTTAAAAGATTACAATATTAAAATCGAATGTAAGTAAGATTTTATCATACAGTGAAACAGTAGCATAATGCATTGATAACGACATGTCTACAAAAATATTTGTAAATGTAAGGAATGTATAAACACGGGCAAGTGCGAAAAATGTATGGCTTCGTGCTGATTGGAAAACTTCGGCCATTCAAGGTCTTTCGCGACGTTGTTTATATTTGACCAACACACACCGACCCTCACATTTGTCAAAATTAAAGTGACAATGGCCCAAAGACCAACAACACTGGTAGAACCTTGACCAGCGGTCATCACTTTATATGCTAAGTGACTTTTACCGGCCGGCTTCGCCCGCGTATTTGCGAAAATTGTCCCACAGAAACGCACGTACTACCGGAATAAAAAGTAACATGACACCATTTTTAGTAATCCCCGAAAAGTAAGGCACAGTTGTAGGTAATAGTAAAACCACATTTCAACAATTATCATTAAGTCTCATGTACATGTAACCGGGGGCGAACCTATTTATTGCCACCAACTGGGCACATATTCAGACTCCGTATCTGCTATTGAAAAATTCCTGACAGAGAAACCCCGTACTTAACAGATTGCGCGATCGGGGAATCGAACCCAGTACCTCATGCTCAGCAGTCACTAGACCAACGAGGCAAATAAAAAGTATCCTAGGTCATGGTTTACCTGTCAATATCCATTCCACCTTTCATCATTAGCCTATAATGTTCCCACTGCAAGGGCATAGGCTCCTCTCCTATGAGAGGGAGTGGGCTGTGTGTGCCACGCGGGCCCAGTGCGGGTTGGTAGATGTCACATGTCTTCGCATTTTTGGTTCTAGGACATGCCGGTTTCCTCACGATGTTTTCCTTCATCGTTTTTGAGAGCCAGCGATGATGAAATAAATTACACAAAGTAATGCGCCTGCCTGGGTTCGAACCCACGGCTTACTGCTCGTAAGTCGGCAGCCACCGCCGCTCTCCCCTGCGAACATGATAGCTACTATTTAGTTGTATCCTAAGTGATACATGAACGCCCGGTTTCAATTCCGCCTTTAATATCCTTAAAATGGCTGATAACAGGCAACCGTTACTTTCGTATTCATAATAACAGTTTTGTAATGTTTATTGTGCTATCCAGCTAGATATAAAGCTCCTTTCCTAGTTTCCTTAATATTTATTTAATATTCTCTTCTTTCTCAAATTATATCATTAATATTCTAGTCGAGAACGATACAAAGACACTGTTTGTAATTATTTTGAGCAAGAACTCAAGCAGACAATGGCGGATTGACGTCTCGGTGAACAATCTGACATGCCATAATAATAACGACATATAATTATGTGTGATGTTTACGGTAAACAACTTGCATAAATAATACAAGAAGACATTAATATCTTATGGAGATATGGTCTTCTTAGCGTGTCGACGGCAAATCGCTAAATTCGTTTAGCCCAAAACTCAGCCACGCGAACTCCGCTCGCTGATGCAGTCTTAAGATCCTCAAGTGCGCAGGTGACGGGGCATGCAGCACAAGATGGAAGGTGGGCCATTGTCTGTGAGACACGCCGAATACACACTTTAGATCTGAGCCGTCTATCCATCCTCACAAACTTTCGCATTTATCATATTAGTTGGATAGTCATTCGCCTTAGGATGGTGCGGCTGACATTAGATGAGCCGTTCCTTTTCATTAAATAAAGGTTACACGAGTATTTTTCAGATTTAGGCTACAATAGTAAAAATACTAAACAAAAGAATAAAACCAAAAAAGTAGATTATTACCTATTTCTGTTATTGGTTTTTACAAAAGAATAATTTACCATAATATGCGGGTCGTAGGTATAAGAGTCTTTGGCCGTAGCATTTCCTATCGCACACAAAACTGTTTTGGTTGAATATATTGGAATAATATTTTTCTTGGGTTTTCTTCGTTCAAGTAAAATTATCGTGATTGATCAGCGGTACAGATCAATGAATTAACTGTTGAGTTGTAAATATAATATTTCTCATGTGTAATGTACTCATTTTTCAAACTGTGTTTCAATCAAATGCTAACAAAGACACACAGCTACTGAACAAACTGAGCTGACAAACGCAGCTTGCCCCAGGCATTACAAAAATATATTTCTATTGGGAACTACGGAACTATATGTATGTAGTTTTACACAATATGAAAAGAGCCTTTTTTTTAAGGTCATAACACCGATAATCTCGTTCGTGGCCATTGCATCTAAGCAACAACTGTCAAACACACATACGGTGAGTGATGACTGTTTGCCGACCACGCGCGGGTTAACAGATTACTACAGTTTCTGTTGTCGTTTAATTAAAAACAATCATGTGACCATCTACCAGGAATTCATAATTGTGAAGATAAATAAAATGGTAGAACTGCTGGCAATGTGTGGCGTTTTCGGCCATGGCGGTCAATCTCAAAGAAGATTAGCCAAGTACGCAAGAGATACTTGTCTATACCTTTTTTGGTACACATAAGTGTAAACGCTAATAGTTACAGGTGCACTCTGTATTCCTTTACTTTCATAGACAGATGGAACAGCAGTCTGGCACGCCTGGGGGTAGGAACCACGGCTAGCTTTTCAAACAAAAGGCTGGCTGACACTAACAACTTCGTAATCAACCAAACATCGCATGCCCGACCCGGGAACCAAAAACACAATCAAGGGATCAGTCTGCTATCAATGCCCCAAAATGGTCCTCAAATACTGAAAACATTTGCGTTCTTCAGTAATTATTACAATTTTTGAATAATAAACGAAACCGTACGCTTCCTCGGCGCCATTTATCTAGTTATCAAGAATGTTAATGCAGATGTATTAAGTGGAATTACTTAAAGATCATAAAACACGGCCAGCTCTCTGGCTTCCTCGCAAGGGGCCAGCCAAGATAACTAATAACTAAATAGATACCACAAATGATAACTAATATTAAAAGCAAACAGCTGGTATCGGTACTTCACAAACACCTTATCACGAAGGATAGGCGTGAGCACTCAATTAAATTATAATTGAAACTTATACAAGGATTCATGGCGATACGCGCAAAATTTTGCACAATATGTATGGTGCGCAGTTATTTTTATAAGGGCATTATTTCGCTATCGGCATGATCTGACCAAGAAAATACCTGGCCAGTGGCCCCCTATTAAAAAACGCTTCGATTTGATTTCGATTCAGAAAGTCTTATGTCTATCTCGCTCGCTTTCGTAATGCAGAAACAAGGTAGACAATGTAGACATACGACTTGTCGCATCGAAATCGAATCGAAGCGTTTGAGAAAACGGGTGCTGGATTCTAAGGTTCTGTGTTTTTTTCGGTTTTTCATCTCAGAGTAAGATAGGAAACTCTGACTGTCTCTAGTTTGTTAAAAAAATGCCGAGTTAAACTGTTTTTCATAACTTCCTTATCATAAATAAAGATCATTTCATTTCACATCTAAACCGCGTTCAACAGCTGTCAATTGTCGGCATTAGTATAAACGAATTATTGATACTGACAGCTCCTGACCGTGGTCTAGATGTACTGATCGCGATCAGTAAATTTAGCGGTGAAATCGACGGTAAAGCCTATTTGCGCCACATATCACAAAAGGGATTCGCTCTACTATCTAATTTATTAATTTACTGATTTGTGATCAGGCCCCGTATTCACAATTAATAAGTCATAATGTCTATCTCGCTCGCTTTCGTAATGCTAAAAAAAGATAGACATACGACTTGTCGAATCGGAATCGAATCGAAGCGTTTGTGAATACCCCGTATTCACAAACGCTTCGATTCGATTCCGATCGGTGTAAGTGCGATTAGTTGCGAATGTGATGGTTTTGTGTGAAGGATTAATTTAGAATTTAGTGACGTCAATAGAATTTGCTAATGGAAAAAATAGTTATTGTATATATGTGTCCGGTAATCCGGTTTATGGAAATTAGCTTGCCCATGACTTAGAGAGAATAAACCTCTGTCCATCCCCGATTTAAATAAAAATAAAAGTAAAATCCATAAATTCGAGATCAAAAGTAAAGCTCCATTAATTGCTAATTGCTGAGAATAGTGTAATCAAGCAGGACAGCTGAATCTACCTTAATTCCTAATTGAATCCTTGCTCTTTCAATTAATCTCTATTAATCCATTTTATTGGCATTGATCAAAGTTAATCGTCGGTCAAAGAAGTTAGGATTATGAACCGCTTTGTCATTAAATCGGAATGATAAATAAATTTATATATTTTTATGGATAACTCACATGTAATCAAAAAATTAAGTAAGTACGAAAAAATTATAAAAAAGTGGTAATGGTTCCAAAGAAAGTTTCCCGATATCTCTTGTAGATTAGAATTTTCCCCATACTGTCACTGTTAAAATCTTAATAAAGTATTCATTAGGTCATGGTCACCGTATATTCACATTTTTGATTCAATGTCGTTTCATTAACAATTTTTGACAATAAATTAACTACAACAACGTGTACTTCATTAGTCATTTTAATTTTAGTTATACTTACATATGTAACGGATTCACAGAAAAAATATCTAACATGAAAAGTTTTTTAACATTTTTTTCAAAAAACAAACCTAACAAGAAAAATAAACTGTCCGTTTAAAAATATTTATCAAGGGATTTTCCCGCCAAAAAAAAATGTTATTAAATCTTACCCAGCCAAAGTAGGACGATTGTCCAAACAAATTGTCTCCGAAACATCTTGATCACAGTAAACAAAACACTATTCACAAATCATACCTTTTTATACATTACATTTCTAAACATTGTCTTTAATTTAAATTAATCAGTCTTTTTATTCTTCTAGCACTACATCTTATTCAAAATACAACAATTTTATTAAACACTTTTTAATCATGTCTTCCAGTAAATAATTACAAAAACACTAATAAACTTTCCAATATTAGTTCAGATCACTTATATTTTAACTAAGCATTTATCATCAATTTTGTTTTATCGTGATTTATAGGAGGAATGGCGCGAAAAACACGCGCGCTCTCCACGCTTTCCGAGTTTCAACTGATGGCTAGGAAAGACTAGGAAAATCTCAACGAACAAGAGTTTTCGGGCATTGTCAATGAACGATTTCAGTCAACGGACTTATGACTGACTTCTGATATATCAACAGAAACAACAAAAGATTCTTTATAGTTACGTGTAACTTATCTTACAAGACAAAACAGATTTAAAGGATTTATTTCGAAACTAGCTTCTGCCCGCCGTTTCGCCCGCGTGGAGTTCGGCAATAGGGGATAATCCAAATTTTTTTTTTCTTTGTCCGTCGTGTAGTTTGTTGAAAAGTATTGGACACGTATTTTTTCTTTTTTCACGTGGTCATAAAATTACGGAGATATATTGAGTTGAAATGGCGCATGACGTCACATGTAGGTAAGTTTTATACCTACTTGTGACGTAGTAAGCCCCTACTCTGCAACTTTAATGAGTTTTAACTAAGTAATTTTTTGATATTTTGATAAGCAAAAAATACGTGTCTAATATTTTTGTATTACCTGCCCCCCTAGCATGACCGTTCTATCTCTATTCTACCAAGAAACGACAAGAAATCTTTTCTTTACAACTTGTCATTTCTTCTGCCCGAGCATGGCGCGCACCGTCGACTCGCGTTTCTACGAAGACATAGACAGAAATTCTTTCCATAGCAACGGGGACGTTGCTATGGAAAGTTAAAAGGTTACGTTTAGTTAACAAAAAAAAGTTGCCAATTGCACGAGTTTTTCATTTTTCGTGGACGGGATGGTGTTGCTGCATCCTGGATCCAGGCCTGGATCTTTTTCGCGAAATTAAACTTAAATATTTTACATAACATTTCAACCTTTTGAACGTAACTCAACGCAACCACGAAACGTATTTCTCTATTCTATTCTATTTTTATTTTATGGCAATTGAAGCCGATGTCGACTATTCTGCCAATGTCGAGTGAAAGAGAAAAACAAGTGTGCTTGGCAAAAAAAAAAAAAAAAAGATTAAGAATTAAAACTGATCACTGATCTGAGATTAAGGTAAAAATTTTATTTTTTGATACGACGTGGATCTTGTCGGGTTAGTACAGGACTGAAACAAACAAAAAAATAGAAATAAATAGATATTATAAATTAATTGTTAGAACATAGAAATAACACTTACCACACCCACACAATCAGATTTATAATTTAATGTTATTGTGACGGATGAAGGTCATCAGCGCCACAAGCAGTTCAGGGGAAGAATAAGTTAGCAGGGAGGGGAAATTAGTCGGAAGAGGGATTTTAAATTTGGGAAGACGGCTATACAGATCTAAAGGAGGGATGTTGTTTGAGCATTCGAAGAAGATGTGATCCAGAGTGCCCTCTTCCAACCCGCACTCGCAGAGAGAGGAGTCCCGTATCCGGATTTTATGCAAGAAAACCGGAGTACAACAAAAACCTAGACGAATACGACATAGGACGGATATAATAGGTTTGGAGACTTTCTTGTAGCCATAGAACCAAGGTTTTGACTTTATAGTTGATTGTACAGCGTAATAAAACCTGCCTTTTTTCCTTCCAGTGTTGTCCCATTGTTCTTGCCACGACGAATGGAGTTTAGTTCGTGGAAGGTTCAATAAGTCATACCCCTGAAGACAATTGTGGGAGAGATTAGCTACTGTCGATGAGCAAGCATCTTTGGCCAAAGCGTCCACGCACTCATTGCCCTTAATGCCACAATGACTAGGTATCCAAACTAGCTGAACCTCTTTTTGACTGACAGCACAGGACAATAAAGACGCCTTAACCCTTAAAACCAGAGAGCTGTGCAGTTTGCTTTTAAAAGGGTTTTGTGTTAAGGCTTGCAAGCAACTAAGAGAGTCTGTGAAGATTACGGCTTTGTGTATGTTATGGTGTGACTCTATAAAAAGACAAGCTTCCAAGATAGCCACACACTCACCAGTGAATATAGAAGACTCCTTAGGACACTTAAACTGCAAAATTATTCTAGAGCTTTGGTAATAAACCGCAGCTCCAATGTGGTTCAAGTCTGCTATTTTGGCAGCATCCGTAAAAAATAATTGGAAACCATTAAATCGCTCACCCACCACCGCATTGAATGTCAAGTTTGCTGAGGGGGATTTTTTAGATATACCGATGTTGAAGACAATTTTTGGGATATAACTTAGAACTTCATACTCAAAATTAAAAAGGGGCAATCGGGGGAACTGAACAATCGGGCATATTAAATTTAGAATTTGTCGAAAAGATTTCACAATTAGGGGTATTTCTTTATTTCTCCAGTAGTTGGAATTTCCGCATATGGCATCTAACTCATACAATTTTTCTATAAGGGGATGCGAAGTTCTACATATAAGCCTAGACAAAAACCGGGAGGCCAGGTATTCCCGTCTTAGGGCCAGAGGAGGTTCAGCACACTCGACCTGCAATGCGTTAATGGGGGAGGACTTCATACAACCAGAGATGATTCGAAGGCATTTAGACTGAACCTTATCCAGCCCAACCAAGGCACCTTTGTTGCACGGGGTCAAGAGATACGTTCCATAGTCCAAAACACTGCGAACTAAGGCATTGTAGACCAATTTCATGGTGTAGGGGTGAGCACCCCACCAAACGCCAGCAAGAACTTTTAAAATTGAAATTGTTTTTTCACATCTTTGAATGAGGAAATTTATGTGATGTTTACCAGTTAATTTTGAATCCAAAATGACTCCTAAAAATTTTACTTTATTAACTATTGGAATATTTTGGCCTAAAATGTCAATTGCAACATGAGGAGTGCGTCTTTTGCGAGAGAAGATTACTGCCGAACTTTTTGGCGCAGATAGCGACAGGCCATGGTCTAAAAGCCACTGATTCAGAGAATCCAGAGAGAGGCACAAAGATGACGCGGCATCAACTATAGACGAATCTGTCACATACAGTGCAATGTCGTCGGCATACTGTAGGATCTGACAATTATTGTTTAGGCAGGACCCAATATCAGCCGTATATAGGTTGTACAGTATGGGACTGAGGGGAGAGCCCTGTGGGAGTCCCCTCCATATCTGCCTCTTGTCGAACTCCTCTCCCTGAACTCTCAGGACCAATGAGCGGGACAACAGTAGCTCGCATATACATCGTATCATCTTAGCCGGTAGACTCAGCTGTTGCAGTTTTTGCCTGAGTACTGGAAGAAGTACATTGTCATATGCAGAAGAAATGTCCAGGAAGGTAGCTACGACGGATTCATTTTTTGAAAAAGCTAAACGTATATCCGCAACTAGAGTACCAACACTGTCCATAGTACCAAGTCCTTTCCGAAAACCAAATTGGTAATTCGGCAGTAAGTCTCTCGACTCAACAATCCACTCGAGACGGTTTTTTAAAAGGTGCTCCAATAATTTTGCTAAGACTGAAGACAAAGCAATTGGCCTAAGGCCATTCGGATCATCTGCATGTTTGCCTGGTTTCACTAGTGGGATAATTATTTGTGATTTCCATTGATCTGGGACACAACCATGAATAAAAGAAAAATTTAAAATATTTAAAAAATAGGTTTTAGCCTTGTCACCACAATGGGTTATAAAAGAATATGGCACACCATCAATACCAGGTGCTGAGTCCCGGACATAATTGAGCACCATATTCAGTTCCTCCAAAGTAAATGGAGCATCAAGCGGATCCTCTGATACATTTGGCAGGGACATGTTGACACATTCAGAATAAAGCGGGACGTATGGTGGAGCAATTTTATCAAAAAAGAGTTCAGCTGTTTCCCTAGTAATTGGAGCGGAAACTGCTGGGGAGCACCCACGCCTATACCTATTGATGCTTTTCCAAACTGCCGACGCAGGTGTAGAGGGGGACAAAGAGGTGCAAAACTTAACCCAACCCGCACGTTTCTTTTTGCGAAGGTGACGTTTGGTTCTGGCATTAATCTGACAGTATGCTAACAGATTTTCAGTGTTCATATCTGCATTGTAATTCTCCTCGGCCTCGTTCCTGTCCCTGATTGCCGAAGTGCACTCTGAATCCCACCACGGGGGTGAAGGGATTTTATTACGGGCACTGTTTTTCAAGGGAAAGCAGGAATCAGCACTGGATGTTATGGCAGAAACAAAGCCCTCATAGCAGCTCTTGGCATGGTGGTGACCAGGAGGATCAAATAAACTTGAATTTAAATTTGGTAGAACATCAATTTTATCCTCCAATAATGATACAAATTTTGACCAATCTGGTTTGGACAAGTTATATTTCAGAAGTGGAGGAGAACTTTTCTCTAAATAAGTCTTATTAGCTAAAGATATTACAATAGGGTAGTGGTCACTGCCATGCGACAAGGACGTACATTCCCAATGGGTTGAAGCTGCCACCTCAACGGAACAAAATGTTAGATCCACACAACTCTTTTGTTGTCCAGGAGGGGATCTGCGGGTCGTGCAACCATTATTTAGGATACAGAGGTCCAGATCATCCAAAATCTCAACCAGGGCCACACCAAAGGCATCACAGCGTTCGGATCCCCATCTGTAATGATGGCAGTTAAAATCACCCATGACCAAAATTGGTCCTTGTATAGTTAAAAAAGTGTTTTTTAAAATATTCAAAAATTCAGGCCGAGGGTGAGCAATGTATATTGAAAACACTGTAATGCCTTCTACCGTTCCTGCCACAATACTCATATCTCCTGTGAGTGAAGGCAAAGGGAGGGGCAGAAGAGGGACCCGATTATTGACAAGGAGAGCCGAACCTCCATAGCCGTCAGATCTGTCGCATCTGAAAATGTTGAAGTGTGGCATGCGGAAGCTAAGACTTGGGGTGAGCCAAGTCTCAGCTATGGAACAAGCCAGAGGCTTGTATTTATTTAATAGGAATATGAGGTCGTGCTTTTTATGCCACACGCTCCTCACGTTCCACTGAAGGAATACTAGGCGGGACGCCATTTTTTATTGATAAAAGAAGGGAAATAAGTTGATCGGCAACGTTGGACGGTGTTTGGGAATTGGAAGAAGAAGAAATAAGTGTAGGTAAAAGTTTTATTAGAAGTTCAATAATAGAACCAGTATTGTCTGAGACATGATTGGAATTGAGAGCACAGCCATTGAGCTGTGAGGGTTGGGGAGAACTAATTATCTGCTGATGAGCATTTCTATCATATGATGGGGAAAGGGGGGCATGTGTTTTGGGTTTAAGCGTTACAGTTTTACGATAGGACTGTGAACTGGGTGTTTTGACGCTATTCGCATAATTTCTGGAAACTGTTGGGATAATTTTACAAGCCTCAGCATAGGGGATAGTTTTCTCAGCCATGACGGTCTTAATAGCCTTCTGCCTGCCATGCTCAGGGCATGACTGGCTATCAGCAAAGTGATTACCCGAACAAAGCACACAGAAGGCCTCGGCAACAGAAATATTGCAACCATCGCCTGGGTGGTCGTGGCCACACTTATTACAGCGTGGTTTAGACCTACAAAGGTTTGCTACGTGTCCAAATCTGCAACACTTGCGACATTGGATTGTTGGGTATATGTACTGTTTAACAGGGAGGGATGTGTAACAGCAGAATATCCTAGAAGGTAGTACTTGTCCATCAAAGGTCAGAACACATGTTTCAGTGGGCTTCCACTCATTAACCCCGTCTCTTTGTAATTTTCGGTTAATGCGTCGGACTTTCAATATTTGACCACAACCTAAGGGCACAGACAAATAAGTCATGGCTTCTTCTTCCGTAAGTTCCGAGGGAACCCCGGTAACAACACCCATCCTTGTGATATTGAATGAAGGGATTGATGCGGTATAACTGTATTTGGACAACAGACTGTTGATTATGAAAGAGTTAGCGTCCTGAGGGGAAGCAAACTCCACTGAAACACGGTTTCTGCCGACTCTGTTGACACCACCGCGAACAATGTTCGCAATGTTGTTGTTCATAAGGAACTTTCCGAAGTTTACAGGGTGAAGGGAGGTGCCAGCATTTGGTTGAGACTCAATGCGTGAGACGTGGACAATATAAGGAGCCTTATCCATGACCGAATACTTAGTACGCCCAATTTGGCTTCTTTGTTGCTTGTTTGGGAGGGACGGGGACGAGACTTCCTCGTCAACATGGCGCTTGCGTGAGTTTTGATGTGGTTGCAATATTTGTGAAACATCCATCGCTGTAGCACTGCAAACAACATCCGCGAATTGCGATAGTGGGTTGAGTGGGCTCTGATCATAAGAGGTGGAACGAATATCGGGAGGATCCGGATCAGGAGGTTTATTTTTATCCATTTTGGGAGAAAAGGATAAAAAGAGACTTAAAGCTAAACAATCACAGTACAAACCTGGTTACGAACACAAAAACAACACAAATACACACTGACAAGTCACTAAAATATCGAAAAACTTTTTAAAAACAGCAAAAAATTCTAAACACACGTGCTATCTACAAACACCGTGGCCGAATCAAGTCCTAACGTATTTCTCGTATTTAGTTTTTATTAAGACTAGTTTGACATTTGGCAGAAGTAATGTTTCTACCCCCAAATGTCAAAAGAAGAGAAAATATGGTCGTCATGCTCGACGTTGTAGACTTGTGTCGACTGAAGAAAAGAAACATTTCTTTTCTACATTCTTAATATCGCCATGCTTGGGACGATAGAAATATCTGTCAAATTGTCGATTCTTCCGTAGACATAGCTCGTTTCTACGGCGGTCATGCTAGGCCGGCTGTCTGACGGACAAAATAGAATGTCGTTTTCTTTACCCAGTCCGGTCCCCTATTGCCCATGTGAGCGTTACCCTCGCAAAATAATGTTGAAAATACCTAGTCATTTAAATGTTATAGATAATAGTTGTTACGCAAGGCTTCGCTCGCGCGTAAGTGTAAGTATAGGATAAATAGTTTTGTAAAAGTCTGTAATTTTCAAAGTAAGAAGCCAGAGTATTCATTCTGGTTGGAAAAAAATATATTACCTAAGGCTTTTTTTTAAGTGAAACTTCTTATGCGACTTCCAACAAGGTTGTGTTAAACGTTTAACGCTACCATGGAGGGGAGATAGAAAGAGACAGAGCGAGAGTGAATGCGTGGCACTCAAACGCATACGTGTAGTATTACGAAGTTTCACTTCTTCCGCGCGGAGGGACTCCACGCACTATTTTTTATTTTAGATTCTTAGTGACCTAAATTGGTTGAACCAGAATTTATATAATACATGGTTTCCGAGCTACGATGCCCGTTGCTCAAATGCCCCGGTCATCCATCCACGCCTTTTGGTGTAAATGAGCTAGCTTACAATGTTTTTAATTCAAATATACTCAGATCATACAAAACTATTTAACTCCCAGAAAACTATTGATAATGAATTATCCTAGCACCTCTTTATAAATGACGTGCATGCAACATAAAACTGCCAATGTGAGAAACAGTATGCCAGCCATAGCCTAGGTCTGAGACATTGTGTATTTTAAATTTCATTATTCGCACCTCTAATTAATTAATTAGTCGTTCTCTAAGGATTGGCCTACAATCACACTAGATCGCGAAAAGTGGAAGGAGGAAAGGGAGGCTTTTGCCCTGCAGTGGGACAATATAGGCATTATAATAATAATAATATTCACACCTAAAAAATGAGGTCAAAATGAAAATCCAAGATGGCCCCGAGAAAAACTTTCGGTTTTTCCTTCGTGGGTGTCGTTTTTGTGGATTTCAGGGTCGCTGATAACGAAAATTTGAATTTTCTTCGGCGCCATCTTGGGTTTTATTTTTGGCCATTTTTATAAAATGTTACGTTACCAATTGAAATTGTCGTTGATGATACATAATCTGAATTAGATAATTAAAGTCCAAGGCCAGATTTAAAGATGATTGAGTAAGCATTGAATTTCAAAATAACCAAGTAAGTAGGATTGGATAATAGAAGCTGCACTTCAATAACAAAGGTAAGTGTCAGGCTGATTTTGTCAAGATCTGAAAGGAAAAGCCATTTATACCTAAACAAAACAAATGAAGGAAAACCTAATGACATCCCATTTTTGGAATCTTTGGCATTTGCTTTTGATTCGTAAGTAAGTGGTACCTTTAAGGTTTGTTAACATTAATTGAAAAGGCCTTCAATCAAAAATAGCCTCAATTTCGTAGCAACAAAAAAAAAACTGTAGAATGTGCAGTTAAGATATCTACCTACGTTGAAGTTTCGAAATATATTCGAATAGATATACTCTAGCCGTAAATCATAATTGAACTGCGTTACGTACAAACAGAGAGTTTTGGCGTCTCTCCAAACTGCCTTTGTGGATTTATCTTGTATTTTTGTCGATTTTATGTCGGGAATCTCCATGTAGGAAGTAGTAGGTATACCCACGTAGATAACTGGGTTTAAAAAAGCTGCCTACTTTTTCAAGACGTAAACATACGAAAAAAGGCAAGGGTTTCCTGTGTCTTTCAATAGTAATAATATTTGGTATATTATATTTATAATATTTGTTATAACACAAATTATCGTTTATTTTTTAATATACATAAAGTAAATAACTTTTTAATAAAATAAATTAAAAGCTTTAAGCAACAAAATCAATTTTATTTTAGAAATTATAATTGATGTTATAAAACCATTTTAGTCATATATTTTATTTTCATTTTAAAGCCTCTGGCCATTTTGAGTAAAAATAAATCTGAAATGCCATTAATGTTTTCTTTTTATTTTATTTTTTTTGCACCAAACGGCATTTAACGGTTTTTTTTTATCAAAATAAACCAGTACGTCCGTCGTTATGTCATGTTATTGCAACATTTGCAACCTTCTTAACTATGGTGATACTGATAGATAGATATAGAAACAATTATGCTGCATAGTTATTTTGGCGCTTGAATGACTAAGTGAGTGCGCTTTTGGTGAACATTTCTGAAATTTTATGGAAAAAAATAAGATGGCGCCGCCTCCGTTACGAACTATTCGAACTTTGTTATAAGCGATAGGAAGTTCCCTCGGTTTCAATATATTGAATATTATGGAAACCCCGAATCCGACGATATTACTCAAGATACGTTTAATAGAAACATGTTAGGACGGTCAACAGGCCGATATATTATATTGATTGCTATAATTAATGAGTCATGAATTGATAATCACTCCTGCATTTTCAAGATCTGCATCTGATTCACCCTTATACTAGTACTAGAAGAATTATAGATATACTTAATAAACATTCTATATAGGGAATGCATGCAATTAATTATATCTAGGTACTTATAGATATAACACTCGTCCGGTCCGTCTCGGATGAGTGTTGTTTATCTAACGTTAAATATAGTAAACAAACGTGTGAGTTATAACGTACCTATGTATGAGTCCGTAAACATTAAAAGTTTATTTTATGTATATGAAAGCGACCTGTAAAAAAGCAATTAAGTGTTCATCAACGCCACCGAAAGAAATGACAGACATTTTTTTTTTTTAACGTTGCTTCAGACGTGGATTTCTCCTGTATCGTGGGTGCGTTTATAAACATTTAAACTCACATACACAAACAGCCAGACCTGGAACAACTATCTGTAGGCTATACAAGATCATCATCATCATCTGCGTAGCCTTTTCTAAACTTTATCGGCTTCCAGTCTTGCTGGATGCAGCTGAATACCTATACCAGTATTTTACACGGATCGCCTATCTGACCTCCACAACCTAGTAATAATGAGGGAATATATACGGTACTATTATATATTAAGAATCTCTATACTGTAATATTCTGATATATATTATAGGTATTATAATGGTTATTAAAGTAGGTTATTGTAGGTTTTTACGTCTACTTTTAATTTTTATATGTGTATTTATTTGTATGTATGTTTATTTTATATAGGTTTTAAGTTTGTTTTAAGCTCTAATTTAATTTTTTCCTGTTCTATCTTTTCTACACACTGTGTCTACATTTCTAATGCAACTTTCCTCTCGCAGGTCTGCTGGAAGAAATTTCTTTTGAAATAAGCAGTACCTTTGTGCTCTTGTATCTTAATGTATTGTCCTGTTAAGTGTTATGTGTGTACATAAATAAATAAATAAATAAGAATTTTCACGTAATTCAAAGTATTATCCTATTAAGATTCTGCTAAAGCAACTATTTAAGGCCCCCCTGCTCAAAGCTATGTACGAACATTCTTGTGGACCACTAAAAACTATTATTTTTAAATAATTTTACGACAGACTTTACGACATTTTTCTCTCATTCCCTAAGCGGTATGAGTTCAAAACGTGGTGTGCTGGACTGCTGGCGCTCTGCCCATGTCATTCATAGACAAGCGGAGTAAAGCTTTATTTTTAGTTGGGCCACTTGAATGGGTTATTTTTGTAACCCTTCACACGCGTCAGTAACCAACGATGTCTGATGTATTATTCCGTTAGTGAAGGCCATGTGTATTCGCAAATATATCATTGAATAGTAGTTTATTGGAGCTGGTCCACGAGGTCCTCAAAAACCAGATATGAGAATCTATTGTCGGCTTGGTAATATAAATTAATAAAAATAAATAAATTTTATTTTATTGCAGTTAAAATACCAATAAACAAAAAAAAATAAACATT
Organism: Cerastis leucographa; assembly: GCA_963082945.1. Lineage (NCBI taxonomy): Eukaryota > Metazoa > Arthropoda > Insecta > Lepidoptera > Noctuidae > Cerastis > Cerastis leucographa. Next base: position 18,008,535 of record OY720361.1, on the reverse strand, counting down.
AAAAGTAACGAAAATATTTGTTCTTATCCTTGGTTTAATATAACATACTTAAATATCAGCCTCATAATGCCCCACTGCTAGGCAAAGGCCACTTTTCAAACACAGAAGGCAAAACTATTGATCACCTTGCTTGGTTATTCAGAGTGTCGTTAGGTCCATAAAAACAGAAAACTCACTCAACAGGATATATCTTTTATTGATAAGTAATCCATAAAGCGAATGGCCGAATAATCTCAAGCAATAACAATTCATTAAATTGATTAAAATTTTATTGCAAGTGTTATATTTATAATCATTACTATTTACAGCCTTTTATTTTACTGTACATACCCAATTACCTACCGGGCTTCACACGGGTTTAATGTAGGTAACTACACGGCTTAGAGTCGAAATGTGTATCTTTTCGTGTAATAAATAAAGTTATATTTTGAATCGCTCTTTTAAAGTGTGCGCGCAGCGTCGCGTCGCGTCGTGTCTCGGTGTGAGCTGACCCTTATATGTCAAAACACTGAGATTTCTGAAGTAATGATAGCCTAGTGATATGACCGCCATGTCATAGTTCTCAAGTTCAAAACCAAGACCGTATTGTATAATAACTTGCTTCTGTGAAGGAAAACATCGTGAGGAAACCAGCATGTCATGTAAAGCCAAGTCAGAGGCGGCATGAAAACCCTGATGCCAAGTTAGAGGTACTAATCACACGATAAAATCAAAAATCAATATCAAAATATTTTATTTTACATAGGCGCCTACATGGGCACTTAAAAAAACGTCAACAAAAGGTGCACGGTTCGGGTTGGTCGTTTCCTATGGAGAAGAACCGGCAAGAAACTCCATGGTTACTCTTTTAAAATCTATTACGCGAGAAAAGCAGCGAGTAAATGCTAGTTACGCACAAACCTCCCAGAATATATTCTCAAAATAATGTTAAAAATAAATTAGAATCCCTTGTTATGTTTACAAATAAACGGTCGTAGGTACCTGCAGACATAGGTATACGAAAACGACTTTAATAAATTATCTAGATTAGTACAATATCCTTTATTTCAATTCGTTTTGTTAATAAAATAGTAGGTGCAGTTTACAACAATAGAGTTGTTTGTCAAAATGTGATGTGTTGGAATTTATTGTTATATTAGATTAAAAGATTATCGTTTTATGATAACAATTTTGTTTATAACACCTATGACGTCAAATTGAAGTAGATTTCGTTGTAAGTAAAATAATAATAAAAAACTCTTTGTTTTAAGGTATTCACCGATCTATATTTATTATTAATCATTGACAGGTTTTTATAATAATATGTAGATATTGATTTTAATAATGCAACGAACTTGAATGTTGTGAACTTGAAGGCACTAGGTACCTACCTAACATGTAGGGAATGTTAATTTCCGATGCGATTACACGGACAAAGAAGTGTATAATGTTTTTTTTCCGGGCATTATGTAGTGAATATACATACAACCATTTCTTACCCTATAAAGTAAGTTATTTATTATTTTTTTCCTCCAATCCTCTTTATGTTGCACCATCTCCAGACCAGCGACAATATCCTGGCCAATCTGCCCTTGAATTCTGTATGCGTGATCCACCCTGTACCGCTTAAACCTAGCAAATATATCGTCAACATCCTGTCTTTTAGTATATTATGCTATCGATCGAGTATAAGATCGCGAACTTACAGTATTTGTAAGTTGGCGACCTTATAGCACAGCCAACTTAAACAAAGTGATTGCACAATCTCTTAAAGTGTTGTGCAGAACATTTGTTTGGTTTGTTGGCGGCCAGTAATCGAGAATCAATGTTTGACGCTCTGGTGGCCTATGATTAATTGCCCCTCTGACGCAATCTGAGACAAACAAACTGACCGGCTCGTGTAGGCTTCTTTTCACTAATTTTTTGGGAATTAATTGAATGAGGCTACCGTTTTCTGTTGGTATGGGAAGCTTACAATTTTCCTATATTGCATTGATAAGACTGGATGTCAGACTTTTTGGCTTCTGACTACTCATAACGACTGTCAAAGATCTACAAATGACAGCCGGGACCAACGGCTTAACGTGCTTACTTATAATATAAACATAGCTGTTGTTAAAACAAATAGTCCAGTAAAAAAGTATTGTTTTTTTAATAAGGTACCTACTCGTAAATAGCGCATACCGTTTCTGACTCACACACAATGATGCGGGCACTATCGTTACCGTTTCTAGTTCGAGCCAAGTTGATTACTAAATGTGTGCGGAAATTGTTATAAGTAGATCATATTATGGCATCGAATTTTTTTATGCTTCGGAATAGTTACTCATAAACGCATGAAGGTATATAAGATAACTAACTTTGCTCCACGTTTAATATTAAGTAATAATTATTACTGTCTCATTGGACGAGTGGTCGGAAGCGCGAATGTTGAGTATGAGTGCTGCCACGGTTTTTTGAATTACTGATTTAATATTTTAGTCTGGGCACTCTAACTTGCCCGTATTTCTACATCGATCTCACATATTTTTAAATCCCAACATGATTGATGTAATCAAGATTTTGTAACATATTTTGATTTAAAAGAGTGTCCATGGAGTTTCTTGCCCATTCTTCTCAATAGAGATCTACTCTTTGGAATAGGCAACTGCAGTGCTTTCACAAGTGATTATGCCTTGTGGTCTTTGGTTCAATTCCCGGGTCAGGCAAAGTAATATTTGGTTTAGCCAGCAAGAATTTCTCAGTGGCAGCCTGGATTCGTGCCCGTTTGATGGCAATAGGCCCGCCCCCGATTACACGGGACTTAAAAATAACTGGCGAAATTGGGTGAACTATACTTGGGGACACCCCTGCTGAATTAAACCTTCGGGATGTTATGTAATAATTATATTTAGTTTTTTACCAATAAGTCAGAGTTCAAAAGGGCAACACAATGCCGTCCACATAGAGGAAAAGGAACTTTAAATCCGCTACGCTAGTCCCGAAGGAATACAAGAAAATGTTTTCATGCCCTACGCTGCTATGGCGATACTTTCATACAAGCTTGAAAGCTTGGCCTGCCCTTAATACTCTTCAGGATTTTAGGGTTTCTGTACAGTCTACTTGCCTTATGGGGCATGCCTTGTTAGCTCCTACACGTGTTGCTTCGATGTCTCCAATGGCAATTTTAAACATTTATATTGGTCTGGTCTATTTGATATTTATCACTTTTTTTTTTTTTGTATAGGAAATCATCAAATGACTCCTCCCGCTCTAGGTGGAGCGGTAAGGAGTGTCAGACTTGTACCGACTAAAATCCATCCATGTTCCTTCTTAGCCCTTTGCGTTCCAGGACCACGGTATCTCTCTTTCGAACAGTCCCGCAGCCCTGGCAGGCATCGGATTTGCTGACATCTCCTTGAGGCGCGCGTGGAACACGAACGCGCCGTCCACACGGCCTGTCGTCATAAGACGGAAGGACGGTGAGCTAGCCCATTATTCACCGTCATATATTTATATTTATCCCTTAGCTTTATTTAAAGTTCATATTGTAACTTAAATACTAAACCTCACTCACGCCTTTACCTTGCGGGGATAGGCAAAAACGACAGACCGCCACCAACTACGATCCTCACTCCTTTGGCTTCGTCCACGTTCATAATAAGTTATTGTAACTTGTTAAGAGGAATATTTCTGATGTATATGACACAGCGTAAGAGCCAAAGCCAGCGGCACAGTCGGCTCTAATACTAAAGCCACGCCTGGCGAAGTGTTAATCATGAAGTTTGTTCACAAATATAGCACTCGTACTTATTTGTTGTTATTTAAGCCCAAACAAGCGTTATTAAAATATAACTGAAAAATTGTTGAATAAACCTATTTATCATTCCAAAGTTGTGAAAGTTTTCTACGAATGGCAAGAGTTGAGAATTTGTTAATCTATAAGAGTTGTTAATCTAGGTATACTTTTTTGTAAAAATGGTAATACTAAATAGGTAAGTACTTATATGGACAACCATTTACATTTACAACATTATTTAACATAGATCGCTCCACCAATAAAATAAAACCTGGGAACATTGACAAAGTTGGAGATTGATGAAATTAATAAACTAGGCACTTTTTTCTCTCTTTACATACAGCTCATGTACACGACCTTCTTTATATTGCAGCTGGTGTATTTATTTACGTTACATTAAACACCGTAATCCCCTGATCGCAGCGGCCGCCCGTTACGAACCCTCGCGCATTAGTACAGTACGCCGTCCTAGGCATACCCTTGTCACTCCAGATGATGCTATCACCCTCCTCCAGGAGTGTAGCAAAGAGACTAGCACTCTTAAAAAGTTCCGACTCAAACCGCCGTCTTTCCGACCTCGCCGACTTTCCGACCTTGCCGTCGAGGTTCGTCGCGACGTCCCGGTCCATGCCCTCCCCGACCCTCGCTCGAGCCAGCCCGCGATGCTATGCCAGTAGTTTTAAATCAGCCCCTAAATAATAATACCATTCAGATCCAGCCTGTCCCCATGCAGTCCTCCACCAGCGACGCCCTAAGCCGAGGTTCGTACCCCACAGGGGGTGCCCTAAGCGTGTAGTTGCTTAGTTTGTAAGTTTTTATGCCCTGGCTGGAGGCCTTACTCTAAAGGCACCCACAGGATAGTCCGGTTAAGCAGACGACAACTTCATAGGTTGAACTGCGAGATGCCATTAAAAAATATATATATATTTACGTTACACACACAAGGGCCTTGCTTTATCCCCCTTTTTAATTTTTTTTTTTTGCGGATGGGAAATCATCAAATGACTTCTCCGGAGGGAGTGTCAGACTTGACTGACTAAAACCCACCCATGTTCCTTCTAAGCCCTTTGTGTTCCAGGGCCGCGGTATCTCTTTCGAACAACCCGCAGCCCTGGCAGGCATCGGCCCTTTCGGACCCCATCCGGTTTGCATCTCCTTGAGGCGCGCGTGGAACACGTACGTGCCGTCGACACGGCCTGTCGTCATGAGACGGACGGACGGTGAGCTAGCCCATTACTCACCGTCCACAGGCTCGCGCCTACGGTGGCCGGGGGCCACTGGTTGCCCCCCGACGTACTTTTTCCTCCTGACTCGATAGCCTTGAACGTTAGTAGTACTGCCCACCCCGAAAAGGCGATTCGCCCGTTTATACAACTTTCAGCGTACGTATTACATGGTATAGAAAGCAAAGCGTCACGCTTGTAATCACCGAAGCGTTCGGCAGAGTTGACTAGGCAGACTAGGTAACATTGTCAAGAAAAGCACAAGATATTAGAAGCTCAGTAAATTAGGTCAACTTAGTCACCTGCCACAGAAACTGTTTGTTGGCGAACATAGCCAAAAAATAAGCAATCATAATAAATTAGCAAATTATGGGCGGTACCACGTTTAGCGGAAAATACATTATATGTCTTTGTAGAAAAGTCGTAAATTATGTGAAACGTAGGTCACATAAAAGTAGTTAGATGATTTACATTTGTTGATGACCTCACCGAATAGAAATGGAATAGTAATCTAGTTCATTTCGAAATCAAAACGAAATAATGAAATTGAAAATCGCAAACAAACGTACCTTTTTCCTTAATTCGGTTAACAATAGCTTACAGATTGCTGGTCATTACAGCGACCTATAATGAAACAAAAACGAGTGTTTTCCGGTAAAGTTTAGTAGCTACACATTTTATAGCATTCGCGTGAAAGAAAGTTATTAAAGTTCTAATTTTGATAAAAACGGGCCTTGAATACGTCGCGATTTAATCATAAATCTTACTTCTTATCTACTATACAAGTTGTAAGGGACAGCGACGCGAAAACGCTTACCGCCATAGATATAATTTTTATATTTCTGTACGTTACGTTAAATAGAAATTTTTAGTCGGTTATAGGGTATAGTGTCGCCTCAAAGCCTTTTAATTTGGTTTCGGACCTCTGCAGCCCAGAATAAATTCCTGATGGAATAACCCAATAAAACTTTGCCCGACCCGAGCATCCAATCCAGGACTTCGAGCTCAGTAGTCGCACTTACGACCACTCAACCAACGAGTCAGTCTCACACATACAACACAACACATTGTATACTTCAAAATTTCCAGGCGAACGACGTCGCGGGCAGCAGTAATATAATAATTTATGAAAAGAGAAAAACTGCTTTCCTGTTAATGCTTTTCCTACTTCAACGTAATTAACGCTAGTGGGCTCACTCTCCAAATACAATAGCTTATATGGGACGTACCTGAGGGCGTGTACATGTACAACTATTTACAATATTATCCTAGCTGACGAGCTAACAGAAAAAAAAAGAAAACATTATTAGGGCAATCCGATTCCGCAAACAACTTATTTACAACAAAATTGCGCAAACTTGGAGATTGTGACAGCAAATATGTATCCATGGACAGAGTAGATGAATCACCTAAGTCTTGTCGAAGAACCGAAGTGCATGAGATCCATCATCCAAGTTATTATTAGATACCTAGCTGATTTCTTCTATCAATGTCGGAGTCATCACAAACGTAGGTATCCCCATGTTCAAGAATAAGCTGACAAGTTGGTTGTTGGATAATTGCTTATGACATTGGCGAATATATGGAACTAGCTGTCCCGCGCATCTTCGTCTGCGTCACATTTTCCCCGTTTTCGCAACATTTTTCATTGCTGCTCCGCTCCTATTGGTCGTCGCGTGATGATATATAACCTATGTCCTTCTCCAGGTTGAAATCTATCTTCTTGCCAAATTTCATTAAGATCCGATCAGCCGTTTAGTCGTGAAAAGGTAACAAACAAACAGAGTGACTTTCGCATTTATAATATTAGTATGGAAGTATGGATACTGTAACAATCAAAGATGACATGTACCTACTTGATTGTAAAATTGGTCTTTTATATAATAACGATTACCTTTTTAATTTTAATCATATTATTAATTCATATTGGACTTATCTTATTGTATGACATCTGAATATTTGTACACCACATCTTGTGGTAGAATGTATCGAACTGAACAAAATACTAACACTATACTATGTAAAACTACATCCTCACAAATAAATAAATTCAAATTCCACAGAAAAAATAAAGACACATACAAAAACTCATTGAAAATAAAGCTAAATATACTTTCGTAGATACCGCGGTAGACTGGTAGCTACGCAGCAGCTACGCCGTAGCAAAAGAATGCAGTGTAAAGCTTTCAGGTGGAGAATGCTATTTCCCTCTTTTACAGCCACATTACCCCATTCACAAAATCACATGACCCTCCCATTTTTTTTACCTCGGTAGGTACATTCTTGGTAGAAAAACATGAATGTGATTTCGTGTCTGATTTAGTCGAATATTATTCTACAGTTAAACAAGCACTTATTCAGTTAATGACAGTATATAAAATGATGAATACAGTAGGTGTTTTTTACTCGATTTTATCTTGTATCTTCAGTCGTGTGATGTCATTCATAAAAGTTTCAGATTGGAATCGGTCAGTGGGAACAAACGAATACAAAACCTGCGTAGTTTACGATGTCTTATGCCATTAAAGGGGCTATCAAATCTACAATATAACGATTAACGGCCCATTAACTTGTTGTTTGAAGCTCTTCAAAGTTATTGTTACGATGCCGCATATTATGTACTTTGATACAGAGTTAGGTCTCACCATAAAGATTACTGTCTCGTCGAGTAACCATCATATTCATTAATGAGCGACCGACCTCGAAAAAATCTACTATTTCTAGTAGACGCGCATGTAAAATGAATACCTACCTACCTAATGATGATCGTCTATTCTTTTGTTTCCATTATAATATTTACGAAGACACTACATTTCCACTGACATAATTTCAATGGTAGGGGTGCTAATGACACCAAAGAGTAATTGACCCCCTGAATCGTGCACGCGACCATAGAGTTGTGATCATTCTTTAAATTAACGCCATCTAGTAGTGAATAGAAATACTAGATACTACACTGCTACATGCAGTGCTGCCATCTTCCGGAAATAAATAAAAACTTACCATAAATATAGAGTAAGGTACTGTTTTCATTTACGGAAGTTAGTAGAGAAGTTTTAAACAAATGTCAGCTATATAAATTACTGTTAATTAGGTATTTTGAGTTGTGATGGGCTTCTTTTGAGTAATGTAAAACATTACATAAAACAATACAATAACAAAATCAAATGCCCTATTTTATTCATTACCTGCCATTTTGTCTATGCCTTACTCTATTATTTTGCGCCTGCGCTCTTGATGGTCTACGCGACGTACCTAAAATCATTTTGTGGAAAATTTGAAGTTTGTTGTTATTTGTGACAACTTATATTCATAATTATTTATGAAAGCTCCGTGCTAATTACCATTCCAGGCGCGGGGCAAGATTTTACTGTGGTGGTTAGCCTGGATGCGTTCAGACACTATACTTCGAGCGGTGTACGGTAGCCATCTTGGAATCGAACAAAGCTTCAGATGTGTAGTTTGTCTGTTTATCAATAATTTTTGTGCATTTTCTTGTAAATAGTTTGTATGTTTAGGATATGTACGGAACGTTCGTCCATATGTGTAAATAGCTATGGCTGCGACAAGGAAATTACAAGGTAATTTGTTATGTTATCAGGTTAGAGATTGATTGACCCCAACCGATGTAGGTACGTGTTCTAGAGCATTATTGTCAATTGATGAGACCTCTGGCATACTGGAGCCAGTGGTGGCGAGAAGAATATGTGAAACGTGTGTTAGTTACACGAGTGCAGATCGCAATGCGTACAGGTGGTCGGTAAAACTTGACAAACTGCCGCGTTTCTTACGATTATAGTACTACGGACACGATTTTATTGTTATGAACTATCAACATCGACAGCAGTCGATCGTTATCAGGCCTACCCTCTGTACTAATAACACAATCGCGAAGCAGAGAATTGTTTTTAAGTGATACCCTCAGTGAAACAGGTTTTTTGCATTAATGCAATTATGTGGTTTGCAGGTGAAATAGACAGGTGTTTAAAAAAGGTAACGGAGGGCGTGGAGACGTTCGATGACATCTGGCAGAAGGTACACAATGCGACGAACAGTAACCAAAAGGAGAAGTATGAGGCGGACCTCAAGAAGGAGATCAAGAAGCTTCAGAGGCTACGGGATCAGATCAAGTCGTGGATCGCCTCCGGGGAGATTAAGGATAAGAGTACACTTTTAGAATATAGGAAACTAATAGAAACAGTGAGTTGATATCCCTTTTATTACTTAAATAGAGATTGTTGATATAACATACATTATTATTGGTCTTCAACCAGCATTTGAATACAAGTTTGTATGTATTATAGATGGACTTTCTGTTATCAATTCTTATTGACATTCAAATCAATGTCAAATAGTTGTGTACAAGTAAAGTCTGTTGCTACTTACCAAATATTTGATATTAAAGATCCAATTTGTCATGAAACTATTAAAACTTTTCTCAAACTTTCTTATTAGGTTATTATTTATAAGGTGAATGTGTTTAGGTAGCCCGTGAAATTCAGGGTTTCTTACATTTGTATCACATTGTCTATCGATGATTTGTGCTCTTATTAAACAGTATTATTTACAGAATGATAGATAAACCTTCTTATGTTAATCACACAAAAAAATGACTATTTCGTGAAATCATGATATTTGAGGCTAATACTTAAAAATTGTGTTGACAATACTTCTTATAATTCTGTAAATTATATTTCTATCATCAACATACAATCTACCTAGCTAATACTTATCTGCGAATTGCAAAAAAACCTGAAAATTTGAATTTTGTGGGCTACCTTGACACCTTACCCACAACTGCATCAATACCCATATGTTTTTAATGTGCTCTTTCATGTACTGTCTACCCTCTATGTGCCCTGTCAGGAACCTAGCATGACCATTTTATATTTATTTTACTTTCACATTTTAATTTTTATAATAATTGTTTTTTGTTGGTAATAAACATCATGTCTAAACTGGCATGGCTCGGCTCACGCACAATGGTCCACTTAAGGGACTAAGTGCGGTAACCAAACACCATAAAGAAGAAGAAAACTGGCATGGCTCTTCAATCCGATAAATAGGTGTACACAACTAAAAATTAATAGATAAACGGTTTTTCTATTTAGCATACCTATGAGCGCAAAGTCATATACACATATACACTCAACTTTTATAAAAAACTGGATATTGGTGTTCAGATCAAAATCATTGTTATTCAGAATCCTAATAAACCCTTCTTTAATTTCTTTCATACACTCTTCATTTCTATCTTATTATTCAGGAGCTCAATATCTTTTCTCAATCTACCCCCCTCAATGTTAAAATATAACACAAGTTTAAAACACTACTTAATCGGGAATGTGGTAAAAACATGAAATAATAAAGTTTTCTAAAACTTAAATACTCAACTATGTGACAACTCAGCAAACCATTGGATTTAAATCATACAAAAGAGTTGTGAAGTATGAATTAAATTGATAGAACCATCATGCAGAAAGTCTTCAGAACAGAAGGGTCCACCGTGGCTAACAGGCAAATGAATCGATCAATCCTGAAAATTACGTTGAATATTTGACCATTTGCTTCACATCAGAATCAAGAACCAATAGATCAACTTTTTGTCCCAGATTCTGTCAGAAGCATGACTACAGTTCTAACCTTAAAATATTTGATAATCTCCAGTAATTCATTGTGAATGTTGGGTGGCAGAAACTGTATATTAAATTCAATTTGTATCTAGTTTTTCCAAATGATTGATGTTATGGTTGGTGTAAAACGGCTTGATATTTTTCAACCCCGTTTTATCAGCTACCATCAACTTTACATGTTTTAGAAACTTTCTGCTAGGGTCCCTTTGCCCAATTATTTAGGGTTGTACTCTGCTTGCCAACTTTCTCTTTGTTGCTGTTTGGTAGACTGTTTTTCTTTACATTCTAAAAGTCAATATATAATCATGTGTTTATCCTTTCTATGGTACACACAGATGTTTTATTAAAAACAGTTTAAATTCAATCAAAAGTTTATTGAACAAACTCTTTCAACATTTTTTTTTCAATAATGCCAATCGTCCAATCAATTCCATCTGTGTTTGTATGCATATTCTTTTATTTTTTGTCAGTCTTATCAATTAGAATGACCCAGCAACTGATTCTAAAATCATAAGAAACTGTAACTAATAGTTTCTAAGTTGAATATACTGCCAGAAGAAACTTATTTGATATAGAATATTAAATTTGCAATAAAGTCCCTATAAAAAGGATTAAAATTATGATCAGTATCATATTTAATACAGATAACTCAACCACAACGCTTACATAAAATAAGAAAAATACTACATCAATACAGAATGGCCCTTTTCAATGAATTAGAAAAACAATTTCGATATTTTAAATCAGAAATTATCCAATACGATTTCAACATTAAATAATGTGAATATAGACACACCCCCGAGTTTCATAATATTACGAGGCAAGTGATCTGTCTTCCAATCAGTGACACAATGCCTTATCACCAAGATAAGCTTACATTTCGTAATACGAGCAAAGGAAAGAGCAAAGCAACGCTTTCAAAATGCGTCCATAGAGGTTTAAAGTTATACAAAGTTCATTTATTATTACGTTTTATAAGTTAGTTTGCTTGCTGCCCCCACGTAGTAATTTGTGGCTGTCGTACTGAAGCTTTACTTGTGTTTTGTGTATGTCCTTATTTTTGGTGGTCACATATTTCGAGGTTTTACTCATATGACCACTGAAATTAATAAAAAGAATTTTGGTACATTTATGTACGCCACTTTGATAGCATTTCGTAAATTATTAGAAGCACCACCGTTTTAAGTTTACTTTCTTTGTTTTTCTTTGCTGTACGTACGGCTATTCAAAATAAGGCTCTAGTCCTCCAGAAGCCTTACCAAAGACTAAAATAATGCGGCATCATGATCCTAATCAATATTGTATCCTGTAAACAATCTCCCATGCATTAGATACATGTCTGACACACATAAAACTGATTTAAATTCAGAGTCAACATTCGGACACGAATACAAAAACACTTTAATACTGTTTACGTGTTTTTTGTTGTCCCCATTATTGTGGCTGAAGCTTTAAAATGTCATCATAATCACGAATCGAATTCATTTGACTGAATAATTTATATTTTTTCTGCAGCACAGTATTTTGGTCACTAGGTATTAAATTATTATTATTAACCTGGATTTTCCCACTGCCAGGAAAAATAAATGACCAAAGATATCGATTTGATCTTTATTAATAAAACTTAAGATGCCAAAGGTAAAGAGTTTGTAGATAATAACGATGTTGGAAACAAGAAGTTTATTATTATCACTGTTGTGATTCGAAAGGTTAAAGTTTGAATAAAACCAAATTCCCGCCATTTATGACAATAGACTACTTTTTTTCTCACAAGCCAGGATTTCGTGTTCTCATTTTTTTTTTTCCTCCTTTATTAAGTTTTGTTCTTTTTATTCGTTGAATGTATAAGCATGGTAATAATTGCCGCAACTTTCCAATCGATGTATTCAGTTTTTACTTCTCTGCTTATGTCCTAAAGCAGAACATTATTCACCGCATTAAGTTGTTATACTTGTTTTAATTAAATAGTTAGTCAAGTTAAAAGTTAGCTAAAAAAAATCGCTATAAATTTAATAGCGGTCGGCGGCGTATCACGTGCGTACGCACATGAAGCCTGTTGGGCAGGCCGCCGCCGGCGCGAGTAGACGAGCTTCGAGACCGCGCTTCCTAGGGATGTTGCCAACCCATATGGTAAGCCATCAGAAAAAATAGGCTGCCATAAGCTAGGGTGAAAAATACGAGCAGGGTGTCCACTATCAGGAATGTTGAAAAATCAAAAACACCCTGGGTTAGTGGAAAGATACGCTTTGCTACAAAAATTGAAAGGAATTCGTAGATTTTGGTGGGAGAAAATACAATTGGCATTAAAAAAACGCATTGAATATCAGCGTTTATTTTCTCTCCTAAGCAGTGGATACCCTGTCAAAACTGTAGGTACTCAGCTCGCCGCAGATGGGCCAATAGGCACAGCCACGAGCGAACTGCTCCAATATTTAATAATTTTGCCTTCATACAAAATATTGAAATACTGGTTATAGTTCCTGTGGCTGTAGCTGATGAACCTTTTGTAGTGAGCCCTTCTATTACAAAAGTAAATTCAGCTGGGTTTCCTGAGAAGAGTCACCTAAATAAAATAACTTGATCAAGAAGGTGATACTAAAAATCTATGATAGTCAAGATTTTAAACACTTTAAACCAACAATAAATTAATCAGTTTTGCCAATCACTTCTATTAACATAATGTTCTATACAGGATTGAAAACTTCATTTCAACCAAAAACTTTGATCATAATTAACTTCACTAGTGAGTTCACAAGCATCCAATAATTATTTTTGAAAATACATTGTTAAATTTATTTAAAGCTTTTTTTTTTGTAAAATCAATTAATATTAGACACACACACACGAGCTATAAGATTTCTTTTCTATTCAATAAATTTAAGTTTTGTTAATCTAATAGTTGTTTTAAACGTATTGCCCTTCTATTTTCAGCAAATGGAAAGGTTTAAAGTAGTGGAACGGGAGACGAAAACGAAGGCGTATTCCAAGGAGGGTCTGGGCGCGGCGCAGAAGCTGGACCCCGCGCAGAAAGAGCGAGAGGAGATGTCCTCGTGGCTCGTCTCCTCCATCGACGCACTTAATTTACAAGTAAGTATCTGAGATACACGGAGGTGTGAACAAATGCAGTGGCTATGTGCGGGGAGCTGGTGGGATCCAAGCTACGCATGTAGGGTAGGGATACCTTGTTTTACCATCATTGATCATAATTTCCTTCATCAGAAAACTATAGGGAGGTAGAGTATAATTTATTGTGTACCTAAATTGTTGCGAGCTTTTATATTCTAGTATCTCAAAACGCTAAAACGTGTCCTAACGAAAAAAGTACGTGCAATCTCATCTCTACATCTCTGCGACAATTAATGTTAAAATGTAGATTAGGGAACTTCTGAACAGATTGAGACTGAATTTAGAATTATACAAGTATCAGTACAAAACTGTCATCAAACTAAAAGTATTGACACAAAAACATCGATTAGGATATTAATTTTTCCTAAAATCAATTTTACCAGTAAACTTGCTTGCCTAAAAAGTAATTTTATGTACGGTATTTTAGTAGTGAATTGAAATAATGTAATAATCCATAATGAGCTGTTAATAAATATTGTAGAGTATCGAATAAAGTATCGATATTTACTCCAGTATCGCTTGAAAGTTATTATATTATAACAGAAGTATCAATCAACAACTGTAGTTTCGATACTTTTTTCGAATTAAGGATTAAGAATGTTGTCACGCCATATTTTAGGTATCCTTCTCTAGTATTTTTGTTCGTCTTGTGCTTTCCGACTTAGTTTTATTCTTCCTACTAATATGCGCACACTACATTTGTTTGCCACTCCGTGTAGATATAGGGGCTGTCGCTTTGCTAGTGGCATTGCGATGAATATTCTCATTAGTAATGTTCACAACACTTTAAGTTGCCAGTGTTTCTATGATTTCCACCGCCTTTTTCCATCATCGTTCGTCCTCCACAAAATTAAGATTACCGTTATAGACAGATTTTCACGGTTATAACATAATTAAACTAAACCTCATGAGAAATCTGTTTATCGGTGCAACACTTCGTGCCGCAATGGTTCGGTTCCGGCGGCTTCCCGGTAACTCGGTCGTATGCCGCCGGGCTCAGCAAGACTCGCGGTGCCATCGGTGCGCGCGCGTCGCGACGGTTTCGCACCGCGCCGCCAACCGCACTGGTGTGTAAACAATTAGATTAAATCCTGCCGGAGGATCCTCAGAGTGTCTTCACACGAAACGTTTGTCTAGGCGTGGACGTCGCGTTGTAGCCGTGTAGACTCTGTGTAAACGCATACGCTGCGCTAGCATCACGTAGACGTAATACGTCGTGTTGACGAAGCGCTTGCGTCGCGTTTGTGCGGGGTTTACGCCGCGTATACGTTTGACGATGGCCTCCGCCGGACCCACGTCGAATGCGAAGACACCCTTACTCCGGCTTATGTGTCAGTTACCGTTAACATTTGTCCATTGGACAATTCCAGGGAAACTTAGTGTAGGCTCCGTGTGGTGTTGAACTGCGACGTTACGATTGGTATTGCCATAATCACCAAGCTTCGCAAACATGGTGGTATATAGTCAGCATGATATAACACATACACAACACATATATCGTCATAAAACACTGGTAGAGAAATGCTTTGAATCAAAATACAATTTATTAAACGAAGGTAGACTACAACCTCTTGTTGAAACTGGCAGTGAGAGACTCCAGAAATGCTTTCCGGAATATTATTGCTAGCCAAAAGTCCTTCCAGAGCTACCCCCACCGACATTGAATATAATAAAATATGGGATGATAGTTTTGTTGCTATAAGAACACCGTCGATCTTCATTGATCTGCTAAATTAATCGTAGGCCGAGAGGTGTACACATTACTTAGCATGTGCTTACCTATTGCCGATTTCTGAATTGAGTAAATGAAGTTACGACTCGACTTACTGAAGTTTTAAATGTTAAATTTTGTGTCCTTTATTTACATTGAATTAAGAGTTAAAGTCGTAATATATTGAGTATATATACACTTTACTATTCAAATCAGAAAATCAGCATTAGAGTAATTCCCGCCGCTAGTTTAATAGTAAGGCAGCTCTGCGAAAGTAACAGGACAAATTCTTAGCACGTCGTTTACGGCTAAATAAGCTCGACCTTAGTTATTGTATGCAAAGGCACCCTTAGAATATAAAAAGTGTAAACAGACGCTTCACGAAGCCGTCAAACAAACATTCTGTATATGAAACTAATTAACTAAGCAAAAATGATTGCTGGGCACGAACATTTTTTTGGGGTTGTAAAATCACGTTTTGCAGTATAAGTCAGTGTAATGCACTCACTACCTCGTGCTGGTAGATGCACTGAATAGTACGGTGGTTATGGTTATGGAGGTAGCTAAAGTTATAGCTTAGAAAAATTTTATTAAAAAAAAAGCTGTGAAGAAGTTGCAACTTTGACCTCCAATATCTCCGTAACTAGAAAGTTCCCTGGTATGATCTAGAACAAAAAAATTATAGCAATGACGGGGAGTATAAGTGCCTTTCGGTTTCGTTAAGAGTCTATTTACACCCTTTATAACTAACCCTGTATGTTACCAGTAGATAAAAGCTTTGTGTAACACTTTATCAAACTAATGTTCACTTTCTCCATTCCAGGTTGATCAATTTGAGTCTGAAATAGAGTCACTGCTAGTGGGTAAGAAGAAAAGATTGGACAAAGAGAAACAGGACCGGATGGAGGACCTTAAATGCAAGCTGGAGAAGCACAGGTTCCATATAAAGAAGCTAGAGACACTGCTCAGAATGCTTGACAACATGTCCGTCGAAGTTGAACAGGTTGGTACTAAAAACTTCTTTGTTTATACTTTTTATTCTCAGCCTTTTCTTTTCAGTCAAAACTGTACTGTCTTTGTTGACCATTTAAATGGAAAAAATATGCTTCCTAAATGAATTGGTGGTTGCAGTAATTAATGTGTTCAATCACACATATTTGTAATAAAATAGCAGCTATTTGCTGCTTATACGCCATGCGAAATAAAGCCGTGAATATACTAAACTTGCTTGTGGAAGCAGACTTTATACAACACTAAAAGCGCACACTCTGATCAGATAACAGATCGCTTCTGTATCTACGTTCGTTACAATACGATCGAATAATCTTAAACCCATTATGTGTATGTTCTATTAATGCCTGAGTCAGACCAGTCGATCTAGGTCAGTGAAACAGAGAATCTATTGAGGCAGATCAGTTATAATGACGTATCTCTAAGTTATAATTTGGTCAGTGTATCAATACGCCGAAGTTTGGCTTGCATCCATTTCAGTATGGAATTATTTCTGTCTACACTACGAAGACAGACACGTCTACGCCAGATCTAGTGGTCTATTGGATCTGTAGGTACTCGGACTACCTAATGCCTTGTTCAGTATTCTCATCACGGATCTAGAGGTCTGCCCAAGTTTTGAAAGTCAATCACTATGGGTACTCGAACTATCCAATACCTTTTTTCAGTATGCTTGGACAGAGATCTATGGCCATTCTAAAGATATGAACTAAAAATTGTAACAGTCTGTAACGTTCCTGTATGTAATGATGAAGATAATTGAAAGCCCCAGATAAATAAAATACACTGTCCCCAGACTATTGCTGAATGTGTGTTGGCATTAGCAAAACATTCATATAAAACTTGTTGAAATCTCTATTTCACTCCCTTTTCTTAGTTGATTTTTGTATCACATCAGACAAGTTTTTATGTGAATATTTCGCCAGTGTGAACGCAAAATGCTACATTATAAAACCCTCTATGTCTTTCCATTGATCTTATATGACTGTATTTACTTGTATTTTTATGTGTACCAAAAACCAAAATTTAATGACCAATCTTTCTCAAGTCTAAGCAGGTGTACCTTACATTGCAGATAAAAAGGATAAAAGAAGACGTGGAGTACTACATCGACTCGTCGCAAGACCCTGGCTTCGAGGAGAACGAGTACATCTACGACGACATCCGAGGACTCGACGACATCGAGCTCAGCGGCGTCGGCCTACCTTCCTCTGCGACCACCGACAGCAACAACAGTAATGACTCTGCGGGATCTCCTACTAGTATGCTCTCAGGTATGTATACCTCTTTATTTATGTACAAGTTAATGCATGACCAGATTAGCCAAGATGTTGTGAACTATTTCATTACCACTGCTCTCGAAACGGTGAAGAAAACCACAGTGACGAACCCGCATGAACTATAATCAAAGATCCCGCACTGGGCTCGCGGGTGGCAGCTTGTATCCCAGTAGTGAAGGCGTTATAAGCTAAATGCTATACGCGCTTGAGGCCAGCTGGAGTAACCAGTACTTGCCTGAAAATCTTTAAAACAGACATAATGCTATTGCATGTATCTTTAACCGGCGCATGTTCGCCAGAAGTTATTAAACACTCAACAACTCCTTTTTTGCAACAATATACCCGCTAGATACCTATATTCAATACATAAAAATTTCCATTATGGCCAAACATTCCGTATTGTGACATCCTGTGGGTGTGCACTCGTACGTGACAAAGCCGAACCCCTAACTAAACGTAGCCTATCAAAATGCCTCGTCATTTTAATGAAAAACCATGACTAGCGAATTCTTCAAGACTACGCATTTGTGTAGAATTCTTTAATACATACACCAAATGAAATGGAATGTAACCATTTTTTTTTCTAGATTAAGGTTATTGGCATAACTTTTTATCAAGAATTTGTTGCAATGGGATGTAGCTGACATGCGATTGTAGCTGAACTAAAGACGCGTGTCGCTAGAAGTTTTATTGTGTTGGTAGTCATGAAAGAGGTCATGCAACTCAAGCAGCGGTACTTTTTGCTGCGAATCTAATCACTCACTTGGTATAGAGCTTAATCGCAATAAAATACTGCAACCTGTACCTTCTCTATCTAGTTAATCTATGTTTTATTAAAAAAAAAACTTTTTATTTTTTTATCAGGTACAAGTCCAGTAACATCACCAACGTTAGAGGTCCACAACCATTCAACAGACTCCATAGACGTCGAAAAAAAGAAAAAAGATGAGATCATAACCAAAGTGAGTAGTCACACACACATCCGTACGTCATACCATTACACATATATTTATTATAATCATTATCTTTACAATGTACTGCTACGTGGAGTTTTGATGTGGATTTTCCAAATTTAATGCTTTTTATGATTAGTTTTGGGTTCTGAACTAATTTTCGTCAATCGAATCTTAGCAGTGTTATCGTTTGTCGAATCTCTTCGATAGTATCGTCGATTCGTTACATTAGTTTCTCGTAAAGTGTTACATGTAAAACTGAATGGTTTTTCGTGTAAACTTCAGTGTCTTACTTATCTCTAAGGCTGCTTCCTTTTCGATGGAGTTTTCCTAAGAATAGAGCTTGTTAATGTCTAATGATTATAAAATTTCCCGTTATATATGCCATGCTTATGGCAGGTCTCCTATATTATTGGGATATAAGAAAAACAATACAAAATAGTATTTTTGTGGAATTAATCCAGTGAGAAGTCCCGGTGTCCCTATTAAAAGTATAACATTTAGATCGTTCACAAACGGCTGATTCTTTCAATCGTCAAATTTTTTTATTAATAAAAATACGGCAGGTTATATTTTCACAAAAATAACGTTCATATTTATTCTTCAGCTAAAAGCCACCTGACGATTGAAAAGTCGGTCCCAATTAGAAAATAATTGGCCAAGTGATAATATAACTTATTATCTAATTGAATGTTCTATTATCATTATCTAGAGCAACACGGGCGTAACTATATAACACCAATTTTACAAAAGAGCCGCATGTTGATATAATTTTTGTTATAAATTACTTTTACCCTTCTGTAAAGGTGGTGTGCTCACTTACGCCCTTTTTGTTCTAGGTGTGCGATCTGTCTTTTTCACCGACGATTCATACGAACTTGGTAAGTGCTGCGATATTTTTATTAATTTAATAAGAAAATAAAAATCCCCAAAAATAAAAAAAAAACGCGGTTCAGCGTATTTTACAACCATCTTGACCATTCGAGTTGATTTAGACAACAAAACCTCTTTACATCGCGAATTTACCGTGATTTTTTCCAAAAATCTTCTTAGCCTTGTCGATGGCAATCTAAAATAAGACAGCCCAAAACTTAGCTACCATATTAGCTAGTCCATAAATTCGTGCAGACATCAGGGCACGCAGGAAACAAAACCAAGTGTCCCTTTGTTTGTGGAACCACCACCACATGCTAGAATCTTCTATAAATCCCCAGCGGAGCAGGTTTTCCCTGTTCCTCCTCCCAAAAGTCGATCAGAACGAACCCAAAACCAATCTTCAAGTTGACACAAATGGTATAGTGATGTTGTGTTGATATTTGCAGCCGGTAAAACCACTGCCGCTGCGCGCGGTGAACGCGAGCGCGGTCAGTAACAGCACGTGTAACGTTAGTTCCTTGCTCAATAACTCCGCAGCATCCACCAATAGGTCAGTCCACTGACACAAGTGTATTTATTACCACCTTTATGTAATTTACAACCCACATTGCTTGAGGATTATTTTAATGGAAGAGTAATGACGCTTTGAAAAAGTAGGAATGTTGCTTTGGAGTCGTAAATTTTGATAATACAATCTTAGACGAACCCCGTAGGAGGTCACTGTACTCATTATTATCATAGCTATGGATTAATTAATTCGTCATTATGAATAACTTTTGCCATGGGACTTATAGATCGCATACATTGTCCCTTAAAATGTTTAGGGTAAACAAAAACGAACCTTATATATCATTCTAAAAGTTAACTATAGAAATATACAGTAACTAGCTGTCCCGCGCAACCTCCGTCTGCGTCACATTTTCCCCGTTTTCGCAACATTTTTCATTGCTGCTTCGCTCCTATTGGTCGTAGCGTGATGATATATAGCCTATGTTACTTCTAATACCTCCAAGAATATGTGTACAAAGTTTCATGATGATCGGTTGAGTAGTTTTCGCGTGAAAACGTAACAAACAAACTTACATTCACCTTTTTTAATATTAGTAGGGATAATCAGCACCTTAATTACGTAACACACTTAAAATCATCCGAAAGATCTGGAAGGAAATTTCATAACAGAATTTTTCATGTGTTAGAAAAAGTTTTCTACTCGACGTAAATAATTCAACTATTCTGCCGAGAACAGCTTGAAATTCTAAACTGCAATTACCGCAAAAATATACATCGAAAGAAAACAATGCATAGTATACACCGTGTAAAGCCCCTGCAGTTAGGTAGGGAAATGCTGAGCGTAGAATGGCTGCGAAAATATTATCTACCGGTTAAAAAAGTCATAGCTATCATGAGATCGTATCATGAAAGAGATAATTTTCACAAAAAACATTCGCGATAAATACATTAAAAGCGGTCATAAAAGTTTATGAACTCCAAAATAATATTTATAATTCATTCTATTGTATTTTATTAAGCGGTGACTCATTGTAATGCATTTTATTATCTTCCATTGAAATAGTCCTCAACACTCGATTATGTAGTTAAAAATTCACATGAAAATGAGAACACAAAAACAAACTTGCTCCAAAGTTATTTTTTTTTTATTCTCATTTCATTGCGCGCATGATTCAAGCTCATTTTAGAATAACTTTTTTAATTTCCAGATAATTTGTTTAATGAAATTGGGTATTTTGGTGCAATAAGCTTAGAAAGTTACAGTTTTCTTGAAGTTGTGAATTAAAATGCAGTAGTGTTTGTTTACTTGTAAATATATTGAATAAAACACGATTGCTTGCACAGCTGTTCACGAAATCACACCGGGAATTACCATTTAGCATAATTTAAGTGTATTTTACAGGAAAAAGTGCATAATAGTGGCATTTCTAACTCCGCCAATCAAAATTGCCGCCAAACAATGTAACCTTAAAAGCTTATTGTAAGGGGCAGTTAGCGACATCTCTTCAAATCTCAATGAAATATCTAGCAGACGGATCCGAGACGCACGTTGCATCCTATATTGATCTCTGCGTTGCAAGCAATACGTTTCAAAGTCTTATTTGTTGTCGGCACAGGATGTGCTTACTCATAATTTATACATGTTGTTATTGATTTTATGTGATTCTATTTATAAAAGATAGTGTAAAGCACTTGTGCAGTATCGAGTGCGCACGTTTTGCTTGCTGATAACAGTTTTCTTATAAATTTGATCTAGTTTCTGTACGTTTTGGGGGAGAAAATGGTTTGTGCACTTGTGCAGTGTTAGTAAACATGTAATCGTGTTTAACGTCAACAAGTGTCGCGTGTTTTCAAGGGCAGTTTAGAAGGGTTGTCTGCTTGTTGCGTTTTCACTTTACATCCTTCTGATGTTTGACAAAACATGTTTTGTGTTGATTTCGGGCGTGTTAATCACTTTTACGCTTCAAAATTTGTTGAAAAACCTTACTGAATTGGATGCAACAGGTGGTTTAGTTGTGTCTGTGACTAAATGATTGTTTGTCGTGACATTGAGATAGAAGAGATGTGTCTAGCATGACGTTAGCGTAGTGCTGCGAGTGTTGGTTCAGTGCAGTGAGCGTGCGTGTATGTGCAGTATAAGCAACAACACGGGCGGCGCGTCGGGCGCCAGCACGCCTAGCAAGCAGCCGGCCGCGCCCAGCCCGCCGCACGCGCCGCACGTGCCGCACGTGTCGCACGTGCCGCACGCGCCACACGTGCCGCACCACCACGTGCGACAGCCCAGCTCCAACATCAACACCAACAGTAACAGTAACAATACCGGTGAGCAACTTCTCATTGTTTACTATCGCTTGCTTTCTGAAATCCTAAATGGGCAAATCAGCTGTGAATCTTCATGTCAGTTACTATAATATTATGTATTTATCTCTTGATTGTACTAAAAAGAAAGATTTAAAAAAAAAATGGTGTAGGTATTCGCTTGTGAAAACTGTACCAAAATCCACCAAGAAGTTTAGAAAAAGGTACTACCAGATAGATTTTTATGCAGTTTTCACTATCATTTAAATAATTTCATATAGGTTTTATTTTAGAGAAACATAAATATTTTATGTATAAGTAGATTAGTTGGTTGAATTATTTAGGCTTTCAG
Organism: Cerastis leucographa; assembly: GCA_963082945.1. Classification (NCBI taxonomy): domain Eukaryota; kingdom Metazoa; phylum Arthropoda; class Insecta; order Lepidoptera; family Noctuidae; genus Cerastis; species Cerastis leucographa. Next base: position 17,985,805 of record OY720361.1, on the reverse strand, counting down.
AAACGAGGTAATAGTGAATTTATACTTATTTGTGTATTAACTTCTATGCTCTTGCAATGGCAGCTATGTTATGTGCTGTCACATTTCATGATGTTTTGTGTATTTACAACGTGTGAGTTAAATATTCATACAGCTGTGAGTCCACATGTATTTAACACTGTATTTTAAAACTTGTGCTATTATTAACTCGGTTTAGTTGTCAATATTGTATTGTTGAGTTGACACAGTCGGCATAATTTATGATCGTAATATTTTGTGTTATTCTTCATGTATTAACAATCTTAAATAACGTAGCAAGTTTTTACATGACTGATATTAAGGCTTTTGGATTTTCAACAAAAAAGATCTTTAAATTACATTTGGCAAAGATTTATGTTAAACGAAGTAAGGATTTATTTTCTGTAGCAATTTGTTTATTTTACCTGTATTCTAGGATACATTAGGAAGATATATAGTTGTATTGCTGGGGTGTTTGTCCCGCCATTTATGTCCCCAGCTAAAACAGGAGGAAATGTTGACGGGCAGGATTTTTCAGGGACTGTTATGTGTAATTTAAAAGTGGTGATTAAAAGCCTAGTTTAAAGAAATAAATGTCTTGATTATGAAAGGATCTTCTCTTCGAAGCTATTGTTGAAGAGAAGATATAACGATTCCTGTTATTCCGTGCGTCAATCGCGAACTTTCATTTGTTTATTTAAGGATTTGGCAGAAAATATGAATTCAGTGAAATAAGGAAGTACCCTGACACATTTGACTGACAATAATGCTTGCCAAAATAATTATATTGTGTGATTGGCTCTTGGAATACAGAAATAGACCTATTACTGTCGTCTGCTAATCAAATATATGGTTCCAAACTTCAACAAACTACGGATAGCACCTAAATAATCGCGATATTTCCCAGCCCAATACCGTCATTGAAATAAATTATCATTCGCTACTGAAACCGCAAATTCCGGCTGAATCAACAATTGTAACCCAACAAGGCACCGCCACCGAACTTCCTCCACCAACGATAACAACACAAACAAACACGAAACCAGGCATAATTAAAAACACACGTTATCATTACAACTAAACGCGATAACGTACGCTTCCATTGTTTACAAAATAAACAGAACGTTTATCGATGCGAATGAATGGAACACGGCAACCGACAAACTCATTACGAAAACGATTGATCGCACATTGGCATTCCGCCAATATTCGTAAAATTTCCTAAAAACTGGCCGTAAGCCAGCGCGATGACATGGCGAGAACGTCGGCTCAGTCACTAGGCTGCATCGGATGAGACCTGTGCCTAACTTTAGAAATAATTAAGAAAACATAATAACAATGGTTTCCCGCGCGAATGTAGGATAAATATGGACGATGGTAAAGATATTATTGTCGAGTGTTGTGTGTGCATGTTTTTCACAAAAGAGTTTCGGTGGTGTTGTGAAGTAACCCGGGTATGTCGAGAACTGCGTAATTTGATGTTTTTTTTTTGTGGTTTCCGTGAACTTCAATGGCTGTTACATAATTTTTATGTTATGGTGTGTCGCTGGTTTATGGGAAACGTCTATGGTTCAACATCAGTGTTTTTTTTTTTTTGCGAGGTGCGGGTACCTAAACAAGGCCACTGCTATGATATGCTAAATCGTGTAATCTCTATCTAAATCATCTGGATTAGCACTTTACATTGTTTTGTGCCAATCTGGGGCCATGGAAAAAAAAAAAAACAAGTTAGATTTTACAAATGGCTCATGTTGTTTTGATTTTGACAGCTGTTGTAATGTAATGTCAAATCTCCTACGTTTCGTGAACTTGACATTGCATTCTGTGTTTGTGTGTGTACACCAGTCTTCTCGACAATTTTGTAAAGTAAAATTGAAGGTGTTAAAACAATAATTTTGTCCAATAACTGTTTGGCATGGTGTATCTGATCTCCTATTGGCACGTTTATTAAAACTACTTTTCATTCTTGGCTCTCTGTTTTCTTTGTTTGTGACAATAGTGCTTTTTTTCATATATGGGCGTTAAAGTGGACATATTAACTTTTGGTACGTAATTTATTTAATTAAAATGTGATATTTTGTCATAATATGTGGGTATGTTATGTATTTATTTACTTATAAACTTTTTGTGGTTGGTTTTAGTATTTTTCATTGCTAGTTGCCACTAGTTGGCAACATAAATGGCGTTTCCCCTTTATTAAAGTTATCAACCTGAATGTATGTCGTGTTTAACATGCGGGTAGCTGAAGATACTTGTAGGTATGCGATTCCGATCTTTAAATACACACAACCAAAAAATCACGCCTTTTTCTCTCAGAGGGGCAAGCAAAATGCTAATTATTTTGCTTTCGTCTACGTTCATACGTCCTACTAATATTATAAATGCGAAAGTTTGTAAGTATGGTTGGATGGATGGATGTTTGTTACTCTTTCACGCAAAAACTACTGAATACACGGGTAGTTTATAATGGGAAACTTTTTATCCCGGTAGTAACATCCCGTGGGACAGTGACCGAATTCCACGCGTGCGGAAGCCGCGGGCATAGTCTAGTATAGTCATACACTCATGACGTTTGACATACCTTTCTTATACAAAATCGTACTTATTAAATTTCTTTATCCTTCGCTACTCCATTATTATGATTTACTGCTTTTTATACAAAAACATCCGGTTATTCATTCTCATTTAACATTTTGTTCCGCACATATAATTTTACAGCATAACCATAAAATGTTGTTACTTTCAAAATATTTATAACAATGTCGTCGTATTTATATTTCAAGGGGTCGTTTACACAAAACAGATGTTCGTTTGTCACATGTACGACATTTTTTTAACTGAATCATTCAATTTCTTTCAATCCAGTTATGAAAAACTAATTTGGGGAAAGCAATGGCGCCATTGTCTCTATTTTCCTCTCATTACTCGAAAACTAGACTTGCCAAGGGTACCTATCCCTAATCTACCCAGTAACTGGTGACCGAGATCGGCAGTCATTCCATGTAACACTTCATTCTATTATATATACAGGGTGTAACGGAAAGGGTATATACATACTTAGGGTGTGCTACAGACTATCAAACTGAACATGTTTCTCATCATAAAACATGTTTTTCAGAAAAAAAATATCTGCTGCCCCATAGAAAATTGCAATACCTATTCGACCCAAATGTATAGGCAGCTGATATTTATTTTTGCTGCAAATTTTGTTTTATGTTGAGAAACATGTTCAGTTTGATGGTCTGTAGCACACCCTTAAGGATGTATATACCCTTTACGTTACACCCTGTATATATTATATTTCTAGATTCAGTTACCGGTCCTGAGGTCCGGTTCCGAGGAGCTCGTGGCTAAATAATAACAGCCGCACGGGTCGATCTTTAAGGTTAAGCCGTGCTTGCCGAGGTTGATCCATGGATGGGTGACCATAATTACATACCGAGTTTCCTCCGTGCTTCGGAAAGCACGTTAAGCCGTTGGTCCGGCCTGTCATTTGTAGATCTTTGACAGCCGTTACGAGTAGTCAGAAGCCAAAAGTCTGACATCCAGTCTTACTAAGGGGTATCGTATTACCCAGTTACTGGGTTGTGGAGGTCAGATTGGCATTCGCTTCATGTAAAATACTGGTACTCAGCTGCATCCGGTTAGACTGGAAGCCGATCCTAAGATAGTTTGGGAAAATGCTAGGCAGATGATTCAGTTACATCTGGTAAGACTTAAAGTAGACCGGCTCATACCGGCTTATGAAAGCGTAGCTTCCAGATCGACCCCAATCCTAGACTCGCTGGCACAGTGCTGTGGGAGCGATACATCGTTAAGAATGATTGAACGAACTTGGAGATTCGAACTCGCAACTATTCTCTCGCCTGTCCTTAACACAAAGTAATCTCTTGACAGTTATGTAATTTGCAAGTTACCCCGAAATTAACTTGCATTATTCACACATGTGAGTCACGCAAACCACAGTAGGTAACTCAATTGTCAAATGCTAAACATTTGTTTGTAAACAATGTAACTCAATTGTCGAATGCTAAACATTGGTTTGTAAACAATCAATTTACCCTACTGCCTGTCTGTATAGCAGGGGCTATTTAATATACAATAATACAAGGTGTTGTTTTGGATCCTCGTCAAAATTCAGGTTTTCACAAAAGACATAAATAATCAAATCAAATTACGGTACCTAGTTAATTATTAATAAACGCAGATTTTTTTGGTTTTTTAAGTTCACTATTTCAGAATAACCCCATTAACGTGGTTTAGGGCATCAGAAATGATCGAATAAACGTTTGAGATTTTTTGCTTGTGTGTAAGCGAGGTTATAAGGCGAGGATCAGACGGGCTATGTTTAAAACACGGCTGGTTCACACTTAGCGATTTCCGCAAAAAAAGAAAAATTACCTACTAATCTATATATATAAAAGAAAGTCGTGTTAGTTACTTCACTTATAACTCAAGAACGGCTGAACCGATTTAGCTGAAAATTGGCAGGGAGGTAGTTTAGAGCCAGGAGAAGGACATAGGATACGGTAGGGTAGGGTAGGGTAGGTAGGTAGGATAGGGTAGGTAGGTAGGGTAGGGTAGGTAGGTAGGGTAGGGTAGGTAGGTAGGGTAGGGTAGGTAGGTAGGGTAGGGTAGGTTAGGTAGGGTAGGGTAGGTAGGTAGGGTAGGGTAGGTAGGTAGGGTAGGTAGGTAGGGTAGGGTAGGTAGGTAGGTAGGGTAGGGTAGGTAGGTAGGGTAGGGTAGGTAGGTAGGGTAGGGTAGGGTAGGTAGGTAGGGTAGGGTAGGTAGGTAGGGTAGGTAGGTAGTAAGGGTAGGGTAGGGTAGGGTAGAGTAGGTAGGTAGGGTAGGGTAGAGTAGGTAGGTAGGTAGCGTCGGGTAGGGTAGGTAGGATAGGGTAGGTAGGTCGGATAGGGTAGGTGGGTAGTAAAAAGTGCATTGCAACGCATGCTGGGTACAGCTAGTTTTATTATAGATTCGGGACGAGAATCATCAGCATAGTTACCTCCTTGAATTTGACGAGGAGGAGGAGGCATGAGCATTGATCAGAATCACCAATTCACCACGCTTTTCAAGATGCCACTTAGCAAAATTTAAAAGTAATTCTCGATGAATTATGTTTGATACTTTGAGATAAGACTTATTTTATAAAAGTACCTATGGGTTCCAAAATGCTCCCAACAAATAAAATCACAAACCAGTACGAAAAAAATCACTTTAAAAAATTGCCAAGTCTTTACATATTACCGCTTGTGACTGCACAAGTAACGTAAATAGCAAATACATACGTCAGAGAATCCTTGTACATAAATTTCGTACCGTGAAATGTATTGATAGTGCCCTTACGTTGAACGTAGCCGTAGTACTACTTGAGTCACTCACACAGACCCGCCACGTGCGGGCGTGCGTGCGACTGCGTTTGTTTGTAAACATCGAGACGTGAAGCGTGAGCGATAATCGGACACGTTTTATGAAGTTATAGTGTTGGGTATTTCATGGTTTTGCTGTGATGAGGTGATATGTTGGTTTGTGCTGGTAGTGCATGTTTAAAGGAAACTTAATTATATTCTAACCACCTGTGTGATTTTTCAAGAAACCTTTGGAGAAGAGTTTCCAAAAAAAAACCGGTCAAGTGCGAGTCGTACTCGCGCACGAAGGGTTCCGTACCATTATTTATAAAAATGAGCTTATAAATCATTTTTTGGTATGGGAGATTAAATATTTATTTTGTACCGTTTTTAGTATTTGTTGTTATATCGGCAACAGAAATACATAATCTGCAGAAATTTCAACTGGCTAACTATCACTGTTCATGAGCAACAGCCTGGTGACAGACGGACGGACGGACAGCGAAGTCTCAGTAATAGGGTCCCGTTTGAGCTTTTTGGGTATGGAACCCTAAAACATGAAACAACTTATTTATAAACAGAATTTTCTAATTTGGACGATTTTTAATCTGAAATGACGAATTTCCATACAAAACTTCAACCCCTATTTAAGCCTTAAATACAGATGAATTTTAAAGTAGAAAACATGGGGTGTTTTACGTATTACTCTTAGAAATTACTTTATGCAAATCATAATTTTTTTTATGGTGATAGGCAGAAAATTCCCAACGATGCGTGTCCACCATCTTACAATATTTTTACTTATTTCGCATCTTTTCTGCCATACATACATTAAGACACCTTTAACTATAAGACTCTATCACTCATGACACCTATACAAGAGTACTTACGTGTCCTTATTTCTGTCTGCAGATAATGAACTAGGCAGCCAGTCTGCGGTCAATCTGACTTTCAGTAGGCACGTCGGATTGACTGTACGTCGGGTCTCCAGCCTGGTTGCCTAGAGTGTTAATAAAAATTTAAAAAAAAATTGTTTGCTGTTGAAAAATACACGATTTGAGAATATTTCAGGTATTTATGTAAACTGACGTTTTGTTCGCGGTGTTTGTTCGGAGGATGTTAATGTGTTTTGTTTATTGCAGAGATAGTGGAGAATGGTCCGGTGTCGACTACACCCGCGCACACAGCCACGCATCTACCGCCTGCGCCCACGCTACCACCACCAGTGAGTACTAGGATACAACTACTTACTAACTTGAATTGCCCCCGTGACCAGTATTTTCCTTCTCCAAACAACTCTGTTTTTTGTTTTATCTCTATTCTTCAACCCTTGATCATGTCTCAGAGTTTCGCGTTAAACTCAAGTGGTTGCCTATCCGCCTTCGCCGGAATGCGCATATTTTATCCCTTCTCTACAGTATTCTGTTTAATCCCACAACGCCCTCCTTTCTCAAACAACGTTTCAAGTTCCTACATGACACTCATACTAGACACTTGAGATCATCGGAGAATTTGAGACTTTTGATGCCGGCACATTCCACCAAATTTTATGACCAGTCCTTCACGGTCCAGGCTGTCCGTTTATGGAACGAATTGCCGGTGTCGGTAAGACACACAAGCACAGTCACTCGTTACTTTTAAAAGCTTAGTTACAAATCATTTTCAGTCTCTGTAATTTCATTGAGTAAAAATTTGTCACTATTCTAGTTTTATTTTTGCCATTTAATGTTAAAAACACACGAATATCTATATATATATATATATTTATGTATTATATTTATATTATACATGTATATGTACATATATGAAGTAGATAACTTCACTTTTGTTAAATTGTTGTTTTGTTTAAAAAAAAATGTGTAGTACACCACTGACTACCCCCTTTTTATTTTAATTCCGTAATGTCCATCCAAAGATTGTCTGGAAGATATCGCTATAAGCGATAAGACCGCCGTTGTAACCATACAATTTGCAGTTTTGTAAACCCGTTATGTTTGATTTTTGGTGTACGATAAAGTATTATTCTATTCTTGGCCACCCAATGCTGAGTAGGTCTCTTCCAAATCTCTCCACTTTTGGCGGTTACGTGTCATGGCTACCCATTTTTCGTAAGTGTGGTTCAACTCCAGTACTAGACTATGACTACGTCTAACTGGCCTATATTGTACCACTGCTGGGCAAAAGCCACTCTTTCTCTTCTCCAAATGTTTTTGTTTAATGCTAGTGTGGGCCAGTTTTATGATAATACACTCTAACTAACTCAAAACTGCACATCAATGTTTTTGTGTTGCCTAAAATATTCGACCTTAATTTTTCTTTCTTTAATATTATTCCAATGAAATTCTTCACGCCTTTATTCGATATTTGTTACGGAGCGATAAGATTACTTTCAAGACATTTTTATGTAGAAGCCGGAATAGATTTAACTCGTTCACTAATATAGCATTTCCCTCTACAGACATCAAAGAGTTCGTCAGTACCTCTACTCGGGTCGAGCGCGAGTGCGAGCGAAACAGCGGCGTCGCCGCTCACCGTCAACGGGCCCAGCCAGCCGCAGCATCACACGCCGCAACATGTCGCCAACAAGTACGTACCGACAATGTCAAATGTAACACCGTGTTCCTGTAAGCTTCCTAACTAAAGCTGTACATGAATCTCGAGTTAGGCACAGGTTAGTTAGGTGTCCATAGTTCCGAGGTTTCCAACCCTAAAAAGATGGTTCTTTTTAGGGTTCCGTACCCAAAGGGTCAAACGGGACCCTATTACTGAGACTTCGCTGTCCGTCCGTCCGTCTGTCCGTCATTCTGTCACCAGGCTGCATCTCATGAACCGTGATGTTAGCCAGTTGAAATTTCTACAGATTATGTATTTCTGTTGCAGCTATAACAACAAATACTAAAAACTAAATAAACAAAATAAATATTTAAAGGGGCTCCCATACAAAAAAATGTTTTTTTTTCTCGTTTTTATAAATAATGGTACGGACCTCTTCGTGCGCGAGTCCGGCTCGCACTTGGCCAGTTTTTTTTAATGCATTTCACAAAACACAGTTCCAACGTCAAAAGATGCTTCTCACCAAATACATCCAAATATTTCCTAACATCTCAAGTTATTGTTTTTCATATGAATAAGACAATGGTTAAAGGAATACAATTTATTATTGGAGTTAAAGACAGAAAAAAAAGCATGGTTATGGAAATACCTGTCAAATTGAATGTATTTGTGCACAGTTGTAGTAAGTTGTATTTGTCCATTTATTGTGTCCATAGTTAGCAAGCAGGTGAATTGAGTGTTGAAGTTCCTCTTTGTTGTTTCACGAGCGTTTCTCGTTATGTTTAGGTTAAGAAACAGGAAATTGTGTCAGAAAGGGCGCCAGAAGCAGGCTCTATAGAAATTATGTACTTTGTTTTATTATTTTGTACAGATTTTTGTGGCTGGTCAAAATTATTAAAGTGAAACTTTTATTACATCGTCTCAAACTTTTTCGTCTGTGTGTTGCATGTCGCGTGACGGTCGGCCGCGGAGTAGGGATAAAGTGAAAGGCGCTCGTCAAAGCAGCCAAGGCCAATATGGCGGCGCCTATATTTCGCCGCAGCTGACCGTGTAGTGTATAGACTACTACTCATTTGTGCCAGTGCTCCACGCTATTTTGTTTGCTTTTGTCAGTGTTTAATGTAAATGTTGTTAAATTTTTAGTTAAATGTCTATAGTATGAAAAAAGTTTCACTTTTACCGTGGTTTCATAAAACCACACAATCTTTTTTGTAATCCAAGGAGGATCCCTGGATTACAATGAATTTGAGAAAGCATGCGTGAATTTGAGAAAGCAATGCAGCAACTAGTCATTTTGGTAAAATACAATTATACTCTGATTACCATGCATTTTAAATAGCTGAGTAATGTATCAGCAGACAATGTTCAAATCCCTATAATCAGATGCTATCGATCGTACGTAAAAAATAATGTAACAAAAAACCCGCAATGATATTTTACATTCGTCCTATTCATACCGGCAAGGCTACGACAATGTACCGCTCCCTGAAACCGGGTCGCACAGTGAACCGGTTAGCTCATATTTAGGTCAAGAGTAGCAAGGTCACTAGGTCAGGCGGTTCGGAGGTCAGGTAGGATAGGATCAAGGACTTGTGCATAGACAAACGTTTATACACTAAGTATATGACGTTTATTGTTTATGGGTAGTTGATTTGTTTGTAAGTTGGTTACTGATGGGGTAGGCAGAATTACTAGTGCCAATTTATTTTTCAAATATAATTTATTGCACTAAATTATCTATTACCAAACTAATTGATTAATTCAAAATTTACTTTAAGAAACATAATTACTTATACAATATCTTCGATTTTCGTGAAACGACAGACATAAATGAAATGAAATCAGAAACTCGTTAATCCGTTTATTGATATAAAGGAATTCCCTAGAAGTGCAATATGAATACTGCAATATTTTTGAGAATGTCCCTGCAATGCTGTAAATAATATTATACGAGCAAAAAAGGCTGACGAATTATGACGTTCAAAAGGTGTTTCATTAATAGTTACAGAATATTGATATTAATAATTGCAGCAGTATTTTAGGGTCAGCATAGAATGGGATCTCTTATGCAGTATTAAAAATTCGTGGTCGTGTGATTGGCAGTGGTCGAGTAAGCGAAGCATCGAGTACGGCCGCCCTGAGCGCCGGCAGCGCCACGCCCGCCAGCGCGGCCGGCACCGCGTCGCTCAAGAGCATGGCGCAGGAAGCCGTGCATCGCGCGGGACTCGACCAGACACACCAACAGGTACTAACTATTCTTTTTATACAACCTGTGTTTTTTATATCCCATAACTCTAGGATATGATTGAGACCATATCCAAGAATCAACTGGCAGGCATATGAATTATGTTACAATCATACATTTTTTTTTTCGCATTTTCTTAGCTTTAAATATGAATTATTGGTTTGAATAAAAATAATTGATCGTATTTATCAATGAAACTACTACTATTTTATTACACTACTGCGAAGTTTGGCAACCTCGCAGAAGTAAAGATTCGTCATACTGGTGATAATATTTGACTTAAGTAAATTATGATTGATGATATCTCCGAAACTATGCATTTTTGGACCACCTATTCAAGGAGTTTTAGTATTATTTTTACCTACAGAATATAACCCTAGAGGTATGGGATATAAAAAAAAACAGGTTGTATACAAAATAGACTGGCGTTTGATCTCATCTCGTCTGATGTGAAGCGATGATGCGGCCTAGGGTGAAGCACGCTTGACTAGAAGAAACCGATTTACTCGAAGTTTCAAGAGATCAGAGAGAGACATCATTATCATAGCCCGACTTCAAACACTGCTGGGTGTAGGGCTCTCTATGCTTATGCTAATCACCACATTCCCGTGCCATCTTCATTCTTGCACTTTCAGCAATTTCGTCTGCCTATCTCTGTGCACTCTAACTCAAAATGAGCGAGGCTCTACCGTGTAACAACTAACAATGATGATATCACAGGTTTGGCTTTGTGTCTAGGAAGAAGGCATTTAATTTGAAATGCCGAGTAATACATACACGGTGTAAATCACCTCATCACGAAGCCGTCAACCAAGCATTCTGTACATGAAACTAAGTAACTTTACGCAAAAATTATTGCTGGGAAACGACTTTTTTTTGGGGGGTGTAAAATCATGTTTTGTGGTAGAACTCAATGTAACGCACTCAAAACATTGTGCTGATGGACGGATTGAATAGTACGGGGGTCGTGGAGGTGTTTAAAGTAAAAATCTTACATTAAAAACTTGTATTTAAAAAAATACTTGTCAAAAAGTTGGAACTTTGACCCCCAATATCTCCGTAACTAAAAGGTTCCCAGGTATGGTGTAGAACAAAAAAATGATCGCAAGGACAGGGAGAACCAGTGCCTTTCGGCTTCGTTAAGAGGTGTTTTACACCCTTTATAGTTTCGACCTACCTTAGGCTGAGGCCTAATTAGTGCGTTGCGTTGCGTCGTCGCTGCGTCAACGCTGCGTCGTTATACATAAATATTCAGATACATCATCTGCCTAGCCTTTTCTCAAACTATATTGGGGTCGACTTCCAATCCAACCGGATTCAGCTGATTACTAGTATTTTACATGAAGCGACTGCCTATCTGACCTCCACAACCCAGTAATTGGGTAATACGATACCCCTTGGTAAGACTGTATGTCAGACTTTTGGCTTCTGACTACTCGGAACGGCAGCCGGGACCAACGGCTTAACGTGCTTTCCGAGGCACGGAGGAAAGCCGATATGTAATTATGTTCACCCATCCATAAACAAACCTCGGCATAAATATTCACATACGCAATGCACTAATTAGGCCTCAGCCTAAGCGACGAGGTCTAACGTCGCCTAAATGAATAAATGATCCTCTAAATATATGATTTTTCACTGTAATAAAGTTCCAACCAGAAAGTTACACCGCTTCCTGTCGTATGTTCCAGAACCTAAGACGAGGAGCCCCCCTGGCGCAAGCGCACATTCCTCCGTTACTGGGCGTCGCACCGCTCGGCCCACTACCACTTAACTCTGTAAGAATAACCTGGTTTATTTGCTATTTTAACTTTTTTTTTACAGGAATACAGAGAAAGCCCCCACGCATACAGTGTAGTGATGCATTATCAGCTTATAATTTTCACACTGCTGGGATATATAAACTCAAAGCTCAAGATCCTCTGTGGAAACATTGCCTCATTGCATATGCATATAATTGTTGCCCAAACACATATAAAAGGAATTGGCTGGTGGCAAGAGGAGGCTTACACCGCGTTGAAAACAAGAATGGTGATCAAGACCACACTTAACCTGGCTCAAACTCAAAGCATTTATTTCAATTAGACCATTACAGGCACTTTTGAAAAAAAAAAAAAAAAAAAAAATACGCGAAGCTACAGTCCCAGTCACAAGGAATAATAACTTGTGAAAGTACCGTAGTTGCCCATTCCAAAGCGTATATCTATGGAGAAGAATGGGCAAGAAACTCCATGGACACTCTTTTAAATCAAAATGTGTTACAAAATCTTGGTTACATCATTCATGTTAAGAATTATAAATATGTGAGAATGATGTAGAAATACAGGCAAGTTAATTGCGTCCAGAGTAATAAATTAAAAGCTGTAGCTGTGCTGGCTGTAGGTTATATTTAAGCTAAATACTCATGCTATCTAATTCTGTATTTAACCTATGACCCTACTTACTTAATACCTCGATAAAAACTATTATCTATTGATCAGGTCTTAGCTTTATTAAGCTAAACCTTAGCGTTGTCAAATTAATGATACTGATATATTTGCAGGAACATCAGCTACAATTCCAAATGTTGGAATCGTCGTTCTATCACATGCCGCACCCGTCCGACTCGGAAAGAACGAGGGTATATCTGCCGAGAAATATATGCCCAACGCCCATATACTACAACCAGGTCAGTTATTCCTCTACATAGTAATAAAACAAAGTCGCTTCCCGCCGTCTGTACGCTTAGATCTTTAAAACTACGCAACGGATTTTGATGCTGTTTTCATCAGACAGAATGATCCAAGAGGAAGGTTTATATGTATAATTTATCCCTGAAAAACAAATCAAAATTTCCACGCGTATGAAGTCGCGGGCAGCAGCTAGTATTTATTTAAAAGTTGATTAAACCTGTTATGTTGGTAGGACTCTATTTATGCCTTTATTATTATAGTCTTTATTATTTTCTAAGTAATTTCAGAGGTTTTAACTCTAATAACTATGCATTGTTAACACCTAGTTTTCACACGGTTGTGCTAGGTCAACTAGAATTGCTACGTGGAAATGTGAAGCAAAGTATCTTAGCTATAATCATTTGTAAACGCATCATTAGCAGAAACTATTCTGTACTTGGACCAAAACATTTGATCTCATCTTGTAATATTCTGCATTTAAAGTTTCCTCAAAATGACAATCAATCAACAATTAAATTTGTTGATAACAAGTAACAGACCAAACAGTTAGTTAACACATTCAGTGTTGTACTTATCGGCCAAGAATAATTCGTTTGTGTGCACACAACCCGCCTCCCGAATCGTCGCTATACGAAGCTTTAGATGACGCGCATACTAGTAAAAATGGATTATTTACACTTAGCAGCGAAATTAGCAGATATGTGAACCCATTTTGACATATTATTTTGTAATGTTTCCAGGTGCTACTCCCGCACTCGGACTCGGTGGAGTTCTTCCAGCGACTATCGACAGAGACGCTGTTCTTCGTGTTCTACTACATGGAAGGCACGAAAGCGCAATACCTCGCCGCCAAGGCGCTCAAGAAGCAGAGCTGGCGCTTCCACACCAAGTACATGATGTGGTTCCAGAGGCACGAGGAGCCGAAGGTTATCAATGAGGAGTATGAACAGGTGAATATACAGTTGGCTGATCTGTTACAATGATGTTTTTACTATATCATTAACATAACATAGGCATTTTCTTCATGATAAAAGCAAAATATTTGTAAGAAATCCATTTCACAATCTAATATTTTATGTAAGTTGGGCTCTAATTCGTGTCATCAGGAAATACAACAATAAAATAACCATGATTCACGAACCATGTGTCGGGTGTAATTTAACTGGATACCTTGTAATGTTGTGTTTGTATCGTTGCAGGGCACATATATCTACTTTGACTACGAAAAGTGGGGCCAGCGCAAGAAGGAGGGCTTCACCTTCGAGTATAAGTACTTAGAGGATCGTGACTTGAACTGAGCGTGACAGTGTACAGTAGTGTCGCGCGCCGCTCGCTGCCGGACCGCGCCGGCCGGAGCCGTGCCGTGCCGTGCCGTGCCGGAGCCGTGCCGTGCCGGGCCGAGCCGCGCCCCCCGGCCGGCGACCTCATTCCTTGTTGCAGTATTGTACTACAGTGCGTGATGCGTCTGTGATGGAACCCGAGAGTGTCGCGCTGGCCGCGTAGCGCTCGCGCGCGAGACTGTGCCGTCGGTACCGACTGTATACTGATCTGATACTGACGCGTGACGTGTGACTCCGTTGATGATGTTGAATGACGTGTTGTCTGCTACATATTTGTTTGTGTGTGAGATTAGCCGTAGTGTATGGGTGACAGTGACCACGGGAGGCCTATTGCCCGGCGGTGGACGGGTGTAGAATTAATACTTCTGTCAGTACTACCGACGTCGTCGCACAGCTCTCGCGGGCGAGGGCTACTCGACGATCACCGCGTACATTAAGTAAATTCTAACTTAAACAATAGAGTGTATTTGAACATATTCTGGCAGTTGTAAAATGGAATAATTTGTGAGGACGAGAAGTCAGTTAGTATTGAAGCCGAAGTGTTTGTAAACTGTACACAAGAACGAACAAGCGAAAGATAACGTGAAGATTAGTTTCAGCCATACAAGGTTGTTAGTAGCGAAACATGTGATATTGTTATAGGAGCCCGGGCCGGCCTCGACTACGCAGCACTCGCAGGCAGGCCGCTCGCTGCGCGGTACAGTGGTGTACCGTGCTGTACTGTACCGTGCGGTATCACCCGCCGCGCAGCGAGCGTCCTGGCACCGGCCACCGACGACGGCTAATATCGTGTAAAGATAAATCTCCATTAAACGGCTAACGCACATTTTAATTGTAGTACTTTTATTGGAGCATGTCTAGGAGCGATTGGCTTTAAAATATTATTTAATAAAAATTAGCAGACGTACTTTACGGACTTGCAAGATTTGTTAAAGGAAAGTCGATTCGAGGACGTCCCGGGTCATTTGTTTTTTAACTTGTGTATAGACATTGGAATAGTTTGAAATTATTTTAAGTGCTCACCCGCGCGCACCACGCTCTTCGTATTTGTGATCTTAATTTTTGTAGACTGACTAGTTTTCTTGTAATTGTGATCAATACTGACGAGTGTCAGTGTTCTATGAAACGGATAGTTTCGCGGAGCATCAGCGGGGCGTGGTGCGCGCAGGGAGATACCTAAATATATCTACAATAAGGACCTCCAGTGTGATTTCATTAGTTTGCTAAGTAATACACTTTTTCACCTCTAAAATTATGTATATTTTAGTTAGTGCATTTAAATTTGAACAAAAGTTAAATTATGTAAGAGCATGTATGTCACACTGCCAATGTATTATATTATTGGATAGTTATACGGTATATATATATATAAATTGTACTTATTTATTGTTTGTGATAAATTAATCGTGATGCACCGGCACCGCTTTGGTATCGAGGTGAAAGAGTATATTATGGAAGGTAACGTGAACGCGAACGCAATAGTCTACTGCCAGATGAGTGAGTTCTGTGAGTTCCACCAACCAACACGTCTTGTTTTCCATTGTTCGTCAGACCATAGTGTAATTTTGTATTTAAATATAAATCATAATAGTTGCACACGCGTCGCGCAGCTCAATTAGATCCGTGTTGGTTGCGACGCGTGCCGGTCAGTCGGCCTGGCCGAGTGTTCCTGAGCGTGAGCGTGTAGTATGTTGTTGCGACTGCGAGCGACGCCGCGGCGAGTCCCTAGTTAAGCGGTAGGTAAGCGGTAACTGCGCGCGATCTCGTTTATTACGTGCGTAATGTTGATAGTTTTCACTTTTGTAAAAAGTCTATCGTGAGAGCAGATGATGAAGTGGTAAATAATTTAAAAAATTATCTGTACAGTTCTATTTGTATAGAAATAATAAATAATGATTAAAAAAATTAAAACAACGTTGTGATTTCTTCCTAAACGCTTAGTTTTAAGTGCGTCGGTTTTTACAAGTGTGTGCGCCAAATTTAGGGCGTTGCGCGATATTCGCATTTCTTTTTTTTTAATTTATTTTTTATTGAAAGAAATGACTGTTTACTTTAGAATAAATTGTAAGAAAGTATTGAAAACAATTTGTTTCGTTTGAGGATCACTCTGATTCCCAGTATATGCAAAATTTAGTATCCCGATGCTGTTCAACCACATGTTAATTATGGCATTATACAGGCTCGTGATTGCTCACTCTTTTGAGAACCACGTAAATTAACCGTCAGGTCTTATGAAATTTATTATAAAAAAAGATGGAATTATGAAGTAATCAATTTAAAACCTGAAAAACTATTACCTATTATAAATCTATGAATTGAGAAAGCATTACTAGTGTTAGAGCCAAGAAGTCAAGGCGTTGGATTGTCGCACGACACGACTTCGAACCCCGCCTCGTGCAGAATTTATCGACTGGAAAATATCTTCTTATTACCTACACATACAAACCAATAATTGCATCTTTTTTCAATAATTTGTTTTGGTCAGAGAGTTAATAAAAAGAAGCATCACAACACACACACTCACTACACATTTCTTAGATAAAAGAGCCTTATTTATCATCATAAAACTACACTTCTACGCAACTCACAATATCTTTCATTTTGTCGATCAAACAATAGTTTCCAGTGCTATTTCCTACATATTGACAAACCTAGTCCAATAATAAAATAGAACATTAAATTTTATCAAGTAAACGTCTTTCTCAAACAGGTTGCAGTGGATTATGGGCCCTTTCAAAATGAAGAGAATAGGGGTGCGGACTGGGTAAAGAAAACTACATTCTATTTTGTCCTTCAGACAGGTAATACAAAAATATTAGACATGTATTTTATGTTTTATCAAAATATCAAAAAAATACTTAGTTAAAACTCATTAAAGTTGGAGAGTGGGGGCTCACTACGTCACAAGTAGGTATAAAACTTACCTACATGTGACGTCATGCGCCATTTTAACTCAATATATCTCCGTAATTTTATGACCACGTGAAAAAAGAAAAATACGTGTCCAATACTTTTCAATAAACTACCCGACGGACAAAGAAAAAAAATGTGATCATCCCCTATTATGAGATACGCAATTGAGGTGCTGTACGTCTTCAGAAAGTTTTCCTGACTAGGAACATGGAAATGCAGAAAGAAGAGACCTAAGAGACGGCCTTGATAGGTATCTATGAACAAAAAAGATATCTTTGAAAGTAAGTATTAGGTACAGAAAAAAAACTTGTTAGATTCGTATGGCCAAAATATCCGAATAAATAATGTTTGGACTGCTCGCTATTTCATAGACTCAAGGTAGTCTAAGGTACTACTAAATAAATATTACAAGAAGCACAAATAGGCAAGCTTCGCTATTCAAGTTGGTCTGCAAACTGCACTAGCCTAACAAAAAGTCATCCCTCGGAACTCAAGTGGGTCTTTTCTTCCTAGGGCCGAAAAAAGAATTCATAACCTCTTCTTATTGTAGAAGTTAGCTAACGTGAAAATTTAAGTATTGTTTTTTTTTTTTTACAATCATTGCCCCATTCTAGGAATTTCTCCTGTATCGTGGTTGCGTTTACAAACATTTAAACTCACATACACAAACAGCCAGACCCAGAATAACTATCTGTAGGGCATACAAATATTTGTTCCGTGCGGAGATCGAACCCGCGACACGCAGCGCAGCAGTCGATTGCTCAACCACTGCGCCAACCGTGCCGTCAAATTGTGTGAGAAATGATATGAAGGAAAAGAGAGAATGATAGTGGATAATGTGGAAAAATGTTACGCCGACCCCAAACAAATGACATGGGACAGGAGTAGGAAGATGATTGTATGCATTATAGGTATTAAAATTAAATGTATCGGGCGACGCAGGTACTCAGGCACGGCTGCTTCGTCGCATAAGCAGAGCCGGACGACGCACAGTGGAACGAATGTATGGGAGCGGTTGGACGTAGACATGTCCGAAAAAAAAGAGTAAAATTATGCCAAACTAATGATGCCATCTTATTCGATTACTTAATGCCTTCATAAATTGTGGTGATGAATTTCTTCATAACTCCCATATTTCGGGAGTAATTTGAGAAAATGTGAAATTTTACTATGAAAATGAGTGTATCGAGCTCTCTCCCTCCTGATTCCGGGCTTGTTTCAAGTAGCGGTCTCTAATATCATAATGCTATTACTAAGAGCTATATTTAATACTAAGACACATAGTGCGCCAAATGTGCACTTTCTGGGATAAAAGGAAATGAAAATTTAAAAAAAAAAAACGTTTTTTCCCCATTTGTATTTACTTTAAACCGCAGACAGACTTATTAAGAGGTCTATAAATATATTATATATATACAGAAATATATATTAACAAAAATATTCACAAGAACTGATGAGAGTATGACTTTTAAGTAAGTTGATAATAAATTACCTAGTTTCATTAAAAGTACAATAAATAATTAAGATGTAAGCTCTAATTTACTAAGTTACACATTTTAAAACAATAACATCATTTAATTATCTTCGTCATCATCATCATCATCAATTAATTCAAATTCAGAATCGATGTCCGCTAAATCATTTATGTTAACAAATTCGATATCACTTTTCTCAGAATCCGTAAGCTCATAAAATTCCTTAAAAGAAGATTTTTTTACAAACTTATTTCCTTTTGGACGGATACTTGTAACAAGTGGATCAGAAGACAGTAAAAGATTGTGCATAATATCTTCATTGCATGAGATACTGCTATGCTTTCGAGAATGCCCCTCTCTATATTTTCTAAAATCTTTATTTCTAGCCTCAGATGCCTCTTCGGATAGAAAACCAATGGGCACAATTGACATGTTCTGAACTATGTCTGGCCCATGCATTAAAATTTTATGAAGTGAAGAAGGCATATAATACCATGGGTATAACTCCACGTAAAGCTTAGCAGTATCAAAGCAGAACTCTCGGAATTTAGTTACGTTGATCTTCTCTCCTGATGAAATACACTGCAAGATCACACAGATTTTTCTTAAAAGCATAGCATCTATTCCGGTCAGTTCAGCAGATTTAGTGTAGTTTTCAAAAAATCTCCTTGCCGAGTTGCCATTGTTGGTGGATCCACTGCCTTGTTTCACAACATCGAGAAGTAAGCCCGTTTCTCTTCTTACAGCCTCTTGAACTCTTTTCTTCCTGTCATCAACTTGCCTTTTTGCTATATCACCCCTTACTTGCCATGATTTTATGTCTAATTTGTAGGAAATGTGTAATAAGCATTCCATTGAGCGAATCCAAGCGTGAAGGGTGCTTAAGCTATATTTATACATGTCCTCGTTTGCGTGTTTATCTTTGATTAACTCTAAATTATTCATTTCTTTAGGACAAGCCTTGCATATGTCACACACTGAAGCTGCTGTATTGGATATAATGGAATGAATTTTACCATCAATCATTGTCAACAGCAGTTGGTGTTTGACACTAATTCCATCAGTGATGGTGGATGGAGTTAAGGCTTCAATCTCTGCTTCGATTTCAGCCATCTCTCTCTGCACATTTTCTTTGGTTTCCTTTATAAACTTAAACAATATTGGCCGGCAAAATGAAGTGGAAGATGGTCGCTCGTTTTCCCAAATTGTTACACCTTTTGAGACGAGCCGCAGTGGTACAAGACTAATCATAAAATTACTAGCAAGATCGATTTGCTCATCTTCACTCGTCCTTTGATGATAAATGCTTTGGCTAGATGATCCGTCAAAACCCCATTTGCTGGTCAATACGAGCTGTTGATTGGGATCAACAGGGGTTTCTAACGACCTAATAAGTCTTCTTGAGGTTAAATCCATCAAGGCTTGTAATTTGATTTTTGCAGAGCTCTCTGTAACTGTGAGATCTTCTTTGGCCGGATAGCACTTAATTTTTTCTTTAACCAACATGTAGTAACTCGGGTATTGAAGAGCTCCTTCTTGAGTGTTGAAATCCCGAAGAGTGTTATAGCGCCATTTCGATAAGTTCATCGATACATAAAGAGCCAATGCCTTCAAAGGGGATATTTCCCGTACCTGAATTGATTTACCTTCAATGAAGGCTTTGATTTTTGAGGCCTCTTCTGGATTCTCCGTCAAGTATTTCATAACATAAGCTGTATCGCTTTGTCCTGCCTTTTGAAGCGCCCTTTCGGCCGAAAACATAATTTCAGCGCTGCTACTGCTGCATGAAAGACTATCTTCAGTGCGTCTTCTTTTTTGCCGGTTACTAAGGTCCTCAAAAGATTTACGAGGACTAGGATGTGTACAAGTTGAAGCATTAGATTTAGCAGGAGAAATTATGGGCTCGATGACGTCACTTATATTTTCTGTAGAAGGTTCCATATTTTCATTCTGTAATTCCGGCCATTGAATTGCAGCCTGTAGCCAAATCTCATGTTTCTTCCGAAACTTATCTGTGCTTCTTCCAGACTGTGTCCATTTTGCATAAATGCGGTAGCAAAATCGACGACACCAGTCTTTTAAACTTGTTTCAGCACTTTCACATAACTGAACACAACTGTTATCTTTTAAAACACTGAACAAATAGTTAAAGTCGCGTAAATCTTTATGTGCGCGTGCGCATAAAGCAACGTGAATATCAAGATTTGTATTAAAATTTGGAAAATACATTGCGAGATTAGCTTGGATACAACGAGGTGTAAATCAACACTGATTTTAAAGTTACTAATAGTGACCTATTTATATAAAATCCAGGTATCCCAGGTATCCTTTGTTAAATATTGCAAGGTAATTAGTTATTGTGATAATTAGTAAATGATGCATGCTAAATTAGTGTATTAAGAGCCATTTAGTAATTAAATAATAGCAATGTTCTTATCAGTAATCATTAGTGCATCAGTTTTATATGTAAACCTTAAGTCCCTAATTATATATCCTAATTAGCTTATATCTTCTCTAATTGGCTGCTCAGAAATGTTATTGTAATAAGGTAAACCTTTAGAAAAACGGTTTTAATCAACAAAATAAACAAAAAATAAAAAAATTGTGTTATAAAATAAACATCACTCTTTATCCCAGAAAGTGCACATTTGGCGCACTATGTGTCTTAGTATTAAATATAGCTCTTAGTATTAGCATTATGATATTAGAGACCGCTACTTGAAACAAGCCCGGAATCAGGAGGGAGAGAGCTCGATACACTCATTTTCATAGTAAAATTTCACATTTTCTCAAATTACTCCCGAAATATGGGAGTTATGAAGAAATTCATCACCACAAGTTATGAAGGCATTAAGTAATCGAATAAGATGGCATCATTAGTTTGGCATAATTTTACTCTTTTTTTTCGGACATGTCTACGTCCAACCGCTCCCATACATTCGTTCCACTGTGCGACGCTTGGTCCACAGTCTGGAGGATACGGCGCGGCATACGCTGACGGAATGATGTGCCACGTGGGACGAGCCGCGCCGTGCCCTCGTTACAGAGGTAGGAGACCTGTCGCTGCCGACCGTTATTCACTTGATGGTCGGCAGCACAGAGTCCCGGGACGCGGCCGCAGGTTCCTTCTGCGAAACTGCCACAGGGGGCTGCGGAAAGGGAGAGGGATATCATGAGCTCCTTCCCATCCCGCAGCAGACGCACGTCTCCACAGGGCGGATAACGCCCTCTTCTGCCCCCCCTAAATAGGTCCATGGGCGACGGATTCAGGGACATCCTTTGCCCCCCATAATACTGAACCCGAGACGGCGGCGCGTTGTTCCTCGCGCGCCTCTCGTAGGCGTAAGGGGGGAGTACACCTCACTCCCCCAGGGACGAGGCCCGCACCGGTGGCACAGGTGGCGCGGGCAACTAGTCCGGCGCGGCGGAAGTCGCGTTAGATCCCGCTGCCACCTGACGCAAGTGTGCGAGGGAACACCGGTTTGGTTTTAGTCAGTACAAGTCTGACAGACCCCTCCGCTCTCCCCAGGGCGGAGGACATCCATCGAGGATTTCCACATTGTTAAAAAAGAAAGGAGATGATGAATTATAGGTATTAAAAATATTATACAAGAATTTCCCTGCAGTAAATGAAACACGTGATAAAAATTAAATCCTTTATTTATCGCTTCCTCTTTTTGCCGCCATGCTTGACCTTGTGGTTGGGCTTGCCCTTGATGCGCCTACGCACACCGGCTGCCTCCTCGGTGTCGTCGTCCGAGTCGGCGCCGCGCTTCTTGCCTTTCGTGTTCTTTTTGTCTTCTAGCTCTTTCATTTCCTGTGTGAGGAGGAAAAGTGGACATTAAAAAGACAGCATCATCATCCGTAATGTTGCTGTAATAGTATGCAGGGATTTCAGATATTATTCATATATCAATCAAGCTACGTAAACCAGTTTATGCAGATCTCTCATTGTACCGGAAACCTATACAAATTGAGGCCATGTTATACTGGATATTTGCAGTTTAATATGTCGCCCTGTGTACCCTCACATTTCATAGTTGTTTTACTCTCATATCTGTCTCCAGGCTCCTACTGAGTAAATCCTGATAGTACAACCTAGTTACGCCTTGGTCGAACTGGGATTCGAACGGTTCCCTATCCATTTGCATAAAATTTTAAGACCTAATATATATTAGCATAATTTTGTTTGGCATAATTATATTTTCGCATAATATAATTACGCATAACAGCTTACGCAAATTTTTTTTAAGCATAATTTCTCTAACCGTAATAATGATTAAGCATAATATTCTAAAGCATAACTTTTTTATAAGCAAGCATACAGCATGCAAGCAAGCATGCAGCAAACAAGCAAGCATGCAGCATGCAAGCAAACATGCAGCAGGCAGGGTTTCTGTCACGGCTCCGGCGCTGCGGGCCTCCGGCGGCCCCACGCGCCTACGCGATTTTAAATTACACTAGGGGTAGGACAAACAAGACTACGTGGAGTCGGTTTTGCAGCAATTCGGGCGAGGCGGCCCTACGCGCCTACGCGATTTTTAATTACACTAGGGGTAGGACAAACAAGACTACGTGGAGTCGGTTTTGCAGCAATTCGGTTCTGTCACTAACTTTTGTTGCACAGCATATTCAATTTTTAACCTAGTTAGTTTAATTTTTTGGCCTATTAACGTTATGCGAATCAAATTTATGCCAAAACAAATTAGTCTTTAAGATGATTATGCCAACATAAAATGTATACCTAAAAAAATTATGCCGATGTATTATTATGCCAAAACAAATTGTGCCAAAATCGTTATGCCGAAGTATATTGGGACAAAGAACATTATGCGAAAAGAAGGGATCCCGATTCGAACACAGGCCTTCATGCTCATTAGTTGAGCTTGCTATCACTGACCTAACGATGCAGTCCTCCAATTCTAGTAATGGAGTTTGTATGTCGTTAAATATTCATCAAAATAGCCTCCACACGACATGATACTAGTAAGTTCTAGCGCCGTGGGCAGTCAACCTTGCTACAATCTAGATGACTGGCTAAGATAATTAACATGGCATGCGCTATTTCCATTTTAATTATTTATTATGAACCTTGTGTCCCACTGCAGGGTATGTTCCCTCTTTCCATTTTTCTCTCTCAGGCTATTAGGCCCGATGAGTTTGGTAAGAGTCCAGCTCGTAACGCCATCTCCTAAGCCTACCGCGTCGTGGTGTTTCAATTACATTTTACAGGGGAATAAAATACGTACGATCTTGGTAAGTCTCTGTGCTTCAGACACTCTTTCCTGCAGCACCATGACTTCGCTCTCCTCTGTCTTGTAGATCGGCAGTTGTTTGCCGATCAGCTGCTCGATGCGCTGGTACAGTTCTACGTCATACTGAAACAAAATTAGAATTATGGTAAAAGTAGTCACGCCTGTATGGAAGTGGTAGGTAGAGCAATACCACCACTGACACACCTATCACTTCGTAATTCCGTAACCTAAAAGTATTACAGGTACATTTTATTATACTCCGGTCGTGGAGCAGGAAGAAAAATTTGCTTGTACATTATGTTTAGTAAGAGCTCTACCACCCTATAATATAAAGTTGTTAACAAAATACCTGTGACACGAAGGTAATGGCCTTGCCGGCCCGGCCCGCTCGCGCCGTGCGTCCCACTCTGTGGATGTAGTCCTTACTGTGCAGCGGTATGTCCAGGTTTATCACTACATCTACGTGCGGGATGTCCAGACCTCTGTGGACGAAATGGTTTTCATACAGTGGTTATAATGATTGAAGGAGCTGCTTTTGAAAATAAAAAAGACATAAGACGGTCCCACGAACGATGGATGGACTGTGAAGGATGATATGGCTAGAAAGGTGATTGCTGAGATGACGAGTAATAGAGAAGCAGGGTTCGAAAATATCCGATATTTATTATAAACTAACTGTCGCGCAACTTCGTCTGCGTCACCTTTTACCCGTTTTCGCAACATTTTTCATTACTGCTCCGCTCTTATTGGTCGTAGCGAGATGATATATAGCCTATGACCTTCCCCAGGTTGAAATCTATCTTCTTGCCAAATTTCATTAAGATCCGATCAGCCATTTATTCGTGAAAAGGTAACAAACAAACAGAGTGACATTCGCATTTATAATATTAGTATGGATATATCATAAATATCCTATATTTGGATATCCAAACTTCCATACTAATATTATAAATGCGAAAGTCAGTCTGTTTGTTTGTTTGTTTGTTACCTTTTCACGATTAAACGGCTGATCGGATCTTAATGAAAATTGGCAAGAAGATAGATTTCAACCTGGGGAAGGACATAGGCTATATATCATTACGCTACGACCAATAGGAGCGGAGCAGCAATGAAAAACGTTGCGAAAACGGGGAAAATGTGACGCAAACGAAGTTGCGCGGGACAGCTAGTACTTAATAAAATATTGACATATATCACTATTCAATGACGGCACGGTTGGCGTAGTGGTTGAGCGATCGACTGCTGCGCTGCGTGTCGCGGGTTCGATCCCGCACGGAACAAATATTTGTATGGCCTACAGATAGTTGTTCCGGGACTGGCTGTTTGTGTATGTGAGTTTAAATGTTTGTGAACGCACCCACGACACAGGAGAAATTCCTAGTGTGGGGCAACGTTTAAAAAAAAAAAGTCATTGGATGTATATCGTATATCATGATATTATATCCATTCATATATATCCTTCTCCCTCTCATAGAGAGGAGGCCTGCGTCCCAGCAGTGGGAACATAATAGGCTAATGATGATGATGATATCCTTCGAACCCTGTAGAGAAGTATGGAAGAAATTGACACCCTGCGCCCACCTTAAATATATTGGGATATGGTCAGGAAGATGGTCCCACAAAACACCCATTCTTCCTCTCCTATTGTTTTTGCAGAGCAGAAGAATTGGAGGAACAAATGCCCCAGCAGCACATTTGTATGTTAACGTTAGATGTGTTTGCCATGCTTAGAGATTGTCATTTAAAGTTTATTCAGCAGATTCAAAAGAGGATTCAGAGGTCGAAAGCGCGTAAAAACACTTTCCCTCAGTCACTATTCTCCAGTGAAGATCGAAACGGTTTCATACGAACATAGTATGCCGGCAAAAAGCTATTCAAAGTTTCTAAAAAACCTCTCGGCAATTTTTTTAAAAACAACAGATGTACCAACTCACCTCGAAGCCACATCAGTACATATCAGCACGGATCGACTCTTATTCTTGAACTTGTTGAGCGCTGCTAACCGCTTGTTCTGCGACATCTGTCCGTGCAGCGGTACGGCCGCCAGCCCGAGGTTGCGCAGGAGTAGTGCGGTGCGCAGGGCTCCCGCGCAGGTCGATACGAACACGATGAACGAGTTGCCTGACATCTCGTTGAGAATGTGGACAAGGTATACGTCCTGGGAAAAGATGGAAGTGATTTGTAGACGGAGTTTTTTTTTTATTATTGGTGTGTACTGTGTGCTAGCTGACATGTGACATTAATTTGATGTAATGGATTCCTTGTTTATATAAACTTGAACACTATTGTATAGAATCTGGTTCTTCTAACCTAACAGACAGATGTGTTCCTGGGGAGTTTGTTCCGCCACTTCTTCTTCCAAGCTAAAACACTAGGAAGTGGCGAAGGGCGGGCGTTTTGGGGGACTGTCTCTTGTAATTTTGACGTTCAAAAAGTGCTGACTATCAGCCTAGTTTGAATAAATGACTTTTGATTTGATTTGAGTTTGTTGTTGGAATCTGTATGAAACAGATAAATTTCTGCATTTTTTGTAACATTAAGCCTTGCGTTTAGAAGTTGGTTATCAATAAAATTACAGGAGCAACAGCTTCATAGTAGTTTTTTGGTAAATCGCAGCATTCCTGGTTGACTGACTTGATTGTTTGTCAAACAAAACAAGAAATCTCGAGAAAAAAAACGGAGATAGTGATGTGGCCGAAATTTTGCCAATGTGAGACTTAAAAAAACCCAAGGACAAGTTAACTTATGAGCAAGGGTTTTCTTTTGCTCTTGAAATGGCAATTCTTTGGATTTGATGGAACTAACCAACCTCTATGGACAAAGCATTACCATTGTATTAAAACACATCAATTTTCCTTACCTTATACTTAACAGGTATAAACAGATAGTACTGCAACAGCTTCTCAACGGTCTGGTACTTGGTAGACACCTCGACCTTCACTGGATCCTGCAAGGAGGCACGCTGCAGTTTCTGCACCTTTTTAGTCATGGTGGCTGAGAACAAGTAGGTGCGTCGCTCGCGGGGGATCACGCGTAGGATCTTGTCTACTTCCACTTCAAAGTCCATGTTGAGAATGCGGTCAGCTTCGTCCATCACCTATTGAAATAGAATTAATTTCTATTTTAAGCAGATGGAGTAGGTATGTATGGATTGTAGGAGGTGGTTTTCTGTAGTTTATACATACCCCCAAATAGAAAAAAGCATTCAGTTCATGAATGTTTATTTCATTCAAAAGTGTTGTTCAGAGGAAACAGAGCTTTATGTAACTTGTTTTTAGTGTTCCATACCCAAAAGGTCAAACAGGAAAGGGACCCTATTACTGAGACTTCGCTGTCCGTCCGTCTGTCACCAGATTGTATCTCACGAACAGTGAAAGCCAGTTGAAATTTCTACAGATTATGTATTTCTGTTGATGCTATATAACAACAAATACTAAATACAGAATAAAATAAATATTTAAGGGGGCTCCCAAACGAATTACTTAGTGTTTTTTCTTGCTCGTTTTTATAAAAAATGGTACAGATGGCTGGTTTTTTTAAATAAGGCAAAGCATTGTACTGTATACTGCTTATGGCTGATGTCCACAACTCCACATCTAAAACGCGTTTTTTTGGGTATAATAAGGCAAAGCAACAGAAACGCCTACATTATAAACCACCCTTATAAAAGTGTGTGTGATTGTTGACTGATTGAAATGATTCTCGACCCGAATCAATAATAAAAGGGTAAGTAAGTAATCCTTTTTTTTTTCCGGATAACGTTAAGTTTTTTAAACGCGGCCCGTCTGGTCGTCGCCCTATAACCACACTTCCACGCATACAAACAATCGCAAACATTTTTTTTTTTTTTGTATTGTATCTGCGATCAGCATCAGCTACAAGCAGATGTGTTGTAGGATGTGGCAGTTTGAGTGTGTCCTCCAGTGAGGTCATCTCCTCATCAGTAGACCATTGCAGTGCATTATATGGTCAATATGTCTTTCCGCTTTAGCCGTTTATTATAGCTTCTAGTTGTTAGTTTAGCCGCCAATTTATTGGGGTGTCTTTCCAGCTTCCCTTTGTATATCTCTGTAGTGTTGTGACTCTCTACCTTCACCGTGCTCATACCCAGATGATGGTGTATTTCTGCGTTGGTGATGTACCATGGGACATTGCATAGGTTTCTGAGGATCATGTTCTGCATTCGCTGTATTACCATTATATTGGAGTCACAAGCGCTGCCCCAGAGTTGTATACCATACATCCAGCCTGGTTTAAGGACATTCTTGTATATGAGTAGTTTGTTGTCTACACTTAGTTTGCTGTTTCGGCCCAGTATCCAACAGAGACGAGTGTATCGAAGTTTGAGTTCTTGTCTCTTCGTTTTGATATGGTGTCTCCATGTAAGGCGTCGGTCTAGGTGTAGTCCAAGGTATCGTACACTGTCTTGATGAGGTAGTGTTTTGTTTCCCAGATGCACAGGAGGGCAATTTCCTTGTCGCAGTGTGAACGTAACATGTACGGATTTTGATGCGCTAGCCTTTATTTTCCATTTTTGCAGCCAATTGGTGACATTGTTAAGGCATGTTTGTAATTTTTGTGTTGCGAGCACAGGGTTCTTGTCGCTTGCTAAAATTGCCGTATCATCTGCGAATGTGGCTGTAGTGACACTCTCCTCTTCTGGCAGGTCAGACGTATATATGGTATACAGTACAGGTCCCAGGACTGATCCTTGTGGCACGCCAGCATCTATTTGGCGGAATTTGGAAGTGGAGTCTGCTTCCCTCACCTGAAAGAGTCTATCTGCCAGGTACGATTTCAGCAGTAGATAGTAACTGTGAGGGAGGCTATTCTTGATTTTGCAGAGTAGTCCTTTATGCCAAACCTTGTCAAAAGCCTGTTGTATGTCAAGAAAGACTGAAGAGCAATACTCTTTCTCCTCTAAGGTCTTCCTTATTTTATCTACTACCCTATGGACTTGCTCCACTGTGGAATGGTGTTGCCTGAAGCCAAACTGGTGATTAGGGATGACATTATTTTTCTGGAGTAGGGGTAGCAGTCGGTGTAGTAACAGTTTCTCGAATACCTTAGACAAGATCGGCAGTAGGCTGATAGGTCTGTAAGAGGTTACTTCATTCGCTGGTTTTCCTATTTTGTGGACCATCAAGATCTGTGAGATTTTCCAAAGTCTGGGAAAATATTGGACTCTTAGCATGCTGTTGAAGAGTGTTGTAATAAATACTATGGCTTTTCGCGGGAGTTGCACTAATACTTCTTTTGTGATGAGGTCAAATCCTGGTGCTTTTTTATCTTTCAGCTCTTTGTTGATTGTCCTCCAGACCTCTCGTATAGTAACTGGAGCTGGTGGCGGCGACATTTGCAGGTCCTGGTTGATAATGTCATCCACTTCCTCGGACTCTGGATCATTTGCCTCATTCGGACAGAACACATTGGCTAGGTGAAGTGCAAATGTATCTGCTTTATCTTGAGGGGTGCGCGCCCATCCGTCGTCAGTTTTAAGAGGAGGTTTGGCTACTTGTGGTCTCTGATAGTTTTTTGTGAACTTCCATAGCGAATAGTTAGTGGATGCACTGGCTGTGAGTGATTCCAGTTGATATTCCAGGGTGTCATTGTGCCATTTGTGGAGCATATCTTTTAGCTCTGCAGCCGCTTTTTCGAAATTCCGCAAACTATTATTCGATAATTTCTTCTTTCAAAAAAAATTTCGCAAACATTTATTCGATAATTTCTTAATACCTATGTACCCCCTTAATGTGGTAAGCTTAAACAACACAAAAAGCAGTTTAGTAGTGTAGTAGTTTAGTTAACCGTTTATTAACTAGGTTTCGTAATTTAGATTGATTATTCATGTCTTTTGTGACAACCTCCTGAATTTTGAGGAGGATGCAAAACAACACCTTGTATACGAGTTGACATTGGAGAGAGATCTAGTGATGAATTTGAGAACTTAGACAGCTAAGGGCAAAGCCAATTAGAAGTTCACATTAACTCCAGATATATCTAAAACTCATACAGGACTTTGCCTTGCTGTGATTTGACACAGGATTCAGTCATGAGGTTTATAGCACTTACCAAAAATTTGAGAGCCTTCAGATTGAATCCCTTTGTATTCTCCAGATGATCCACAAGTCTTCCAGGAGTTGCGATGATGATGTGTGGCTTCTTGGACAGCATGAGGGATTGAGCCACCATGTCCATACCTCCCACAATTACTGCGCATTTTACTCCTATGCTGGCTCCTGCAAATAATGTGTAAATTTAAGCAATTTGGAATAATCTAGATATGTTGAGCCAGGCATGGCCAAATAATGCATGAGTGAACAGATAGAGGCTTGGAAGTAGAAGGGGCCTCAGTCCAGCAGTGGGGCAGGAAAGAATGAATTGTGTAACACCACTTTAACAAGTCTGTCTCTGTACCCCTAAGAGCAGCAACGGGAGGCACACACCCCTCCTCTCTCAACCACCTCCATTGGACCATGCTTGCCAAACGCTTGCAGTTTATAGTGATTGGTAAAGGACTGATTTTAGTTATCCAGTAACTGAATTGTTGAGCTGAAATGGGCAGTTGCACAATGTAAAATACTAGTATGTAAGTAGTAGTAGC
Source organism: Cerastis leucographa (assembly GCA_963082945.1). NCBI lineage: Eukaryota > Metazoa > Arthropoda > Insecta > Lepidoptera > Noctuidae > Cerastis > Cerastis leucographa. The sequence goes on along the minus strand of OY720361.1, from coordinate 17,955,403 downwards.
TGTATAAAGTTATGGGTCATTCTAAGTTAAGAGGTACTTTTCATGGCCAGGACAAAAAAATACTTTTTTTTAATACTAACTTCCTTAATAACCTATTTATTACTTAAAACTAAATGTTTTCTTCATGCTCACTTAAATTTATTACAGAAATGTACGTAGTTTAGTCACAATAAGTACTAATATAAGAAAAAAGTCTCTCCCCTGGTCTGTCCCCAAACCGACTTTATTTGTAAACCAGTTATTACGAATGTATTAAAATTCAATAATTACTTTATCATCGTTAATTTTATACAGAAAAATGACTTAGTCGCAATGTCTTATAAGTAAAATTACTTATATTCAAATTTTTCATAAATAATATCAACGCCAAAATTTGTCCTCCGTGTTTCGCGTCTCGTCCCCTGGCTTTTTGTTTTCGTTTAAAAATCAATTTTGTTTTGCTAGTTTGAGGAAGTTGTGACCTTGAGTGCATAGGATGTAACGTGAAGCTAGCAGCAAGCGGCGCATAAGCCGACTGCCCAGCCATTTTAACGGCCATTTAAATCACGCCGCTCGCTGGGTGTAGAAGTGTTGAGTGAATGCAGTCTTTCCTCTGGTAAGTTTTATTTAGCATTTATTTGTTAAAATACTAATATAGACTTAAATATTCACTATGAATAGTGCATACATTGTTACGTTTGATTGTGAATTGCGTACGAGAAACACTTTAACGGTTATTTTAGATATTAGTCGAAAATGTATCTCCCCTGGCGTATTTCCCCTGGCTCTTTTGATGGCAGGGGAGATACTTAATGTCCAGGGGAGATACATTTGTATGCGTTTTCATGAATACTTCTACATTTTTCTCTGAACCTTTGCTTGGCATTATGTTTATCTTAGCTTTACAATTGAATATGACTTTTTTACAGAAAAAATGGCACCTAGAAAAAAAATGACGCGCGAAGAACGGCTCGAAAAAAAAAGGATAGCGGAACGATTAAGATACCAAAGAATTAAAAATGACAAAGATAAGTACGCTCAACAAAAAATCAAGGAAAGGGAGAAATATGAAAAGAAGAAAGAAAAAGGAGTTATTAAGACAGTTCAGCAAATGACTCCCAGAGAGCAGCGGAAGGTTAGAAAAGTATGGAGGGAAAAAGCAAAAATTCGTAGACGTCGTTTAGCACTCCAAGATATAAGCAATGCTCCTGTAACACCACCATGTTCGGATAATGAAGACCCACCGCCCCCTCAAAATATAAACAGGCGAGCGCAGGCAGCACAGCAAAAGTCAATTCGAGCAAGAAGAGCAAGAAACCTGATAATAAGAAAACAAGAGGCTGAAATAGCTCAACTTAAGTCTGCAGTCCAACGCTACAAGAAACAAATACAACGGATCAAAAAACCACCAATTAATAACACACCCAACACCAAAGTAAATTCACTTATAACAGCAGTAAGTGCAGGCGACAAAGAAACTATAAAGAAGAAACTGCTTTTCAGTGAAGTTATTACTCAACAACTTAATGAAAACTTTTCAAATCTCAACACTGTACAAGAAAAAAGAGTCTTCAGGAGAGTCTTAAGCGGGAAAATAGTAAAAAAATACAATGTTTTACCGAAAGAAATGAAAATAAAACCTTTAAGTAAAATAGGCAAGAAATTAAGACTGCTGGATACAAAGCGCAGCTCAAGAAAAAATTGTGAGAATTTGAAAACGTGCATAGTAAAATTTATGGAAGATGATTCGAGCAGTAGACTTTGTGCAGGAAAAAAAGACTTTATAACAAAGAAGGGCGAGCGTAGGCAAAAGCGAGTTATGCTAGATACGTTACTCAACTTGCACAAACGTTTTGTGGAAAAGACACACATTAAAATATCTTACCCAATGTTCTGCAAACTCCGACCATTTTGGGTCGTCCAACCACGCTGTGACGGTCGTAACACTTGCATGTGTGTTATACACAGCAATATAGATTTAATGCTGAAATCACTATACAACGCTAAGATACTATCTGTGTCGAATTACGTGGACCTTCTAAACCAAGTTTGCTGCAACAGATTCAACGAAAAATGTTTATCACGCGAGTGCAAGACGTGTTTAAACAAAGGTCTACATTACAAAGAATTCGATAACTCCATTCAACTATTTTACAGCAAGTGGCAAAGTGTACGCCAAGATATCGTGGATTTAAAAACTCAAAAACCACGAACTGTAACGAAATGCGTTAAAAGCTCACTACAGATTCCACCAAAGGACTTGATTTTGGATTTGGAATCAAAGATGGAAAAGTTTTTGAACCACGAACTAAACATAGTGCACCAACATCAAACTATAAAATTAAAAAAAGAGTCCCTTACTGAGTCAGAAGCAATAATACACGTAGATTTTAGTGAAAATTACCTAACAAAATACGCTGAAGAAGTACAATCCTTTCATTTCGGAGGATCGAGACAGCAAATAAGTATGCACACTGTTGTAGTCTATACTAAAGATGTTGACCAAGAGCTAAAAAGCCAATGTTACTGCACTTTGTCACAAAATTTATTGCACTCACCTCCTGCAATTTGGGCGCATTTACAACCCATACTTGACTGTCTGCCGGCTACTGTTACGACTTTACATTTCTTGAGCGATGGGCCAGTCACCCAATATCGTAATAAAATGATGTTCAAGGTTTTGGCAACAATGCTAGAAGATTTCTACCCTAACCTTCAAAATTTCACATGGAATTTTCATGAGGCAGGTCACGGTAAGGGAGCTCCTGATGGAGTGGGTGCTACTTGCAAGAGAACTGCAGATAGATTAGTTGCGAGTGGCACCGATATTTCATCAATAGATGATTTAGCTAAAGCCCTAGAGAAAACCTGCCCGAATATTAAAATTTTCACCATAGATGATGCAGACATATCTGAAAAAGCAGCAAAATTAGGTTCAACTGAAGGTATAAAGACTTTTTCAGGCACACTAAAGGTTCACCAAGTTACCGGTTGCGTATTTATACCTAATTGCCTGACATTGAAAAGTTTGAGCTGCTTCAGTGACTCAGAGCTATGTCGTCATTTTCATTTGGGTACTTTGGATTATCCTCAAACACATTCTAAAAATCGTCTACGAGTTGATGATGTATACGGAGCTAGCGATTCAGAAGATGAACCACTAATCAATTTCACATCTCAAGAACACAGGGAGAAGCCTGAAGAAACACTACAGCATTTTGGTCCTACCAGTATTAAAAACAAACTGCACAAAGATGATTCAAAGCCCTCAACATCTGGAAAGAAAACATTCTGCAATGGGGACTTTGTGCTGGTTAAACTTCAAGATACAAAAACAGAATATCGTTATGTTGCTATGTGCACAGGTGTTGAAGAAGATGATGAACTTCAAGTTATATTTTGTAAAATCTGTGATGAAACTGGAAAAAAGTTCAGAATTAATGATGACGATATTTCTTTCATCACCTGGGATCAGGTTTTAAAAAAACTACCCTCCCCTAACTTAAAAATGAGAGGGCAGCGTATTTTTTATGCATTTAATGAATCTATTGATCTCTCTTCCCTGTCCATAAAGTATCCTCCCCTGTGCATTTTGTCTCTACCCTGTACTGAGTATTTACCCTGGTCACTTATAAAACGAGATAAAACCAACAAATTGACTGGCCACTTTGTAAACGTTTTCAACTTAGAAGTTTCCATAAAAAATATGTATAGTTAAGTAAAAATATGAAAAAAAAATGCCATTCCGTCACTTCATACAACATATGACCTCTTAACTTATAATGACCCTTATACTGAAAGTCAGCTTCTTGCAATCCGACTGAATAATAAATGGAAAAAGGCTAGGCAGATGATGAACAGACTGATTCCAAGTAGTACTGGTGAAGAAATAGCTGGAAGGACTAAGGGAAGGGACCCAGACCAGAAACACATGCTAGAAAAGCTATATGGTGTAAGAACTTACCAAGAGCCTCAAACTGTTCTGATATCTGGAATGCCAATTCTCTTGTGGGTGTCAATACTAGTGCAAAATATCTTTGTGGGTTCTCTAACAATGCTTGTAAGATAGGAAGGGCAAAGGCACCAGTTTTGCCCGATCCTGTCTCAGCCAATCCTATGATGTCCTTTCCTTGCAATGCCACTGGTATTGATTCCTTCTGTATTTTTGACGGTTTCTTCCATTTTAACTCTTCGCAAGCTTCACATAATACGTCTACAACTCCCTGAAAAAAGGAATGTTGTGATTTATAAACATAACCTCAATTTGAAAACTTTTTCTCATATTATGACTACGAAACATAACAGAAGGGATTGTGGTGAGGATTATTAGTTAAGATGGCACAAAACAATATTTACAAAGGTTTTGTAGTTTTCGGTGATTATTAACACATGCAAGTCGCACTTACCAAATCTTTGAACGTCGTGTTATCTTCCTCTTCTTCTTCAGCCACCGACTCTACTGGTTGTTCTTCCTTTTCTTCAGTCTCTGAATGCTGGCTATCATCGTCACTACTTTCAGTCTCCACGTCCGGAGACATTTTCGCTAATTATTAAACTTTACAGTAGGAACTCGGAAGCAGAAACATGTGTATCAATATGTCAAACGAATGCTGTCAAAAGTGTCAAATAGAAATGTCAAAGAAGGTAGGTTCTAGGTTCAAAACCTTTGCCATTTAAAGGCGTGGATGATGATGATGATTATGATGATGATGTAATGGGACCATTGGACCATTGGATTGCAATGGGACCATTTTTCACTACATAAACATACATCGCCGATAATTGTTGTAACTGTACAAACAGTCACGGTACGCTCTTGTAAAATTAAAATTTTATCTGTGAGCAAGAACTTGAGAGAACGCACACCGTTTTGAGTTTTTGAACGAAATTCTTCGTGTTGTCCGTTCAAATACACGATCATAAAATAAATAAATGACAAAACAAATGCAAAAAGTTATAATTTTCATATAAAACTCATTATTACTGTAGATAAAACAATTTTATCGTATTTAATTCATCTAGTTTTGTTAATTCACAAACAACAAAAAAAAAGTACTCGAAAAGAAAATGTTCTTGTTAAATTATTAGGATATGATGTATCTGATTTCTGAACGCATCAATAAACAGCAAAGCGTCGTGTTTTTGAGGTTATTCGTCAGTAGTTATTATTGTATATTTTCAAATATTTCGCAAGAATAACTCAGAAACTGACGACAAATCATGGCAAAGCATCATCCAGATCTTATCTTCTGTAGAAAACAACCTGGTGTGGGTAAGTAGACCCACTTTGAATTTCAAATGACATACAACTTTCAATGTTTGATTTCATACCGTTTCTTACTTTCTTTTTAGCTATTGGCCGTCTGTGTGAGAAATGTGACGGTAAATGCGTGATTTGTGACTCCTACGTGCGTCCCTGCACTCTGGTGAGGATATGCGACGAGTGTAACTACGGATCTTATCAGGGTCGATGTGTGATCTGCGGCGGACCCGGTGTATCGGACGCTTATTACTGTAAAGAATGCACTATACAAGAAAAAGACGTGAGTTTCATTTGAAATCTGTTATCAGAGTCACATTGTCGCCTTTGGTGCGGTTTCATTACAAAAGCTTGCTTCTAGTACCTATAAAATCAATGTTTCTTCATACTGTAAAAAGTTGAGTCAAAGAAATTGACGGAAATTGCAATCTGCTGGATAAACTATTGCTTTGTTTTTTTTTTGTCAACGAAACAGTGTGTTGTTGTTCTCAATATATATTTTTCAAAAAAAAAAAAAAAGTTAATTAATTAGTTGTCTTCTAATTCAGACTATTTAATCAATCTTTTATTTTGTTACAGAGAGATGGCTGTCCAAAGATTGTGAACTTAGGTAGTTCTAAGACTGATCTGTTCTATGAAAGAAAAAAGTATGGGTTTAGAAGACATTAGTAGTGGTTTACCTAGAATAATAATTTTAATATAATTGGTATAGTGAAGAGACATTATCATACCTGTAAGTGTATGGGAAGAGCAAACTGTATACCCTATAAAGTTATCTGTGATTTTTCATCATTCAAATCATAAAAGCTCAGTGCAGACCAAAAAATACCTTAAAGTAAAGGGTTTATGACATTGAATAGTATACATGCTAGTGTCTAAATAAGCTGGCTACTCTGTATAACAATACCTGTGCAGAGTTTAATGTTTGCATACAACTTTTAACTTATAGAGCTGAAAATAATGAATACTATTTCATATCATCATTATCATTTGTTTTCTAGTACTGTTTGGTCTGTGCGTGGCCAACTTAAACCAAATTTGTGGCTACTGTTTGCAGCATCCAATCATTCAATGTATAAAAGTTACATAATTATGGCATTTACTTGTACCACACATATGTAATTATTGACTAAAGACACAAATTAAATGATATTGTTTAAATAAGAACTTCAATAAAACACATTCACACTCTCTTAATATTTATTTCTATTATATCTCTCTGATTATAAATCTATATGACTACATAGCTCTAATCTATTTACATGGAAACTTACTATGTAACAATTCTAAAATCTAGAACTAATTCAATACCAAAATACAATATCTGTTCTCAAACTATTTTTTATTGTCTACTATACTATTGATTTAACTTATTAACATAAAAACCAATATCTACATAAACAAAATATTTATTTGTCTTTGCAGTATTAATTTAAACATAGGTACACCATTTTTGTTGTAGGTAATAATTACTCAAATTTTGCCTTGTGGAAGCGATAATATGGAATACAATTTCATTACATTTCCATACAAGCTAACACTACCAATAGGGATTAATTTTGTCCTTAAAACACATCACATTAACATCTAAATTTACTTAGAGACCATTAAAACCTGGTCAGCTTCTCCAATCTTCCATGTTCACATTAGAAAGAGGCAGGGGTGTACAGTAAGTGCCCTGCTTTATCTGATCCCTCTTTGCTCCTTTGTAACACAGGTTATGCTGGGATCAACTACAGACATCAATTACAGTCCATAAAACAAACTATGATGCTGACTATTGAGTCAGCATCATAGTTTGTTTCCATCATAGTGTTTGTTTGTTGTGATCCCTCTCCAATTTAAACTAAAGGGTCATGGGACTCATGGGTCATAGTCATTTCCATGTCTGTGGATTTGGAACACCAACGAAGAAACGGTTACCACATGTTGAAAACATCATAACTTAAAAAATTGCTATTTCCGACAAAAGCGCAATACTTACATGGTCAAAATGTATAGTAGCATTTTTTTTAAATAACCGATTAAAAATTTCTACGTTAAGGGCTCACCGTCCGTCCGTCTTATGACGACAGGCCGTGTCGACGGCGCATTCGTGTTCCACTTCCACCCCCACTCCTTTCCGCTCCGCCCAGAGCGGGAGAAGTCATTTGATGATTTCCCATCAGAAAAAAAGGGGCATTATGTAATGAATAACTGGTAACCGTTTGTGCGTTCCACCCATATAACACCATTTCCTTTATTATATTTTTAGCCCCTATCTTGTGCTTCCCGCACTGGTGATACTGGCTGCCGAAGTGATTGGGTTGGTCCAAATGTTGGCGTCGTTCGAATTGGCGCCTGAGTATGTTGGCCGCGCCGATATGATTGGCGAGCGAACACAGACCCTGAAATAATGATAAATATTTTAGAAATGTTTAAAATATACAACCAGGTAAAAACTAATTGTTCTAAACATTTCGGAAACTTGATACATGATATTTTCGGCCATTACTAAATACCAGGATGCGGGTCATCATCATTCGCGCCTATATAGACTACCAGTACCGGACATGACCTTGTCAGTTCTCCAAGGATCGCTGATTACATTTGGAAGAGGCTATCTTTAAGTAAAAGAAAAGATATCTATAATGTCTAAATCACACGTGGTATGGTGTAGTGCTGGGATTAACATTTTAAATTAATTTAGATCATGCTTTTTAAAATAGAATAATCGTAAGTTTTAATTAGGTATTAGATATGCTTTTCGGCGTGTCGTGTATCATGCATTGTAACAGTCCTTAGATTTGTAACTGACCTCCCATCGATCTTGTTGGAATATCAGCTGTAGCCAAATATTGACCTAGGAACACCATCACAAATAATTAGATTTCTAAGTATTCCAAAGTAAAATCTTTTGTATGAATTTACTTGGAGCTCTGGAATTATGTGATTAGGTCAATGATCCAATTTTGTAAGACGATTCACCAGCCTGTTCCACTGGATATACCGATCAAAATTAATCTGAGGCATAGATAATAGCAATCGAGTGGTTTGGGCAATATTAATGTCGCCACACCTTTTTTTTGGACAGGAGGTTAGATCCCCATGAAAATACCCTCAAGAAAAAAATCCACGATGTCAGTTTTTTCAACATTTTACTTTACTTTTAATGCTTTCCATTGTGCAGTAGTATTTCATCCCTTCTCAGTACAAAATAAGATTGCAAGTCCAATACTCTTTTTTTATCTACCTATACTCACGAGTTAACATCCTCCAGCTTCTTCAGTAGCCTCTCGTTCTCCCTGCTCAGCATCTCTTGGTCCCTCAGCAGCGTGTCCCTGACTCCGAACAGTTCGGTGTTCTCGGTCCTCAATGCCGAGTTCTCTTCCATGTGCAGTTGTACGAGCTCTACCAGTTCTGATTGTGGAAGCTGATATAATTTGTTTGGTTCTATTTGGGTTGGCGTTCGGCGATGACCTTGACCTGAGGGAGAGGGAAAAAGGGTTACTTAAGTTTTGCTGGTAATACAAAAAATGATAGACAAAGTTACGCTTGAACTCCAAAGAGTAGTAGACGGACGGCGCATAGAATGGAAGAAGTTTAAGCCAGATTTACTAATATTATAAGAAAACAAATGCCCAACGATACACGGTCAGCACTTGAGAAATTTTCGCCACTATCAGCCATTTGGGGGAGACCTTTGCCCAGCTGTGGGACAGATCAGGCTGACATAACAAAGTAGCCATTTATCCTAACAGTTTTTAAAAATTCTTAGCTCCAGTTCCTACTAAATCAGAAAAAGTTCCTTAATGAATTCTTACTGTAGGCATCCAAGTTGTAATCCGTCTGCACGTGTAGTGCAGTTCTCAGATGCTGGTTCTCTGCTTGCAAAGCTGCTACTTCTCTCTTCAGACTTAATATTAGGGCATCTCTTGCGTCCTGAAAATAAGCAAACATTAAAATGCTTATGTCAATCATCAGTAAAAAGGAGTTAAGACGTTGAATACGTGAAGAGGCCAAAGTGATCAGACAAAACCTGCATGCACCCTGTTGGTTGCCTTTTTAATCAACATGAAACCAATGCTTACCATCTTGACGATAGGTTTCGTTTTGATTTTCTTAGCACGCGCTGCATACCGGAGAGTGTTGATAGTCTCACTGAGATTTGATCTCGTTGGTGCTATGCATGCGATCTGAAATTATTCAAAAGAAGCATTAAGTGGTCTTTGAAACACCTACAGGCAGTAATGGTGGCTAGGTTTTTGATTTAGATACGTTTGTAAGAATATGCTTTTTCTTACCATAAGTGTGACTCCATTTCCTGCGAGGCTGTCTGCTAAAAGTTTCGTAAGTTTGCTGTCCCGGTAAGGTATATGGCCCCGTTTCTTACCATCACTGAGCTGGGCTATGCAGTACCCTAGAGGAAAAAACGGTCAATATTTTCAGGTAGGAAGGACCGGATTTTGCTGCCCTTTGGCAAAGGTAAAGTGGTTAAGATTCTGATTCTGGTTCTAGTTTTCTTTCTAAGGTCCACAAGATTAGGTTCTGTTTCAATCACCGACACCCAGTGCGAATGCGGTGCTTCTGATCAAAATCATGTCCCATATACATTTGAGTTCCCAGGGTTCCATTCCAAGCACCTACAATTCTAAAGTATTAAAGGCTACAGTTGCCGCGATTGCAATGTTCAACTACTGAGGCCGAAGCTCATTTAACTATCGACTCGAAAAGAAGAAGAAATACAATTGCAACTCACCAAGCACCATAAGACTCCTATTAATGTTATTAGCTTCCTCCAACGTCTTCCCAGTGCTGTGCGTCCGTTTGGTCATCTCGCTGCCGGCCAAGTCTACAAAGTTGATCTTGCCGTGTGTGGAGCAGACGACGCCGGCATCCTCGCGCAGGTCTCTTCGCACTCGCACGCACAGCAATGTGTGAGAGCGAGACGAGTTAGAGTTCATCGCGTGTGCTCCTACGGCGCGGTTGCGCATGCCTGGTTGAAGAGAAAAGTCTTTTATTTCCAAGTAAACTCCGGTTTCAGTAGCCTCTGCTGAAGAGACAATTCGCAGTCCTATCTCATAATATATTATGAGGTTGACATATAGATATTTCACAGCGGATTCGGCTTCCAGAAACTGAGGTCTATATTAATAGGTAGGTAAGTACGTTTTCTTGTACCATATTTGAGAATAGTAACTTTTGAAACCTGAGGAGATTGAATTTAAAGTGTATTAGTTAAACAATTAAATGTCGGGAAGTCTGAAATACTGATAACTTACCTTCTTCCAATACTGCAAACAAATCATCAAGTGTTTCACAGTCCACTGTAAACTGATTCTCTACGTAGAAACTCCTACTGTCCTTAGACCACCGCACTTGAAGCGGTTTTCTAGAACTGCCCGGGTTTAGGAGATCTATTACCTGTAAGCAAACACATGGGTAGTTTTTTTTTTATATACTACAATTTATTTATTTTAAAGAGGGTTTGATCAGACATGATCATGCCACCCTCATAGGCCTCACAAAAAATCTACGTTTAATGGATAATTCAATTAATTTATAAATAAATTTTGTCTCATCTAACAGAGGACGGGCTAGAATCAGATTACTCATGCCCATTTCCCGCAGATCCCTATCATTCTAGCATAAAACTTACCCTCTCAACTTCGTTCCGGGCACACTCGGCCAATTATGATAAACATCCTCAACCACGACACACTCAGCACTATATGGCGAGTTGGATTTACCCACATGGGTAGTTGAGCGAGGTACTCAATTATTTATTTATAGAAATTAGGCAATTTTACATTTGGACCAGTTGGAAGGGGTGACATACACACCTATAAATAATTATAATTGGCGTCTTATTCCAGACGTTTTCGGGTATTCTACACAGCACCACCGCACAGTTTTGAATAACGAAAATTCATTTTAGTCTGTCTGTGGTTCTCATGAAAAAAGATGGTCCAATTGCTTCACAAATCCGGTTTAGAAAGCTTGAGCTTTATGCTAGATAGCTTGACTTTCCTCAATCCAAGTTCTATAGGTTGTGGTTTCCTTACCTTTTCATTATATATTTCTAAGAAGGACGCCTTCAATATGAAGTGCGAATCCGGTCTTTCGCTGATGAGCCGGAACAGGTAGATGAAGGAGCGGACCATCAGACCGTGTTCCGAATGGAAGGGACTCGCTCCGCTTTCCACCTGAGGGAATCAAAATGAAGAAAGTTTTGATATGTGGATTATATGATTACGGTATTTTGAGTATATTTCGTTGCTTCTTTGTTGGTCCAGTGGTATGCATGGCTGACTGAGCTTGGCGTCCTGGGATCAAAGTGTGAATTTCATAATAAACGCGTCTGGAGTCTGGGGTTTGTGTCGAAAAGCAAATGCCTAGGTCTAGTCGTCTCTAATTACCTACATGGAAATGGGACCGATTGGAGTTTCTTGCCCATTTTGGAGTTTCTTGCCCATATATTCTTCTCCATAGAGACCTACGCTACGGAATGGGCAACTACAGTACTTTCATAAGTTATTATGTCTTGTGCCTGGGACTATAGCTTCGCGTTTTATTTGTTTTTTTTACTTTCAAAAGTGCCTGTAATGGTCTAATTGAAATAAATGCTTTGAGTTTGACCAGTGACAGTGTGATAGTGCATATAGCTCTGCCTACTCTTTCTTTGAAAACAGGTGTGATGTGACTGTTGTTTGTCGATTCGATGTGTCATATTTGTAGTGCAGCGACTACAATGTGTTAAAGAACGTGTTTGTTACGATGCGACAATAATCATAGATGTCACGGCATCCACACCACCCACCACCTCCACAGGGGGGTGCAGTTTTTACTGGATCGATACAAGGTTTTTTTTTTTAATTTCTAATTGATTTACAAGCTGACACATTGTTGCATCGTTACGTGTAGGTAAACACAACGTTGTAAAAGCTCGTAAACCTTAATAGGTACACAGGTTAGCTAAGTAATCGACCGTTATTGTGGATAATTGAGCAGTTCAGAAGCTTGGGGTTGAACTGCTACTACGATTTGATAAATTGGCGATCGTACGAGCGCACTAATGGGCTAGCTGGTAGGGCAGCACGTTCTGGCATCTTGAAAGTGTGAAAAAAAAGCTACTTAATAATAATTATGTAAGTACCCGATTTTAGTTTTCACTAACAAGAATACACGTTCGTTTGTTCGTGACGTTCTAACGTTTTCAAACGTTCGTTTTTAGGGTTCCGTACCCAAAGGGTTAAACGGGACCCTATTACTGAGACTTCGCTGTCCGTCCGTCCGTCTGTCACCAGGCTGTATCTCATGAACCGTGATAGGTAACCAGTTGAAATTTCTACAGATTATGTATTTCTATTGATGCTATAGCTATAACAACAAATACTAAAAACAGAATAAAATAAATATTTATGGGGGCTCCCATGCAAAAAAGAATGATTTTTTTGCTCGTTTTTTATTAAATACTGGTACGGAACCCTTCGTGCGCGAGTCAGACTCGCACTTGGCCGGTTTTTAATACAAATAAACGAATGTTATAACTTTATTTCAAATATGTCCATGACCTCTGTAATATTCAATGCATTTATCAGCATAATGTTTTGGGTGTGTAACGTTGAGTGCTAATGCTAACGTAAACCATGATTTTTCACCCCAAAAAGAAAAGTCGTTTTCCATGAGAAAGCGACCTTTTGAGAAGGAGTCATTCTGCGAAAGCGACATTATGAGAAAGAGACATTTTACTACCAGTAGACATTTTGCGAAAGAGATATTTTGCGCCTGAGCCAATAAATGAATAAATGACTCTTTGCGAAGAGAACTTCCTTAGTTGGTTTGATGTACAGAATGCTTGGTTGACGGCTACCTGACGGGTCCGTGTACACCTTGTATTTTACAAAATTAGAATTAGTAATATTAACAACAATCTTTTTGAGCTAATGTAAATGCAGTATGTGGTGTGCACATCGCGTGACGTCACAATGTTACGCGGCGTGGTTTTACCATGATTACGATTTTAATTGTCGTCCGTTTGTGACAAGCATAATGTGTGACTATGTAACACCTACTTTGTGGAAAATAAAATAACTAAAAAGCTATAAAGGGTGTAAAACACCTCTTAACGAAGCCGAAAGGCACTGGTTCTCCCTGTCATTGCGATCATTTTTTTGTTCTACACCATACCTGGGAACCTTCTAGTTACAGAGATATGAGGGGTCAAAGTTCCAACATTTTGACAAGTTTTTTTTTTTATACAAGTTTTTAATGTAAGATTTTTACTTTAAACACCTCCACGACCCCCGTACTATTCAATCCGTCCATCAGCACAATATTTTGAATGCGTTACATTGAGTTCTACCACAAAACATGATTTTACACCCCCCAAAAAAAAGTCGTTTCCCAACAATAATTTTTGCGTAAAGTTACATAGTTTCATGTACAAAATGCTTGGTTGACGGCTTCGTGATGAGGTTATTTACACGGTGTATGTAGGTCCACGGAGTAAGTAACTGAACAAAGAGAGTAACCATTGTTTAATAGAAATTAAGCAATTAAGGTTCCAAAATCTGCGTGGCTTCCAACGAAAAGGATACCTCAGTCATCAGTGGGATTACTATTGAAAAAAGAAGGAGAAGAACCTCTTTTTATTCCTTTTATCTTCAGTATTTTCCCAGAACTTATCTAGATCGATTTTTCGCCGAGTAAACCCATTGCATTGTGAGAGCAGCGGTGGCCCAGTGGTGGCAGCCCCGACTTACGAACAGTAAGTCGTGGGTTCGAACCCAGGCAGGAGCATTACTTTGTGTAATTTAGTTCATCACCGCTGCTCTCAAAAACGGTGAAGGAAAACATGGTGAGGAAACCGGCATGTCGTAGAACTAAAAATTCGAAAACATGTGACATCTACCAACCCGCACTGGGCCCGCGTGGTGGATTACAGCCCATTACCTCTCATAGAGAGGAGGCCTGTTTCCCAGCAGTGGGAACATTATAGGCTGATGATATGAAACCCATTGCAACTTTCATCGAAATCGCTAAAGCCGTTTTCGCAAACGTGATTACAAATATGCATATAAATATGATGCAAATATTGCTCATTTGATAGAATAAGATATAGATGACTATTTGATCTATGCATTTGGGTCTTTATCTAAGTTCGATCTCCAGGGTCGGGGTACTGTTAGATTTTTCCATTAAAAAATTACCTGAATTAAGCCCGGTTAAGTACATAATCAAAATCAAAAGTCATTTATTCAAACTAGGCTGATAATCAGCACTTTTTGAACGTCAAAATTACAAGAGACAGTCCCCCAAAACGCCCGCCCTTCGCCACTTCCTAGTGTTTTAGCTGGGAAGAAGAAGTGGCGGAACAAACTCCCCAGCAACCTTAACCCAACCATAACCTTCTATATAACCTATTCAGCTATTTATTATACTACTAGACAATATCTGGGTGTAGGTTTGCACTGTACACCTCTGTCTACCCCATAGGGTAATACTTAGGCGTGATGTTATAAGTTCAAAAGTAAATTCAAACAGACTACTAACGACATGCATGTCACGTGACGTTTGCTACGCCATTGTTTTAGCGTGATAACGTTTGTAATTGTCGCTGGTTTGTTGTGAAGCTTTTTGTTTTTTTAATTTATGGATAACTTTATTGACTTTCCAGTGTATTATTAACGGGAAAGTTAATAATTCTTTTTTCAGTATTACTGGCGCGAATAGATCATCATCTGCCTAGCCGTTTCCTAACTATGTTAGGGTCGGCATTCTGTGTTAACCGGATGCAGCTGAATACCAATATTTTACATGGAGCGACTGCCTACCTATTTGACCTCCACAGCTCAAACTCAAAGCAGTTATTTCAATTAGACCATTACAGGCTCTTTTGAAAGTCAAAATACAAAAAAAAATAACACGAAGCTACAGTCCCAGTCACAAGGCATAATGTGAAAAGTACCGTAGTTGCTATCTCTATGGGGCCGTCCATTAATCACGTGATGTTTTTTTTTAGCATTTTTTAACCCCCCCTCCCCCTTGGTGAATCGTGGTGAGGTTTAAGACGAACCCCCGCCCCAACCCAAAATCACGTGTATTTTTAGTACCTACACAGAATCTTATTTTTTTTTTTGAATATTATCTTTAAATACAGGTCCTTCGTTCGTTGCCTGACAACGGCGAGTCAAAGTCACACCTAAAATAAATACACGTGATATCTTACTACACACCCCTCCCCCCTTGTGATGTTTCGTGATTTGCGCTACACCCCCTCCCCCCCTTTCAAGCCTCACGTGATTAATGGACGGTCCCTATGGAGAAGAATGGGCAAGATCGTAATACCCAGTTGGTACTGGGTATTACGATACCCATTAGTAAGACTGGTTGTCAGACTTTCGGACCACTGGCATGTTGTACTGAAAAGGAATTTATGCACAGTTATTCCTAAAGTTCCGGACCTATCTGTCGTATTGTTGAAATTAACACCAGTTTATGTTCTACCTACTTAAAAATTTGTTTGAGTCGTACACTCAAATAAATTTGGCACGGATAAAAAACCGGCCAAGTGCGAGTCAGACTCGCGCACGAAGGGTTCCGTACCGTTATTTATAATAAAAACGAGCAAAAAAAATCTTTTTTGTATGAGAGCCCCCTTAAAGATTTATTTTATTCTCTTTTTGGTATTTGTTGTTATAGCATCAACAGAAATACATAATCTGTTAAAATTTCAACTGGCTACCTATCACGGTTCATGAGATACAGCCTGGTGACAGACGGACGGACGGACAGCGAAGTCTCAGTAATAGGGTACTACTTGCACATTTTTAGGGTCCCTTTGGGTACGGAACCCTAAAAATGTGCAAGTTATATTATTCTTTCCAAGAATCACAGATTCCATTTCTAGTACCAACTGTATTTCTTCGAAGGGTAAGGCAGGGTGTGTTTGTAACCCTACTTGTAGTGCACTGGTACGCTAGTTAAGTTTAAGTCCCACGTCTAATTATCATCAACCGGGCATACACCTAGACTCTGAAAAATGTTTGATAAAAACCAAAACCCAAATAATATTTTGTCGAAATATAGGAACTCAAGCTCATAGCAGGTAGGACTTGAAACAGTAGCCCACCGAGACAATTAAAATTATTAACAGTCCCATCCCTTTACATTTATGAAGTTGCCATATTTATCAAAAATAACCCTAACCAATTCGAAACCGTATCATCTAAACGCCACCAAGGTGCACTTAAGTCTAAATCCCATCAAACCGCCCTTTACTCAAAAAGTTTCCTAGGAATGGCACCAAAAATTTTTAACAAACTTCCTAAGTCAATAAAAACAACAAAAGACTGCAATACATTTAAAAAAACCCTCCATAAATTCTTAATTCAAAAAGCATATTATTCTATAAATGAATACCTGGAAGAAAAATGAAAACTGTTTTATTTTAAACTTGTATTTTTAATAGATAATTTTATTCCCTGATTATTAGCTTTAGTTCGTAAGATTGTTACTACTTTTATTGTTTACTTATTTTGTATTGTTGTTAATTTGTTTTTGTTTATTGTATATTTTATTAAAGATTTAATATTAGGTAATTAGCTGCAATATCAGTAGTTTCTATAGTCAAAAAACTTCAACCTACATTAGTTAATGTGTAAACATTAATTGTAATTTTGTACGCCTTGCATGGCAGCACATAGTGAGACAACTTTTTTTGATAACACCATGTACATACTTTTACCTATGTGTCACAAATAAACATATTTGAATTTGAATTTGAATTTTGAATAAAAAAAAAATCTTTAAAGAAAAAAAAACCTGAAATAATATCCTGATGCTGTCAACTAACCTAACTTGTATAACGCAACTACCCACGTAATTTTAGAATTCTACCCGTCCGATTCCTGAAATCATAGATGGCCCGCTTATCTATGAATCTGTCGCAATCATAACTCATCAATGCACCACCCACACATACACACATGCTTCCTCATGTATATGTCTATGTATGTACGATCGATAGTCCCACGAGGTCGGACTCGACTGTCATTCCGAATAGCTGTTATTAACTCCTGTTCACGCTAAATAGTAGGGCGACTTAGGGACGTCAGTTTGTGTGTCATTTTCTGATGTCCACGATAGTGGATTGGATGACCAGTGGTGAAGGGAATTAAAATCAAAATTTTATTCACATGTTGCGTGACTTTATAATTGTTACCTAAAATAATCGGATATCAAAATAATAATCGGCATTGTTATTAGATCAATCGTACTTTTAAACACAAATTACTACTGAAGGAAAACGATGAAAATGCAAATTGTTTATTTGTCCCAAAAGCAGGTACATAGTTTATAAATGAGACATCCTTAGTATTGTACCTAATTAATAATAATTTTGTGTTAGGGGTGTCTCGCTCTTTCATTAATTATTAACAATACTTATTGAGACTATTGCACAAATGTTTACAAAAGGTGACTAAAAATTAAATTTAGGGAGAAAATTTTACAATAAATGACTTTTAACGATGCTTCTAGAAATGCCTTAGATGTTTAATTCAAGTGATTGAAGTTATCTTGAAAGTTTGGCCACTTTTGGGCCACTAACTGCTGTCTTGTTACTGGTCTACAAGTAAGATTTTGTCCTATGCTATGTCGTATAGACGATCAAAGAAAAAAATGTTGCCAGTAGAATTCGTTTCGGTTATGGCTTACAGTTATGGAATGCAATCTCCATTAAAAATTTAGACGTGGCCTGGTGACCCGATAAAATCGCAATTCCAAGAACGAGATTAGGTCCAAAACATCACGATCAATCGAAAAATGCCTTGAGATATCGAGATTGAATTCCCTACTCTCAGCAATACATAGATCATTGAGAAAGATACGCTCGCTTCGGCGTTGTTCCTATCATGGAAGATTTTATCTCTTCTCCAATGCAAGTGATGACTAGTTTTAATGGGTAAAACATAGGAGGTTCAGAGTACTGGAGGAACACTCACCAATCCAGGAGGACCAGTCAAAGTGTGTGTCTTCCCGCTGCCAGTTTGACCGTAGCAGAAGGCAGTACAGGAGAACCCTTCCACCGCCATCTCTAACAGCCTTTTGACACCGGAATATTCTAGAACGTCTTCCTGTTTGGGAACATAAGAAACAACACGGACAAATAAATGAAAGGTGATTTATAAATTAATTGCGCGAGTTATTCTGTGTTGTTTAATGCAGTACGTTTTAAATCATCTTATGACACTCGGGATGTTAATGAATTTTGCAGAATCGGGTAGGTAGTTCCGAAGACCAATATTAGCATAGATGCGTATTTAAAATGTCTGATTCTTTAAAGTATAGTAAGTAGGTCCCTTATATAAGATACTTGTAGAATGAAATAGGCGGCTATAGAGCAAAAATGGCACGACCTAACATAGGTTCCAAAATTTAGTAAAATAAAGAATTTCTAGAACCGTTTCGAAGGTAATTCAGAGATCCAAAGAAAGTCATCGTTCAGATGCATTATCATATCAGCCGGAAAACATCCAATGCCTCCCCTGAGCGTCGCGTCGCTCGACCGATCCTGTGGATTCCCGTGGTCTCACCACAAAATCCTATGTCTTCATATGCAAAGGAGTAAATGAAAATAAAACAGTTACCTGCGTCGCCTCAGGTTCGAAAACAACATTGTAGGAGAAGACCTTCGCCTTTTGTGTGGGAGTGGTGTTGTGGCAGATGACCTGGCCTTTACCGGGAAACTCTAGCAGCATGCGCTCCCCGCAGGATCGCTCCTTCTCGCAGATTGGACGTACTCTACGGAGAATATAGACAGGCTGCAATTATATAAGTACCTAGTTAAAAATACCTGTTTAGGCTTCTAGCTAAAAACAAATAGGTGAAGGGGTTCACTTTCGCATTGATACTTGTCTACGGACGCTGTGACAAGGGTATCTGCGCTCAGATGTTTTGTTGTGAATTATTTATTTGAGAAAAAGAACTTAATAATTGTTTTAAAGTAACTGTGAGTGTTTTAATTGTTCTTTTTATGTAACAATAACATATAATTTATCAAAAAGTAATTACATTACTGATCATTACATATTTTATACATTATTTGTGACACAATTATAATCGATGCATGTAAGTAAAGTACAATGAATCAGTGATAAATCTGTACTGGGGGATTACTATGACGCTTAAAACATTATTGTTCCATTCCTATTCCAGAGTGGGAAAGAGATGGAGCTAGACGGCCTGTATAGCTCCGTCTCATTTTCACTCTGGACTAAGACGTGATGGTACGCCACCTGGTAACACTAGTGACAGCAAATGTTGCAGTCGGTAATAGTGTAATAATAAAAAAAGGTTGGCTTCTGCACTCACACCGAGACGCGACGCGACGCTGCGCGCACACTTTTAAAGAGCGATTTAAAATTTAACTTTATTTTCTATACGAAAAGATACACATTTCGTTGTGAGAATACGTTGCGCCACGCAGCGCTGCGCCGCGTGACGCCTGTAAAGAAAATAAATGTGTATCTTTTGTGTTTTTGTGTTTTTTGCGCGCAGCGTCGCGTCTCGATAAGAGCTGACCCTAAGGCCTACAGCCAGGGCTTACAACTCATAAACTAGGCGACAACTCGCTTTGGACACCCCCTGCCGAGGTACGGGCTTTGGCTACGGCGTCGCTGGGGAGGGCAGCAAAGAGACAGGCTAGATCTAAGTGATTCCATTATTTAGGGGCTGATTTATATCAAAAGCCTTAGCATCGCGGGCTGGCTTGACCAAGGGGTGGGCGTGAACAGGGACGTCGCGACAGACCTCGTCGGCGAGGCCGGAATAACGGCGGTTTGCGTCTGTGTTTATGTTTCACTGTGCTTGTAACCCTACTACTTTACTTACTACAGGTTAGAAAGAATTATCGTATTACCCAGTCCTAACTAGGTTGTGGAGGTCGGATAGGCAGTCGCTCCACGTGAAACATTGGGAACCCTACCCCCACAGTAGGGAAAAGGCTAGGCACATACGTAATGGTTATTCCTGTTTAATCGACTGTTAATGACCCAAACAAACAAAGCGACTAGATTAATGATGATCACAAATCAAATACCCACAAAAACTATAACACTAATGATTCTAAAATTAAAATCACATAGCTCAAACTGAAGCAAACACAATGTTAACAGGTAAACATATGATTAACACCCGAAATCTCGAATCTTAGACAAGTTTTGTACATTAGTTATCGAGTAGAACATCGATCAATTGAGGGCGGAGCCGTCCTTTCAGTTTGGAACTGATTGTGAGAAAAATATTCAAGGACGTTACGACTATAATATATACGACTTGCTTCTGCCCGCGGCTTCGCCC
The DNA here is from genome assembly GCA_963082945.1 of Cerastis leucographa. Classification (NCBI taxonomy): domain Eukaryota; kingdom Metazoa; phylum Arthropoda; class Insecta; order Lepidoptera; family Noctuidae; genus Cerastis; species Cerastis leucographa. The sequence continues at coordinate 17,934,822 of OY720361.1, read as the reverse complement.
GCGTGGAGTTCGCCAATTGCCCACGTATGCGTTACCCCCGCGAAATAATGTCGAAAATAGTCATTAAATGTTATAGATAATAGTTGTTGCCCGCGGCTTCGCTGGCGTATAAGTGTAAGTATAGGATAAATAGTTCTGTAGAAATCTGTGATTTTCAAAGTAAGAAGCCAAAAATTCATTTCGGTTAGAAAAAAGTATATTACGGCATTTTTTTTTTATTTTACCTAAATGGGTTGCACCAGAATTTATTTTATACATGTCTTTTATTTATTAATGTATTTTTATTTTTTAGTTTTTTTTATACATGTCTTTTCTGCCACTGTGAGAAACAGTTCGTACTTAAATCAATGCCAGCCATAGCCTAGGGCAGGATAAGGAGCAGGATTTGCCAGAAAATGAAGTCAAAATGAAAATCCAATATGGCGCTGAAGAAAAATCTCTTTTTGTTATCAGCGAACTGGAAAACCACGAAAACGACACCCATGAAGAAAAAACAGAAAATTTTCGTCGGCGTCATCTTGCATTTTCATTCTGACCTCATTTTCATTGCCAGCGACCCGGCAAACCACGATAACGACACAAAAGCAGAATTTATTTTCTTGGCGCTTTCTTAGATTTTCATTTTGACCTCATTTTCGTTATTAGCGGCCCTGAAATTCACGAAAACGACACCCGTGGAGGAAAAACCGGAAGTTTTCCTCAACGCCATCTTGTATTTTCATTTTGACCTCATATTCATTGTCGGCGACCCCGAAAACCAAAAAAAAACGACATCCATGAAAGAAAAACCTTTATACTTACATGTTTAATTTTATTCTTCTTACTTCAAAAATGACGAATTCCGCATATAAAACCCTATCTAACCCTCTTAGGGGTAGATTCTCAAAAACGCTAAAATACGTACCTATTTATTTGTTTCTAACCACAAGCTTGTATTTAAAATGTCATGCTTCCTCATTCTCTTGCCCTTATCCCAATTTATTTGGGGTCGGTGCAGCATGTCTTCTTCCATACTAGTGTCATGATGTGTCAAATGTCATGCTTGTAACTTTAAAAATGACCGATTTCGATACAATCTTTCATCCCTTGTTTTACCCCTTTTTTTTTTTTTTTTTTTTTTCGGATGGGAAATCATCAAATGACTTCTCCCGCTCTGGGCGGAGCGGGAGGGAGTGTCAGACTTGTACTGACTAAAACCCACCCATGTTCCTTCTTCGCCCTTTGTGTTCCAGTGCCGCGGTATCTCTTTCGAACAACCCGCAGCCCTGGCAGGCATCGGCCCTTTCGGACCCCTTCTGGTTTGCTGACATCTCCTTGAGGCGCGCGTGGAACACGTACGCGCCGTCGACACGGCCTGTCGTCATGAGACGGACGGACGGTGAGCTAGCCCATTACTCACCGTCCACAGGCTCGCGCCTACGGTGGCCGGGGGCCACTGGTTGCCCCCCGACGCCCGGGGCGTCTCCCGCGGCGGCTGGGACGTGAGGTTCTCTCCCTCTCACGTTCCGCCACCTCCTTCGCTAGCATGACTGCTTCGCAGAAGGAGGCGACGGCATCCCATTCCCTCTCGCTCCGGACCATGGATTGAACCAGGGCCGGACGCGAGAGGTCGCCGCCGCCAATCGCCGCTACGAGGACACGGCGGTGCTCAGCCCAAGCGGGGCAGAGCTCCACGGTGTGCTCCACCGTGTCCTCCGGCCGATCCTCGCAATGGTAACACCCGGGCGTTTCCTCCCGCCCGATTCGGTGCAGGAACCTCCCGAAACAACCGTGTCCGGTGAGGACCTGCGTCAGGCGGAAGGTGAGGGCGCCGTGCCGCCTCTCTAGCCACTCCTCAAAGAGGGGACTTATCGCCACTATTGTGGCGTGCCCTGCACGTGGTTGCGACAGTCGCTGTCTCCATGTCGCCATGAGATCGTGCCGGAGGTCAGTCCGCTGAGCGACAATTTGCCGCGGCAGCGGAGTTTCCCCCCGGCGTAGTGCCTCCGCGCGCCATTCATGCAGGCGCGCGAAGACCATCGCCTCCAGATCCCATGGCGGCAATCCGGCCAAGAGGCTCGCCGCCTCGCCGGAGATCGTGCGGTACCCCCGGATCAGCCTTACGGCTACAACCTTCTGGGGCGCGTTTAAGTAATGGGCGGCTCGCCGCCTCAAAGAACGCGCCCACACCGGGGCCCCATAAAGGGCCATGGACCGCACTTGTTTTACCCCTTTAGGGGTGCAATTTTGAAACACCCTTTCCTAGTGGATACCTACTTTTCACAAAGAACACACCCTCCAAATTTCAGGTCTCTAGGACCAGCAGTTTAGGCTCTGCGTTGATATCTCAGTCAGTCAGGACTTTGAATTTTATATAATTAATATAGATAGATGGATTGTTTTGGTTTTTTTTGTTTACTTGTAAGTAATTTTGTTTTTTTTTTTTTTTTTTAATAGGTAAATTCTCAAAAGATGTTCAATTTTGTCTCAGATCATCTTTGTTTGTTTTTGCGCAAAGTGATCAAAATCTTGAAAATGCTTTGCTTGTAACAGGTCGATTTGAACAAGGTTAAGAAATGACCATTCATCTATTCGTTGGCTTCGAAAGAGACCATGGATGGATTGTTTAAAGGATGCTATGGCATGAAACCGCACAATATTTCTTATATTGTGCGGTCCCCAAATAAATTGGGATTTCTTCTTCCATACTTCTCTATTACTCGTCATCTCATCAAACACCTCCTTTCATGCCATAGCATCCTTTAAACAATCCATCCATGGTCTCTTTCGAAGCCAACGAATAGATGAATGGTCATTTCTTAACCTTGTTCAAATCGACCTGTTACAAGTAAAGCATTTTCAAGATTTTGATCACTTTGCGCAAAAACAAACAAAGATGATCTGAGACAAAATTGAACATCTTTTGAGAATTTTCCTATTAAAAAAAAAAAAAAAAAACAAAATTACTTACAAGTAAACAAAAAAAACCAAAACAATCCATCTATCTATATTAATTATATAAAATTCAAAGTCCTGACTGACTGAGATATCAACGCAGAGCCTAAACTGCTGGTCCTAGAGACCTGAAATTTGGAGGGTGTGTTCTTTGTGAAAAGTAGGTATCCACTAGGAAAGGGTGTTTCAAAATTGCACCCCGATGCCGTCGCCTCCTTCTGCGAAGCAGTCATGCTAGCGAAGGAGGTGGCGGAACGTGAGAGGGAGAGAACCTCACGTCCCAGCCGCCGCGGGAGACGCCCCGGGCGTCGGGGGGCAACCAGTGGCCCCCGGCCACCGTAGGCGCGAGCCTGTGGACGGTGAGTAATGGGCTAGCTCACCGTCCGTCCGTCTCATGACGACAGGCCGTGTCGACGGCGCGTACGTGTTCCACGCGCGCCTCAAGGAGATGTCAGCAAACCAGAAGGGGTCCGAAAGGGCCGATGCCTGCCAGGGCTGCGGGTTGTTCGAAAGAGATACCGCGGCACTGGAACACAAAGGGCGAAGAAGGAACATGGGTGGGTTTTAGTCAGTACAAGTCTGACACTCCCTCCCGCTCCGCCCAGAGCGGGAGAAGTCATTTGATGATTTCCCATCCGAAAAAAAAAAAAAAAAAAAAAAAGGGGTAAAACAAGGGATGAAAGATTGTATCGAAATCGGTCATTTTTAAAGTTACAAGCATGACATTTGACACATCATGACACTAGTATGGAAGAAGACATGCTGCACCGACCCCAAATAAATTGGGATAAGGGCAAGAGAATGAGGAAGCATGACATTTTAAATACAAGCTTGTGGTTAGAAACAAATAAATAGGTACGTATTTTAGCGTTTTTGAGAATCTACCCCTAAGAGGGTTAGATAGGGTTTTATATGCGGAATTCGTCATTTTTGAAGTAAGAAGAATAAAATTAAACATGTAAGTATAAAGGTTTTTCTTTCATGGATGTCGTTTTTTTTTGGTTTTCGGGGTCGCCGACAATGAATATGAGGTCAAAATGAAAATACAAGATGGCGTTGAGGAAAACTTCCGGTTTTTCCTCCACGGGTGTCGTTTTCGTGAATTTCAGGGCCGCTAATAACGAAAATGAGGTCAAAATGAAAATCTAAGAAAGCGCCAAGAAAATAAATTCTGCTTTTGTGTCGTTATCGCGGTTTGCCGGGTCGCTGGCAATGAAAATGAGGTCAGAATGAAAATGCAAGATGACGCCGACGAAAATTTTCTGTTTTTTCTTCATGGGTGTCGTTTTCGTGGTTTTCCAGTTCGCTGATAACAAAAAGAGATTTTTCTTCAGCGCCATATTGGATTTTCATTTTGACTTCATTTTCTGGCAAATCCTGCTCCTTATCCTGCCCTAGGCTATGGCTGGCATTGATTTAAGTACGAACTGTTTCTCACAGTGGCAGAAAAGACATGTATAAAAAAAACTAAAAAATAAAAATACATTAATAAATAAAAGACATGTATAAAATAAATTCTGGTGCAACCCATTTAGGTAAAATAAAAAAAAAATGCCGTAATATACTTTTTTCTAACCGAAATGAATTTTTGGCTTCTTACTTTGAAAATCACAGATTTCTACAGAACTACATATTTATCCTATACTTACACTTATACGCCAGCGAAGCCGCGGGCAACAACTATTATCTATAACATTTAATGACTATTTTCGACATTATTTCGCGGGGGTAACGCATACGTGGGCAATTGGCGAACTCCACGCGGGCGAAGCCGCGGGCAGAAGCAAGTCGTATATATTATAGTCGTAACGTCCTTGAATATTTTTCTCACAATCAGTTCCAAACTGAAAGGACGGCTCCGCCCTCAATTGATCGATGTTCTACTCGATAACTAATGTACAAAACTTGTCTAAGATTCGAGATTTCGGGTGTTAATCATATGTTTACCTGTTAACATTGTGTTTGCTTCAGTTTGAGCTATGTGATTTTAATTTTAGAATCATTAGTGTTATAGTTTTTGTGGGTATTTGATTTGTGATCATCATTAATCTAGTCGCTTTGTTTGTTTGGGTCATTAACAGTCGATTAAACAGGAATAACTATTACTTATGTGCCTATTATAGCCTTTTCCCTACTGGCAGGAGAATTATCATGATCTATTTCTGGGTTTATTTCAGTAAAAATCCACTATTTGTGTAGTGAATTTTTATTACTTAATTTGTTTCTTGACCTATTTAAGAACTTAGTGGTAACACTTTCATTAAATGATTTAATCCTGTTTGCAGGTGCTTTCCTAATAAAATAATTTGATGTAATTTTCAAGTAAATAGAGGAGAGATATCCTACAATCCCCATTTTTAAAATTGACAACGTTTTTGCTACACTCCGTTGTATCACTGTTAGATGTGTCATTCAAATGAGTATCGATTTCATTACAATCAAAAGAACATGTCAACAACCCAAATACCAACCTACAGTTAGTTTTGGATTAATGGCATCGACAGATAACAGGGTACTGTTTGACTGGCAATTATTAGCCGATTTATAGTTTTTGAATTGTTCCTCCAGTTATGCAGGTGCTTTGCTTACGTTCATTGTTATTTACCTAATGGCTAATAGAGGTGACGCATTAAAAATTCTAGATTATTATCAAAGCATGGTCATCGACTCATCGTATCGTATGTAGAATATTTTTTATCACAATTAATTAATAGGAACGTTATATCATACTTAGTCATGCTTTTTTGTGGAAATCGTTATGGACTACCTCCCTCCCCTGGGGATTGATCGGCCTACGAGTACGAGTGAGTAGGTACCTCTAACTAAAGGCTGGTTCTGAAAGGTTCCTAGTGCAAGTAACACAGTGCCTTTACATGTCGCTTGGAACTTTTTCTTTAAACAATTTACTAGTTGGTGTAAAAATGTTCCAAGTGCTGCTTCTCGGTAAACTCACCTGACAACGACGTTGATGTTGTCCTCATCAGCATTAAGCGTGGTGCTGGAACCTCGCGTGCTGACACGATCCAGACTGCCTGCTCTACTACTGCCACTGAAATAATACACAGGCTTAAGATACGTATCTCATAGATAGAAGGAGACAGTATTGCCCAGTTTATAGAATTATTTGAATTATTTTAATAGCTAACGACTAAAACTGCTGACGCATCGACTTTACTGTATTATACGCAGACCGTCAATCGCAGCTAACTTTCGAGCCGTCATAAAGTTTGAACAGAACTATACGCATCATATTAAAGATCATTTCATCAAGTAACTTAGTCTATCAAAGTCCACCGCAGCACCTAGGTCTTTTCCTATAAAGGTAAAAGGTATGTATAGAACAGGAGAAATAACTGAAATTGCAGACAGAAGACTTCGAATTACAAAATTATCGTACAGGTAGACACTGCAGCTATTACTTATTTCATTTAAAAAACCAGACAAATAAAAAAATATGTCTGTTTTCATAGATGAAATTGTTACTTTACGACCAGTAATATGCGATGGTCGTTTGTTTAAAGTTCAGCTGACCTCGATATCAATGTTTACATCTATTCAATGGTCGAAGGGACAATTTTCTCTATTAACTGTCATCATAATATTCTATGATGTTAGAGTTTGCCCATTTTTTATGCATGAACGGTAATAGTGCTAGCGGAATCGATTAGATTGTAGACTTGCAGGCAATTTGACAAGATATTGAAAGAATATTTTGAAATTCGTAGCAAAGTAACGGTTTTTGAAGTTTGATGAATACTTTTTTGTTTTTAAATTACTAATCATTTAAGATTAAATTGTACCAATCGACTCTTTTGATAAACATTGCACGTTAAGATTATAAAGGCAGAAATCTTAATTTGGCTTCGTAGTACAGATCTACATAATATAAAATATCCAAGAGGATTTCTGTGTCAAGAAAATGTGGCATAATAATTGTTCTCTTTCTGACCAGCTCAAATCGTTATTTCCAGGTTGATAGATGTGGACATCGAACCTACCCTTAACATACTGATTCATTCCTCCTCGGGTAATTACTGATTTACTTTAACATCAAACATAATCATAACCGCATCGAATTTAATACTCAGTAATATTACCATAACTCTAAGGAAATGTATTCCTCCAAGTGTTTCCGTTGCGTGGTAATCAGAGCTCTCACGCCATCGCCGCCATGATGGATTATAGTTGACGGTTGACTTTAAAAATAAGTGGGTAGTTTACCTATTATGAGAAAAAGAAGAAATAAAATTAAGCAATGTTCATCGCACAAGACGATTCGGCATTTTTCACTAGAATTGAAACGCCTGAACAAAATAGCGTTTCTTGATGATGTTCTCGTTAAATTATCAATCGCCTACCGATATAGATCGAAAATGGAAATGAAAGGAGAAGATGAACTTTACTTCCAGTGTAATTTGTCAGCGTTGTATGACCGTGTAATTAGAAAAAAAAATTACAGTCACTCGAGTAAACTGCTCTAATTAAGTGCCTGACATCAGTTTTAAGCTCTATCTGATTTATTTTAATGTTTACAAAAAACGATATTATGTTTAACTTTATTTTATTTATTTAAGGAAAAACAAACAGTAGCACAATAAAACTTAGTTACCTACAATGTCTTAAATATTACTGCTTAACAAATATGCTACCCACTACGTTCTCCATAGATTACAATTTTAAGTATTTTAAACTAGCTAGCTTAACTAGCTAACTTAGTTCCATTTCCAGTAAAACTGCATCAATGAATTATAAAATACTTAGTTAAAACCACCATCATTGATTACACTTCTACCAAAACAAAGCCTAGAGTGATTCACATTAAGGCATGAACACACTGACTGTTCTCAGAAATACTTAAGGTACCTGTCCCATCGCTGACGAGGAAGCGACTAGCCATCGACTATTTTATCGCTCAAAAGAACTAGATCACGTGTCAGTAAAGAGACCCACTTGAAACTTTGACACTTGTACCAATTTTTTTTTTCACTGAATGTTAAGTGTCTATAACTCTCTTTCTCCACTAGTTTACGTTGCGGAGAGTGTTTTTTTGCCCATTCTCATGCTATCATCGGAAGAGCAGAAACACGGCGAAGTGTTACTTTTATAATTATGGTTTAAGTCCTACGGACCCGTAAGTCTACCATGAGTTGTCATAGTTAGATCGCTTGACGTAACTGCAATAGTTCCGTCAATACGCAAATACTATAGTTAGCTTTTTCAATGGTTCTATGAGCTGTGTTAGTGCTTGCTACCAAATTCTAAGCAAATGAAGCCCAAACTTGCAGTCGCTGTAGTATAGTTTACTACACGGTGACGTAGGATAGATAACTATAGTGACTCATACTGCGCATTTTAGTACCCAACTATCCGCTAGAGGCGCTGTAAAAGTTTTCATACATTTTTTTAACTACAGACGCTAGCGAGAATAGATTGTTAAAACTCATGGTAAACGTACCGAACAAAGCACTTTGCTGCTATGGAATTCGTTGCTTCTCTGTTTCTCGATAATTATGATCTGGATCTCTTTAAAGTTCAAAGTAAATCCTAGGTCGCATAATCGCTTCAAATCAAGCCGATTTAGCGTACAATAAAAATAAAGTTTTTCGCAATAAAGTGAGAAAACTACTCGTTTAAATGAATAAACTTGCTCAGTGACGTTAACTTGGTGGCAGAATACTCGCTGAGTCAGTCGCGAGTATTCTGCCATCAAGCCTGGTACACATACGTACCAGCTAGTGACTGAGGCGAGTATTTGCTCGTCGCACTTGCTCATAGTCCAGCAGCAATTCTTTCCAAAATACACAATCGCTGCTCGCCAACTCGTTTCCACTTACTTGGCTAGGTTTTCACGCTTTTAGCTAAACGTCTGCGGTGAAACCGTAGTGCCTCAACTGAAGTAGTTGAATATTCAAATAGTTCAGGGTGTGATTGACAGAGCCTGCGGCGCCATACCCATTACTGACTAAATGCCAAGGGCTCTCCTATTGACCGCCGGCTATATTAATGAGGCTTTCGCTCTTTTCATATTGATTGGCCGTATCTAAGTAGTCGTTTAATCGGAGGTTACCGTCGATTAGATTTAAAGTAGGGTCGCGAAGGTCATGGTTAAGGATAGATGGTTAAGGAAGTTCATTGCTGGAAAGTTGAATCTTTTCCTAAAAGCTCTCTTCGTAGCGTGACCACAGATAGTATCGTTGTCACTGGGGCAGGCTCAAGAAATGCTGGCGTGAAGATTTGGACTCGGTGATGACTGATTGATCTGAGAAGGCGAAACACTGGGAGAGTTGAAACGGAATGGTGGAGGTATTTGCCTAGCTGTGAGACAGAATACCAACCGAATAAAAAAATAGTTCCTTAAATTTATTTATTTATATGGTCATAAAACCCCTGAGCAGTTCACGGTCAAGGTTGAAGGCACCAGGTACTCATGCAACTCATAGTCAAGCGTTTGATTAATAATCCAATCCGATTTATGACTTGTTACGTTAAGGCAGCAAGCAATGATATAAATTGATTAATTACTTCGCCTCATAAGGTCAGTTAGTATTGTTGGCTTCTATCTATTATTTGTGTTAGTGAAACAAAATGATTTGTAAGGAATGAGTCATTAAGATTGTGGGCGGAGTTTAATAAAATTGGTATTAGTTAAGTTTATTAGCTTGTAAAGAAATTATTTCGTTGTATATCAGGGGTTGAAGGTTACCTGATGAAAAGTGGTCACCACCACCGCGCCGCCTTCGCAATGCAGAAGAGTTTCCCCACAAATGCCAAACCAGAGACAGCCGCGTACCTGTATTTTAAACCAGCAACAATGCTGTGCTGCAGAAATAGCAAAGATGTATAAAAGTCAGAACAGTTTGTGGGATTTGGCATGACATAAATTGACAGCACGATTGGCGCAGTGGTTAAGCGATTGGCTGTGGAGGTACGTGTCTCAGGTTCGATCCCGCATGGAACAAATATTTGTATGGCCTACAGGTAGTTGTTCCAGGCCCGTCTGTTTATATGTGAGATTAAATGTTTGTAAACGCAACCACGATACCGGAAAAATTGCTAGTATCGGGCAACGTTATACAGAGCAGAGCAAAATCTGAAGGCCTAGCGGGGCCTAGACAAAGTGACATTAAGGCATCGTTCACACCAAACGTATTGTCCGCCGCCGACTGTGAGTATGTATCTCACTGTATAGTGTATTGAGGTTTGCTTATAGTCGGTTCGATGTGAACGAGAAGTTAAATGAATATGGAAAAGCGATAAACTGCGTAACGCGCGCTCAGTCAGCGGCCGACAATACGTTTGGTCTGTGAAACAATGCCTATAGAAATATGCGATCACGATGATTACTGCCTCATTGGTCTAGTGACCGTAGTTGACTGCTGAGCACGAAGTTCTGGGTTCGAATCCCAGGTCGGGCAAAAGTCTTATTGGGTTTTTCCATCAGGTACTTCTCAGTACGTGATTACGAGGTCAAAATCATCATCATCAGCCTATAATGATCCCACTGCTGGGACACAGGCCTCCTCTCTATGAGAGGGCGTGAGCTGTAATCTACCTCGCGGGCCCAATGCGGGTTGGTAGATATCACATGTCTTCGAATTTTTGGTTCTAGGTCATGCCAGTTTCCTCATGATGTTTTTTTTCACCGTTCACGAGGTCAAAATTCTTTAGAAATACTTGACTTAACTCTCCTGCCCTTGGACCAAAATAAATTCCGGAATATAACGGTAAATCAATATCGATTATGAACTTTTTATATTTTGTTGAAAATTTCGTTTTCATGAATGAATGGGAGGTAGGATCATTAGCAGCAACAATTTGGATCAAGGTTTCACGCATCGATACTCCATTAGCTTCTGAATGAAAAGTGTTAGTGGGCTTACACTAAGTTTAATTCGTTTATACAGATAGCAAGTGTAATTGCTAAAATGTAGGTTTACGTCATTTGTGCGGTTTGGATTAACGATTTCTTTTTTAACTAACAATTCGTCGCTATTGTAAAGGTGGAAGTATTTCTATTTGTCAATTTCTATGGGTGAGAAAACCATTTGTATTTTGGTTGTGTTCAATTACACTCTCGGTCGATCTGAAAATAACTGAATAGCTTTCAAATGGCGAGGTCAAAGACGAGCCTGTATTGTTGCACATCGTAGTAACATTATTTTAACTCACTAGCTCGAATAAACACAAGTTTCAGACTCTAAAACAATACACAAGCCAAGTTTTGTAAAAGCTTCTCATGAATACCTATAAGACTTTAATTCAAAACTTTGTGTCAGCACTTACTCAAGAACTTGAAACCTGAAAAGTCAAAGGCGTTTGAAACCATTTATAACAATAGATTATTCAAAGAAATGTAGATATTTGTCAAAGTGAAGAAGTGTGTACGAGGGGTATCATGATAAATGATGTTTATTTTGCAAGTAGGTTTTTACAAACACTTTTACACGTCATTTTTTTTTAAGCTAGATGGGGCCGGTAATTTGTACCCTACTACTTTGAGAAGAAACAGCCGAAACAAACTCAGAGGTTCTCTGTTAACTTGTTACTCTTTTAAAGTCCAGACATTGCTCAATTTACATGAGGACTATGCAGATTAGTATCTGAAATGGTCTTTTGAAGAAAGAACCACACAGATTTGAGTGGACCTGTCCAGTCAGTGCAAGCATTTGTCAGTTATCGTGTAGGTCGACTTATAACTCAAGGAGCTCAACGAAACTCAACATAAAGGAGTTCTCTGATTACAGTTACTAAGTATAAAGCGATTCCTAGGGAATGTAGCCACATTGCGTGTTTCACTCCACTATGATTCATTACTTCAGAATCGAAGGAAACTTGCGTACAGCCTAACTAGTTACTCATGCTTTTAATCTTCGTGTTAAGTGGAAAAGAGGAAATTGCGTAGGTAATTCGTTTTATTTGGCATAAGTTCTTAGTCATTTATGTAGATTTTCCTGACTATTAGGGATGGTGACTCATTTTTTTTTCTTTGTCTATCGGGTAGATTATTAAAAAGTATTTGACACGTATTTTTTCTTTTTTCACGTAATCGTAAAATTACGGAGATATTTTGAGTTGAAATGGCGCATGACGTCACGGCTCAGTACATTTTATACTTAGTTGTGACGTAGTGAGCCCCCACTCTCAAACTTTAATGCTTATCAACTAAGTATTTTTGTGTTAACTTGATAAAACAAAAAATACGTATCTAATATTTTTGTATTACCTGATTGACGGACAAAATAGAATTTCGTTTTCTTTACCCAGTCATCATCCCTATTCCATTGGAGGGTTGGTTCCTACCTAGCTGTTGCCCGCAATTTTGTGTTCGTTTATTTTTGATATTTCTGTGAGAATTTGTAGTCAACAAATAACTTTGTTATGGACTTATGACGTATCGTTTCTTTTACAAATTATTTTGGTAGTGTGACTTCAAAAACAAATTGTTGGATAAATTTGCGTGTTGGTGCTTGTAAGTAAAGAGTTTCTGCTTAACAGCGTTTACGTCTTACGACATTTCATACAAACTTTCAAGTCCTGATTTTCCGAACTTACTGAACGATTTTAATGAAACTTCATACTCATAAGTAGGATACATAGGCCTTGCGTCTTATCCTGCACCCACGCGCGGGTGTGCGTGTATCTCCGCATGTAAGCGCGTGATCTGCAACACTGCGCGTGAATGCGTTTTCTGTGTGTTGCACTACGCGTTTTTTCTATACAAACACAGATACTTGCAAACAACGTAAGATCACGAACTCCCGCGCTACGCTGCGTGATGCGATGCAGTGTGCAAATTGCCTAACGCAAAAAAACTTTTTGTTTAGTCTAAATTTATTAAAAAACAATCATAAATGTAAACCTACTGTTCTTCTCTTTTGTCTTTACCTTGCCTACTTCTACGCTACACCGTTTATTTGAAAAAAGTATGTACATTGTTTACAGATCTAAAATATGTACATACAAGTATCAAAATGGGAAAAGAATTACAGTGCGTCAAAAAAATTCGTCTACATCGTTGTCAAATGGAAAAGTGCCCAGAAGGCTGGCAGCTTTGCCACGTTGGATGGCAATGCGAATTGTTTGGCCAAAAAAAGGCCGGCCTCTGGTCAAGTAAAGAGTCGACCAACCGCCTGGCGATATTCCCAAATAATAGGTGGGCACTGCGACCCCATGTAACGTACCTATCTTTTGAATTTAATAATTAATTGTATATACTGTAGTCTCTCATAATGTAGGTAAACTCACATACAAGTAGGTACAACGTATACAAAATCATAACAATCAAACATTTGTGTAGTGTAGCCGATGAGTGTAGCGAAAATGAATGAATAAATAAGCCATGTATATGCGTATCTATTGTATTATGACGTCAGCTTTGTCTAGACCAGCACATACCTGCCTTCTTTAAGTTCACCTAAGTTATGAGTATCGCGACAGGTGCTAAGTGTCAGTAGACTTATTTCCCAAGGGTGATAATAATGTTTAAGAGTACGGATCGTGGAAATGCAGTGTAGCTTTCTCGATTTACCTCGAATCTATAAATTTTTTAATTAGATAATATCTTTGTATGTATATACAATACTTTATTATGAGTTTTTGGTTAAATAAATAGAATAAGACTTAAAACAGGACGTTTATATGAGTGAAGTATGTACATTATTTACAGATCTAAAATAATAATTATGTAAGTGTATCAAAATAGGAAAACAGTTACAGGGCGTCAAAAAAATCGTCCACATCGATGTCAATAGGAAAAGTGCCCAAAAGGCTGGCAACGTTGCCACGTTGGATGGCAACGAACCGAAGAAAGTGATAATAATTAAATACGCACATGAAGCCGAAAAAACAGTGTGCGTGTCATGGGTTCGAACTCGAGACCTATTGAGAGGTATTACTTTGCAGTCCGACGGTCACACCAATAGGCTACCACCGCTACAAAATTGATACACGGCTGTTTTACAATATTGCAAATTATATGGGCACAGCGGCGGTCTCATCAGGCATAGGCCATCAAACCTTCCGGGATTGTAGAAAATCAATAATAATTTCTTCGGCGTGAATTTACTTTATTTTTAGTTATAGTTATGGCACGGCACGACACTTAGGTACCTATACTGAAAAAGCACCCGAAATATTTGATGTAAACAGTTTCTTTTGAGTGATTGCTACAGCTACTTACCACCTATGCACAAAAATAACTTATCAAAATCTTTCGTCAACCCAATGGTAAGTTGGAACAGGCAAAACAATCGCCCGACTGAACAGTTGTATCATCTTACCTTCCATTCCTGGAGCGACTCCGTAAGCTGTCGTCATCCCTGCCCCAGCCCTTGGTAAGGTTTGGCAAGCCGAGTACACTGCTGCCTTTTGCCATTCCAATGCCAGGCTGGTCTGTACTTCGAGCCTTGCGGGTTTTTGGCTCTTTATCTGGTGAGGAAAGGGAAGAAGTATTTGATCTGTATAGTGACTGTAATCTCACTCTATAATCTTATTTGAAGTGAAGGTATTAAAAAATATCGCATCATCTGCCTAGCCTTTTTGCAACTACGTTGGGTCGGCTTCTAACTGAATGCTGTTTAATACCAGTGTTTAACATGGAGGGACTGCATGACCTCCACAACCCAGTTAGTACTTGGTAATTAATACATTACCCCTTGACTCCTTGATAGGACCTGTTGTCAGACTTTCGCGTCACTGACTATTTGTAACGACGGCCAAAGATCTACAAATTACAGCCAGGACCAGCAGCTTAACGTGGCACGTAGGAAACTCGGTATGTAATGGGCGGTTACCCTCCTACCGACCCACCAAGGCAAACGCGACTTAACCTAGAGATCGACTCGAGCAGCTATTATTATTTAACCACGAGATCCAATATTAAATCCAAATTTTCCGAGACAATTAAAACCCTTAATAAAAATAATCTGAACAGAGGAATAAAATCTAGTACTTAAATGTCATCACAATTTTCCGAGTGCGTAAGTCAACTTCCTGGAAAATTTAATTTTAACTTAGTAACAGTTGGCAGGGTTTCCCAGTTTAGCATAATTGAACCAGATTAAACAATTAACTACTTACTTAGGTAGTATAATAAGGTGAGTATTTTTTTGATTATGGAAATGAAAATATTTTGGAAAATTATTGAAAAAAAGATATTAATTAGGCAGTACATGGACTTACATTTTGGACTGCCGGCGAGAGTTTCAGCAGACTTAGAAATACTTCTGGACATAGCCGTTTGAGGAGCCCTCATGGGGGTCGCCTGACGCTGCTGATAAACCATTTCGGTCCTCCCAGGGTGGTACAGTCGTAGATTCTTCAGCATAGCTTACAACGATCATTTTCACTTCTGACCAACATTTGAAACGCTCTATCAGTTCCACTAACGAGAATAACCGCACGAGTTCGATTTTCATAAAAAAAAACACGAATCAACGATGTAAACAAAAGTATGTTTTTGATAACAATTTCACATGATGCGGGCAAAGTTATTACTTTCTGGAAAGTTTACAAGTAATACAAATAACAGAGTTTTTTTTTTTAAACAATACTCACGTTACTTTAGGAACGATAATTAGCCTCATATATAAATAAGTTACACTTCTATTGAGCCCATGTCATAATAATCGATGTTTCTGTCAATGCCGTGAGAACGAAAACGTGTCAAATCATAAATAAAATTTCAATAACGTATTTAGCACTCCACTTAATTTAAATATCTAATTAAAATATTCGGTTTAAAGATTAGGTATTAAAACTATTTTACCAATGGCGCGAACGGAAAAGCGGGAAATATTTTCAACAATATGGCGGACCCAACTGTCACTTGCGCGCGCGAGGCACAGACTAAAGTGTTTCAGTCAGAGCCATAAGGGTTGTTTTTAAACTTATTCGTGGGGTATGTTATTGAAACGTAGTAGTTTTATTTCAAGTGTGATTATGATGATTATTATTATTATGTTTGGAAACAAAATTTTGGACATGTTTCTAATAAATACTTAGATACCTAGGTGATGTTGGATGATGGATTATCAATATACATCTATGTATGTATATCCGAGACTTTGTTCTATTTAGTTTGTTTTTTTTTTTTTGTCATTTTCTGGTTGGAGTACCTATAACTTTTGGGAGGGTAAGAAGCGCTATGGTGCGAGGACGTTTTTCTTTACGATTTTTTCTTTACGATCAGGCATAGGCATACGCGTACCTAATAGTTAAGCCATTTATGTTTAAGTCCGATGTAATTGGGGGCGAGTTTATTGATATCAACCGGAATCAAAGCCAAACTCCGTGGCTGCTGCTGAAAATGAATACAATTTTATTGTAGCATCGGATTAACCTTGGCCATAGACCATGGTGTTCCTCCGGACGACCCCGGAGGAACACCATCTTCAGAAATAGGTCACTATGTCACAATATCTAATAACGATACCAGTGTTGATACTGATGGTTCGTTAAGTTTAGTTAGTAATTCTAAGCGTAAAAGGGTCTCTGCTCGGCCAACAATTTGCAAACATTGCAATAAAAAAAGACGAAAAAGTGGCGGGAAACGCCATAATAATTGTGATTGTGGCGAGATGGAAAATGTGGTAATGGAGACTGAAACCAAGGATCTTCCACTTACTTCTACATTGGGGGCTGGAGTTGATGGGGTGAACGGGTCACCGCATCAACCAGTTACTACTGTTACTAGAGATACATACAATTCCTCGGACGCGGCTCCGTTTTTAGTCCATATTCAAAGAGAGCAAACTGCTTCTAATGAAAATACGTATCTAAATCCGATTTCTTTTGGGCGATTTTTAAAAAGGAATTCTTTTACTAACATCGTGAATGGTAGTCTTAAAAAAATAGGACGTAACAGACTTGTTATATCTTTTTCCAATTATCAAGATGCCAACTCCTTTATTAATAGTAAGTTTCTGGAAAAAGAAAAATATAAGGCTTTTATTCCATCATTTTCCGTTACTCGCATGGGTGTCGTCAGAGGCGTACCCATGGAGTGGACAGATGATGAAATTTTAGAGAACATCTCCGTTCCAATTGGTTGTGGGAAAATATTGAAATTGAGGCGTATAAGAAGGAAAATTTTTGTAGAGCCTCAGTTTAAAAATACCGAAACCGTAATTTTAACTTTTGATGGGCAAATTCTTCCCAAGCGCGTGTATATGTGCTATACAGCACTTTCTGTGGACCTATATATTTATCCAACAATTCAGTGTTACAATTGTTGCAGATATGGCCACATGAAAAACCAATGTAGATCTAAACCTAGATGTTTCAAGTGTGGACAAGGTCACTCTGGGGATGGTTGCACCGTCCCCGAGGACAATTTATCTTGTTGTCTGTGCAAAGGCTTTCATGAGGCTACAAGTAAAAAATGTTTAGAGTATGACAGGCAGAAGAATATTAAGGAATCAATGGCCAAATCTTGCATCTCTTATGCTGAAGCTTCAAAGCTTTATCCTACTATTTCAAAAATATCATATGCTGATGCCTTACTATCCTCACCCTCAATTTCAAGCCATATAAATGCTTCTGTTCCTCAAGATTATTCTCCTTCCAAACAAAATAAAACTTCCTCATATAAAAAAACAGTTTTTATTAAACCTCGCTCCCCACCTCACTTTTCTAAAGGTTATGATCAGCAATTCCATCGGGACCTTGTCAAGGGCATGCCTCAACCAAAAGATGGCTGTGCTCTCATCCCTAGAGATGACCTGTCGACTGTATCTGTAAATGAATTAATCATTGCCTTAATAAAATCACTAACTCAAAGTCAACATCTTTCACCGACCATCGCTGCCACTGTAATGAACGCAGTTAATGAATCAAATATTAATAATGGACAACAAAGCCAAGGTATTCCAATGGAATTGCCGAAGCGCAATTAGTAAAAAATCTGATATAATATATCTTGTAAATAAATATAAACCTTTTGTTTTTGCTCTTCAAGAGACATGGCTTAAACCAGGGTCTTTGTTTATGATCCCTGGTTATGCTTGTCTTAGAGAAGACCGCTCTGATGGGTATGGCGGCGTCGCTTTACTCATTAAACATCATCATTCATTTTCACTTTTCACAATCCCACCTCATAATACTGATTTTTCTGTTATTGCAGCTGTTGTAGATAACATTTGTTTTGTTTCTGTATATATTCCCCGTCCATCTGCTGTAATTTTTAATGAAATTGTAAATATTTTTTCTATTCTTCCTAAGCCATTTATAGTTTTAGGAGATTTTAATTCCCAGCATGCAGTCTGGGGTAGTTCGTCAACAAATAACTATGGTAGCACTTTATTAGATATTGTAGATAACCTCAATCTTTGTATATTAAACACTGGGTCCCCAACTAGACGCACTTCTCCAAATGAAGGAGCTAGTGCTCCTGACCTGTCATTATGCACGGATAAATTAGCTTCGCGTTTGAGTTGGGAAGTTATGCTTTCCTCTTATGGTAGCGATCATTTCCCTATAGTCTTATCATTTCCTTTCTGTCAAAAACCTTACTCCAATCGCCCTCCGCGGTTGAAGTACAAACTGGCGGACGTTAACTGGCATACTTTTAGGGAACACTTAGATGAAATAGTTTCTGTTCTTCCTGAAATTAAGTATGGTAATGAACAGTCTTGTACCGAAGCTTTATCCAAAGCCATGATACAAACAGCCGATAAACTTTTTCCAATTAAATCGCTACAAAATAAAATTCCTTCTCCACCATGGTGGGACAAAGATTGCACAGATGCAATATTAAAAAGGAAGCAGTGTGAACTAGATTACCTTGAAAATTCTACCGAAGAAAATTTCAACATATTGAGCGTAGTTATTTCAGAAACTAAAAAACTATTAAAAAAAAAGAAATTTGAAGGTTGGAGGTCATTTTGCTTCTCTATTTCTCCAGATGTTCAACCATCTGTTGTTTGGTGCAATATCAGAAGGTTCAGATCAGCATTCACTGAACGATCGAGCGCATTTCTTCCATCTCAGTTAGTAAATAAATTTTTAAATAAATTGGCTCCTGCCTATGTCCCAGAAAATTTTACTACCTATTCCATTCCCCGTTCAATGGTAGATTCTCTTTGTGAATTAAATAATCCATTTACCCTCGAAGAGCTTAAAGGTGTTGTATGTCATATTGATTATTTGATTATTGTTGTGCACTCGCAGCGCACAGACGTGCTCATTGGCAATATTTAATTAATTTATACTTTAATAACAGTGACCTCCTTTTGTGTATTGCTATCATTATGCATTCAGTAATCTTGCTTAGTGTGTAGATTTAGTGAACAATGGACACGAAATAGTGAAAGTTTTAATAAAACAACAACATGGAAAACAGCCCCAGTAATTCAAGGGGGCAAGCGCATCCCTCCGCCTCGCCGTCGCAGTCAGCCGATGTTATGGTTTCAACGCCTGAAATCCAGCGATGGATGTCCACTATCCAGCAATACTTGAATGAAGTTTGCTCTATTGCCACGGATGGGAAACTCAACACCGAGCAGAAAATGAAGATTTCAAACCTTTGCCGTAAAGTCGAATCTGGAACATCACAAATGGCAGTTCTTTACCAGTCGCTGAAGCAAAAGGCAATTCACGCAGAAAACATGATCGTTACTCTTAGACAACAGCGTGACCTTTCGGAACAGATTTTGGAGCTCAAGCAGACGATGCGGGAATCTAGTTCTACGGGAAATTCTTCTTTTGCCGATATGGTAAAAAGGGGAAAATCTGACCATTTTGTTCGACCAAATAACTGCAGCTCGGTTGCCATTTATCCTAATGATAAATTGAAAACAAGTGACGAGACGAAAGAACTGGTGCAAAAAATTATCCGACCCGATCAAATGAAGCTGCAAGTACGTGGTGTCCGCAAAACAAAAAACGGTGGCGTAATAATAAGTACAGAGACAAAAAATGACGCTGATAAACTAAAGAATGCAGTCCAGCTCTCTACATCTGGACTTACCGCCGACGAGCCCAACAAGCGCAAACCCCGGATCGTGGTTGTAGGTGTGCCGACTTCCTTGGCTGAAATGGAGGTATTCAAGTGCATCTTCGAACAAAATGTAGCCGACAAGCAACCAGAGATGACCTTGGAGTCCTTTTTGACCGCAATAAAATTAAGCCATAAATCTGGGAAGAGAGATGCTGCGACCTGCAATTACGTTATTGAAGTGTCAGCCAATATACGTAAAACCCTAATCCCTCAATCAAGAATTTTCATAAATTGGTCGTCCTGTCCAGTCAGGGACTTCACATTAGTAACGAGGTGTTACAAATGCCAACAGTACGGCCATGCAGCAAAATCTTGCAGAGAAATCAATTCTACGTGTGGTCACTGTGGTGAACAAGGTCATACAATGCCCGAATGCGCGAAGAAATCTGAAACTCCGAAATGCGCAACTTGTTCACGCTTTAAAAAACCCAGTGACCATAAAACCGGAGACCCTGAATGTCCTGCTAGGAAAATAGCAGAGCATAGATATATTAACTCGGTTGATTATGAGGGCGCCTAATAGTGCGTCATACAACCATACTTTTGTATTGGTTGTTGCTGACTCAACGATACATGTACGAGACCACTGCGCTGCCCTACTTAACTTCGATTTGTCGCTGTCTAAGCTAATTCTCGATCGCTACAAAAATGTCGTCACAATTAATTTTTGCAATGTTTACTTTACCCATCCTGTTTGTGTTTATAAAAACTGCTGATACTGATACTATCGTGGTACTGTAATAAGTTATTTGCGTAATTGACATAGCATTTACCTACATGTAAAACCATCATTATTTTGTCCTAATATAATAAATAATAGAGTTTAAGTAAATAAGATATACCATTTTCATAATAAATTAACAAAATATTTCACTATTAAAAAAATCTTAAGTTAAATATTGTTTAGAATATAAATATGCTGTCCAAATAGTTATTAATAGAGCATAACTCGCCTGTGATACAGGTTTATCCTAGTACAGGCATCGAACTTTTTTATACCTATATTATTTCTAAGATTTATGTTGTATTGTACTAATTTAAACTTTGAATAAAATTTATTATTATTATTCTCTTTATTTATTTGACAAACATACGTTTTACATTTTTAAATATTTTTACAAAATTAAATACAAAAACATTTAAAAATATAAAAAATAGTAGCCCACCGGCATCGGGAACAGGGTCCGGGCTACCGGTGGTCAGGGCTCTTGAGAGAGGAACCTCCTAACAATACGTGCCGTGTCCAGAAGTACTGCTTTCTGAATCAAGCCCTTGATCCAACTGCCAAGCGAAAGACTCCGCAGATGTTGGTCGAAGCTTTTAGCCATTAAGCCATTGGCCGACACGACTATCGGCACAATGACTGCTGTAGTCACGTCCCACATGTCGACAACCTCGCGAGCCAGATCTAGATACTTGAATTGCTTATCTTTCTCTGCTTTCACGAGGTTCTCGTCATGCGGGACCGTTATATCAACAATCATTGCGCGACGCTCCAATCGATCTATCAACACAATGTCAGGTTTATTGGCAACAATAGTCCTGTCAGTGATGATAGGTCGATCCCAATACAACGTGATATTACCATTTTCGAGAACTGGGTCGGGCGCATACCTATAGTATGGCACTTCTGATTCCACAAGTTTGTATTTCAAAGCAAGTTGCTGGTGGATAATCCTGGCAACAAGGTTGTGTCTATGTAAGTACTCTCCGTTAGCCAGACGAGAACACCCAGAAACAATGTGTCGGATCGATTCTCCTGGACGGTGGCATGCCCGACATATGTCAACCGTGCCATCCTTCACAATGTGTTTCCGGTAGTTATTCGTCATCATAACTTCGTCCATTATTGCACAGACAAAACCTTCGGTTTCCCCGAAGAGGTCACCGAAACGGAGCCAGGATACGGACGCTAAAAAGTCTACATCGGGCCCATGTAAGGCCCGGTAAAATCGTCCGTGAAGCTCCTTGCTCTGCCATACCTCCCTGCGGTCATTAGTGTCTAATACTACAGGCTTGCGCCAGTTCTCGTTAGCCAAGAAGAGCGGGGTAAGTCCCTTGTCGACTGAGACTACATCTCGGTGCATCCCCACGTCGGTTTCTAGAAAGTATTCCCTGAGACTGCATACCTCACGGTTGTGTAGGGTCTTAGCATTTAAGAAGCCACGACCCCCACACTTCCGCGGGATATACTATTATTATTATTATTATATGAAGGACTCTGCACCAGGTTCGGATGGAATTCCTTATTCTTTTTTGTCAAACATGAGTGATCTATCTCTTTTGTACCTCTTGGAACTAATAAATAAAATTATGTTAACTGGAAATATTCCCAATGCCTGGAAATCCCAAGACATTTTACCGATACTCAAACCTAACAAAAATCCATCTAGCAGCACGTCCTACCGACCCATAGCTTTGTCTTCTGTAATGTTAAAAATCACAGAACATCTAGTTAAAAATAGGTTAGAATGGCATTTAGAAAACAAAAAACTACTTAGCGACAGTCAATTTGGTTTTAGGCGAGGTAAAAGTACTTTAGATAGTTTGAGTATCTTTGTTACTGATATAAGGTTAGCATTTTCTTCGAATAATTCCGTAGTTTCTGCTTTTCTAGATATAACTTCGGCTTATGATAATGTGGAAATATCTACATTAAAATATAAACTCCAGCAGCTAGATGTTCCTATTTTACTCATAAACTTCATTTTAAATATTTTATCTGAGAGGTGTATAAATCTTACACTCGAGGATTCTACATGTGAATCTAGACTCGTGTGGAAAGGCCTCCCTCAAGGATCACCTCTTAGTCCTTTATTATATGACATCTACACTTATGATCTTGAATCTTCTTTAAACAATCAAGTAAAAGTGCTTCAATACGCCGATGATCTTCTTTTATATTGCCCCCATAGCTCTATTGCAACGGCTTGCATTACAATGACATCGGCCCTTAGCCTTTTAAAACAATGGATGGATAGCAATGGTCTTGAGCTATCTACCTCCAAAAGTACAGTTGTGCTTTTTTCTAGAATGCGCTTTCCTCCTCCTGTTACTGTATATTATGATGATGCTCCCATTCCTGTAAAATCTTCGGTAAAATTTTTAGGTGTGATTTTGGATAGTAAACTATCTGGGATTCCACACTGTGAGTATATAGCGGCAAGGTGTGAACAGAGATTGAATATATTAAGATGTTTATCAGGGGTTTGGTGGGGTGCCCATCCCTCTTCATTAAAATTAATCTATAACGCAATAGTTAGAAGTGTGCTTGATTATGGAACATTTTTATTAGAACCTTGTAATTTGGCCGCATTAAAGAAACTGGATAGTATCCAGTCCAAAGCATTACGAATAGTGACGGGAGCTATGAAATCAAGCCCAATAAATGCCTTACAGGTTGAAACTGTAGATCCTCCTCTTTCTCTTCGACGTCAGTATCTTTCTGACAAATTTCTATTCCGTTCATTACAATTTTCCAACCACCCTTTACGTGCAAAACTTCAGTCTCTTTTAGATGAAACCGATTCTTCTAATTATTGGTCTCACAAATCTCTGCCCTGTCTTGTTGTAAGCTATAAAAAGTTTATAGCTTTGCAAGCCCCAATTTACCAGTCACTTACATATCCACTCTTTAATCATTCTTATGAATCATTGGTGCTCACTCCGGATGTTATCTTTAATTTAGGTATTAATAAACACGATGATTTTGTAAAAGAGTTGTTTAACTTTTCCAAAGACTTGCACTGGGAGAATTGGCATCATATTTATACAGACGCCTCCAAACACTCTTCTTTAGGAAATGTTGGAGTTGGAGTCTTTCACTCACAATACAATATAGTGCAAAAAATTAAACTTCCTCCTGAGTCATCAGTATTTACTGGCGAATGTTATGGTCTGTTCAAAGCCTTAGAATATATTTACATAATGAAATTGGGAAAAACAATAATATTTACCGACGCTTTAAGCGCATTGCAAGCCATTAAAAGAAATCCTTTTAAATGTAAGCCAATATTTCCTATAGTTCTGTTCATTAGAAGCCTTTTGTACAAATGCGTAAAATTGGGTCTTCAAATTTCTTTCGCTTGGATACCTGGCCATAGTAATATCACGGGAAATGTTAAAGCCGATCACCTGGCTAATGAGGCTGTAGACTGCGGTGATTTGTGTCCCTATATCAACTTTAGCCACGACTTGGCGAATCTGCCTACCATCTTTCTTTGGGAAGCTTGGAGCAAGTTGTGGGCGGATAGCAGCGTTACCAAAGGAAATTATTATTCACGTATTCAGACATATATTCCCAAAAAACCATGGTATTCGAAATTTAACTTCGGTAAGGCTGCTACCAGTTGCCTTATTCGCATGAGATTGGGTCATAACTGTTCCCGAGTCCACCTTGCACGATTGCAGATCGTTTCTAGCGACCTGTGCGAATGTGGTGAGGTGGGTGATTTAAACCACATTTTCTTTTCCTGTCCTCTTCTTAATCATGATCCTTTAATTACATGTCTACTTTGGTATAAAATTCCTTTTCCTACGTCTGTCTCTGTTTTACTTGCAACTAATGATTTTAAAATATACATGTATTTATCTTCATTTATCACTCTTAATAATATACGTATATAATAGTTATTTTATTTTTATCGTTCCTAATAATCCTGTCCAATATCCATCCAAATTCCGTATCCTAAATTAAATTATATTTTCTACCAAGTTTCCCCGTTTTTGTATGTGGCATTGCGCAAATAGCGACTTGCCAATTAAAAAAAAAAAAAAAAAAAAAAAAAACTTCAGTGCGTCTCATCTCGTCTTTATTGCTCAAAGGATTTGTTGGAGTAAAAGCAAACAAACTGCCATTAAGGCGACACTGACCGACTTTGTTTAGAATTTTCTTTCACTAAAAGTTTTAATTGCAACATTAGCGATTTGTAAAATGAAAATTGCTAGAATTTTCTACGAACTAATTTCGTTTTTCATTTTATTAGATATAGAACGAGTGTAGGTATCTGAAAGAAGTTCACGCGATATGTACATCAAGTGTTTTTATACCACATTTAATAGTGTTTGTTTTGATGTCCATTAGCACATGAAATAGACAACTTTACTGTAATTTGGCATCAACTTTATTTAGCTTACAGGTTTTCAAGTACTAAGTTGCTAGTTTTTCTACTAACAATTTCATTTGTGAAGGTTCCATACCTACCTACCTTACGATTTACCTACCGTTCTAAAAGTTGGGAAAATTATCACTTAGGTAATTTTAGTTGGATACATAAAAGCAGGACTTACAGAACAGGAGCTAGAGTTCTGCATCTAATCTGTAAAACCTTTATAAGAAAACCGGCAAGAAACTCCATGGTTACCCATGGAGTTTCTTGCCGGTTCTTCTCCATAGGAAACGACCAACCCAAAATAAAATATTTTGATTTTGAATCGAAATCTCCTAGTCAGGCACAAAGAATTTCTCAGTGGCATCTCTGAATGTATGTTTAATGAATGTAAAAGCTGCGGAAGCTTGTAATTAGCAATTTATTTAGTTATATATTTTGTTATTATAATATTATTAGTCTGGAAGCTATCCCAAAAAGTTAAAAATAATTGGATTTCAACTTTTAAATCTAAGAAAAAATGTATAAGAAATGTATGGATGGACTTCACCTGTATATTGGCGAACTATGGCAGAATTTACTATGGGGTACTATACTACTGTGTCCCAGCTCTTCAGCACGCGTAGCATGACCACTTTAGAAACGAGTTTTGTCTACGGAAGAATCGACAAAATAACAGTTAGACATTGTCTAGCTAGAAATGGAGTTTCAACAGTGGTCATGCTACGCGTGCAGGGGTTGAGTAATGAATGATTGAGTAAAACAAATACCGACCTACATATTATGTTATATTGTTATTATTACTGCAAAGTAAATATTTCAGCAAGTCACCGTCTCTCATAGTTATACCATGTTTTACCAACGAAGCCACGTGGGTATATAATCGCTTGGTCCAACAAACATAATTACTATTATTATACCGTGTTACTAATTTGACAGAATATTTTATTCCTTACAATTCTTAAAAAAAAATCCAATACATTTCCTCGAATAGATTCTCTTATCGCACTACGATTAGCTTCAGCATAACATTGTAGGTATTTCACACTCGTGAACTTTTTTTCATTAATGCGCACGAGGGCGGGTGTTTTATTAAGTGAAACTTCCTAAGCGACTTCCTACAAGTTTAACGCTACCATGGAGGGGAAATATTTTCTAAAACTCACTAAGAGATGTGGCAGTATTACAAGATTTGTGACTACGTAGTTCTAGTACGCAAGATGGCGTGCAAACTGTGATGCATTCGACTATTCGGTGTGACCTGGCTGGTCGCGCAATTTCCATGAGTAGAATAACCTCGATAAACTTATGTAATAATAATAATGCAACAAGAAAACAACAAAACATTATTTAGAAGCTCAATAAAATAACGAGAGTGAATGCGTGGCACTCGAACGCATGCGTGTAGTATTACGAAGTTTCACTTCTTCCGCGCGGAGGGACTCCAGTGACTCCACGCACTATTTTAGTTTTTTCCTGATTTAGCCACAGATAACAATATACAACTGTTCAATTCCCTATAGTCGCCGGTGCTGCCGCGTGCTATAGTCCTCCCGCTCTTATTCTCGCTCTAGCAAAAGACGGGTCCGAGCGACTGAAATGGATAGCTACATGGAAAATGCGATTTCGTGCTGACATAATTATTTTGAACCACATAATTATGTCACCTTTTAGAGACCGAGAAATATATGTTCCCAGTTTTGAAATTACTCAGTCAGTTGTGCAAAGGAAGCTATCTGGAAACTCTTACTTATGAAACTCGATGAAATTAGTAGTCTTATTTCCGGTTGGGAACTACACCATATGGCTGCTAACCTATAGCTAATACAAATTACTTAGGAGAACTAACAAAGTCATGAAAAAATCAATTTAATGATTTGCCGAGTCGGAATTGATGAGCGTTAGGTATTGCCAAATGTTGTGTTATCTTTTACTTCAGTATCACATCCGCGAGCCCGCACTGGGCCCGCGTGGTGGCTGCCATTTTTAGATCTCTGACAGTAGTTACTGGTAGTCAGTGGCCCGAAAGTCTGACAAACTGTCTTATAAGGGATATCGTATTACCCAGTACTAACTGGTTTGTGGGTGTTGTCAGATAGGCAGTCGCTCCATGTAAAATACTGGTATTCAGCTGCATCCAGTTAGACTTGAAGCCGACCCCAACATAGCTAGGAAAAGGCTACGCAGATGATCATGTACTCGTATGTATTTTATGTTTTTTTTTTTTTTTGTTTGTGACTTATGGAAACCGTTGTTTGAATCAGAAAACACAGTTGCATTAGCTAATACCAGTATTTTACGTGGAGCGACTGCCTATCTGACCTCCACAAGTTCCACTACCTAATTGCTGGGTAATGGCCCGAATGTCTGGCATCTAGTCCAAAAGATACCCTTTGGCGTAAATGTCCAAGTGAGATACCTCCCTTGGACTAGATATCAGATATTCGGGCTTCTGGCTACGCATAACAACTGTCCAAGATCTACAAAGTACTCTGACATACGTTCCTAGTAATTTGTATAATTGGTAACCATCATTTCACCAACAATGTCTAAAGAAGAAAATAAAATTCTAGCCATTATAGTATCTATCATTAACACTGAAAACGGGATATTTAGGTACCATGTATTACTATTTGTTTTGAGTTCCCGATATTTCGGCGCTGTTGTAAGCAGCATGATCACGGATAAACTGAAATTATTGCGGGCGGTTGTTTATGAGCGGAAGAATCAGTCTACCCTCTTTCTTGTTAGTTTTTTTGCGCCCGGTACTGTTACCACTGTCACTCACAAACTCTGTTCCCGACACACGAAACTCACTGTGTCCGGTATCAAACTTTTTTCGGCCCTTTTTCGGATTTTAATTTATGTTTTATAATGTCTGTTGCCAGGTGCGAAGTCATAGCCATTTCACCCTGCGATGACCGCTTCAAGGTCGCTCTATTGTCAAGTCTGACAATTCAGATTGCTATCCATTGGTAGGTATAGTTATTACACACTTAGTTTACTTCTGATTTACAAAATGACAATAAACTTTATACTCATTAAAATAAGGTTGGTGATCGGTTACTACCACGGACAGGTCTGTCAACTGACAGTGATATTTATCTACATGAAAATAAGGGTGATGGGTTGGTGTTATGCTAGCAGACATAAACTAATTGTGAAAGGACTGTAGATACTTCGAGCTATCAATCATGGCCGTTATGTAGTTCGATCGAGTCGAAAATTACAATTAATGGCTCGTATGATTGATTAACTGAAAGATATTGATATGATAGGTTCTATAGCTACCCAGAAGTACCTATATATTTGGTTGGGTGGTAAAGTTACCGTCATTATCAGCCTATAACGTTCCCACTGCTGGGACACAGGCCTCCTCTCTATGAGAGGGACTGGCCTGTAATCCACCACGCGGGCCCAGTGCGGGTTGGTAAAGTTACCATATGTATTAATATTAGTCGCCATATCAATAGACACCCCATTTCTAGCCATCCAGTGATGTGATAAGCAGTGATAGCCTAGTGGTGTGACCGTCGGACTGCCAAGTCATACTCTCGAGTTCGAACCCAAGACAAGCACCTGTGATTTTTCTGATTCATGTGCCTACAAGACACAAGCGATCCTTAGTTTGTGGCTCACCGATTTGTATGCCACAACTGTTATGTTTCTTTTTTGAACAATAAACTTATTATTATTATTAAACTTATTATTATTATTGTATAAATATCACTTGCTTCGGTGACGTTAGGAAATCAAACCAGCATTCCTGAGAGACATTTCTTGACGGCATGTAAAGCCAAGTCAGAGGCCTATGGACGGCATAAAAACTCTGACGCCAAGTTAGGCACACACACACCACACGAAAAACAAACAATAGCCCTCCAGATACATAGGTTCATAAAACTTTCCTCCGTATCACATGCCCGTATCATGACAACCGACTTGCAGTTAAATTTTGACTCGCGAATAGGTTGTTGAACTAGTCATAGCGCCTAGTTCAGTTCTATCCATCCACAGTCTGAATTCACCCACTGCTGGCTATATTATGGTTGTTCCTCCTATTGCAACTATGTCGCTTGCCCATCTCGCCGCAGGACGAACCACATGTCTTTTCCCAGTTCATGGACGCCATTCGGTGACAGCCTTAGTCTTACCCTACCATCACTGCGCCTTGCTAGGTGTCCTGCACAACTCCTTCTCATCTATTCAATTCTATTCCACCAGCTCTGTGCCGAGCATGGAAGGCTGCATGGCTCTCTGTGCAACTCTCAGTCTGTACACAGCCTCCTTCGTGAGCGAGTTATGTTGCTACCTAAAACTCTTCAAGCAGTATACCGATGTTGTGTTATTCCCCAAGTAAATTGACACTGCACCTCCATTCTCACTAAAAAACCTCACAACTTCGTGCTATTGATCGTCGAAATAATTGGTGGACTTTATTATTGTTTACGTTTTCGTTTACTATTAATTATTCATGGTTCGAAGCGGATGGGAGGGTGGCAGGCTTGGTGGCAGGTTGTTGACACCGCTGCCCTTTGTCCTCTGATTTTTGGTAAAATATTGACCTCTCTAGTCTGTGCGTTGTTTTTTGTGCTTTAATTGTTGTCAAGCAGTATTTCCGGGAAATTGTCTATGCTCGTTATTCGAAAGGCACGGAGAAAACTTGTTAAGTAGGAACTGTATTTATGTTTTTGATAGCGGATCAGTTGGCGATTTTCACAGAAAACTAGATATTAGAAATAGAAAATATTGATAAGTTAAGAACAACTTTTTAACTTATCAAAATCTGAAACTTACTTAACTTTTAACTGCCATCAATGGAATTCGTTAAGTTGGGCTTTCCTTGAAAATATCAAATAGGATATAGTGTTTCATACTAATATTTCAGTGAAAATCTGCTGAAACACAAACATCGAAAGAGACGATTATTAAAAGCTAGGCAATGGTGAAAGTATAGCTATAATTAGTTCACCCTTATTTCGCCAGTTATGTTGAAGACCCATGAATGTAATATCTAGGGGGTGAGCCTATTGCCATCTACAGAGCACAAGTCGCAAACGACTTAGTCTGGTGGGTGAATCTCATGGGTGTGCTCCGCCTGGGGGGAGCAGAGGGGTATATCGGACACGTACTGACTAAAACCACCCAGTTGTTCGCTCGCACACTTTTCTCGATGGGCAGCAGTATCTAATTCTGCTGGAACTGACGGGACTTTCCCTGTCCTCCGATCGGAACTCCGATTGGCAGGAGAAGCGGGAATATTTTTTCCCATGCCTCCGATTAAGCATCTTATAAACATTGTACAGTCTAGTACAAAATAAATTATGTAAAATTATTATCTATTGATTTATTAATCAGTTCACTATAATCACTAACATTCAATTATTTTAGTACAAATCAATAAACTAAATAATAAACGGCATACTATTTATAAATCTGTTCATAATAAATATTATGCTAGTTAATACTTCCTGAATTAAACCCTCACATTAAATTCTCTTTAGTTTCCTTTAAGTGCGATCTACATAATATGGCGTTAAGAAATTGTTTTATGGTGATGCTATTGAACTGAAAATAGTTTCCAAGTATAACGAATTTGACTGATGGTGGCCCGCATACGACACCTTCCAGAGGGCAACAGGCGATATACGGATGTCCCCGATTCCATCGCCCCTGGTACCCTATCATATGTCTATCCCACCCCAACGATTACATTAATTACCCAATTCAGTTAACTCCATCTTCAATCTCGTAGCTCCACCACTCTTTCGTAGCAATCCAACGTCAATATTCTGATTAAATTATATCGATTAGCCCTCAATCAATTCCGTTGATAATAGCCTTCCGTTTGATTCGTCAAAACAAATTCGGGGCATCTGGGTCACACAAGACTAGGGTTGCCGAAAATTGAAAAACCCTGGCAAAAACTGCACATTTGGAAAAAAAACCGGTATGCACATCATCATTATACTCGGGATTTTTTCTCATGGCGGTAGGCAGCCATTACAGAACTCTGCCTACACCTGGGGGCCTAAATTATCCGCTTTAGCAGAATCATAACAGGATATTAATATGAATTACGGTACAATTCGTAAAATAGTCACAAAGTGACAATTCAAAATTTTAAATACGGTCTGTGACTATATATCACATCATCATCTGCCTATCCTTTTCCCAAACTATCTTCGGCGTCGGCTTCCAGTCTAACCGGGTGCAGCTAAGTACCAGCATTTTACGTGGAGCGACTGCCTATCTGACATCCACAACCACAGTAACTGGGTAATACGATAACCCTTGGTGAGACTGGATGTCAGATTTTTGGCTTCTGACTACTCGTAACGACTGTCAAAGATCTACAAATGACAGCCAGGAACAACGGCTTAACGTGCTTTCCGAGGCACGGAAGGAACTTGGTATGTAATTATGGTCGCCCATCCACGGACCAACCTCGGCAAGCACGGCTTAACCTGAATGAAAGATCGACCCGTGTGGCTGATATTATTTAGCCAAGAGCTCCTCGGTCTGTGACTATCACAAACGTTGTTTATTTATTTCCAGTACTCAAATAAATTTTGAGTTAATAAAAAAAAAAACTTTTATCTCGAAAAGTCCTTACAAATAACCAGGATAGAATAAGTCTCGACGGGTAACTGAAAAGTCTGACTTTTCCAGATAAATACTGACGGATGGCAACCCTGCACATGAGTAGATAGTGTGTTAAGGGCTGATTGAAGTCAAAGCATGGCCCAATAGGCCCGTTTTTAGTTCACGGTATTAAAATAGGTCGCATAGCGATGCTAGCCAACCTTTTTATAAAAAGACGTCTGGCGACTGGCAACCAAAAATGTTGCTAATTTTATTTGAGTTGAAAAGTTGTAGACATAGGTAGGGTGCCTAAATAACTTATGTTATAAAGATCTGTACGTCGATTCTGTAAAATTCAGACGACAACTCGCATCTCACATCGCTATCCACTGTCACTTCGCGTAAGGTTCAAAATGACCTTGATTTTGTAGCCAAGGGAGTGTCGAAGTGACGGGGGAATTATAAAAAAAAAAAAAAAAAAAAAAACTTTTTATTTCAGACATTGGTCCATAATTGTGTTAGTAAAAAAACGAGTTCTTTGTTTCATTAAAATGTTATAAAATCACTAATAAATTAAACAATGACATTAAAAAATTTAACAATTCCATAAAAAAAAAATACATGAAAGATTAAAGATACACAGAAAAAAATTATTATTAAAAATCACATTCGAAATTACAAATGATTAAAAAGTACTAATTAATTTAAGTATTTGCCGCCCTCTGGGGCCCCGGGCACCCGCACTTGTGCTTGAACCCAGTGCCTCAGAAGGGGGCTGTCCAGCTAAGAATTACCTTACAGAATGCCACTTCTTACGTCATCTCATACTTTATCTGTCAAAATCTTCCCGTTAATTTAGTTCAACTCGCTGACACGCTCGTAGTGGTGGCGCTAGTTTAAATTCGAATTATCAATCTGGTTTTTAGGATGCCAATCAAGAAACTCACAGCGGATTCTTCGTGAGGTCTTACAGAATCACACCGCTTCTACCTACATCAAAATAGTCCACACAAATGTTTGGGTCAATTACCTTGATCCTAACAATTTACGTGGTGGAAGCTGTAAGCAAAGTTATCTCATGTGATTACGCAGTTACGCAGTGCGTAAGCTATGGGTTCCCATAACGATAACGTACAATGTTCACAGCCACCTTGACCCTAGTTTAAAATATAGTTTTCAAAAACTTGACCAAATTACTGACATCAGAATACCCGCTGAAGTTGCACAATCACACGAAATAAGTATGCAAAAAATATGCCTATTGACACAAAAAAGTATGAATCACTTCGCCTAGTTCCAATGTCATCGTACAGGGGGCGCTGGCCGTCACGCGTATGCGTACAACATTCGTTTTGGGCGGGAACGACATCTGTCATCCGTTCAAAAATGACTAAAACAGCGAATTATTTTGCAAGGCCTCGTATTGTAATTGAATGTAATTCTACGTTTGACTATGACAATAACGGTAATTGGAAATAAATATTGCCATACTAGTGGCTGCTGCAGGTATTATTACGACTTTATTTGGTTGATTCACAGTAAATAAATGCAAGTAGGTAACTGTGATTCGGGTTTGCGACGTTTCGTTAAACCTGTTCTGCCTTCTCCCATGGGACAAATCTGTGAAATTATTTTAGTCTGTTATTCGTACTCACAACTACATGAGACTAGGGCTGGAAGATGATGATGAACTGCAAATCACGAGTCATAACTTCATAGGTCCAGAAATGCTTCAGCATTGCTAAAAAAGTTTTGCTGAGGCGGTGTTGGCGTCGTTCCGTACGACAGGCACACAAATCTACTCAGACAATATTATAAACTGCGTTGTCTTAATATTTTAAACACTTGTACATAATCATATCTGATTTCGGTTACTAATTGGCATCCATCACTATTTGCAGGAAATCATAGAGATTTCCTGCTAATAAAATCTATGATGGGAACTTTTTGACCTCACAAAACAATTAAATACCATTTCGGTACATACTAACCGAATCAATCATGTTTCAATCTTACATGAAATAATTTGACGATAGAGTGCGTCGCTACGGTTCGTTGAATGGCACAGCGGCACATACAAACAGCAGTCGGCACAATGACGTGTCGGACGCGGTTCGATGCCCAGCACTTTTTGATTTACTTGTTTTAATTAGTTTGTTTCCATTTTGACACGATTTTTGTGGAAATTGATGACACTTGAGATTATGAGATACTTCAACAAATAACAGGCTAAGGCCTCAAGGGCTTATGTATGGTATACAATATTAGACCACCACAAGATCCAAATTACCGGCGAGCAGAGCTTCAGAGAGATTAATCTCGTACGTTCGAGCCGTGTCCAGAAGTACCGGTATCTGAAACTCTTTATGTTTTATTATTTAAAACGCCCGTAACTTTTGCGGGCAGAGAAATGAAGCGACGGGGTGGTAAATAATGGTTTGTATTCGGGCACACAACATTATACTATGTACAGAGTAACATAAAACTACTCAACAACGCGGTATAGGGCTCGCGGACGACACTTTAGGTATCCATGGCGCCACACTCTAGCAAGGTGGTAGGCCGACTGTCGACGCGGGCGTCCCGCGACTATATGAATTGGAAAATAATCTGCCCTAAACACGGAACGAACGCGTTCAGATGTTGAAGATAGGCTTACTAAAAGATACAGAAATATCATAGCATAACATTGCTCCTATATCCTATAATCCCGATAGCAGAGGTGTACTTAATAGTAGGTACACTCACATTTCGCCAGTTAAGTAGGTACCACGTAACAGGGGGTGAGCTTATTGCCACCAACCGGGTACAATTCCAGACTCCGTGGTAGCTACTGAGACATTCCCACCAAACTGCCGTAATTTCAAACCTTGCAATGGAAACAGTTCAACTAGTTTTAGACAATAGCGCTTCCCCTTCCTGCTTCAGAACTTGCGCAGATTACAAGCACTGCTATTATTTAATTTTGGACACATCCTTCTCAAGATAATCATGTAAACCAGGTTTTCTCTACCAAAGACAAAGTAGCTGTAAAGTATTTGTCATGAAGAGTGAATGACACTTGATGTGGACACGTTATGCACCGTTGAGCGTAAAATGTCAAAGGACCTATGAGAGACTGCTTGTTCAGGGTTTTTTACAACAATCAAAATCATTTATCATTTTCTTGCCCTTATCCCAATTTATTTTGGGTGCGCAGCATGTCTTCTTGCTTCCATGCTTCTCCCATACTTCTCTATTACTCGTCATCTCATCAGACACCTCGTCTATTTCACCCTTCACACAGTCCATCCATCGTTTCTTTGGTCTTTCTCTACTCCTTCATACAACTATAAAATCTGAAAAACGAAAACAAGTAATACCTGAATCATTTATTTGACATACAAACAAAAATTACAACACCCCAGTTGAAAAAAAAAACACGTAACTGTTCTTTTTCTAGCTTATGCCATGGCATGGCCTAACCACTTGGGTTTCAGTTACACAAATTCATAACTGGTTGATAAGCTCGATTGGTTTAATATGGGTTTCTTTACGAACAGACTGAAAACCCCATACATTTACTTTCTAAATTTCCCAAAAAGTTTTAAGCTGTTCGGAAGAATATCGACAAAGGTCTTTCGTTTGGATTTCTGCAAGATTGATAGCTTCAGCTTTCACTTTAATAATAAGAAACAATTTTAATAGTCTATTTGACGAATGTGCATGGTGCGTATTCCATCACACATTATCTGTATTTGTACATCCCACAGTATCTACATTTGGCGCCATGAATTCAGACAGATCCTGTCTGGGACATTGTTTAAACCATGTACGCTAACTACGCTATTATCATTGACATCTGGCCTTTGAACTGAGCGATGGCTTCAGAGCCCCATGCAAAGCCTTCCGAAACAATCAAATCCCACCAAAAACATTCTGTAAAAAACTAGCCAAGTCTCGATGGAGCTGCTTGTTTATCTCTAAAAAGTAATGAAATCTAGACAAAGTCGTGCCAAGTCTAAGGTTCCTCGCTGCGATTTCTTTATTATTATAGTTTATGTTGTGTACAAAACCAGGTGCTCCATGACACCATTGCACCAATCTGATTGCGTGCCCCCCGATATATTTTGACTAAATTAAATAATTGCTAAATCGGAGTTTCTCACTTCCTGGACAGCCAGAGAAGAATATTGGTCTGAAATTGGTCAATATGAAGTGGAACATTAGGAGCTTTCGAAAGCTCAGAAAGCTGACTTGCCTTAGAGATTGATTATGTCATCTGGTCATCATCTGCCTATCCTTTTCCCAAATATATTGGGGTTGGCTTCCAGTCTCACCAGATGCAGCTAAAAACCAGTATTTTACATGGAATGAGGCCTCCATAACCCTTTTAGTTATGAGTTATACAATAATTCCCCTTGGTAAGACTATTTCTCAGACTTTCGGGTCACTGACTACCTGTAACGACTGTCAAAGATCTACAAATGACAGGCGGGACCAACGGCTGAACGTGCTTTCCGAGGCACGGAGGAAACTCGGTATGTATGGTCACCCAATCACGGACCGATGTAGAGAAGCGCGGCAGGTCGGCCCTGCCGCTGTTTTTGTTTAGCCACAAGTTCCTCCTCCTCTTTTAGGGTATACACTAGTTATTCGGGAAGATATGGGTGACATTATAAAATTCCTGCCCAGATGTTTTTAAAGGGTTGTACGACATTGGTCAAATCAGATATTCGTCAAATCGGCAATTCGTCAAATTTGATATTGGTCAAAGCTGTACTGTTGTTTTAGGGCATGATGCCGGATCTTCTCGCATTACGTGTAACAAAACCCATTTATTTCGCACAAGCAAAAGATTTGCGTGTCCTTGAGACTGTAACAAACGTGCTTGCTCCTCGTGATAAAAGAAGTAAACAGATTTGTACATTAAAAAAGTTATTAGGGGAAAATGAATTTAATAAATGATGATATGAAAAAATACAATAAATTATTAAAAAAGTAGAGGGCAGGTTAGCCGGGAACGTTTTGAATGCCTCCGCAAATTTCAGAGCGTGATAATAACTGAAGACAAACATCCAGATGTAGAAAGCGATGATCTAGACGAGCTTGACCACGACGAACTTGATGCAGGGCAGCTGGGCAGGACCCACCAGCAGACACGTACCGAGCCCCAGTGCCAGGCTCGTCAGCTCGTAGAGCAGCTTCCTCACTGCAGCTAGCAGCAGCCACGGCAGCACCAGACGAAGAACGCTCCTCCAGAAACACAGGATAGAGAAGCACTATGTAAAATGGTGCCCAGCGCTCTCTGCAACGGCATCGACAACTCAGCCGGCATGTTCATCTGCCAAACCTGCTTTAGATTGGCGTTACTGAAAACTTGACTGAGCTCTTGACTCGACTGACCCAGGGTATCCGTCAGAAATCCCTTTTATACCCTGATCCTCCGTTTCTTTCTTGAAATTTATTTCCAGATTCAAAACTGCTGCGATAATAAGACGCAACCTGCCAGTATTAAAAACAGCCAGTAACATTTGGTCTAAAACCTTGCACATAACATTTTTATAAATATAACTCAGAATATCTTTACACAGCAAATATTCGCAATTAACTATAAAATACAACAATTGAACTCACGAATTGATGATAATAATTTTTAGTAATATATAATCTAAATGAAACCTTCATAGAGAGTTTGGCTGGTAACAATCAAAAATAAAAGTAAATGCCATCTGACAAATTTGAAGTAAACATGTCACAACAAAGGATTAGAAAATATTTATAAAAATGAAATAAAAGTATGAATATGGATGTTAGGTGGGAGTATAAAGTATCTGTAGTAAGCAGATACTATAAGACACAATGGGCAAACCAATTGACAATATCCGCAGAACTAATGTTGCGGTTACTTAATTTGATTACAATGCTAATTAGCTAATCCGTATTTGCGGTAATTATGCTCTAGTAGTAGGTACCTAGTAGTAATTTAAATCACATTAGGTATCCGTAGATTTATTTTGTGTAAGAGATCATCCAAAATATGTCCATTCACTCTCTCTCTAAGATCTCTCTGGAGAACTTAGAGATCTACGCCTTAGAATGGGCTAAAATAGTACTTTCACAAGTTTTTTTATGCCCTGTGACTGGGACTGTGTAGCTTCATCTTTGTTTTGGGTTTTTTGACATTCAGGAGAGCCTGTAATGGTCCAATTGAAATAAATACTTTGAGTTTGTCTGAATGGGTGCATTACCCGTATTTTGCAAGAAGCATTTGCCTATCTGACCTCCACAAGCTAGTTGCTGCCTGTGTAACGAGATGGCGCTTGTTAAGATTGGTGATAGGACTTTTGGGCTTCCAACTATAAGTAGCGACTGCCAAAAATCTACGAATGACATCCGGATGGGATTCGGACCGTCCTAACCTGTCTAAGTTGTACATAACCAATATGCATAAGAATGATCACAAAACTAGAAAATTAAAGCACTTCCTGTAAAAATAAGTTTAAATTACAGCTTAGCTGCTTATAGCTCTTTGACCCCGTTCCATGACCGCATATTTTGGATAACGAAGTCAAAAAACTCTCGATCAACGGTGCAGGATACATGGGTAGACATACAACAAGTAGCCTTCCCAATACCGACCCAGTACAGTGCGTTCACAGTCATATAATTTCCGACAGCGACAACCCAAAAGCGAACATTTTGCAAGGAGAATGGAATTAACTCGGCATCAATCCAGACTCCGTGGCTGCTACTGAAATTTCAATCTATTGGAATGAGATTAAAGAACACTATGAGTTGGACAGTGATGTAAAATAACTGCGATAGGACTGGAGGCCCTAGGCGGATGGGCAAACAAAAAACCAACGATCGCCATAATTATTATAAGCGGGGGACGCATGCGCTGTAGCCAGTCCGCCATAACGCGTCCGCGCATCCACCTGCGCATAGACAACAAAAATTAAATAAATACTTTTTAGTTGGAAAAACTTTTTCTAATGATGTTAAAGTTAAAAAAGGTTTAATGCTAATAGAAAAGTTTGGTTAACTATTTGTGATTTTATAGAAATAAGGACACAAATGATGAACTTTTTTTATTTGTAGTTTTAAGTTTTAAACAAAATGGAACGGCTCGCGATTCTGGTAAGTTCAGTTTTATTGGTAAAAAAAATATTTTGTTTGAAAAAGTCAATGCCGTCTAAAGCTTCCCAGTAAGTGCTTTTTTACTGTCCGGGCTCGATGGCTTCGAGAGCTCCGTTTTTGCACCATTTGGATTGAGATCAAGACCTGTTTTTAGTCCAGTCTAAAAATAACATAATTGGGGAAATTTAAAAGGGTTATTTCTCTTTTTTTTAGTACTAATTTATAATTTGAGCGAAGTCCATTTCGAGGCAGTAAGTCAAAAAAAAAAAATATTTTGAAGCATTCGAATCAGAATGCAACAAAATGCATACTTTTTGCTCTTCAATACTTTTTTCTTGAATAGGTATTAAGGCCGTTAACGATATACCTAATTAAGTATGCCTATTTCTAATGCTGGATATAGGTAACCGTTATATCTTATAGCACTGGCAGGAAAACGTGCATAAAATTAACAGCAAGACGAGTATTAATAGAGAAAAGGCAATAAAGTTCCCTAACTGTAAACGTTTAGTTATTGTATTCTTATAATGATGCCAACAGCTCGTCTGTGGCTCATAGCACCATAGGTCTTAGTCCAAACGCCTAAAAACATTGGTGAAAAGAGGATACTTTTCCTTTTTCGGTCTTTCGTTATGAGAACTTCAGCACACAGAACACAGCGATCAGTGGGCCTAACATGACCGCTTTAACAGAAGCATATAGGATAAAACAATATGAATCAGGTTAAAATTATTGAAATGGAATTAACACTTTGTGACGGAAACCGAAAACTTTTCCGAATTTTGTTTGTTAGAATTTCATTTTACCGAAAACTGTTGACCGACATCTGTTTTGCTAAAAGCGTTATTTGAGATAATTTTAGATCACCTAAGTGTCATGTGCCATATATATGTATTATTTTACCGAACCTATTTCGCCGTTTGAAAAAATAACTTTTTGCTATAGGCCGAAGCTCTTTTGAACTTTTTTCATTTGATATATATTTTCATCACACCGAAACAACATTTTACGGAATATTATTTGGTCACAAAAAGTTACTTGGTAGCATTTTCAATAAATAATATTATTTTAGTGTCATAAAAAGTCAATATGTTGTGCTACAAAATTTAGTGACTGAAACGAATCGTTGCAAAACCGACTTCAAGTTTAATAGTCTTGTCTGCCCTTAGAATGTAATTTAAGCCCGCGTAGGCGCAGAGGGGTGAGGCGGGCCGCGAGCTGAGGAGCAGGAGGTTTGAAGGCCCGGTGAAGCCGGACAGCAAGCTGAAACGTCGGAGTAACGAAAAAAATCGAATTGATAATAGGTCAATTGATACAGTGGCAAACGTGACTTAGATAAAGTAAAAAAAAAAAGAGAAAAAAGTTTAAAAGTTTTAAGTGTAATGAAATTCGGTCAAATTGTTTTCGAACTTAATGATAGGTTACCCTTTGAGACCATTTTGACTAATTGTAACGTAATTCATATTTTTATCCTTTTAGACCATTTTCGACATTTTATACTAGTGACGAGGGGTCACTGGCAATTAGTGATGATGTCGACAAAACGTATAAACATTCAGCTAATGCTTAAAATTTACGTAAGATTCTGAAGTGAATGAGGTTACAAGTGTAGATTCATATATCAGTAAAATGGTAAAGAACTTAGTCTAGGATTACCACAATCTGCTATACAGCTAATGGTGGGATGGTGGGGCACCGGCCTCTTCTCTATGATATGAGTAGGAGTGTGGTAGTGGTGTCATAATCCACCACTCGGGCCCATTGGTGGACTGGCATCTGCTCAATAATCGATAAATGACAGGCATAATTGCTAGCTATAACTTAGTATTCATATAGCAATAAAATATATGAGGGTTAAAGGCAAATGGTCAGTGTTTGTTTTAACCTACATTCTTGACTATAAAGACTAGCTAGATAAAGTTCTTTATTTGGCCCTGTCAATGGCATCCTGTAGGTCTTATGTGTATCGGCAATTTTTCTGTAGACCATTATGTCGGTTGCAGATTCTTTACATTTAGTAGGAGGCCACACTAGCTTCGAAAAGTTTGCCTGTTTGGGTTGTTTTGGTGTAGGCCCCGTATGATTAGACGAACATCAACCTTACCGGCCTTTTGGCTCTTTTTGAAAACTGAAAGTGGCCCGAATGGAATCTAAAAAAAATCTAAAAAAGTTGGAGCGTTTTCTCAGCACATCCTACCATCTCAATTAAATCAAGTTTTCATGCAGAAAATATGCTTGTAGAAAAACCCTCTGGGCTCCTCCTACTGTCTACAGTAAAGCTTACCCTTTCGTTGAATTCGGACTTGATGTTATGTTATGTAATATTTAAAACATTTTTAAACAAACACGCTTAATGTCCATGTCATAATTCGTAGGCACACAATGTTTTAAAAAGTACGAAATCAGCTACACAACTTGAAAATCTCCTTTATAACTATCGTTTGAAATTGAGTGTTCGTCAACCAACCCGATTAGATAGTGGTACCTGTATCGACAACATAATCCACAACATTAGAGGCAGCACTAGCGAGGTGTTGGAATTAGCTATATCCGACCATACAGCTCAAATCACAAGATGTCCTGTTAAAAAAACATGTACCATTACACATTGGTATACTTTTAAACGTGATTTTTGTCAAGAAAATATGCTTAAATTTAGGAATGCTCTTCAAAGCCTTAGTTTTAGTAATGTTTACAATTGTACAGACCCAGATAATGCATTTCGTGAATTTAACAGCTTGTTTAAATTGTTCTACGATCTTTGCTTCCCCATTATTAGAATTAAAAATGAATGCTCCAAAACTCCAAAATGGATAACGAAAGGTATTAAACTATGTTGTAAACGTAAACGTGAAATGCTATGGCAGTTAAGACGCCAACCAAACAAAACGAATAAAAACATTTATAACTCTTACTCTAAACATCTAAAATTAATTATCAAACTAACTCAAAAGACACAAAACAGCTACTACATCAATAATGCTGACAACAAGGTTAAAGCAACTTGGAAAGTCATAAACTCAACTAAAACTAATTACCCAAAAGAAAATCCTTATAAAATACTTACAGATAATAATGAATATATCACAGAACCAAATAGAATAGCCGAATCTTTTAATGACTATTTCATTGACCAAATTCAACCAATTAACAAACATAACCACAACACCGATTACACATCTTCATTAATTAATTCCAATCCTAATTCAATATTCTTAGCACCAACTGTTCCTCATGATATGCATAAAATTATTACTGCTCTTAAAAATACCAACAGTTGTGGTTACGACGAAATTGTTACACATGTAATAAAAAACGTAGTTATAGAAATCTCTCCAGTTCTTAGCCATATTGTAAACGTGTGTATAGATAGTGGAAAATTCCCTGAAGACTTAAAATTATCTGTTATAAAACCTCTTCACAAAAAAGAAAATCCACAAAATATGAAAAATTATAGACCTATTGCTCTCGTACCAGTATTTTCCAAAATAATTGAAAAAGTGATATATAACAGTCTTTATTCATTCCTAGAAAAAAACAATCTTCTAACTAAAGAACAGTATGGTTTCAGAAAGCACAAAAATATTAATATGGCCATCTATGAACTTATAAATAAAATTATCACAAACATGGACAGCAAAATTCCGGTCTCAGCGTTATTCATGGATATGACGAAGGCGTTCGATCTTGTGGATCACAGAATCCTACTTATTAAATTAAATAAGCTTGGAATTAGGGGTAATGTCCTAGAGTTAATTAAGTCGTACCTAGTCGATAGAAAACAAATGACTAAAATAGCAAAAGTATGCCCAAGAACAAAAACAGAAAAAACCTACCTGTCAAAACAAAGGTTTATAAATTTCGGCGTGCCCCAGGGCAGTGTACTAGGTCCATTGTTATTCTTATGCTATATAAATGATATACCCCTAACTATAGAACAACCCATGACTCTATTTGCTGATGACTGTACCACAATATTCATAGGAAAAAACTCAGAACAATATGGAAATGATATAAATAATAGTTTAACTTTAATTATGAAATGGTTAACCGAGAACAACCTAAAGATTAATTTCGGAAAAACACATGTCATGCATTTTAACCAGCGCACGACTTCTATAAATCCAACTGTTAAATACGAACATAACAATATTGTTAAAATTGACAACACAAAATTTCTAGGGCTTTGGTTAGATCAACATATGACATGGAAAACACACATTGAGCATTTAATAAAAAAACTTAACCAATATTGCTATGCCCTACACAATTTAAATAAAGTCGCGAATCGCAGCACCGTTCTTACCGCATACCACGCATACGTCTCCACAACACT
The DNA here is from genome assembly GCA_963082945.1 of Cerastis leucographa. Taxonomy (NCBI): domain Eukaryota; kingdom Metazoa; phylum Arthropoda; class Insecta; order Lepidoptera; family Noctuidae; genus Cerastis; species Cerastis leucographa. Next base: position 17,891,741 of record OY720361.1, on the reverse strand, counting down.
GCGTTATGGAGTAATATTCTGGGGTAATTCTACGGAAAGGGAGGCTGTCTTTAAAGCCCAAAAAAAATGCGTTCGGGCAGTATGCATGATCCAAAACACTGACAGTTGCAAACCATTTTTTATTAATCTAAAATTATTAACAGTCCCATCCCTTTACATTTATGAAGTTGCCATATTTATCAAAAATAACCCTAACCAATTCGAAACCGTATCATCTAAACGCCACCAAGGTGCACTTAAGTCTAAATCCCATCAAACCGCCCTTTACTCAAAAAGTTTCCTAGGAATGGCACCAAAAATTTTTAACAAACTTCCTAAGTCAATAAAAACAACAAAAGACTGCAATACATTTAAAAAAACCCTCCATAAATTCTTAATTCAAAAAGCATATTATTCTATAAATGAATACCTGGAAGAAAAATGAAAACTGTTTTATTTTAAACTTGTATTTTTAATAGATAATTTTATTCCCTGATTATTAGCTTTAGTTCGTAAGATTGTTACTACTTTTATTGTTTACTTATTTTGTATTGTTTTTAATTTGTTTTTGTTTATTGTATATTTTATTAAAGATTTAATATTAGGTAATTAGCTGCAATATCAGTAGTTTCTATAGTCAAAAAACTACAACCTACATTAGTTAATGTGTAAACATTAATTGTAATTTTGTACGCCTTGCATGGCAGCACATAGTGAGACAACTTTTTTTGATAACACCATGTACATACTTTTACCTATGTGTCACAAATAAACATATTTGAATTTGAATTTGAATTTGAATCTTTTGTCTACATTAGCCCAGGGTCGCGCACAATTATAAACCGATTATTTCAACGGATGTGTGGCTCCGTAGCTCTCTGGCTCCTAAACAATGCAAGTGAGCTCTCTGACTTATTCGAGTATGTTTGTTTGTGTTATATAATGTGTTTAAAGTCCCAGTTCTCACGGTGTGGGGACAAGACAAGTGTAAATAGCTTTATTGTGTGCGTTTAAGGTCGGAATTTGGAGCGGTTTGAGGATTTATGTGGAATTGTTGTTGCTGTTTTAAATAACGTTGTTCAGCAAAAAGAACTATGAAAACCACCATGTAGTCATGAAGATGATTCTAAAAATCAAAGGCCGTGTTTTTTAAAACGGATAAGCGAAAGCATTGGTATTTCCATTTTGCACGTGTTTGAAGTTCAAGTCCTCGAACATACAATGACCAGATCTTAATTTCCAACGCAATGCTCTTCTGTAAAACTTGTCTTTCTAGTCAATTACTTGGCGTAGAGTTAATAAGTAGGCAATTACTTATCTCAACACAAGCATATGGTCGGATGAAAAAAAAAAACTCTCGAAAATCTATTGGATGCGAGAAGAGGACCGGGCGATATGCTTGGGGAAGGCCTATGTCCAGCTAAAGCGGCTAGTCGGGAAGCGACTCCCGTGTATTGCCAGTGCGGCTACAACGAAGACACGGCCCTTCACACCCTCGAGCATTATATTGCTTGAGTGGTCCAGCGCCGTACGCTCGCAGCAGCAATATGGGTAGACCTCTCGACAGCAGGGGGGCATGGGAGGCAGAAGCATCCTTCTGCGACAATTTCAAATTGCTGAAAGAGGCGGCGGACCGCGTCAGGGAGAAAAACGCCCTCGCTGACGTGATTCATCGCAGGAGGACAGGGAGGTGGAGGAGGCGCCATGGCGACCTGATGCCGCCCTAGGAGGTGCCAGCGGGCAATAGAACTGGGAATATACTTTAGGCATTTTTCACCGCAAAAAAAGGCTGTGAATGTCTTTCGACTGATATGATGATGATGTTAATGATGAGTGGAGATAAAAGAGTGTCCATTGAATTGCTTGTCCTTTCTTCTCTATTTTATCTCCTCTTGTATTTGTGCGTGTGAAACAGCGTGCACCGCGTTCAACCCCGCGTGTGTTGCGGCGGTGTCATCTGCGGGCAACGCTGCATTTCAAGCAAACGCGCGTAAAAACGCTTCTCCGTAAACGCTCTCATACATCGCCATTATGTTTGAACTAGCTGTCCCGCGCAACTTCGTCTGCGTCACATTTTCCCCTTTTTCGCAAAAAATTTCAATGCTGCTCCGCTCCTATTGGTCATAGCGTGATTATAAATAGCCTATGTCCTTCCCCAGGTTGAAATCTATCTTCTTGCCAAATTTCATTAAGATCCGATCAGCCGTTTAGTCGTGAAAAGGTAACAAACAAACAAACATACAAACAAACAAACAGAGTGACATTCGCATTTATAATATTAGTATGGATTATAGTATGGATATGGATTGAAAGCGAGCCGTGCCGCACGACGCGACGCGTCTCCGTAAATGATCCATTAAGTATAGGCCAGATGAGATAGCTCTGTATTTTTATGAAGTAAAAATTCACATGAATTAGGCAACATAAACACAATCTAAAAAACTCAGTAGTCATCTTCCTGTACTAAATTATATGAAAACAATACAAAATTAGGTTGTGTCCTTCATTTTGGACGATTTTCTCTTTGTGTACCGATCGTGTGTGATATCATACTATTGTTTTTAGAGGTCGTAGGCTCGTTCAGGGCAATTTTATGGTGTTTTTGGCATGTATTTGAAGTTTGAACAAACAATGCGTAAGGTTTTGTAGTAGTTAAATAAGGCATTGCCATCGTGTACGATTGTGTAAATTCAAGAATTAATTAGATAGTTCGTTTTGTCAGTCATATCAACCTGGAACAATCCATACAAAACGAAAAAATCATTAAATATTTGTATGAATAAATCCTATCATTTCTACCTACGTCTACAAATCCTCTGCTTAACCCGTCTGGGATATGGCCTTGATGTTTTGCTATATTAACTTGTAAAATATTCAAAAATGCTAGAGCTCTTAATAATTGGATGGATGACGGTCACTTGCAATCCGCATCTGCCTACCCCTTCCTAACTATGTTGGGGACACGTTCCAGTCAAACAGGATCCAGCTGAATACCTATTTTTTAAATGGAGCGACTGCTATCTGACCTCCACAACTCAGTTAGTACTGGGTAATACCTGTTGGTAAGACTGGTTGTCAGGATCTATAAGACAGCCAGGACCAGAGACAGTGTTTTATGCATGAAATGTCACTTGCGTTAATATCAAAATATCGAACTTAAAAAAAAAACTGTTAATCTAGTTCAAAGCCGGATCTCGGCCATAGGTTAATATTTAGGATTTATTGGTATCATTAAATATTTTTTTAACTATGTGAATGACTCACAACAATGTATCTGCAGATTCTCAAGACAGACAGACAAATTACACAAATCATATTTACATTAATACAATTACGTCCAGTTTTTCACAATAACGTGTCGACGCGGAAACAGATGGACAAAAAACGATGAAACAATCCACGCGTAGTTAACGTAGCGTGATATTGACTGATTTTTATGAGATAATGCTTATGAGTAGGTAATGCATTATTTATTACGAAGGTCTTTTGTTCTAGTTTTGTTTTATCATTGTACTTTTAATTACATAATATTATTCGCATGTTACGTTGAGTCCTTCCGTATGATATAGATAACGTATTATCATTTTCTAGATCCCTATTACAAAAATGTGGGTGTATACTACACCTCCGTTTCGATCTTTACCCTTCGGGGGTTGGATGAAGAATTGTTTTGGGAATAATAGAAAACAGAGCAGCTACATTGTTGTAAGATTTTCGATAGATGTAGAAGAAGCAAGTCCTGCAGAATAGGTACTAAATATATCTATTTTTTGTTCCAGGTCCTATTTGTCTACGTTGTAACCTGCCTCCAATATACCTCAGCAGAAGAAACAGTCTTATCAGAAGTTTTATCACCCATTAAAACTGAAAGCACTGAAGACACACTTAAACGTCAGAGCAGGAGCTACTATGACTACCGGTATGGAGCACCCAGACCTATATACGATAGACTAGAATACGCAAGACAAGAATACGACAGACCACGATGTGGTCGGTGCGATGATCGCAGAGATGACAGAGATGACCGCGACGATGACTACGACAGACGTGACAGATACGACGACGACAGACGCGGACACAAACCAACATCAGGCAACAGATATGACAACAAAAAGAACTACGACAGTGACGAAGATAGGTACTCAGACAGAAAGAACGGCCAAAAGAATGGGACGGACGAAGAGAATGGTGACAACAAGAGTTCGTACGACGATAAAGATAGCAGACCTAGCGGAGGAAGCCGAAGAGGAAGTGACAGAGACCGTGATAGGGATCGGGGCCGAGACAGAGACCGCGATAGAAAACGAGGAGGCGACCGTTACGATGACAGGGATAGATACAGACCAGACTATTACGATAGATTCCTGAGAGAACGCGATCCCTATAGAGAAAGAGATTACTATGACGATTATAGAGGAAGAAGGCCGTCGTATGATAGATATTACCCTAGCTATGATGATGGCTTGAGCAGATATGATGGGTATGCTGGAGTAAGGAGGCCAGCTTATGATGGATATGATGATGGCTATGGTGGATACGGACCGAGTGCTGGCAGGGGACCGCATGATAGGTGAGTGCCATTTTATATTAATTGTATAGAGTCATTACTGAGCAGGTAGATAGGAAGGACGTCAGATATTGCTCCTCATAAAACTAGAGTAAATCCTCCTAAACATGTCTATTAAAGATCTGCGTGAGCAAATGGTTCGTTAAACAGTTTGACTAAAACAAAGATAAGTAACCTAACTAATGAAAAAAAATAAGACAAGTAGAATATCGGAATCATTTTTACACGTCATTTAAAACACACAACCTTCATACAGTCGGTACGGTTGAGGATTACTGCAAGGAATATTTTCAGGACGCAGTTGATAATTAATATAAAGGGTGACTGGTGATAACAAACAATTTTCCCAAAGAAACATTATTTTATATACTCATTTTATCACTATAACAAAACAGCCGTAAGAATTTGCGCGCGCACAAAGAATTAGCATGTTTGTTTGCATGAGTATAATCACGTGTTTAAATATCGGTCACTAATTACCAGTCACTCTATATGACTGTCGCTAGTTACAGGTAAAATGCCTGATTGTTAGGTACATAGATGGTGAGGTAGCTATCCCATAACTAGCAACCAACAGCTCAGCCTCTGTGCCAATCGAGCCATTGAAAATTACATTATTATGTGACACATCAGTAGAACTAGACCATAAAACTAACGATTGCAAAGTTCGTTCACACATAACTAACAATAAAATGTCCACTACGCTGAAATAATGTCGAACACATCAATACGACATGACGCTTTCACCTAAAATTCAAAATGGCAATACAAATTATGGAATGTAACGGAAAAATGGCGGGTCATTTTCTCGTCATGTGGGCCGCCATTGTTGTTTTATTGAACTTCATGTGATTATAGATTTGAGCTTGTTAAATTGTTTGTTGGGACTTTGAACCTTTTGTTATTGTATAGATAGACCCTTTTCGAAATTTGAGCTAATTTAATTTCACGGTTGTCGCTACTAGAAACTCTAAATATTTGGTTTATACCATTGTTAAAACCTTTTTGGCATGGACTTCCAAGTATGTATTGTAACGTTACCGAGTTATCCGCAAACATTTCATTCTCACGAATTCTATTCTCATTACTTACTACAATAACCCACAAACGTAGTACCGTAAAGTCTTTGACTAGATAATCTCGAGATTCCTCTAATTCCGTACAATTATCCAATTTGCAGACAATCAGATGCTTCACGTATTTGGATTAACAGTATACGGGTACTGTTAGTTTAGTAATTAAGACGTTCTTGTTGATGGAATAAGAATGGCGCACTCGAAGCAATTGTTATAGTCATCAAAAAGTGGAGATATTTAGAAATCCATTATTACGTTTTACAGAAAAGGAGTAATTAACGAGGTGACAGTGAAAGGTGGTTTCCAAAGCCCCCTTATCAAACTTCAGCAAAATTTAGCAGTTTAGTTCAACCTGTACTATGTCTTATTTAGGTAAAGGTACGAGATACTTCTCCAAATGACTATGTCCTCTATTTAAACTTTTATGGAATTTTGAATATCACTTAATTTGGATATTAGGTAGTCAGTTTTTTACCACTACGGGTTTTGATCTATTATTTTCATTTGAAGGGTATTTCGTGATCCCAATGGAAATACTGTCTGCCATAGTTTATATTAGCATCCTGCAACGTGTTTTTCAAAGGTGATAAAGATCTCGATGTTTATCTGAATGAACATGCGCGCAGACTGCTGCGGTGCATTGTCTTGTCAACCACGGCTTGATATTTTAAAATGCATAAAGGGGTGCTTATAGGCCCGTGCACGTTCGCCGTCTGACCGAATGAACAATATTCATATCGTTTTTTTATTGTTTTGCGTTTAGATGTTGCTGAGTTTGTGCGATTGTTTTTTAGATTTATTTCGTTCCAATCCCAAAAACTAATACGACTGGTATTTCTTTCAACAAATTTTTATTTGCTATTCCGGACGGATACCACTCTTTAAATAATTAAATTTAATGTGCGAACGAATACACAACTTGAATTTGGTACAGTCGGCTCCGACAAACCTTACCAAATATTCTTTTTCTAATATTTTTATTTGATCGCAATATAATGCTATCAAAATTTTTTCAATCCACGGACATCTGGGAAATGACGAAGTTCACACTCGCATAATCTTCATATTCACTCGCATAGTCTTAATTAATATTTAAAAATTTAGCAGGTAACCCAGGAATATTTTGTTTCAAAATTTAAAAAAAAAGAATGTTTCTTCTTTCATATTGTTTAGTTAATGCTACATCCCGTATTAAAATAATAATATTTTTTTTAAAATATGGCTAAATTCCTGTTGGTAAGTTTCCCATTTCGCCAACGAATTTCAACAGAAAGTACGAGGAGAGCAGGATCTAAAAGATGTTGGTGCTAAAATAGTCTTATTAGTTTTACCCTTCTAAAAGTACTAGGCCTGCATGTATTCAATGAGGTATTTAATCTAACAGAAAATCTGGGTAGGACCTACTTATGATGTAAATAATACCTGGGTACCTATAATTATTATTCTAAGATTTATGTTTAATCTAAGCTAATAAAATTATAACTGCACTATTGTATTAGGTATGACTGTGATGATAATGTTACATGTGTTTTCAAATAAACAAATTTAATGATCAAAGCATACATTTACGGTGGCTGTTTTGTTACAATTTCTGACGATACTCAATATGTATGAAAAGGACACGGGCGAGACTACATGTATTTTGGGACCCACTCTTAGAGGTAGCGTTCACTATAGCAACTTATACATAGTTATAAAACGACTAAAGACTATCAGAAAAGTAAATGGAAAGTAAGACTGAAAAGTTGGGAGAAAAGAGATATACGTCTATTTACAAGATAACCTAAAAATCTTACGACTAAGGTTTTTAACAGTGGAATGTCTCCGTAATTAAGATTAATCAAAATATAATAATACATAAGACGACTCATAAAGGAAGATTCGAACTACTGTATTTCCCTCGCAGTTTTAGTTCTGACTTTACGTGTTTTGCTTCTTGTCATAAGCCAAAACCAGAATTTTTACTTCATTGCCTGTACCTAATTGATGAATCATGAAACTGCTAGACTGCAGCTAGAGACTAAACTGATTACCAACCCTGTAATTAGTTCAATCACTATTAAAACTATGTCGTTACGATTTTGATCTATAAGCGAATTATAGTCAAGTAAAACGATTCTTATTACGCTGAGACAAAATAATATTATTTTACATAAATTATAACAGCCAGAGCTGACTATCTATGTACAGCTATTGAAAAGCAGGGTTTGTTGAATAAAAAAAGTATGAGTAATAAATCTTATTTTTTGGTATTTTTACATAGTTTTTATTTTATGCAACACAGACGTTACGATGGCCAAGTTGCTGTCGGGTTTCATTTTCAGGGTCGCAGTCGTCTCCTGTTATCTGGAATTAATTAATTATGTTAAAATAAATAAATTCACCTATAATGTAATAAACATAAAGAGTTCCATAAGTAACAAAAGAAAAACAGAAATGTCTAAAGATAATATAGAGGTCGAAGACCTCTGATACCTGTGGAGGGGTATATAAATATTAGGTATAAATATTTCATGACAAAATGCGACAGCCACCCATCTTCTATTTTGATGACTGAAAGATCTCAGTAAAATACACTACTGCTACCTCGGCCAGTCTTTTACTGCATACTGTTTTAGTCCGATAAAGTATAGGGCAACAGTAAGAATGAGCCTAATATAAGATTACAACAGTATGAATTTATACATATAAAAGCTAAACGAATCTCAGTTTGTTGTTCAGATAGATATCTTAAATAAGTTCTTAACTTATGATATAAATACATGTTTTTTTACAAATATACTTACATCACGTGGATACACCCATCTCTGAACTTTTTCAAAGCCCTGAGCACCTCCATCAAAGAGACGACACCTTTGTAAGAGCGTAAGTCGTAAGAGAAGAAGAAATTAACGCAACGCATGTTTGTGGTTAAAATCAAAGTCCAAATCAAAAACAACTCATTGTCCAATATCCAGAGAAGAATGCGGTAGGTAGTCTATGACAGGGTGCATTATCTTCAGTTCAAGATGTAAAGGCCAAGTCGTCGAGAATCTACAAAATCGCAATGATAAACATAAAATCCCAGACAAAAATACAAACATAACGATGGACTAGATCATCACAGATCTGACAATGACAGTAGTGACGGGACTCAATCGATCATCATTGATACCGTTCCTTTATAAGAAATACTATAAAATCGCCATTGTTCCATTTTTATTAAATGCTTTTGCATTGTTAATTGGCGTTTTAATATCAGGTTTGCATGTTATTTTTTATGAATTTTTGACATAATAGAATGTATAAAAACTAAGAGAAAGAGCCATTTGTAGTAAGAAAACCCTTGTGCAAAAACACATGTCATAAGATTGGAACGTAATTGGAAAAAAGTTGCGTTTTGTAATTGCACGATTACTTAATTTTAGTAAATTGAAAATATTTATAACTTTTGATTCCCGAGTCCTAAAAATTCAATATTTTAAAAATAAATATCTCATAAAACTGTAGTTATAATTATTTTATATTTACACTGGAACGGAGTTTAGTTAATTTTTAGATTCTTTGGGTCCATTTTCGCCAGCCTCCTTTGTTTAGTGGTCGAAATGGGAAAGTACACGGTAGTCACGGTCGGGTAGCATACGGGATGTAGCACTAACTAAACAATATGACAGAAGAAACATTCTCTTTTTTTTTATTTTGAAACAAAATATTCCTGGGTTACCTGCTAAATTTTTAACAGATTTCGAACTAGCTGCAATGTACCATTTCATCACTATTTCAACTATTTCAATTTCTGTTTTTTCCGTCAGATGGGGTACTATTTTAATTAAGTACCTACTCCAAAAGTGTATTGAAAAAAAGCAAAACAGTTGACAGATTTTCAGCTAAACCATTTTAACTGAGTGTACCTTATTTCTTTGAACTGTGTTTGGTATTAGTTTAAGGGTATCATTTAAGCTATCACCAATTTAATTAGTTTTGTGTTTCTTAAATAATAGGGTTTGTCCTCAAAATAGTAGATCTGTCACCTAAATGGAATCATCAAATAATATCAAAACGCTTACCTAAATATTAATTAAGAATTACTTGGAAATAATATCAATCATCAAGTAATTTTATTAGGTTTCAAAATAATAGAAGTGTCACGAAAATTGAATCATCAAACAATGTAAAAATGTTTACATAAAACTCCAAACCACAGGTCCAAACTAAGGCGTAGTCGACGGAGCCCCGCTACGCGGGGCTCCTATTTCTCTCTGCAGGGTTTAAAGTAACCTAACACGAAGGGGGTGTCGGGGTCTTAGTTCGCTCGCTCCGCTCGCTCACTAGACCCCGCCATCCCCTTCGAACCTAACCTGTCCGAGTTGAAATAAGGAACTGATCTATTTATTTGGTGACAGATCTACCATTCTGAGCACAGAGCTATTATTTAAGTAACAAAACTGTTATTATAAGAACGATGTTTATATTCATGTAATGCAATATAATTTTATTGGTTATCGATCTCTTATTTTACACATATATTAACATTAATTTGATAATTCATACCTGGGAACAATTTTTGTTTATCTGAGAACGAAAATATTTCGTGGCGATAGATCTATTTATTAGGTGATACAACTTGATGACAAATATAAATTTTGGTGATAGAAAATATAGTTCCCTTAGTTTAACAATGGCATCCGTTCGGAATAGTTAATAAATATGATTTGAAACAAATAATTAGTGGTATTAAAGTCAATTATCATTTCCAGAATATTATCTCTCTTTCCCACTTTTTCCGATTTAAAAGGATAAATTCCAGTTGCCCAGTGTGCGAATACTCTTCATTTACAAAACGGTATTTGTCTGCCACCATTTTGTTTTTCCGTTGTTCACGGGTCGACGCCGGCTGGTTACTGACCGTTTATTTTCATTCTATTCGAATTTTTAAACTGAGGACGAAGCACCTATAAATAATTTTTGTTTTTATTAATTTTCAAGTGGTTTGTGATTTTTGGTCTACAAATAGAGCACAATGTGTACATACCTCTCTGAATTTCAAATTCGGAATACTTATTTAACTTTACTGCAACTGTGAAGGAAAACCAAAGACACAGTAGTTGCCATGATCTACGAATCCGACACACCCACACCAAGGATCTCGACCATATACGAGGCATTATGCGTTTTTCTGAAGTGTGGACCGCTCTGTACAAACATGATGTCTCTAACAGCTTCTTGGGTCCGTCTGATCATTTTGCTAACTTGAGCACGTTTTCTTTTCACTCAGCCCAGTATTATAAGCCTTTTCAGACAATGAACAGGAATATCATAATTATCAGGTACGCAATAAAGAATTGAGAATTGAGGCTGCAGTACATAACTCGGAGTTTGTTCCATATACAGGATGGAAACTTTCAGCGAGGCAATAAGAGTAACTTTACAGTTACTAAAACTGTAGGTAAAGTTGAATCTGTGAACAAGCATCAAAATTTCACGAAAAATTATGGATTTAAATCTCCTACGACCACTTTCGCGTATCAACAACGGTTAAGGTAGTTCTCCTTACTGCCCCGCTGAGAGTTTCGACTCTGAACACGCGTTCCCATCCCCCAGGCATCAACTTCTGCAATAAAGTTCGATTCTTTGTTAGTTTCAGACCCTGGGATGAGACATACCGCGGGCAGGCAGGATGGGACGCGGGTGGTAGGGGCTACTATTTCGCGTCTGGCAGACCCGAGGCTGCCCCTGCCGCGGGCTGGGGAAGACCTGAGTATTCCAGGTAATGGACGGGAATTCGGTCAACAGATTCCACTTTACAATTACTTTCATATTTTTCCAATGGTCTTTTTATTTTTACTTTTACTCTGATACTGACCTGTTTTTATTAAAAATTTAAATTAATGTAAAAAATATAATAATAAATTATAAAAAAATATAATATATAAATATACACTAAAAAGTCTGACATCCAGTCTTACCAAGGGGTATCGTATTAACCAGTTACTGGGTTGTGGAGGTCAGATAGGCAGTCGCTTCATGTAAAATACTGGTACTCAGCTGCATCCGGTTAGACTGGAAGCCGACCCCAAGATAGTTTGGGAAAAGGCTAGGCAGATGATAACTGATCTGTTTTTATTATGGTGACCTTTTCCCATATGTTCTTTAGCAATGATTGAAGTTTCGCTTCCGTTAACTTTAAGTACTTTTACTTAAGTATATTTGTTAAAACAACATCTATTTATCATCATTAATTGATCACCATTAAACTCTCATTTATGAGAAAATAATGAAGACATGATGAATTAAAACATTGGCATTGCTTTATTTTAACTCGTGCAATATTAACTAGCAATATTGTTTCCTACTTTTCAGACCTCAAGATACGAGCTACCAGAGTGTTAGCTACTCCGGTTATGGTGGAACCTACCGCGATCCTTATGCCCAAGGCGGCGGTGGCTATGGCCAAGGAGCGGGAGCTGGCTACGGCCAAGGAGCTAGCTACGCCCAAGCTGGGTATAGCCAAGGAGCTAGTTACGGCCAAGGTGGTTCTGGCTATGGCCAGTCCGGGTACGGTCAAGGAGCGGCAGCAGCCGCTTATGGACAAAGTTTTGCTGGATATGGACAAAGTGGTAGTGGACAGGGAAGCGGATGGCATAGTGTGGGGGAGAGGAGGCCTTATAGAGATGAGAGGTGAGGAGGACCTTTTGATCTTTTCGAAATATATTGAAAAAACACTGTCCGATCCGAACGAGACATATAGTTATCCCAGTGGCATTACAAAACAAAAAAAAGAAGCAACAACCCACAGTTTGTTTTTGATGTCAATATCTGAGAAGCGACCTGAGTGTCGCCGCTACCGCCTGGTGCTGCCATGGTAGTTTCCTCATTTTAGTAAATTTATATCGGGGTAATTTTTTATTATACTTGTTATTTTAAAAGCATTACAATAAATAGAATCTAATCCCGATACCTAATTATACCCTCACGGATCGAACAGGTTTTTTTTTTAACATATTGTGTAACTGTAAAAATAAAATAAAAACCATTGGAAAACCATTACTTCGTCATTATGCACATCATCTGCCTAGGATTGTCCCACCTTTGCGGGGGTCGGCTTCCAGTCAAACCAGATGCAGATGAATACCAGCATTTTACATGGGGCGACTACATTTGTGTCACATACTGGGTAAGACCCTTTTGTAAGTCTCCTTGACAGATATTCGGGCTTCTGACGACCCGTAACGACTGCCAAAGATCTACATGACAGTCAGTCACTTCCCCGCCCTAGGAAACACGTTGGTATATATATAATGGATGACTACCCATCTAAAAACCGATATGCTGGCTAGCATAGCGTACGGCTGTTCAATGTCTCCCCATTGTTTTTTTTTTTTGACTTAACTACCAAAGTTGCAGAACAGTTATTGGATGATCATTTAAAAAGTTAAATTACCTAGTTCTAGCTGAAATATTTTTATGGTCCACCTTTGCCAGGGATCCGTCAAATATTCTTTAATATTTGTAATTCTTCTCTTTTCCAGTGGCGTAAAGAAACTGGATAGCCGGGACAACTACAACCAAGACTCAAAACGTAGTCAGAACAGCTACGAACAATCCAGCCGCCAGCCAGCCAATTATGGCCAAACAGACAACTACGGCCAAAACGGCTATCAGCAAGGATACAGCCAGAGCAGTAGCACCACTCCAGGAACCAGCTATCTGTTCCAGAGGGAAGATGAACTGGTCACTGTTAAAGTTAATGAGACCACCAAGAAGCCATCTTAGATTTTTTGTGTTCTTTTTTTAAATATATCATGGTTGACTTAATTTTTAAAGCCAGTTGGTAACTAAAGAATCTTGTGTCAATTATTAAATTCTCTTTTGGTTATCATCTGACTTTTAAAAGACATCAATTCTTGAAGTTTCGATTCTTAAAAATCGATAATTTTGTAGTCGGTAAAAATGCTACAATTAAGCGGGACTAATTTAACTTAAAACTCGATAAATTACCTATCGAAACAAATAGATTAAAATAGGTGTACATCATGCTAAACGTATCCACATAACCTGACCTCGCTTTGGATGAGCTTCCCTTACAATGAGAGATCAGCGTTTACAAGTTTTTCATAGTTTTATTGGTCGTCGTGCATACATCACTAAAATGCGTTTTAATGTTTCTTTTAGATTGATCTCCGAGCTCTGTAGCTTTGTCGTGGTTTATGTGGTCCATCTAAAGTTGTATGGGGCAGGAGCAAAAGACTTTGACATCACATCCGACCGCACAGACCTTGAGCTGAACTAGCGAAGCAGTTTCAATAAAAGTCTAGGCCAGTTTATACTGTGTTAGTTAGTTAGTATATCTGAATTTGCGGCCTAAGTAACCACTGCACTGGATACTTAGGCCGCAAATTCACAGATGCGTTTCTTGCATCATGCAACGGGGCGTTTAATAGAACTGCCTATGGAAACGTTCCTCTGTATGTGCGACCTTAGGCCCGTTGTCATGAATCCACGATGCCCTCCAGTTAAGTCAGCCATGAAACCTCAGACAAACCTACACAGTGATGTGTCATTAGCGTCTTGTGTCGGGTTGTCGCCTCTGACACTGCCCCACGGCCTGACACAGCTCTAGCGTAAGCGTGTTCCCACAGTTAGAGATAAAGGTATTTAATTATTGATAGTATGTGAAGTAATAAAGTAATTTTATTATGGGCTTTGTTTTATTTTTTCTGAAGGTAAAAGCTGCTCTGTCTACGTTCACCCTCATCATAAAGTCTATCGCAGTCGCTCGACAATTATGCCTATCCCAAACTGTCCACCCGTTCGGTCCTCTGCTTTCCACATCCATCAGTCTGCCCCAACAACCTTTTTAAGGTTATCAATCTATATAACCGGCGGCGTCCCACATTATGTCGAGGTCTCCATCCCATGGGACACATCGTCAGACTACATGGCCAGCCTACAGTCACTTCAGCTTGCTAACCCTGCAAGCTATGTCGGTGACTTGTATTATTTTTCGGGTAATCTGTCTTTTCGGTTCTTAGCCTTTGAAGAACCCCGAGCATAGTGTATTTTGCGTGGAACTTTAGGACTGTAAGCAGCAGAATTAAAATTGCTTAATTGCTTTTGATAGAGTTCAAAACATCTTTTCTCTATGGCAGATGATATTTTAGTAACGCTAAATATTGATGTGAATGTATGGTAGTATGAAGCGGTATGGTATGGTGAACTTATGGTATGCTCGTAGTTTACTAGATTTATATGATAGTATCTAGAGCGCAATTGATCAATAAACGATGACGTTTGATTAATCTTTCGTCATTCACCTTTGTTTGAAGACACTTCCATTAAAAAATCGTAGTTTGATGTTCTTTCAATCTCATTTCTTTTTGTTTTGTTACTTTGTTACCTATAATTAGTTCACGAGTTCATTAACTAACTGCAGCAGTCTGTTCGATCGCACATCCAGCACTGTTGACTAGATAATGCTTATTTTCTAGGGATGTAAGTACTTGTATGTATCTCGAAATATCCGAAGCTACAACGATTGTGAGTTACCTTTACCTCCTTACAGGCACGTTTCCGTGCCAAAGATTAATACACAATGACACATAACACAAATCTTGTGTCATCTAGCTCAGTTCTGTTTCTACCTGAAATCGAACCCTGAACCTACTCCTACTAACAAATACTCGATCACTGCGCCGCATTTCATTGCTTAAAACCAACCGCCATTGTTGAAGGCTTCGAAGAAGATTTAAATAATTTATTTGCCTTACCTTTTTTTATTGTACCGTATAACTACCCAAAATAAAATATTGCAGAAACGACTGCTAACGCCATCTGTTAAGGAATGGAAAAACTATTTGGTTCGACAACGACAGCTATGGCGAAACTGGGTACATAGATCAGGTTCAGCTATTGCCTAACAGATGGCGCTTTACTTAATGTCGCTGAACACAAAACATAAAGTGGGTTAAAAACAGCACAAGTTGTGCGATTTGAAATAAACCTTTTTCTTTATTAAAAAAAAAAAATGAAACCATTTTATCATTAGGAATTCGAGCGCCAAAAGATTAATGTGGCAATCACTAATATAAGCAGTAGTTACACGATATGTTACGGATAGGCTCTCAGAATTCTGAAAATGTGACAACCAGTCTCACCAAGGGGTACCCTATTAACCAGTAAATGGGTCGTTTTGGTCAGATAGGCAATCGCTCCATATATTTATACCTTTTAAAAGTCATCTGCATCCTGTAAAACAGGACAGGGTAACCTATAGTTGGGGAAAGGCTGGCCAGATGAAGATAATTTCTTTAATTTTTTTACATAAATTTTTGCTGCACGAAGCGATTTATCAAAATATATTATTACCTTATATAGTAAGAATGTGAATTACCTACTTATTGATTGGAGCAATTAACTCATGATATGATAAAAGTATTATTTTTGATATCAGATAAGCGATTGTCGATCGTCCACTTCGCATCGGATTCTTGTAAGGAAATAGTCTTACTTTATTCAATTATTTTTGCAAATAATAAATCCTTGTAACGGAAAAAAATAAGTGTCATTTTTTTAATGACGCTGTTTTGATAACGCGAGTGGTATTAAAAAAAAAATATTTTTGGCAACTTAATAGAGATATATATTTTTGAAACATGAACAATAAAATGCAATAATTTATTCGTTTAATATTTTCTTTTGAATAAATTATTGCATTTTTTCAAAATTACTTTAATTTAATCACTATTAACTAGCCAAATAACGTTGAAAATGATTTAAAAATTACTAATAGGTCGCGTTAATTCGGATTCGTTGCTACAATGGCGGACTCTGTGCAAGTGGCGGAACAATCCGCAGCGGAACAAAATTCTGTGCAAGGCACGCAAATACTCGTGCAAGACACGCAAGTGCACGCGCCAAACACGCAAGTAACGCAAGTGACCGTGGAAGTAACGCCAGAGATCGAGCAAGACTCCGGCGTGCAGCTGAAGAGGGACTTGCTGCAAGTTGTGGCGGATAATGAACAGGCTGTCATGTTGAAGAATATGAATGAGTGAGTATTTTTATTTAAGAAATACTAGATGAAAGAAATCATTCAATTCTTGACCGAAACTAACTTACAGCTTAAATTGACGAAAGGTGCAGGTGTGGCTACAGTACACGAATTTTAGATTACTAAGGTTGCTGGTATAGAATTTTATTAAGATAGCAATGGGCAGTAGAATCACGAGTAAAGTCCCTATGGCAATAGGAAAATTCTGCAAAGAAACAAATCTTTCAGCAATCATAAAAACTGAAACCTTTAACGTGTCACGTCTGAAATATTTTATTGATTTACCTACCTACACGTCGGCAAATCCTTGAAAATACGTTCCAAATCATATAATTATGTATTTTATCACTAAAAGACGTTTATTATCACTATATAGGTACTTACGTAAGTGATAAAGCATATAGAGTGTGTTATTTACTAGAAAAATGTTTATAGGTAACACTTATCGAGGATATCTTTCGATTGGTGTTTATTGATGGTGAATCATTGTCATTTGCACGACTTGAATATTTAATGATGTTGATATAATGTTCAATTTCAATTGATTGTTATCGTAGCTTGTTCAAGGCCTTTTGCAATTTTGTAATCGTCTGTTGGTAACAAATAATGTGTTTGTTTCATTATTCAAAGATACGTGTAAAAGAAAAAGCACGCAGATATATCAAGCTATACAAGCTGGAAAGGACACCGACGCTAAAACGGTTCCCACGTATTCAGTACAAAATCTTGTAGTTGACTTGTAGCCCTTGTAGGATCCTTGTTTGTGACTAGGAACTACCTACTGTAGGTAATTTATAAACAGATTACAACACAGATTGAATTCTGAAAAAGTATTTAGAATCATCGGTATCTTCAGAAACGTAAGCCAAAGAGGGTGTTCTCTAGGGTTCAATTCTAGGACCATTTATGTTTCCCGTGCGATCTCACGAATAAATATAACATGTTGTGAGAAGGCTCTCACAGCATGTTTGTGGCATTCAGGGTGAATGATGTATTCCATATTTAAAACTAGCTGTCCCGCGCAACTTCTTCTGCGTCACATTTTCCCCGTTTTCGCAACATTTTTCATTGCTGCTCCGCTCCTATTGGTCGTAACGTAATGATATATAGCCTATGTCCTTTCCCAAGTTGAAATCTATCTTTTTGCCAAATTTCATTAAGATCCGATCAGCCGTTTAGTCTTGAAAAGGTAACAAACAAACAGAGTGGCATTCGCATTTATAATATTAGTATGGAAGTATGGATGTCGTGTCGTACAGTCATGTAAATACTAGGAACGTAATGAGCTCTTTCAAAAATGGTTGCTCATAAAACTGCAATACAGAAACTAAGTTAGTAATTAGCTGTTCTCTTAAAACAAATGATGTTTTACCAAACAATGGGACTTTTAAGTAGGCATTTTATTTTAAAACTCATGAGTGGCATAATAAATAAATATCGGTGTCACGCCCCAGAGTAAATTCAAGAATATTATCTTCTTTTTGCCCATCTTTTGTGTATGTTCATTGTGTTTTTAAACGACATGTTGTTTTTATTCGAAATGGCCTCCGTATTCAAGAACTGTTGCATTGTTCTCTAAAATCAACAAGATTTTCAGTTTAATCTGTAAGTCATAAATTGTAGACTACCAATACTACCATTTAAGACTTACTGATTTAACTGCTGTGCGCACTAGCATTGATAGAGTGCACAGCAGCCACAGAATAGAAGAAGTACATCTACATACGTTTGGAAAAGTGCCCTTAAGTTTAGCTCTAATTGTGCCACGCTATCCCGAACATGATTCAGTGATGGTAGATGCCAAAGAAGTTTTAAAACCAGTGTAGTCTACGATTATTTATTGCTTCTGGTCGCCTTAGTTGCTCAACAAATACGAAGAATGAAGATGCGGACAAGTGTAGCACTCCTGCGCAAAACATTTTCTATTTCCAGCATACAAATCTGAACCTACCTAATTAATTAAAATCATTGCGTTTGCATAGAACTGTCATAAATTAATAACTGCTGTAGGGCTCTATTTACAAACCGTTAGTAATGCGTCCACTTCAATGAGCCGAACAGTCTTCAATTAAAACAAATTACTCACATTCACTGTGGCGACTGATTGCTATGCGCCTTTCTGTTTATCGTAATTACTCCGTTACTTCACTTACGTCATATCATACGTCAAGTCTGGCATGGATATAATCGTTTGTAGCGGTTTCCACAGGGTTTTTATTGATTCAATTGGACTGACCCCTGGCGAGCAGTGGCGTGCCTAGAAAATACGGCAAGCCCATAAGACAAACAGACTGTTCAGAAACCCTAACATCATGAAGAGTAGTAGGCTAAGGCAAGTCAATGTTTTAGGCTTGTATGAAAATACCGCCACTGTTGACCACATCTTTTGTCAGACGACCAAACTCCCTACCCAGTGGGTCCCGCTTAATGGTTTAACAGGCGGTAAGCGACACCGCGACAGGCCCAGACAGAGATGGCTGGATGAGCTGCTAACTCTTTAAAAGCCATTGGTACCTACTTGGCAGGACAGGGCTGAAACAGGTGGAAAAAGGGGAGTAAGGCCTTTGCTCAGCAGTGGGTCTAAAATATGAGCTAGTTATATCATAATTGCTGCTAAAAATATAATAATTGTATCATCCTCCTGCTATCGATCCCAATTTATTTGAGGCCGGTGCAGCATATCTTTTTCATTAGTCGGGATGTGACTTCTGAATAAAAGTACTGAAATTTCTTGCTAAATCATCGAACACACTGTCCATTCATCGCTTCTTTGGTCGCCTTCTACTCTTACTCACATTCATATTAAAGCTAAAATTGTTTAGCTATAAAATATTAACTGTAAGAGTATTTTTCACCAATTTCCTTAAATTCTTGTCGATAAGTGCCGATGTTCTGTAATGAACCGAATTTAATCTAAATTGTCTTGAGATAGTACCCGATAGCTAATGCGTTGGAAAGATTATAATTGAAGGTAATTTGCATAATCTTACTACGTGATTCAACGTTTACTAATAGGCAGTATTCAATTAATATTGCTATCGACATTATTTAGTATGTGTTACCTACTACTTGTGCATGGTGATATAAATATATGTCACCACAATTTTTTATTGCAAAAAGGGTTGCATTTGGCTGCAACTCGCCTGATGTGAAGCTATGTAATCGGGGCTTAGGGTGGAGCACGCTTAAGAGGAAGAATTTAAGCATAGCATAATCAGTTTATTATAATTTCTGCAATACTTGTGCTAAAAAGTTCAATACGTAGTCGACCCAAACGTACGGAAAAGCAGATTTTTTCGCAATTACGTAGTGTGTTGTGTCCCATGGAGAAAGGTGTACAGTATGATTGTCTATACCTGTCTATCTATATGACCAGACTATTCAGCTTTCTGATACATGCTCTATGTTCTGATGCTGCCGATATCTAAAACTACAATTTATTGAGAAGTCGTGCAACACCAGTAAAAGCAACAGTGATAACTATCAGATAAACATGATTAGGAAAGTATTCACTTCTGAATAATTCGTTCATTGAAGGCCGGTGCTGTCATTTGACATTTACAGACTGATATACCAATAGATTACTAAGATAAACACATTAATATTAATACACTAGCTTAGTTTAACATAAAAGTTACATTTACGTGGAACGTGACTACATTTCCTATTTTTTATTTAATTTTGCAACGCAAGAACATCAATAAACTGTTTGCCAATTATTTATCTAATATTCAAATAATGTATGACCTCCGACCTCCTTGGATTAATGCCATAATAAACAATGAAAAAAAAGTAAGCTACCTTCAGTCACATTTACCAATTTCTACCAACATGTCTGCGGCAGAAATAGCCTGTAAACCGTTCCAATAAGAATGACGTTTGTTTAGCTCAGCTGTGTATGGATAGTTGTTAAGATAGTGGTAGGTACTTGAATAGACGAACACTGTTTTTCTGTGTCGTACAGTGTCAACTTCTGAAATGTTTGAAATCCATGTTTTTTTTTAATGAATCATCAGTTATTTTTAATCTTGAATGTTTATGTCTATACTTGTCGATGAAAGTGATAAAATTCTCTCAAGTGGCTTTAAGAGGATCAGAATGATAGAGAAAAGTACATATGGATCACAACTGCAGTTACTTGTTATGAGATCAAGAATTTAGGATGATTCATCTTTGTTGCCACTCTGTGTCTGTCTCTCAAGTCTGTCCGTCATTTTAATGCTGTTCAAGGGGACTGTTTTCTTGCTGCTGCTAATCAATATTATTATCATTATTTATTCTTATCTTTTGCTACGCTCCTGTTCATTTTACGCTGCATTGTTTTTATATTATTCTGAACTCCTTTATCTTACACTGTTTTAACCTTTCACGGGTTTTAATTAAACTTACACTATGACTTAATCAATAATGACGAAAGATAATCCTAAATACTAGTGTAAGTTCCTTTATCTTAGTCTTGTTCTTATTCTATCGAGTAACTTCTGTTTGTTGCCTCTGACCATCTTATCAAGGTCTTTTGATTTTGGATTATCTGCTATCTTTCTAATAAGTTTGTATTCCATTTAAAACAAATTAACAAATGTTAGCTGATAGTTTAACCACTAATCCTCTTATCAGCATTTTATTGATTCATAACTGTTTTGCTTTCGTTATGGTCCCTTATTTCTTTTTCAAGGTTCTTAACCTTCTTCTTCGAGTTGAAGTCATTGTACTTTATCAAAAGTAAGACCAGTCTTCAGCCAAGTATTTATTTATCTGCCCACACATGTGTCTGCTTAGCTGGAATACACAGAACACATTGATGACACAATGCGATCTCACTTGACCGGGCCGCGGCGGTTCAGTAACGTGCCAACCTCCGCGGAGTTTCCATGTCAGTCGCCAAAACGCTGGCCGTTAGCGACTAAACTTTTTAAACTTCGAACTCGTTGAAATAAAAAATAAAGAAAATTGAGCGGGAAAAGTGACAAGTGGAAATATTGTTGTAATTTTCTGGAGTTTGAAATAATCGTGTGTGGATATTGTAATCTATGTGTTTTAGATAAGAAGTGATAATAAAATCGATAGGCACATGTTGTAAGGTGTATTGCAGGTTATTTCTCGTGTTGTGTGTGATGCACCGTGGGGTATCGAATGTTTTGGAGTAAGCAAGTTTCGGTTTGAGCAAGGTGAGTCGTGCATTTTTACGGTCATTGACTTTGAACTTTTTCAGGCATCTTTCGAGCGAGATATTATAGTGAACCGATGATAATTTTAACTATAGCCAAATGCGATTGTGATTGGTATAATGGATTTTTGCAAGGTGCTAAAAATATTTAGTTTTTTCAGTCTTTGCTTTAAATTTTAAATAATTAGAAATGTACTAGTATTATAATTTTAAAAGAAGAAAAAAGGGAATGTTGTTCATTCATCAATAATTCATTAAATCAATAATTCAAAATTACTTAGGTAATACGATCACCTTTACTAAAGTTAAATGAAGCGAAGCGATTATGGTATCTTATTTTTTGAATAGATACTTCAATCCTTCGGTATCTGAAGAATAATAATAATAGTTTTTACTGCTCCTATATCTCTTAATACTTTTTCTATATAATATATAAATAGTTTCTCTAACGCGGTGTTCATCAGCTAAAACTTCCGCATCTGTTTACTGTTTGTTTTCATTTACCGGCAATGTTATCATAATGGTGCCCATTGTTTTTTAATTATAGTTTATAAATCACATCATACCTATTATGTCAACAAGTTTTACCTAAGGAATATCCCTTTTAGTAATCAGCAGTGACTGGGTTGTGGAGGTCAGATAGGCAATAAAACCATTTTTTTTAATCGTTTCCCCAGACTATGAGAGAGAGACTTTCTCCTGTATCGTGGGTGCGTTTACAAACATTCAAACTCAAATACAAAAACAGCCAGACCCGGAACAACAATCTGTAGGTAGGCCTTACAAATATTAGTTCCGTGCGGGGATCGAACCCCCAACACGCAGCGTAGCAGTCAATTGCTTAGTCACTGCGCAAACCGTGTCTTGTAAAATACTGGTATTCAGGTGTATCCGGTTAGACTGGATGATGACCCCTACATGATTGGGGAATGGCTCGGCTGATGATGACCACCGAAGATGTCAAATAAAATATTCATACCTGGATCTCATACTTCGGAAATAATTGTTAGGTACCTTCCCACTGCTTCTCTTCCGCATGCACAATGTATTTGTGACAATAACACGGGTTTATAGGTTTTTTAGGATTGTTTTTAGGACTGCCTTCGTTGGTCTAGTGGTCACAAGCGCAACTGCAGAGCATGAGGTCATGGGTTCGATTCCCAAGACGGGCAAAGTGTTATTGGGTTTTTCCATCAGGAATTTCTCAGTAGGAATTTCCCACGTAGTCTGGATTTGTGTCCGGTTGATGGCAATAGGCTCGTCACCTATTACATGGGACTTAAACATAACTGACGAAATATTGGTGTTCTATTATGTACACTTCTGCCTAACCTTTTGGGGACTACAGGCGTGATGTTATGTAACACTAGCTTAAGCCCGCGGCGTCGCCCGCGTGGAGTTCGATAATTGTCCCACGGGAACATACTATCGGGATAAAAAATATCCTAAGTGTTAATCCAGGTTATAAGCTACCCGTGTGCCAAATTTCATCCAAATCCATTCAGTAGTTTTTGCGTGAAGGAGTAACAAACATCCATCCATCCATCCTCACAAACTTTCGCATTTATAATATTAGTCGGAAGTGGGATAGGTTTCTTTCTTTCTTTACGTATTGATCTGAAGGTGTAAGTGACGTATGGCAATGCGGTTATTCCAGCCTTCCTAATATTCATGACTATGCAGATAGTGTCATACCGTCTGACCTACATTGTTTTAAAGTCATTAGAACCGAACGTTTGAGTTTCCCTCCTCTTTAGTGCTACCTGTTGTGTTCACTAAGTAAACTAGTTAAGGTTTAGAATAAAACCACCAAATTATCAGTAAGTAGATGAATGACTTTGGGGGAACGTGCTCTCGCTACCCGGGTTAATTGTTGACTGGTTGAGACGTTACCTCAAAGCAAACGCTACGTTTATTAGAATACCACATCTCTTCCTTTTTATATGAAAATATTTATTTCAATTAAGCACATTTATTTTCCCATTCGCTAAGGTAGTTTGTATATCTGGAATACAATTGCTATACATATATGTTACCATTTAATACTATGCTAACACAGGTACACAATTTTAAAATTTAAACAATGACTGATAAATTCATTATGTTAATAGACATAATCCAGGTGCAAATATTGTAGGCATATACATTTCTTCTTTAATTTTACATAAAAATAGTTTTAAGTACTATAATTACAATATTTAGCACTTTGAAATTCAGTCATTAATTCGTTTACAGGACTAATATTTCCATTTAAAAATTAATTACATTTCAGGTAAGTACATTCAGTACCTGCAATATTTAGCATGAAAGTTACTTTATTACACTATAGTAAATTTTAATAAACGGTACGTAACTTTTATTTTACGTTTTGTGATCGATAACTTTCAATTGACAGTTTTCATTTTCATCACCCTTTTTGTACCTTCTATATATATATAGGTGTATGCTGTTCGTCATGAGTCAGTTCATCTTCATTCGAGTCAGTTCGTCTTGAAGAGTTTCGTAATACTTTATGTTTCAGCACGCTGCGGTGTAGATTAAGTTACGGAGGTATTTTATTTTGATTGTTTTCGTTCTCCACATGTAATTTTTTCTCCAATCCCAATTCTCAATGTGTAACTTTTCTTTTGATATCTGTTAAATCTGTCTTACTTTTGAATGGTTGTATCAACTTCGAGATCTGATTAAAGTTATTATCTCCACTTCACCTCTGAACGGTCTTCCATAAAACAGCTCTGATGGCGATTTTTTTTTTTCTATTTTGTTGTAGTGTACTATTATACATTTTAAGTACTTTAACAAATCATCCTTTCAGGCTGATTTTCGCATTGATGAATTCTCAATTGATTATGAATATCGCTGTTGTGCTTCTATTATTAAGTACTTAAACAAATCATCCTTTCAGGCTGATTTTCGCATTGATGTATTCTCAATTGATTAAGAATATCGCTGTTGTGCTTCTATCATTAAGTACTTTAACAAATCATCTTTTCGGGCAGATTTTCACATTGATAAATTCTCTATTTGGATTAGAATATCACTGTTGTGCCTCGCCATCTTAGCTCTTTGATGAATAAGTGCTTGTTTATTCCTTTTTCGAACAGACTGTCTCGAACTCTTGAGACTACAAATTGTCTGTCAAACTCAGATGTTATACTTCCAGGATTTTGGTTTATGATAAATTTGCTCAATACTTTTACCGTGTCCTGTATATGTAGAGAGAAAGAATAATTCAGTATTTCAATCTCTTTGTATCGACTGTAATAGTCGATAATCAAAAAAAATATCTCTACTTGGCAGTGAGTTTCTACCAGCTTCTGGAGAAAGTTCACGCCTCTTAACTATTCTTGAGGGTTTGGGCTTGAGACTAATTGCCCTGCCCATCTCTGGCACCAGGCCTTGTATATAGCCTAGCCTGCAATGTACAAATGGACAATGCTTGGGGCCTCTCAGACATGAGGAGATTCTCATACTTATTTTGTTCTCATTTGTAGAAGAGTTTATTTGTTCTTAACAGCCTTCAATGTCTACATGGACAATGCTTGGGGCCACTCAGACATGAGGAGATTCTAATACTACTTATTTTGTTCTCATTAGTAGAAGAGTTTGTTTATTCTTAATAAGACAGTTTCTTGAGTTTCATTTAACTTAATTTCATATTTAATTTTATGAATTTAATGTTGCTCAAGTTCATGTTTACATGAAACTGTCTTAATTTTTTTTAAATTATTTTCATTGAAGGGTCGTCGATTAATTTAAACTTAATCTTCGATACTGCATTAATTATTTAAAGGATAATATGGATCAGGCCCATTTTATTGTCCTTTGTATTTTTTTATGCTTGGTTTTGAAAGTCCTTTAGGTCACTCTCAAGGTTTAATTTTTTTGCGAGTTAACCTAGGTTACGCCTTATGATCTGTGAAAAGTTCATATTTACATACGCAAGGAAATTATTGTTTTTTGACTTGTCAGTAATGTTTTTTTCAACGTCTATCAAACTCTTGTTTCCGAAAGAAATCATGATATTTGTTGTTATACTGAATTAGTACAGTCCTTTAACTAACAGAATGTGTATCGGCATTTGCTTGGTTTCGATATTTTGTGGTATAGTACCCAAAAGTATGAATTTTATTCGGGAGGTATAAATCGTTGCTATCGCAACTATGTTCAGTACAAACTATGCTACTGCTCTCTCAGAGTACTACAATGTTCTTTATTGCCGTTTGAATAAGGTTGCTGTTCGGTTGCAGGAACTGACAAGTTTGTCAAATAACTACCAATTTCTTTATTCTGATTACATTATGGTTGTTGTTGGGTTGGTGTCAGATGTAAATTCATTGTGTGCTTGAACATTTCAATAAATATTACTGACCACTTGTTTGTTAGTGGTCAATTTTGCATTTTTATTTTATTGTATCTGTTCACTTTTGTTGCACTTTGAATATGCACGGTGTGCTCGTGTAGGCAACTTAATCTTTTAGTTTTTTTTTTTGTTATTATAACATTGTAAATATTACACAGCATTTTTCAACATAATGTCAAGTTTCACCACCGTACAGTCAGGTGAATGGTTTAATGCCTGATACCAAACAAAACAAAACGGTTTTAAAATTTGTTTTCGTGTGTTACATTTTCTCTTTGAACAGTGTTAATGCTTTTTATTTGGGATTATTCAATGACAACTATGTTGTCTAGATACAGGTGACAACTCGTTTGCATTGTGATAATATTTATTCCATGTAGGTATATAAAATCGTTACCATCAGATAAACCCAAGATTATGGTTTACTTCCAGGTTCAATGATGTCCATTTTACGAGTTCGTCTTATTTATTATTTTACTTTGATCCCCAAAGAATTGGAACTCACTTATAATAAAGCTGATAACTAGAGGAATTGTTGCATTAATAGTGTTTTTTTTACTTTATTATCTTTGAACTTTGGTATTGATTTGAGAACAACTTTTACTTGAGTATTAAATCAAATGAACCATTTTTTTTTTGTATGTTTGGCACCCATTAATGTTTTGTCTGGAGTCGCTCGTTAGTTGCAGACTATTAGTTTTGCTTCGTGACCAATATTCATGACTTGAATTTTATCATTTAAAATCTACATTCAGAATCAATGAGCATTTTATGTAAACCTCATCAACCTGATTTAGACACTTTATGTTTTCTGTTTAGCCATTATTAATAACTAATCAAGTTATTTGAGGAGAGTTAAACAGTTTTTCTTTTATTGCCATTGTTTTGTTCTGGTTCTGTTTATGACATTATGTAATTTTTTTATGCGATTTATATTATTCGCAGGGAGCCACTGACTATGATTTTATGATCTTTACTCCCATATCGGCACCAAAGAATAACATCTCTATAGTGAGATATTTAGTTTCATTTGTTGGTATTTTTTCGTTTGGTTAGGTAACTTGGTGTCAGAGTTTTTATGCCGCCCATGGGCCTCTGACTTGGCTTTACATGCCATCGAGAAATTTATCTCAGGCATGTTTGGTTTACAACTTTATTAAGGCAGGCACTTGTTGCATGTGTACTGTCACTATTGTGGAACTTGCTTAACGGCCTTTTAAAGTTTTTAGGGAGACTTCTCCTGTTATAATTTCGATTCTTGTTGTGTCACCGAGAATTTAAATGTTTTTCTTAATTCAGTCGAGAGACTATTGTTGTTCTAACAATTTTAAGGTTGTCTCGAGTAATTCATATAATTTTAATTATTTTCACCATAACATTAGTGAGTGTAATAAAGTTGTATAATTAATGTTGAAGTTAATATAATCAAACTGCTTAACTTATTATTTCGGCTTTAACCAAAGAACCAAATGGGTTCACAAGTTTTTGCTATTGTATTGGTCGTATCCGGCCAATAATAAACAGTTCTGTGGGTGCTGATAACAGAGCACTTTAAATACTTCGACAAACTATAGCTTGCAAGTGTGACAAAGAGTCATTTATAAGACCCCGTTAAGTGTCAACTGAGCATTGCGGCCACTTGAAATTATACACGTCGGAGCTAGGGATGTACGATGCTTTTATCGATACTTTGGATTATGCGAATCGTTCTCGTAATGAATGGCTTTGATAGATTCACAATATAACTGAATTGCATCGTATTTATTCCTTATTTTATTTTTGTTGACAGTACAAAATGCATTTGAGATTTAGTCAAAATCATTAGCATTAACAGATTTCTGTGGTAATAATTACCTCCATTACTTCGAAATTATCGAAGGAGTACTTTGTTATAATTTTATTTACGAGAACATGGTCTCGTAGGCACATTGATTTTATCGAAAATTTCTTTCGATACATTAGGTTTTCTTAGAAATTATCGAAGTCAAACTTGGTTATAATTATATTTGCGAGAACTTGATCTCTTTCTTCGCAATTATTGAAGGGGAACTTGGTTATAATTATATTAACGAGAAATTGATCTCGTCAGTTAATTATTTTTTCGATAATGTTGTTTGCAAACGGATTTGGCCAACAATACATAAGAACTAAGCCATTTTATTAATGTCGTACATACAGAGTCGTATCAAAATGTAACTTCATTCCGATTTTCAGTTCTGTTTACGAGTTTTAGTGACGTAATTACTCAGTTCATCGATATATGCTGCACTTCTCTTATCTTATTACTGACCCAGATCGTGCATAGGATAATCGAGTAACAAAATAGCTAATAACAATTATTAATCAAAATATACAACAATTACGGAAATAATAATGAATATTTGTATTACATTTTGTATTGTACATCATAATATATTTTAGAATAACTTCGTGTACGATAGGATATTCTTTATTATGTAGGTACACCATACAAGTAACATTCATAAAATAAAACATTTCACATTGGGTGACACAATGGCGATCTTAT
Source organism: Cerastis leucographa (assembly GCA_963082945.1). Classification (NCBI taxonomy): domain Eukaryota; kingdom Metazoa; phylum Arthropoda; class Insecta; order Lepidoptera; family Noctuidae; genus Cerastis; species Cerastis leucographa. The sequence goes on along the minus strand of OY720361.1, from coordinate 17,863,033 downwards.
GACTAAAACGACCATTTCCAGACAACAAATATTTACAAAATAAACCGGAAATATTTCACGATTACTGAATTTCGCAATTGGTTCGCCCTTAATCCGTACTTGGGACTTAAACATTAGTAGAGAAATTTTAGAGTACCTATAAAAGTACAGTTTTGTCTAATCATGCGGTGATTACAATCGTGAAATGATGATTTTTATCACTCTATTTCACTTAGATCCCCCAATTTTGTTCGTCACTCAATTTCATTAGATCACTTGGATTACAGGCGTGATGTTATGATAAGGCTTGTTACCAACTTTACTGAGATCACCGTCACATTTTTTTTTTATTACACTTTTTTTTTTTTAATTCATTGTTATTTTTGTTGTTGACCAATTTCCGTAAGCAAGTACATAATTTCACTTACTGCGCTTTTACTCGTCGCCAATGTTGTGTTCACTAAGTAAACTAGTTAAGGTTTAGAATAAAACCACCAAATTATCAGTAAGTAGATGAATGACTTTGGGGGAACGTGCTCTCGCTACCCGGGTTAATTGTTGACTGGTTGAGACGTTACCTCAAAGCAAACGCTACGTTTATTAGAATACCACACTACCGATAAGGAATGGGTATAGTCCAAAGTATTAGAACATTTTTAATAGGAAGTGTAACTCACTCACTTCTAGAAGTTATTGTGGTTTAAAAAACTAAGCGATAGGTTAAATTTAAAGATGGTGGATGTGTTATCTGTTCTACGTATGACTCGAGAAAGAGATCTTAATGCAAACCTAATTATTTCCATAAAGGCGTTTGTAATCAAGGCATTGTATCATTTCGATCATATCCACTTAGTACCGGGGAAATAAAAGTTAAACAATTAACAAATAACAATAGCACATATAAGAAAAAAACAGGTTTAAGAAAATTACAATTAAAAAGTCTAAGAACAAAGGCATAGGTATAGTATATGCTAGGACAATTGAGAAAAATCAATCTAAATATCCACAATCAATATAAATTATTCTCAATCACATCCATTGAACCAAGAGTAAGGTTTGTGATTCATCATGTTTGTTCGATAATGTAAATATTATAATGTTAATGATGTCATAATAATATGTCTATGTGTGTCTAAGGAGTCATTGTTACCAAGGCTTGCTAGTTCAGCTTAGTATTGTTAGTTAACACTCTTGAATGAGATGGGATCTCGTGGCTAAATAATAACAGCCGCCAGATCGACCTGCCGTGCTTGCCTAGGTCGATGAATCCATCACACACCGAGTTTCTTCGGGGCGTCGGAAAGCACGTTAAACTGTTGGTCCCGGCTGTCATTTGTAGATCTTTAATAGTAGTTACAGGTTGTCAGTGGCCCGAATGTCCTACAAACAGTCGGAGCTGTCGTACTAGGGGATTACCTAGTACCCAGTACTAACTAGGTTGTAGAGGTCAGATGGTAGTCGCTCCATGTAAAATTTGATATTCAGATTCATGCAAGGAGACTGGACGCTGACCCAACATGATTGAGAAAAGGCCAGGTACATGATGACTCTCGAGAGGAGCCTGACTTAAATAATAGCTTCGTCGCGTGGAATTTGTAAATCTTAGGGGAAATTCTCATCATTCTCTTGCCATTCATCATTATCCCAATTTATTTCCCAGGGGACTGCACTACCGGTACAGAAATGTTCCCTATGACTTAACACTGGTCATGGGTATGGCGTGAAAGGTAACATATACTATACACTGTGTAAATCACCTCATCACGAAGCCGTGAACCAAGCATTCTGTACATGAAACTAAGTAACTTTACGCAAAAATTATTGCTGGGAAACGACGTTTTTTTTAGGGGTGTAAAATCATGTTTTGTGGTAGAACTCAATGTAACGCACTCAAAACATTGTGCTGATGGACGGGTTGAATAGTACGGGGGTCGTGGAGGTGGGAACTTTGACCCCTAATATCTCCGTAACTAGAAGGTTCCCAGGTATGGTGTAGAACAAAAAAATGATCGCAATGACAGGGAAAACCAGTGCCTTTCGGCTTCGTTAAGAGGTGTTTTACACCCTTTATACACGCCTACTGCCAGAGAGAATTGCTTTCAAACATTATAGTGGTAATTACGGATTATGAATGCCGAACCTTAAATGTAACCTAAGCTGTCTAAGGTTTCTGCTATCTAAAAATATATTAATAGTTTAAAAGACTCGTAGACGCACACGTTGGCAGGATATGAAAGTCAGAATTTACAGACGACTTTTTGGGTGCGTTAGTCAGACAGCAGTGTAAAAATAAATATTTTTTGAGACAGGAAGACGACTACAGATACTTGGATACGGATGATTTGTGACTTCATCTCATGTATTTTTTTAAAAGCATGAATGAGTATTCACTTCAACATTTATTAAAATTTCATGACTTCAAAACTTTAATTTATTATTCGTTTGAAACTAGTTTCAAACACCTTCAACTAGTGAATCTCTAGAGGTTCACTAGTTTCAAATTTCTGACCTATGACCAAACGAAGCAACCAGAGTTGAACCATTTAGTCCTACCCATCTATTGCATTTGCAATGTATCTCAAGGGTTTACAAGCGCGGATCCACCGTTTTGGGCACGGTGGGCATGCCGCATGCCCACTAATATTACGCGACTCGCCTGGTCAGCGCGGCTACCGCGGAGAGATCGTTTTCTTCTGTACGCAGGGTAAAATTTTGTCCGTTTGCCTCAATGGCACATTAAATATTAAATTATTCAGTGTAAAACGCAGGTAGGTTGGGTATACCAGCTTTTAGTAAATCTGATTTCCTTTTAACATCTAAAAGCTCATCAAAATCGGTCGAGTAGTTTAGAGTAGCAAACGTATCGGTCGAGGAGCAAACCAAACCAAGTCGTGGCCAGGGCAATGACTGCCACTACCATGACATGCCAAGCCTGCCAGTGCCATGACTGCGTAGCCAGTAGCAAACCAAGCCAAGCCCAGGGACTTGGCTTGGTTTGCTACAGGCTTCTTGATAAAATCACTACTTATTTTCGAACCTGCCGCCATGTTGTTTCTGTATTTATGGTCAAAGGAAAACCTTACCTACCCGAGGCGGCTAGTAAAATTTTCGAGCTCGCTTGGTTTACTCTTGCATTCTATAGACACTTACAATCTTAGTTATTCTCACACTTTTAAGCATAAAACGACAAAATCACATCTAAGAATGGTAAAAAAAATTGCAAATTGAGGAGGGCTGCTAAATTTTTCGAGCTCGCTCCGCCCGCTGTTGCATTCAAAATTCCGTCATTAATTCTGAAAATATTATGTATAAGTCGCCAAAGTCATATTGTGTGTTGTCTGTAGTGATAGAAAAAAAATCGAGCTCGCTTCGCTCGCTCTTGCATTCTACAAACGCTTACAATCTTACTTATTCTCATACTTTTATGAATAAGACGACAACATCACATGTATAAATGGTTAAAAAAAACTTGCAAATCTAAGGAGGGCTGCTAAATTTTTCAAGCTCGCTCCGCTCGTTGTTGCTTCAAATTTTGATTTTGATTCAATTTTGATTGACTATGATTAGCAGACTGACCGTTATACAAATATATTGGAATCTTTCTATTATTGCTAATGTTGTTAATCGATACTACTTTCACCTTTAATTTGATCTGTTTGAATGCAAAACTTACGAACATGGAGATTGGTAGGAGTAGGTAAGTGGGCGTCAAAGTATGTTTTTTTCGGCTTCTCTATCTCCTTAATTGTAATTAATTTCGTTTTGTGAATGATTCTTCAAACCCTCGTCTTTGTTTGCATTCAATCCATTTCTATTAATTGGAAATGTGAGAGCTTTACTTTCCACTCAAATTTGTTATCATTGCCGCCTTTTATTCCAAGATGTCTTTCTTAAGAGGCTCATGTTAACAATCAGACAGGCAGTAGTTCCATGTGAAACACTAATATTTTATGGCTAGAATAGAAGCCGATCCCAATAAACCTACTTGAAAAAAGGCTAGGGAGATGATGAGTCCTTCACATACAAAATGCCATTATAAAAGATAGAATTAAATGTGACCGTAACCAATAAAGAATGAAGAAGATTAAACCGTCGTAAATCCGTATTCAATGAAGAAGATTTAAGCCATAGCATAGAAAAGCAGTTATTGATAATATTTTAACAACATGATTTGAATTGGCTTGATCCGAATGTAATTGATAGCACAGCACGTCTCTATGCCATAAACAATATCTTCGATCAGAAACTCAATACCATAGCCAATAAACATCAACACCTAATTGAAAAACGTTTTCATCTTGCTTGTTTCTATGGAGGAAATTGTAAACGCCGTTATTTACGACATTTACAGGCAAAACGCCATATGTATTTTAAGTGCCAATGAAAATGCAAACTATTGCGTGTAATAAAACGATAATGTCCACTTTGTCACATCAAGTTATCCCACATTCCCAGTCCCAGCTTTTTGAATTAGCTGAAAACAATTACGTTTGTGTCTAAATTTTAAGAACACTCAATAAAACATTAGGAATGTAAGAAAAGTCAGCTTCTACTAAAAGAAATACACAATTTTGATTATTCTTCGTTACCACAGTACCTTGTTATGCCTTTCCTGAAATGCAATATGTGCCACTTGAATATTTCACTTTGGCCCACTAATGGAGAAAGTTGGTGTTATAATCCCTCTGCATTAGATTTTAGTAGTTAGTTTTTATTGGCACTAGCCAATAACACTAGACGCTTTTCCGTAATTTGCAGATCAGTGTCAGGTGCTACGTTGGTTAAAATATAATTTGCGACCATAACAGGTATTGATGTACAGAATTATAATGATTCAAATCATTAATACAAACTTCAAGGTTCATTTAATCCATGAAAAAGTTGAATTTCGCAGGGTACCCTGGCGCTTCCACCCTAAACGTCACAAATAATGTTTCTTGGGAATTATAGATATTTTTTTTTTAAATAACTTATATATACAATACCTACAACGATTAACCAACTAATAAATTAAATAACTAAAATAAGAATCAACTATAAAAGGGCGTCAAAAACCTCCTCCTCAAGGCTTTCAGCTGGTAATGTGCCCAAGAGACTGGCAGCATTGCCACGTTGTATGGCAATACTTAGCCTCTGGTCAAAGTGAAAGCCAGCCCTTGGGTCACGGGAAGCGTCAACTAGGCGTTTCGAAATTTCCTTAAAAAGGCTCTGAGCACTCGGACCCCGCGAACCCAGAGTTTCAACCCCAAACGGCTCGAAAATATATGTTTTTGTTTGAGAATTATTGATGAAAAAGAATAATTAAATAATGATGCAGAGTGGAATATACCCATAATGGAGTTGTAGTGTTCTCGTGCGTGGTCCTATTCTAACTAAGATTTATAATTACGTTACTTTTATGAACTGTATGACCTCGTGAGATTTGTAACGGTTCATGCAGTATCTGATTCTTCGCGATGGAATTGATTATGACTGTAGTGTATCATCTGTTTTTGATCTTGGTTTATTAGTATTAAGATCAAAGGTAAAATTAATAGGTAACGTTAACGTTCGAAACGTGTTTCAGTTATTTTTACGCTAAGTATAAATAAGTATTTCATCTTTTGAGGCCCTCGACCGCAGCAGATAACTCTGAGATTTTATTGCTAAGTTGATTAGTAGAGCAATTGTAAATTAGCATCAAAATAGAGCATTTGAAAGTCATAGAGATCGTGAAGGTTTCATAATCAATGCCAAGTGCCTGATCCCTCCGGCCCTGGTTCAATCCATGGTCCGGAGCGAGAGGGAATGGGAAGCCGTCGCCTCCTTCTGCGAAGTAGTCATATTGCTAGCGAAGGAGGTGGTGGAATGTGAGAGGGAGAGAGACTCACGTCCCAGAAGCCGCGGGAGATGCCCCAGCCACCTTAGGCACGGGTCTGTGGACGGTGAGTAATGGGCTAGTTCACCATTCGTCATAAGACGCACGGACGTCCGTCTGTATGAACGACAGGCTGTGTCGACGGCGCATTCGTGTTCCACGCGCGCCTCAAAGAGATGTCAGCAAATCGGAAGGGGTCCGAGAGGGCCGATGCCTGCCAGGGCTGCGGAACTGTTCGAAAGAGATACCGTGGCCCTGGAACAAAAAGGGCTAAGAAGGAACATGGATGGGTTTTAGTCAGTACAAGTCTGACTTTCGCTCCGCCCAGAGCCGGAGGGGTCATTTGATGATTTCCCATCCGTAAAAAAAAAAGGTTTCTGATCCTCAGGATGTTAAATCACAAAAGTCATGAATCATGAAATCATAATAGACAGACCTTTAACGTAAAACCTACCGGTCGGTTAACGTAGACGTGCCAGTGTAAACAATAAATGTTATGTTATTTATCGGTATATAATATAATAAAGAAAGCCATTGTATTATCTACGTAACAGTTGAGTCAGATGTCCATAGACTATAGATATCTATGGACTATGGCGAGGGCATTCCGTTCAATGCCGGCTAACATATGTGTTTGCTTTTAAGGTATAAGTAAGTACATAATATAATTATTATTCTGACTTCACGTGTACTGATTGAACTAGTATGTTCTTAACATAAAGTCGAGGAAATCTATCTTTTAAGTTAGGAAGGTTAACACTGTGATCGAACTTTTTTAAACACATTCACATTATTCTTCTGCCGCGCGTGGCTAAATAATATGAGCCGCACGGGTCGATCTTTAAGGTTAAGCCGTGCTTGCCGAAGTTGGTCCGTGGATGGGTGACCATAATAAGTACGTACCGAGATTCCTCGGTGCCTCGGAAAGCACGTTAAGCCGTTGGACCCGGTTGTTATTTGTAGGTCTTTGACAGTCGTTACGAGTAGTCAGAAGCCAAAAAGTCTGACATCCAGTCTTACCAACTGTGGTAATCGTATTACCTAGTTACTGGGGTATCGTATTACCTAGTTACTGGGTTGTGGAGGTCAGATAGGCAGTCGATCCATGTAAAATACTGGTACTCAGCTGCATCCGGTATTACTGGAAGCCGACCCCAAGATAGTTTGGGAAAAGGCTAGGCAGATGGCATTTTCCTGCCCTTATCGATATTAATTTAGCAAGCAATATCAATTTATTTGTAGTCGGCGCAACATGTTCTGCTATACTTCTCCTTTATAATCTAATATTATAACTTTTTAAACCCAACTATTTCTTGAGTATAAAGGATTTAACTTGATCATTTGTGATCATAAAATAATCTACGTAAAGTAATAAATTACCACGAATCGTGTCGACAAACAATGTTAGTTTACACGCTTGAAGTCACTAAACTTTAGCCACAGTAATAAAATCACGAGCTGTTCGTCAACCGATTTATAATCTGCTCGATCTAGCAATAAATTATCTGAAGAACCAATAATTATGTTTTATATTACTTTAAGAACAATCAATGAGAAATGGCGAGTTTATCGCTTGTGGCTAAGCCGGTTTCTCTCGACAAAATTATATCATGCGTAGGATTACCTATGTTAAGAAGACGTTATTACAGTTATAAAATAAATATTATCTATAACTAACAATCATAAACACAGTTTTAAACTTTCGCAGTTTTTATCCGAACCTATCACTTACGGGACATCTTCCATGATTATTTTTATTGTTTTGAGCTTTAGTTTTAGTTTTGAATTTTAGTTTTAGTTTTAGTTCGACGTTGTGACGCTGTGTGTGAACTCAAAACGATAAATAATAATGGAAGATATCCTGTAAGTGATACTATAAGTATAATCATAATAGGGATGGTGAATAATTTTTTTTTATTTGTCCATCGGGTAGATTATTAAAAAGTATTTTACACGTATTTTTTCTTTTTTCACGTAATCCTAAAATAACGGAGATATTTTGAGTTGAAATGGCGCATGACGTCACGGCTCAGTACATTTTATACCTAGTTGTGACGTAGTGAGCCCCCACTCTCCAACTTTAATGCGTTTTAACTAAGTATTTTTTTGTTAACTTGATAAAACAAAAAATACGTATCTAATATTTTTGTATTACCTGATTGACGGACAAAATAGAATTTCGTTTTCTTTACCCAGTCATCATCCCTAATATAGTCATTACGTCATCATCAGTTTCTGCCATACCTCAACTATGTTGGGGTCGGCTAAATCGTATGAAACTGAATAGCAGTAATTTACGCGGAAGGTCGTAGGAATCGACGTAGGAATGGACGTAGGAACGTGAGAGGGAGAGAAGCTCACGTCCCAGCCGCCGCGGGAGACGCCCCGGGCGTCGGGGGGCAACTACTGGCCCCCGGCCACCGTAGGCACGTGCCTGTGGACGGTAAGTAATGGGACAGCTCACCGTCCGTCCCTCTTATGACGACAGGCCGTGTCGACGGCTCGTTCGTGTTCCACGCGCGCCTCAAGGAGATTTCAGCAAACCGGAAGGGGTCCTAGAGGGCCGATGCCTGCCAGGGCTGCGGGACTGTTCGAATGAGATACCGTGGCCCGGGAACACAAAGGGCTAAGAAGGAACATGGATGGGTTTTGGTCAGTACAAGTCTGACACTCTTTCCCGCTCCGCCCAGAGGGGGGGGGGGGTTATTTGATGATTTACCATCTGCAAGTAAGTAAGTTACAAGTTACTGTATACGTTTGGGTTCGTATCTTTCCTTAAAATTGTAGCAGTAAGTGAGCCAATGAGGAATTTCATTAGAACTAAAGATTTCTTTGTAAAGTAGTATATTTTATTTACTAAAGTAGGTAATGTTGCCACATACATAGAATATTGCGATGAAACACGTATTGTAGACTGTACTATTTACTAATTAATGCTTCATTGAAACGTACATTTAATCAAAACATACTGCACGTTTCTGTGAATGGATTGGTCACGAAGTGAATATTCTTTTTTATTTAATTTTGGTTGCCACAAATTGACCGACTTTTTTATAATAATAATTATTGCCTCCGTGTTTATTATGTAGTCTTGTAGGGATAATACTGTCTAATTAGACACCTAAGTACCTTCTTATTTTTATGCAAATAAGACTTACAAGACTTTTTAAATAAATGACGTATCGTTTCTGCCAAAGCTAAGACAGAAGCCAAACTTTCGGTAGCTGTTTTAGCTGAAAATGATGAAGGGTGTTAGATAAAGACCACTGTGCCAACCGCGCCGTCAAAATATAGATATATTTTCTCTTGTTCGTACTCAATACTTACTTTACCAGTTTTCTGGCTTTACCTTAGGAACTCAAGCCATAAAATTTTCAAACGTAGGTGATTTGAAAGGTTTAAAAAAAACTAATTTCTGCTTTTATAACCCAATACGCAGTGAAAACGTGTAAGAATCATAATCGTAAAGTAAAGAACGAAAGGTCTTAATTATAAAAACAGTATGAGTCATTTAGTTATCCAGTTGTTTAAACAAGTTATATCGTAATATAACGCCGGAAGGTTAAGTTTACGCACGTGGTTTCGAGTCTAAACCTGGTTTATAAACTTCTCACTGGCTATCAACTTATCTGGCCAAAAGTAGGTGCAGTATGGGTTCACCTCTGCCTAACCCTAGAGGAACTATTTGCGTGATATTGTGGTATGTAATGAATCACTACATAGTATAAAACAAAGTCGCTTTCTCTGTCCCTATATCCCTATGTATGCATAATAAGCATACATAATATCATAATCTTTAAAACTACGCAACGGATTTTGATGCTGTTTTGAAGATGAAGGTTTATATGTATAATAATTATATATTTTATACCCGTGCGAAGCCAGAACGGGCCGCTATGTTTTTATATACAACGTTCACAGTTTTTCTGTAGTGTATTTAGTATCAGCATTGCACCCGTGCGAAGCCGGGGCGGGTCGCTAGTGATGAAATAAAGCATAGAAACTGTGGTCCAAAATCGTTGTCATGAAAAAAACATGGCTCTTTTTTAGAAGTGAAAAGTACTTGCAACGTTTTATTCATTTCATTAGTTAATCAAGTTTTTTGCAAACCATATAATCACAACGAATTGCAATAAGTATGACATATAATTGACACTCAGGTCGGTTCTCAGAAGGAGACAATAATGGGAAATACTAGTGTGTAAAAAACCCCTCTCTTTCCCATACGTATGTATTTATAAGTGGCAATCTTAAACAGGGAAGGGGAAACGAATGCAATTCATTCTTCCCATCGTTTTCCTTATGTAATTGTAGTCATGTAAAACTATTTATGTAAATAATGTAAGTAAATCTTGTTTACATGTTTGCATTATTTAAAACCGTAAAGGCTTATGAGGTTTATTTACTCAGAAAATAATGTCATTTCTGTTTATAGAACTTATACATGTTTCCTGGAAAATCAATGTCCTGTTGTACAATAAATTAACACTAGTAGTACTAACTTTTTCTAAATAGGTATTGCGAATAACGAAGCTGATTCAGACATCAGATTCATGATCAGTGTATATCAATGATCTTTGTACCCAAACGATATCTAATTCTCGATGATTCAAGCCTGTCAATTGATTGGCTATTGACAAACAATTTATAGAATAAGGTTATTTTATGTTTATAAATACCTTAACTATCACTATGGAAGGATTACAAGCATCTCCAAGTTATATGCTGAAACTCAGATAATGTCAGACAACAAGAATATAAACAATACCTTAACTTTAAAAAAATGTCAGCCTGACTTTCAACTTGATTGCACAGAAAAGCAACAGTTTTACTGCAAAGATTCCGTGATAGAACATTTTTAATAGCAAACCAATAAAAGAAAACAAAGTCTCAATAAAAGCAATTACTCATTGACGCAAGCTTATCAAAGATGTTCACACATTACATTTTAGGTGAAGACGTGTAATCATACCAATCTGCTAAACCGTCACGTACACTTGAAGGATTCGTGACATCATTCTGTACATGACTCAAGAACCGCGAATTTTGATCCGTCAACAAGGATTTTGCGATTAGGACTTGTTTCTCCATATGAGTGGGTAATAAAAGGAGATTTCGTTGGATTGTGTTGGCGAGATAATCTAAAAATTGGATGAGATAATATTACAACACACTATTTATTTTTCTTCATGAACAAGTTATTGTCAGCCTACATCATCACTGCTTGGCAAAGGTCTTCATGGCTACCAATACCAGAAAATGTCATCATTACCTTTATAAATTATGGTATTTAGCGGAAAATGGTTTCGGGAAATTGTTAGATTTGTTACTCGGAACGAAAGATTCATATCACAGCTAAAGAAATACTAAACTAAAGAGACACTTCAGAGATACTTACTAAAGAGATACTTAATATATTCTAGCAACAAAAAAATAACAGGATTATGAAAATATACCAAAATCTAAAATAAAACACTCGTAAAACTACGCATGCAAATTCACCGGTGGGCCGCCGGCTGCCTACAAATTGAGGACATCCAGGAAATGCAGGCGAATTAATTCCGCGCTGGAGACCCTGAAAAATTTACAAGCAACTAATTGACAATGACTTAGATAAATCTAGACAGGATACCTAGCAATTGTGGTTGGGAGGTCGTTCATTTAACTGTAAACTTGTTTGCTTGAATAGAAATACTTTAACAATAAAGTTCAGTTACTTCTGATGTCAGTCTAAAATATTTAATAAAGTCAAAAAAAAAAAAAACTAAATAAATTAAGTGTTTTAACCAATAGATAAGGCAAGGTATTTTGGAAAGAAATAAACCCTTATAATCCTTTGTAGAAATCAAAATAGAAAAGAAAGACATAATCACAGACGGTAGAATTATTTGTACGTCTAAATGTCAAAAAAAAATGTCACTTTGGATAGAAAGAGTCTCTAGAGAGAGAGTCTTTATTTGAAACTGAATATGGTGCGAGCTATATTTGGCAGTAGATAGTTATGGGCTTGTGATGGGCAGTTATGTGGCTTATATCCTTCTGCATTACGTGAGCTTCCGCTATGCAAAGTTCAATCATAATCCGCTGCATTTTATAACGTGACTTATACCGTAACAATTTCTTGTGTGTTTGCAAAGAAACATTGCTCGTGCTGAGTACCTATATGTGTTAACCGTCTTTACTGGTTTTTATCCAGAGCCTGACCCATCCATTGTTTGGAAATCTATATCATAGCGTTCAAAGTTCCCATTAAAAACGCTAGCCTCAATTCAAGGCTTTCTTTCCAAAATCTTCTTTGTACAAACGAGTATCGCTCAGAAGATAATAGCACCTTCTGAAATAGTCTAGACTACGTTAGATTATAGGAAGTTAATCTCAAGTTAAGAACCAGTATTATTAAAGGTAAATATATAATCACGACTTTTCTATTAACCGCGTGTAGTCGTGCGATGAATTTACTATAGAACTTATTTCCGATTACGATGAAAAAGATGGTTTATCTATAACTATATAGATTCTTTTAATAGGTCAATTGTTATCATTTTCAGATAGTGAGTCGAAAGAACTATCAGCTAAATAGTTGGCAGAAAGCTAATCAGATTATGTACTCCTATAACTACTCATCGTAATCCAGTATGTCTAAGAGAAAATTCATGCTAAAGATATTACCTCTGAATATAGGAATTTTTCAAAGCCAAGTCACATGGGCTGGGTCATCTTAAATCTGATTCACCGCACATGAGAATCGACATGACTTGCCAAAGACTTTGTGTTCTAAAGGGTGGATACCTTTACGTCACGCTGATCCATGTGTCACGATCTTATGCATACGAAGAATGAGGTCATATAGAAGTTGAGAAGGCTTTTGTGTTAGGTTACTTTGATATTTTTGTACGCAATTTTTTTGTAATCTTTAAATCTGACACAGTAGAAACCTAGAAGATCCAATGAAAATAATGTAAATGAACAATTGTGTGCCATTGATGATGATAATGTTGGGTTCGTCTGAACCGACTGCGTCCAGTTATAGTGGGTATGCCTAGAAATCATGCACATGAACTTACATGAATGTATCTATCAATTCCCTAAGGGAATATATATCCTGTAGGAAAAAAAAAGGATTTTAAACGTTTCTAACAATGTTTTGGTATTACCAATGTGTTATTGTAATTCCGCTTATTGTGACCAAATTTTAAGGTATTTTTGTTTACCTACCTGAGCATTACTCACAGTCAGTCACAGTCATGCTTGATAAGAACTATTGTATGTGTTTCTGAGGCATTTTCCTCGGAGACACGCAAACTTTTGAAAAGTTTATTTTTAATTGTCTTCTGGAAGGTAGGGTTTTTGTAGGCTTACTCCATCGATTGATTTGACTCATGGCCTTAAGTAGTGTTGACACCACAGTTAGTACATAATGCTGGGATACCAAAAATTGTTTTGGGCTGCTCAGAGAGACTGAATACTTGTTCAAGTCAAAGCCACTACCAAGTAAATGCTCTGTTATCTTGTTTCGCCATCTTGAATCAGCAGCAGTCTTTGACTAAAGATTTGACGTCCAATAATCTCCGCCTGTTGAAATTTCCACTGCTTCTGCTACGCACCATATCCTCAGGTCCTCGTCTGTCCCTGCCAAATATTTAAGGCCATCATAAGATGGGGCTTGCGAGGGATGGCCCAGACTACGATTTTACTGCAGACCTCACCAAATTCGGTTTTCAGAATATCAGGATCATCATCATTCTCTTGCCCTTATCCCAATTTATTTGGGGTCGGCGCAGCATGTCTTCTTCCTCTATATTTCTATATTACTTGTCATCTCCTTTCTTGCCATATCATCCTTCACACAGTTCATCCATCGTTTCTTTGGTCTTCCTCTAATCTTATACCCATCACATTCATACTCAAAACTTTCCTCACGACGTTTTCCTCATTCCTCCGCATCAAATGCCTATACCTCGACAACCGATTACCACGCATCTTTCTATCCATTCCCGTAACACCACAACACAGAATTTCAGGATAAGCCTTTTATATATCACTGTCACTGATTCCGTCGAAATATTTTCCTAATAATTTAATTAACACACGGAAATACCAAACCTTTCTACTAAAAGGTCGTATTAGGTATATGAAATAATAAATTACGTCATATTGTAATGTTTAACATTAATGCAACCAAACTGCAAATGCCTAAGTGGCGTCATAACATGAACTTTCAACGTCATTCTAGCACACATTTAGGAGACTGGTTGTCGGATGTGCGATGTAGGTCGCGGGCGTGGTTGTGGGTGCGCCACCGTGGGTTGATGGGTTGACGACTCTTCCTATAGTTCTATAGTTTCCATTGCTGGTACGAGTATGTTCTGACCTGTCTCACATAATGACAATATGCTTATAATGGTGGAAAACTTTGAATATGGTGTGGAGTGTATATTTGAGGTCATTTATATTTTTTTTTAATGTTTTAACCTTCAAAAACTACCCGCTATTAGCGTTGATCCTAAGAAAGATACCGATATCCATCCCGTATCTGGGACGGAGTTTCGCTGGCTAATTAAAATTGATACTGTAAAGGTCACCGTTCCTAATTCAAGATTTTCATGCATTTTCATACGCACTATAGGAGCATGAGCTTACAACCTGGCAGTTGCAGTTAAACGACACCTACATTAAATCCCTTTTTAACAGGCTTTTATTAGCTTCACCTGTAACTTACCCTGTAATAAAATCTTAGAAGCTAGATTTGACCCACTTCCTAGTTTCCGATTGAGCTGAAGTTGTGCATACTTGTTTAATTTGGATTACAATGCATGGTAGCTAAGTGACGTCATTTTAAATCCGATTGGCGGACTTCCAAATATGGCGGACTAGTTATTATTAATGAATCCCATGATATGGGCATGAAATGTAAGGGTTGGCTGAGAAAATACCAGAAATAAAATGACGTCACTCTAAAGTAAAGCGTGTGTTTTAGTTTTTTTAAACTACAATATTTTACTTTTGTTGGCTTACTCCATAAGGGTCTTATTATTTGATGTTCACTGTAACAGCTACATGTCTAAACACACTACCAATAAAATAATCCCAAAAACAACACCAACATCGAAGACACCCATTTAAAACAACAATAGCACAATAACCTATACTCACTATATCACCTACCGTGTCCAATGGATGTCATATTGCCTTTATAGCACCCATGGGGACCGATGGCATAAAAATGGTGGAACAAGGCGCGGCTGTTTTATAACAGTACTTGCTACCTTCCGAGTTATTGTATCAACATACCAACGTGTGTGTATGTCGATAAAAGAATGAAAACTGTTCTTTCCTTATTATTCATAGAATATATGTAGGGTTGTCATACGTGCGAAATTGTAGATCAGTGTCCTGATTGAGTAGAGAATTATAAAACGTCTGCAATTTTCAAAATTAGGGATGCATTCGATACCGATATCGATACCGGTAACCGTTTACATCTTGTTTAAATAAACAAGATACAAACTAAGTCTGCCTTTCTGTATGCTTTTCTATTTATTTATGTACACTCAACACTTAACAGGACTATAGGTACATTAAGGTACAAGACCACAAAGGTACTGCTTATTTCAAATGAAATTTTTTCCAGCAGACCTGCGCGTGTAAAGATATCTATATTTTATATCGCAAATGTTAACTGACACAACGTACACTCGTAACCTTTAAAGGGGTAGGCAGGGGTTTCCAGCATACCCTAATCCTAATTCATGTCATCAGCTCTACGTTTAAGTCTCGGATTCCTTATAGGCGGCGAACCTATTTTCACGAAATATAGACAAACTCTAGCTGCCATGGAGAAATTCCCCATCTTCATTGCAAAACTACGTCTAGCAGTAACGCGAAAGTTTTGTGAACAATATAACCTTTTGAAAGTACATTGAAACATCAGATAAGCGTTTGTAATAACATGAAAGGCATCTCGGAAAACGAACTGAAATGTGAAAGCGAACCTCATGAGCCTGTGAACTGAGAAAGTGCGGAGTAGGTCGTAAATAATATTACTTGAAATAATACGCAATCAGATACCTGTTGTAGTGTGAAAACAATACAAATATTTTACGTAGGTATATATTATTTTGGTGCTCATTTTAAGAAGTAAGTATTGATTTTTTTCCGGGCCTTTTCGGAAATTCACAGAGGTGAAGTTTCTACGAATCTATACTATCTATTCTTAATATTATAAAACTGAAAAGTTTGTTTTGTTTGATTGAACACGCTAATCTGGGGCACTTTTGGTTTGAATTGAAAAAATCTTTTAGTGTTGGATAACCCATTTATCGAAGATGCTATAGGCTATATAACATCACGCTACGACCAATAGAAGCTAAGCATCAATGAATAATGTTGCAAAAACGGGGTCATGTGACGCAGGGGAGAATTTGCGCGGGTCAGCTAGTAATAATATAAAGCTGAAAAGTTTGTTTCTCGGGAACTACTGCTTCGAATGGTAAGATTATATTAGTGTTAGCCCATTATCGAGGAAAGCTGTAGGCTACAACCAATAGGAGTGTAGTATCAATAAACAACGTTGCAAAAAATGGGGAAAATGTTACGCAGACGAAATTGCGCGGTCAGCTAGTCTATCACACAATATATCAGTCACAGAAGCCATGTGCCCGATGAGATTACCCATAGGCATAAATAAAGAACTTATTCCATACTAAGAATACTAAGTTCTATACTAATTTAAATTTTAAACTAATTTTCAAAAACCTTTGCTATACTTGCAAGTAACTCTTGTACAAAATTTCATGCTTCTGGACCCAGCGGTTTATACTGTATGTTTTCTATCAGTGAATTTAAGATTTTAATTTAGTTGATTAGATACATCTCTGCCTAAACCTTCGGGCACCCTGCGGCGTGATGTTATATAACTTAGTCGATTTCCAAGTACCTATTGATATCACATAGGTACTTGATATATGTGATATCAGCTCTAGTATTTAACCACCAAGACATCAATATCTTCTTCATGCAAAGGGGTTCCCATACCCAACATCAGTTCGGTCATTTCAATTCTTGAGATGAGCAAATGTTGTCTGAACTTTTTTGTGTGTCAGCGAGTTTGGGCTCGGCTCTGTACCTCACAGTACATCGACTTATGCTTGACCTTATAAGGGGAGTCACCAAAAACCATAAATTATACAGACACTTAGTCATCCGCTCGCGAATGTCACTGACATTTGCTTTTTTCAGCAATAACTCAACTTTCCAGACAAGTCGGTTCTGTGAAATGTTAAGGGCGGGATATTTTTACTTGTAAATTGGAATTTTTAATAACATAAGAGCATGTCACTTCAAAAGATTTTGGTATCACCCTTTTACGTCCTTCTTCTTCGTTACCTCGCTGCTGAGAATCGCGATCCTGCAGTGTAAACCACTCGGTAAAGGCTGCCTCCAGCACCCTTTCTTTTTACGTCCTACCCATACTAAAAATTATAAGTAAAATAAGAAATCAACGAAGTCTGTTTGCTACCTTTTTACATGAGCTAAACGTCTGAACGGATTTCGATGAAAGGCACACAACACAGAGGTAGATCGTGATTGTTTTTTTTTTTTTTTAGGCTGGTTTCTGCTTAACCGGTCTAATCCTGTGGATGCCTAGAATTTAAGGCCTCCAGCCAGGGCAGCAAAATTATCTGTATTAAGCGACAACTCGCTAAGGTCACCCCCTGCGGGGTTCGGGCCTCGGCTTAGGGTGTCGCTCGTGACCTGGGTAACTACATAAAATACTCTTTATACCGTTAGTCTATGACGTACCGATGGGATCATTTTTGACCTTCACGCTGGCGAAATCGTGGGGACAAGCTAGTTACCTTTAAAAATAGAGTTTACGCCGAAATAAACAAATGGTGCCAATTAGCTATTAACTGTCTTAAACCTAATTAGAATCATTTCGCACTTCACAGGATTCATCGACTTAACGCTTAACTATTTCGGGGCTATTTTTAGTGTCTTTACAAGGACAAGATAGAAATGTTACATAGTAACAAAATAAAACATCACGCATATAATCTGCGAAGAGTTAGACAGAGGAGTACCTAATAGAACACCCACATGTAGCCAGCTATGTTTAATTATAACATAGTTGTCCGCTTTTTCCTAGGTACTACATAATATTTGACCGATTTCGGAATATTTTTTAGTTAAATATGCTAACGAAAGAACGATGTGCGAAAATTATAATTTATTATATTGTTGCAAAATAAATTAAACATACGGCCTTGATAACTCGTTTAGACATCTGAATACATTAAAATAAATTAAAACTGAATTGTGAATGCTTTAAATCTTTCTTTAACCGAGTTATTTTTATACGATTTTGCAATACAATTTTTAGATTCTAAATCTAATTTATGTGCAAAAATAAACTAAGATTTGGTTTAAATTTATTTCCAAACATCATTAAGTCTGCTCTAATTGCCCATTCAGGTTAATTTAGGTAATTAAAAATGGTCGTTTCGTAATCGCGCTACGAGTAAACAGAGAATTTGCTCTGCAATTACTGAATTGATAGCAATGCCTAACGCTTTAAGATCAGATAGACTTTAAATTAATAGCTCTTTGCTGTTGGCTAGTTTAAAAATAATGTGGGGCTTATGAACTCATCATGCGCCTCATCTTTTCCAAATATGCTGAGGTCAACTTTCAATCTAACCAGATGTAGAGTATTTATCATGGATCTACTGCTTATGAGACCTCTTGTAACCCAGTTACTGAGTATGGGTCTTATGAGCTTAACAAAATGAAAACATGCAAGGAAATACGGGACAAACATACTACTACGGTGAAGGCCTTTTTGAGACTTCCTATTAACGAAGTAAGCAAATGAAACTAAGTACATTTTCATCATTAACATCTGCCTAGCCTTTTCCCAGCTATGTGGAGTCGGCTTGAACTCTAACTGGATGCAGCTGAATACATGCTTACCGAGGCACGGAGGAATCTTGATTTGAATTAGGTGGTCACCCATCCACAAACCAATCTAGGCAAGTGCGGCTTAAGAATGATCCAAGCGGCTGTTGTATAGCCACGAGCTCCTCGAAACTAGGTATTCATCTTATGTATAAAGACAGATTTATAAATGGCTTCTAGGTCACATTCACCAGTTCCTTTCGCCGTATATCTATCTAGAATCTTCTTATTATGTAATGAAGACACAGGTGACACACTGTCCAACTCTCTAGACATTCAAAGTATTTTTGCAATAAAAGAAAAGGTAGTATTCAATATTAATAGTCTGCTTATGTGATGTATTGCTGAATCAATAAATATGTGGCCTAAAACAACAACCAATACACATGACATGAAACGGCAGAAGCTAGACTTGGTCGTGTTCTATGGAGAAGAAACAATTCTTATTTTAAAATATTCATCTTATTTTTAAAGTAGAATGCTGTAAAAATAAAGTCGGTAATCTTAGGAATTACTGATCAGATTCTGAGATTTATTTCACTAATGGAAAGCTACATTACCCCGTGTGATGATTTCCACCCATAACTCGAGCGAATCCGCGGGCAATAGAAATAAAGAAAATAATAATATAAATAACATTTTGACCCTTCATTTTATGTATCCTATTATGCAGAGCCGACTACTACTATATAGAATTTAAACATTAAAACAAAATTAGAGGCCAATTAATATCTCAGTTTACCCCACAGAGGATTCAAGCTTGATGATCCTTTATTACAAAATAAATAAAACCAAACTAATCTGTATCCTAATCACTGTGATACCACTAACCTAACTTTAGTGCAAATCGTAAAAGTGCTGTTCATGCACGAATTATTTTTTTAAAGACGTGAGCAGCCTTGGTTTTATAGATAAGTGGAAGATATTTTAAATTGATGCAATCGGTATAAATAATTGCATCAACGAATATTAGCGGCTTAACTTAATAAGTATTTTAAACTTCGGATACGTTCAAATAAATAACGATATCTAATACCTATATACTTAGATAATTTGCTGGGGAGTTGGTTCCGCCACTTCTGCCCAGCTAAAACACTAGGAAGCAGCGAAGAGCGGGCGTTTTGGGGAACTGTCTTATGTAATGACATTAAAAAATGCTGATTTTCAGCCTAATTTATAATATATGACTTTTGATTTTGATAATTTGAGTTTAAAAAATCTTTTTTATAACCCTTCAACGGTTTTAGGAAAAATATCAGCCATTTTACTAAGAAAATATTTGTACCAATTGTCCAGTCCTCTGAGCAATACATTTTATACCTAGTTGTGACGTAGTGAGCCGCCACTCTCCTACTTTAATGCGTTTTAACTAAGTATTTTTTTGTTAACTTGATAAAACAAAAAATACGTATCCAATATTTTTGTATTACCTGATTGACGGACAAAATATAATTTCGTTTTCTTTACCCAGTCATCATCCCTTCTAAGCGCTAAGAAGCAAGTGTGAATACAATAAAGTTTATTTAGAAAACACAATAAAGGAAACGTTAATTAATTAATTATAAACATGATCCTTAGGGAAACACATACTATCAAACAAGCCACAAATAAGGTTCATTACTGAATACGATACGTTTAAAATTAGTCATGACATAAACGGTGATGTAATTCACTTTGACAAACGCGGTATTGATCTGCAATAGGGAACCACATTAATAGGACAAGTATTTATTATAATGTCCGTGACCTTATTATTATAACATCACTAGCCGATGCCCGCGGCTTCGCACGCGTGGAGTTCGGTCACTGTCCCACGGGATAGTACTACCGGGATAAAAAGTATCGTATGCGTTAATCAATTAACGCATACGATTATCAATTAATTAAAAATTATCAATTAATTTATTCTAATTAATTTTATAAGAACTACTAATTATGTGAAAGAGTGTGTACGCCTTTAAGGTAGATTTTTGAGGAACTAATTATTTATTATTAAGATCTCATGTAAAATGTACCAAAAATCACACCAATAAATGAATTGAATTGAATCCAGGTTATAAACTACCCGTGTGCCAAATTTCATCCAAACCCATTCAGCATTTTTTGCGTGAAAGAGTAACAAACATCCATCCATCCATCCAAACTTACAAACTTTCGCGTTTATAATATTAGTAGGATAACATCACATCACGCCTGTAATACCAAAAGGGTCAGGCAGAGGTGTACCTAATAATATCACCCACATTTCGCCAGTTACGTTTAAGTTCATGTAATAGGGGGCAAGCCTATTGCCATCAAACGGGCACAAAACGAGACTCCGTGGCTGCTACAGAGAAATTTCTGATCGAAAAACCCAATAACATTTTACCCGACCCAGGAAACAATTCCAAGACCTCAAGCTCTGCAGTCGCGACCACTAGACCATCGACCGAGGCACGAAATTGCCTGAAAACTGATTTTCTTGAACGTTAAGGGTGCACTTTGATAGAACAAAATCATATTCCTATCGACCTCTGCATTAGTTATCGTAATGTGAACGATCCATACTTTGGTATAGGTACTTCAAAAACGGATTACTCAGTAAACAAAGTTGGCAACGATCTAGGGTGCGCCAAACTTTCTGTAGATGTGGGTACACAGAAGCCTGGCTTCTCAGAAATGTGTTTTATGTAAATAAAGCAGCTGAAACACTTGAAGAACTTGCGTTAGTTTAGTTCAAGTTCGGAAGTTGCGCACAGCTAGGTCATGGTCAATAAGTCTTTCAGGTCGTGAGACATCGAGACTCCTGAATGAATACCTGCCCTTCCTATGCTGAGTTTAGCATCCACAGTTACGTGGAAAAGGCCAGGCAGATGATGATGAGTTATTTCATCCATTATGGATCTTATCTCAATCTAAACTAATATACTTAATATTATAAATGCGAAAGTCACTTTATTTGTTACGTTTTCACTAATAAACGGCTTATTGGATCGTTATGAAATTTGGCAAGGAGATAGATTATATCTTCGAGAAGGACTTAGGCTACTTTTTATTCCTGAATAAAACATCAAAATATCCACGTGAACGAAGTCGCGCCCAGTAGCTAGTAATATTATAAAGAGGAACGATTTTCAATTGTTTGTTTGTTTGTTACGATTTAACTCGAAAACTACTCGACCGATTTTAAAAATTCTTTTACCATCAGAAAGCTACATCTTCACCGAGTAACAGGCTATATTATATTACAATTTTTATCGTGGACGAAGTCGCGGGCGAGGTGCTAGAGTAAAATAAGTACCTACCTATTTATTTTGGTCATATGAGTCTATAGTAGCTCTACTCTCTTATAGGATATTCCTCTGCTCGTCGTCTGATTAAGACATAGTACATATGAGTACCAGTACTTAATATATATTTTTCTTTTCCAAGGTTGTCTGGTTACAGACAGATGTTCATTCTACTACTCCAGCTCCCCAGACAGAATGTCAGGAAATGGCGAAGGGCAGGGACTGTCTTAGGGTCAGCTCACTCACACCGAGACCGCACACTTTTAAAGAGCGATTCAAAATATAACTTTATTTTCTACACGAAAAGATACATATATATTTCGTTGTGAGAATTCAGAATACGTTGCGCAACGTGTTCTGAATTCGCACAAGTGCGCGCAGCGTCGCGTCGCGTCGCGTCTCGGTGTGAGCTGACCCTTAAGTATATAATTCAAAAAGTGCTAATTCTCGGTCCAATTTGAATGAAAGTATCTTTAGATTTTAAACTACTCACACACACACACTTTTTTTTTTTTTTAATAACCTTGCCCGAGCTTAGGGAATTTCTCCTATATCGTGGGTGCGTTTACAAACATTCAAAGTCACATATACAAACAGCCAGACCCGGAACAACTATCTGTAGGTCATAGAAATATTTGTTCCGTGCGGAGATCGAACCCGGGAAACGCAGCGCAGCAGCTTATCGCATAGCAACTGCGCCAACCGTGCCGTTAAAACTTTCATCAACACACACGGTCACCAACTAAGCAAAGTCGTCGTCACGGTATAGAACACTAGAATCTCGATCTGCACACAAAGACTCCGTAAGGTCAACGTGTACCGTATCTAGATACGCGTAGGATGCCTGTCGCCATACCTGGGACTATAAACTATTGATGTTTGTCATAAATAACTGTGAAATATTAACTAGATTTAAATTGGAATTGAAAAACTTTATAGCTTTTGTTCTGATGATGACAAAAGATGATAATCTTAATAGCGTGGGCTTTTTGTTACAGCAGTATGCAAATATGTAAATAAAAAAACTTGAGAGGTGTCAAGGGACACCCGATGGAACGAGGTTCCTTTCACG
Source organism: Cerastis leucographa (assembly GCA_963082945.1). Lineage (NCBI taxonomy): Eukaryota > Metazoa > Arthropoda > Insecta > Lepidoptera > Noctuidae > Cerastis > Cerastis leucographa. The sequence continues at coordinate 17,839,899 of OY720361.1, read as the reverse complement.
TACATAATATCAATACATTTTAGATTTAAGTTAGTGTGCGAAAAATAAAATATTTAATTTAAGCAAGATTAATCCTTAATTCGAAGCAATACGTCTTACTTAACTGCACAACCGAATTTGTACTTTGTAGTTCGGTCACTCAAAATAATAATTATATCTATCCTTACTCACATACACACCCCAATTGTACGTAATTTAAGGAAATTTCAACTTTATTATAAAGAAATAAAGCTTACAATAGCTTACTATAGCAAAAAGTGTCGTGACAACTTTTCGTAAGAATTTTTTCCGTCTAGCCCCCTTTCACAACGCGCGATAAGGAACTTCGTTCCAATATTTCGTTATAACCTTAAGAGATGCTATCGAATACAGATCATCAGAAAACATTTATTTTTACCCTTTTGATGGTACATCAAACTATTACTAAGCACAGGAGTTGTTCGATGATTCATTTTTGTAATATTATGTTTGTTTTTTTGTAATAAATCCAAATAAGAATTTATTTAGGTAATAGTCACACAGTTTTATGAGTATCACATTTGTCCCCTTCACCGAATAAGTCCATATTTTGTAGATAATATCACATCACACTTCAACTCACTTCCTGCCTTTCACATCTGTCAAAAATTTTGTCAATAGTAATATAAAAAACTTGCATAATTACTTAATATAAAATATCTTTCCAATCGCTACATGATTGTAATGCAGATTGACTAAGAGTGGTCTAACTTGGTAGGTCACCTTCAGAAACTGCATAAGTGTTTTGAAATCATCGATGAAAGATGGATATTAAGTAATGCTGATATTCTAAGTATATCAATATGTTGAGGTTGATTCATATGAAATTCTGTATACTTTAATGTAATTTTTTTTCGTTCTTGATACGTGGTAAAACAGTGATTAAGTAATATAATATCTGTTACTAAGCAACGTAATTTGATCCATTCTCAGTAGCCGCCAAGGAGTCTAGATAAGTGCATTGTTGGTGGAAATATGCGCGCCCAATGTTACATCGGACTTAAATAAAACTGGAAATATGAACGGTAAACTATTAGGTACACTTCTGCCTAAACCTTCGGGGATTACAAGCGAGATGTTATGTTTCGTATTTAGAGAAATATTATGTCTTTACTGCTGCGAATCATTAGGGTCTTGAAGAAAAGCTGATTATTTTCTAAAACTTGTCCATCAGCTAAGTACTATGGCACGAGGTATTCCAACGAAGTCTGACATTAATACTCCTAAGACAGATCCTCAAAGTAACACCCAGTAGAATGCTGCAGTAAATGCTTCTCCTAGTTAGAACTCGAGAGGATTGCTGCTCCAAAAACTCTTCACCTTTCAAAATCTATAATGTTACTGGTGAAGTACATTTTAGCCAGCTCAGTCTATCAAATTAAGATCCAATTTTAGACATCCTCGTTAGACATTTGGTTATTTATTTTATTGTAATTAAACGATGGATTTATGTAAAAGCCGGTTTGTTTAAATTGTGTTTCAATAACATCCGTAATCGTGAGGAACTTCCGCATTTAATCACCCGCCTTCCATATAAGTACAATATTTCCGGCGTTTCCTATAACTACGTGTTAGGTATCGATTAGTGATAACATGTCATTTTCGCCGAAACCAGATAAGTGTGATCCCAGCTTTAGGGATAGTAATTAGTGGGTTTAACGTGGACTTACGTAAATTGTGGGGAAAATATGGTAATACCCTATGTCGTCATGACGAAAAACCTTGTAGATAATTTTCGTTTTGTAGTAAGCAACGGCTTATTGTCGGGCCCGATGTCCTGTACTTAAGTACTAACTCTGTAATATAAAAAAAATGTAAAACCAAATGATTTTAAAAGAGTAACCAGGGAGCTTATTGCCGGTTCTTCTCCATAGGAAACGACCACCCCGAACAGAGCACCTTTTTGTTGACGTTTTACAAGTGCCCATGTCGGCACAATGCAAAATGATCATGATATAGATCATGATCATTTTTCAGTTCCCTATCCATTTGCATAAAATTTTAAGACCTAATATAACTTAGCATAATTTTGTTTGGCATAATTATATTTTCACATAATATAATTACGCATAACAGCTTTCGCATAATTTGTTTAAGCATAATTTCTCTAACCATAATAATGATTAAGCATAATATTCTAAAGCTGTAAAACGTCGACAAAAAGGTGCACGGTTCGGGTTGCTCGTTTCCTATGGAGAAGAACCGGCAATAAACTCCCTGGTTACTCTTTTAAAATCATTTGGTTTTAAATTTTTTCTATATTACAGAGTTAGTATTTAAGTACAGGACATCGTAGGCCCGACAATAAGTCGTTGCTTACTACAAAACGTAGAACAAGATAAAAAGTTACCAAGGATCTAGGAATCTATCATCTCAGCAGTGACCTCCTTTCTAGCCATACCTATCATGCTTCACACAGTCCATCCATCATTTCTTTGATATTCTACTCTTAACTCTTACAGCCATCTACATTCCTAATTAAAATTTTCCTCCCTTCTGCGCATCACAAATGAATGTCCTAAAACGATTAATACCAACCTACTCTAAATACCTATACTGTAAATTTTTGTATAACGTTTCTAGAATCATACTGAAAGACTATATAGCTATCCACAGTTAACTTGTACAGAAAAATTGGATTGTTATCGGTGAGACAATTATACTTGTTTAATGTTAATTCTGCCAGCCGGGATAGAAGTGTGGCCCACTCTGCAATGGTTCGGTCGATTTTAGCAAGACGTCAGTATAACACAATCTGAATATATTTACAACAAAATAAACGCTTAACTATAATTTCATCCTAAAGTCTTGTATGTATATTTTTAATTACTTACCGGGGCTGTCTCAACTCATTTAGAGCATCTAACTTTTCATTTATATTTTCATTTTTTCATCCATCTCATGTAGTACTAGTAGTATGTAGCACTGCGTGTTTACAAAAAGTAGAACAATGGTTTTACTTAATTGTTAAATAATGTACACATTATACATACGTAGGAATTGTAGTTTTTTTTTTATATTGGTATTTTTGTGTTACTAAATAAATAAATCGTTCTTATTTTGTTAGAACCAAGTTATTTTTATTGAAATGACTCTTTGGATCGTCTTTCTTATCGCCAATAGACAATAGTCCACATTGTCATACTTTGTATCATTGTAAACATTATTCAGATATCACATCTTCTAAATGCAAACACATCGTGAAAAAGAACCTATCCCAACAGTATAATTTCCTCAAATTACTTGACTCTTGACCTCTCGTTTCGACCCTTGAAGCATAATGCACCGTAACCGTTTAAAAACCGAAGTTTTTTTAGTAACAGCTTTATAAGAAGACAATCATGTTAAAAAGACTTGACAGTCAACTACGTATGACAGTTGGTAAGCAAACCGGTTTAAGAACTCTTTGTGAGTACTGCAGGGTACTCTTATGTCACGACATTCAATCCTTTTGTTGTGTCTGCCTATCTCGTTACATTATGTACTTGTATATTATGTTTTAGATTTTTAGTAAAATAAGTTGTTTTTTTTTTAAACAATTGTTAAAACAAAATGGTTGTCAGAAATGACCTTGTTACCTAAAAGCCTTAGGTTTTTGATGGATACTATCTATAAACAACTATTCAACCCTTTAAAATGGAAAATGTCTGAACAGGACCAAAATGTGTGTATGTGGCTAGAGTTATTATGTACTAGCTCTCTTTGCGTGTGAAAATTGAATGCGAATTTTAGTTTAGGATAGGTATTCCTGAGCTGCGAAGCTGTGAATTTTCATGTGCTATGTAAGATACCAAAACAACGCATACTTAGGTAGTTAGAAATCACAACCATAATAATACTTACGGTAATATTCTTCACATTAGCCCAATATTTATGATTGCTTTCCAAAAGACTTAATGCTACACTAAAAGTTCGTATGCAAACTAGACTGTGACGCGTGCCAGACAATTTCCTGCAAATACAATAGCTTAGCTCAGATAGAGCTATTTTCTTGTTAAGTACACTGCTAACGGTTTGTGTAGGGTTGCTGGGTTTCTGGGCGTGGTTAGGTGATTGCACAGGTGTGTGTGTTGGTTTAGAATGTTAGGCTTAACAAATCCATAAAAATATTATAAATGCGAAAGTCACTCTGTTTGTTTCTTACCTTTTCACGACTAAACGGCTGATCGGATGTTAATGAAATTTGGCAAGAAGATAGATTTCATCCTGGGGAAGGTCATAGGCTACATACCATCACGCTACGACTAATAGGAGCGGAGCAGCGATGAAAAATGTTGCGAAAACGGGGAAAATGAGACGCAGACGAAGTTGCGCGGGACAGCTAGTAGACAATAAGAGCATTATTTTCTTGTAATATACTTCTTTTACCAATGAAAGACAGACCAACAAAAATAGATTAAATTGAATTGAATTCGAAGGACTAAGTTGGATCCCGAGAGCAGTAAAGGATTCTGGAGTAGAATCCCGAACGTAGCATGGACTAGCATGTATCCTGCCTGCCCAGGAACACAACGTCATAAAAGAAAGTAAATTCTTCCAACCTGACAATGTATCCCTGAAAGCTCCTATCTTTCCAACCCTCTACACCAGTAGAGGATAAAAGATGAAACCAGGCGAAATCCCCAAGATTAATACCACCCAAACTTTTGTTTTTAAATTATGTATCTCTTTAACTTGTAAATAACTATTATGTTATCATTTAACTTTGCATAAACGATCGATTTTATGTTTATTAAATTTATTATGCCACTATTAATCGTGTCAACATAAAACTTGATTACAAAAATCACGTTTAGAGCTTACGAAATGATTTGTGATTAGGAAATATATAAATTAAAAAAAAAAAATGTTATGACGTAGTAAAATTATCGCATTAATTCAACCTCTTTGCTTCATTACTTAACCAATCTTATCTAGTACACCAGCCCAGATTTTCCGCCAGTAATGTTGAGGTATAGGTATTAAGACAAAGCCTTCAGCTGGGCATAAATCCACCCTTGATTTGACAGGAACGTTATTTAAAAAAAAACTTGATATAAAATCAGAAACTATTGCGGTCGCTCTGCGCCCGACCAAGCCCCCGTAAAGTGCGAAAGGGACAACTGCAGCTCAGGCTGATTTTACCTACAAAAATCTTGATAAAAAGACGTTTTGTATTCCGCTGTTTTCTTCTTCAAAACTAAACTGATCCAAATAATTCTTATATCTAAATTTAGAGGAAAGGTATATCTATGCTTCTATTATTTTCTTTTTTGTTAAAAACTTATCTAATTTGTTTGATAGTCGTCTGAACATGGCGGTAAAAACGGGCTTTTTTTCGGGTTTTTAGATGGTCATAATTCTTTTAGTGATTACGTTTAAAAAAAAGGAAATGATAGGGGCATGTATTAATAGGACCTAGATTTTTTGGAAAAAAAACATTGCTCTAGACGCATTATCCACGAAGAAAACAGCGGAATACGTTTGTATGGAGAAATACCGACTAGAGTCCCCTCTTAATTTGCCCGATTTGGGGAACCGAACCACTAGCTAGACCAACGACGCGGCAGTTTGTGAGAAGTTTTGCTAGCTAGTTATAAATGCCATGTCATGCTTAAATACTCGTATATAGTCAGTCAGCTGTTAGCGGGGTTTGACGACCTTGGATGCCTCGACTGACTCGGTATTTAATGGGTGGGCACCCATCCACGGACCAACCTAGGCAAGCCTAGCTTAACCTACAGATGGACCAGACCGGCAGTTATTATTTAGCCACGAGCTCCTCACCAGACGCGAGTAAAACCTCACAAGTATGACCACTTATTCAAACTGAAAAGTTATCAACAATGTTTATCTAAAGGGCCTAAGTATGTTGTCCCTTAAGTGCTAACATTGCCAGCCCTAAGCTCTTTATACAGCGGCTGCCGGTCGGCAATGTTGGTAAACAATCATTTTCTCAGTAAGTAAAGTACTTTCACTCAGTCTACGTAGATAGGCTGCAATCTAGCGCGTCTACTGTTCTAGGAAGGTAACGTCTTGGGTTGCGTTGATAGAAGGTACAGCCGACAAAACAGATGGAGAATCCCACAATTTTATATAAGTTCCACCAACCAGCACTGGGCCCGCGTGGTAGATTACGTTACGGCCAAATTCCACTCAAAGAGAAGACTGAGGATCAGAACAATGATTCTGTTAATCTTATTTGTTAACAAACTATACGAGAATGGGTCAAGACGTGATAAATTAACAAGATTAGAAAACAGTGTATATACTCGTGGATACTCTTCACTTTACGCCCCCCAACTTTACTTTCTACCTGTGACTTAGCCCACGTGACAAACACATTATTTGGCCTCAACAACAAAAAAAACCTCAACTATTACCGAGAACTTTAGTATTTGGTAATAGTTGCTTTTCATCGGTGAAAGAATTTGTATAAATCAGTTGAGTAGTTTCAGATATTACCTCCTACATCCAAACTTACGAAGTACATCTCTCTAAAATATTATATGTAGATTTTAAGCTTGTGGTCCTCAAACATCTCAATTTTCTGATGATCATCGTATACATTTGGGTTTACATGAAGCATCGAATTTTTTAACATGTCCGTCCGTTTATTCACACAATAATAAACGTTGATGCTGTCGGTACCCTTTCATTAGCATCACTTTATCAGAATATATCAATTGCTTGTTGAACCTAAAGTGGTACTCAGCGCTTCTGGAAACGTTACCTATTGAACAATACCTAATGCATTGTCAATATCACTGAGACAGTAATTGAAAATTATCTATCAATCAAAGCTGTTGAAATAATTAAACTGTTCATTGTTTTCGTGTTGAATGTTGTTCTGTACCGTCGCCGTGTTATAGGATCCCCTAAACTCTAACTAAGCCATTCAATCAACCGTATTATATTATCTTAAAGAAACCAGTGGCTATATAACAGCTTAGAGCTGTATAAAGAAGACTGTCACAATTTTCATCTGCCCATAATTCTCTTTAATATGTACCTATGTTGGTGCGACTTCCAGTTTAACAATGTATATTTTCATTACTCATACTCTGAAAGTAGGTCTGAAGTTGCCTGAGGAGCGGGTTGAAAGTAATACTTTTCTTCCCTAGGGAAAATCGCTTTCAACTGACAGATGCCAAATTATAAAAAAAAAACTAGTTCCTTTTTTCACATTTTTATTGAACCATGTTCCAATTTTCTATGCAGCCACGATGTAAAATTGAAATAACTTAAAGTTAAGTATTGATTAGAGTTTTTTTTTTTAATAACTTTATTATAATTTAGTTTAAACAATTTCTTTAAAATAACATAGATTTTGGCAAAATATTTACAATTTTTTCAATGATGAAAATGAAAAATAATGGCTGAATAGCTGGCTGGCCACAGAAAAAAAAAAAACAAAATAGGCGGGAAAAGTTGTTGATTTATGTCAAGTAAAATTTACTAAATTTTCCTTTAGCTAATTCATGTTTTTGTTTGTACTTTCCTTGTATTCGTAATGAAAAGCACAGTGTTTACCTCGGGTTAAAGACTTATTTAGTCCCTCGAACTATTGGCGCCCTCACTTCGTTCGTGCGCCAAACCCCGTCTCGGGACTAAATAATGTGCTTTCACCCCTAGGGTAACAATGTACTATTTATTTATATGGACCGACTGAGTAACCGATCTCTACAACCCAGTTACTGGGTAATAAGATACCCCTTGGTTAGACTGCTTGTTATTTTCAGACTATCTGGACTTCTTTCTACCCGTAACGACTGTCAAAGATCTACGAATATCTGTTGAAGACCACCACCATCATATTCAAATATTATGTTCAAATTTCATGACCACCTTATACTTTGCAATCAGCATTAAACTACAGACCTACATTTTAAAACCAAGAGGCACACACCTTGTATCGGCGCCAAGTAACGATGATCGTTAAAAGATCGTATTTAATATTACATAGCCTTAACACGAGGATACAGTGACATCATAATGTCTTTACAATGTTTATACGACTCTGTGGTCTCAACCTCAACCTTGTAGAAAGGAACGAGAATAATTACATTAAAAACTACTTTTGATTGGGTTTATTCTTTAAAAAGTAACAAACATAAATTAGCTAATTTATACACACATTTCAGAGGTGGTTATGTTAATCTTACCGGTAAGACACAGTACCATCTTATTTCGTTACAATTTAATAAAATCCTCGATATCCCAAAGAAACTTAGCTCGCGTTCTGTCATTGTAATTGACCTATCGTGTTTCAAAGTTTCAACATCAATCAAAATGATTTACGTTTAATAGTTATTTTTATAAGATCACCGTAACCTTGATTCGATCATTAAAGCCAATGACTCAATAAGTCAAACTTGAGCCTATCAATTTAAATGCGTGCGGTATCTAAGCATGGATTATTGCATATCAGTGTAATACTTTTAATTTAGAAAAATTTTGCTAGGGGCATTAATTTTGTAATAGTCAACCCCCAATTTTCCTCCTTCTTCTATTTTCCAAAGAACTATTTTTTTTTCATCTTCGAGATGATCTCGTTAGGCAGCAGCTTCAAGCATTAATGGCAAAAGTCTTTATCCAATAACCTTTGCAACCTGGGCACTGTATTCACGTTTTCAGTCTCCTGGACTTACTGTAGACAGGGCTACTAAGAGAAATATGAATTTTGATGGATGAAAAGAGATAGGAAAAAGAAAAAAAAAGCATTACGAAACCATGGTAAAAGTGAAACTTTTTTTCACACTATAGCGCGGAGTGGGGATAAAGCTTTCACGCCCCTTTCAAACTCCGCCGACCGTCAGCGTCACGCGACATGCAACACACAGACGAAAAAGTTTGAGACGATGTAATAAAAGTTTCACTTTAAAAAATAGATTCATTGTCTAAGTAACTTATAAAGGAACAGGTATAAAACATGGTGGTTAACAAGGTAGAATGAAAGAAAGAAATCATTTATTAAACTGATCCTTAGCAACATAGGGTAGACAGAAAAAGTATTAGAACAAAAATAAATAAAATAATGAAAAAAGAAACTCATGCTGACATCCATAATGGAAGGCTCAACAATTCAATTGATACAGCGATTAGTATTCACCGCACGATCATAACCATGATGTATTCAAATGAGCGTTTAATTTGGCATGAATAACGGATTGAGCCATCATTGTGGCTGCTAGAACGAACCTTCCTTCCTATACGCTGACAATGTTTCTATGTGCACTTTGATTATATTGTGACACTAAAGCTTTTGCCCGCGGATACAGTTGTATTATTAGGGCTGGGTATAACTTTAGGATCCTAACTGAGTCTTTGAGCTCAATGATTACTGTCGAATGCGTGCACTGACTGGATAGGTCTTCTCAGGTCTCCTCATCTCACTAATCATTGTCACCGTAATACTTGACCAAGATTAGGTACGTTTACTCTGTACTTTAAAGTAGACTTAGAGTTTTTTAGGTGTTTCTTTATGTACAGGTCATGTGTAGTTGTCGGATACGAAACACTGATCCCATCTAGCCTTATTTTATTTTTATGTATAAATGTTTTTGCTATTTAGGTACCTATACTTTCTAACATTTTAGTGGCTACTAGTCTCGTCATCAAAGTAGCTTTCCACTAGTGGACATTGGCATTATTGGCAGCTCCCTCTAATCGCATACCTACGATAAAAATTCACTCATTTGGATTTTACGTGATTTTGAAGTTTTTTTGTGGACTTCGTAAGAAAAGGACTTATCAAAATAACAAAAAAACATAGATATTTAACTAACTAACTGGTACCTACTTTTCGTCGTTTAGGGTAATTTAGCGCCAGTAGTCTTAAGATTATTCCTGATATGAAACGATAACTTGTTTGATGATTTGAAACGATATGCTTGTAATCAACGTGTAATTACGTAGGTAGTCTGTGTTTTTAATTAATGATATTGATAAATATGTATTTAGAATAGGTTAACTGGTCATTAAATAATTTATCAGGATGCAATCGAAAATACCTCCCTAATTAGTATGAAAACAGTCAGTCAATGGTAAGACCTGATGTCTTGTATGGATCAGAATATTGGGCCACAAAAGGAATGAACGAAAGGTATTTGCGTGTGGCTGAGATGAGAATGATGAGGGGGATATCTGTGGTGCGCGTGTTATGCGAATGGATAAAATAAGAAATGAGTACATAAGAGGAAGTCTGAAAGTGGCATCGGATACGGAGGTGTCTGATGACGAGTACTAGAGAAGTATGGAAGAAGAAGACAAAGTGGGATAAGGGAAAGAGAATGACAATGATAGTATGAAAACAGTCGGTTAAATTACCAATGTTGTTGGTAATAAATAAGTATCCATCTCAGTGCTCGATGAGCTCCCTCCAGCAATCACGAACTTCCACCCCCTATTTAACCTCCTAAGGGAGGGAATTTTCAGTAATCTCCTCATTGCTTACTTTAGTATAAAAGGAACTCATGTGCAAAATGCGATGTTTCAAGATCCAGCAGTTTAAGCTGTGCGTGGCCACTTCAAGGTAGATAACAAATCATTCGCAGACCATGACAGTTGGTAAAGAAAATTGAACATTTTACTCAAACAAAATCAATTACAAGTACATCCAAACCCTGAGTTCAGTTCGATGATTTTTGAAAAACTTTCACTAGCAATGCTTACACGTTAACTATACCTACATAATTAACTTGACTCATCGAAGTGAAAATTGACGTGTGGTTAGTTTCTTGGTAGGGAACTAAGTGAGGTGCTAAGTATCTAATCATACAGACACTACGACTGCCTTAGCCAGAGATATTAAATTTTGTCCTGCTTACATTGGATAATATAGTCCGTCTGTCTGTTTGTTCTGGCTTATCTCTAGAAGGGCTGGACCTATTTTGACGGGACTTTCACTGGCAGATAGCTGATGTAATAAGGAGTAAGCTGGCTACTTCTATTTTAGAAAAAATATAATTCCACGCGGACGATGTCGCGGGCACAGCTAGTTTGTATAAAACCTCTGGTCATTGATTAGGGTGGATAAAGTTAGTTAGACTTGTGACCATAGAACCGCGAAAAAGGTCTTGAGGCATTATTCCCTATTTTTCGCTTTTTTGAAGAATCAATTGCTTTTAAAGAACTACGATGACGTTTTCAAAACAAAAGTTCTGATAAACTAAACTAGCTAATCAAATTGAAAACTGATAACTTTTGAAACTACATGATTTTTGATACTATACTTATACATAACATCACGCCTGTAATCCGCGACGGATTAGGCAGAGATGTACCTAAAGCGCTGCGCAAACGTTTGTCTTGTGTCTGATACAAGCTACCAATGAATTTGTTCTATATAACCAGTATGAAATCAGCCACTCCCTGCGCAGACGTAAACTGTGTCCAGTAACCGCTACAGGACACAGCAACTACGGTTTCCTGTGACGGTGTGCCGTGTTGGTAACAAAAAGTGTCTAACTTTGGGCAGCCCCTAATAGTACACCCACATTTCACCAGTTTAACTCACATATAATAGGGGTCGAGCCTATTGCCATAAACTGGGCACAAATCCAGACTCCGTGGCTGCTACTGACAAATTCCTAATGGAAACCCTTACAGCACTTTCACCACCCGGGAAACGAACTTCAAGCTCGGCCGATGAGGCAGTCCAGTGCAGTTATATTTTTATACTAAATAATAAAAGTCAATAAATTGCAAAACTTGCATTATAAACTCTGAATAGCATGCACGTGTGGTTTTACGATGAAAAAACCTGTAACCAATATCAGGCTATTAATTTTAAAGCCGCGGTTTATTGGGTATTTAAGTGGTCTATTTTATATTTGAATTTGCTTCATAGCAACACGATCCCTATCGCTTCACACTACTCTATTTCGTAAGTGCATCAAACATCTTAACCCAGACATCCGTACATTTTACAAACAAACAAACAGTCCTCCATCCTGAACCAGGTCTTTATATATAACGTGATTGTAACCGCAAGGTGATTGACTCCCATAGTCGATTTCGGGACTTGCTTTACCAAAATAGTCCTCAGTAACGACGCTTGAGCAAAACATACAAACACATCCTCTCACACAGGAATTTAAACCGTAGCTGGTACGGAGTAAGGTGGGAAATTAAATTGAAATTGTGTGAATTTTGTAAGGACACACAAATATGCGAAGAGAATTCTTAATGTACGTAATTGGACACGGTCCCGAATTGAATGTGAATTTGTTATTGGAATATAATCTAGGCGGTTAGTCTAGTCACGATTTCTTGAGGTTTCAAATGATTTTTATGTAGTTTCCGACAGCAGTAACCGATGGACGATAAACTATTTTGCTAAGGTACGTAGGTAAATCAAATCAAAGCATTTATTTCAAGTAGGTCAGTACCAGGCACTGATTAGTTAAAACAAAGACAATATAATAAAAGTAGTTTTAATAGGTGAATTCTAATCTACCTAGTACTACATCATGTCTTGTAAGCAATTTAATTACCAAAAGCAACCGATTTTCCAATTCGTTTTTTAAAAATAGAGTCTTTGATTTATGGTATTTATTTACTGCTCTCCGACACTAAGCTGAAAGAATTTAAATTTTCAAATCGACTAATAGTAGGTAGGTAGTACGCATTTTCTGGTAGTGAGCTGTTTTGTAGTCAATGGCTTTAAACTTTAAAATAAATCCACAAGTTAAATAGTAATACTAAGATAGGTAGGTATTATTAAATACAGTTCTTTGCCTCGCCTGTTCCTGTTACGAGGGGTCGGCTTTCTTAATCCTCGGGCACTATTCACTCCGCTGGTAAGCATCGTCATCAGAAAGGCCAAGCTTTTGCATGTCCGGACCTTTGTCATCAGGGTAGTTTGCGGTCTACTTCTCCCTCACTTTTTATAGCCATGGACCCAATTTTTCACATGTCATCGGGTCTACGCATAACATGTCCGTACCACCTTAGTCTGGACTCTGTAATACTCTTTTCAGTAATAAGTAGGTGTTATTTTGAAACTACCCCTATTATTAAATACAGCTGAATTATTAAAATAATATCCATAAACGTCCTCTTTCATCCTTGCTATGACAGTGGGTCAAGTTGTGGGTTGGAAATTCGCAAAGAAATTTGCAAACCAACCGTTACACCAAAAACTTGACCCACTGTCATAACTAAAACAGTTTGGCTTCACGTCAGTGACCGCTAATGAAATAGGGCAGGCAGGCAGGCAGGCGGACCGCACGCGATGTCGCTTTATATTAATTGAGCGCGGATTTGCGGAAATAGGACTGTGCTATTTGAGGAGGGCTTGAGTGGGCAATGTGCTTTGGAGAATGTTACGGTACTTAATTTAATATTACGATTTAAGAACCCTGCGGGAAAGTCGCAAAGTTATTTAAGGACTAAATACTTATGGCAATGTGTTCTGGGAACTTTGGCATTTAACGGTTGATGGCATAATAGTATTTATAACCATTTAGGTACCGTCTATTCTTCCACATGCATTCAGTAAAAAGCTGTTATTTTGAAATTACAAACAGACACTTCTAGTTCGATTTTATTTATTTGTTTAGAGTAACCATGGCTTACGAAATTGCAAGAAAGTTTCTCAACTTAGATACCCACTTGAAGGAAGCACCAAAGATTCATAATTATGGTGATTTAGATGATAAAGAGAAAAAAAGCCATTTTTCTACACCAGTTTTTCACCCATAGCTACAAACAAACTAAACTAAAGGTAACGGAGAAAGTTTTGTTAGGGTCATAAACTGGAAGAAAAATCAAATCAAAACTAAGTATAACAATATCATCTTTCCTATCTCAGCTAAAAATTACAATGACTAATTATCGCCTATAAAATACGAATAATTTTAAAACGGGACGTGTGAAACACGTACCTAACTGGGTCAATGCAATCGGACAGCCATATCTACTAAGTACTAGGGATGAACGAATGCGTTCATATGCAACTCTGCCGATGACGTCAATGTAACATTATAATCAGCCCTATCATTGGTTTACGTGCGTTATTCGATTAGTGATATCGATAATTTGTGATAGGTAGTTTTTTATCCGGCTTTTTGAAAATACGTGAATGCTAAGCGCCTTGCACGTGGGTAGGATATTATGATACTAATGTTTTAATGTTTGGATAGGATTCGATGTAGCAATCAGTCAGATACTTAAACGACCACTTTGAAATTTAGCTGGCTGATGGTCCACTAAGACTTCTTTAACCTTGGTAGCCTAGTCATTCAGACAAGGATCTTTTTTTACAATATAAGGTTGCGTTTGGCAGCAACTCGCTTGATGTGAAGCGATGATGCGGCCTAGGGCGGAGCACCGAGCACTCCAACATTTTTTTAGTCAAGAACAATTCTGAATAATCCCACATTACATAAAACCAAGCAATAAAAGATTACTAACCCCCACTGGGCCCGCGTGGTGGATAACAGCCCACTCCCTCTCATAGAGAGGAGGCCTGTGTCCCAGCAGTGGGAACATTATAGGCTGATGATGATGATGACTAAAAGATTTATGCATGAGCACCGTCACCCTCGAAATTCCTCGAAAGCTACATTACTAACCCAAGTAACCCACACTCATTTCGTAAGTAATCGCTTAGTCTTGCCGGAATCCTCCCGACCTAAATGTCCTAATGTCATGATATTTTAGCAAATGTCAAGAAAGTTGACATTCCCAGAAATATCACCATTTGAGCTAATTGAGCCGCAGACATACTGCAATACGACGGTTTTGGTGCTTCGATCTTTGTACTTACGTAAAATTTTAATACTGTAGTAAAGACGGTTTTGTGACTTTCTGCGGTACTTTATATGAGTATAAATAATACGTGGAAATAAAGAAGAGCATTAAGTGTTTGAAGCACTTCGAAATACCTAGGTTTCATTTACCTATAAAACTGGGGATCAATTAAGATTTCTATGCCAAAAAAGGTCATATAAAAACCGTTATAAAAAGAACAAAAATGCCATAGTTGTAACATTGGGTGAATTATAATTGACGCCAGGTGGTCTTTCTGCTAATATCAACACTTACCATGTGAAACAATGACATAAATTAACTAATAACTAATTAGAAATAACCCCCATTCATCTTACCGCACACCTAATTATCAAAAACCGTTATTATTGTTCTGTTATACCAAACAGCTAAAATCTATTTTAAAAGAAATAGAACAGAGTAATAATTGTTCTTAACTTACCCACTCATTAGTCATAATAAAGCTTATAAGGCACAAACAAACCTCTTTATTTGTATCCAACAAACAATGCAACACTTTCTATGTTATTATTTACCGTTCCCAGGACTTTAATGATCTTGTAAACATCAGATAATGACTTACCCTTTCGGTCTTCAGTCTCATGCCACCTACTCCAGAAAGTCAGTCTCATGTTGAGAGCGCTCAAAGATGGGCTATAGCCATTTTTATCATGCGTGTGTTAGCTCTTCGAAACTGGAATATCAATGTGATTTTAGTGACTTCTGTTATATTGTTTTTGTGAGTGCAAAATTATCGAAGGCATGGTGAGTCATGATTGAACAGGGAATTTGTGATCAAACTTTTATAAATTAAGGATCGGAATCAGCCCGGGCAAGTTATGGGTCTACCACACGCACAAGCTTCACCACAGTTTTGCCTGCGCAAGCCGGTTTGTACACGGAACACCGTGCGTGCGGTTGGTAAAATTGTCACGGTGTTCCGTGTACAAACCGTCATGCCCAGGCAGAACTGTGGTGAAGCTTGTGCGTGTGGTAGGCCCATAACAATCACAAAGTTGCTTGCTTTTTTAAATACCTCAAACGGTATAATGCAAAATTACCGAAGTCTTTATCTTTGTAAAACCAATTTTATCCGGAGATGTTCCTGACGGATCAACCATTTTTAAAATAAATGTATTCAGTAGTGACCTATTCAGCAGTACCTAGTTATACGGTTAGCCGGCCGACTTCAACATAGTTGTGAAAAGATAAACACAGTCAAGTCCATTGACACCGCTGTAGTAAGGGATATTAAAAGGGAACTATATTTTCTATCACCAAAATGTATATTTGTCATCAAGTTGTATCACCTAATAAATAGATCTATCGCCACGAAATATTTTCGTTCTCAGATAAACAAAAATTGTTCCCAGGTATGAATTATCAGTAAAATAAGAGATCGATAACCAATAAAATTATATTGCATTACATGAATATAAACTTCGTTCTTATAATAACAGTTTTGTTACTTAAATAATAGCTCTAAGCTCAGAATGGTAGATCTGTCACCAAATAAATAGATCAGTTCCTTAGAGACATAGGGCACATCAACTCGGACAGGTTAGGTTCGAAGGGGATGGCGGGGTCTAGTGAGCGAGCGGAGCGAGCGAACTAAGACCCCGACATCCCCTTCGTGTTAGGTTACTTTAAACCCTGCAGAGAGAAATAGGAGCCCCGCGTAGCGGGGCTCCGTCGACTACTATTTGAACTTAATGCAATTTTCTAGTAACATAATATGATTTATTGGTGATCTCTTTAAATTAGTTTGCTTAAATACTTATTAGGACACACCTATTATAATACATACAAAAACATTTATTTGGTACTAGACCTTATATCTCAGGATTTTAGGTGATTTATTGTGGAACTGATTTTGCATTGTTTGGTGACTACATTTTGGTGACAGATCTACTATTTTGAGGACAAACCCTATTATTTAAGAAACACAAAACTAATTAAATTGGTGATAGCTTAAATGATACCCATATTAAAATCATGCACATAATACGCAATAATGACACTGAAACTTGACACCGTCTCCTAGTGGAAAGATGTTTGTTTGTTGCCTGTGTAGCAAATGGTATTGTGCAATGGACCTAAGCTAAATGTTAGTTAGCCTTTGTCTTCCCGCTGCTGGAGAAAGGGGTCTCCCCATGATTTCCAAATCCTTCGATCCAGGGGCAATGTGGACCACTCATCATTGGTTCTATTCAGCTCGTACAGCCATCTCCAGCGAGGTCTACCGCGTCGCCTTCTGGCTACGTCAAGGCTCAACAACGTGGTTATTTAGGCCCACTACTCGAGCTAAACGTTAGTTTTGAAAATTGCCATGTATCTAATCCATTCTCTCGTTTGTCGGCAGGCTCTTGCGGCCGGTGTCCGTTACAGGCATGATGGAACACGCGCTGGTGCACCGCGAGCGGGTCGGGGTCCAAGACTTCGTGCTGCTCGAGGACTTCCGCTCTGAAGCCGCCTTCATCGACAACCTCAGGAAGCGGTTCAACGAGAATATTATCTATGTAAGTGTGTTTTAAGTTTTAACCAGTGTTACACAGTACTAACTGGGTTGTGGAGTACAGATAGGCAGTGGCTCCATTTAAAATACTGGTACATAGCTGCATCCAGCAAGACTGGAAGCCAACTGAACCATAGTTGGGAAAAGGCTAGGCAGATGATGATGACGAAGTGTGTTTTAAGTTTTAGAAGAAATCATCCACACAGCATACACATACAACCATTTACGTAAGTAAATTGGGTTGACTTAAACTATACTACAGTCTACCGTAATGCTGATTTACCCAGATTCGGGAAGAAATTAGAAAAGATGTCCCGTGTCCCAGCAGTGGAAACATTATTACTCAAACAACATAGAATAAATCATAGTAAAATATTAGTATTGCCTCGGTGATCGAGTTTTCGCAAGAAGTACTGCTGAGCATGAGGTCTTGGTTTCGATTCCCTGTTCGGAGAAAGTGTTACTCGTACTGGGTATTTCCATTAGGAATTTCTCTAGAAGTAGTAGCCCCGGAGTCTGAATTTGTGCCCGGCTGACGGCAATAGCCTCGCCCCCTATTACATTGGACTTAAAACATAACTGCCAAAATGTGGGTGTACTTTTAGGTACACATCTGCCTAACCCTTCCTGGATTACAGGCGTGATGTTATGTATGTATGTGGGCTGTCTTAGAGTGGTAAAAGCTTATTAGCGACACCATTCAATTATCGACGAACCTTTGAATAGGACAACTATTATCCCGTCCCATATGATACAATGGGATCAAGGTTCAATCTGAGTTACTGTTCCTCCTCTACATACATTGCCTCTCTCCCCCCCACAGACGTACATCGGCAACGTGCTCATATCGGTGAACCCCTACAAGCCCCTGCCCATCTACACGGAGGAGAAGACCAAGCTCTACTACAAGAAGGCTTTCTTCGAGGCACCGCCACACGTGTGAGTCTTATTTATTAATATTTTGATCAGAATTATGTTAGGTTTTTAATAGAGTCCTTACTCATTACTACATGAGACTATTGCATAATGATTTGCAAAAAGCACCTTCACGTGTTATATGTGGTACTCGTATACAGGGTGTAACGGAAAGGGTATATACATACTTAAGGGTGTGCTACAGACCATCAAACTGAACATGTTTCTCCATCGACCCAAATGTATGGGGCAGCTGATATTTTTTTCGCTATTACGATGTTTGTCCGATGGAGAAACATGTTCAGTTTGATGGTCTGTAGCATTTTCGTTACACCCTGTGTACATGGTGTAAGGGACTCCCCTACGCGAAAACGCTTATTACCTAAGTACTCAGTACATAGAAATTTTACATCGTAAATTAAAAAAAAAAACAGCTGTTTCCTACAAAAGTGCAATACCTAGACGGTCGAAGTGTGTGTGTATGGAACAACTGATTTTTGGAACGAAGTTCCTTATCGCGCGTTGCGAAAGGGGCTAGACGGAAAAAATTAAGACCAAAAGTTGTAACGACACTTTTTGCTATAGTTCTAAGCCGTGCGGCGTGCGCGTGTTTCTCTGTCTGTCTGTCTCTCTCTCTCTCTCTCTCTCTCTCTCTCTCTCTCTCTCTCTCTCACATAGAAAGCAAGCCAGTTATTTTCGTTTCGTCTTGAGCCTACTGATTAAGTTTATATTACATTATATTTGTTAATTATTAAACAAAAAATTTAACTATAAAAAAAAAATACAATTCCTTCACTAATTAATCTAAAGGAACTTCGTTCCATCCGGGTGTCCCTTGACACCTCTCAAGCTTTTTTTTTTATTTCCGAAAGAAAATCTATGTAGGTAGTTTCAGAATGATGTACTAAGCGTTTTCGCGTCGGTGTCCCTTAGAGTCAGCTCACACCGAGATACGACGCGACGTGACGCTGCGCGCACACTTTAAAAGAGCGATTCAAAATATAACTTTATTTTCTACACGGAAAGATACACATTTCGCTGTGAGAATTCAGAATACGTTGCGCAAAATATTCTGAATTCTCAAGGTGCGCGCAGCGTCGCGTCGCGTCGCGTCTTGGTGTGAGCTGACCCTTACACCTTGTATTTCTGAATGAATAAATTCTTTATCAAACGCGGTAGTCATTTGTGGGGCATATCGTAATGTCCCTTTATATTTGTGTAACGACATTCACATTTGTGTGTTTGTTTGTAGACTACCTCGTTGGTGTAGTGGTCGCAATCGCGGCTGCTGAGCATGAGGTACTGGGTTTGTTTCCCAGGTAGGGCCAAGTATTATTGGGTTTTTCTATCAGGAATTTCTTATTAGCAGCCACGGAATCAGGGTTTGTGCCCAGTTAATGGCAATACACTCGCCTCTATTACATGGGACGTAACTAAAAGGTGTTGTTTTGCATCCTCGTCAAAATTCAGGAGGTTGTCACACAAAACATAAATAATCAATTAAAATTACGGTACCTAGTTAGATAGTAATAAACGCAGATTTTTTTGGTGCTTTATGTTTGGTATTTCAGAATAACCCTCTCAACATGGCTTAGGGAATAAGAAATTATCGAATAAACGTTTCAGATTGATTGTATTTATGGAAGCGCGGTTATAGGGCGAGAATCAGACTTTAAGCCCGCGTTTAAAACACGGGTGGTTCACACTTACCGATTTCTATAAATTCGAAAAAAATAAAAATTACCTACCCATTTTATTACTAATTCGGGACGTGAATCATTAGCATAGTTACCTCCTTGAATTTGACGAGGATGCAAAACAACACCTTGTATAAATGGCGTAATGTGGGTTTTCGTATAGCCATATCAGATTCAGAGGTTCAGTCGATAGTCATGCATCATATTCATGTCTAGACTTGACGACCACGCAAGGTGATATTATATCTTTATTTTCGATAATATGAGGCTTAGTACCTATAGTAGAAAATTAGATAAAATGTAAATTATTTTATTACAAGCAGTCAGTATAGCTGGAGATATAAAACCGGTTTTACTAACACTCGTTAAGCTCTACTTACCACTTCAGTTAAAAAATACAGGCCGCCGGCAATAACTAAGCTGGACATTGTAAAACACGTGTTAGATCTTTATACTTCAGTCCCAAAATGGCACTAAAATTTTGTAGCTAAGTCACTTAATAGTCAAATGACAAAAAATATAGAAAGGGTAAAAAAATGATATTATGTAATAATCGTACAATCTTAGCAATACAAAACAGAATATAAATAATTCTAAATTAACAACAATACCCGCTGCTGTTAATGACCCCGTAATGAGCTGTAGTTACCCGAAGTACCGAATATAAATTTTAACCGACTTGTATAAAAAGAGGGGGTTATGTATTTAGATACGCCGACGCGTATGACTCTTCACAAACTTAGCCAGAGCTGGATTCAATTCGTCACTGTACAGGGTGTAACGGAAAGGGTATATACATCCTTAAAGGTGTGTTACAGACCATCAAACTGAACATGTTTCTCATCATAAAAAAAATTTAGCAGCAAAAAAAATATCTGCTGCCCCATAGAAAATTGCAATACCTATTCGACCCAAATGTATAGGCAGCTGATATTTTTTTTTGCTGCAATTTTTTTTTTAAGATGAGATACATGTTCAGTTTGATGGTCTGTAGCATACCTTTAAGGATGTATATACCCTTTCCGTTACACCCTGTATAGTCAGGGCTAAAATTTTGAGTATGCAAATGGATGTATATAAGAGTAGAGGAAGACCAAAATGATGGATTAACTGTGTGAAGGAGGATATGGCAAGAAAAGAGGTATCTGATGAGATGACAAGAGAAGAGAAGAAGACCTACTGCGCCGAACCACAATAAATTGAAATAAGGTTAAGAGATTGATGATAATCAGAGCTTACATGGCTATAATATTCGAACCGAACCGAAAATACAGCATTGTCTCTTATCCAAAAAAACATCTGGATTACCGTCGAAATGCCTGAGACGCGAGACCCAAAGATGTAAATGGATCATCGTGGTTATCTCTGGCATTTGATGTGTGGGAAAGTACAATGAGACATTTTGGGTCAGTTTATCAGCTGTTATCAGTATTCAGAAATAGTTGAGTGTGTAAGTCCCATCAATAAAGGTGCGTAGGTCGAAGATAAAGTGGGAATGGACCGTCCTACGCTCATTGATGGTTTACTGGCCAACTATATTAATTTTAATGATAACATGACTTCACGGCCTGCAATTCTTGAAAAACTAGGCAGAATTGTACCTATAGTACACCTAAATTTAGATAGATATATAAGTCGTATGTCATGTATGAGGAGCAAGCCTGTTATCTACCTTCTTATCATCCCTGGCACTAATTCGCACACTGAAACTTAATATTCAAAAATTCCTCATGAAAATAGTCACTAAAACTTGCCCGACCTGGTAATCGAACACAAGGCCTGACGCTCAGTAGTAGCTTTTTGAGACCAGTGATCCAACAGTCATCTAGACAGTTAATCAATAAAGTAAAACAAATCAAAGAATTCAAATGAATCATATAAATAAACAAGCCATCCTCCAATGTAGTATTATTCTGTCGAAGCAAACAAATAAATGTAACGAACATATTTTGTGACAAAATATTGTCTATGATAACCACCTCGATACTATTTATTATTGAGCTGATAATGGCCCCTTATCTACTTGATAACAGTACCTAATGGTTATTGGATGTTATAATAAACTCGACGATACTTACAGCAATAAATGAGAATCATGGACAAAAATATCCTCTCAATACGCTTTTGAAAGATCGTTT
This sequence comes from Cerastis leucographa, assembly GCA_963082945.1. NCBI lineage: Eukaryota > Metazoa > Arthropoda > Insecta > Lepidoptera > Noctuidae > Cerastis > Cerastis leucographa. The sequence continues at coordinate 17,817,862 of OY720361.1, read as the reverse complement.
AAAGAGAAGACAAAATGCAAACTATAATTTACGAAGATAATGCTATGTCGTCATTTATTTGAAGACATTTCTTAGAAGTTTGAGGCCCATAGATAATAAATCATGTGTAGCATAGATACATCATTAGACCCAGTCATTATTGAGCGATAATATTTTAAATAACTTTTCTTTTCTTTTACAGATTTGCGATCGCAGACAACGCTTACAGGTCCTTGGTATATGAACACAGAGAACAATGCATCTTGATCTCAGGTATGAAATTGTATATACGTTAATATGGTTGTAATCAAAGTCTTCCGTAGTCCCAATATCAGCCTTACCTCTAGGAGCAAACAGGCGTCGTGTGATGTTTCATGTTAAATCTACTCACAATGTTAAACCAAAACTCCTTTCTATCAAGGCGAATCCGGTTCCGGCAAGACAGAAGCTTCCAAAAAGGTTCTAGAGTACATAGCAGCAAGAACAAACCATCTGCGCAACGTTGAAACAGTCAAAGACAAACTTCTTCAAACGAACCCGCTACTAGAAGCCTTCGGTAACGCTAAGACACACAGGAATGACAACTCCAGCCGATTCGGAAAGTACATGGACGTACAGTTCAACTATGAAGGAGCACCAGAAGGAGGACATATCCTCAACTATCTGCTGGAGAAGTCCAGGGTAGTCAGCCAGATGTCTGGAGAGCGGAACTTCCATATCTTCTATCAACTGCTTGCCGGCGCTGACCAGGAATTGATGAAACAACTGAAGCTGCAGGGAAGGCCTGACGCTTACAAGTACACGACTGATGTGGTAAGTAATAAAATAAATTATCGAATCATCCTTACAAACTTTACGGTTTATAAATAAAATGATTCTGCACTAGATTGTTTATGGAACACCGAAAAACAATGGCTCAATAGGGCTCAACAGACTACCTTGTTGCACCCTGAACATTTAAATCCAACATTTGTTTTAAAACTGCGGCACCACTACTCAACAATTTAGTGTAACTACTATTTTATGTGTCATTGATACATTTTTTGAATTAGTCGTACTACATACTCAGTCAAACTAAAATGAGTTTAATTATAAAATTCATGTGGTAAACATGATCAAACGCTTTTGCTAAATCATAATACCAAAAAATTTCATTCTTTTCCAGGCCTCCGCAGCCAACCAGCGTAACAACGACGCCGAACAGTTCAGGACAGTCCAGGAAGCCATGAAAGTCATAGAAATCGGCCAATCAGAACAGACAGAGATATTCGAGATTGTTGCCAGTGTCCTCCACCTCGGAAATGCGAAGTTCGTATCAAATGACAAGGGCAACGCGGAGATCCTGATGCATGATGCTAACACAACCAACGTGGCTCAGGTAAGGAGATCATTATTTTAAGGCTTAAGACAATAGGTAGTAATGCAAAGTTAATATTGTCTAATATTGTAGAGCTTAAAATGAAATATACCTGCAGTAATGTAATAACCCTAAATTTGATATTGCACAGTTAGGTACAAATACTTTTAGTTTTCTGAATAGAATGAAATCCTCAATTAGTATCTGCTAATCAATGCTTGATGAACATCATCTCTGTAAGAGCAATTTAAGACGGCCCTCATTATATCAGTACCGATAGAGTACAAAAAAAGATGCACTCTATTCTTGTGATGTATGATTACCGCATGGAACCAAAAACCAAGGAAGGAAGCTTTTGTTACTAAGTAATAAAGGAAGTACTTTATTTTATAAATATAGTACTAATTGTAATTCCAATTATAACATACGATAAAAAATCTTAGAAGAGCACGTGCTATTACCGTTTTATCGTGATCTTTGCAACTTTGAAACTTTTTTCCTGTCTGCGTCTTAAAACTTCAATCGAAAGTTTATTGAGGAGTTATACTGGCTTAACGTGAACGACACCCAGGTGTGGACTGGCTAGCGAAGAGTCGAGGGATCGATCCTCATGATAATTGATGCGCCACCTTCGAACCCTTGCTTGTGATTACTACCCGCAGTACTAACTGGGTAGTCAGTACTGCGAACGTCCAAGTAAACATCTTGTGGTATTCTGGATTTACCTAAAGCTTATGAACAAGCTAATATTACTAATGTTGCCATGATAGCTTGAGTACTTCTTTAGTCACATTACATGCGATTCGTCCCTCCTCATCACATACCCATACCGTGACATTCGATTCTGTTTCAACTTTTCTGTAACAGACTGTAATAACCATTTCATAACAACATCCTCAGCCTATATCCCAAATCAGTGAACGGTTTGGAACAATAGTATTTATTTTAGATCCATTAATTTGGCGCCATTGTTCGGCTCTGTTTGTATAAATACCACTTTTTGACTACCATTGTCTTCCCCTTACTGGATGACGTCATTCAATGTCAGGTGTTACTACTCATGAAAGTTTAACCTCGAAATCTTTATGTTTTCACTAGCTACTTTTTTATGTGACGTTTACACACTTATCCGTGGCCAAATAATAACAGTCGCTCGGATCAATTTTTAGGTTAGGCGGCTCTTGCCTAGGTTGTTCTGTGGATGGGTGACCACCGATTATGTATCGATTTTCTCCGTGCCTCGGGAAGCACGTTAAGCCGTTGGTCCCGGCTGTCATGTGTAGATCTTTGACAGTTCTTAAGCAGTCAGGGGCTGAAAGTCTGACTACCAGTCTTGGGATCAAGACAAGGGATATCGCAGTACAAACTAGGTTGTGGAGGTTTTATAGGCAGACGCTCCATGTAAAATGATGGTATTCAGCTGCAGTCTGGAAGCCGACTCCAACATAGTTGGAAAAGGCTAGGCACATGATGACTTATCCGTGGCTAATGTTATTTAAGGTGAAGTTCGGAACCTGTTGTCGGTGTTGTCCGAATCTCAGATTTCTCAGGTCTTGCTGCACTAATTTAATATAAATACTGAGACTAACTAGTAACTTAGCAAAAATATGATAACAAAACTTGGATAAGTAGTATTACGATTAAGTATAACTATATTTTGAAATCTTACTTAAAACAAAGAAGAAGACCAGCACCCTAGGGACGCAACACACTCTTTTATTGCTCCTCGTCCAAGGAATTTGAAGAAATTCGTAATAGTTTGCTTCACATCATACGTGTTTAAAAAATCTGCTCGCTAACATCAAAAACGCAAACAATTTTATGGAATTGTAAAAGTGTATTTCGCAGAAATCTGTCCCGCAACAGAAATCTCTAAAATGATATTGTATGTATAATATTTTGAAGGAACGCACTCAAACAGTCAAACGAATAAGTACTCATTATTTCTATAACTGCCCGCAATGATTCTTAGACCCCTGCTTTCCTTGACACCATTCGGTTACAAAATTATTATTGAACATAAAACACAATAGATCGCTCGCTAGCAACACATTGCCAGACGATGATTTATTCGAAGTAACAACGGTTTTTGACCTAACCCGTTTGCGATAACGATCTCCAACGGAAAGATGACGTTGCGCTATAGTTCTTATGAAGACGTTTCTATTTGTTACGAAAATGTTTGTGATAACCCTGGATTTGGAGAATTATTTAGCATCCTGGTATTTAGATGTCACTGGCTAGATCTTGAGCGAGTATATTATTATATTACATATTCATCATCTTTCTGCCCTTGTCCCAGGTTATTTGAGATCGGCGTAACACGTTTTTTTCTTTCATTCTCCCCTATTATTCGTAACGTTATCATTTACTCCTTTTTCCTCCATATCATTTCTCACCAAATCTTTCTTTTCTTTGGTCTTCCTCTCCGTCTGCAACCATCAACATTTATATATATTCATCACTCTTTGTTATTATTCGGCAACTAGTTCCCGGAGCCTTTTTTTTCCTTCTTTGGTTATGGAAAGTGGAACCAGTAGCTAAAATGTTATCTTAACTTCGTAGACTTGAATGTTCTTCATCATCAGTGTTCCTATTGGTTCCTTTTGTATCTATCCGGGGTGTTGAGGACAAGGAGATGCACACTGTTACTAAGTTTTTTTTTATAAACAGATGAAAAACTTTAACGTTGGTCAGAGCATGCGCTGAATTTATGGTAACAGTTTGCCGATATCCCGGTTTTCCAGATCCCAGTTTGAGATTAGTGTTCATTATATTTGCGTCCCAAGCGAAGTATCTTACCTGTTCACATAGATTGAATAATTACATACGTTCATTGCAACATAACAGGAAAGCTGAATGATTCAGTATGGATTCGACATCTTATCTATGATACAGTTTTCCCATTATCGATAAAGCTTTTCCTTATTCAGTAATCGAAATGATTACTTTCATAGTAACAATAATATTGTTTCCAAGTGGCTTTTTCCCCCGAGTTCACCCTTTTTGAGGACTGAATTTAGCCGGGACAGCCAGGATAAAATTATTCGTAGTCCTACCCCCAGTTCCTGATCCATGCATTATAATTAAGATCGAATATACATAGAAGTACGGATCGAACTATATCTTTGTTTCGAGATATAATTGGACTATTATTAAGGTCATGTAGGACAATGACTCCTTTTTATCAAACGCGGTAGTTATTTGTGGGGCATTTCGTAATATCCCTTCATATTTGTGTAATATCGTTTCTTTATTGCAGTGTTACAACACGTTATCGTTCTGCATTGTAGTAACATTGTATGTATTGCACAAATTCGTTCGAGATTATCATGTAACATTTATTATTGTCATTTGCTGTGTGCAACATTAAATGTTTCCATTTCCTGATAAGTATACCATTCTTTCTTCTTATAAACCCTATTAGTGGAGCTGCGGTAAAAAAAACCTAACAAATACACCTTCCAATTAAAATGTTACTAGTATTAAGAGACGAGTAGAATACGGAACTTCGACGCACAAAATATCGATAAATGCTAATACGATGCTACAAAATTGCGATGCACGCTACTGCGAAAGACCGTCTCTGCGAAGCCACTACACTTCGATGCACGTTACCGCGAAAAATCAAATATTGCAGTAATCATGTTTAAAAATGGCCAGATAGGCACTTTATGAAAATGGATTATGTTGGTAACCTGAATTTTATGAAATTACCTAGTCAAATTCATTTATTATTCGCTAACACAACCGAGTACAGACAGGATTAACAGCGGGTCCCAAACTAGGCACAGCCTGTATCTTGGTGACCCAGACACAACAGTCGGCTTTATATTTGAATCTGTTTTTGTTTGTTGTGGTTGATTCCGAACAGCACTATGTGGTGATCAGTTACAGAGGCCTCGCAGACGATTGCCTGAGCAGTAGTTCCTTTAAGTATAATGTAACCCTGGTCTAGGTCCATGCTTTTCCCCGAGCTGGATGAGTGATAGCTGGGAATAAACAAATTAGTTAGGTAAAGTTACTCATCAGTTACGAAGGAGGTGGTGAGATACCTAATCCCAAAATGTGTCCGGTTTTATATCTTCTTGTCTCAACCCGACATATTTTTGACATGATCTAGTAGCTAGATACTTAAAGGAACTACTGCTCAGGGAATCGTCTGCGAGGCCTCTGTAACAGAACACCACATAGTGCTGCCACACAGTGAACGGCCACAGAATAACAAACCGATTCACGCGACGTGCGTGATGGGGCAGTTAACGTGTTAAACTATAAATCACTATAACAAAAATCCTTCATCCACAGCTCCTAAAAGTGAGCGGCACAAAACTCCGCGAAGTCCTAACAAGCCGTACCATCAGCGCCCGCGGCGACGTCGTCTGCACCCCTCTGGACGTGGAACAAGCGCAGTACGCAAGAGACGCGCTGGCCAAGGCCATATACGACAAACACTTCAGCTGGCTGGTCTCCAGGCTGAACGCGTCTCTCGCGCCTAAGGACAAGGAGAGCCAGTCGTCTGTCATTGGTATCTTGGATATTTACGGATTTGAGATCTTCCCGAAGAATAGGTGAGTTTTAATTTTGATCCTTGTGACTTTTTTGTTATTCATTGGCGATTTACGTCAATGAAGGTACAGCATCTCTGACAATTCTATCGCAGTTAACTGCTGGACATCTAGGGCATACCAAACCCGGTTTCGGTCCCATTGGAAAAACCGGGGTTTACTATGGAAACCGATAACTGGACCCGAAAACTGGAAACCGAGTTCCACATGCCCTAACCACAACTACCTTTTTTTTGTCTTCCGCTTGCAGTTTGTCCCAGCCGCATTTTTATCCTCTCTGGTCAAATATTCTCACCAAAATATTCAGGATTACCTACTTACAATGTAGAAATAGACTATATTAGACCATCGTATTGAGGTATGCCGATTTGCGGAACTGGGTAGAAGGTGGCTTACCTCTATAGAAAAGGGAGAAATATCCTACCAGCTGGGTGTTGCATCCCGTGCGGTTTTTGAGACAATGAAGAACAGCGACAGGTGCTTGCGTGTCACGTATGATGAAAAGTTCATATGAGGTGCGCTAGTAGTAAAATCTGTCCATCATCATCGGAAAACTAGCTCAACCCTCCTTTTCCGACAGTTTCGAACAGTTCTGCATCAACTTCTGTAACGAGAAGCTGCAGCAGCTGTTCATCCAGTTGACCCTGAAGCAGGAACAGGAGGAGTACCTGCGCGAGGGTATCGAGTGGGAGCCCGTGGAGTACTTCAACAACATAATCATCTGCGACCTTATTGAGGCCAGGCATACAGGTACACTGCACAATTTTATTGGTAATACATAGTAAGGTCCATGGTTTCACTTCAACTATAAAATTAAGGATAAATTTCCAAATAAAAATGGATTGAAATAAGGGGATATATAATCTTGAGAAAACTTTAGTAATTTAGTAACATGATAATTTTTATCTCTAATTAATGTTATGTGAGTAGGCCGGAAACATTTGGAAGTGATATTTTAGCCTCGTATTTCCCACAGGCTAGTCCTATTAGCTGTCCTACCAGTTCTGCCAAAGCCATCAACATTTTCCTGTCACTATCCTAATTAATTTGGATTCGGCCGTTCGGTGCAGCATAGATTCTTCATCTTCTTGCATACTTCTCAATTCATCGTCATGTAGTAGGTCACCCCCATAGTTAGCCGTAAATCCTGAAAATAGAATTTATCTGTTAACTTGTTCGATAGCCGCTCGGTTCAAACAAGAAGTCTGACTATTATTTACCAACATGTATGATTCTCGTAATCTAATATGCTTGTGTCATCAAATGGTTATCTTTCACGGTTCTCAGGAGGATCCCCATCTGTCCAATAAGTAAACTATAAACGTCTGTTTACTGTTATCATTAGCTTCTCTACAAAACACATCCCCGGTAATAGGGGATGATCACTATTTTTTTTCTTTGTCTGTCGGGTAGATTATTGAAAAGTATTGGACACGTATTTTTTCTTTTTTTACATGGTCATAAAATTATGGAGATATATTGAGTTGAAATGGCGCATGACGTCACGTGTAGGTAATTTTTATACCTACTTGTGACGTAGTGAGCCCCCACTCAAAAAATTACTTAGTTCAAACTCATTAAAGTTGGAACTTTAATGAGTTTGAACTAAGTAATTTTTTGATATTTTTATAAAACAAAAAATACGTGTCTAATATTTTTGTATTACCTGTCTAACGGACAAAATAGAATGCCGTTTTCTTTTACCCAGTCTTCATCCCTATTGGGAACCGCGACACTATTATTCTTCCACTATGAAACAACAATCACTCGCAGCGAGTAGACGCGAGAAGAAGAAACCTAGCAAGTACTCTGGATTAACCATCTTCTATCTTGTAGGTATCATCTCGATCCTAGACGACGAGTGCCTCAGGCCGGGAGATGCCAGTGACCTGAGCTTCCTGGAGAAGTTGACTGACAAGCTGGAGCCGCATCCTCACTACAAGTCTCATCGTCGCGCTGATATCAAGACCCAGAAGACCATGGGACGTGATGTGAGTTCTTAACTTCTTTTATAACAAAACCTTGCATCTACAACCTCTATGAACTTCGCAGCCGTCAGGCACAGCACAGCACAGCACAGCGCCATCAGCCTATAATGTTCCCACTGCTGGGACACAGGCCTCCTCTCTATGAGAAGGAGTGGGATATAATCCACCACGCGGGTCCAGTGCGGGTTGGTAGACGCTGTATGTCTTCGAATTTTAGTTCTAGGACATTCCGGTTTCCTCACGATGTTTTCGCAATCAAGTAAAAGAAGGGAATAGTTAGGATAAGAATATGTTTTCGTAGGTTCATTATACAAGGTGTTGTTTTGCATCCTCGTCAAATTCAAGGAGGTAACTATGCTACTGATTTTCGTCCCGAATCAATAATAAAATGGGTTGGTAATTTTTATTTTTTTTCTTGTTTGCGGAAATCGGTAAGTGTGAACCACCCGTATTTTAAACGCGGACCGTATGGTTCTCGCCCTATAACCACGCTTAATCACATACAAACAATCTCAAACGTTTATGCGATAATTTCTTATTCCCTAAACCACGTTAAGGGGGTTATTCTGAAATATTGACAAACTTAAACAACCAAAAAAATCAGCGTTTATTAATAATTAACTAGGTATCGCAATTTTAATTGATTATTTATGTCTTTTGTGACCACCCCCTGAAATTTGACGAGAATGCAAAACAACACCTTGTAGGTGCTAGACAAAAGTTCGGATCAGCATGATCTGACAGCGCGGAATTGCATTTTACATGCTCTATCCTCTTCTGTCGCTCAGAACCGTCATTTGCTAGAAGTAAAACGAGTAACAGAGCGTGCTGCCGAGCGCATCGTTGATTCCATAGGAGCTGCTATTATAGCACTCACTATGCGATTCCGTGCCGATAGATGTGGTTCAACCCTAAAGCCGACCCGGATGTGTTTCGCGCGCTTCACAGTAGACGCTAATAAAAGTACAGTTAGCATCGAAACTAAGTAGTTATTTATCCTCTGCAAATAAAGTAAAATATTTGATATGTAAACTATGCAAAGTTCAATATTAGTAGAACCCGTTTTCTCTAACACTAAGGGACACCTAAATGCATGACCATTCTGTTGACGCAGTGTTTTTTTGTTAGCCTCTAATCTGTCCCACTGCTGGACTAAGGCCTCCCCTTTCTCCTTCCAAACCTCTCTATCTTGTGCGATATCTGGCCATGATCGCCCGGCAAACAGGATCAGATCGTCACACCACCTCCGCCGCGGTCTACCTCGACGGCGATTTCTTCCGTCAGACGTACAGTGAGTGACGATCTTTGCTCTCTGTGTGCATTCGTGCTACGTGACCAGCCCACTCCCACTTTAGCTTGGCTGATTTATCTCAGAGTTATGTTGTCAAAACGGTCGTGGGTGAAAAGTTCTTTGGACGAAAACCAAAGGTGTACCGTTTCAGTTTCCTATTTTTATGTTTAATTTGATCGGAATATAGTTTCATAGTAATTTCAATGTTCTACTAGGTATCAGTCGTTTTTCACCCCGCAAATGTGACAATCATCAACTTTACTCACCTTAAATTCAACGGAACCCAATAGAAAAACTATCCTTGACACACAATCCTATGTTCGAAAACTATTTTATAAAAGGAAAATAAGACATCACGCGTTCGTGCTCGTTAAAGGAACCAAGGTTCTGACCGACTAGCGACTAGCTGAGTAGAGTTAATTAAATGTAGGTAACATTTAAATTATAAGTACATAGTAGTAGTACCTTTGTTTTGTATGTGCTCAGAATTTGTTAACAAAATAGCTCCAGTGGCAATGTTTACGAATTTCACGGAGCGATTAGTGCTCAAATAATGTGCTCAAAACACGTTAGGCTTAGTCACGATGCTTTGGCTAGGTTCAGATGGAAGCGGCAGGGTTGCCCGCGAAATTCAATTTTTCTTACGTTTTTATGGTTCCGTACCCAAAGGATCAAACGGGACCCTGTTACTGAGACTTCGCTGTCCGTCTCTCACCAGGCTGTATCTCATGAACCGTGATAGTTAGCCAGTTGAAATTTCTACAGGTAATGTATTTCTGTTGCCGCTGTAACAACAAATATTCAAAACAGAACAAAATAAATATTTAAGGAGAGCTCCCATAAAAAAGTGATTTTTTTATTCGTTTTTATAAATAATGGTACGGAACCCTTCGTTCTTCCTTCTCGTCCTTTCTTCAAGTCCGACTCGCACTTACACTCCTACTCGCACACGGCCGGTTTTTTCAATTTGCATGGCAGTGTCAGGTTGGCTGTTTATTAAAATATGCGATATGATACGCGGCTGTAACAAATATGGCTTTACTGAGTTACATTAAAACCATGAATACAACCCTATAAGTTCATTTTAACCTCATTGAATAACTCTTTCGTCAAATAGCGATTCAATGGGATTAAATTAACTCAAGAGGATTTTTTCTTGGTTCGAATGATAATATTCCTGTAAATACATAAGTAGGTATTAAGGCTGCGTATCAAATTTTAATCAACATACAACTTGACAAGAGTAAGAAAAATTTTTATTTCACGGGCTACCCTGTCGCTTCAAGAAACGGATACAAGATCCAGATAAGTTAACCATTTCTTCAAACACACCCTTTTAAATGAAAATTATATTCTAGTGGCGCAAAAGCAACAAAGAAAATGTAACAAACAAACTTACTTTCGCATTTATAATATTAGTTAGGATTTATTAGGCATTATTTTATTAATTAATTATGGTATTTACTAGAAAAAAAAAAAAAAATATTTGCGTGGGAACTCCACGCAAAATATTTTTTTTTTCCGCGCGGAAGAAGTGAAACTTCGTAATACTACCACGCATGCGTTCGAGTGCCACACATTCGCTCTGTCTCTTTTTTTTATTTCCCCTCCATGGTAGCGTTAAACGTTTAACACAACCTTGTTGGAAGTCGCATAAGAAGTTTCACTTCAATATATGTTGACGTAAGGCTTTGTTCGTAAACTTAAATCCTAAAATATACCTACATCATTCTTATGGGTCCAAATCTTTAATGGATGATGTCACGTCATGCAATGAGCTAATATAATTTGAATGACATTGGGTGAGAGTGCATGCCAAAGGCAAACAATGGCTTCATTGTGTTGGAATGCTTTCAAATATTATTATAAAATGAATTCTAGTCAATTTAGTCGCCAGCTAGTTCGTGAGGTGTTGTGCTCGAGTTCAAACGTGGGTTTCCAAGTTTGTTTTTTTTTTCGGTGTTTTAGGTCAGGATTCAGTGTTTGAAATTTGTTGATCAGTGTATACTCAGCTTTATTATTAGACGAGGTCGTGGCTAAATAATAACAGCCACAAAGGTCGATCTTTAGGAGCCGTGTTTGCCTAGATTGTTCCGTGGATAAGTGACCAGTTGACCACCAACTACACACCGAGTTTCCTCCGTGCCTCTGCAAGCACGTTAAGCCGTTGGTCCTGGCTGTAATTTGTAACCATGTATTAACTGGGTTTATAGGTCAGAAAGGCAGTCTCTCCATGTATAATACTGATACTCAGCTGCATCCTGTTAGACTGGAAGCTGACACTTACGTAATTACATACAATACAGCTTTATACAAATCGTACTGTGACTTTACTTTTCTTGTAAAGTTTTGTCAAATCAAGTAATATTAGCTTAAAATACGAATGTCATGTGAATCATCATCATCATCTGCCTAGCCTTTACCGAACTATATTGGGGTCAGCGACCAATCTAACCGGATGCAGCTCAATACCAGTATTTTACATGGAGCGACTGCCTATCTGAACTCTACAACCCAGTTAGTACTGGGTAATCTGATACCCCTTGGTAAGACTGATTGTAAGACGAATGTCATGTGAATATTTAACAAATACTAAGAAAGTTCATATTCGTATGAATCGCTATACCTATACTAGACTTAATAAAGTCAAAGTGCGCTCTGTGAATCTTGCACTAGTTTTCGAGAGAATTTGTTCATATAGAGGCTTATGAACAAATTCTCAAATGTTTCCATTGTACTCGCGTCATACTTACTGTATTTTATAAATATTTGTTATGATTTGTATGTTCATTGTTTTTTTTTGTCACACCTATTGTAGTTTGTATCGCACGTCAAGTACTGTGACAATTTTATTTTGAATCCTGAAAATTAAAACCAAAAAATTAAATAGGTCCCATAGCAAAAGTTGATTATTCTCATGAGTCCTTCACCCTTATAACCTTATAGTATGTCTCGTTTAACCTACCATCGCGATCGGTTCAAAGACATCTTTGAAGGAATCTTAAGTATCCCTCACGTGTTTCTTCTCAATCCTCAGGAGTTCTGCCTGGTCCACTACGCGGGTGACGTGACGTACAACGTGCACACCTTCCTGGAGAAGAACAACGACCTGCTGTTCCGAGACATCCAGAGTCTTATGGCCAGCAGTAGCAACACCATCGTCGCTAGCTGCTTCAAGGTAAGTCACTATAATGCCCGTTTTTGCGCTGTCGGATATTCAACTTTTGACCCTGAACTTAGGGTTGAAGATCTCGCCCCGGCCTGTGGACGGTGAGTAATTGGTTAACTCACCGTCCGTCTGTCTTATGACGACAGGCCATGTTGACGGCGGGTTCGTGTTCCACGCGCGCCTCAAGGAGATGTCAGTAAATCGGAAGGGGTCCGAGAGGGCCGATGCCTGCCAGGGCTGAGGGACTGTTTGAAAGAGATACCGTGGCCCTGGAACACAAAGGACTAAGAAGGAACACGGATGGGTTTTAGTCAGTACACGTCTGTCGTCTGTCGCTCTGCCCAGAACGGCATTTGATGCCTTCTGGCTGTGTCAGGACTCCAGAAAGTAGTTATTTTGGCCAACAGCTCATTGGGCATGTGGCAGACGTGGCCAGTCCATTCCTACTTCAGCTTAGCGGCTTTTTTAGCATCGTCAGTCTTTAGTGTTTTGGAGCGCTGTTTGAAAAGAAAGTTTTAAAAGTGTAGTGTAAGAAAGTGGAAAGTATTAGGAATGCTAAATATGCCATTTTCTTAATGGATTCGTGATGGCTTTAGCACTTGTCTCTTGAGCTCTAGTTTAGCAAGACTGTAAGTTGAGATGAGCTCAAGATTCCGTGTGAAAAATTATTCGTTTTTTGACTCGTAAGATCGCTTCTCCTTCGAATGTAAGTCCTCCTTTTGAGAATGTTTTCTTTCTTCTATATCGTTTGGTTAGTGCCTGGTGTCAGAGTTTTTATGCCAACCATGTGCATCTGACTTGTCTTTACATCATCATCATCAGCCTGTATTCGTCCACTGCTGGACGTAGGCCTCCCCCATGACACGCCACTGAGCACGATCCTCGGCCACTCTCATCCAGCTCTTGCCAGCTGCCTTGCGAAGATCATCGCTCCACAGAGTCTGAGGACGTCCTACGCTACGTTTACCGATCCGTGGTCTCCACTCAAGAACTCGTCTACCCCAACGGTTATCGGTTCTTCAGGTTATATGGCCGGCCCATTGCCACTTCAGCGTGCTAATGCGGTGGGCTATGTCGATAACCTTAGTTGGCTTTACATGCCGTCGAAAAATATCTCAGGCATGATGGTTTCCTCTCGATGTTATCCTTCACCGAAGCAAGTGATAAATTTACAATATGCATAGGAATCCGAAAAATGAAAGGTGCATGTCTTGGGTTCGAACTCGAGACCTCTGACAAGATTGTTCCAACTATAAACGACATCTTAACAGCCCAACAGATTTTTTAAATCACCCTGCTGATTTCAGGACGTCAACCTAACGAGCAAGAAGCGTCCCGAGACAGCGATCACTCAGTTCAAGAACTCGTTGAACGAGCTGATCAAGATCCTCAGCAGTAAGGAGCCTTCCTACATCCGCTGTATCAAGCCTAATGACTTCAAGGGACCTAGTGAGTACTTCTTTACTTTCATTTAGTTTTAATACATAATCAAGTCAATCTGCCTTATGTTGATCTAACATCATAAAATCGGCCTGTAATCCTCGAAGGGAAGGGGCAGAGGTGTACCGTGTACCTAATGGTGCACCAACTTTTCACCAGTTACGTCTAATCCAATGTAATAGGGGGCGAGCCTAATGCCATCAACTGGGCACAAATCCAGACTCCGTGGCTGCTACTGAGAAATTCCTAATGGAAAAACCCAATGACACATTGCCCGAATCGGGACTCGTACCAGGATCTCATGATCAGTAATCGCGTTTGTAACCACTCGACCAACGAGACAACCCGTCCACGCAAAGGTCATTTTCATGCTCAATCCTTCTAAAATTCTACTTTCGAAGAAGACTGAAGTATTAATGATTATTATTTCCCTTTTACACACATTTTTAACAATTTTAAACATAAAAAAAAAACATTTAAAAATATAAAAAAATAGTGGTTCGATAGTGATAAGAGCAGGTTACAAGCTACCGGTTATTATTGTTAGCATTTTGGTAAAAAAACTGAAAACAGAATGTATTTTGAATATAGAATGAAATGTAATGTAAAAATGGAATATATTTGAATTTAATTTGAAGTAGATATTTTAATCATCTGATGACCTAAAGATGTAAAACCCAGTTGCGATGGGTTTGCTCTTGACTCCTAGTCTAGGTCAGAGATGACAGAGACAAAGTCGACGATGGTACGAGCTTACCCAGAAGAAGCCTGTTCACTCTAACTTTGAAGAGATTAAGGTTGTAAGCGTTCGGAAACACAAATGCAGCATTTACGGAAGTTTTAACAGTGTGTAAGAAAGGGGAAAAGATTAGTAGTGATAAGTATACCATTACCAGGCATATGACGATGATTTAACAATGTGCGTTTGTTCCAGTGCAATTCGATGACAAGCTAGTGTCTCACCAAGTGAAGTACCTCGGCCTGATGGAGAACTTGCGCGTGCGACGTGCCGGCTTCGCGTACAGGCGGACCTATGAGGCCTTCCTCGAGAGGTAACGTTCTTAACATAACCTATTTAAATATAACTTTAACTAACCACGAAAGCGCTTTCCACGTACTCAGTACTTACCTACATCATTCTGAACGCAGAATAGAAATTTTGTCATTAGTAATTTTTAAAAAAATATCTGACGTCCAGTCTTACCAAAGGTTAACGTAATACCCTGTTACTGGGTTGTGGAGGTCTGAGGGGCAGTCGTTCATGTAAAATACTGCATCCGGTAAGACTGGACGCCGACTCAAAGATATTTTTTGGGAAAAGTCTAGGCAGATTATGGAATTTAAAAAAAATCTACTGTTCCATACATTTTGAGCGTGAAGGTTTTGCAATTTTGTAGGAAATAGCAGTTTTTTTTTAATGATGATAATACCTTCAGTATTTTTTTTAATGTTGGTAACAATCAGTAGAGATGAAATTGTCCATGTAGTTTCTTCTCGCTCTAAATGATACGACTATTCTGTCCTCGCTAATGTACCTACTATTGCTTTCTTTTGATTCGCATAGACTTCGTAACATTTAGAGCGTTCAATTTAAATATTTTTGTTTTTGTATGAAAATCTGACGATTGATAAAATATAATAATTTTTTTAAAGTCATGGAACAAAAGTTGTTAATTATGATATAAGTAACATAGTTCTTAAAGGTTGTCGGAGTTTTACAAATAACCCAGTAGGTATACTGGTATAATGTAATAAATAAATGCCTAATTTTTACCCATAAGTGAAGTTACAATAATAACGCGTTATATTCTGTTGTCCGTCAGATACAAGTGCCTGTCCCGTGAGACATGGCCGCATCACCGCGGTCCCGCGCGGGACGGCGTGCAGAAACTTGTCGACGTGCTTAACTTCGAGAAGGAGGACTACAGGATGGGCAAGTGAGTAGCATGCTTTTGTATCTTCAACATTTGTGACAGGTATGGGAGAATAACCAGAGACTCAAACTGTAACCGTAATAAGTGTTTTTAACACTGTTTTTTAAAACAGTTTTAACAGAAAAACACTTTTAAATGTAACAGATACAATAATGTTACCGAATCAAATTGTGACCTTTTATACAAGGTGTTGTTTTGCATCCTCGTCAAATTTCAGGAGGTGGTCACAAAAGACATAAATAATCAATTAAAATTAGGATACCTAGTTAATTATTAATAAAAGCTGAATTTTTTGGTTGTTTATGTTTGTCAATATTTCAGAATAACCCCCTTAACCTTGTTTAGGGAATAAGAAATTATAAAATAAACGCTTGAGATTGTTTGTATGTGTGTAAGCGAGGTTATAGGGCAAGAACCAGGCGGGCCGCGTTTAAAACACGGGTGGTTCAAACTTACCGATTTCCGTAAATAAGGAAAAAAATAAAAATTACCTACCCATTTTATTAGTGATTCGGGACGAGAATCATTATCATAGTTACCTCCTTGAATTTTACGAGGATGCAAAACAACACCTTGTATTTGTTAATAAGTGTTAATATGTGTAACTGAAATAATCAATTATAGCTTTAGTACGCTGCGTTTACCTGTTACACTTATTAACACTGTTATAACACTTTTATATCTGTTACAGATATGTTACGGTTGAAAACACATTTAAAAGTGTTACATATTTGATTCTGTTACCAATTCAACATGTAACACTTATAATTCTGTAACCTTTATGAAGGTGTTTTTAAGTCCCTGAGAATAACTATCAGCAAACAAAGTCGGTTGCATGTAATAATGGCTTTTGGGCGACGAAGAGTGTTACCATTTCTTAAAAGTTTCTTTAGCTATTACAACAACATTCATTAGTTAAGCACACATTGCATTGATAACGCAGAGGTGTACCGAATAGGCACATGTCGCCAGTTATGTTGGTGCGGAGTTAGGTTGCGGGGGGGCAAGGAGCCCTGAGGGGGGGGGGGGGGGGTCGGGGGGTCGGGGGGGGGAGGTTTCGTGGGAAGGTAAGGGGGGGTGAATGGGTCGGGGGGGGTCGTGAGGAGTCAAATGGTGAGGGGGGGAGCAAGGGGATGGGGTACAAGAGTACTCTGGCTCGGGTCTCTGGCTTTAGTCCCATGTAATAGGGGCGAGCCTATTGCCAAAAACCGGGAAGGAAGCCAGACTCTGTTGCTGCTACTAAGAAATTCCTGATGGAAAAAGCCAATAACCCTTTCCCCGATCTGGGAATCAAACCCAAGACCTCATTAAGTATCAGCAGATAACTAATGAGGTTTCACCGTTTGATAAAACTCAAGTATTAACATACCTACCTACAGCACTTAACATCCTTAACTCTTTCAGCACAAAGATCTTCATCCGCTTCCCGAAGACGCTCTTCGAAACTGAAGATGCGTACCAGCTTAAGAAGAACGATATCGCGACCATCATCCAGAGCAGATGGCGCGGTTATTGGCAGAGGAAGCAGTACCTCAAGATGAAGCAAGCCGCCATCATCATTCAGAAGTGGGTCAGGAGGTTCCTCGCGCAGAGGTTGAAGGAGAGGAGGAAGAAGGCTGCGATGGTTATCAGGTCTTTTATCAAAGGTGAGGTCAAGATGATGTCAGATTATTGAACGGTCGATAAACCAGGATAGATTTTCGTTGATGCGAGTATTTTTACACGACTGCCCAATAAAAGGAGTGTTATGTTTTTAGGGTTCATATATGTTTGTATGTTTTTATCACATGGTAACAGTCGAGCATGATGTTTATTGATTTCGAAGGTTCATTCTCAGAAGCTGGAAAAAATGTCAAAGAAATGTTAAGATTTTATAAATCGTTTTTAACTGTAATTTTAAAAGTATAACCTGAGTTTGGCAGATATTTGAAAAAAAACGTTTGCCGTCATGGGGCGCTTGGTAAATGTAAAACATCTATGATTTTAATAGAATTAATTATTAATAAAAACCCATAACGATATGTGGAATACGAAAGAAAAATAAATTAGAATGTGGAACTTTTAAAAACAAAATAACATCAACAATTCTTATTTTTATTCTTTATTGCAAACTAAATTAAAAAGAAATATATATTTCGGCGCGAGTATGGCCGGACTGGATTATCGGTGACGGACACTGAATTCTTACGGGGTCCATGTCGTGTTGAGAATGGTCATTAGCCATTATTTTTAAAGAAAATCAATATTAAATCAAAACATTTTAATACGAATTTAAAAACGATTACAAAATAATGAATTAAAACAATAATTAAATTTAAACTGTTGATAATATGATTCAGGCGTGAACCGTGTCACAATTAGAGTTGTGGACGGGTCGCTCGCTAGAATTGGAATGCCCCGCATCGCTCGGCGCTCCGTATTATAAAGGCCGACCCCTTCCACAACTCGCCTGATTCACTGAGTGGTGCGATGATGTCACAGAGCGTTCCGTTTCGTTTTAAGTCGTAATAATTTGCTCACGCCGACACGGCCATTCTGCTAAAAGGTCGTCACTGACCTCATAACTCTGCAATAAGAGAAAAGATACCACAGTATCAAAACATCACACAACTATCACAATGAACGGGTCATCTTTGCCTACAACCAAACATATTATCAAGAGAAAGGAGGCCCCTGGCCTCAACAAAATCTCAATAATAACATGAAATGGTTACAACTCAAACACATTACTAAGAGCAAGGAGGCCCCTGTCCTCAACGAACTCTTAATAACAGCGTCAAAAATTCGGAGGCCCCTGTCCTCAACAAATTTTATCAGTCTCAGTTTGGAGGCCCCTGTCCTCAACAAACTGGTGTTATTAACATCAACCAAACATATTATTAAGAGAAAGGAGGCCTCCGGCCTCAACGAAATCTCAATAATAACATGAAATGGTTACAACTCAAACACATTACTAAGAGCAAGGAGGCCCTCCGTCCTCAACGAACTCTTAATAACAGCATCAAAAATTCGGAGGCCCCTGTCCTCAACAAATTTTATCAGTCTCAGTTTGGAGGCCCCTGTCCTCAACAAACTGGTGTTATTAACATCAACCAAACATATTATTAAGAGAAAGGAGGCCTCCGGCCTCAACGAAATCTCAATAATAACATGAAATGGCCATAACTCAAACACATTACTAAGAGCAAGGAGGCCCTCCGTCCTCAACGAACTCTTAATAACAGCATCAAAAATTCGGAGGCACCAGCCCTCAACAAATTTTATCAGTCTCAGTTTGGAGGCCCCTGTCCTCAACAAACTGGTGTTATTAACATCAACCAAACATATAATTAAGAGAAAGGAGGCCTCCGGCCTCAACGAAATCTCAATAATAACATGAAATGGTTACAACTCAAACACATTACTAAGAGCAAGGAGGCCCTCCGTCCTCAACGAACTCTTAATAACAGCATCAAAAATTCGGAGGCACCTGCCCTCAACAAATTTTATCAGTCTCAGTTTGGAGGCCCCTGTCCTCAACAAACTGGTGTTATTAACATCCACCAAACATATTATCAAGAGAAAGGAGGCCTCCGGCCTCAACGAAATCTCAATAATAATATGAAATGGCTACAACTCAAACACATTACTAAGAGCAAGGAGGCCCTCCGTCCTCAACGAACTCTTAGAAACGGCATCAAAAATTTGGAGGCCTCTGCCCTCAACAAATTATATCAGTCTCATGGTTTGGAGGCCCCTGTCCTCAACAAACCATACCAAATAAAATGTTTGGAGGCCCATGTCCTCAACAAACTTAAATAAGTCATTACAGAACACGGGTACAAAATGCAAATAGTGTAAATGTAACTTAACTTGAGTTCACCTTCCAATGTTATAGACTCATCTTTCGCCGACACGGTACCCTGGTCGATGCATTCTCCAAGTTTCGGTGCTAACCGTAGCTGGTCATGTGCCACTTAGTTTGGTCTTCCTCTGAATAGTGTTATATAGGTAATAGTAGTTAGTTTTCCTCTTCATTAGTGAAATCGGTTTCCAAATTGCTTAAAGCGTCCTCAGTAGCTTGAACCGTTGAAGGCGAGCTTCTTACTACTTAAGCATTTTGTTAAGTAACCAGAATATTCAAGCCAGTGCCTTTTATGATTTCAGTTCAAATCATTAGATCATATGGTGTTTCTTGATCATCGACAATGTGAAACGTAATGACAGCGAAAACATTCTTTATCCAATGCCATTGGGGTAAGTCGTCATGTTCCAGTGCTACATTGACTTTTTCAGCTTCGTTTGTCATCTTCCTAAAACATTTCTCTTCAATGTGTCCAGTTTTGTTGCAATAATTCCATTTGAGTTTTGGGCGTTCCGTTCGAATCCCAGACTCCTCTCTGGTGTTTTCGCTCAGTAATGGCTTTGGGTCGTTCAGTTTGCCATTTGCTTTGTTGCAATTTGCTTGAACTGTCTTGCCACACTTGAAGCATACTATCGGTTCTTCTTGATCGTTCCTAAGCCTGGGCCGTTTGGCAGGCGGTTTGCCTTGGCGTGGTTCTTGTGGCCTGATTGTGGCTGCAACAGAAATTAATTCGGGGACAGTTGTGCACTTACTGGACAGCAATTTTGAGCAAAGATACTCATTATCCATGCAGCCAATAACGGCTTCAACAGGCGCTACGCATTGTGGATGGTGCAGGGAATACGACCTTTCAGTCAATCCCACTGGGGGCCTATCCCCCAAAATGATACTTTGTCTATACTGTGTGTTGATCCGTCCCATGATCTCGTACGGGGCAGTGGTCTGGTGGCCACGCATCACACTAGTCTCAACATCGTACAAACTTCAACGCATGCAGAGGCTTGCCTGCATGGCAATTATAGGCTGCATGAGGACCACTTAGACAGCTGCTCTTGAAGCCATGTTGGAGCTTCCACCGCTCCATCTGTTCATACAACAAGAAGCAACAATGGCGGCCGCACGCCTCAGAACACTTTCAACTCTGGTGTAAAAAGACACGCAATACACCTCGGTACTGGAAGGATTCTACAACGAGTTCCCCTGGTGAGAGCCATAAACGATCTAGTACCAGAGTCGAGCTACACGATAACTGACAAATGCTTGCACTGACTGGACAGGTCCACTCAAATCTGTGTGGTTCTTTCTTCAAAAGACCATTTCAGATACTAATCTGCATAGTCCTCATGTAAATTGAGGAATGTCTGGACTTTAAAAGAGTAGCAAGTTAACAGAGAACCTCTGAGTTTGTCTCGGCTGTTTCTTCTCAGAGTAGTCAGGTACAAAACACCGGCCCCAAATAGTTAAAAAAAAAATGACGTCTAAAAGTGTTTGTAAAAACCTACATATTTGCAAAATAAACATCATTTATCATTTACCCAAACAATTTATATTCGACAAAAGTACAAGATCCAGCTCCATGAGGACCACCACTGTGAGGGGTTAAATCCAGCTGAGCTGCGGATCTTCACGAAGGATCTCAAAATACATATAGCCGTAACACTGTGGGTCCATAACACGGTATTTCAGGCAGAATGCACGGGTATTTCCCTAGCCGCATCAGCCATCCTAGCAAGAAAGGTTGAGGACTACTATTCGCATACTTTTAGACAGCAGGGCTGAACTGTTAACACTAGACAACTACACGGTCGACTCCGAGTTAATATAAGAGTGTCACCAGCGCCTAAACCAGGTCGGTAATCACAACAACATAGCCATACAACGGATTAAAGGTCACAGCGATTCCCGGGGCAACGATGCAGCCGACGAACTCGCCAGAACGGGTTCGAGCATGGCAGCAGTGGGTCTAGACTCCTGCCACTGTCCTTCGGGTATCTACGAACTCTGGTAAGGAAATGCACCAATAAACAACACCACAAACTGTGGCAACACCACGGTGAGTGTAGGCAGGCCAAGGGAGCACTTCCTACTATAGCCGGCCGCTTTACCAAGCGAGCTCTCCGGCTGACAAAGCTACAGCTCCGCACAGTCACAGCCGCCATCACTGGGCACAGCTCCTTTAATAAACACCTCCTTGTCCTAGGAGTCACAGATAGCCCACTGTGCAGAGCCTGCATGGAGAAAAACGAGACAGCAGCCCACGTGCTTCTACACTGCCTAGAGGTTGAAACTTAGAGGGCAAAGTACTTCAGTAACCCTCGGGGAACTAGGGTGGATCGAATAAAGTTCCCACCCGTACGCAAAATACGCGCTTTAGACGTGGAGTTGCGGAAACCAGCCCGCTATACAATACAATGCAATGGCTTCCACAGCGTCAGTATCTTTATTGCCGCTTATCACTCGTTTTCAACTATGCCACCTTCGGTTATCGATTCTGCTAGATTAGACATCAAATTAGAAGTTGCTCACCTTAAGGACATCAGTGGAGTAACGTGCTTCAGGTTCGAACGTTTGTATCAATGCTTCTCGCATCTCCCTCCAGCCAGGTGATTTTACAAGCCACGCATCACCAATAGTCTTGGCTCGTCCTTGCAATAGACTCGCTATCTTAATACAAACTTCGTGGTCAGCCAACTCCCGGTGTGCTTTGGCTCGATCGACGTGCTCGCACCAGTCTCGAATTGGGACATCACCATCTGGATTGTAGGATGCTATATAGACGTCACGTAATCTTGGTCTTCGCGTCGGAGCTACAGTCTTATTTATCACCCGTGGCCAGCATCTGTTTTGTGCTAGAGCCATCCGTTTCTCCATCATTGAGGGTGGATGGGACCGAAGATATGTCCCGGTTGATCCCGCTTCTGATTTCGGCGCGAGTATGGCCGGACTGGATTATCGGTGACGGACACTGAATTCTTACGGGGTCCATGTCGTGTTGAGAATGGTCATTAGCCATTATTTTTAAAGAAAATCAATATTAAATCAAAACATTTTAATACGAATTTAAAAACGATTACAAAATAATGAATTAAAACAATAATTAAATTTAAACTGTTGATAATATGATTCAGGCGTGAACCGTGTCACAATTAGAGTTGTGGACGGGTCGCTCGCTAGAATTGGAATGCCCCGCATCGCTCGGCGCTCCGTATTATAAAGGCCGACCCCTTCCACAACTCGCCTGATTCACTGAGTGGTGCGATGATGTCACAGAGCGTTCCGTTTCGTTTTAAGTCGTAATAATTTGCTCACGCCGACATATACATCCAGATTTCAATATAAAAACGTATGTACAATGGCGAACTTAACCCAGAATTGGGTTTTCTTACAGCAAACCATTTTTTGAATTAATCCAAAACAAACTTTATTTTAATGTTTGCCATGAAAATAAAGTTTGTTTTGGTATATTTTACGTGACATAGGGGTGAGGGTGCAACACATTACCCGTCGCGGCATATGCG
Organism: Cerastis leucographa; assembly: GCA_963082945.1. Classification (NCBI taxonomy): domain Eukaryota; kingdom Metazoa; phylum Arthropoda; class Insecta; order Lepidoptera; family Noctuidae; genus Cerastis; species Cerastis leucographa. Next base: position 17,794,774 of record OY720361.1, on the reverse strand, counting down.
TCGACTTTACTGCCAAGTCGCGCAACAAGATGTTTCACATCAAAAATACAGCTTGTCAAATATTAAAAAAAAATGTGTGTTTTCGCGTGCTGGATTACAGCTTAGCAGTAGGAATAATATAGGCTAAGGGTGATACACAGACACTCAACACAAACAGCACTAACCAAATGCTCTCTACCAGGTTTCATCACCCGCAACGGCCCAGAGACCCCGGAGAACCGTCGCTTCCTCGGCATCGCCAAGGTGCACTGGCTGAAGCGCCTCGCGACGCAGCTGCCCACGCGCGTGCTGGACGTGTCGTGGCCGGCGTGCCCCGCCACGTGCCGCGCGGCGTCGGCCGAGCTGCACCGGCTGCACCGCGCGCACCTGTCGCGGCGCTACCGCCTGGCGCTGTCGCCACAGGACAAGAGGCAGTTTGACCTGAAGGTGCTCGCTGAGAAGATGTTCAAAGGTGAGTGCTGAGTCTTCTTCAACTTATTCAAGATACTAGCTGTCCCGCGCTACTTCGTCTGCGTCACATTATCTCCGTTTTCGCAACATTTTTCATTGCTGCTCCGCTCCTATTGGTCGTAGCGTGATGATATATAGCCTATGTCCTTCCTCAGGTTGAAATATATCTTCTTGTCAAATTTTATTAAGATCCGATCAGCCGTTTAGTCGTGAAAAGGTAACAAACAAACTTACTTTCACATTTATAATATTAGTTAGGATTATTTTGCATACTCTTCAAATTCAAGGAGCTAACTATACTAACGATTCTCGTCCCGAATCAATAATAAGATGCGTAGGTAATTTTTATTTAATTTTCTTATTTACGGAAATCGGTAAGTGTGAACCACCCGTGTTTTAAACGCGGCCCGTCTGATCCTCGCCCTATAACCGCGCTTTCACACATACAAACAATCTCAAACGTTTATTCGATACTTTCTTATTCCGTAAACCACGTTAAGGGGGTTATTTTGATATACTGTCAAATCACCGTTGATTAATAATTAACTAGGTACCGTAAGTTAAATTGATTTATTATGTCATTTGTGACAACTTTGACGAAATTTGTCGAGAATGCAAAACAACACCTTGTATAATGTCCCATTACAATAGATTGATAAATTTTATCACAGCGTTCAGCACGAACAAAAAAAAACTTACAACAGTGATTTTGTTTCGACCTAAAATAACAAAATACTATGTAACATTTTTAAGGTATTTTCGTTAGCTGCTTTTTTTCCTTGTAAGTAGGTATCTAATGCGTTTTGCTTATTTATTTTTTTGTCCTTATTTTGGTGATCTGAATGATTTCTAAAAGTTTGTCCATCTATTCTTATGCAAACCTAATTTTGGATGAAGCTCTTTAATTCAAAATTAGGTTTTTCAACAGCCTCATTTGTGTGTGATCTTTTTAACTCAAGGAAACGTAGTCTGATGATGAACATAGAACATACCCAAAAGTTTTGAACTGTTATACTTCTGTGGAAAATAAATCGAGCACTAGACGAAAAATGTTGAAAAGACGAGTAGTAAAGTAAATCTAAGTTATCTTCTCGGGATCCTGTCAAAGAAAACTAATTTTAAATGCTTAGAGATTCAATGGATCGGAGCAGATAAATCTTCTCCCGTACCTACCCAAGATGATTCCGATTTCCAATAAACCGTTGAAACTTCTTGACATTTGCATAATGTTTGTCAACTTGGTCTCTGTTTATATTACATCGACCTATTTTGAGTAGTCAACGATCTATAGCTAATAGGCATAAGCTAGTTAGCTTATGCCCACGGCTTTGTCCGCGTTTTGTTCGGTAATATCCCCACGAGATCACACTACCTTGGTGCTATTCCAGATTTGGCAAAGGGATAGATAACAGATCTATCCCTTTGCCAAATTTCATCCAAATCCGTTCAATAGTTGGGAAACTTTCGCATTTATAATATTAAGTAGGATTAGTAGGAACATCAAGAGTTATTAAAATATAATCGTTTCTCCATTACTCACTATGCTCGTATTGTGTGCAGGCAAGAAGAACAGCTACCCGAGCAGCGTGAGCGAGCGCTTCAAGGAGGACAGACTGACGGGCGAGCACCAGACGCTCCGGAACACCTTCATGGCCTCTCCCTCCTGGCCCACTGGCGAACAGCTTATTGTGAGTCTAACATATGCTTATTTATTTATTTATTTTACTATTTATTTATGTTCACACAGAGTACAACACAAAATAACATAAAATATTTGAGTACTTTACTTAGATACATAGGTATTGCTTATTTCTTAAGAAATTTGTGCCAGCCGACCTGTGAAAGGGGAAGCGAAAAAGAAATTTAGACGATAGTGTGTGAAGAGCTCGTGGCTAAATAGTAACAGCCGCACGGGTCAATCTTTAAGGTTAAGTCGGGCTTGCCGAGGTTGGTCCGTGGATGGGTGATTATAATTACATACCGAGTTTCCTACGCACGTTAAGCCGTTGGTCCCGGCTCTCATTTGTAGATCTTTGACAGTCGTTACGAGTAGTCAGAAGCAAAAAGTCTGACATCCAGTCTTACCAAGGGGTATCAGATTACCCAGTTACTGGGTTGTGGAGGTCAGTTAGGCAGTCGCTTCATGTAAAATACTGGTACTCAGCTGCATCCGGTTAGACTGGAAGCCGACCCCAAAATAGTTTGTGAAAAGGCTAGGCAGATGATGAGTGTGTGAGAGACGGAAGAGAAAAATGACAAGCTTAGTGATTGTTTATTGACCTAGTATTTTGGATATCAGCACACTCACGTAGTCAGTGTTTTTAATGACTGCTATCTTGGATTTGAATAGGTATGCATTAATTTTTGCCACCGGTCGCCCACTTTATAAAAGATTTGAAAACGAATGGAGGCGTTTAATTCACTTCGTGATCTTCAATCAATCGTAATAAGAGGTCACTTCGATCACCTCTTGTAAGCAGAAGGAAAAAAACTGATTGTGAAAGTCAAGGCACAACAGTTTTAATGCTCCTTCTAATAAATTCGACAAGAAATAACCGTGTAAGCCTACGTAGCCTTATTTCCCCAAACTTCTTCAAACCACACACGCGCAACTTCTCCCCCCAACAAGCAATAACAGTACTCCCCTCCGTCAGTACTCATGCGAGGCGGTGAAGTACGACCGTCGCGGCTACAAGCCCCGCGAGCGCGCCCTGCTGGCGTCCGACAAGGCGCTGTACGTACTGGACGCCAGCAACCGCAAGACCTACAAGCTGAAGCATCGTCTGCCGCTCGACAAGCTCAGGGTCGTCGTTACCAACGAGACCGATACGCTGGTGCTCATCAAGATCCCGCAGGACTTGAAGAAGGATAAGGTTTGTAGATATCTACTTAAAAAAAAATATGGTTCTTCAATAAGGTTAGCTGCAGAGTACTCGTAGCCGGCGTACTTGTATGACCAGGTAGCCTACTTGTGGGAAAGAGATGGCGCTAGACATCCTGACTAGCTCCGTCTCTTTCCTACACTGGAATAAGAGTAAAACAAAACTGCTTTAAGACGTCATTACCATGACGTCTTAAAGTAGTATTGCCAGCAGATGTGTGAACGTAGACGAGGCAAGAGGAGTCTGTCGAGATCGTAGCGAATGTCGTTCTGTGGTTTCTGCCTAAAAAGGCGTGTTTATGTTATGTATGTAATATTATCAAAGAAACAACAAAAGTCTGGGTTGCTTAGATACTACAGTCCCAGACTACAGTCTGGGACGTGTATTCCAAAAACATATCAGCTGTGTTGCAATCTTAGAAGCAGCTGAAAAATCTCATGAAGTTCTTGTATTACACCGATTATCAGCTTACAATCCAGCACTTGGCAAAGCTGCTTGGGGTGCTAAAAATAGTATATGGCAGTACTTATTCATACCTATTTTCCTGAAGAATTTCAGAAGACCTATTTCTGGGATTTTTTGAAACTCCAATTCGATCGTAGGTACTTTAGACCTAGACCATGCCCTTCGACTATTAAGTTCTTGGTTTTTGGTTATTTTAAAATGCTCCTCAAATCTGGCAAAAATGGTAATATTTTGTTATTTATTTTCCAGGGTGACCTGATCATCTCTGTGTCGCACCTGATCGAGTCGCTGACCATCATGACGGACTACACCAAGAAGCCTGAGCTCATTGAGATCGTCGACACCAGGACGTAAGCAACCTTATTGATATAAAAAAAGAATTTTCTAAATCGGTTTGTAAATGACGGAGTTATGCGCGAACAAAAAACCCAATGCAGAGTAAACGAAAATATTTTTATAGATTTATGTTGATTTTTCGAAAAATGCTTGTCCGATTTCGATAAAATTTTCATGGGACCATTTGGGAAGTTTACCCTTTCCAACAAAAAATATTTTTTTCAAATCGGTTGGCAGGCGACAGAGTTATGCGCGAAAAAACATAAAAAAAACTAATTGAGAACTTCCTCCTTTTTTTATAAGTCGGTTAAAAACTATCCATTCAAGCAAGACCTACCCATTGTTTAAGGTGGCAAACAAATAAATACGAAGTTGGTCGGCCCGGTCGTCATTGCTAGATCCTTGACAATCGTTACTACCGAGTACCGATAGTCAGGAAGAACTTCGAAAGTCTGTCTAGGCATATCTTACGGCGTTGTGGAGGTCAGATAGGAAGTCGCTCTATGTAAAATATTTATCTATAATTCTCAAAGATTCTTTGGCCCAAACTTTCTTCCAGCATGTTTTTTCTCTGTTTTTCATAAGTTTATTGCAATTTATTCTAGACGCATATGTTAGACCTAGACCAGGACCATGCAGCCATACCATAACCTGTAAACTTTGTGTCAATTTCCAGCATCGCGCATAACCTGGTGAATGGCAAGCAGGGCGGCACCATCGAGGTGCAGAACGGTCCGCAGCCCAACATACACCGCGCCAAGAGCGGCAACCTGCTCGTCGTACGTATAACTTTAACTCCTAACTAGATCTGAGTGGGAGAACCCATGAATACACTGTAACAATGTGTCAGTAAGTGTAGTGACCTGATGGCCTACCATGACGTCTTAAAACATTATTGTTCCATTCTTATTCCAGAGTGGGAAAGAGACGAAGCTATACAGGTCGTCTAGCTCCATCTCTTTCCCACTCTGGAATAGGAATGGAACAATAATGTTTGAAACGTCATAGTAACCCGTCTGGTGCCTTACCATAACGTCTTAAAACATGATTGTTTTGCTCCTTTTCCAGTGTGGGAAAGAGATGGCGCTAGACATTCTGTATAGCAGCCTTCCTACACTGTAATAAGAGTAAAACAATACTGCTTTAGGACGTCATGGTAGGCCAGCTGTTCACCTGTCATGTCATGACACGTGAACAGGTCCACTCAAATCTGTATGGTTCTTTGCTCAGAAGACCAGACAGACCGCTCACAAACACTAATTTGCATGGTCCTTATCCTCTGTCCAACAATGTTTGAACTTGAAATAGACTTTTAAGCTTGCTTCGGTATTTCTCCTCGGATTGGTCGGATACAAAACATCATATTTTTTTTTAATAATGTGTTTTGAAACATTTATCTACCAAGTGTTGGGTTTTTTCACAAAAAATAAAAAAGACTTGCAACTTTTCCTATATTATTTCTTTAGTACTCATCAGGTTATTATGTAATATTCACGATCATTCTGTAAAGAGTATCGCGACTAAGAAAAAAAAACAATTATTTTTACTTTTTTTACAGATTGCAACCCCTTGAGCGGCCCAGTATTTCAACAAAACTAGTTACTACACAAAACAACGATGTTACTATACGTAGAATTAACTTCAAATATTCCATTTCGTATTGCATAGTATTTATTGTTAGCACCAATTATTGTAATGTGCCTGCCGCATTGTAAATACCTATAACTTTAATAATACCTCTAATTGTTACAAAAAAAAAGTTATACTACCCTACCAATTTTCGTCAACTTCATTTAAAGGCTTTTATGGTCAGTATTTATGGCTGAAACCTTATTTAAAATAACTAGGTACAATATTTTCTAGGCATGGCACATTGCACCTAAATATAACTATGAATGTTTGATAATTTTAACTTGGCAATATGTTAGTCGAACAACTACTAGTGAACATATAAAGAATAATTATTTTGTGTTTTATGTACTTATTTTTTATTCATTATTTTTATTCGGAGTTCTTTTTATTTAAGTGCTATTTGTATAGTATGAAAATAATTTATAATAGTTGTTGTTTGATACCTAGAGTACATAACTATAACAAGCAATCAAATTACAATATAATACCCATTTCTTTTTATAAATTATTGAAGAAATTAAATAATGATGTATTTATAAATAAATTTTACCTAATATATAACAGTTTTAATGAAGTTTTTTTATGTATTTAATGTGATATAATCTTCATGAGATTTACGTACAAAGTACTTAGTATTTTTTGTATGCCATAAAAATTAGGTATTGTCGGGAATGTGTCAATTATTACATTTTTATTAGAATTTATAAAAAATGTATCATGGTAGTTTTGTAAATAAAATCAAAAATATTTATTAGCTGAGTGTAAAGATTAGCAAGCATAGCCGTATTATGTACCAAAGGTATTTTCAATAATATTGAGAATGAGAAATGGTTTATTAAAATATAGAACTATAACTGTCACTTCTAGGCTTTTTCTCATAAAATTATTATTATAATTGACACATTTCGTTTTGTTTGTTAAAATGGATAAGCTGAATCAAAGGTGCCTACTATAAGGAAACAATTTGAATTAGTGTTACAAAGAATGTATTTTATAAAAATAAGATCGTTGTGGATGGTCTAAAATAAAGTTCGCGTCGGCCATTGCTTTCCTTGGGGAATTTATGAAGGCCTATTGTGTGCTTCATTCTAAATATATTATTACCGATAGTATTGATTGTGGGTTTTCGAGGCAATTCATCCCCTTTTGGTAGGTACGCAATAGGCCATCTTAACAGACTAATGGCCATAATTTTAAGGTACAGGCTATTTAGTGCCTTGTTTATATAAGCCGGTTCCTTTGCAGTCATTTTAAATAAATGTATTTTAGTAAAATATTGTTTTTTTTTATCGTGTATTGATGCATACCTTCAAATGTTAATTAATTTTAATCTTAGGAAGATTAAATTAACTATTATAAATGGGAAAGTTTCTAAGGATGGAGTTTTGTTACTCTCACGCAAAAACATATTCGGGATTTGGATTAAGAGGGCCCTTCCCGCTCCGTGTATCGTCAATGTGAGCATGTTAGGAAAGTTTGTTGACTTATACGAGCAAGTGAGAACGCAAATTTGAGGGAAAAATAGTGTTCGAAACTTGTTCCAGGAAATACGTGTTTTTTAATAAGCTTTACAAGTTTGTGAAATAAATATTTGTCATTTATAATTGCCATTACTTATGCAAGGTTTCTATCATGATGTTTTCCTTATTTTTACGAGTTCATTATGAACGGCCAAAGTTCAGGAAAAATTTGTGCAAAATGCAGATTTTTTGAGACTTATACTGAATTTGTTACTCAAACATTTTAAAGTTGTGCACTATAATATAGTAACTTGTGCACAGTTGTGCACTATATCTAGGTTTGCATGCAATGAACTAATAGGTATCTTGTGGCAAGATACCTATTAGTTCAAAATATTTAAATATAGATGTGTTACGACGGCATAATCACGTATGAGCGTTTGTATGAAAAGTATAATAGTTTGGCTGCTCTTAAATTTAGCAGACAGTTTATAACCTGGTATAATAGACAGGTTGAGCACTGCATAAAATAAAATACAAAATCATATTTCATCGTAGTATAATTATTTAAAAAACATTAGGTACATTTTTACAATTATTATTATCATAAATGTGATAACAACAATCCAGAGTTACAGTGACAGACAATCGTCCCTCGCCTACTTCAGTCTTTCTATAAAACGAAACATCCTTTAGTTACAACTGTGAACTTATCAACTGCGTACATTAACCTGTCTTTACCGTTTATTTGATCAATATTTTAGCAATACATGATATATCAAGATCCATACCGTGAGCCACATTTCTTAATTTCGTCCCCAAATTTTCATCCACATTAGTCTGAAAGACGATCCAAGCATACACTGCTGTTATAATCTCCCCTCAAACATCGTGTAACATTTTTGAATCACAATACCCACACAATTTACAACATAAATTCAAAGTACATACCCCTCGAATAAGCACATCGTACTAAAATATAAAACCGACGATTATCTCCGAAACTCCGGATTATTTACACGATGGACTCGCACCTTACAGCTAATATAATACAAGGGAACATAGTCTTTCAGCCGGCGACTTACCAAGATAACCGATATTGCTATACTTCACGTCAAGTAAAACGAAAATTTACAAAGAAAAGAATTACTGAACCACAATATTTCTACTGTTTTGAAGGAATATATGTATGTATTTTTTTAGCGTGCTTTGTCCCACTCCTGGGCAAATACGTAAAATCAAACTACTAATGAATCTGGGTTATGTCACAATAATTTCATTTTGATGTACATTTTATGCATCCTCACGCCTTGACCCTTGTAGAGTAGGCCGAGGTATTAAATAACTTTCTATTTTACTTTTGGCATATATTCAATTCTACACACATTTCTTTAAAAACACAGAAATGATAAGTCATATTTCTTTAAAAAAAACAGAAATTAATAGTCTTTATTTCAACAGTAAATTTTCGCTTTTTTATCATAACAATATCGCTCATAAAAATGCAGGGAAATATAATCTTCTATTCTATATACATTTCAACTAATTCATGGAAGATACGTTCTTAGAAAACGCAAATAAAACTTCGCACTTATTTACAGACAATTGTTTTACAAAAAAAAACTAACGCAGCCGCTAATGTTATAAGTTAATCTTTACATCCAATATTTTGTGAACAGACAACATGATATATATTAGTTTTTTTTTACTAGATATTCACCTGGCGGTCACTTGTGGAACACATGAATATACATACACGCTTACATAATAAATGCCAATTAGGTCAGGCCCGATATTGCTAGTTAGGACCAATTATTCGAACTAAGAGCGATATGCATGGATATGTAGAAATAAATAAAAAAAAACGTCAATGACAAATGCATATCCAGCCCGATTTGGTATAAAAACCTTAAGATTATTTCCAGTTAGCACTTTTGCGTTATTATATTTATGCCATCTTATTAAATAAATAAATAAACAACTATACATATCACCCTAAATCTGTAAAATATTCGGGACCCAACAAGAACCTAACATTAAATATATAAAAAATGTGCGAAACGAAACAATTGATATTCAAAACAACTCAATTCCGATTATACATAATCACAGAACTCATAGACTTAGATTAAATGTCTAACGTATTACAACATTAACATTTGATAATGATAAACACCAAAAGACTGCTACGCACCAACCTATTTTATTTACAGCTATGACATGACATTTAATTTTAATAGAAGTTATTATTGCGCAAATTGCCTTCGAAACTACTTTTACGGATAACTCTTTTCATTATTATCATCCGCCTGTTTGGGTCCGTAGTTGCGAGTAATAGCCAGGTCGTCGGTCGACCATATTATATTAAGGCCTTGTGCATCACATTCAGACCTAAATCCATCATTAGCAATTCCCATATACCGGATTTTATTGAAAAAGATCTCATACAATGAAAAGCGCTCTATTTGTATTGCAATAAAGTAAAGTCGCTACATTTCACGGACTTTAGGATCTAAATATACCTTTAAAATGTTCTGTCAACTGTATCAAACATGTTCTAATAAATTCAATATTCGATTATTTTTGTTGTAAAAAAGCATTCTTCTTTTCTGAAACTCGTACAAAATGGCAGTTTATCGTTCTTTTCTAATTTGTCTATAAGGCGAGCGAGGTTTTACTTCATAGTGGAATAGGATTGGTCTATTTTTCATTTAATGTTGGCAACACAAGGATTGGTGTTTTTGGGAAACTTACCACCTTCAGTCTTTATTTTATTAAGGAATATCTAATGGGATTGAGGATAAAGGTGGTAAGGGAAAAAAATGCTTACATGCAGAGCTATAAGCAGAGGCAAGATAAGTATAAAGAGATCATAGCCTTAGGCACTTTGTACTCTGCCTGACATGACATGGGAACAACGAGAGTTGCCAGCTTTCTTAGGAGGAACATAGTGTTGCCAACCGTCAAACATTATTGCTACAACCACAAGGACTCTTAACACAAATAAAACAAGTCGTTTCGCTAAATAGAAATTAAACAAAACTGTTCTTATTTAAAATTATTCTAGTTTACATTATTTACAAACATGTGCACAGGACGCCTGACAACCGTCCGCGGTAACTAGCGCTATGCGATACTTTGGTTACTACTATTTTATCATACATTTTGGTACGCGTTACGTTCAACGCAATAAGTTAAATTGCTTCACAGGGTTCCGCACCTTTACAAACTTTAGTAAATTCAATTTTCGTAAAAGATTTTTATTAAAAACGTAAAAATTTAAGTTTATTCAGACTATTTACTTCAACATCCGTTTTTACGACATGAGATTAGTTGTTATAATTTTGTACTGAATATTCGTAAATAGTGCAAGAAGCATAGCATAGTGCTAAAGATTCTTGAAGAACACAGCCTTCATCTTAGGAGCTAACCATACATGAGATTGAAGCTAATATTAGACTAGGCACATAACCGTACTCGTACGGAACCCACACTTCGTCACACACCACAGGGTACAATTTATACTAGATCACATCGTCAAAATTGGTCTAAAGTAAGCACCGTTTCTTTCTCTTACGAAAGTATCTTTTGCAATGAATTCTGTACTATTTCACTTGTCCCATTGCCTCTTGCGGCGGCTCGGAGGGTTTGAAACCACTTTCAGATTTGTAAGGCTCACTTTTAAAGTCTTGGCTGTCGTTTTTACTTTGGTCTTCAGGGTACCCCCCGTAGGGCTTCTTGCCCTGCGTGTGGTCCTGCTCGCGCATCTGCCGGCGACGCTGCTTAGACCACAGCTCGTGGCAGTCTTGCCACGTGGGCAGCTCGGGCGCAGGCATCCTGGAAATAGGTGGTCAGGTTAATGGTATACCTAACTGGTGAGGTACAGTGGCGCATAGCTTCATCTCGTACAGGTTGCAGCTGAATATGCATCATATTTGTTCTGGGTACTGCTTTGCAGAAACAAAGGCATGTACCATATTTCAGTCGGTTATAGGTCTGCGTGAAAGAGTGCCTATTGGCCTGCGTATAGTTTATGCACAAAAAACCTTTGATAACATCATGTATGTGTGGACTATATGGTCCTCGTATGTAGCATGTACGTCCAAGCGTATGTTTATTGCCCTGAAATGATTCCGTTGGATGAAAACAACACCAATTTGTTATGATAGCACACATTCACTCCATACTTGTTGAATCAGTCTTATATCAGTTCGCGAGACCGTCGATAGCAGCTTCTACTATTTAACATAATTCTAAACCTGGATGATTGAACAATATACATAATCAATACTCACGGGGTTTGATAATCCCATTTGGTATAACTAAAGGGATAAGTTTTTTATTAGGTTTGTAACCCTAACATATTCCCAGCCTATTACCAGGTATTACTACTAGATTTGTTCAAAGGAACTACTGAGCTTTTTAAACAGGATTGGCCGCCATTTCGGGCAGTGCAACAATATAGTTTGAATGCAGTCCCTTTGAGCATACCTTTAACATAATTCTAAATTCAACCATTCAGTCATGTGATTACACTATTATATTCATACATCATCCCTTGTTATTTGTATTTTTTCAATCATGCAATCAGTAATTTTGGTATCAGCTCAAATAAGTGTTGCTTGCTTAACAATCTGCTGTAGTGATTATATCACTTTTCGGGTTACTTGGTGAAACATGGATGGATGAAAATTTATGGATGATGATGATCATTCTTCATTTGATGCTGGAGTCGCCTTTTCGATCAAACTCCTAGGAAAATGATGAAAAAGTCATACTTAAAGAGAAGCTGCATGCTGCATTATGACATAATTATACTATTGTAATGTATTATACATGCAATGAAAAGGTGAAACATAATTCTTCGACAAATATGTTGACTCTCGCTAGAACTTCATGATTTCGCTCATGGGCTAGCATACTTAAACTAGCAACGCATCAACTAACCAATAATTTACTCAGGACACCAACTCAATAACAAACACATTGACTGTTGCTTGTAGACTTCATCCCTCGTTGGAGGCTTTAAAGATCCATTCATCACCTCTTTCTGATCTTATCCAAAAGTATTATAATGATCGCCCATGTTGAACAATAGGACTATTCCAAATCCATTTGATATGCCCACTTCTATGAATAATAGGAATTATTGTCCTTAGGCGAGGAGCTGTGCGTGAATACCAATAACTGCATTATACTTCTACATATTGTTTTCGGTCATGGAGGCCAATCTCAACGAAGAATATCGTTATGGAAAATAACACTACCCGACCTGGGAATCGAACCTAGGATCCAACGCTTAGCAGTAATGCTTGCGACCACAAGACGAACGGGGCCGTACATCGCATTATTCGTGCAGGTTTCGAACCCGCGACATATAGAACATGTAATGTAACAATCAGGTTATCGTCACTTGGCATCTAGGCTCTTAGTAGTGCGTATCATACACTCCTACAGTGCCAAGCCAAAAAAACCAAAGTCAAACACAACTCACTGCTCTGGCACCACATTCTTCAACCAGGGGCTTTTCAGAGCATCCTCGGCGGTGATCCTCCGGTCGGGGTCCAGCTCCAGCATCCGGTCGAGCAGCGTGAGAGCCTGCGGCGGCATGAAGGCGAAGTGTTCGCGCACGCAGCGCTTGTGGAACTTCTTGGGTCGCAGCGTGTGCCACAGCGGGAGACTCACCACGTTGGGCCACACGCCAGGCACCGGCGTGCCGCACACGCGAGAGATCATCTCCAGCTGCATCATCTCCACGTTGGCCTGACAGACAGTTGTTCATTACAGATGTTAACTGCTAATACTTGGCTTTCAGGCAGATAGAGGTCATGAACAAGGAACATGGGAGGTCAGATATAGGTACCAAATAAACTGACGATAATCAGCCACGAATGATGATACCTTAGTGTTCCAATGTGAAGAGTTAGGGTGCAAGTAGTATTGAAGAGTAGGCACATGATATATAACGGCGTCGTCAGAACGCGGATTATAGCCTCAGGCATAGTTAGGTGCTGCTTTGTTATTTTATAACTAGACCCGAACCAGCACTAGGCTCACAAGATGGCTAACGGCCTGCTCACTCACAGAGGTCTGTGTCCCAGCTGTCAGAATTTTGTAGGGTTATTATTTAAATTGGACACATAATATAACATTACGCCTGTAATCCCCGACGGGTTAGGCAGAGGTCTACCTAATAGTTCATCTATAATTCGCTAGTTATGTTTAAGTCCCATGTAAATAGGGGGCGAGTCTATTGGCATCAGCTGGGCACAAATCCAACCTCTGTAGCTGTTTCTGAGAAATTCCTGATTAAAAACCCAATAACTATTAGCCTAATTTGGGAATACAAAACCAGGACCACAAGCTCCGGCGAATAACTGGACTTTACTCCTAAATAAAAATATTAATCATTAAAACTCCACAAATTGACTTTTGGTATTTTACGTGATACTGAATACTAGTCAAATTATAATGCTAGTGCCACCAGGCTGCTGTTATAGCCCCACCACGTCACTTTCACTTTCTCCCTCTCTCTCTTTCTAAATATGAGGAAAACCACATACGCGACTTGATGGATGCACAAGCGCTATTCACATCCTGACATCCTATTGTAAATTTGAGTTATCATAAAATTGAAAAAAATACTCGCCAAGACACCATATAGCAGTTCTCAGAAATACTCCTTTACCTGGAACAGCGGATGCTTCAAGAACAGTTCTCCCAGGATGCAGCCCATGGACCAGACGTCGACGGCCGGGCCGTAGCGCTCCTCTCCCAGCAGCAGCTCGGGCGGCCGGTACCACAGCGTGATCACCTTGTTGGTGTAGGGACGCTGCCGGTCCTCGGCCGACCACAGCCGCGCCAGCCCGAAGTCGCCGAGCTTTACCTCGCCCCTGTTCAAGTTGGGAATGCCAGTTTAGAAAAAGAAACAAAAGTCGAAAATAGGGAATCAACGCTAAGTTAAAGATTTATATTCTCACCACAAGACAACGTGCATTATTAAGTTTCCTGAACAATGCATGGTTATATTATACCGTGGGAGACTGGTGCCTAGACTAGACGAAAGATATTATCGTATGTGTAGTATTAGTCTGTTAGTTGAGGCAAATAAGCAGCAATTTTCAAGAAACCAGTTTGTAAAAAAAAAACAAAAATCAGCAATCTTACGATGATTAAAAGACAATTTGCATGAAGTTTTCATAGAAATTCTTTTACTAGAATCGCGTCACGCTGTTGCGTATCTTCGAACAATGTCTGTGGCTGTTGTATTAAGTTATTCGATGTTGGCCACTAATATTGGCATAGGTTCCTCACTCTACAAAAGATGGCAGTGAATCTAACATCGTTGTGAAGCTAAAGAACATAAAGGTAAACGCGAAAACAAATACGAACTCACTTATTATTCATGAGTATATTGCTGCACTTGATGTCTCGATGCAGGAAGTTCTTCCGGTGGCAGTAGGCCAGCCCGTCCAGCAGCTGGCGCATGATGGACGCGTTGTGCGACTCCGTGAAGTCCACCATCTTCGACTCTAGGAGACCCATCAAGTCGTGGTCCATGTACTCGAACACGAGGTAGAACGAGCCTTTGTCCTGGGGAATTTTAAAGTCAGATCAGTTGTTTGGGATTAGCCTTTACTTTCCTTTGAATAGTTCTCGAATCTATACTTGTGAAAAGTTGTGGTCTTTTATTATTAACCAGTGAACTGTCAATAAAACACAATATTAAGAATGCGTGAGAGTATAGAAATACTATACTCTCACGCATTCTTAAGAATGAACTACTAGAAGAATGTCAACTTAAAAAATGACATAGGTACCTTTCTAAAGTCCATAGCATCCTGCTTATCTGTGACGATCTCCCGTAGGTTAACAATATTCTTATGGTTGAGTTGCCGTAATATCTTGATCTCTCGCACAGCCGTGATGGGGAAGCCTTCCTTTTCGTTTTCAAGCCGAACTTTCTTGAGAGCAACTAGTTGGCCTGTGTTCTTGTCTCGGGCCTTGTATACTTGTCCGTATGTGCCCTCGCCGATTTGGGTTATAACCTGGAGACGTCACAAAATTATTGAGTCTTCTTCTTCAAATATTGGTAAAGTTTACACAACATTGCAAAATTAATGAGTCAGTTTTGAATAGGGGATAATCCTATTTCGTCCGTCAGGTAGTTTATTGAAAAGTATTGGACACGTATTTTTTCTTTTTTCACGTGGTCATAAAATTACGGAGATATATTGAGTTGAAATGGCGCATGACGGCACCTGTAGGTAAGTTTTATACCTACTTGTGACGTAGTAAGCCCCCACTCTCCAACTTTAATGAGTTCTAACTAAGTATTTTTTTGATATTTTGATAAAACAAAAAATACGTGTCTAATATTTTTGTATTACCTGTCTGACGGACAAAATAGAATGTCGTTTTCTTTACCCAGTCCGATCCCCTATTACTGGTTATGATGTCCAATAGTCAGGTTACACGTTTGAACGGGAACCGTTTTGGAGGAACTATAAAACATCACTAGTAGGAATATAAAGCTTGTTATTCAGTAAATGCTGACTTTGACATCAGACTGTGACATCTCCGATGTGAATTCAATCAAGCAAGTCCACAGGAACACAATGAGAATGCGACATTGAACTCCGTAGTGTTGTAACTCCCAGTCTTTTAAGATTACATTATAAAAGTAAATGAATGTAGTGTCACCTGGAAGCCATCGACGCACTTCTCTCCCCAGTCCTTGGCGTGGTGTGTGGGCGTGGCCACCGGCACCACCTTCGAGCCGCGACGCTTCAGGATGCGCGGACGCTTCAGCTTCGAACCCGACTGCAATACACACAGCTTTATACCGACTACTAACTAACAGTTGGCTATCTTGAGTATGCTGAAGCCATACTATGTTTGCAACTGATGCAAAGTAATTGCATAAGTACCCCTGGACTGTTAAAGCTGTCGCCAAGTGAAAGTGCTTTTACTCCTTACATTGTAACAAACATTGCAACGACACAGCAAGACACAAAAATTCAAATTGCATACAGCATTTTTGTTTCCTGCAGTAGTATGTCACCCTCGAAGAATTACTTTATCAATAAATATATCCACATCTTTTTTTTTTTTTTTAAACGTTGCTCACACTAGAAGTTTCTTCTGTATCGTGAGTGCGGTTACAAACATTTAAACTCACATACACAAACAGCCAGATCCAGAACAACTATCTGTAGGCCATACAAATATTTGTTCCGTGCGGGGATCGAACCCGCGACACGCTGCGCTGCAGGCGATCGCTCGACCACTGCGCCAACCGTCAACATCGATTTCTATGATGATATTGTAGCGTGACTTAGAACACATTGAAAGCAGTGCTTTACCAATTCAACGATGTCATTCTTCTAGCTTTGCTGTATTAGCATTCGGTCTCAACAGGCTGCTGCCGATCCGATCTCGATATGTTTTTTTCAGAATTTCTTAATTGTATATTATGGGTCGAACAATAATTCGCTCGTGTGCGCACAACCCGCCTCTCAAGTCGTTTCTATACGCAGCTGTTGTTATGACTTGCGCATAAAAGTAAAATAGATTACTTGAAGTTAGCAGCGAAACTGTAAATAAGTTGTGTACATACGTTATCCCTGGCAAGCTTCCTGTTGCTGAAGACGTGCGAGTAGTGATCGCGGCGCGACGCGGGCGGCGGAGTGCCGCCGTCCAGCTCGTCGCCCGACAGCTCCTCCGAGCCCGGGATCACTGAGATGCATGTAAGTGCACGTTGTTACATTAATGTATTGTTGCGACACACCATTCAATATAGCTACCAAGCTTTTGGGCAGACCACATAGTTGCCATCGGGGGAAAAACCTAGGTGAGGCTAGCAGAGGACTGTGGAAATTGGCAGAAGAAAAGAACAGGCCTATACCCAGCATTTGGTGAATTCAGGCTGCGGGTGATGATGATGAAGCCTTTGAGACTGACTGAGCATATTTTTAATTGGCAATATAAACTTTATCTTAGATACAGAGCACAATTTCTACTGAAAAAAATACTATTTGCCGCTACGGAGGTAATCTGGAGCACAATACTGTTAAAAATCAACAAAATTCACTATTTTAACTTTGTTAATGAGTCTGCATCATCTCACTTCTGGACAGAGATCTGTTCCTATTTCCCTAGAACTTCAAACTATAATAAAACAATGTGTTTGAACTGAGATTTGGAACGACGAAAAGAATACATGGACAAGTGAATTGTTCACAAGTTTGTTACAAGAAGACGCTATATCTATATTTTGTTTTTACAACACAAACTTTTCAACAGATAAATCTTCAGGTAACACTAATAGGTGGTTAAAGCATTGTAAACTTGAATTACTCAATCTATATTTTTGTCTTAAAATTCAGATATAGGAAAAAAATTGTTGATAATCTTTCGCAACTACCCCTAAATGTTGCAAATCCAGCCAAATATGCTATGATGGTACTTACCAGGTGGCATAGGTAAGTTCATGATGCCAGTTCTCTTGGGTTTATCTGGTTTCTTTACCGGTGAGGGCGACGGTGTACTTAGAGGACTTTCGTTGGCTAACGTCTTCAGATCTTCAACCTGAGAACATGAAGAAATATTATATTGTAAGAGCTGTAGTAGCAAGTTGTAAGACCTTTTCAAGTTCCAGTCCAGCCGGATATTGGAGGCTCGTGTTCATGAATTCCTGCCGCATGTTGCATCTTTGCTCACAAATGAATGAGTTTACCTGAGTATTAGGCGGCATGGGCAGCTTGGTGAGGCTCTTGGGTTTGGGCGGCGCGACCTGGCTGTTCTGGTAGTATACGCTCTCCACCACGCTGGGCTTCGGCAGCGGCGCGGTCGGCGAGGTGCCCCCTGCTGGGCCCGGGATAGGTGGAGTTAACTGCTTCTATCAATGAAAAAACAATGTTGTTTAAGACATCAATATGATAACCATAATGGGTTTTGTTTTACCCAGTAACTGGGTGGTGGAAAACCTACGTCCCCCAAAATGCCTTTCGTCACTTCCTAGTCTTTTAAGCTGGTAAAAAGATACTCTGATGGGGCAGAAGAACAATGTGTACCAACAATGAGTATACAGACCTCATGAACAGCAACAGGCTCGGCGGGCGGCGGAGGCGGTACAGCCTCGCCGTTGGGCTCGCTGCGCTCCGGCTGCTCGGAGCGCTCGGGCGGCTCTGCGGGCTCCGGCGGGACGGGCGGGGCGGGCGGAGCGGGAGGCTCAATGCGCTCGGGCTCGGCGCAGGCGGGCGCACTGAAGGAGCCGAACTCGGGTGGCGGCAGCATGGGCGCGGCGGGCGAGTCGTCGCTGCCCGGCATCGGGATATCTATTATGTCGGTGCCTTCTCGTGTCACCGAGCCGTTCTCTTTGGACTGCTGTAAGAGATAGGATGTCGTAAGTATGTAGTCATTGTAAAGCTGCAAAACTCTGAAGGACTTCCGTATTTTAAAAAAAGCTATTTGGGGCAAGTGCCCCTAACAAATGTCAACCATATTAATCAAACAATGGCAATATCTTTCTTGTGAATTTTCTGAAAATACAAGCCATGTGCTTCTGATCAGTAAAAACGACAAACGTCAAACTTCCTTTTGTCATATGTTTAAGGACCTTTAATACAAAATTATATGCGTCTAGATCCAGCAGTTTAGACTGGTGTCTTTCAGTGACATTAAGATTATGTTAAGTAGATTCATTTTCTCATTTCAATTAAGTTTACTAACCTGTGTGAGACTATCGGAGGTCATATTGGACAGCTCATCTATGGTAAGTATCTCGGGGTTGTTGATGGACGTCGTGTTCGACAGTGCGCCCTGAGACTCTTCCTCTTTTTGGTTCAAGATCTCTTGAAGTTTCTGCAGAGGAAACAAGCGTTATTTTCACGAAATTTGTAACAAAATACATCTGAAAAGGCCGAAAAACGTTAATTTGTCAAAAAAATTGCTAATGCAGTTGTGCGACAGCTAAAATTACATGGCTGTTGGTTGTTTCAACGAACGAGGAGAAAAAATATGGCCTGGATGCGGACGACTACGCGGGTAGAAGCTAGTCGAATATGAAGAGGGGCCTTTCCAGTCAGTCACCTTTAGTGTCCAAGTCACAACATATTAACGTTATACTGGAATCACAACCAAGATTTCCTAAATGTGGCAAAATTCCTACATTTCATGCATTGCTATGTGCTACAGGCTATCTTGATGGATTAATGAAAGAATTGAATGTTAAATTTGCAGTTCATCATCATCATTAGCCTATAATGTTCCCACTGCTGGGACACAGGCCTCCTCTCCTATGAGAGGGAGTGGGCTGTAATCCACCACGCGGGCCCAGTGCGGGTTGGTAGATGTCACATGTCTTCGAATTTTTGGTTCTAGGACATGCCGGTTTCCTCACGATGTTTTCCTTCACCGTTTTTGAAACGGTTTGCAGTTAATATTTAGTATTAGTGCTTACCTTAGCCCTCTTATGCTTGTCCTTGACTAGTTCAGCAAATAGACTGGTGTCACTGATCTTCTCCTTAAAGTCTATCTTGCGCTGCAGCATCGTTGGAGGACTGGGTGATTCATGCTTACTCCTGTTTAAAAGAATTTATGATTATTATATGTACATTTATTTTATAGAGTGACTGGTAATTAGTGACCGATATTTAAACACATGCCTGTGGTCATGATAACAAACAACATACGCCAAGAAATTTTTTTTTTTATACTCATTAACTTTTATCACAATAACACAACAGCCGTAGGAAATTCGCGCACGCGT
Organism: Cerastis leucographa; assembly: GCA_963082945.1. Classification (NCBI taxonomy): domain Eukaryota; kingdom Metazoa; phylum Arthropoda; class Insecta; order Lepidoptera; family Noctuidae; genus Cerastis; species Cerastis leucographa. Next base: position 17,774,777 of record OY720361.1, on the reverse strand, counting down.
GCGCCTGAGACCTATCAGCTATTAGCCGCGTGATGCCCGTTCTGTCTCATTACTATCATACCGTGCCACAGTGGGTAGGCAGAGCACCCGCACGGCTCGCGACTCCGAATTTCATATGGCTGTTGTGTTATTGTGATAAAAGAGGATGATAGTAAAAAAATGTTTCTTTTTGGGAGAGTTGCTTGTTATCAAGAGTACAATCACGTGTTTAAGTATCGGTCACTAATAACCAGTCACCCTATAGAATTAATTGGTGTTGTATATTGGGATGAGCATGTCGAACAGTGGACAAGGCTGAGAAATCTGCAAAATAATGCCTGTAATTCCTTGACAGGCGTGGTTGATTCGGGAAGTTAAGTTTCTGCTGTGAAGTAACATGTGATATAGAAGAGTCCATGGGCTTTGACCAGACAGCTTTTGTCTTTTGGGATGAACGCACGACACACGACTAGCAAATCTTAACCCTTTTGACTTCTGATCATGATGACACCAAACCTCTGGCTTCGACTTCTCTGAATGGGGTGTGGACTGGGTAAAGAAAACGACATTCTATTTTGTCCGTCAGACAGGTAATACAAAAATATTAGAAAATTACTTAGTTAAAACTCATTAAAGTTGGAGAGTGGGGGCTTACTACGTCACAAGTAGGTATCAAACTTACCTACATGTGACGTCATGCGCCATTCCAACTCAATATATCTCCGTAATTTTATGACCACGTGAAAAAATAAAAAATACGTGTCCAATACTTTTCAATAAACTACCCGACGGACAAAGAAAAAAAATTGGATTATCCCCTATTACCAATGACAATGACATTCTTTGTGACTGATGATGATGGTTTCTGACAATGAATGAGCTGATGCTTAACAATCTTCCAAAGAATGGAAGTCCCTATTTACTTGGCTTGCAGAATGTAGATGGACTGGTCAGTACCATTTCAAACTGATGATGATGATGTGTTTCAGAATTAATAATAAACCATTCCATGGATGAATTATGTTCCTTATAAAACTAAGTATTTACCCATCCCGATTCCGCCTTTCCTCTCGTCTGATTGAAATAGAAAACAGTATTTATTGAATTCAGATGTCAAGTATAGTGTGTTTTTGTGTTGGATTGTTTTCTCTTGACTCTAGTCTAGGTCAGATATGACAGAGACATCATCATCTGCCTAGCTTTTTTCCCAAACTCTCTTGGGGTCGGCTTCCAGTTTAACCGGATGTAGCTGAGTACCAGTATTTTACATGAAGCGACTGCCTATCTGACCTCCAAAACCCAGTAACTTAACGTGCTTTTCGAGGCACGGAGGAAACTCGGTATGTAATGATGGTCACCCATCCATGGACCAAGCTCGGCAAGCACGGCTTAACCTTAAAGATCGACCCGGGCGGCTGTTATTATTTAGCCACGAGCTCCTATATGAAATGACAGAGACAATCTGTTTAATATTAGAAGAATGAGCTTGTTTTAAAGTTTTGCTTACTGTTTACTGAGGGTTAGCAGTAAATGTTTCCTGATAATAATATTTTAGGAATTATTCCCTACTAGCTGCTGCCCGCGACTTCGTCCACGGGAAAATATTGATGTGTTTTTCAGGGATAAATTATAAATATAAACCTTTCTTATTAATTATTCTGTCTTATGATGAAAACCGCATCAAAATCCGTTGCATCGTTTAAAAGATCTAAGCGGTACATACGGCGGGAAGCGTTCTTCTCTAGATATAATGTAAATGAGTAATGATAAATATGATAATGAAAATGACGGTATTTACCGATGACGACAGCGACGAGATCCATGTCTGATTGAAATAAAACATAATATTTTATTGATTTCAACAAGATTTGAAACATAGTAGTCATGGACACAATTACTTTTGTGATGATAATATGAGTGACTCAATAGATTTTTTTCGTGATACGAAGAGTTCGCTGCTGCCATTAAGAAGCCTGCCCGCTTCACCGTACCATGACCATGCTAGGAACGAGTCAGGCCACAAAATATTCTAAGTATTGAAATGTACGAAAAAAATGAAACACAATTGTTGCCAAGAAGAGGTATCCATGCATACAAAAGTAAAAGCAAAATACATGTATTCAGCTCTCAATGTCGTTAGACTGGAAGGAAGCCGACCCCAACATACATTGGAAAAGGCTGAGCAGATAAAGACGACTTGTTTAGCAGTTTACGCAATCATTAAAGGGCCTTGGACACAAAATAATACAGCCTCTTTTCCAGTACTCAGTCAAACACGGCCTATGGGACAGCAGTAACGGCTGACAAACAGGAAACAACCAAAATACTCTTGGCTTCTTCTAGTCCAGCACGTGCTCCATTTTATCAGCCCTCTCAAAACAACGACGCTTTGTGGTCCGGATATGCCACTTGACTTTCCAGTATGTGTGCAGTATAATACCCGATGCCATGTAATAGCTACAATCACTGATCCATTATCCCACTTCTCCTTTACTCACATCCCGTCAGCCTAAACGGTTCCCACTGCTGGGACATGACAGGGAGTGGACTGTAAACCACCGTGTTGATAAAATATCAAATGTCTCCGAGTCTGGATCTTTTCCTGATATGTTCCTCCTTTACCTTTTTAAAGAGCGATAAGTGACATATCCGCTCATCTCTTCCAACATCCTGCTAAAAGACAGTAAATAAAAATAAATACAATAGCCACGGAGTCTGGATTTGGATCCGGTTGATAGCGATAGGCCCGCTCCTTATTACAAGGAATTTAAACATTACTAGCGAAATGTGGGTGTTCAACTCTCCAATACCCCTCGGGGATTACAGACGTGTAATGTTCACCTATACCCTGCCAAAGGCTTGTAAATACAAAGCATGATAAATCAAAAGCTTACCTATGCCTATCCCTAGGCGAGGCCTCCCGGTGCTTAGCGCGGTGTCGCGGCGGAGACTGCGTGGAGCCGCGCCGTCGGCTGCGCGAGCCCGAGCGACGGCGCTTGAGCGAACTACGGCTATGCGACCTGGGTACACAATGGTTTGTTTAATTTAGGGTATATATGGATGGATTAAATCATGCCAGGATCTAGGAATAATTTATTAAAATTTATTTTTTGTTTTCTTCAAAGATAGAGTGAACATTGTAGGTAAGCTCGTACCATCGGAGACTTTGTCTCTGTCATCTCTGACATAGACTAGAGACAAGAGCAAACCCATCTCAGATAAAAAAATAAAAAAAGCTAGGGTCAGTTTTTGATGGGACTTTATTAGGGTTTGACCAGTATAGTTTAGGTTTTACTTCTGCTTTTAAATCGGATTTAACAGTACTCTAATTTCCCTCTCTTTTTATAGATTAGAAGTAGCTAAGAGTTTATCATTTTCTAAGCCTAGCATATAATTGCAAAGCATAGTCTAGAAGTATCAGAGAAGTGAGATAGAGTAAATTTCTGGCCGTTTTCGGTGCAACAATTGGTCATCATTTTTTTTTTTCAAGTATTTCATCCCTGTCACGCGGAAGGCGGGACACGGGTGTAGTCGTTTGGGAGAGGCATATATCATCGTAAAACTGGGTGAATAGGGATGCGAGGGTGAAAAGGGACAAAACATTGAAATGGATTTCATCGTTGAATACCAATTATTTGTAACTAAAAAGGTATTGAGATCATTTTGTCTTCTTAGGCTACCAATAATATTTAAATAACGTGACAATCCATTTCAAAGTTTCATCTGATTTACCTCCGTGTCATGCCATTTCAGTCTATTTTAAGGCAGTGCGCGAGTTGATACATACCGGTGCGAAGGTTTGGTCTCTCTGTCGCGGTGGCGATCCCGCGAGCGCGAGCGGCGGCGTCGGTGCGGGCTGCGCCGCCGGTGCGCGCGTCTCGGGCTGTACTCGCGCGAGCGGGACGACACCTCGTGCACGGGCGAGTCTGAGAGAGAGGCGTACCTTAGTGTTTGTGGAATTGTTGTTGGAAACCTACCTATGTTATTGGAAATTTATTGGAAAACATCTTTTTTTGGCAATTTTGATCTTCAGCAGGTGAGAATACTGGGTCAAATCAAAATGTAAGGAACTAAATTTTTTTTTAATTACCGATAAAAAAACCTATGTGGGGTGTGTTCGAAATTATGTACTGAATACATGTAACCTTTTGTGGCACTGTAAGATGAGCTTCTCAAGGTTCTAGATATTTGGCAGTGTTCCATCCTGTATACTTAACTATATTTCCCGAGTCACTACTCGTCTACTGAGTTACGTAGCGACAATTCAATCAAAAACAAATAAACACAAATTCAATCAACTCAAATTAACATACGTGTAGTACGAAACTAACGAGTGATTTCACTTGGTCGGGTTATATTTTTGCGGTATAAAGCTCTGTCGTCTAATGTTTTGTAGTACTGGAAAGCGTTTGACTTACTGGAACGTAAACATTTGGGCCACCATTCGAGTTCTGAATACGTTTCTGTTTGTTTTTGTTTTGTTTTCGCGGATTAGGTTATCGTTTGATCCAAAGGTTGCGAACTCCTGCGATGTGCTTACAAAATTTATATCTGCTCGTGGCGGGAAGTATACGTTCCTTAACTTATGCTCTGACTTAGTCTATGATGTTCTCGACACTTTTTTGCATGTTTACTTTGTGAGTTGTGCGAAAATGACGAAGTAAAAGTAAAGCATAAGTCTTATATTGGTCCGGAAAAATCGAATGTCAGGTCAACCTTCCAAATACTAGACTTTATACCCGAGGGCCCTAAAATTTAAACAGGTTCAAGGTTCCCACCTTGTCTATTAACAAAACCACGTTAGACGACCTTTCATTGTATTCCAATGAATAGCTATCGTCAAGTTTTCGACGTAATTAACGTAAATGGGTCGACACTTACTTTGCTGACAACGAGATCATTTTCAATTAATTTTCAGTTACGATAGCTACAGACAGACAGAATCGACGGAGAAGAACAAGGCATGGATTGTAATCAAAGCCCTTTATACAGCATGCAGTGGGACGAACAGAATTTTAGGAATATTAGAAAAATGTTATACCATTGTTTGCAAAGTGACAACTGGCACTAGTTACTGTTAAACAGGTGCCTCTGCTTTATTTTGTAGCAGCATAAATATTTTATCGTAAGTAAATAACAGCATATACCTCTGGAGCGTATATTGCGTATTATGGCGTTGGCCGAAGGTTAAGAAAGTGCACTGTTAGATATTCAACTCTTTGCGCGCCAAGCCTAGCGTTGAAAATCGAGTGCGTAGTTGAGCTTAGAGTCAGTGTGATGTGTATACATATATAGAACAGAGCATATTACTGGACACCATGCGTGTAAAACCGACTGTTGGATTTTGTGTTGTTTTGTATACACAAAGTTGAGCATTGCAATAGGGGATCGGACTGGGTAAAGAAAACGACATTCTATTTTGTCCGTCAGACAGGTAATACAAAAATATTAGACACGTATTTTTTGTTTTATCAAAATATCAAAAAATTACTTAGTTAGAACTCATTAAAGTTGGAGAGTGGGGGCTTACTACGTCACAAGTGGGTATAAAACTTACCTACATGTGACGTCATGCGCCATTACAACTCAATGTATCTCCGTAATTTTATGACCACGTGAAAAAAGAAAAAATACGTGTCCAATACTTTTAAATAAACTACCCGACGGACAAAGAAAAAAAATAGGATTATCCCCTATTCCAGTGGGCTTATAGTGTGAATTAGTGTGTATACAGGGTGGAAGGATCACAGACGTACTTTATTAAGAGCGTTAACGCCTTACGACATTTCATAAAAACTTTCAAGTCCTTATTTTCCGAAACGACTGAAGCGATTTTAATGAAACTTCATACGCATAAGCAGGATATATAGGTTGAAAGTTTGTATGAAATGCCGTAAGGCGTAAACGCTCTTAAGAGCCCCCCATTAATCATCGGTAATTTTAAGTGTAGGTATTGCAGTTGTGTAGGAAATACTGTTTTTTTTTAATTTGCGATGAACAATTTCAATGTGGGGGGGGGGGGGGGCGCTTAGAATGATGAACTGGTGTCCGTTCCATCCCGTAGAAGAGTGTGGAGCGCGTATTACCGGACACCATGATGGGCGACTGCACGCGGTGCTGCTCGTGCCAGTAGTCGCGCCGGCTGCGCTCATACTCCTCCGTGTCCGAGTCTATCGTCACCGTATCGTGGTACGGCGGCGCTGACGGAGTGTGCGGCGTTGTGGATTTCTGTCTTCTCCTGTGGAATTACAAAAACATATTAGGGGGCTTGTAGTATTAAACATTTACGCTGGGTTCAATTAAATTGGTTAGCGAAACTCTACAAACATGATGGGTGACAAAAAATAAGAGATTTTCTTAGCTCGTTGTCTCGTACTTCGAGTAACTAAACCCCAAATAATATACTATCAATAACACTACAAACGGGATATTTACCGTGATTACTATTTGTTTCGAGTTCCCGATATCAGACACCCACCCGCAATATCTTGTTTATCCGTGATCATGGCGTTTGCAAACAGCACCGAAATATTGGTAACACGAAACAAATAATTACATGGTAAATATCCCGTTTCTAATGTAATTGATAGTGTTAGCGATTAGTGGCCATGTCAGTTTAAAAACTTATATCCAAAACAAAATGTCTTCCTTGGTTTTTTCCGTGTTAGATACGCATCAAGTCAGTCGAGTTCCGCTACACAAATTTAATTTTACCATTTGGCATAGTATGAGTGCAATTCAGATTTGCTCATTCAATAACAAAAACCAAATTCTTCAGACAGATAAGATAGCAGAAAACACGAAGCGTAACACATCAATCAGCTAAACTACCATGCTTCGTTAAAATGTGTTGAAATATTTCATTTCGTCGACGAACTATTTTTCGATTTTCTTTTTTCATTTAATTTTTCACGCAGTTTTCAATGTCAGATTCAGTGGACATCCAACCCTGTTCTGATAAATATGATTGGGTAGTCTTTTAGAAATCGGTTATTTTATGGTTAAATTCTTGCAAAATTTACAAAATATTGGTCAATATTTGAACACAATGTACTCTATCCAGTGACAAGACCCAAAACCGGATAAAATTTACTTACAAAAAAAAACAACTACTTTTGTCTGAACTTAAATGACTTTAGTTTACAAATCACTAGAGCCAGAACTAGCATAAAGTGCCATGAATTGTGGAAAACCACTTATACAGTATTTTTCGTTTTCATCCTTCAATGCTCTTAAGCTCCTTCTCAACCTACTCCAAAACGAAAATGATATCATTATTACAATCGCTAGGCAGGTTATGAAATGTTATGACTAGAAGTAACTTCTTATCTCACGTGAATCTTTAGCCAATTAAATGACATGGACCGTTATGGCGTTTAACTACGATTGTCAGTATATTATGAAGACACATTTAGCTATATGATTCCAGACACATTTAGCTATACGATTCCAGACACATTTAGCTATACGATTCCAGACACATTTAGCTATGCGATTCCAGACACATTTAGCTATACGATTACAGACACATTTACCTATACGATTCCAGATACATTTAGCTATACGATTCCAGATACATTTAGCTATGCGATTCCAGACACATTTAGCTATACGATTACAGACACATTTAGCTATACGATTCCAGACACATTTAGCTATACGATTCCAGACACATTTAGCTATACGTTTCCAGACACATTTAGCTGTACGTTTCCTGTTTAAACTAACCTCACAATCTTTCTGTTTGGCTTCCCGTTAAATAACAGATACCTAACATCATGCCTGTAATCCCAGAAGGGTTAGTCAGAACTACAGCCACATTTCGCCAGTTAAGTTCAAGTCCCATGTAACAGGGGGCTAGCTAGTCTATTAAAGGACAACCAACTTACACGCGCTAATCATTTTAAATAAAATACTTATAGCAGTCGTTTATTTCAACTTGTATCACCCTAGTACCTTTTTGGGAATAACACAACTAAGACACTTGCATTACACTAAATTATTTAAATTCAATACAGAAAGAAAATTACACACATTGAAACTAATAGTGTTCCCAAGCAACAACGTGACACAAAACAGAAAGAAAAATCTTTTTTCGAAAAATACGTCCGCAAACGGGCAAGTTTTTTCAGAGTATACTATCGAAAAGTGCGATAGAAGCAATTTAGTGAACGTATCCGTACAAAATAAATTAAGTAGGTTAGTATTCAAATTATTGATTGAACTAATACACTTAACTAACAAATATATACATTAGGACATAGAAAACTAGGAGTAAAGTAAGTTAGTCATTATTAATCAAAATAGTATGTCACCTTAGTATTTTTAATCAATAAAAGTAGTACCTACATTAGTATGAGTCACCTATTATAGGATATTCTCAGACGCATCTACTAGATTCATAACGCTTATGACGCCTGTAATCCCGAAGTGTAAGGCAGAGTTATCTCTAATAGTACCCACATTGCCATGCCATGTAATACGAAGCGAGCCTATAAGGGTCAGTTCACACCAAGACGCGACGCGATGTGACGCTGCGCGCACACTTTTAAAGAGCGATTCAAAATATAACTTTATTTTCTACACGAAAGGATACACATTTCTTTACAGGCGTCACGCGACGCAGCGCTGCGTGGCGCAACGTATTCTCACAACGAAATGTGTATCTTTTGGTGTAGAAAATAAAGTTAAATTTTGAATCGCTCTTTAAAATGTGCGCGCAGCGTCGCGTCTCGGTGTGAGCTGACCCTTACCACCAACCGCAGACAAATCAACTCTGTTGTTGCTACTGAGAAATTCCTAATGGAAAACCCAATAAAAAATAGTGCGTGGAGTCCCTCCGCGCGGAAGAAGTGAGAATTCCTAATACTACACGCATGCATTCGAGAGCCACGCATTCACTCTCGCTCTGTCTCTTTCTATTCCCCCTCAATGACAGCGTTAAACGTTTAACGCAAACTTGTTGGGAGTCGCATAAGAAGTTTCAAAGTCAAAGTCAAAGTCAAAGCATTTATTTCAATTAGACCATTACAGGCACTTTTGAAAGTCAAAACAAAATAAAACGCGAAGTTACAGTCCCAGTCACAAGGCATAATAACTTGTGAAAGTATTGTAGTTGCCCATTCCGTAGCGTAGATCTCTATGGAGAAGAACGGGCAAGAAACTCCGTGGACACTCTTTTAAATCAAAATATGTTACAAAATCATTTCAACATTGCCCGACCGATCTAGGAATCGAAAAGCACCTGTCTCGTTGGCAGGACCACTAAAGACCCCTCAATCTGCATACTGCTGATAGCCAGAATTATAGATGATTGAGTTCGTGACGGTGTCGCATACATGCGCAGGTGAAAGCTATCAGTGGCATCGTAAAATATTCCTTATGCTAATTAGCGAGGTGCAAACTCTGTGCGAGTACGTCAAGTAATAATAAGAACCTAGGCCGTATTTTAAAGTGAAGTTAAGGTTGATGAAGACTGTTGGCCTAAGACGGTTCCTGAGGTAAATGCCTGGTGCGGGAGGAATGTGATGACGTCGCCAGATTGGTAGTCCTAAAGTAATGGTACCGATTTTGCTCGGCTACTCTACTGAGGATAACGCTACGAATACTGGCAAACGTAGCTTACGATCGGCAATAAATGTACATATTTTGGGGTCGTGGGACTTGAGTTGAGATGCCAAACGGATTTTAAACCATTTGGTTTTAAGCCGTCTTTTGGTTTAAAATGATGTAAAACCATACTTAATTAATACGTAATCAATTTACGGCCCACGTGGTCGTGGATTTAAACCGTTTTAAACAAATTTAAAACGGGTTTTAAACCACGGGTTTTGGCTTAAAACGGTTTATTTACATCTATAGACGGGGAAGTGGATTGCCGAATTCTACTCATTTATTCAAATTGCCATACCTACTCATATAGTAGCAATAACACGGCCATTTCCAAGTTCTTTGCAACCCACTTCTCACAGCTAAACAACGTGCGTAAAAAGATAAACAGCTGACGCAAGAATATACCTGTCGCACCTACTTAAATCGAGACCCTCATGACTGTATGTAAAACGGATTGGCCTTGAATTAAATGCATTAAGGTCCAAGGATCAGTTGGCACGGGTTATTGTTTCGATATTGGCGTCTGTTGACGATAAAATTAATCATAACATAACGTCTTTAGTCTGCAAAGGGTGACTAGAGGTGTGACTAGAGTACAAATGAATTTAGTCAGTTATGGGCTAGATTGGGGGCTATCTTATTGCCATCAGCCGGCACATTTGACTCCGGACTACTATTAGGAAATTTCTGATTTAAAAATTCAATAACACTTTATCTGTGCCCGATCGCATGCTCAGTACTGCTTACTCAACTACACCGATAGGACAGTCATGCTACAGAAGCTAAGAATTGGACGCATACCTACTTATAATCATTATTTCTGTCTGTGCCCATTTTTAGGGTTCCGTACCCAAAGGGTCAAACAGGACCCTATTACTGAGACTTCGCTGTCCGTCCGTCTGTCACCAGGCCGTATCTAATGAACCGTGACAGTAAGCCAGTTGAAATTTCTACAGATTATGTATTTCTATTGATGCTATAACAAAAAATATTAAAAACAGAATAAAATCAATATTTAAGGGCGCCCCCCCTTTCTTTTTTTTTTTGCGGATGGGAAATCATCAAATGACTTCTCCCGCTCTGGGCGGAGCGGGAGGGAGTGTCAGACTTGACTGACTAAAACCCACCCATGTTCCTTCTTAGCCCTTTGTGTTCCAGGGCCGCGGTATCTCTTTCGAACAACCCGCAGCCCTGGCAGGCATCGGCCCTTTCGGACCCCTTCCGGTTTGCTGACATCTCCTTGAGGCGCGCGTGGAACAAGTACGCGCCGTCGACACGGCCTGTCGTCATGAGACGGACGAGGAATAACAATAATAACGGAACCCCTTAATAATAGGGCGCCCCCCATAAATATTGATTTTATTCTGTTTTTAGTATTCGAAGTCGGTTTAATTACTACCCAAAATGAAATTTAAGTCGGAGGTGGACGGGACCCACTTATGTAATGAGCCCGTTACGATGCTTCACTACGGGACCCTAAAACCAACGAAGTTTTACTGTATAGCCGCTTGATTACTTTAAAAGCTGATGTTTGAGCTGCTGTTTGATAAATAATAAAAATGTATTTTTAGGCCACGAAGATCGTAAACATAATTTTAATGAATTAGACAAGTACATGACTGTATGCTATTGTATTACTTATATTATAAATTACGAAAGTAAGTCTACCTATCTAACATATGTGGCATAGAGATTGACCCTGACCTAGGTTATTAAGACATAGGATTTTGTTATCCCAGAGGTACGTTTACGTAGGATATGTTACTACCTGACCACGAGCGAAGCCGTGGGAAAAAGATAGTTTATTCGTTAACAAAGTTTTGGAAAATAAGGACCTTATGGTGACTATAAGTTAGTTATAGTGCCAACCTATCGCGTATAACGCATGATGAATGAACAGCGCCCTTTATACAACCTGTTTTTAAAGTGAAACTTCTTATGCGACTTCCAACAAGTTTAACATTCTAATGGAGGGGGAATATTTTCTATTACCCACTAAGAGATGGCGCTATTACAAGATTTGTGACTACGTAGTTCTACTAGGTACGCAAGATGGCGTGCAAACAGTCATGCATTCGACTCTTCGGTGTGACCAGCCGTCGCTCAATTTCCATGAGTAGAATAACCTCGATAAACTTATGTAATAAAAAGTGTACAACAATAAAACAATAAAATATTATTTAGAAGCTCAATAAAATAACGAGAGTGAATGCGTGACATTCGAACGCATGCGTGTAGTATTACAAAGTTTCACTTCTTCCGCGCGGAGAGACTCCACGCACAATTTTTTTTTATATCCCATAACTCTAGGGTTATATTTTGTAGGTAAAAATAATACTAAATCTCCTAGAAGAGGTGGTCTAAAAATGCATAGTTTCGGAGATATCATCAATCATAATTTACTTAGGTCAAAAATTATCACCAGTATGACGAATCTTTACTTTTGCGAGGTTGCCGAACTTCGCAGTAGTGTAGTAAAATAGTAGTAGTTTCATTGATAATACGAGTAATTCTTTTTATTCAAACCAATAATTCTTATTTAAAGCTATGATAATGCGAAAAAAAACAAAAAAAAATAGGTTGATTGAAACATAATTCATATGCCAGTTGATTCTTTTATATGGTCTCAATCATATCCTAGAGTTATGGGATATCAAAAAAAACAGGTTGTATATTGTAATATTGCATGGATCATACAGGTTCGATCTAAGCGTAACTCACACGTAGAAACATGTTAACAGTCTATGGGCCTCAATTACTAATATCCAGATGATTCATAGAACTTGCACAACGTGATAACAGATTGATAAATATTGTTTACTTTCGTTCAGACGAGAAACTATGACAGTTACCTATATTGTATTATTCGGTCAAGTGACAGCTTTCTGTGTAAGCATTTGGGGTTAAATGGGCATTTACTGAATTGCCCGAACGTCAAAGAAAACCAATAACGTTTATTTACGTTTATACACGTCCGTGTTTGAATCACAGAAATACATGTGTGCCAATCTTTTATTTAATTGGTCCGGCAGATTTGAAGCAAATCGACCGTGACGAACTAACCACACACGAATGATTCGAATAGGGGTCTGTTTTTTTTTCATTCGGACGTTCGGAACCCTAAAAATGCAATGATTTCCCAAGTGTCTAATAAAAATGCAACCATAAAAAATAACTTGTTGTTTGAATTTACGCAATGTGATATGATAAGTAATGATAAGAAATCATTTAATTATTGGTTAATTTTACTATCACACAAATATTATATTTTAAAATGCAACAGTAAAAAGTAACACACAAAAAGTTTGAAAAGTACTGTAGTAGGGGTTACCAACAATGACCATGCACTTAGATTTTTAAATTAATAACAGATTACATAAAATAGATTATGGAGTAAAAATCCTGTATGTTACCTAAACAACAGGGTCTGGCATGCAGTGGCAAGTCAATCAATACTAAGTGCAGTTTAAAAATTGCTTACAGGTGTATTGAAGGTTAATATAATGATAACTAAACAATTTTTCCCACAGCCCAAAAAAACGACTTTTAGTCCCACAACATGGTTGAAAAACTACATATTTCTTCAAATAAATCATTTCATATCTGTATATACATGTAGGCTTGGATTTACTATGTCTAGCAGTAAACTGCTATAACAGATAATGAAAATCTTGGTCAACTATTGATTACATATTTTTTTTTCTTATGAAATCAGTCTGAAACTGCAATATAATTGAAAGTTTTAAGTTTAACAGCACATAATGTTTGTGGAAAACCGAAAACTGTTCTTATATTTGGGCATTCATTTAGTTGTCGCCTAGTAACAGCCCAAACAAGAACACTGCAATTCAGTGACACTGAAAGCCAGTGAGGATAATAGGCCAAAGTAGAATAATGCAAGTTAGAAGCTGGGTGTAAAAGTTTCGCGTTCACACTTATTATGCATAATATCCAACTTCATGATTTGAAATCATGCAATTGTATATTGTGTATGCAAAATAAAGTAACACAATTTCATTCAGTAATCAAAAGCTATAATATAACATTATCTCTACACACCACAACACATAAGTGCATGCTCAATAAAAATGTCACTCACAAATCACAATTATTCTGTATAGGAGGATATGATCCTACTATATGATGGACATGGACAGGCATCCAGGTGGGGCTAGAAACCATAGCAACCAATATCCCTGGGTTAGTAATAGAATATGTGAACACTTGACAACAAAATAATATAATATGTATTGTCAATACTGACTTTTAGTAGTCCCACATTGTAGCAAACATGGATTAGTTAGAAAATGGAAGGCTAACACAATCATCTAGACTACAAATCACCTTTTGTTAAATGAAAAATGTCGCATGAGGACATAGTTCTGCCATAATGAGCCAGCACACAATCTCTTAATTCAGTTGAATATGTACATCAAACTACATTCTAAAAGTGGTATATTACTATCAAAGAGTAAAATCATGCTCATACATCCAAATTGTTTGCTTAGGACTGATTTAAAATTAATCAGCGTTCACTATCCAAAGCCATTATAGCTACTTCAGAAAATGGGTGTTTTTTTTTTGTGGGTTAGTGCATTTTGGCAGAACTAAACACAAATGAGCCTGGAAAGAGAACCCATTGCCATTATGGAATTAAGTCAGTGAAAAGTACCGTGAGTCTCATTCTATGGCGTCTGGATTTGCGATAGTAGAGTCCACAGTAATCACTCCATTTGCTTACTACTCTGTGGTTATATTAAAATGAAAGTACAGTCAAGGGTATAGAAATGTTTAGTGTAATTTATTTAAAAAATCTGCATGTAATTAATGTGTATGAGTTTTTTCACATTCTAACATTTGAACTGATAAGTTGGTAACCTACAAGAAACTCATCTAAAATTTTGCTAACTAATTTTTCTTACATATTTCTTTTCCTTTGACTGTAAACACCAGACCATTGGGCTATGGCAGCTGCATCAACGTAATTCTTTACAGATAAATTGTAATAAAAAGTAGATTTTGCAGCAGTCCCAGCAGTATAATTGATTACAGATGTTAGTAAAAATTTAAAAAATAAGTTCTCACCTGATAGGCGGTGATCTGTCCCGGTGTGGTGAGTAAGGCATGGGCATGGCGTGGTGCAGCGACGGCTCTCGGATGAACGGCCGGTGGCGCGGCGACTCATGGCGCATCAGCGGCGTCATCGACGGCGACACCGGCGAGTATGAGCCCCCATTCCTCAGTGGAGATGACCCCTTCTCCCACTCACTCACAGGCACCTGCTGGTACCTCTGAGGACTCACAGGTCTCATTGGAAGCTCCTCAGGCACATTATCGTCTGGAGACACACTCTCCAAACTCGCTGATCTTGACCTATTCTTAGATTTCTTCTTCTTCTTTTTCTTATCTTTTTTCCGCTTCTCTTTCTTTTTCTTAAAACTACCATGGTCGTCAAACTCTGGATCCCGATCATCGTACTCCGTGCGTCTCTTCCTTGGCACAGATGAATCCCTCAATGAATACTCCTCAGCAGCCCGACGACTCGTTGTTGTCACTGATATTGTCTTGTTATCTACAAATGTACGGATGGAATGGGACTTCCTCGTCCTATCAAGGTCATCAGCGATATGCCTGCTGATTGAGCTTGTTTCACTATCAATCTCACCAGCCTCTGGAGCTGATAATGCTTCCGAACTGACATCAGAATACTCCACAAGAGGTTTGAGAGAATTGACTGTGGCATAAGATTGTTCATGGGAACTACCTGAATGTGACTTATGTTTCTTGTGAGCTCGTTTCTTATGCTTCTCCTTGTGGTGCTTGGTATGCCTCTTATCGTAGCCTCGATCCATGGCCGCCTGGGGCGGCGCCCCCGCCTTGTGTCGACACTTCACATCACTTCAACTGAAACATAAAAATATTTATATGACAAATATCTTGATTGATCGTCAAAGCATATTAATTAGAAATGATAAGCAATAAGCTGTACAAAGTTCATCATATCGCACAAATAAAATAAAAGTATGGTTAGTACATACCTACAAAACTTCACAAAGTTGATGTAAATAAAAGTACATGATCGGTGTCGGTGATTGTCAAGCAGTACGAAATGGTCGACTGTACCCGCAAATCTAAGCACGTAGACGAAAATAATGGAGGTACACAAACAAAAAAATCTGCAGTTCCTAAATCAAATTATGCATCACTTTAATCACTACACAACAACTGGTTACTGCGAAAATTAATTTCAAAGTAGCAAAATCTAAAAATAAAACAGTCGTAAGCACTCGCGATTTTTGATAATTCCAAAAAATTATAAACAAATCATGGCACTGCACAAGCACATGCAACAAGACTAGAATAAAGGGCTTACCTGAGTTATAAACGGACGTGCGTCCGTCACACGCACAACGAATACTTTTGCAATATAATACGAATTGTGTAAGCTAAGGTATTAGTTTCTTGTATATTTTTTACAGTTTCAGTAGGCTTTCTGCCCGTAATATATAATAATCTTAGTTCTTTACTCTTTATATAATCTTATTTCGCTAATCATTATCATGAAGAGCGCATAATTCATGTAATTACATCGGATTTGTATTAGGACCAAGAACGTCGATTTTAGTCAGCCATTTGCTTTTTTTCATTCATTTTCTTTCATCATCGTTTAGTGTTGTCCTCATTTGAGCAATGCGGTTATGTTGGCAGGAACTCGATTGGAATGACAACCACACTCGGTGTCTATTTTTTCTAAATCGATACTTTTGTGTCTCAATCGCATTTATAACGTTTTGCATTAATTTTTTGCATTACTAAATGCTTACGGTAAAAAAACCTTTTTAGTAACATTGAAAAATGCTGCTAAATGATCCACTAACTCCACTAAGGAATGTTCTAAAGCGATCAGTAGTCTTCATTTAGGGCAACACTGTAAATTGAATTTAACCAAAGAATTCAGCACAAGATCTTGAGAAAATCCTCCGGTTACCCATACAACATTTTGTATAGAAACATTAACATTGATTAAGTACATTATATTATAACAATTAGTGGAATGTTTTACTTTTTAAGTGACATTATTTCATAATTACTGCTGTTCAATAATAGATCGCAACTGGAACTAGATTAAAGATACAAACAGTTGTTACAGTGATAGTTTTATTCCTCCATCACAATAATCGATTTTGTGGTGATAACGATATGATGAAATCTATGACAACACTATTAAATTTGCCTTGTGTTGGCGGAAAATTCAAAACAAACCAATTTCGCCATATTTTATTAGGAATAACTTAGTTGAAGTATTTTTAAAAAAACAATTAGTAATTTAATATATAGAAGTTAATTTTACACATATTTAACACGTGAATTATAGAGATGAATAAGTTAATGTTTCTATTAGTAAACAATTATGACTCGTGTGCATCCGCCGGAAATTTTTCTTTCCGTTTCGCATAGCATCGTCTTCAAAATTTTAGTTTTACAAAGATTTTAGGGATTTTCATGTATTTCATTTCAAATAACGACAACAGAATCAATGGTAAAAAGTTTTTAAGACATCTGATTTTCAGACAATTTATTTATTTTCGTGGACTGTCCAATTTTTTCTCGAAGTTAGTGATGCGTCAAACGTTATGAAGATGTGAATAACTTACCATTTAAAAAAATCCTATCATACTAGAAATAATTTATTTTGGGGATTATTTAGTTAGACACGTGATGCATCATTACTTCAAGTTCATTTTGTAAAACTATTTAGACCCATTTTTGAAATAGACTTCCGGACTTTGATATTTAGGCATTTATACATGCAAGTTCATTAATTTCTTCAGAATTAAAAAAAAACACAATTTCATATGGCAACTCTGTACAGTTCGCGTGCGATTTGCGTCCTAGCGCTATAGCATTTATTTTGCTGATTATTATATAGAATACAAAAGTAATATTTAAATACAAAACTAATTTATGATCAGTATAATGTGTAGTGATTTATTATGATAGCCTTTATGATACTATGGTCACGAAATTAGTCACAATGACCCCTGAGTTCACGGCTGCTAATGCTAGTACATTGTGATATTACCCAGTATGGGAAAGAAATTACAAACAATTTAGCAGTTAGTGTTGTTTATTTAATTTATTTAGTTTTTGTGCAACGTCTGTGAACCTTTGATAATTGGATGTAGATCAGAATATTGTATTATGGTTACAAATGGTCATTTTAAAGTCATTGAACCTATGCGCGGCGTGGTGACACTGTGCAGTGACTTGTGAATCGGAAATATGTAAATAAACATGAACGATATAAGCTTGAAAATAGTGGAATCTCCGAAGAGCCACGGTGGTGTTGATGTGTCTCCGTCGGGGGATGCAAGTGCCGAGAATGAAGTTGACCCGCTGGCATTAGACGAGGCCGAAGTTGACCGCGCCAAGGAGCCGGTATCGCTGGACGCGGTGCTTGAGAAAGTTGACGAGGAAAAGGCGGGAAGCTGTGATGATAATGCCAAAGAAAAAGTGATAAGTGAGAGCCAGAATGGAAGTATTGTTAGTTTCGTAAATGTCCAGTCGGAGAATGCGAAAGGTAATGCAGGTTTTGTCTAAATTTTCACCAATAATGCTTATACTTACTAAACTATACTTCTTTTTACATAAAGATCTAAGTGATTTGATGGCTTTCTTTTCAATCAGGCATCTAAACCTTGTTTAAATAAATCTACCTTTATAAGCATTCCAAGAATGCAATTCATTGCATGTCCAGTACATCTATTGTTATAATTTGTTCCATTTGAGCTGTTTCACTTTTCTATGATCTACTGCTATTTCAGTACAAGACACTGCACTTGTCAATCATAAAAAAGCTTATACAAGACTAGACTTGGGGGCAGAGATCAAGTGGACGTAGTTATACAAAAACTTTCCAGTCCACAGTGACTCCAATTTGAGATAAATGCAATTTATTGGTACCTACACGTTTTTTCCTTAACTTGTATAGACTGATACTATAGGTTTCATTATGGAAAAACATAATCATTAGATAATCAAGTACAATATTTTTTGATAATTACTTTTTACCAGTAAGTTATTAAAAAAATTGGTATCGGAACAATTTAATTTATGTTAAATACTACAATAACTTAAAATTAAGTATTTTATTGTAGCCATGGAGTTCCTTGCCGGGTCTTCGCCATAGGAAACAACCATCCCGAACCATGCATGCGTCAACATTAAAAAATCAAAATATTTTATTTTACATAGGCCTACATGGGCACTTATAAGTGCCCTTGTAGGCCCTGTAAGTCTGTCTCACTTGTCTAGTTGATACCATAATATATAGTAAGTTTGTAACTAACATAGTTTTTAGGGTTCCGTACCCAAAGGGTCAAACAGGACCCTATTACAGAGACTTCGCTGTCCGTCTGTCTGTCTGTCACCAGGCTGTATCTCATGAACTGTGATAGTTAGTCAGTTGAAATTTCTACAGATAATGTATTTCTGTTGATGCTATAACAACAAATACTAAAAACTGAATAAAATAAATATTTAAGGGGCTCCCATACAAAAAGTGATTTTTTTTGCTCATTTTTATAAATAATGGTACAGAACCCTTCATGCGCGAGTCCAACTCGCACTTGGCCGGTTTTTAAGTTTATTTTACTAACCTTCTAAAGATGTTGGTTGTCCGAAGTAAAAGTTAATCTTTTCTTTTTGGACCTTCTTTCGAGGTTTTTTTTTTTTTTTTAATTTGGTTATGGTTAATACTTTAATTTTACCTTGGAATGGATTTGAAAACAGTTTTTATATCTTTAAAAACCAACCGTTTTTTAATCATTTCCGAAGTAGGTCATCATCTGCTTAGCAAAAACGGAACCCTTATGGATTCGGTCTGTCTGTCTTTCCATATGTCACAGAATTTTAACTCTGTGATTATTGGCACCACACAGTTGAAATTTGGAGAGTACATGCCTTCTATGATCCGCTACACAAATATGATGTTGAATAATGACAACAATATGAATAGGGGTGGCCATGCAACAGGGTTAAAAAAAATGATCCATATAAAAAATGGATGTTTATGTGTGTGGTGTGTCCATATAGTATATTATATTATTTATATATAGCTCTTAAAAAATGATATCAAAATTTATTATATTAGTTTTTCTTATGTCAGTTGTTAATGAGATATTTGCTTCCAGAGTAATATTGTATTGTATAGCGGGCTGGTTTCCGCAACTCCACGTCTAAAGCGCGTATTTTGCGTACGGTTTCAGAGTAATAAAAAAAATGTAAATTTAATAATTAATGCAAAGTTAAAAATATTGTTTGGTGCTACAAAAGCCTTTGGTTTTGTTTTTGTTTTTTTTTCGATTTTTTTCTGTGTGTATAGAATTAATGTATGGAATAAAAGGAAAACATCAAAAGATTCTTTTATGTGACAATATTTTAAACTTCATGCAACCATAAAAACTTGAAAACCTGTTTATTTTTGACTGAAACAAAAGGTACCCGGATCGTTAATGCATCCCTATTGTTGTATGGAACTTTAAAAAAAAAAAAAACTAAAATCATTAAAAAAAAGTGAAGTATGGAAAAAGTGTGGGTTGGAAAGTATCATTAGAATTATAAATTAAGATATAGAACTTTTAGGTCCGATACATTTTGCTATAATAATGATAGGCGTCAAAACAGGTAAGACTGGTCACATTATCTCAGTTTTCAGTGACTTGTGGATTGGAATGTTTTTGCATAACTACGTCCAAGTAAAATCAATTGAAAGCATTTCTTTTAAATTTAGTAGTACGTGTACTGTTATGTTTTACACAACAAAAACAATAGAGTTTGAGCCTATGCACACCGTGCGTTAGGTCTCCGCTCCGGCATCGGAGCGGTGTGCTGCATTTAAAAATCCATGTTAGGCTTAGGCCTCATTAATGCGTTGAGTTGCGTTGCTTTGTCGCAACGGATCAACGCATTGTAAGCCACTCCTGCGTTGCGACGACGCACGACGTCGTAGCGGAAGATGGCGACGCACGACATGGCAGCGCACTAGTTTGCCCCCCTACCAGTGGAATACTGTCCGTCGTCGTGGTGCCAGAGCTTCCCTCTACCCTCGCCCGCTTCGTCTCTCGTCTGTCAATCCGTTTAGACGTCGCTTGCGATGACGCAACGCATAATGTGGCATGTCACTAAAATAAATGTAAAACGACCGACGTTCACGCAATGACAACGCAACGCACTAATGAGGCCGCCGTATGTCACACGACGCCGCACGACGCGCTTTGGCGTCGCTTCGCACTCATAGGACATACTACCTGCGAGACGAGGCGGAGAGGGGTGTATGCGTCGCGACGCCGGTAAGGCACCGCAGCACCGCTCAGTTGTTTATGTAGTGGCATGAAGCAGAGGACACTTGCTTAATATTTTTGGTTAGGTACCAACCAAGCAAAATAATCTAAAATATACGCGACCGCAAAAACATATTCATGACATTGAAAGTACATACTTCGTACGCATAACTTACTTACATACACAGCGCATACCCACGTTTATGTAACAAGACCATCTATCCAAATACTTAGAAGTATGTATTTTGATACCTGGTTTCTGTACCTGGTATACGGCGATACCCATACCTTCAAGGCCAGGTATCAAGATAGTAGCAACGCCGCGACGTCGCACCTTCCGTGTGCTCACCAATGCGGCGAAATCATGCCGCGGCTGCGCCGCAACGCACCGTATGTACAGGCTCTTACTGATATTGTATCACTAAAACCGTTCAAATCTTTCAGAGGTATTGATCAAGGAAGAGAATAGTCCCACAGAGCTTGCGGAACCCCTTTCCCCTGAACCCACAACCCAAACAGACAATGAACCTGCAACCATTACTGAACCAGTCAAGGTACCGGAAGTAATTGTTGAGAAACCGGTTGCTTCAGAAAATGTGGTTGTAGAACCTGGTGTCCCAAAAAAGGAACCGAATCCTGTGAAAGAGGAGCTTATGGTTGTTGAGGAACCAAAGAAGTTGGAACCGGAAGCTGATGCGGATATGACCGAAGTGGTTACAGTTGAAGAGAAGGTGGAACTAAAAGCTGAGAAACCTAAACCAAAGCCGATGAATGGGGATGTTGCTAAGGTGAGTGATGCGGTACTAATTTTATTCAAAGTATTTGAAAAAAAATATAATAGGAGTAATGCTGTTTATAGGTTATTTTTTGTATAAAAGGGTAGTAGATAAACGGAGTGATACCCCACAGAAATCAGACGTTCATATTATTATTTTGGCCCTTTTGTAACATGGTCTTTTTTGAAGTGAAACTTCTTATGCGACTTCCAACAAGGTTGCGTTAAACGTTTAACGCTACCATGGAGGGGTAATAGAAAGAGACAGAGCGAGAGTGAATGCGTGGCACTCGAACGCATGCGTGTAGTATTACGAAGTTTCACTTCTTCCGCGCGGAGGGACTCCACGCACTATTTTTATTTTAACTGCTTTTATCGCAGTAAAACTGGTAGAAAAAACTATTAGGCGGCAAACCCGCCATCATTCAACTGTCAGACTCCAAAAGTTGGCATATAATGTTTCATTTACTCTGTGCTTTTGTGCAATTGCCATTACTGCATCAAAACGTGGTACCCATTACAACCCGTCTATTTAGACGGCAGTTCCTATTTCAATGCCATGATAAAAGTGCGCTAAATAATAACAGCTACTCCGGTCGATCTTAAAGTTAGGCGGCGCTGTCCTAGGTTGGTCCGTGGATGGGTGACCACCCATTACATACCGAGTTTGCTCCGTGCTTCTGAAAGCACGTAAAGCCGTTGGTCCCAGCTGTTTTTTGTGGATCTTTGACAGTCGATACAGGTTGTCAAAGGAATCTTACCAAAAGTATTATATTACCCAGTACTAACTGGGTTTTGAGGTCAGATAGGCAGTCGCTCCATGTAAAATACTGGTATTCAGCTGCATCCGGTTAGACTGGAAGCCGACTCCTACATGGTTGGAAAAAGGCTAAGCAGATGATGAGATTATGATGATAAAAGCGTGCTCTTCAGTTTTCAACGCTGTGTCAAGCGTCGAAAGTCGTAAATCTAACAAACAGGGGGCTGTTATTCAGGCATTAAATTGGAGGTGAGGTGGGGTGGTACTAATTTGTGCCCGGTTGATAGCAATAGGGTCGTCGTCCCTATTACAAGGGACTTAAAAAACATAACTGGCGAATCGTGGGTGTAATATTAGGTACCTCTCCCTATCTCGTTTTGGCGGTGTTCGTGGAAACGACAGCCAGAGCATCCATTTGCCTTTACCTGTCACAGATGATGTTATCGCAGTTTGTCTCACGCGTTGTTTAGATCAACGAGATATTTCAAGTTTTGTTTTTATGTAAATTGATGACCTTAAAATGTTTACAGTTGACTGAACAGTGTATTTTACTAGCTACGAAATGAATGATAGGTTTTATGGTGATGTGCCTTTAATTTTCAAGTTATATAGTAACTGTTGCATTGGCCTAATGGTTTCAAGCACTACTGCTGAGCATAAGTTTCTGTGTTTGTTTTATTCCATGGTCGGGTAATGTGTGGTTTGATTTATCCATCTGGAGACTTAGAAGCTCGGAGACTGGATTTGTGCCCGGTTGATGGCAATAGGCTCGCCCGGAACTTACACATAACTGATGAAATGTATATGTACTAATGGTACACCTTTGTCTACACCTACGGGCATTACAGGCGTGATGTTATGTGTTGTTATGAATGCGTTAAATCTAAACTTAATGTATAAAAATAAAGATTTGATTCTTTGTTTGTTTGTTACGATTTAACTCAAAAACTACTCGACCGATTTTAAAAATCTCTCATTATAAATCTCATTATAAATCTCATTATAAAATTATAATATATTAGAAATCTACATCTTTACCGAGTAACATAGGCTATATTATATCGCAATTTCCGCGGATAAAGTCGCGGGCGAAGTGCTAGTCAAAAATAACAGAGTCGATACCTTATACAGCATGTATCAGAAAGTATTTCGTTGTGGTACCATGGAGAAAGTGTTTTGTGATGATCTATACCACATCCCTTAAAAGGAACATACCTTTCTTTTACAACTTGTAGAAATATTTATCAT
The DNA here is from genome assembly GCA_963082945.1 of Cerastis leucographa. Lineage (NCBI taxonomy): Eukaryota > Metazoa > Arthropoda > Insecta > Lepidoptera > Noctuidae > Cerastis > Cerastis leucographa. The sequence continues at coordinate 17,751,061 of OY720361.1, read as the reverse complement.
CATGATTACTTAACTCCTGCCCTTATGCCAATAGGGGTGCGGATTGGGTAAAGAAAACGACATTCTATTTTGTCCGTCAGACAGGTAGTACAAAAATATTAGACACGTATTTTTTGTTTTATCAAAATATCAAAAAATCACTTAGTTAGAACTCATTAAAGTTGGAGAGTGGGGGCTCACTACGTCACAAGTAGGTATAAAAATTACCAACATGTGACTTCGTGCGCCATTTCAACTCAATATATCTCCGTAATTTTATGACTACGTGAAAAAAGAAAAATTACGTGTCCAATACTTTTCAATAATCTACCCGACGGACAAAGAAATAAAAATGTGACCATCCCCTATTGTTTTACGGTTGGCGTAGCACGACTTCTTCTTCCGTACTTCTGCATACTCGTCTTCTCATCAGACACCTCTTTTCTTGCCATGTCATTCCGCACACAGTCCATGCATCATTTCTTTGCTCTTCTTCTACTCTTATACCCATCCACATTCATACTCAAAACTTTTCTCACGACATATTCCTTACTCCTCCGAATGATTAAATACTAGCTGTCCCGCGCAACTTCGTCTGCGTCACATTTTCCCCGTTTTCGCAACATTTTTCATTGCTGCTCCGCTCCTATTGGTCGTAGCGTGATGATATATACCCTTTAGCATTTCTCGATAAATGGGCTATCTAACACTGAATTTTTCAAATCGGATCAGTAGTTTCTGAGATTAGCGCGTTTAAGCAAACAAACAATCTTCAGCTTCATAATATTAGTTTAGAAAACATTCATCGATAAAACTTAACATCCATTTTACTCAAAACGCTTGCGCATAAAAACTTGTTGCAAAACGACCTTCCCTGACACTTGATCTCAACCAAGGTCATGTTGGCCAAGCTGTTGGCAAAATTGAACAATATTGCGTTATTATGCTCTGTCTGTAGCAGTTCCGAATAATACAATGTTATAATTTATTCGCTACTGTCTGCAGATCGACGTTGATTACGATTTAGAGTCTTTTGAAGGTGAAAGTAGAGTAGGGTTGAATTGATTCCTAATTATGAACCGACCCCGGACAATTTGGGGACACCGGACACTGGCTGTTCAGTAGGTATTTGCATGGTGTCCTTAAGGGCTTGTACACAAAACTGCGATGCGAATTGGCGCGATGCGAATTCGCAACACAGAAGAAACTGTAACTAATTGTACTGTTTGAGCTCGTAGATTTTTACGATGCGACGTCGCATCGCAGTTTTGTGTACAAGCCCAAAGTGATTCTTTTATATTTGTCCGTATTGGTTTTCCAGAACCTCTAAAGAGGTTTTGGTGTTCGCATTGCATCTTTTCAATTTTATGGCGTGCATTTTTTCAATCGTACTTCAAGGAGGTTTTTATTAATTATTTATTTACGGATTACCCAGTACTGACTGGGTTGTTGAGGTCAGATAGGCAGTCGCTCCATGTCAAATATTGGTATTCAGCTGCATCCGATTAGACTGGAAGCCGACCCCAACATAGTTGGAAAAAAGCTAGGCAGATGATGGCTTCAAGGAGAAGTTTACTATAATTATACCGTCGAATGCGTAGTAAACGATGATTTCTTATAATATATCTCGAGTCTATAATATGTCTCGTGTTAAGGATGCCCGACGCTCCCCGAATCAAAAAGGAGCGTCTTAAGGCCTACGCAGACCAGGACGGCATGGCAAGGGATTTTGCCGTCAGTCAGCGCACATTAGCCGCTTAGATACCGCGGCATTCCAGCGCCTTTCCACGGCATGCCACGGCGTGCTGCGGCACGACAAAGCACGCCTCGGTAGCTCCTGCTGCTCTATACACTTTTAGTCTTTAGTTGCGTTTGATTGAGTGTCGATGTCCGTCAGTTTTGTCAAAACGAGCGCTGGAGTCCTTGGCATGCCGTTGCCTACCGCAGTACGCCACGGCATCTCGCCGCGGGAGCCCGTGGCGCGTCTTTCAATGCCGTGCAATGAAATCCCTTTCGATGCCACGGCATCATTTTAAAGCATAGCAATTTATGTCGTATTTCTATATCGATACGTTTGAATGTCCATTAGTAAAAAATTGAACCCCTTGCCAGGCTGTCCCGGTCTGCGTAGGCCTTTAGGCTCATGAATGTTCTTGCGCCGAAGCGCCGCCCATGCATCCGATACATACAAGTATATAATGTATGTCTACATAAACTTATTTATTTTTGCGCGTAGAAGTAGTGTGTTCTCAATGATCTCATGAGTTGAAACAGACAGGGTCAAGTTAGGTCAGTAATTAAGGTCATGGCACTATCGGTACTTGAAAAAAAAAAAAACTGAAAATAGAATTTATAATACGGGTATGACTTAGGTAGTTTCAAAAGAAAAATCCTAATTTAGGAGTCTTACCACCGTTGTCAAATACGCTCAGTATTTGACAACGGTGGTAAGACTGATGCCTAAATATTATAGCACTGTTTGCATTTCGTGAAGTTCCTTCAGTACTCATATATTTGGATTACTGTAAAAAAAAGAATTTTCCAAATCGGTTCGTAAATGACGGAGTTATGCGCGAACAAAAAACGCAATGCAGAGTAAACGAAAAGATCGTTAATGTAGACAATGTAGATATATTTTTATTTTTTTTCATAAACCGCTTGTCCGATTTCGATAAAATTTTCATGGGACCTTTCCCAACAAAAAAGATTTAGTTGTCAGGCGACGGAGTTATCCGCAAACAAACATAAAAAAAAACATCCGAATTGAGAACCTCCTCCTTTTTTAACAGTCGGTTAAAAAAGGGGATTATTGCATCCAAAAGGTTTAGTTTATCTTACGATATGAATAAAGCGAAAACATTAGAAGATAAACGGCGCTTATTTATTTATTTATTACGTACACCAACAGCAATACAAACAATTTATTACAGAAAACAATAAAATTAAAGTAAAAGTGCTGGTATGTACGCCTATAAAATAATCTAATGCCTATCTAATTAAAATTTTCACCAGACATTGGAAAAACACGACACTAAACTAGCTATCAAGTATAACAGGGATCAAAATGTCACATAGTACTCGATGCAAAAGCCATTTAAAATGAAAGTATTCCGTAACAGAATTTACAACTGTGTAAAGAATTTAACGACTGTTTGTTATTATACTAAATATTGCCCGCAACTTCGTCATCGTCTTAATTATAATATAACTTAGCATCACGCCTTGCAGTCCTCAAAGGGTTTGTCCAGAAATGTACGTAACAAGTACACCGAGATTTCGCCCGTAATGTTAAAGTCTCATGTATTAGAGGGCGAGCCTATTGTATTACATTCTATTCTATTACTAGCTGTCCCGCGTAACTTCAATTTTTCATTGCTGCTCCGCTCCTATTAGTCGTAGCATGATGATATATAGCCCATTACCCTCCTCGATAAATGGGCTTTCTAACACTGAAACAATTTTTCAAATCGGAGCGGTAGTTCTTGAGATAAGCGCGTTCAAGCAAACAAATAAACTCTTCAGCTTTGTTATTAGAACTAGCTGACCCACGCATCTGCGTCACATTTTTCATTGATGCTCCACTCCATTTGGTCGTATCGTGATGATATATCGCGTTCAAGCATACAAACAAACTCTTCAGCTTTATAATATTAGTATAGATAGATTATATTAGATTCTCAGCAGGCGCACTTGCGACCACTAACCAACAGGGCAGAGGTAATAATAATATTCTCATACAAATTACAAGTAAGCCCTTTTAATTCAGTCTTGAGAAAGGTTCAGGCGTTACGGGTAGTCAGTCCTAAAGTCTGACAACCAGTCTTGCCAAGGGCTATCCTGTTGCCCACTTGGTTGTGGAGGTCAGATAGGCAGTTCAGGATGCAGTTAGACTGGAATGCGACCCCATCATCATCTTCCTGCCCTTGTCCTATGTTATTTGGGGTCGTTCCATTCTCCCCTGTCATTCGTTAGTCTCTACGCTATCCTTTTTCTTACATCCGCTAATGCTCTGGCTCTTCCAGTCATACCTCAATCTCCCGAGCTCGCTTCTCACATCGCACTCGCCCGGGGTGGTGCAACAACCCTTGTCCACTTCGCACAGGGACTCGATAGCTTCGAAAAGACTAGGAAGATAATATTCCTGAGGTTCGGAAAATCTTAGGGTAAAGCATAAAATCCTTAGAAACTGAACATCAACATCATCATCGGCCAAACCTTTTTATGTGGTCTATCTTAAACACACAGACTAACATTTCTTCTCTTTCTAGGAGGAGCAAGGTAAAAAAAGACGGTCAAGCGAAGAGGTTGACACAGAATCTCCTTTAAAGAAGCTCTGTATCGAAGTAGAGAAGACGTTTCCCCAACACGACACCATGATCAACGACTACATACAAACAGCAACGAAAAATAACGTAGACGAAATACAGAGGCATACGGAACAGCTATTGTCAGAGATACAAACGCTAAGAGAACTCGCTCAAAAGAAAGAACACGAATGGAATAATATACTACACCTGAAAAAAGTCAAAGAGGAGATCCTACTCCGACTCCTAAGACGAAAACAGGTGCTAGCCTTTGAAAAATCCGCGGAAATTAACGGCGCAGACCGAGATAGGGATCCATTCGACTATCTGAACCAAGCGAAGAACTTGGCCATAGATAAAAGTGACGAGATATCAGGGCTAGCGTTAAAACAACCTGGTTCAACCCTCAGTCCAATGATGCAGTCGCCTATGATGCCAGTCACTTCGCATTTCAACCCTATGGCGGGGCTACCACCGCCTTACGATAAAGCGCACATGTCGATGCCTAAACCAGTATTCCCACAGCAAATGATGATGCCTGGTCACTTGACTGGGTTCCCTAGAGATATGAACGGGCAGCTACCTGCCAGCTACCTTCCTATGGGTCGACAAGGTCCTACGAAGGACGTAAAGTCGATCATAGCAGATTATAGGCAAAGGAACCCGGAAGTCACACCCCGAAGAGGTCGCAGAATGAAGTCTATTCTAAATCCTAATATGATGAACGCACCCCGACCGATAGCACCGAAAGTGGATGGTATGAACAATCTGAACAACCTTAATATGTTGTTTAATAATCTAGATATGGTAAGTGTTTTTGATTGTTAATTTATTTCATTTTAGTGCAGTGTTTTAGACTTGTTTTTAAATTGTTATCTATTAGGGAATTGAGTCATGTGTAAATTAAGATAGGATAAAAAATTATCAACATCCATGAACTACATATTTATGTGATGTCCCCATAAGCCATATCATTATGCACTCTTCGTTAATTTTCTTCAAAATGTTTGATTCAACGCATTTATCAAAACTAAACTCCCAGAGAAGAATCATAATTTCGTACAAAAATTCCCAGCAGCTACCTTTTGTTTTATCACAAAAGGAAACCATTTAAAAGCATTCGAAGAATTTCAGGACCTTCAAACTTTGACTTTTACCGAAAACAAAAGCGGAAATGAAATTACACAAAAAATTTGACCCTCGTAAAAGTTAGTCTTTACGTAACACGACACACATTTTCAAAAAGAAACATATCGTTAACAAAGCACGGATTATAAATAATGGTACGGAACCCTTCGTGCGCGAGTCCGACTGGCACTTGGCTGGTTTTTTAAATAACTCATTCTTTGACACCATTGACTGACTATGAAGGGAAACATCTTGAGGAAACCCTGGACTTCGGTCTGACATTGCCAACCCACAGTAAGCAAGCGTTATGATTTGTTATCAAGCTCGTTCTTTCTCGCAAAGACAAGTGTCCATAACCTGATACACGGGGCATTACAGACAAAAAAGAACATATCTATCTAGCTACATCTATCTCGAAACATCTATCTCGAACCTAGTATAGAATATCGTTAGAACTTGCAGCCGAGTCAATAATCTAATTTGTAATTGTGTGCCTTGACCTCAATTGTCAATGACTGTCTGTGGCATGGAACAGTATTTGCCCACATGTTATCGTGGATAGACGCGTATCGTGGGTTTATGAGGGGGGATGATGTATGTATGTTCACCAATTTTGTGGAGTAACCTAACTAAAGTAAAGCAGCAAATAGGCTGTGGAGAGGTCAGATAAGTCATTCCTTCATGGAAAATAAAAGTACTCAACTGCATCCGGCTAGACTGGGAGCCGACCCCAATATTCGGAAAAGGCTAGGCTGATGATGATGAGTAAATAAAGCCATGGCATTAAAGCATGACGTAATGGTTATGAATGATGTCTTTAGCTTCTTATAATTTGAAATTATGTTTCGGGTTAGTGTTGTATCTGCATTATACAAAGTTCTATTCCGTTTTAAAGCGCCAATAGTCTTAAGGCTAAAGTATCAGACTGGCGACCGAGAAGTCCATCCATTTTTGTGCGATCAACTTTGGTGAAACTTGGCAGAGGCTAGCGTCCATCAGTGGTTGCGATAAACTGATCGAGCAATCTATGTACATACATTGCTTTTGCTTCAGCTTTTCGAAATCATTTGGTGATACACTGATAATCGTCGTCCTATATAATAGTCCACTGGTGGACTATTATAGGCCTCTAAATGCATCTCAATTGCAATCTCTAATTGCATGCCATTTAGGTGATTAAGCGCCGCATGTATGTATGCCCCATGGCAAGGTGCACGGCTCAAATTTATTGGTTCCTATGACGTAGAACCGGCAAGAAACACTATGGTTACTCATTTACAATATTGCTCATAAAGGGTGTAAAACACCTCTTAACGAAGCCGAAAGGCACTGGTTCTCCCTGTCATTGCGATAATTTTTTTGTTCTACATCATACCTGGGAACCTTCTAGTTACGGAGATATTAGGTGTCAAAGTTCCAACTTTTTGACAAGTATTTTTTTTAAATACAAGTTTTTAATGTAAGATTTTTACTTTAAACACTTCCACGACCCCCGTACTATTCAATCCGTCCATCAGCACAATGTTTTGAGTGCGTTACATTGAGTTCTACCACAAAACATGATTTTACACCCCCCAAAAAAAAGTCGTTTCCCAGCAATAATTTTTGCGTAAAGTTACTTAGTTTCATGTACAGAATGCTTGGTTGACGGCTTCGTGATGAGGTGATTTACACGGTGTATAACAGCGAGTCAAACTGCTATCATTCGCTGTAAGTCAATCGTCAATCAAAGGTGTACATTTCCCATAGACATTAAAAATTCAAACCGTTTTCCGCGAATACCGGCGCGTCGTACCATAGACTGTAGGGTTGGGCCGGGTCATTATCCTGCATGCAGTCTTGAGGCTTTATTAATAAATAAACAGATGATTACCTATGGCAGTCCGAGCGTGCAATTTTACATGAAAATGTGGACATTGTTGTTTTCCTTCGATCGAACATTTATTGGACATAAATTATTGTTGGTTTGATACTTGTATGTGTCTAATCGACAAATATATTTTCTTATTCTATTCTCGTCTGATCATAATTATGGCCTAGAACCTACAAGAAAAGAGGTTTGTGAGGTGAAGTACTTGTCCGACAGTTAGGGACAACACCACGTGTCATTTTACCACATGTATGGTACCTATAATAGAACCAACTTTAGTAGTTATAGCGAACGCCTATGTGGGTGACCCTATTGCCATTAAAATCTCTTTCAAAGTCCAGACATTGTCTTAGACAGATCATGAATGTGAGAACAATGCAGGTTATCGTCAGAGAAGGTCTTTGTCTGTAAGGTATATATCTATGGGCCAAAATAGCCTGAGAATAAATGTATGTTAGCTTATGTTTTCGGCCGTTATATGCTGCCAACACCAACGCGGTGTCTTACCCTGCACATATATTATTTTAATTTTAATAAGTATATTGCTGTATATTATAGTATATTGCTACAATATTGTACTTAGCTGTAAGCATTTTGTAACACCTTATAAACACTATAGAACGCAAATAAATTGAATATGAATATTCGTTAGCGTCGAGAGGTCCTAGAAGCCAAATGCAGAAGCCAGTGAGTGCGACTGAGAACACATGAACGCAGAGTCACTACCGTAAGGACCATAGCGCACTAAGCTTGAACTCTTCTTTGTATAGTGTTAGAGCGAGCCAGAGTCTCGTGGCTAGTATCGGAGATATCAGAAAATTTTGGCAACGTCGCGCTTTGTGATAATAAATGCGCGCGAATAGAGACAATTCAGTGAGTGTTTAAACCTGGAACTTCGCATCGCGTTACGATGCGTTTGGCGCGTGGCGCGCGGAATTTGATGCTATTATTATTTTGACATGGTTTTCTTGTTTTGGAAGGAATGTTTTTTTTTAGTTTGATTTTTAAGGCAAACCGAGGAGCTCGTGGCTAAATAATAACAGCCGCACGGGTCGATCTTGATGGTTAAGCCGTGCTGGCCGAGGTAGGTCCGTGGATGGGTGACCATAATTACATACCGATTTTCCTCCGTGCCTCGGAAAGCACGTTAAGCTGTTGGTCTCGGCTGTCATTTGTAGATCTTTGACAGTCGTTACGAGTAGTCAGAAGCCAAAAGTCTGACATCCAGTCTTACTAAGGGGTATCGTATTACCCATTTACTGGGTTGTGGAGGTCAGATAGGCAGTCGCTTCATGTAACATACTGGTACTCAGCTGTATCCGGTTAGACTGGAAGCCGACCCCAAGAAAGTTTGGGAATGGGCTAGGCAGATGAGGAAGATGATGATGTTAAGACAAACCAGGGTTTTCAGGTTGTATGACACATCCGCCACTGCTATTAGGTACAACTCTGCCTAACCCTTAGCGATTACAGGCGTGATGTTATGTTACTTTTAAACTCGAGGCCAGAAAACCCATGCAACAAACACGACACGTAAGGAAAAACACTTTACAAACTCCAGTACCAAGTACTTTTCCTAACACATAAAAAAGCTAAGTTATCTTTTAACCTTTACGACACGAATGTCTATAGGTGAGTGACAGAGCATTACCTTGACCCAATATCTGTTGCGCTAGGATTCTAACGGCCTTCGATCAATCAACTAGTCACTGGCTATTAATATTAATTATTGGACATATTTTTAATGTTAGTAGTCATGTAGAAAGTACTTGGGTGCGACTTTTGGGAGTATTAAACTTCTGTAACGTAAAGTAAAATGGCTGAAGGGTATTGAAGAATTATGGTAGGTGTTTAAAAGTTAACTAGAGTAGAGTTAGTCCCAGTTTAATACAGATTAATGAGACGGCGAAGCTGTCTTTTTTTTCATTTCAAAACCAAATTAGGGAGCGTTCAAGTATTACGTAACGCAATTTTTGAAGATTTCTTGCCCCCCTCCTCCCCCCCATGTAACGCGCCGTTACTTTGTTCTGTAACACCCCTCCCCCTTAGGTAGACGTTACGTAACCACCACAAAGTGACCATTAATTTCAAGTGGTCATTCCATTTGAAATTTTGAGAAAAAAAATGTTTTAAAAAATGCGTCACAAAAAATATCTCTACGCGACCGTTCTGAAGGGTTGTAGGGCAATGTTACGTAACGCGTAGTTCAAACACCCCCTCCCGCCCCTATAACGCATCGTTATGTTACAGAAGACCCCCCTCCCCCCCAAATTCGTTACGTAATACTTGAACGCTGCCTTAAACGGGTCATACGCTTTTCGATTAAATACAAATCTTGCACATAGTATTAGCGGTTAGTATGTGAAAGACAGCCGTTGACGATTTTCTGTCTATACAGATTACCAAGTTCGAACTCAAGACCTCTCGATCGTCAGGGTTATTGCCAGCGATTGGGCTATTGCTGCTTCTTGGCGGGTGAAGTCACTAGTCTTACGTAGCACTGTTTCTTAGAATCGTTGAATTCGTAAGACATAGGAATCGATTATATCATGTAACTTGTAAGTCTTGCAGCTGAATTGATTCATATTCCTCGTACTATGTGATTATAAAGAGGTGGTTCACATCACGATGTTAACCTTAAACATTTATACGTATTGGTTATTAGTTGATGTTGCTTTAGATTGTAAAATACATAAGTATAGTCTTGTATAACATGCATGATTATGCATGCAGTAGCAGCTGTTCCCACTGCTGGGACATAGGTCCCCTGTGCGTGGGCCTAATCTTTGAATTCTTGGCTATACATACGACGTGCTGGATTCCTCACGATGTTTTCCTTCACCTTTTTGTGCAGTTCTGTGTTTTTCAATTTACTACTTACAACATTTTGACCTATGCGGTGAGGTACGATTGTTCGCAATGTGACCACTTTTTAAGTGACTCATTTTTGTGTTTTGCGAGAATAACCACATTCTCGGATACTTGCTCATGCATTCAACTTATAATGTTTAAATAAAAACATTACTATTTTTGGGAAAAAAAAACTAAAAACTAGTAGGGTCAGTGGAGGTGGAGCCATTCCAGTCTTGGATTTTGACAAATGACACAAAATTGGGGATGCAAAAAGCGTGGGTGTTGCTACCCGAATTTGAAATTCTCCACTATAAAAGTGCCTTAATACTTTTAATCTTCATTTTCAGAATCAAAAAGCGATGCTAGAACGGCTGCAACAAATTCAAGCTGGTGGTCTACCGAACGGGCTGTCTTTCAAAGACGTGCTCGTTCAATTCGCCAACATGCAGCAGGCCAACGCTGGCCTCATACCAAACAGACCACCAGAGACCATCACCAATAGACCTGAACACCATATACGACCTGAGAGGAGAGGAAGACCGGAGAGGAACCATGAGGACGCTCATATATCAGTCAAGCAAGCAGAAAGACTGGCTTCCCCAAGTCCTAGATTACCACCACCACCGCCTTACCCCGAAATATCCTTACTACCCGTCACCACAAGCCAGGAATCAACAACACAAAACTCCTTACTCCACGGCATCCTCACGAAGGTATCTATTTTATTATGTAAACATATCATTTTTATGGCTTGTAGAAATACTCATATCCCAGCTTCCATTAATATTTTCTTTTTTTTTGTATATGGCAATAATGCTTGCAAACTAGCTTGAAATGAGTGTTGCCAACCTTCCAGCAGGCGTTACCTGCGTCTCACAGTTACTCCCCGACGTTGGCTAAACTCCTCATGTCGCCGGAACGGAAACAGAGTGCGCCAACGTTACCAACTTTCGGTCAGGCCAAGGTACCACTAATGTACGACATTATAACAATTGGTGTGCTGATTGGCCTTGATCATTCCAAATTCAAAATTTAGTTTTTAAGTTATGTTATGGTTTTTAAAGAGTTGGAGCTGTGGTTTTTGGGTTTCTGGCACATTTTAATCGCCTATACAGGCGTGTCGATGGTAACTTTTACAATTTCTAAGTCTTTAAAGGATAATGCTATAATAAAGAACTTCTGCCTAATTTGTGCATAATGGTATGCCTCTGGAGACATGTGCCAAAATCTTAACTACTACTTAAATTATTAAGGGAAAGTTTCATCATTTTAACTAGAGGAGATTGAGTAATTTTGAGGTTATTAATAATTACCCATTTATTTTCTTGTACAAAATGAAATTGCTCTTAACACTTTATAAATGAAGCTCTCATTCTTAAATATATTAAATTATTTGGTTTCATTTTTGAGAGTTTGTCAATGTTCAGTGAAATAAATATAAATGCCACCTCATAATCATAAACCATAATGTCAGATAAAACATTAATATAATGAGCAATAAGTATTTATACAAAAAAAAAAAACCTATTATTTATACTCCTGTAGGCAAATATATATTTTGGACCCCATTTATATTTTATATACATACATAGACAAAAATATTATCATGTTACAGAAATTATATACTTAAATTATGTAATCTATATATATATATTTACATTAAAGACTTTTTGGTCTAGCTTTTTGGCATTAACTATAAACATAAAAAAAAAAACAAATTATAATCTGGTGTTGTTCTGTGTTGTTCAAAAATCGACTCTCAGTATATATTAAAAAATAAATGTCTTAAACCGTAAACCGTAAACTCTGGTTAATTGGTGCTGCGTCTGAAAACCATATGTTATTTACTGTCTAAGAGACTAGTCTCATTAGTTTAGAATGGTATGGAGAATATACATGAATGAGATCAATAAAACAGTAAACACAATCTACGCAATCGCAGAGCTGTTGCTGAGGAGTTTGTTCCGCCACAGCTTCTTCCCAGTAAAAACACCAAGAAGTGATGAAGGGCGGGTGTTTTGTGGGACTGTCTTAAGTCATTTTGACGTTCAACAAGCTTATATTAAAAAAAAAAACTTTTAAATGTAAGTGTGGACTCATTTTTTTCGTATTCTACACATCAAACCCATTTAATTCATACTCAAATTATAGGGATTTGCATAACAAATAACTAGTCCGCCATATTTGAAAAGATGACACTTAGCTTACCATGCATTGTCATCCTAACTAAACGGGTACGCAAAATTCCAGCTCCATCTATTAGGGATAACTGTTGCAAGTTAAATAAAAAATTGTGAAAACAGTCTCAGCCTAATTTCATTAAATGCCTTTAAAGAAGTATTATTTTTTCCCGCCATTCTGTACCAATGAGTTTAGATCCTAAGCCAGTCGGGCTGCGGCCGTCTGATTGGCTGACACGACTGGCTGCGCCCAAAACCTATCAGGAGGATTACCATGACGTCTTAAACCAATGTTTAAATGTCACTCCTGTGTGGGAAAGAGAAGGAGCTATAGAGGATGTCTAGCTCCATCTCTTTCTGCAATAATATTAAAACAGTACTGTTTTACGACGTCATGGTAAGCCACCTGTTCGATATCTATGAACTGTCAAAACAATACGATATGCATTGGCTTAGGGCGCACATTAGTAATTAAAATCTTATTATTATTTTGGGGTTTATTCTACTAACAGGGTATGTAAAATACTAACCTGCATCCGGTTAGCCTGGAAGCCGACCCCAATATAGTTTGGAAAAGGTCTACTATCAGGGTATATAAAAGTATAGAATTATATGTATTATTACATATTATGTACTTCTATGTAATTATTGGGTTGATCTCTAGTTTTCTCTATTGTCCAGTACTCTGTTATCACAAAGCATGTTGTCGGTTACAAATTGCATGACAATCTAATACATTTGGGTTCTTTGCAAAATTTACTTACTGTCTATTCTTAATTACTACTACTTGCATAAAGTAACGCCCTCTTTTCCGTGGGGTAGGCAGCAACCACAAAATGTATTACAAAAATATGGTCGACTGTAATTTCCAAATCTACAATCAGAAAAAAAACCTATGTGCTCCTAAGCTTATACATACAACACACGCTTAAAAATTGGCAACAATTGGCGCTTCAAACGGCAAAATTTTAAACATAAAATTATATTATTAATGTAATATATTTAAAATTGTATTTAATAACTATGTAACTCCTATTGCTAGGGCATGCGAAACCCGATTTTGGTCCCGCAGTAAAACCCCGTTTTTTCCCGGATTTTGCTATGGGACTGAAACCGGGTTTGGATGCCTTATATTACTCGTAAAAAAAAACTAAAGCTACATCTTGGCTGTTCTTCTAGAACTGTGGCGAGATCACGATCACGCCTGTGCAGCCGACCCCACCTCCAGAACCGCAGCCTGAGAAACCGGAGGAGGTGGTACAGCTGGTGAGTAGCCTTGGCTATTACTTTAAGGGTTGCATGTAGCCTTGAGGATGGCTGAAAGTAAATAATGGCGTGGGTTCATCATCAGCCTATAATGTTCCCACTGCTGGGACACAGGCCTGCTCTCTATAAGAAGGAGTGGGCTGTAATCCACCACGCGAGCCCAGTGCGGGTTGGTAAATGTCACATGTCTTCGAATTTTTAGTTCTAGGACATGCCTGTTTTACTCATGATGTTTTCCTTCACCGCTTTTGAGGGCAGCGGTGATGAAATAAAATCACAAAGTAATGCGCCTGCCTGGGTTCGAACCCATGGCTTACTGCTCGTAAGTCACGCGTGGCTTGACTGACGTAAATCGATCGAAGTGAAAGAAAAGTTACCTGTAGTAGTTTATGTTAGAATGACTACGATACGTTCACTTTGCTGATATTGATCAAAATTTCTGTTGAGATTGCTAAAATGGACATACTTTTTTCAAGGAAACGCTTAAATATAGGTCTAGGGCTCTCTACGTTCTATCTTCTCTCTCAACTTCTTCCATCTGCACGTTACATGGACTGGTAGACGCTACTGAAGGTACCTAAATCATGGGCTGCGGGTTGTTCGAAAGAGATACCGCGGCCCTGGAACACAAAGGGCTAAGAAGGAACATGGGTGGGTTTTAGTCATTACAAGTCTGACACTCCTTCCCGCTCCGCCCAGAGATGGAGAAGTCATTTGATGATTTCACATCCGCAAAAAAAAAAAAAAAGGTTCCTAAATCATGTCTAAATCTAGATTTCTTAATCTAAGATTTCTTAAGAAAAAAGAAGAAAAATAATTTCCAAAAACCCACTCTAACCTACCTCGAACCCTTTTCAGGACGACGAAGAAAGTCCTGCCTCCGAGGGCGAAGCATCGGGCTCTCCTTCGGGTTCCGGGTCGGGCCGGCTCGTGATCGACGAGGGCGGCAGCGAAGCCCCGGCAGAGGGCAGCACGGAGCAGGCCGACAACAACGACGACGCGCCGTTGTGTCAGGGCTGCCGCCGGAGAGACGCGCAGTTTGTGTGTGCGGGCTGCGCTAATCAGTGGTACTGCAGCCGTGATTGTCAGGTGAGCACTGTTTGAGATGAGACCATGACCAACTGGACCAATGTTATAGTTAAAGAATTAGTGCTTGAACAAAAACCTCTTGACAGTTAGCTGTATCTTCAAATGGCTGAGCCTCTTACCATTCCAAAAATAATTGAATTTGGGTAATTTTTCGCGGATATCACCTCTGGATTATTTTCTTTGTATTCTTCCAGTTACCAGCAGTAAAAATAAATTTACCCAAAAATGCTATATGATATTTTAGCAGAAGAATATTTTGAAGTTATAAGCATATCCAAATATGAATTTGCATATAATTCGGTCTCTAATTTACTATTGGTACAGAAAACGAATTCAATGTTGTAGCAGTGTAACATTGAATTCGTTACGAATAATCTAAAGAATACTTCAAAAAGAGTTCATTGTTTCGACTTGGATTCGAATCATCACATCACCGAACGTCAGCGTCGTTACTAACATACTAGCGGTAGTTTGGACAAACC
This sequence comes from Cerastis leucographa, assembly GCA_963082945.1. NCBI lineage: Eukaryota > Metazoa > Arthropoda > Insecta > Lepidoptera > Noctuidae > Cerastis > Cerastis leucographa. The sequence goes on along the minus strand of OY720361.1, from coordinate 17,735,910 downwards.
AGCCAGCGAGCCCATATGTATTGCGATGAAATTATTATGTACTATCTTCCGAGTCACTGAATCTTTAGATCTCTGTATAATCGAAAAATGTTAAAAAATTAGGGTATTCATAAATTTTACTATACTTAGGCCCGGCGCCCACTATCGGTGGGCATCGGTGCGGCTCGGCATAGCTCGGGCGGCTTCGGGCGCCTGAGTGCTGCCTCGGCAGTCGTAAGCACACCTAAGGACGCCGTAGCTGATTTTGGGTAGCCTCAGAATAGTTCGGGCTGCAGAAACATCGCAGAGCAGTCGTAATGTTACGTGAAAACAGTTGTTAGTTGAAAACAACTGATACAATAATAAAGGCGCGTGCGGTGATCGAAATGACTGTTCTCCGACGTGTCTGCCTCGAAAATGCCACCCGAGCTACCCGAAGACAGCCTCGGCGTCCTTAGCCATGCTTACGGCTGCCGAGGCATCCCGAAGTCGCCCGAAGCCGCCGTAAGGCGCCCGAGCTGTACCGAGCCGCACCGATGCCCACCGATAGTGGGCGCCGGGCCTTACGTTTTCTTTATAAATTTACCGTCAAGTTATGAAGTTAGATTGTCAGTCTAAAATATTTCTTACGCTTCCTATTTTATTGTTTGCATTAATAAAATATGAATATTATGATAAGCACCTCTGCCTAACCCTTCTGGTATTACAGTCGTGACGTTATGTTATGAAAGATCCTCTTAAATCTTAACGTTAATTTCCTCCATTCCAGGTGGCCGCATGGGACGACCACTCAGAGATGTGTTCGGGCTAACTGCGATAAGTATAGTTATGTAATTATATACAGTATAACGCACGCCGTCTATATACCGTATATAAATATAATATACATTAGTATATAGTTGTATTATACAGTGTAACGCGGCGCTTGCGAGTCTCAACACTTAAATAGACATCTGCCTTAAATCGAGTAGTGCGTATATATTGTGAATCTCTTGTCTTTTTCCGTAGATGGTATGGTGCGGTCGTCTAATTTCAAAAGACCTTATTTATTGTCTCGCTCACTCAAACTGAAAATCGTATCTATCATTCCATACGAGATGTGCTTGTGAATACTTTTGTACGATCTAAGTATGGTGTGATATCAACTATCGCTAGATTTAAATCTTTGCTTTTTGTGGTATAAAACGTTTCGTTTAACAATTTCGGTGCTAAGCATCTAGCATATGGGTCGAACAATAATTAGTGTGTGCGCAGAACCCGCCTACCGAGTTGTCGTTATACGTAGCTATAGATGACTTGTGAATTTTGAGCATACAAGTAAAAATGAATTATTTAAAGTTAGCAGCGAAACTGTTATATTTTTTGATTGTCTATTTGCCAATCTGATTAATATATGTTTTTATATTGCCACGATTCTTATCAGGCATTTTTCTTTAGTTAAATTAGCTAAGGAGTTTATTTTCTTAAATAATCAACAATAACTTTGAAAAATATTAAGATAAAAGGCAGCAAGGCGATCGCACCGAAAATGTAAAGTTCCCAAGATTTAATTTCATTTATTGATGGTCCGCATGTCGTGTTAGACGACCAGGCATCTCTTGTAACTAACTAATATTCCTCGACTTTATATATTGTAATGAACTTGTTGAGTAATGTTTCATTTAGTTATTTTTTTAAACTTCATGTAAAATAGTGGTACATAGGCGGACATAATGCCACGAGGCATTCATACTCACCAGTCCACCTTCTCTTAAATCTGGATCTCTTCAAAGTTCCAGTGAATCGGTGTTTTCTAGGCAAGCGTGCTTTAGGCTAGGCCGCGTACTCGCTTCACATCTGGCGAGTTGCGGACAAATGCACTATTTAGGGAAATAAAAAATAATCGAGCAAGTTGATAATGGATTTAGAAGGATACGATTCCAAAAAAAGCAGATTTATAAGTTTTCTCATAAGTAAGCGACTTAGCACGACTTCTAAACGAGCCTGGTTGAGATTCCAGGTTAGGCTGTGTTATTGACTCATCTAGCAGGAATTTCTTTAAACATTTTTTTAGTTATTTACTACATGTATATGTATACGGTAAAAAAATAAAAAGGAAAAGTATGGAGATCCTCTTCCTCAATGTTCTTCAATACAATCAAAGACTAGTAAATAAGAAACAAAATAGTGCGTGGAGTCCCTCCGCGCGAAAGAAGTGAAACTTCGTAATACTACACGCATGTGTTCGAGTGCCACGCATTCACTCTCGCTCTGTCTCTTTCTATTCCCCCTACATGGTAGCGTTAAACGTTTAACGCAACCTTGTTGGAAGTCGCATAAGAAGTTTCACTTCAAAAGGTCTGCATCTTCTCATATTAGGAGCCCACCCCACATTTTATAAAACTTTTTTGTGGTTTATCCAGTCGAAGTTAATTGCCTCTATCAGTTTTTCTACCCAGTGATAGCCTAGGTGGTGTGACCTTCGGACTGCCAAGGCACGCACCTCTGATTTTTCGGATTCATGAGTGGATTGCATAATAGGGGTGAAAACTGGTTAAAGAAAACGACATTCTATTTTGTCCGTCAGACAGGTAATACAAAAATATTAGACACGTATTTTTTGTTTTATCAAAATATTACTTAGTTAAAACTCATTAAAGTTGGAGAGTGGGGGCTCACTACGTCACAAGTAGGTATAAAAATTACTAAAAGATTTTATGACCACGTGAAAAAGAAAAAATACGTGTCCAATACTTTTCAATAAACAACCCGACGGAAAAAAGAAAAAAAAATGTGATCCCCTATTATCACTTACTTCGATGACGGAAAACATCGTGAGGAAACCAGCATGCCTGAGAGATATTTCTCGACGGCATGCAAAGCCAAGTCAGAGGCCCATGGGTGGCATAAAAACTCTCGACCCCAGGTTAAGGACTAAACACACGGTAAAGAAGAAGAAGTTTCTTTACAAAAATATATATATTCTACCTTGTTTAATAACCAGTGATCGGAGTAGGTAGATTGATTTTTGGTACTTGTATCATAAATGCACACAGAAAGAATAACATGAATAAGCCATTTTTCCGGAAAGTAATTCCGGTATTTCCGGATTCAATTAAATATTGTTAATGTTGGTAGTGATATTATAACTAGTTAGTTAGTTACTAGGTATCATGATCCTTTGTTCTGAATGGTCGTTGGGTTGTGTCAAATCAAGACCGTGTGCCGTTTAAAAAGAAGAAGGATATAATATTGCTCATTTTAATACAAATCCTACCTAAGTTCCGGTTTTTTTTAATAATCAACCAATTCCGGAGGAATGTCCATATTAATATATACGTTTCGGATCAATGACCCCAATTCAATCTACCTACTCCTATCACTGTTAATAACGGCAGCTACCAATACTAAAACAAACTAAATCAAACATTACTCAACATAAATATAGTATCCTAAAAAAGATATTCCTAGTAGAAAGGCCGTATTAGCTGTGTCATAAGCCTAATATTCGTTTGATAACTAGATTTAGTATAGGATATACAAATATTTATGAATTCAACAACTACCTTTTTAAATTATTCCTTCTTTTTGGGAGTACTGAATGGCTGTATTAAGAAAGAAATAGCAATGACTGACATTGATGACCTCATTTGACATGGCCGCCATTTTGTTTTTGTGTTATCTGTTTCTTTAATAATAAGGGTGCGGACTGGGTAAAGAAAACGACATTCTATTTTGTCCGTCAGACAGGTAATACAAAAATATTAGACACGTATTTTTTGTTTTATCAAAATATCAAAAAATTACTTAGTTAAAACTCATTAAAGTTGAAGAGTGGGGGCTTACTACGTCACAAGTAGGTATAAAACTTACCTACAAGTGACGTCATGCGCCATTTCAACTCAATATATCTCCGTAATTTTACGAAAAAAGAAAAAATACGTGTCCAATACTTTTCAATAAACTACGCGACGGACAAAGAAAAAAAAAAATGTGATCATCCCCTATTATGGCCCCGTTTTACATGGGACTTGAACATAACTGGCGAAATGGGGGTGTACTATACAGGCTGGAATCGACAGCGACACAAACGGTTAACACGTATACAGTGGGTGAAACAGATGAGGAGGGGGTCGAGTAGTCTCTTTAGTCCCGCCTACTGTTGGGTGCCCCGCATGAATCATGTCGATGTGCGACGTCAATAAATTAATGTATAAAAGCTTAATTTCACTATTTAGTATGAGCGTACGAATAGCCCAGCGCGCCGCGTCGTTTTCTATTGGTGTTTCAGTTATCTCGGTCCACTCAATAACCTGTGCGGAAGCGCATCCTGGGAAGTGAGTTTCAATAAGTACGCGAATCGCCTTTTCTGGTGATGTGGTGAGTGTATTGTCTGGTTTTCGGAGAACAGCGGGCTCATCATTCCGAACCCTCCACATAAACAGTCATTTAAAAAAAAAAACACCTGTTCCATCAATATTGACGTGTAGGTATGTATTGCACTTTTGTAGGAAAAAACAGGATTTATTTTTTAATTACCTATGAAAGATTTCGATGGGGAGGGGTCTCAGAATGATGTACTGATTACGTGACCTGTGCGTCAATGTCCCTTCTATCCTGTATAGGTACAGCTCTGTCGACTTTTTTGTACCAATGACGTCACAAATGTCATGACGCTATTTCTGTGTCTAAATATAAGTGCTAAACTGACCACTATTATTTAGAGAATAAGGTGCACATTTGTGTATTAATTTGGTTCCTAAGGTAAACAATGAATGTTTTACTTTATTTCGTATCCAATCTTTTTGACCTACACGTTTTGTGCAAGAAAAGCATAATAAAATTGACTGATTTTTCAAATCTATAGAAAACTATTAAAAAATCTTTTTTTTTTTGTAAACTACCAAGCTAAAGGTATAATTTATTATGTTTATATAGGGTGATATAAATATAGGACATTGCTACGATTTTAGTGCTGTCAAGACATTTTTAAGAATTGTTAGCACATAGTGTATATTTACACACAAAAAAAAACATGCAGTAATTTTTGTTCGCAATATTTTTTTGCCAAGTAAAGGACCAGACACTGACGCGAATTGTTTCGTATCGCACAGCTGTTATCAAAAGCACGTAGATTTAATTGCCTATGTTTTTGGCTTTTTTGTAAGTGTCTCAAAATATGTTTAATATATAAATTTAAAGAAATTAAGTTTTATAACAATGCGAAACAGTTCGCTTTGGCGTGTCTAACAGTAACTAATAACATGACATAACTGGCGGTGTTTGTACCAAAAAAGATATTTTAGGTACATCTCTTCCTAGTCCTTTAGGAAGTACAGCCGTGATGTTATGTTATTTCTGTCAATCAATTTCATTTTACTTTTACAATATATCTTGTCTCGTGTTACTCGTAATAAGTAGAAAACACTGCCTTTAAGACGAAGCGCCAGGGTACGCCATGAAAGGCAAATTTTCTCAAGTTCACTTAATCCAATTCAATGACAATTTCATGAAAAGGAAAAGTCATTTAATGTGATGATATGAACTTAGAGGGTCTTATTCATGATCTAAAATTTAGATCATCAACAAGACCCAGCTAAATAATTATAACTCTGTAAAGCCATATTTGTTTTGCCGCATTTTAATCAACATACAACCCGCCACTGTATTGCTATTTGCAAAAAACCAAAGAACATTTGAAGTTCGCGGCCTACCCTGGCGCTTGAACCATAACAAAATAATTTTTGTAAAAAAAAAAAACATTTTCAGCCAATCACGTACACCCCCCTACCCTAAATATTAGGCCATTCCTTAAAACATTATGTATAGAAACAGTGTTAGATTTATATTTATTATTTATGAGTGAGCGTGCGTTCTGAATTATGCTTAAACTTACTGTATGCATAGTTTTCAAATGAGCCTACGATTTATTAGAATTAATGGAGTTTTGTAAGCAATATTTATGTGTAAGATTATAATACCCGTTTTCACTTCGCTATATCTTAATTAATGCCACTCGTCCATTGCACTAATGGATTCTATAACGCTCTGGTGTCAGCTACTCCACGTCCAAAACGCGTTTTTTGCGTAGCATTGCACTATTGGATTATACGTATTCAACTCAGGGCCGAGAGTTCAAATTCCAATAATACAATAATAATTATTGAGATGTATATTTGGGTGTCATCTAGTGTAAGTTAAAGCTGAAGAGCTCGTGGCTAAATAATAACAGCCGCACGGGTCAATCTCCAGGATAAAACGCGCTTGCCTAGGTCGGTCCGTGGATGTGTGGCCACTCATTTCATACCCCGAGTTTCCCGCCGTTGGTCCCGGCTGTCTGTTGTGGATCTTTGACCGTCGATACAGGTAGTCAAGAGAAAGTGACCTGCATTGTTACAAAAGGGTATCGTATTACCCAGTACTAACTGGGTTGTGGAGGTCAGATAGGCAGTCGCTCCATGTCAAATATTGGTATTCAGCTGCGTCCGGCTAGGCTGGAAGCCGACCTCAACATAGTTGGGCAAAAAGCTAGGCAGATGATGATCTAGTGTTAGTTAAAACGGACATAAGTGATTATTGTATAGAATCATAATTAATTCATCTCTTTGTACATAAATCCAATTCGCTTATCTTCGTGCGTTTCCGCTTACTACGAACTATTGACCAATCAGCGTTGTGAATTTAAATTTTTATAACTGCAAAACATGCTTCCCTTTTTTTCACACTTTTCTGTGTATTAAATGGTATAATTCAGAACAACGTTCCTGAAGTGTGTATTATATAAAACATAAAGCGAAATACTATAAGTTAGCATATAGATCGTAAGATTAATGTAATTATATGAAAATAGTTCTTTTGGACGTATTTAAAATCAGAAATTGAAATCAGATTATTTTATAATAAGCATGGTATTTGACTGTGTGAAATGTCTGTATGTTTTTTCTTATTATTCGAGATGACGAGCGACTAATTATACTGTTTGCTTGCATGTGGCAAATGTGAGGCAGCTTTGCTACGTACAGACGGGGAATTGACAGATTGACTACCAACCGTATGTTCGTATATAAGCGCGACTGCTGTGCATAAAGTCCTGGCATCGATTCCGGGTCGGGCAAAAGTTATTGGGTTTTTCCTTAAGGAATTTCTCAGTACCAGCCACGGATTTATGCCCGGTTGATGACAATAGGACCGCGCCGTATTACACGGGACTTAAAAACATAACTGGCTAAGTGAGGTACAATTAGGTACACGTCTGCTCAACTCTTCGGGGATTACAGGCGTGCGTGTGTATGCCCGTAAATGTGCTTATTACCCTTCAAATGCACTCGTAGTGCCAATCAGCCAGATTTTTTTTTCTCTGACTGTGCATGCGCACAATTCTTAAATACACAGTTCGGTCGGTGATTGCGTACGATCTCAAGACCGTTTTTATTTAAACTACGTCACTCCTAAATAAAAGGACGGAGTTGGATTTTTAACACTAGGCTCAGCACTTAAGGTTGAAAATCCAACAGCAGGCTCTTATTCAAGCAATTGTTCAGGGCGTCGTCTGTTATTAATAGTGGGGACAGTCATTAAAAACTCTTTCACACAGTCAAATACATAATAAGAATCGAAACATAACATAATGGTTTATTTTCTACAATAATGAACATTAATCGAGTATTATATTGTAATATAAAGGAGCGTTCTAATTTTTCTACACTATGTGCCGTGCCAAAATACATCATTTGGGTAAAGTTGACAATGTTTTTCGTTGATTGACCGGGCAAAGTTAGCACTTTTGTAGGTGTCTTGTCTATTATAACTGAGGGACACATTGGCTTACTTTTTGTGCCTTGCTGTATATTTTACGACGTTAAGAGAGAAAAGTTGGTAATGCTCAAACTGCCTTAATTTCATATTTAATTATTTGCCGATTTTTTAAGGTCTAAAACTTTCAGATCGTCAATGCCCAGGCAATATTGGCACATTGTCAACTTACCCATTTATAACTAGTTTATTTCAATTAAACCTGAATTTATCATTTATTTACAGTTTATTTTTATGTTTAGGTCTCAAAATGAAGTAAAGTAGTGGAAAAATATATCCCAAGGAGGGTTTTTTTTTGTTTAAAATTTTAGTAAACCGGATTATCAGAAAAAAATGAGGTATCTAGTGTTCAAATACTATTTTAAACTGTGGCGTTAAGTAAATTTTCCATATTCAACTCAAATCCTCGCAAAAACTTTCTTCACCAGTGACAGAAAATTAACTTGAAAGCAAATGTTGTTTTTCAATTATACCAAAATGTGCTATAATACCAGACACAGAAAGTTCCTTTTCGGAAATCTTGGAAAAATCTGTATTGCGGTCAACAGTGCTCGATAAACAGATTCATCCAAGGATAACCTTTGAATTATAAACGTTATTTCATATCTGTAGGGTATATTAGTAGGCTTTCACCAAATGCTTCATAGTTTGGCTATTTTACCACTTTTCTACAGGCTTAAATGTTGCCTTATTTGTGTAGTTGAGTATTTTATTAGATTTTCAACTTTGGGCGCTGTGCCGACCGTTGAAAATCCAATAAATCATACCTTTTAAAATCCTTACCGTGTTTCAAGGCCAGTCGTCAAAATAAACGGCATTGATAGTATTTGGTCAAGCTAAGGGTTTCGGCTATTCTAGCCTCTCCATATAATTTGGCTTTTAATGTTGTTCAGTTGAAACGCCACAGTGTCTCAGAATGTCTTCACATCGACTCGTATGCTCGTGTCTGTTACGCTAGTCACGTTTTTTGTTACCTTATATAACTGTTTATGTATTTTGTAACTTATGTGTTATATAAGAATAAATCACTACTGTATTTGATGATGGTGTTTTTCTTTTGAACCTTTATTTGCAACCCTATACTATGCTGAGCCTTTAACCTTTTGAATGCCAGAGCATAAACTCACACGCGTACCCTCCCCGCCAAGCCACAAATTCACCGCAAATACTTACAAATAAAAATAAGGGATGTCAAAACTGTTATTAACTTATTTATTGTTAGACATTTAGTATTTAAGATATATAGATCACATTTTAAGATAAATAAATAAACACACGCAAAAGCAATGATTTAAATTGTTTATTTCGTGTAATAGTGTACCACATTTTTTGTAGCATATTTGTGTCGTCGGCGTACAGGGCACGCGCTCGCTTGTCACGTATATGTGACAATGGCGTTCAAAAAGTTAACGCTACGATACGACTTGCTACGATTCTTACATACTGCGCTACGATTCTTACATGAGCTTTGTCTACGTTCATACATCCTGTCATACATGCACGCCGGTTGCGGGTACTACACGCCTAATCTTTCTGAAGAACCTCACCAATAAAGTCAGTGTATGTCCTAGTGAGGGGTCATCCATGAAGTACGTCACACTAATTTCGTGATTTTTTTACCCCTCCCCCGTCCTTGTCACAGTTGGTCACATAAGTGTTTCTTTAATAGTTCAAATTTTAATGTTAATGGCATTTTAACCCCTAAAAGTTTAACATTTGTTGAACGAAGAAATGTGACGTCGCGAAATTTAGGACCCCTCCCACCCCTTGTCACATAATGTAATGGTACTTCATCGACCCCCTCCCCCCCCCCCTTAACGTGTAACGTTCTTGATGGATGATCCCTGATGAGTTAATAAAAGCGCTCTCGTTGGATTTTCAACGAGAGGGTATTATTAGAGGGTTATTTAGGAACGGGGCATTTATTCAAGTGTCGCTTGGTAGTATTAGTGAAATTAAAAAACCAGTCTATAAAAATAATCAATTTTAATGAGTCGTATTACATATAGATAACATATAACATACAAGTTAACATTTATGTACTTACACATGTATCCAAAAAATTATAAAATAATCATCAATTAATGGAAGTTTAAAATCGATTATAAATATATTTTTCAACACATTAATGAAATATGAACTTATGACGACAACAGCGCGTGGTGATATACTCTTAAAAATAACGATTAATATCCAATAATAACTAAATAATGCATTGATTACAACGTAATTTCAAATATACAAGAAATAAGGCACAATAGAATCCTGACTAGTTTTGGCGTGTCCAGAAAGTAAACATTTGAATATGAACATTAACGCTACATAAATAATGTTCACATTCGTATGCGGTGCTTTCTTTACTTTGTTTATTAAATTAAGTGTTACATTCGAACATGCGCCTTGTTCCGTTGCTAATAATGTCCATATTCGTATAAGAAAGATTCAGTTTTACCATTTGCCACATAATGGGCTGGACATTCCTGAATAATATGATTTCTTGGTACAATGACACAAGTGTGTGAGTAAAAAAAAACTGAACACGCCTTAATAATTAACAAAAAAAGAACATAAACTGACGAGAAAATATTTGGGTAATAATAATAAAATAACCGAAAATGCTGACTATAGCCGGCTCAAGTCTATACATTAAAAGTAAAACATACATTCAACAAATACACAATTATACAGATTAGTTTACAAAACTAGACTAGACACCACAATAATGCCAGATATTTTTTTTAAATGTGATGAATATATTGTTTATTCTATACTCAGAACTTTAGTTTGATATCATAGTGTTATTTGCAGTAGTTAAATCAAGCTAACGGTGGGTCTTTTTTTAATGAACCTGTTTGTTTTAATCAAATTTTGTTTTGGATAAGTTTCAACGCAACGTTGCAAAGCAACTTCTTTTCAATTTAAATACATTGATTTTCTTCTTTTAACGAATTTTAACATAGATTTGCATTGAAAAATAATTAAAAGGACATACTGTACACATGGCGACACGTCCACCTATGCATTTCCGGTAAAACCTGACCTCAATTTGTATGAGTTTCACGTGCAATGAGAGATCAGCGTATACTAGTTTTGCATAACTTGATTGGTTGCCGTGCGTACTAGTCCCATTTATAATGTACGTCCAACTAATCAAAATGTACTTTAAACAATTAATCTGTATATTTTTCTTTGGTTTTCTTTTTAACAACAGAATTACACTTGCATACATATTACAGATAAGAATAAAAATATTTAGCACCTTTACGGATCAACCGGTCAGTATGTACATTTTAAAAAACTTTATAAAAATATGTTAAAACTAGAGAAGATTGAGCAGTTTTTGAACTTGTAAATCTAAAGGTTGATACAAACTTTGTGAGGCATGCGCTACGAACGGCGCACAACGAATGCCTCGGCCATACGTTGGCTCGCCCTCGCACGTGCGTAGCACATGCCTCGCCACGAATACAAAGGTACACACCTTGCGAGGCATTCGCTGTGCGTTGTTCGCGGCGCATGCCTCGCAATGTCCGTATACGGCTTAAGGTAAGCCCGTAAACACAAACTGTTGGTAGATTATTGTAAAAAGGTTTTATTATTTATTCAGTATTGAAGTTATACAGGTGAACATAAACTGGCTGGTGGAACTCTCAGCCCTAATGATTGTTGATAATTATATTTCAAGAAATAGACTCGCCCATATTAAATGTGATACCTTAGGACATTTTATACAAACTTTCAAGTACTTATTTTCCGAAATGTCTGAAACGATTTTAATGAAACTTCATACGCATAAGCAGGACACATTTTCGAAATAGTGTTACAGCTAAATTAGACCGATAATAAATTATCTATAGACACAAAAATTTCTAGCCTTAGTTCTAAAAGTCACTAAATCCATCTTCATAAGATCAAGTCCTGTATGTTAAGTATTTAATACTGATCATTATAATAATATATATTTTTTTAAGAACATCATATGCCTACCCAATAAACTGTTTTCTTTTTCAAAATTATGATCCAATTTAATTTTGATTATAAATATAAGACCAATTTGGATTTAGTGACTTAGAACTAAGGCATCCAGTTATCTTTTTTTTTAAAGGCAATTCAAACTTATGTATCCGGCTCTAAAGTTTCACCAGTTAATTTAATTTCACCTTGTAGTCTAAAAATAGAAAATCTAGCTCACTAAATATTCGTAGTAGTTATAGTGGTATAAAGATAGCATTTTATATGAATGAGTATGTATGGCTATTCAAAGGATACAAGTCTCTAAATTATAAAGTTTAACTTGCATATTTTATAAAAATATGTAAATCTTTTTCTCGTCGGTTCTTATAAGGAGAGAATCAATCTTTTACATAATTCATACAATTTTACATTTACAAAAATACAACAAATTATTATTATACGTAGGCTATCCTTACAGTAATGTACAAGATTACTTGTAATTTTAATAAAGTGTGTACAAGATTATAAAATTCACATAGATTTATTTTATATGAATACAAAATATATTATTATAGATACTTTAGTAAGTGACAATGTGAAACGCCAAAAAGGATTCAGTGTGTGAATGGATTATCGACTTCCAGCTAAGCCTCGACAGTTGAAAATCCAACAACACGTTCATTGTCCCCTCCGACATTTCAAATTTCCCTCATCGACATGCCTATGTACTAAATATAATAAAGAGATACCCTTATAAACACAACTTCGTTGTTCTCTTACGCTGAGATCTATAAACGTTACTTAGCCCTCCTGTGGCTAAGCGTTGTCCGTCTCTTTCACACAACCGACAAACTGTACGTGCAAAATAGAGACGGAGACATGTTTAAGTCAAAAAACGGGCTAAGTAACTTTCTTAGATCTCGAACTTAGGCTATTTACACTATATATTCTTCTTTTAAAGTTCGGTAAAACCTGCAGTGACAGATAACACAGCTCGGTGTTCTTACATATGTATATGTATTTTTTAAGAATCCCTTTGGATGACAATTTCATGAAAAAGTCATTCAATGGGGTTAAATGAACCTAAAGGGTTGTATTGATGATTTCAATGATTATAACTCTGTAAAGCCGTATTTTTCATATTTTAACAAATACAACCTGATACTAACTAATTTCTGAACTGAATTTGCAAATTGCAAAAAAACTTAAGAAAATTTGAATTTCGTGTGCTACACTGGCGCTTTTGCCCTTTCTTTTCACTCCTGTTTTCCTGTCAATTGCCTCCAAAGAATGTTATCCGTTCATTGATCATGAATAGAAGCAAAATTGTATGCGACATTTTTATTTGGCACTAAGTGCGAGATCTCTAAACGATACTTAGCGTTAGATTTGGTTAAACGTCATTCCGTCATTGTCGCTTAGTTGTCAAAATACGAGCGCAATATTGCCGTCTCTACGGGAATATGACAAAAACAAAATACCCGTTAAGTAACGTTTATAGATGTCGGCCTAAAACTCTCCCTTTCGTACTATTTCTGCAATGTTCTTGGGTAGGTTTCACTACTCTGTTACAAGGGACAATTTGAGTGAAAACAACAACCAGTTTACCAAAATTAGAGAATAATATAATTATTCTAAAAAAACTGCAGTTCAATTGCTTATCCAGAAAAAATGTATCAATATGTCAAACTTAATACATTTATTTTAGTTCTGTTTTTTACCGCCTGCACATATAAGTTGGTTGAAGTTTACCTGGATACAAGCCTAAAAGGTTAACTTGTCCTTATAATGTACTTCTCTCTATAATTTTAATGTTCCTGGACTTCACTTGCTCTAAATTGCAATAAAGTTAGCACTCCATTGCTTATAGTTAACATTTGTAAAATGTATAAATAAAACAAGACGGCGGACTTAGTTCCGATTTTAGCCACGCGCCAAAAGACCCTTGTACAGCTATACAAAAAAACTTGCTGACCAGATGCTCCATCTCGCTCATTTGACGATGAACACGACGTTGCTGTCTCTCTCCAGTTGCTCTTCTATCTGTAAGGCTGACAGTCCACTCTGACAGCACAGTTCGTCGAGGCAGACCAGACCGTTGTATGTACGCACTAGTGGTTGACTGTGGTCGCTTAAGATTGAGGCGGTGTCGTCGTTGTGTAGCGTTATTGGAAACTGGAAAATAAAGATTCATTGTATTAATAAAAAAGTATTGTGTGGTTTTTTAAAACCACGGTAAAAGTGAAACTTTTTTTCACACTATTGACATTTAACTAAAAAAATTTGCAACTATATTCCATTAAGGGTATAAAACGTGGAGTAGGGATAAAGTGAACTTTATCCCTACTCCGCGGCCGAGCGTCACGCGACATGCAACACACAGACGAAAAAGTTTTAGACGATGTAATAAAAGTTTCACTTTAAAATAAAAGCTTGTAAAAAGGTCAAGACTGCTTAAAGGCTGCTGGCACCTCATGTTATCGAAACTCTGCCTTTGAGCTAGCCAAGCGTAGGAGCTTGAAATTTGAAGACATAAAGCATCCACGAACTCATCCTAGGACCGAGATTTTGATTCTTCATCTTACAAAGGGGAAGCCTGAGTTCTAGCAGTAAGAGGGAACCTTATAGGCTGATTATGACATGCTTATGATATGAAGTTTACCGATATGAGACTGAAAACCCAAGCTAGACTGATCTGGAGCTCTCCTGCCAAAAATCACCATGTTTGCTGTTTGGACTTAAATATCCGACAACTTCAATATTACTAGGTAATTATAAATTCTAATATTACTAGGTAATTATAAAATCCCGCTCACCTTATACACCCTTCTAATGAGCCCTTCCAGTACTCCAAACAGCACCAGTTTCCTCTCGTTGATGGCTAGCTCCTGAGGCTTCATTCTCCTGCAGAGATCTCTGATGGTGCTGCCGTACGACATGCCCGCGTACATGCGGAATATGTCGCTGACTTTGGGCAGCTGACGGGCTGGAATAAATAGAAAGGAATATGCTTAGGAACGAGATGAAGTTAATGTGGTGTAAATTATTAAACAAGACAGACAACCCAGACTGGGTTGTCTCAATGGCAGGGTGAAAGCCTATACTTTTTGATGTGAAACTTCTTATGCGACTTCCAACAAGTTTGCGTTAAACGTTTAACGCTACCATGGAGGGGGAATAGAAAGAGACAGAGCGAGAGTGAATGCGTGGCACTCGAACGCATGCGTGAAGTATTTAAGTTTTACTTCTTCCGCGCGGAGGGACTCCACGCACTATTTTTCTTTTCTTACCCATTTATCTTGAGCCTATATGGACCGATCTCCAAGTTAAGATCGCCCTGCCATCTAAGCAATGGGTCCCCCATTATCTAACATCAGACAAAAATTGAGAGACGGGTAGTGGCCTAGCTAGACAGAATAAATATGCCCTGCTAACTAGGCTTCTAAGTCATCATCTGCCTAGCCTTTTCCCAAACTATCGGTCGGCTTCCAGTCTAACCTGATGCAGCTGAGTACCAGTATTTTACATGAAGCGACTGCCTCCACAACACGGTAACTGGGTAATACGATACCCCTTGGTAAGACTAGATGTCAGACTTTTTGGTTTCTGACTACTTGTAACGACTGTCAAAGATCTACAAATGACAGCCGGGACCAACGGCTTATTAACGTGCTTTCCAAAGCACGGGGGCTTATAATATAAGTCTTTTTGATAAACAAGGTTCCTATAAAAATTGTATCGACATTTTTCAAACGATCAAACTATTACAGAGGCTACATAATACATGGTTGTTTATAAAATGGAAAAACATAGGTACTAAAATAAAGACGACAGATGTTTGGAAAACCCGCAAGTATATTTTATGAGTTAGCAGTAAAATCAACCTATTGCAACATAGTAATTGATGCACATGTATTCATTACAAAGAGATTTAAAAGACTTATAGACCGGGCAATAATAAAACAATAATTGGGAATATTGTCATACATCAACTTTCAACCTGAACATTTTTGATTTTGAATTTTTGACACACGAATGCTACGTGACAAGCGGGCGTATGGCACTAGACAGACCGACTTGTTACAAAGTAGTAACAAGTATTGGAGTACGATTTCCTTTGTCTTGTCCGTTCTATCGCTTGTAAATATTTAAATGTCTTTGATAACTTACGTGATCTAGCGCAGAAGTCCACACACTGTCGCTGCAGCCCTGCGCATCGAGTCAGCTGCCTTAACTTAGGAGTTGCACTGTACACCTGGAAATTACATAAACAGAATAATAAGATCACGGAGTGAAACCACAACTAAATCATCTATCTGTTAGAAGTCCAAGCTTTTGTCAGATCAACCAAACATTTTTGAGTTAAGAGTCTTACTGATCAGGTTTTTACTGTCATCACAGATTCATAGGTCTTGTGAATTGTATGAATTTCTCCCGAACCCCCGACTCATGGGAAAAGTGGGAACAGTGCGGTTTTAGTTGGTAGGACTCCGACATAAGCCTCCGATTTCCCTAGAAAAACGGTACAATACAATGCAAATGCAAAGAATTAGTATAGACCTAGAGGATTTGACATGAGCAGTATTTTGATAGGTCAAAGCGTAGAGATGGAAGAACATCAGCGCTGCATTCTTTCAGATATCAGGATCACTTTAACTGGCTGATCTAGGTAATTCTTGAAATACTGGTTGATACTCACAGCACAGTACTGGAAGATGGGCACGAGCGTGACCACGCCGTAGTAAACTAGATTCTGAACACACGCGCGAACCAAACTGATCTCCACGTCTGTCAGGGCCGCAATCTTTGACACGTGGTTGAACCCATCTATGTAGGGCAGGATCTGAAACAATCAGAGGATATCTTGTTAGTCAATATTCCTTTACAGATCTGAAGGTATCTATAGACATTTCAAATCAGATAGACTTGGGTTAGGATGTAGGATTCTTTACATCCCGGTAGGCTGTGGGATTATTTTTCACATCCAAGCAGACGAAGCCGCGGGCAAAAGATAGTACCTAATAAACAAGCCACAGGGTATAAAAATAGCGTTTTTAATGCGAAGTACGCCGCTCGGTCTACAAAGATTTATAATGAAACTTCAAAGAACCCTTTAATATCGTCTGAAATGATTTCACCAAGCAACTGATGAAATTAATAGGTACCTAAGATCTATTCTGAGCACACAGACAGACTAAATAAGAAGAAGACTATACTTCCTAATAGCTAACTTATTGTTAGATCTATTCTAAACTGGTGCTAACCAGGCTATGGGTTCCGTTTGTGTTGGGTCCCTTGAAAAGTCGTCACCACAGAAATATAGCCAGTTACCTAATTCAGCCCGCGAGAAAAACCTTTATTTGTAGGACGGTCTATTAGAACTATTAGAAGGTCCCTTTGTTTAGCAATATAATATTCGGGTAGCCGCTACTTCGGTGAAAACATAACGAGTACCTAACCAGGAAGAGACACGGCGGCGTCCCAATTTATCTATTTGTCAAATAAATCATGGTAGGTATATTACCACCCACTATTTTTGTGTACAATCAACTGAAACTTTGAACTTGGCCTTCAATATCTATTCTGATTAAACGACACAAACAAGTAGGTATTTGTACAATCAAAATGACGAATGAATCGAACTATGTATGTCTTTTCACCAAAAAAGACAAAAGGTTCAGAAAAATTTAAACTGCATGTCTAGAGCTGAGCTGAATATAGCACGGTGAGTACTCAATCCAAACTAGGCCATACAGGGTGAAATTGAACAGATGCGACAAATTTAAATATACAATAATACGTGTTGTCAACAAAATTTAGAACATATCAAACGTAAAATTAAAAAAGAATTGCGGTCGCCGGGAAGGGATGTCGGCGCTGGCGCTCATGCGAGGTTTGGCAACATCGCGCGATACTTACACTAGAAAATAGGCAAAATTAGGTAAATGACCGCTATGAACGGCAACGGGATTATTGTGCACTGCGATGAGTAGGACGAGATTTTTTGATACTTTAATTTTTCTTATTTATTTTGCATATTAATTTATTTTGCTGAGTACCGATAATTCGTACTTAAATAAAGATAATAACATCAATGGACCATTTTAAAGCGATAATCACGTAATTTTTTTTTACGATTTAGATTGTAGAAAAAACAGTTTATAATTACTCTGTTACTGTAACTGAAGCTCCCATTTCTTTTTGTCGCATTTATTCAAAGTCAGCCTGTATAAAGAACGAAGCAAGCTGTGGCAAGAAAGATGTCCACCACCTCACAATTTCGTGAAGCTCCAAGAACACCTGGCTCCCGGTAGTGATCTGCAGTGGCCTATCTGGAAAGCTTTAAATCGATTGCGTACCCAAGTAGGCCGCTGCAAACATAATCTGGCAAAATGGGGTATTATTAATTCCTCCAACATCGAGTGCGAGTACGGCGCTCCGGATCAAACTATGCCCCACCTGCTGGAGTGACCAAGGTGTCCGTTAACCTGCACTCTCGACGACCTAAATAACGCCTCTGACGCTGCAGTAAGCTAAGATTAGCGTGAGACCAAATGCGTCCAGTAGCCTCCAGAAAGATGGACCAAAAACCTGTTGGGCTAAATGCGGCTTTCCGGGCAGACTTCTATAGCTTACAGAGATAACTGCAAACGGTTCTTTTGGCACCATCATCTGCTTAGCCTTTTCTCTGCTATGTTAGGGTTAGCTTCTAGTCTAACCTATTTCAGGTATTTTACATGGAGTGACCGCCTATCTGACCTCCACAACCTAGTTAGGACTGGGTAGGACTGGTTTTTCTGTTTCATCTCTATATTGATCATACAATAACTAATCTTCATAAGCGGTATTCCTTACAGTTGGCGAGGGTCCAGCCAAGGAGCTTTTATAACAAATAGTTGTAATGTTTGTGTTTGTATAACCCGCTTAAGAATGCGCGATGTAAAAATAATATGACTTTAGTTCAACGAGTGGCAGAAAATTGGGGCATGTTGTGATGAAATGTGAACTGATATCGTTTGTTTTTGGGACAGGCAAGCCACACTATTCCGAAACACTGCAACTCTTGAAAACCAGAATCAACAGTGACAACACAGGGAGTGCTAGAAAAACGCAGAAGAATTGTAGTTCGATGATTTCCGGAAAGACGATCCAACTGTCTTGCATATGGCAACGAAATTAATGACAGAACAGCAGAGCGAGCAGTTAGAAAAGCAATATTTTCCACTTCCCTCCGTATCAAGGCTTATCAAGCAGGAGACAGAACAGAGCCCTGTCAACGTTGCGTAATGAGAACTGAAGATTTTAAGAATAAAAAGCTTCGAGAGATTGTTTTTGGGTAATGGAGGTACTCGTGGCTAAATAATAACAGCCACACAGGTCGATCTTTAAGGTTAAACCGTGCTTGCCGAGGTTGGTCCGTGGATGGGTGATCATAATTAATTACATACCGAGTTTCCTCCGTGCCTCGGAAAGCACGTTAAGCCGTTGGTCCCGGCTGTCATTTGTAGATCTTTGAAGTCGTTACGAGTAGTCAGAACCCAAAAGTCTCACATCCAGTCTTACCAAGGGGTATCGTATTACCCAGTCACTGAGTTGTGGAGGTCATATAGGCAGTCGCTTCATCTAAAATACTTGTACTCAGCTGCATCCAGTTAGACTGGAAGCCGACCCTAAGATAGTTTGGCTAAAGGCTAGGTAGATGATGATGAATGAGGAGACAGCGAGCAAGAAGGGTCTACTAACTATCCTGTGGTTGGCAGTCCACCAGGTATGGCATAAATGTACCTAGAGTACCTATCTAACACTCGCGTCTCGCAGTCATCATTTGATGATATGCCAGTTGAGATTTGTGGGTTGAGAGGAAAATTGTCCCAGAAAATTATTAACCGACTTATATTCTTCTTTATTTCCCCACATACCAACCACCGTTTACCTCAAATTCAATGATACAGGTGGGCGGGCACGAACCATAGGTAGGCTGTGTTATAATAAGGTAGTATTTTTACAATTACTCGCGTTGTTAATTGTTCCATCTGTGTAAAGAGTTTCTTAGGAACTTAGTAGGGAATAACTAAACAGAAAGTTCACACAAGAAAAGCAACATCCCGAGAAATCTAAACGCAGATTTTATTCCCTGAAAGCTCTAGTCATTTCAAAGTCATGAATAAATAATAAATCATCCAAGCCAGTAGCTCATAAATTCATACTTGACCTCAACCACAGCATAGATACATGGTCACGTACGCAAAAGCATAATAACCCGCATGGTTATCAGACTTAGTGCATCTGATTAGCGACCGGCCCACTTCGAGCGTAGCAACAGAGCCTAGCAACAGAGCGCATCTGTGCAAGTGTGCAATCAACCGGCGCACGCGCATTTAAGCTGGCGTTCACAGTCTCGGGCGATGCTACTCCTTTGCGTGTGAATCTATCGTTACCACCGTTCTGCAAAGCGCGTAGCGGTGACTCTTGGTATGGTCAAAAGTAATAACAACTTTCAACGTAACCGAATGTCGCTTGACCAATGAGCATGAAGCCCGTGGCTGGTTCTGTGGGATATGTTTTAAGACGTCCGGGAAAGTTTGCAAACAACTTTATCATCTAAAGCCAGAATAGTTTCATCAATAACGAAGCGGTATTTTCGTAGGTACGTACCTACCGAAAAATGCGGAATGCCCGCAGACCTAATTCCAGCTAGCCCGTTTCATCATCGGACTACCAGACGTACGGCGATGCGCCATCGGTACATGGTGGACTTCCCACCTATACGCACTAAGCGCTTTGGGAATACTTTTATTATGCGTACCGCTAAGGAGTGGAATTCCCTGCCGGAGTCTGTGTTTCCCGATAGCTACAATCTGGGGGTCTTCAAGTCAAGAGTGAATAGGTTTCTTCTAGGCAAGCGTGCTTCACCGTCGACCACATCATCGCTTACCATCAGGTGAGATAGTGATCAAACGCGAGCCTATTTATAATTAAAAAAAAAAAAAGACATTGACACTTCTGTTAAGTCTGTCAGTGACCGCGTCCGGTGGCCGTAGCCGGGTCTACAATGAGTCAGTACCGGTTCAGTCAACTTGATCGATGCTTTCAAGAACCGAGTCTCAAAAATTAATATTGCGACACGAAAAACTTCAAGATGCATCGCAAACGGTCTGCTGTATCATTAAATACAATGTTTATACTTGTAATATTTGATGTGTTTTGTTTGACGTCTCTTGACAACGATCCCGCAGCAAATGATGCAACTCATAGATGCAACTGATTAGCGTCTGTCCTAGACGGTGCATGGCAACAGCGCAAGCGCACAAGCCCAGCCCGTTGGCGCTAGCGCAGCGCAACGTGAGTTTTACGACTGTTTACTTTGTGTAAATTGATATGGTTTGACTGCATGATAAGTTGGTTGGTTTCAATCAATCAAAATATTGGTTTAAACGTATTTAAAACCCGTATAAAACTATGAATCTTCTAGGGATCAATTATCATCATCTGCCTAGCCTTTTCCCAAACTTTGTTGGGGTCGGCTTCCAGTCTAACCGGATGCAGCTGAGTATCAGTATTTAACATGAAGCGACTGCCTATCTGACCTCCACAACCCAGTAACTGGGAAATGCGATACCCCTTGGTCCGAAAGTCTGACATCCAGTCTTATGTCAGACTTTCGGCTTCTGACTATCCGTAACGACTGTCGAAGAACTACAAATGACAGCCGGGACCAACGGCTTAACGTGCTTTCCGAGACACGGAGGAAACTCGGTATTTAATTATGGTCACCCATCCACGGACCAACCTTGGCAAGCACGGCTTAAACTTGTAAAGCGACCCGTGTGGCAGGTATTATTTAGCCAAGAGTTCCTCATTCCTATTCGTCCTCCTGGGGTACCAATAGGGTTGGGAAAATATACTCTTACCATCAACATGATCCGTCATCATCTTCCCTTGTCTTATTATCCCCTGTTAGACGTCACGGCAACAGTTACTCCTTTCCCTTTCATATCATTCCTCACACCATCCAAGATCGAACTAATTCGATCAGAGAGGATGATTCAACTGCCCATCCTCAGTCCAGTCCAACAATGATCGGCATTAGTGAAAGATAGAGATCTGTGGCCGCCGGCAATTTGTGGGTACGACACTATTGTGCATTGAAACTTACTTGGGAGTAGGTTTCCCTGATTCGGTGTTGTCTTACATCATGTTTTTTGCTAAGGAGTCTATTTCGAAATCTTAATTTATTTTTATGTCAGGTATTTGCATGTGCCTGAGATGAGAATGCTAAGGGGAGGTGTGGTGTTACGCGAATGGATAATATAAGAATGAGTAGTTGAGTACATAAGAGGAAGTCTGTAAGTGGCGCCGGTGACTGAAAAGTTGTGTGGAAGCATTTGGCTGGGTATGGGCATGTGATTCAGAGGAATGAGGCATATGTCGTGAGAAAAACTCATTACTCATTTATTGTACACCCCAGTGGTAACCACTACGTACAGACGGAACTCGTACATGCTGAGAGCGGGTCGTATGTACAACACAACTTGCCAGGAAGCTGAGATTGACATTTTCTATACTAGTTTGAGTAAATTGAAGAAAATTTTATGTGATTGCTTCTTCGAGCGTAAATAGTAATTTTACTGTTTGGTGTCACATACATATTAATTTGATCCTTATGTATTTTATCAATTTTCTGTTTCATATATTCCATTTACTACATGTGAAAACTTGTAATTGGCCATATTCTGTTTAAACTATTGCTAAATGTCTGCTTAGCTGTAAGTTTTCCTAAAAATTCAATAAATAAATAAATAAAAGTTTTGAGTAAGTTTTGAGTGAATGTGGAGGGGTATAAGAGTAGAGGAAGACGGAAGAAACGATGGATGGGCTGTGTGAAGGATGATATGGCAAGAAAGGAGGTGTCTGATGAGATGACGAGAAATAGAGAAGTATGGAAGAAGACATGCTGCGCCGACCCCAAAGAAATTGGGATAAGGGCAGTTTTAAAAAGGGTATTGTACAAAACATTTGGTGTCTATACTACTTATAAGTGTCGTGAGATAAGTTGGCTCAATAGAAAACAGACCATCCCGAGTTCGAATAACAACAGCAGCAAAACATTTCAATTAATCACATCAAGCAGTTTCCACTGGTATCAATCTAATTGATGGCCAGTTAATCATAATAATATTTATGAAACATGCAACGAACGTGTGCACTTGGTTGGTTTCAAGGAACGCGTGCAGTTGCTAACGATATATTTCTATGAGGCAGGAACCTTTCAGTTTAGGGTTACAATACTAATAAATGCGCACTTTTAGTGGGTAAACAGGTAGGTAGATGGTATGTTGAAATTAAAGGAAGTCACGTACTGACATCGTGGACATGGTTTATAGCCGAGAATACTACATTTTAGGAGTAGAGGAAAAAATATGTTGTTTGTTTTTTCACGGTTATGTGGAGTCAATTAACGAAAAACGGAATCACGCGTTCATCAGTCGTTCATCGCTTGTTTATCTATGAGATCGCGTTGTTCCTCTGTACTGCATAATAGATTTTTGATGAGGTTTTCACTAGCTACCTAAAATATCAAAAACTTCAATGTTTTTTCAAGTTATAAAAAAATCCCCGACACAAAAAACTTTTTGTGTTGTGCTTGTGCTAAAGCGGTCCCCTGACGCTTCGACGCTTGGATATTTTTTTTTTTTGTTTTTAAGAGATTTTTGTTTAGGGCTTTTCAATTTTTTAATTTAATTTTTATTTCATGCTGTTTTAACTTGTATTATTATTTTATAGCCTTGACTGTCCCACTCCTGCCTAGGCTTCCCCCCATTTTTTCCACTTTTCTCGGCGTTACGCCTCTTCTCGGTAATTAAAGAAAATATAAGAAAAGCCTTTTGGAGGGAGTGGGAGGGGAAACTAGCTTTAGAAGAAAAGCTTCTAAAAGTTACCACTTAACTTGATCCAATTATTTATTTATGCAGAATATCTGAAATGTGACCAATTTTTTCCAACATATGCCTACCACTTTACTATTCCCAAAGTCAAGACACACACTGGTTCTCAAAGGCCAAATGTTAAGTGAAACTAAGTGATTGAAAGGAATCAATCACTTAGAGCTATCACGAATCAGTCTCAGGTCTCGCCCCTAAATCGTATGGGAAGCACTCTAAGCCTAAACAATATTGTCTGTGCTTTTACTCTCTGGTTTTATGAGGCCTGTGTTTACCTACCTACTTTAGCAATAGGACATTGATATACAAGGCGGAAAGAAGGAGCTCGTGGGTAAATAATATCAGCCACTCGCGTCGATTCAGGTTAATTCGTGCTTGTCTAGGTTGGTACGTGTATGAGTGACCCCTTTACATACCGAGTTTTCTTCGTGCCTCAGAAAGCACATCTAGGCGTTGGTCCCGGTTGTCATCTGGCGATGTTTGACAGTTGTTACAGGTACTCAGTGGCCCGAAAGTCAGTCAACCAGTCTTACCAAGGGATACAAAGGGTGTAAAACACCTCTTAACGAAGCCGAAAGGAATTGGTTCTCCCTGTCATTGCGATCATTTTTTTTTGTTCTACACCATACTTGGGAACCTTCTAGTTACGCAGATATTAGGGGTCAAAGTTCCAATTTTTTGACAAGTATTTTTTTAAATACGAGTTTTTAATGTAAGAATTTTACTTTAAACACCTGCACGACCCCCGTACTATTCAATCCGTCCATCGGCACAATGTTTTGAGTGCGTTACATTGAGTTCTACTACAAAACATGATTTTACACCCCCCAAAAAAAAGTAGTGCGTTTCCCAGCAATAATTTTTGCGTAAAGTTACTTAGTTTCATGTACAGAATGCTTGGTTGAGGTGATTTACACGGTGTATAAGTATATAACCAGTACTAACTGGGTTGTGGAGGTCAGATACGCAACCGCTCCATGTCAAATACTGGTATTCAGTTGCATCCAGTTAGACTCGAACCCGACCCCAATATGGTTGCAGTTTTAAACTTTGATTTTCCCCACATGAATCAGTAAGTATCAAAACCGCAAGAACAATAATGTGGAAAAAAATATAAGTAGCTACGTTTTTGCAAGCACGTAGCACGACTACTAGGGAATTAAATAGCAAATGGCAACAATTTTGTTTCGGGAAGATGACCAAAACTGATTTGAAAACAGTTTCCATAATTAGTTAATCACTGCAATAATCAGAAAATCTCAAAATTGCAGTTATCTTTTTTTACTTTGCAGCCGGAAAAAAATATGGATTATTAATTAATTACTTGTGTAAATACATGTACACGATGAAAATTTCCGTTGTTAATGTCAACATTTGGATCAACATGTTTCGTTTTTTGATTTTAAGCTATACTGGTGATCAATAAAAGACATTCCGAAAACATAGTATACAAGGTGTTGTTTTGCATCCTCGTCAAAATTCAGGAGGATTAATTTAAATTGATTATTTATGTCACAAAAGACATAAATAATTAATTTACGGTACCAAGTTAATTATTAATAAACGCTGTTGTGTGTGTGTTGTTTGTCTGTATATCGGAATAACCCCCTTAACATGGTTTACGAAATAAGAAATTATCGAATAAAAGTTTTATGAATGTTTGAAAGCGCGGTTATAGGGCGAGGATCAGATGGGCCGCGTTCAAAACATGGGTGGTTCACAATTACCGATTTCCGTAAATAAGAAAAAAAAAAATGTACCTACCCATTTTATTATTGATTCGGGTCGAGAATAATTATCATAGTTACCTCCTTGAATTTGACGAGGATGCAAAACAACACCTTGTATAAGGCGGAAGGCACCGACGCTAAAACGGTTACCGCGTTATCATCAGTACATCATTCTGAATCCTCCCATATGGAAATACTTATCAGGTGGTTTAACAAAAACCGGCCAAGTGCGAGTCGGAATCGCGCACGAAAAAAAACACCATTTTGTATTGGAGCCCCTTAAATATTTATTTTATTCTGTTTTTAGTTTTTGTTGTTATAGCATCAACAAAAATACATAATCTGTAGAAATTTCAACTGGCTAACCATCACGGTTCATGAGATACAGCCTGGTGACAGACTGACAGCAAAATCTCAGTAATAGGGTCCCGTTTGTCCCTTTGGGTACGGAACCCTAGAAAAAACACCTTGTCCATACATTTTGACCGTGTTGCAGTTTTGTTCGCAAGCAGCTCTTTTTTTTTAAATAACTGTTTTAGAATGATGTCCTGAATACGTATATTCCTTACGGAGAAGAAAACCATTCATTTTTTTGTTTGTCTTACTTACTGGGTAACTCTCTCGACGAGAAGATCTCGAAGATCGACCTGTGCGGCTGTTATTATTTAGCCACGAGCTCGAGGAATAAATAAATTACATAAAAATTATATAGAGCTAGAGTGGGGGTGGGCAGGCTGACTTTCACACCCCGGCGCCAAATATGCTTAAGACGGCCCTGTGAGTACGTACACAGTGTCGTGCTTTTTTAACATAACATCACGCCGGTAATCCCTGAAGGGATAGGCAGAGGTGTACCTAATAGTCAGTCATTTCGCTAGTTATGCGAACAACCTTGTACAAACTCGGACTCCGTGACTGCTTCTGACATAATATTCCTGATGGAGAAACCCAATAACGTCGTGCGTCGTGTTTATTTTGACGAAAAGTCGAATAGTTCTCACATAATAATGAAGCAATAGATAAGGCTTTTCTTTCAAAGTTCTAAGATTGTGAAAGTGAGTGTGTGACGCAATAAGATTGGAGTCATGCGGGTTACTATGATATCAGTATTATTTAAATGTCAGTCTGAGAAAGAGATGGAGCTACAGAGAGAGGACGCGCCATCCCTTTCCCACTCTGAAATAAGATTAAAACACGTCCTGGTAGACCACTTGAACTTAGCCGAAAAAATTGCTTTGTTCTTGGACATTTTATACCGAAAAGAAGTATTTTTCTACCATAATTTAACATTCCGGAATATTCCTTTACTATAGCTACTTGTCATTAAAATATGTTTGAAAACACAATACATATTCCTTATTTGCCAAAACATAATTTAGTGACGTTTACCTAGATGCCGTAACGAAAAACCTTGACTCCACTGACTTCTGGCTCCATTAATAGACGAGTTATCATACAATAGGCTGACCTGCATGACCTAACATAATGTGAACTGTGGACATTAATTTTATCTATTTAGGTTCGTTATTGCTAGGGCGTAGGGCCCTGTAACCAGTCAGTCACTTTATTATTTTACCTAACTTAGCCCGTATAGTGTTTGGCAATAGGGGATAATCCAATTTTTTTTTCTTTGTCCGTCGGGTAGTTTATTGAAAAGTATTGGACACGTATTTTTTCTTTTTTCACGTGGTCATAAAATTACGGAGATATAATGAGTTGAAATAGCGCATAACGTCACATGTAGGTAAGTTTTATACCTACTTGTGACTTAGTAAGCCCCCACTCTCCAACTTTAATGAGTTTTAACTAAGTATTTTTTTGATATTTTGATAAAACAAAAAATACATGTCTAATATTTTTGTATTACCTGTCTGACGGACAAAATAGAATGTCGTTTTCTTTACCTAGTCCGATCCCCTATTGTCTAATGGTCTGTCAGATACATTCACAAGTTTTTTTAAAAAAAAACACCCCCCACTCTAAGACTTTCTCCCGTCTCATGGGTGCGTTTACAAAAATTTATACTCACACGAACAGCCAGACCCGGAAGCTATCTTTAGGCCATACAAATATTTGTTCTGTGCGGGGATCGAACCCGCGACACGTACCGCAATAGTCAATCGCTCAACCACTACGCCAACCTTACCGTCGTGCCGTTGAAATAGGTATAGGGCAAGTAGAGATTACCCAATACCCACCGATGTACGTAATGTAATCTTATCTTCAAATTCGGCTTAAAATACCAAATTACAGTGAACTGCTCCATAATTTCCGAGAACTATTGATTAAATGAAACAGAAGTCCAAAGTTGTTTATTTGTTTTGCAATAAACTCGTGTTTCGTCACTCTAAGCAGTAGCAAGACGACCTCATCATAATATGAGACAGATAACTAGTTCCCATGCTCTACTGACAACGTGTGGTGTAAGCCAAAGTTGCTTTCGCCTGTGGAAACTGAAATAATTTCTGAAGAAGAATTTTCTGTCTGAATGTGTTGGCTAAATACCGCAGCATTCATGTGTATGTGTTGTATAGTTAATATTACCATAGTCAAAGTCAAAGTCAAAGTCAAAGCATTTATTTCAATTTAGACCATTACAGGCACTTTTGATAGTCAAAAAAACAAAATAAAACGCGAAGCTACAGTCCCAGTCACAAGGCATAATAACTTAAGTAGTACTGTAGTTGCCCATTCCGTAGCTTAGATCTCTATGGAGAAGAACGGGCAAGAAGCTCCATGGACACTCTTTTAAATCAAAATATGTTACAAAATCTTGGTTACATCGTTCATGTTAAGAATTAAAAATATGTGAGAACAATGTAGAAATCCGGGCAAGTTAAGAGCGTCCAGAGTAAAAGATTAAATCAGTAATTAAAAAAATAAAGTAATTAAAATAAACCGTGGCAGCTAAGAGATGACCAGTCACAACTGACAGCGCCCGTTCACGAACATGACGCATCGTCGTCACATTAGTCCTGAATCAAAATGAATGGAAGCCATGGAGTGAGTTTTTCTTACTTTTAGTCTCTAGACTCAACTCACTCTCAACCACTTTCGCTTTTCACTCCCCGCTTCCGCTCACATCTTGCACCACACAACATACACGTGGAGCGCTCAGCTCGCCATAACAGTGCGCGTGCGCCGAATGTAATTGACGGCTTTATTTGTTTATTATCTTATTGTTATTATTTATATACCTACCAGTCTATTTATAATACTCATTAGGTACTATTCGATGGCTAGTTTGATCGGTATATGAGTAAAGAGTGGTGCAGAGGTAGCTCAGTGGAAACTGCGGCATACACGTTGTTGGTTTGAAACCAGAACAGTGTCCCATGGAGTTACTTGCCCATCCTTCTCCATTTTATCTCTTAGGCTTTGGGATGGGTACAGTACTTTCACAAGTTATGCCATGTGACTGGGACTGTAGCTTCATACTTTTGTTTTTGACCTTCTGAAGTGCCTGAAATAGATCTATGAGGTTTGAGTTTGATACAGGACCGTTATTTTGTGTTAATTATTTCATCAAGACTGCTCTTTTAAACGATGAAGGAAAACATCGTGACATAATTGGCATGTCCTAGAACCTAAGATTCTAAGACATATGACGTGACGTCCATCACATGTGATCACCCGCACTGGTGGACCCCGTGATGTAATATCATCCGCAGCCTCTCGCGGGGAGGAAACCTGTGACCCCAGGACTCCCAGCAGTGTAAACATTAAGTTTAAGCTGATTATACATATGTTGTGTTGGTATGACTAAACCGGTAGAATTACTCGTAACGAATATTTTAGCTCAGTAAATATTTTAAATTAATTTCAACCTCAATCAAACAGGTTGAGTTTGGTCGTTATTTACATATAAATTATTACCTAGTTTTAGCTAGGTAACTTCACGGTGTTTTCAACAAATTTTTCATTTAAATACTATTAAATCCATAGTTTCAGAACAAAAACCCATACGTGTGATCGAACCGAGAACCTTAAATTGAGATTGAAACCTAAAACATATGAAATAAAGAACATAAACTTATCCGTATTAAAGTTTACATGATTATAAAAAAAAACCGGCCAAGTGCGAGTCGGACTCGCGCACGAAGGGTTTCGTACCATTATTAAAAAAGGGCAAAAAATTGCTTTTTTGTATGGGAGCCCCCTTAAATATTTTTATTCTGTTTTTAGTATGTGTTGTTGTAGCATCAACATAAATACATAATCTGTAGAAATTTCAACTGGCTACCTATCACGGTTCATGAGATACAGTCCTGATGACAGACGGACGGACGGACGGAGAGCCGGACGGACGGACGGAGAGCCGGACGGACGGACAGCGAAGTCTCAGTAATAGGTTCCCGTTTGACCCTTTGGGTATAGAAAAGTAATTAAAACTGACTAACTAAATTGGAACAGCTGTTTATCAGACCACACTTACTCAGAAACAGACACCAAATGCCACTCCTGCACATAACATGGCCAATAGTAGCCATTACATTGGCCACATTACCCAAAAAAAAAAAAAAAGTGTTACAATGGGGTTATTTTTGCTGTCAATGGTAAAATAATCGTAAAAAGGTTTTTGTTTTTGTTCATTCGACCGTCAATTTGGTCGAATGCGAACAAAACAGAAAACTTTTT
This sequence comes from Cerastis leucographa, assembly GCA_963082945.1. Classification (NCBI taxonomy): domain Eukaryota; kingdom Metazoa; phylum Arthropoda; class Insecta; order Lepidoptera; family Noctuidae; genus Cerastis; species Cerastis leucographa. The sequence continues at coordinate 17,705,876 of OY720361.1, read as the reverse complement.
ACAATTATTTTATCATTGACAGCAAAAATAACCCCATTGTATGACGATAAAGTTCACTCTAGCAAGAAAGGAAGTGTCTGATGAGATGACCAGTAATAGAGAGGTATGGAAGAAGAAGACATGCTGCGCCGACCCCGAATGAATTGGGGCGAGGGCTGCAATAAGAGCAAGAGAATGATGGTATAAAGTTCACTGTGGATTTGACAGTGATGCAAATTCAGAACTGCGCAGAACAAATCTCATGCGCCAAAATATCCTTGTAGCAATAGTACAGACTAAGCAATGGATACCACAGTATAGAGAAAATAATAATCTTTGTGAAAAACATATCTGTATTGTATTTCAACCTTGTGCAAGCAGGCACGTGTAAGCTGAGATCCAGTGCATCTATTTAAGTACCTAGTCGTGCATTGCTTATTTATTAGCATAAATGTTTTCTTGATAATTTTATGGCCAATTAGTTTTGCATTCAAATTAGAATGTGGCTTGATGAATCAGAATAAATCTGGGTCTTTCCGTGAATATCAAAAGTGTAAATAGATGGCCCTGGTGCGTGTCCCGGCTAGGACGTGAGGCTCTCTCTCTTTCACGTTCCGCCACCTCCTTCGCTAGGATGACTGCTTTGCAGAAGGAAGCGTAGGCTTCCTATTTACTCTACCTCCGGACCAAGGATTAAACCAGGGCTGGACGCGAGAGGTTGCCGCCGCCAATCTTCGACGGTGGCGCATTCCGAGGCCCATGAAAGCACATGGCCTCGGACTTGTGCAATACCATCTCGAGACCCAATTGCCGGATCCTTTCCACGACTATCGCAACCCCAAGGCGTGCACCCTAAGAAGTCATTCCTGTTTCCACCCTTTCATCACTTCAACCCGAAATCCCCCACTGCTTGGTGTAGCCGAATAGCCCTTTCTTCTGCCACACTTTCCGGTTTCGAGCATCCCTCGTCCAGGTCATTCCACCCTGTAATTACTGACTGAACACAACTTTCTGATATCGAATAAGTTGTGCCAATATGAGATAGGAAAGAATTGCTGATTCAATTTAGAACGCATACCATGACCACGGTGGAAAACGGTTTTGTTGACGGAAGAATAGACAATATTGTAAAATTATTTCTATTGGCATAAGCATGGCGATGTTAAAAAATTTAGAAAAGAAAATGCTTCTACTCTTCAGCCGACAAAAGTCGTAAACGTCTGGAAAGATTTTCGAACTGTACAGTAACTGAGTAGGTACTACATATTCTTGCTCATCTAAGTAAATATATTACTTTACTATAAGTGTGGACCGGGTGTGAATCTCAATATCTACAAAACAGCCGGTATCATCAAGTTTTGTTTACATTCAACATACCACAGTTATTTTGGCGTCAATTTTGTTGATATAAATTCAAACAAAAAGTATGTCTATCACGGTCATACTATTTGTTTGATCAACAGTTAACTATCGTTTTTTTTTTGTTTATGGACAATTCTAACAAAATCAATGATATCAAATCATTCTAATAATAAAGCTGAAGAGTTTGTTTTTTTGTTTGTTTGCTTGAACGCGCCAATCTCAGGAACTACTGATCCGATTTGAAAAACCTTTCAGGGTTAGATAGCCCGTTTATCGAGGAAGGCTAATAGGCTACTAAGAGCGAAGCAGCAATGAAAAATGTTGTAAAAACGGGGAAAATGTGACGCAGACGAAGTTGCGCGGGACAGTTAGTTTAAAATAAAGTAAGTAGGTTGCTAATGTGATGTCAGACGTAAAAAGAATGAGTGTAATCTCTATTCCCTCCGAGATTTCAATATTCTAGTGCAAAATTGATACAAGCGCCATATTATTTCATATCATTTTTAGAGATGGCATGCTTTAAGTATCGAACCTCCTACAGTTTCAAAGATAGACCAAGTCGAAATAGAATATTTTTTATTTAGTTTCTGATACAGCATCGTGCTGGCTGATTCCTGTTCACGTAACCGCTCGTTAAAGCCGACACGAGCAACGTCCTGCCGTCAACTAGTTGTCACACCATGACCCTGACATACCGGTCGCCACGTGGGAAATCATATCTATAAGAATAGCTACAGTTGCACGCGTAGCATGACCACTGTAGAAACGAGTTTTGTCTACAAAAGAATCAACATAATGACAGATAAACAAAGACAATGTGTCAGTTTGTCGATTCTTCCGTCAACATAGCCCGTTTGTACGGTGGTCATGCTACACGTGCTGGTGGGCGTTTTGTATGAAACTGTATCAAACGTTGGAAACTTAATATATATTGTAATTTGTGGGCATATGTTCACTTTGCGTCTAATTCTATCATCGAATTTTGATGGCAAACTTAGACTGCGTTTTTTTACTGAAAATTTTACTTTTTAGGGTTCCGTACCTCGAAAGGAAAATACGGAACCCTTATAGGATCACTTTGTTGTCCGTCCGTCTGTCTGTTTGTCAAGACCCTTTTTCTCAGGAATGCGTGGAGGTATTAAAGTGGAATTTATATTAAACTAGCTGTACCCAGCATGCGTTGCAATGCACTTTTTACTACCCACCTACCCTATCCGACCTACCTACCCTACCCTACGCTACCTACCTACCTACTCTACCCTACCCTACCTACCTACTCTACCCTACCCTACCCTACCCTTACTACCTACCCTACCCTACCTACCTACCCTACCCTACCTACCTACCCTACCCTACCCTACCTACCTACCCTACCCTACCTACCTACCCTACCCTACCTACCTACCCTACCCTACCCTACCTACCTACCTACCTTACCCTACCTACCTACCCTACCCTACCTACCTACCCTACCTACCTACCCTACCCTACCTACCTACCCTACCCTACCTACCTACCCTACCCTACCTACCTACCCTACCCTACCTACCTACCCTACCCTACCCTACCTACCTACCCTACCCTACCTACCTACCCTACCCTACCGTATCCTATGTCCGTCTCCTGGTTCTAAGCTACCTCCCTGCCAATTTTCAGCTAAATCGGTTCAGCCGTTCTTGAGTTATAAGTGAAGTAACTAACACGACTTTCTTTTATATATATAGATACTCAGATCTACTGTCCCTTGAAGCTGTGAAAAAATCAAACTTCTAAGCCAACGCGATCAAAAGAGAGAATGAGACAGATACTTTATCATTATCATATTTCTATCCTTGTCTATGTTACTTGTGGTTGGGACAACACCCGTTCTTCTTCCTTTGTCCTAATCAAGAACAATTGTTGAAGATCCACGAAAAGTCCTTGGTGGTGAAAATGGAAAGTAGACTCATTTCGACGATACATCATCTGCCTAACCTTTTCCCAAACTATCTTGGGGTCGGCTTCCAGTCTTACCGGATGCAGCTGAGTATCAGTATTTCACATGAAGCGACTGCCTATCTGACCTCCACAACCCAGTACCTGGGTAATACGATACCCCTTGGTAGACTGGATCTCAGATTTTTGGCTTCTGACTACTCGTAACGACTGTCAAAGATCTACAAATGACAGCCGGGACCAACGGCTTAACGTGCTTTCCGAGAAACGGAGGAAACTCGGTATATGTACTTATGGTCACCCATCCGCGGATTGACATCCGCAAGCACGGCTTAACCTTAAAGATCGACCCATGCGGCTGTTTTTATTTATTCACGAGCTCCTGATTTTGACGATTGATAGAAAAACGGGGACCAAGAGACACAATAAGAATTTAACAAGGAAAAATATATCTCTTAGGAATTAAATCACAGAAACCTCCAGAACAACTTAATAACTGTTACCAAAAGCACTTAACAAAGTTAAAAACTCGACGGAGCTAGTTAAAAAGTTACTATCTCAACATAACGGAGTTAAAACTTTGTAATTCCTACCAGAGAAGGGTATAACTTTAAGGAAATTGGGATTCGTAAAGACGACTGACATTCAGAAAGCAGTAAGGCTGAATTACCTGTCCGACCGGTTATATTGTAAACAGGGAATCGAAGAGCTTTCTTCCTTAGCGGCACCAAATCAGACAAGGTATAACTTACGTCCGTGTGATGGCGAGAAGCGGGGTTGATTCTGCCGTAGTTTGGATGACAGAAAGAGCTAAATGCAGAGCTCAGTGTATTTTTTTTACGGAGTCCGGGATAAGTAGGTAGTAAGATAAGTGGAGCTAGGCAGGACATCTTGATAGACGCGAAGATGGCTTGGAGCAAGCCTTTGACTTAAAGTGGTCGGCGATATCGTCAAAGTCGCGGGAAACACGTGGATAAGGGGCGCACAGAACCGGGAAGTGTGGCAGAAAAAAGGGGAGGGCTGTACATAGCAGTGGATGATTCCAGATTGAAATGATGACGATGATTATAAGAAAGAAGTGTATAATGAGATAGTGAAAGACTCATTCATTTTGACGAGTGATTTCAAACCATGGTTAGGTACTATCATGAGCATTTACGCCTTACGGCATTACCATACAGACATTCAAGTCCTAATTTTCCGAAATTATTGAACTGATTTTAATAAAACTGAATACGCATATTACGCATAAGCAGGATACATCGGTTTAAAAAATAATAAAGCCCATTTTCGTAATGTCTTTGAATTAAAAAGAAAAAAAAAGAATAAATAACCTAACCTTTCTGGCATATCTAGCCGCCTAAGTCCTGAACTCATATGGCGATCTTTACTTCCAAATATCTCGGAAACGTGACACTTTAGGATACCATGTTATCTAACATTTTTTGTTTGTATAAGTGTCCTGTATCCAAATATACCACTTTTATTGTGCTCGGAAATTTTGAAAAAAAAAATCAAGATGGCGGCGGCTAGATATGCCAGGCTCCATACAAAAATGTTCGAACCCCTTTCTGTTTCTATAGATAATTTATAATCGGTCTAATGTAGCTGTAACACTATTTCTCCAAAATGTTTTTGTAGTAACTTTTTAGACCTATGTATCCTGCTTATGCGTATAAAGTTTCATTAAAATCGGTTCAGTCATTTCGGAAAATAAGGACTTGTAAGTTTGTATGACATGTCGCCCATTAAATCCAATTCTTGCAATATAGAGGAGTGTGAACGACTGATCATTGGTTTTGTCCAGCACTTCCCACCATCTCATTCAATTTACATCGTTCTAAATACGTGCCTGAAATACACAAAGCTGCCAGAAAACCCCGGGTGTTGTCGCGTAGCTTGTGCGACGTCTATCATATAATATACGGCAGTAGACTGTAATGATGACTGATTTCAATTGTATAATTGGATTCCAATAAGCATTCAAAATAATAGTGTTAATGAACCAAGGCTGCAATGCTATGGAACCATGGATCCTTGGTCCATTAACACATTTATTGAAATATAAAAACTTGTTTAAGTAAGCAAATACTTTTTTTACAGCAAAATCACTGTTCGTTAATAATATTAAATAAAATATTCCCTGCTATTAACACTACCGGTGCCTCGTGAACACGTTTTCCATAAAATTGCCAATAACAAAATATAAAAGACACGTGTGCGTTTACACATAGTTTTTCGACACGTGTCAAAATACACTGGACTACGATTAAAAAACGAATGACTCACACATCTGTTTTTGTAAGGCATTTTGTTTACATACCTATTCGTATTGTTATTTTATTGTTACTTAAGAATTTTAGTGTTAGTTTTTGTGCCTTGTTTTATAGTCAGAAATTATTTTGACGTTTTATTCTGACATTTTCTAAATAATGCTATGTTAAGTTAGCTAATATTACTATGATATTATCCAGGTAATACCTATTTAATACTTTCTTAGCAAAAAAATATATTTTATATTAACTAAAATGAGGGCTGGATTCAATCAATCAATATCTTTATTGTGGATCACAAGTAGGTACATTCTCTTTGCATCAAAATTTTTTTTCTCTGAATTATCACGATTCCTTTGGTAACTATGTACGGTAATCATGAAGTTTCTTGCCGGTTCTTCTCCATACGAAACGAACAACCCAAACCGTGCACCTAGACATGCCCATGTAGGCCTATGTGAAATAAAATATTTGTTTTTCTTAGTATTTATTTTTTTTAATATTTTTTTTCTAAGATTCGTTTCTTTTCTCATAGAACAAGTTCAAGCCCTACAAGTCCACTCGTATTTTAGACTGTATTGAATTCATACAGGATGAATTAACTATACGACAGCAAAAGTCTCTTGGATCCCATAATGATCCCCTGATACATTTCGCATAAATTAACTTACAGCAAGGAAGTCAGGACGCCATGCCCCTGATGTGTCACTAATGGTGTTTTCGTGTTATTTGTTTAAATACTGTCCAATTATCACTACCTTTTGACGAAAACACGACGTCAAATTGTTTATGAAAATGGTGGAACCGTAATTCTATTATGAATTCTTGGGATAATATTGTCATTTTTTAAAACTAAGTTTCTCTACTATAAATTAAAACATGCGTGTAAAGTCTCGCGCATATTTACCGTCCTTGAAAACACATTTTATTTTCAACCACGATGTATCTTCGTTTTATTTAAAAATCAGTTTATGGTGAAGCCCTATTTATCACTTTCCAGTCTTCCCACTCGTGTGACGTTTGTACGCATTCTACCGGCAAAGGGCGATTATAAAAAGGTTGACAATCTGTTAAAAATAAATCGCATGCTATCCAAAGTTGCTATGCACTTTTCTATACTTACACACACATATTGATGACTTTGCGCTTCCGGGAGATCGGAAGATCACCCTTCAAAGTGTCTTTATGGGCCAGTAGCTTTTCCAAGCATTTTCAACTCGGCGATCGATTTCTCTTTCTTGCCTGTTTTCGAATTATGATATACAGGGTGTTTGGTGCATCGTTTGCCAAATCGAATAGGCCGAAAGGAGAGGTCATTTGCTATCTCTTCACGCCCTATAACTCATTCCTTGCCTCACCAGTTTTTAATACCAACTTTTTTATTTAAATTTTGAAAAATTCCAAAATTCTACATTTTAGGTCAAATAGAAAAATTCAAAAATTGTTTAGAGTTAAAATTTCGATTTAATTTTGATGTGTCCTGTTGTATGATGCTATCAAATTCAAAATTACTTGCTAGTAACAATTACTTTCTTTTTTAATAGCTCGTAAAGTTTTTGTAAAAGAAAAATAAACTTAAAACTCAACTTTAAATGGCTATAAAAAAAAAAAACTAAAAACGATCGGGATCTTCGAATACCTTTAAAAAGTTCTCTAGTCTGTCCCCTTTCCAACGGTATGCAATATGCCCAAAAATACGTTTAATACCTTTTAATTTTTTTAACTAAATGTGTAATCGAGACACTAGGCTGATATTCGACATTACAGTGAGAACAGAAGTTTTAGCATAAATAACATGCCTCAAGTAAGTAGACAGATACTGTTATGTCACTAGTGCGTAGTGTCCTATCTCTTTCTTAAACAGAAAGCAACGTTTTCAGAATTTAAATAAAAAAAAAAAAACAGCAATCACAAATCTTGTTCGAGTTGTCCACCACTGTTGCGAATGCACGCGCGGCATCTTCGTCTTATCTCGACTGTAGTTGTGTGCGTAAACGTATTTCTGCTTTGATAGTCACGAAACCCGCATCAATGCGTTGGACTAAATCATCCCTAGTCTCAACTTCCGTGGCGTTATTTCTTTGGCTCGTTCTTAGACGTACAGATCTAACAGAGTTAAGTCTGGGGAACGTGGAGGTCATGAAATAGCCATCCCAAAACACCGAAACAGACTTCCCCTTATTGTTAGCTGAGCTGCTAATTTTCCGTGAAGACATGTTTTTTGTATTCCAACAAGACGGTTGTCCCGCTCACTGGAGTTTAACAGTCAGGGAGTACCTAATGATACGTCAGTTTCCAGAATCATAGATTGGGAGGGATGGCCATAGGGCCATTAACGTGGAGGCCATAGAATAGTCTATGGCCTCCACGTTCCCCAGACTAAATTCCGTTAGATTTTTACTTCTAGGGACGAGCCAAATAAATTGTCTACGCCTCGGAAATCGAGACAAGGGAGGATTTAGTCCAACACATTGATGTGGCTTTCAAGACTATCGAAGCAAAAATACGTTTACGCACAACTACAGTCGAGATAAGACGAAGATGTCGCGCGTGCATTCGCACCAGTGGCGGACAACTCGAACAAGATTTGTGATAACTGTTTTTTTTTTTAATTTCAAATTTAAAACGTTGGTTCCTGGTTAAGAAAGAGATAGGACACTACGCACTAGTGACATAACAGTATCTGTCCACTTACTTGAGGCATGTTATTTATGCTAAAACTACTGTTCTTACTGTAATGTCGAATATCAGCCTAGTGTCTCGATTACATATTTAGTTAAAAATGAAAAGGTATTAAACGTTTTTTTGGGCATATTGCATACCGTTGGAAAGGGGACAGACTAGAGAACTTTTTAAAGGTATTCGAAGATCCCGATCGCTGTTAGTTTTTTTTTATAGCCATTTAAAGTTGAGTTTTAAGATTATTTTTCATTTACAAAAACTTTACGAGCTATTTAAAAAAGAAAGTAATTGTTACTAGCAAGTAATTTTGAATTTGGTAAAATCACACAAGAGTACACATCAAAATTAAATCGAAATTTTAAGTCTAAACAATTTTTTGATTTTTTTATTTGACCTAAAATGTCGAATTTTGGAATTTTTCAAAATTTTAATTAATAAGTTGGTATAAAAACACCGGTGAGGCAAGGAATGAGTTATAGGGCGTGAAGAGATAGCAAATGACCTCTCCTTTCGGCCTATTCGATTTGGCAAACTATGCACCAAACACCCTGTATATATATTGTTTTTAATTTTTGATCTCTGTCTGTTTGTTCTGACTAATGTCCGAAAAGCCTGGACCGATTTTTACGGGAGTTTTACTCGCAGGTAGCTGATATTATAAGATTAAGGAGTAACTAAGGTTACTTTTATTTTCGAAACAGAATTTGCGTTTAGTGCAAAAAAATTAAAAGCCCATGAAATTGTTAACAAAATCAAAAAGGGAAGTAACACTTTCAAAATAATTTCACGAGAACGGTAATTGCGGGCAAGAGCTAGATTGGTAATAAAACTGCATAAACGTTTGCCCAACACCACGCCTCTTTATCAATGTTATTCAAGCACAAAAAGGTCCATGTAGGTTCCGAGGCTCTATTGAACTCAAAAACCCTTTTTTAAGGCCTTAAAAAAGATCCAATCAGTTGCAAACAGGTCTTTTGGCGCGAACAAAGCATTTTTCCCTCTTAAAAAACTTTATAGAGTTTGACAGAACTAAACTACTACTAACTACAATCGTAGTGAAGGTCAGTTGTGTGTATAATTGACCTTGTGAGGTTGTGGCACACCCGGCAGTAGTGCCCACTGGTAGTACCTCGTGCGTGACCTCAACTTCCTATGTTGGGCAATGTTAGCGCTTTGGAGGGAGCTTTGGGTATGAACTTATTTCGTTTAAAATCATTATCTGCTTAGCCCTTTCCCAACTATATTGTGGTCGGCTTCCAGTCTAACCGAATACCAGTATTTTACATGGAGCGACTGCCTATCTGACCTCCGCATCCCAGTTAATACTGGGTAATACGATACCCCTTGGTAAGACTACTTGTACAATACTCAGAGAGTCGCAGCAAAAACAAAAACAAATCGTGTGAGCTCCTGTAGGACCTTCCCCTTTGACACCTTGGCGTACTTAAATTGTTTGAAATGATGCTAAAACTGCTCTACCTGCCTATTAACCGACTTATATTTATTCTTATTTCCAGGTTCGGTCAGCAACGAAAGTCGCTATAAATATTCAAAATTATAAAACGTCTTAGTTTTAGAACGATCCATATTAACAGACTGGAGTGAAAGACAACAATATTTTCATCAATGGTTACAAAAATTCGCAAAACAATATTACATCAGGTCACACTTTTCAGCACAAAACTTGGTGTAATATTGATAAGTGTTAACCGACTTCTGATGCCGACTGTGTCACCAAATAATGACGTAATTAAAAATCTTTTTGAACAGGTGTTTTGAATTCCATGATCACTTGTTTTCGAACATTTTGTTTGGCTTCCGCACAATGGAACTTGTCGCCTTGCCACTGCAAAATTTTTACAATACTAATAAGGACGTTATTTTTTTTTAAGTTCTAGGAAAATGCCCGAATGAAAATCCGAGATGGTTCAAACGAAAATGTTGTTTTTCCTTCATGGACTCCCACGAAGGAAAAACAAAATTTTCGTTTTTCATAGCTTTCGGGGTCGCTGATAACGAACATATTTAATAAGGTCAACATAAAAATCCATGGTGGCCCATAAAAATTTCTGAATTTTTCTTCGTGGGTGTCATTTTAGTGATTTTTAGGGTCGATGATAACGGAAATGATGGAAACTTGGAAATGATTATCGTTTCCGCGAACTTTGATTTTGTTTTTGACCCCATATTCGTTTAGAGGGCCTCGATTACCATACTCGTGACGCCCATAACGAAAAATTCACCACTTGTCGTTTCCGCTATCTTTGATTTTGAATTTGCCTCTATTGCCTAGGAAGGAGTGCTGAAACTGAACTAGGATTCACGAGAGACCTCTTTTCAACGCCTGATTTACCTAAAAAGAGCGAGCTTTATAAACTTCGAAAAAATACGAATTTATGAGGCACATCACCAATATTATGTCGATAAAACCATTATTATATTATTTTGAAAAGATTCTCATTTCAGTAAATTGTAATTCAAATAACCGAATCTATTTATTTATCGGAAGCGAACATAGATCAATAAGCGAAAGATATTAGATTGAAACAAATTCTCCAAAGATATCGTTAAAATAGTGAGACGCGGTGGCCTTCACACTGCATGAGCTAATATAAAGGCGGAAATACACTTACGTGTCGTGGCGTGTCGTGACGCGCCAGAAGCATACGGTTTCATACATCGTTGCGACACGACACGCTATGCAAATATGTCCCTAACCATATTAAATGTATGAAAACGATTTGCTTCTGGCGCGTCACAACACGCCACGACACGTAAGTATGTTTCCGCCTTAATTATAAGCATAATTCATTGTTTATTTGTTCCATGGCTGCATAATGCAGCGCAGGGGCGCTAAACATTTTTGACAAAAATGCAATGAAATTCCGCATTATAATTTTTTCGTCTCAATTCTCAGAGGTAAAGAGAACTTCTATACTTATTTTGATAACGAATTCGACTGTTATGAGAAACTTATTTATAATAATTGAATCTATCTTAAAAGGAGTTCAGGGTCCTAAGGAAAGCAAAATAATACTGTCTCGGATAAATAAGTAGGTAAGGTACTTAGCTACATAAATGGAAAAATATTTTCCTATTTAATATCTAACGTAACGATTAGGTTCGTTAAATATTGCTAATGAAAGTTTTAATGTATGAATTTACCTACTGGTTACTCAGTAACCAGTAGGTAAATTCGGTATTAAAGCGGGTGGTTTTAACTTTGACGATAAATCCCTATTTGTAATCTTTTTTTCTGCAAAATAGTTTTTTTAGCCTATTTAGTTGTGATATGGTGGTATCTCACACAAATTCTTGACGAGTATTCATTTTCCAATGTTACCTGTTGAAGTCCGAAGTTTTTAAGTTAAACGTTCTAGACAAGGCTTGTTAAATATTTATGTCCTGGTATTCAGCTGCGACGGTTTGAGTGGAAGCCGACATACCGGCGGACAAAAATTGTTGCGAAAAGGCTAGGCAGATGATGATGATGATCCAGACAAGACTAGAATTTCTAAATCACGTGAAAATACTTTTCACTAAAAGCTTTCAATATTTTGATTTGTTTAATTATATTCGCCACACAAAAAAAAATACTTACTTATAAAAAGGACATTTCATAAAAACCTATTTATACAAATAAATTATGTTCTGATAAATTACATGAAACAAATGCAAGACCTAACAAATACCAGACACTATTGTTATTGTTCTTCCAAAAATAACGTAAAGAAAAACAAATCGTAAACAAAGAGCTCTTCAGACCGCTTCAAAAGAGTTTGAACAACACCATTCCACTTGGTAACAGCAAAATAAGTAACAGTAAATCAGTGGCGTCCATCAGTTCCTGTGATGTGCAAGCGACAGGGCAGGTAGGACATGGAGGCTCCAATATTGTGTACATACTTTCATGACAATCCAAAGAAGTCACTAATTCATTGCTTAGTGTGTTCGAAAACTTAGTCCGCTCAACAATGCAAATAACGCAGTGTATGTTGTCGAACTGTCAAAAAAAATGCCTAGTAAAATCTAGTGACTTGTAAATAAAGCTGTAAAAGCTGGCAAAAAACAATAAGTAATACAAGCTAACCTATGTATTTAAGACTAGCTGATGCTCGCCTCGCGGCTTCGCCTGCAATTAGTTCAGTAATTCTCGCACGGGATCACACTACCGGGATAAAAAAGTATCTCATGTGTTAATCCTGGTTATAAACTACCCGTGTGCCAAATTTCATCCAAATCCGTTAAGTAGTTTTTGCGTGAAAGAGTAACAAACATCCATACATCCATCCATCCATCCATACTCACAAACTTTCGCATTTATAATATTAGTAGGATCTGATGAATATTTCATTTTTCCATTGATACTAGCAAAGACATGCGCCTTTTACTTTATTGATTCTCTTCGTCAGACTTCGTTACGAAATATTTTATGTAGATTTATGGTAGTAATTATAAAATTAAAAATAAAGTGAATGAAAAAGGCGTTGTTTAACACAACGACATTATCAATGTGAAAATTTTATGGATGACGAATGAATTTATTTTTCTAGATTTTTATCAGATTAAACATTGTAATCTAATGAAATTAGATAATTTAACGCTTCCGCACAGATATAACATACAATAATATCTGAATTCGCACATTCATATCACACGTTACACGCATATTATGTTGTTTTGAACCTACTCAATGTAGGTAAATAATTGTCTAGGTCAGTATCTACAAATTCGTTTTTTTCAGTGCTCGCAAAAAAACATTGCTACAAATACATGACTTGCTATAAAACTGTTAATGTAACAGGAAGTATAAAATTAAATAGCCTACGGAATAAAACTGTGGAAACACGTGTTTTTATTTGATATTTCACAATATTTATTAATAATATATTGGTATTCGATCATTGATTAGGTATCTAGCTACCTAATTAATGGAAACTTTTGTATTTATTTTAAAACTATTATTAACCTTTCGTAGTATATTAGGTTAGTACTTCAGGAAAATCGTAACGTATTAAACGCAAGACCTCTCGCTGAACAACGTTTTTTACCTAAAGTCAGACTTCTTTACCTATAAGCTGAAGTAAAAGAAACTTTCCTTTGCAATTATTTATAACGGAATCTCTAGTGACAAACATTGTGTATGTACCCATTTCCATACCACGGAATTTGCCGTAACCTTGTATTTGTGCGCACGAGTAGACAAAACAATAGAACACCTACGAAAATATTTACGACAGGAAGATCTCGATAAAACAGGTGACTGGCGCGAAACAAATGACAATGATTTTATCACCTACTAACTTTTGCCTGCGGCTTCCATCTTGTAGATGTCGGAAACATACTTACTGGTATAGAAAGTCTACCGTGCCCATTAACTCATGCGTACCTATATCTTGCCAGGATAGAAGAAAAATATCTTATTTTCTGAACCCAATACTAAAATCAATACACATCTAAAAAAAAACAATATACATTTTTTTGTTTTTGCATTCGGTTTGCTCTTGACTCAGAGATGAGTGATGACAGAGACAAAGTCGACGATGGTACGAGCTTACTTAGAAGAAGCCTGTTCACTCCAACTTTGAAAAGATTAGGGTTGTAAGCATTCGGAAACACATACCCAGGCAGATAGTTCCACTCCTTTGCTGTACGCACAAATAAAATAAAAAATCAGTGTCTGTACGCCTTCTAAATTTGTATTTGAATGTAAAATTTGGGCCTTTTTTTAATAAATCAATAAAAATCGAGGTACTACGAGGTAATCAAATTTTGAGATATTAAAATGGTAGTAAATATTTACAACGAGATAGTGTCCGACCGAAAATGGTTTTTACGACCGAAACCGAAACCGAAACTTACCTACAAGGATCTGTTTTGAGGGAAAAATGAAGAAAACTTTATTATAATCAGTCAGTCGTTTTTTTTTATCTCACACACATATTTTTTATCTCATGGCTATGCAGTCTTCGGTATAGGTACTTAATATAATTTAAGTAATAAACAAAAAACAAAACAAAATAAATCTCTTTTATCTTGACTCAACGCACTGAACATGACCGCTCGCAGCGCGAGAACTCCCGAATGCAGTTTCGGTTTCGGTCGTAGTTTCGGCAGGTTTGCCGCCGAAACCGAAACTTAACCGAAACTCGTTTTTTTTGCCGAAACTCGACCGAAACCGAAACCGAACATTCGGTCGGACACTACAACGAGATGAATTAGCTGTGTTGTCTCGAACTATGAAAAAAAAATGGTTCAGACAATCCTGAAGTCAGAATGTCTGACCCCTTTCTCACGCGTGTTTTCGCTGTCGATCGAGGTATTAAATATTTGAAGTTAGGTATCAAACGTATTTTCCAAACATCAAATGTCTCTATTAGTACAGGGGTCCTGACGCTTACTTAATATATCTATCCATATGCCTAATTTAATCGAAATCCATTCAGCCCTTAAAGTGTGAAGGCGTGACAAAACTGACAAACAAATAAACTCACTTGCACATTCTTATTAAATATTACTTAGGATATCGGGGTTCAGGTTGAGCGCCCCTGCTACGGCCCGCGGCTAGACTGTTGTCAAGCAAAGTTTATACGATTCTATTAATACAAGGGGCGATCACACCACTGTGTTATATTTAGTGTTACTCTTCTATTTAGCAGGGTTATACGAAGCGGTTGGTAACCTGTATGTTTTGATAGACTATCGTAGACTTTGGTCCGATATATTTCAAGTAGGCGTGTTTGTAAATGTATTACAAATGTGACCCAAATAGTCTAAGTAAAAACACAAAAAGTTTTTAAATTAATTACTGTTTATAGTTGAAGTGATTGTATTGTTTTTGTTAGTCATTATTAGCCCAGTACTTAGTCATATTTTAATGTACTATACTATACAAATTGTGTCTTTTCACGATTGACTATTCGGAACCAAAGAGATTTAAAAGACTTATAGAGCGGACACTGGGACACAATATTTGTATACAAAAATTTTGGTCAAGACCATTTTCGATTTGAACACATAGTAATATTTGAATGTCTTTGCATGAATGCTACCTGACTGACAAGCGGGCGTATGACACTAAAAAGAAATTATTTGTTAGTAACTAGTAACAAGTATTGGATTACGATTTTCTTCATTATGTCCGGTTAATCGCACGTTAATATTTAAATGTCTTTATTTGCACTCTACGTACCCATTAGGGACACGGAAAAACAAGGTGCAAAATGCTCAAAAGCCAGTTTAGTCCAGTGCCCACCTGCCTAGTCACAAAGCTGCAAACAGATGACAATGACAAAACATAGTTTTTTTTATGACAAGACCATTTTTCTTACTAAAGCGTTGTGTGGAGTGTAGGGACACAAATCATTATAGGCGTAAAAGGTTAGTGGAATATACCAGCGACCTCCAACTTTAGGTGTGTAGCGGCCATGCTCATTTATATCATACCAAAATTGCGAAATAGTGGGCGTTTGGTGGACACATTAATTGTCAAATTCAGTTTGTCTATGACACCGATGGTAAGACATCCCTAATGAACAAAGCATGGTAATGGCGTAGTCCCCACTTAAAATCGCCTTCATTTAGACAATTCGACGACATTCATTGCGTTATACAAGTTGTCAAACAGAAGAATTTTCTCAACATATGAAGCAATGGATTAGGGATTTACTTTAAAATTCTTCAGATTGGGATTGAAGGTGTGTTACGCAATTGGGGCGCTGAAATAGTTTAACTGTGTTACAAAAAGCCGGCAGCAACATTCTTCAACAAATATTTCCTAATTTTC
Source organism: Cerastis leucographa (assembly GCA_963082945.1). Lineage (NCBI taxonomy): Eukaryota > Metazoa > Arthropoda > Insecta > Lepidoptera > Noctuidae > Cerastis > Cerastis leucographa. Next base: position 17,689,859 of record OY720361.1, on the reverse strand, counting down.
ATGACAAATACATATATCATGTGGAAAAATCCACCCAGACAGTTTGGCGGTACTACAACCCAACAACAAAGACGATTTGGTCACCGATACGGTTATCAAAATAGTATGCAATTTGGTACATATACTCACCTTGTATCTAATCTACGTAGAAGGCTGACTAAAGATAAAGATTTGGTGCTAAATAAATATACATTATCTGGGTTGATACCGGATTTTTGAGAGGGGTTAGTGAACCTTTGACATGTAACGGCTTTGTGATAGTGGCCGTAAGTAAGTTGCTATGCTGATTTGGGTCGAAATAGTTTCTTTTAGAAGATGTTATTTACATTAGGAGAGAAAAGTTGTATCTGATCGCTCAGTTAGCTTTTGAATCTATACTAATATTATTAAGCTCAAGAGTTTGTTTGTTTGGTTGTACGCGCTAATCTCGGGAACTACTGATTCGAATTGAAAATTCTCTAAGTGTTAGATAGTCCATTTATCGAAGAATGCTATAGGTTATACAGGCTGTTGTTTTGCTTCCTCGTCGAATTCAAGTAGGTAACTATGCTAATGATTCTCGACTCGACCTAAGTAAGTATTTTTTTTCTTCTTTTCGAAAATCGGTAAGTGTAATCGGTGGTTCACCACCAACACCATTTTTACAAGGTGTTGTTTTGCATCCTCGTCAAATTCAAGGAGGTAACTATGCCAATGATTCTCGTCCCGAATCAATAATAAAATGGGTGCCTAGGTATTTTTTTTTTTACTCATTTACGGAAATCGGTAAGAGTGACCCACCCGTGTTTTAAACGCGGGCCGTCTGATTCTCGCCCTATAGCCACGTTTTCACACATACAAACAATTGCAAACGTTTATTCAATAATTTCTTATTCCTTAAACCACTCTAAAAAGGTTATTCTGAAATACTGACAAATTTAAACAACAAAAAGCAGCGTTTATAAGTACCGTAATTTAAATGGATTATTTATGTGTTTTGTGGCATCCTCCTGAATTTTGACGAGGATGTAAAACAACACCTTGTATAACGTCACGGGGGGCATCAATGAAAATGTTGCAAAAAAAACGGGGAAAATGTGACGCAGACGAAGTTGCGCGTGTCAGCTAGTTTTGCATAATGGAGACCCTGTGAGACGAAGAACACGAATATGATGTCTTTACAAAACTCCTGGAGCCTAAGAGCACGATCCAGCACGATCAATGTGGCAAAGAAAATATGCGCATAAAATAGCATAACAGTTAGTATCTAGGTTCTGTAACCTGTGAAGATCTTCCTGTCCTGGGTCCTGCACCTTTGAGAAACCGTGGGACAACGGATATTCGATACGTGTAGTAGAGCAGAGATAATCAAAGAATGGATAATATACGAGTATACCTTTTGTTATCATGATACATAATGTATTAAATTTCACTTATACGAGTTTCTCATATAGGTACCTTTTTCCTATTCTTGAGTGAGTGAGCGTTGAATTGGGGAACAATGTAGATACTTACACGAGCCTGTTCTGTTTCTTGTTGTTTGGATGCATTTGCTACTGGTTTCTGCCATATCTTAATCTTAACATTATATTTTTTTGACATTATATTTTTATCAATACTTGGTGTGTGTATGTATACCTATTGACATGTATTATTATTTTTATTTTGTTAAATCGTTTGACATTATATAATTAGTAAACTTTGACTTTTCACTCTACTTTCCAACTTGACATTGTATTAAAATCATATTATAATTACATTAATTGGGATATTTCTTTATTTAGCTTTTGTGATGAAAAACTATTATAATTAGGTATATTGTTGCGGCCTAGAACTTGGCCACTTTGGCTTTTTATGCTAATTTTAATATTTCTACACCGGCAACGGTAGTGTATGTGAAACTGTTTTAGATTAAGATCATAATGTACCTACCATTCACTCAGAAATAAATATTATTCTATTCTATTCTATTCTATTAAAATTCTACTGTTCCATTCATTTGACCGTGTACGTATCTTGCAATTTTCTAGAGAACAGCAGTTTTTTTTTAAATTATCGATGAAAAATTTCCATGTGAAATGATGTACGCCCCCTTCCCCCTATCAAAATCAGTGGGCATTAAGTTCGTACAGGCTCCAAAACCACCCAACCGATTTCAATATAATAAAATATGCTTGGTTAGTTCTAGCTTGATCCATGTGTGCTATTTTGTACAACACCAATTTGATCAGCATATTTAGTACCGACTTCTATTTGACATCATCAAACGCATGAGAGATCGCAAATAACATCATAACGTTTCCTATCAACCAGCAATAGTGCTCTATTATAGTCTTTCCGAATCACGAACGCGCTTCATGCATCTTTTACGTTACTCTCTGTCAGTAAGTGATACCTATTTCGATAATTCGATATTTCACTTACTGACAGACATTTTGCAGGTACCTATTACAAAGGTGAGCACTACGGTAAGATTTTTGACGGAAGAATTTCAGTCCCCACAGGATACGAGATGAAAGTTGGAATGAATTTTGTCATCACACCAATCTTTATTTATTTATTTATAATAATAAGCACACCAACAGTACAGCCACTTACAACTCAAATATACTTACATATAAAATGGGCATTTTAGTAACCTTGCAAATAACAGGTATGCATGGCATTTACCTAATGAATATTAGAGACAAGAAAAAATAATGAAAAAGTGTGTCCAATAGACCTAAATCCAGAACACTACAAAAACAAAACGAATTAAACAAATTGAGCTATACATAGGTGTACAATGTTCGCACTGTTTATATAGAGAACGTCTGTATGAAGCGAAACTCATAGAGAAAACATCGATGGGGTAATCTGTCAAGTTAGACCTTTCATTATACAGTATGTTAGGTTAAACGAGGGACATATTGAGGGAGGGTATTCAGTATTCGATTCTCGTCCCAAATATGTAAAAAACCTATAACGTATATAGAAGATTTTTTAATGTTTTGTTTAGTGCCTAGATATTTTGGACTGTCCTAAGCCAGGTAAGTTTAAAGTATGAAGGGAAAATGGATTATACCTAAGAGTCATTGACCTGCTCACATGTTCTGCGATAGTATTAAGTCGCTAGCGCAAGTGTGTTACATTTGCGAAAATTTTGGTATGGTTCTGTCTGTTATTTATCAGTGTTTTTTTTTGTTTATATTTTTATTAGTATCATGTTAGCATGTACTATTATGGGTTTGAATATGTCCCTCGTTTAAACTAACATACTGTATATCCTCGCCGTACGTGTCAGGGGGCTATTAAAGGTGGTATTTACAGTGGATGTAGACAATTGGAAAATTCTATGATATCTTTTGCTACGCTGGCAAGTCCTAAAGTTAAAACATTCCACCAATTGCGCATCTATGGAACCATTTATAATTTTGTATAATACCAGTAAGTCAGAATGAACCCGTCTTTCTTCATCTTAAAGTGCTCCAACCTATCATTGTAATCCGGAATAGCTTTTCGGATGCCATTCTTCATACATAGATACCTAACAAAACGGGCCTGAACAGATTCAACATTAATAGAATAACTAGAGTAATAGAGTAATTATTATGTTTTAAATAAAGTAGTTTTTAACAACTACCTATTTATATGAGTATGACATGACTAACTGTTCACGATAAATAAATGAAATTATACTCAGATCACTCACGAGGAGCTCGTGGCTAAATAATAACAGCCGCCCGGGTCGATCTTTAAGGTTAAGCCGTGCTTGCCGAGGTTGGTCCGTGGATGGGTGACCATCATTACATACCGAGTTTCCTCCGTGCCTCGGAAAGCACGTTAAGCCGTTGGTCCCGGCTGTCATTTGTAGATCTTTGACAGTCGTTACGAGTAGTCAGAAGCCAAAAAAAAGTCTGACATCCAGTCTTACCAAGGGGTATCGTATTACCCAGTTACTGGGTTGTGGAGGTCAGATAGGCAGTCGCTTCATGTAAAATACTGGTACTCAGCTGCATCCGGTTAGACTGGAAGCCGACCCCAAGAGAGTTTGGGAAAAGGCTAGGCAGATGATGATACTCAGATCACTCACATGGGTGTATTTTCTGTATATAAAGGGTGTAAAACACCTCTTAATGAAGCCGAAAGGCACTGGTTCTCCCTGTCATTGCGATCATTTTTTTATTCTACACCATACCTGGGAACCTTCTAGTTTCGGAGATATTAGGGGTCAAAGTTTCAACTTTTTGACAAGTATTTTTTTATATACAAGTTTTGAATGTAAGATTTTTACTTTAAACACCTCCACGACCCCCGTACTATTCAATCCGTCCATCAGCACAATGTTTTGAGTGCGTTACATTGAGTTCTACCACAAAACATGATTTTACACCCCACAAAAAAAAGTCGTTTCCCAGCAATAATTTTTGCGTAAAGTTACTTAGTTTCATGTACAGAATGCTTGGTTGACGGCTTCGTGATGAGGTGATTTACACCGTGTATTGTTAAGAACGATAAATCAGATACATATTGAAGTTTTCTATACGATGATAAATCAAATCAAACACAACTAACATTTAAGTACAACAAAATATATCGGTTAGTTGCGTTCCCTTCGAATGGTTCGAGTGTTCGAGTGACAGTCCCTTTTCAAGGTCGGTAGGGCAAGCGAGCCAATGGTGTGTGCGGCCCTACCAGTTAGCTGAAGGTCGGAATTTAAACTGTTTACTAGGAAGCACATATTTGGCTATTGGGACGCATGTAAATTAAATACAATATAGTGAGTACCTACAATTAAACCAAAAAAGTTTGCGCTCCGGTAAACTTCGTGTTTCGAAATTACCACGAACGTCGTGCCACTATTTACTAGACCCAGCGGTTTAGGCTGTGCCTTTGCCATTTCTGTTAGTAAACGATCTTAAGATTTTTATTAAGAACATTCGTCTCTTATAGTGAATTCAATAAGATCCATCTGTGATTCATATCGAAATTTTTACGATTATCAACAAGTTATTTTTTAAAGATTGTATATCTTGGATAGTGTGTCTATCAATAAAATTGTAGCACATAAAGAGCATCCGCCATCTTGGAATTTAACGAGCCTATAAAATTTTCACGCCGCGATTGACCAATGGCCACTGAATGGAGTCATAAAAACATAGTAAAAATTAAAAATCGTGTAAAAATAACGTTGGAAAAATAGTCATGTGTAACTCATATGATTTTTATATTTGGCACGAAAGGCGAGTCTATGTTTTTGTTCTAATAGGTACCTCTACCTACGTATGATTGATAAGAATTATGATTTTCTGGTGTTTCTAAGTTAACCATTCTAATACCTTATCTTTTAAATATTTTACTTAGCTTCACAATATGTCTGCCCTGTTAGAAATACTGCCTAGTAAAAAAGCTATAAAATTCAATTGGGGAAACTAGGTTGTTCTGTAATTGTTATAATTAGCTGCCAACTTTAATATGATTTAACACTTCCTGCTATGGAACAATTCGTTATTCAATTTACATTTTGGCAAACAACTTAATTATTGTCGGAATCATCAAGATACAAGATCTTTAAAATAACAGAATTTGGTTGGTTTGAATAATAAATTATTAAAAGATCTTATAAAAATAGGCGTATAATATTCTACTTTTAATTTTAAGTCAAGCTACCTTGTTCAACAAACCCGTTCAAAATAATCCTGTTATGTTGAATAATGCCAAGACAAGTTAGTAGCGTCCAAACATGGATAGAGTATTCCGCACTACATGCAATCAAACAAAATATTATTCGAAATTTGAATAGCGCCGGCGCTAGTGATGCGACTGCAGTATTAATCATAATCGACAAAATTACTCGCTACCGTTTATTAGGCGATTAATTATCAAGCAATAAATAACAATGAACCTATATTACAGGTTGTATGACGAGTATTTTTAAAGATTTCCTTCTGATTTGAAATACAGACAGGACAAGCTGTTCCGATTTGTTTGCTGTATATATACTTGTAGAATTTGGGATTCCGTCAGGTATTTTGTGAGCCCTAATAGGAACTAACAACCGGCGTCTCCTAAAGACATTAAGGTGATTTGGCCCCGGGCCCGTTTAATAATATCAAAAAGTACAATTTTACATACAGGTTGGGAAGTGTTTTCATTAGTGTAGCTTAATGAAAGCCTCTAGATTTCTAGAATAAATAGAACAGAAGTATTTCGATGACTTTTACGATTAGTGAAGCAAAGTACCAGTACCTGTATTTATTTCACGATCACCAGACAAAACATTATTTTTACAGCACAATTTATTTCGTTTTTAAAACAGTTTCTGCAATTAAAGTACTTCCACGGGCGGTGATCTCATAAACACAATGTTTCGTGAGAAACGTTTATTTACTACGAACGTATTTACTTTTACAAGTGTTATTGTATCAGTATGTAAAATACCTATTTTTAAAGTATGGCAGCCTTGAAATTGTGTAAATAAGTATTATGAAATGAGGAACTGGTGTTTAATTCATAAACACGTTATAAAACGAGTAAATAAGTTTCAATTTGATTGTTATTCTTGTTTTTATCTCCCAAGTTGATCTAAAAGAACGATTAAATCGTGTCTATTAAAAACACAACGCGTGACTGTACATTGAACGCATCTATATATTAATAGAAGAAAAAAAAACATTTAAGATGCTGTTAGATTACCACTCCGAGCGTTTTAACGAAGCTTAGAATTTGTAATTACTTGATATTTATTATTTACTTGTATTACGCAGACTGCGTATATACAAATAGACTCAGCTGAATACTTTGGAAGTTAATTTTGCATTGTTATTTTATTTTGATTCAATAGTTGGTTCTTGTCTAGACGTGTTAGCCAATACTTCAAAATTTTTACGACTAGATTATGTGTAGAATTTTAAAACGATCCTCGATCGTCGCTGATCGACCACCAACCGTAAATTAATTTTATCGATTCTATTGTCTGACTCTCTATTGCTGTTTACTATCGCCTTAAGGGGTTTATAGGGAACAAAGGACTTTTTTCTAGTGTTGTTCCTACCTATATCGATGTCAATAATCTATACGATTATTCAAGTATATCGTAGACATTTTTACTGTTATAAATTTTGAGCAGCCTTCAGCCTTGCATATGCAAACAATAGATAGTCATCTACATAAAACGCTAGACTGCATGCGTAGGTGGCAAATAAAACTACACCAACTTCAGAACGGTCTGGTTTAAGCCATTGCTTTAGATACATATTTAAATTAGACTATCAACGTAAGAAAACTAGCTCCTAATAAACACGTATCATGATGTCATTTGAGACGAGCATATAGCTTCCTAAATGGTTAAATTCAATGTCTACACACGTGCAACTATATGTATAGCAACTGTTGCATATTATCGCAATGAACTGCTACAGCGTCGCTTCAGCATTTACCTCTTGGCCATGATATTCCACGCTCAAGTGGCTAGTGTCTTTCGACAACGGAGGAATAAAATATAACAAGCTATTTAGATTATGCCACGACTCACTGCGACGCAACTTGCAAAGCAACGTTAGTTGGATCACCCGAGGCTGTGAGGCCTTAAGGAAATGCCACGGCTGCGGCTGTGACAAGGTCTGCCTCAGCACAGAACACTGATGGTAGCATGAATCAACATAAGACACAAGAGTACCTTAGAGGCACTTTATCTTAAAAAATGGCCTTGAATAACACAGATTTATGCAAATATTTGTATTATATTCCATATAATTAACATGTTTTTAGATAAAGACATGTAAAATATTGATACAGAGTTCATATTGATAAGATAGCAGATAAGAATATACCTAGTCAGTCTAGACTCTAGACTGCATATTATAGGCATTGTACGAAGGTCGTGCTATTGTTTTTAGCATATATACATGATCATTCAGGAGTTTACTATATAAATGACGTTCGTTTTGCACAAGGCACTTGTTTTATTTATTGTTCTAAGTAAGAACATTATCATATTACTAAAGAGAAAGCCATTCATTCAGACATATTATTTAAATTTGTCAATTTTTAATTCTGAAAACATGGCAACTTTTTTGCTGGCTTAAAGTTGCTCGTCTAAGCTCTAACACTTCCAAATTTAGGTTAAGCTCGAGCAACGGCTCATTACGACACATAGCAACAACCATATTTATCTTTGGACACGCTCGACATACAAATTAACTTTTTATGTCACATTATCAACCGGCTATGTTTGGAACATTTTTTGTAGCATAACAGAGGTTTGTGCACCATGTGTTCATTGTTTTGTAGATTTTGAGATCTAAAAGCTGGATTTTGGGGTTTTACGACACTTTTATGAGAACTTAGTTAGAAACTGTTTTTCCAATTAAATAAAATCATATGCAACAGTGCTATTTTATCAAAAAGTAGAAATGAAACTCGCAGAATCCGCCTAGCGCCTCTAGATTTCACTTATGAAGCTCGAATAATAATTTTGATATAAATTGGCAATCAAATTCAAAACTGGTTGAATAACGGCGCCAAACTATAAAAAAATACAAAAATATTATGTTAAAGAGCAAGTTGTTATGTTTATTTTTCCATATTTATCTCTGCGTGGGTGATAAAAATAAGCTTAACAGTCATCGACAATCTCGTCTCGAATATTGTGATATCACATGACTTAAGTCAGTTCGAGATATTCCGGAAATCGAAAGGCTTAGAAAAGACCAAAAAGAAACTTGAAAGCCCATAGAATACTTCCACCTTAACATACACCAAATCTTCAAAAATGGTGTATTTTGAGAGAACCTGAGTGTTTTGGAGTAAAAAGTAGAGATGTGATCCATTCTTATACCAAAACCTATCCATAGTGATGCCAAACAACCCAGATTTACTCGATTCCTACTTTCAGCAACTAAAAATCGACTATATAAACTAATTTTTTTTCCCTATTAAGAGAAACATCCAAACAGTAAACACGACTAAATAAATTCAGCTGAGTATTATACCGTACCTATGCGCCATGCGCCTAGCGCCTATTGACCTCGATATTGTACAGATGACGAGCTATGGCCCCAGGCACTGGTACGAGTAACAACAGTTTATCGGGTGCCCAGTAGGGCATGCAAAAACCGGGTTGTTTTAAACAACCGGTTTTTTCGGGTTTCTTGTTTACAAAACCGGATGAAACCGGTTAAATCGGTGTTTTTTCAATATTTATTAAAAAATGTGTAGAAAAAATTTAAATGCTAAAGCCTAATCAAAATATTTTTTTTTTACGTTTATCTTACCTATTTTTATAATAATGACAATTTGGACTTCAAAAACTACTAAAAATCAATATAATTTTTTTTTTCTACATGCATAACATTGAATAAAACTTATTATTTAGGTAAACAACATAGTCTAAAAATTTAGGGTATTAAGACTAACATACAAAATTAGGAACATTTGGTAGGTAAACACAAAGGTCTAAAATCTCAGAATATACAGCAAGAATCCAAAGGGGTTTGAGTAAAAGTGGCACGATTTTTCTAAGTCACGGCCACTAATTAAATTTCTTTACCTATTTGTAAGAACACAGTAAGACATTAATTTTCTTCTATGAATAATATTTCCAAAATGCATCGGAGCCGAGATATAAAGGGTGAATTTTTTAACTGGGTGGTAAGCCAAATCCGAAACTATGAGGAATAGTGAAAAACGCTCAAAGGAGCCAGGAGCCCGATTTAAAAAAAAATGCTTCATTGGTTTGGTGAAAAATAAATATTTCTAGCCAGGAATCGAACCCGTTAATTTGAAAAAAAACACAGTAAATATTTCAGCTCCGATATAATTTTCGGCAAAATTATTTTAGGAGTCATTATTATCATATATTCCACTATACGTGAGCAACAATTATCTTTATGGCCGCTGTGAAAAAAAATATGCCACAGGTCCATACAAACTTACCTAATGCCCTTTAAGTACTTGGATCTACACTACTACACTGGGTCAATGAGAAACAAAATGATGATATGGACATGGATAGGGAGCGCAGGGCATTGTCGGTAAGGGGTAATATGCGATGCTCACGTGATATTAAAGTTACACTATTTAAAAGCTATTGCCAAACGTTATGCACGTGCAACCTGTGGAGCAATTACACCTAAAAAAGCCTGCAAGGGTTTGTTGGGACTTCCATGGCGGTGCAGTGCCTTCGGCATGTTCGCCGACCACAGCACGGACGGCTTCCAGGCGGTGCTTCGCAGAAGAACGGCGTCCCTGCGATCTCGGGTAAAAAGTAGCACCGACACACTTCTGAGCGTGGTATCGGACAGAGTGGACAGCCAAATCCTGAGGCATTTTTCGCGCATATCCAAAATAATAATTATTTTAAATTTTACTAACATAGCTGTAAGTATCTGCCTTCTAACATAATATGGACTGACTTTTGACATTTTTTGTTTGGGAAAATTAAAGTTTTATTAAATAATAAAGCTAAAGAAGTATCTCCCGCATTGTCTATTACTAATACTGAAATCCTACTTAGACCAAAGATGCTACCAAGTGAAGTACGGCGTTGATCTCTCGGAAGTACACGAAATAAAATCAGGTGTCCCTCAGGGCAGTATCCTGGGCCCTATACTATACCTTATTTTTACAGCAGATATCCCAACAACTGACTACACCACTACTGCGACATACGCTGATGATACGGCGCTACTGTCGGCTCATAGCAACCCTGAAACAGCATCATCACAGTTGCAAAACCACCTAACAGAAGTTGAGATGTGGCTGAAGCATTGGAGAATAAAAGCCAATGAGAGCAAATCAGTACATGTTATGTTTACACTTAGGAGAGAAACATGTCCACCGGTAATGCTGAACTGCAAAGTTATCCCTCAAGAAAACAGCGCAAAATACTTGGGCATGCACCTAGACAGGAAACTTACATGGCAAAAACATATTTGGACAAAGCGCAAACAACTAGATGGTAAGCTGCGGTCACTGAACTGGCTATTGGGACGCAAATCACAACTAAATCCTAACAGCAAGATGCTAGTATACAAAACTACCATAAAACCAGTCTGGACCTACGGAATACAACTGTGGGGAACGGCCAGCAACAGTAATATAGATATCCTGGAAAGATTCCAGACCAAAGCTCTGAGAACAATGCTTGACATCCCTCATTGTATAAGTAATAGATACATATACCTCGACCTCGGCCTAAAAACAGTTCGACACGAAATAGCTCAAAACAGCCTGAGATACCAGGAGAAACTGACCGTCCATGTAAACAAACTGGCTCACGCTCTGTGCGGAGAAGGTGCTCTTCAGCATAACCGGCTAAAAGGAAGTTACATACTGAGCCTACATAAAAGATTTACCACTTGACATCATGAGAGTCGTGTGAAAAGCTTCATACAAGTATGGCTCTTGAGGAAAACATAAACTGAGAAATCAAACAAAGAAGTGGCTTATTGTTGGAAAACAGATTGCCATAAAGCAGAAACATCAAAAAAAAAAAATCAACAAGATAGATAGATCAATAGGAGAAACATAACTTGTTGTTCAATATTTATAGTGTGTAATTTATTGGTTTCCCTAATATTTATTTATTAAAAAAGATATAACCAAAAACCGAAAAACCCGAAAAAACCGGTTTTACTATCCTTAAAAAAACGGTTTTCAGAACAGTCGGTTAACCGGTTTTTTCGGTTAACCGGGTATCCGGTTTGCATGCCCTAGTGCCCAGTCTATTTATTATTCGAATTATAAAACAATGGGTGACAAGGTAGTGTGCAAATAATAATGGTTTCGTTAACGTAATTTATTGAAGTGTTAAAAATTATTAATGAGGGTGATGACTTTTTGGAATAAATGTGTTAAGAAACGCACAGAAACAAAGTGACAACTGCGGAGTTGCGGCCATTTCTCTTCTCATTTATCGTGTTGATTGATAGTGACATCCTCTGAGATTACGTTTTGCGAACCAAACAGTTAAATAAATTTAATTTATAGCTGGTAATGTAAATCTATTTGCATTTGTATACAAATTAGGTTATCTTAAACCTGTTTGTCTACTTTGCAAGCGAATCATATTTAACAACCTGTTTTCACTCTCTTCTATGTTCGAAACTAAACCTACAAAGCACACCCAAAAATTAATTCAGACAGCAGCCGTAGTCAGTGTTTTGCCGTAGTCAGTGTTTTGTTTTTTTTTACACTTCGTTAGAGTCCCCTCTACGCTCGAGGAATTTGAAGAATAGGTATTTGAAGAAACTATTGCCGTCGCGCTGCGACCGACCAAGACCCCGAAAAGTGCAAAAGGGACAACTGCAACTCACGCTGATTTTACCTACAAAAATCGTGACCAAAAGACGTTTTGTATTCCGCTGTTTTCTTCTTCAAATCTACACCGATCTAAATAATTCTTATATCAAAATTTAGAGGAAAAGTATATCTATGCTTCTATTATTTTCTTTTTTGTTAAAAACTTATCTAATTTGTCTGATAGGCTTCTGAACATGGCGGTAAAAACGGGCTTTTTTTCGGGTTTTTGGATTGTCATAATTATTTTAGTGATTATGGTTTGAAAAAAAGGAAATGATCATGTATTAATAAGACCTAGATTTTTTGGAAAAAAATCATTGCTCTAGACGCATTATCCACGAAGAAAACAGCGGAATACGTTTGTATGGATAAAGGCCCCGTAGAGTCCCCTCTTCATTCATAGATATTTATATCTTCTCTTATCGTAAAAACTAACGAGCAGTTCCGTTGAGGGAATTACAATACATATAATTTGGTCATCCTGCTTGCATTGTTCAGACTTTCACACACCTACCAAATTGAAGTTATGTGAGATTAGGAGCCCTGACACAGACAGAATGCGTCGCGGTAGATTTCGTAGAAGATGACGGGACGTGCGAGGGATGGGGAGAGACCATTTTCAAGCAGAAACGTAGATGGGAGAACGCAGGCTAACTGTAACAGTATCATTGGGTCTTCTAAACAGTATTTCATAACAGAGTAATTAGATGTCCCACTGCTTAACCGATTTGAAAACTAGTCTAGCCAGTTTTACTACCACTGTGCGACATTAAAGTGATGTGTAATGCGGCAGTCTAGCCTGAATACTTCGTTGTTAAGTGAGATCCGTCAATGTAAACATCATTAAAGCTTTCAAAGATACGAGGATATTTACTTTAACTGAGACTATTTCGTGAAAATGTAATGATTTCCAGCTTGTATTTATGATGATGCTGTAAGTAAATGCTTATAGTTTACTAATAATCTATACTAATACGTTTATTATATATATCTACGTTTGTTTGTTTGCTTGAACGCGCTAATCTCAGGAACTACTGGTCCGATTTGAAAAATTCTTTCAGTGTTAGATAGCCCATTTATCGAGGAAGGCTATAGGCTATATATCCTTACGCTGCGACCAATAGGAGCGGAGCAGCAATGAAAAATGTTGAGAAAACGGAGAAAATGTGCCGCAGACGAAGTTGCGCGTGACAGCTAGTTTTGATATAACTACTGCAAATTGGTTTTTATTCAACATAAGATGGGCATCTGGATGAAGCAAAACTACCATTCTTTCTAGCCAATAAAGCAACAAGAAATCTGAGTGAGCGTAATTAACGTGCCACTTTTCCCATTTTATAGGCGCTGGCAACATTCAATAGCCAGAAATATCGATGCAATCACCACCGCAACTAGTGTTGTTTTAACAAATCGTCTATCCATCGACATAGCATTAAACTACCTAATGAATAAACAGCTGTATCGTGGATTCTGTTAAAACTGGTTGGGTTTCGTAACGCACTGAAAATAAAACGCATAGACTGACAACCCGTTAGTTTTGTTTTCTTAACGTGGAATAGGGCTGCCGGTAATACCGATGTTTTATCCTTTTTGTCTATTGCCTGCGTTTTGTGTTTTTTATTTTATTTTGAATCTCTAGCATCGGAATTTGTGATTGAACAAGAGAGTGAAATATTTTGGGAAAAGAACTGCGGTTGCTGGCAGTCTACGTTTTTTATTTATTTAGTTTTTAGAAGGCGAATTGTTCAAATAAAATACTGGACGTCGCGCTACCGAGTCAACCTCCATTGGTTTATAGTAGTGCACCTATAATTGCGTAGCTCCTACTTAGCAGTCTAAATATTGTACGTCATATAGTGCTGACACGTGCTGGATTAATATTTTCATGAACTACGTTTTCCTGTAAACAAGAACTCTGGCATCCCTGGTCGGCACGCTTCCCAAAATATGCTGTATACAATATCAGCGGGTTCGACGCACTCTTTATCTGCATGCTACATTTATAACTACCGCATTTACACCGAGGCCATAATATAGGTATTATTGTAGAATCCTTACTCATATTTTTAGTGAGTAAGTGCGTTTGTGTGTTCGTTTCTCACGCTTTAAGGGCAAATCGAATTTCTGGATCCGAAAGCCATGATAACCTGCTGGGTTAGAATTAGAATACCACTATAGAAACCAGTTTTGTCTACGGAAGAATCGACATAATGACAGATAGACAATGAAAATGCGTCAGTTTGTCTATTCTTCTGTCGACATTACCCGTTGCTACGGTGGTCATGCTACGCGTGCTGTACCTCTTTCATAATCTTCTCTTTCTCGGGTGATAATTTCCGACATCTAGCGAGCTAAGCCGGGGCAAAAGCTGGATCTCATTTTCTATCATACTTTTAATAGCCTATCGCTTCTTCGTAATTGTGGTCTCCAATACCTAACCCAACCCGATACTTACCTAAATATTCACATAGGAAACTTTAACTCTCAGCTCTGAGCCAAGGGTCGAAAATGTATAGTGGGCTTTTATTTCAGCATTAATTAAGATGTCTCCTAGTGTAAGTGAAAACGGGTATTAACCTGTGACTTTATTGCTTCTGTTTATGAGTCAGAAAATGCGTTACCAGCGCCAAGAGTTAGTAAAATACTTACGGCATACGTGCATACAGCACTTTTAATGAAATAGTGGCGACATGAAATAATGGTAGAAATTATTATTCGAGTGTTTATACACGTGCATGAAATTAAGTTTTTTATGGCCCTTGTTTTAGAATGTAGAGAAAATAGAAACGCGTGTAAATTACAAAATGTAAAGCACAGGCTTAAGTTTTGGCCCAGCACAACAATACCTTCTCAGCCGATTGCCTGCTGATATAAGAAGTCAGAAAATTAAAAGTAAGTTTGCCAAATCGCTTAAAATATTATTTCTCAGGAGTCTATAAACCATATTTTTTAGGAAGGTGGTTTGCAGATTGTTGGGGGAGGGTAAATAAGTAGTTTCTAAGATTTATTGATTGTTAGCTTCAACTTCAAGTAATATTAGTATATTAACATTATCTTTAAAAATATTGTTCCGTTCTCACAGACAAACCGTGAAAACGGTTTTGTGTGGCATAGTGTTTAATAAATAAATAAATAATAATTATAACTAGTAAACCGTAATCGTATTTACTTATTTAACTTATAATAATATGAATATGTCAGACAAGTCAGTTAAAGGTTATTGAACCGAACACATTCTGCGTTCAACTGATAGCTACCGAACAGTAGATTTACATACAAATTGATTAAAATCAAGGCATAATTATGGTAGGGAAGCAAACAGATGTAATGAAAAGTGTCAGTGAATATTAAATTAATTTCTTGACTTTTGAGAAATATGGCAATTTGGTGTATGATAATTATGAAGATTTTGATGTCGCACAACGTATGTGTTGTGATATATTAAGTAAACACTAAAAGTATTATTTGATTCCAAACTATTTGAATTGAGAATAAAATCATAACGGAATTATATCTATATTTATGTATCTTTAAATAAATAGAGATATACTATTAATTATATCTTATCATAAGATAGTTCTTATTGGATTAAACTAATTGCAAGCACCAAAAAATAAATTCAAACCGGCTCGGCTGGTTCAAATCGTCATGCCAAGGAACGAAAAAGTTTAATACAAAACGAATTTAGGAATCTCTGTACTTTATTCGATTTGCAGTGCCTAGTGTGTGTGTACCAGTTTTTACACTTACAATGACACTAGCGCTTCGCCCGCGACTTCGTCCGCGTAAATTGCGATATAATATAGCCGATGTTACTCGGTAAACATGTAGCTTACTAATGGCGAAAGAATTTTTAAAATCGGTCGAGTAGTTTTTGAATTAAATCGTAACAAACAAACAATTAAATCTTTCCTCTTTTTTTCAATATTCCTTTAGATAAAATTCCTTACTCTCAGGTTTGGAGATTATTTTAATAAGCACCGTTATCTTTGCATAGACATGGAAGCTGTAGTAAATTAATCAAAATGGAATAATGTCTTTGATTAGCACGGAAAAGGATGGAAAATTAATTTTAAAAATAATTTTGTTGTGGGTCAATATAGCCACTAGGTATATGGAGCCCTGACACAGCCAGAAGGCGTCGCGGCAAGTCTTGTAGAAAATGGTGAGGTGAGGGGCTGAACAGAACCAAACAACCACCAGTAGTCCACATTGACCCTGGATCGGAGGAGCAGGAAGTCAAGGGGAGAGAGAGGACTTTGCCCAGCACTTTGATGACGCAGACTATAAGTATACAATATTTTTTCTT
The DNA here is from genome assembly GCA_963082945.1 of Cerastis leucographa. NCBI lineage: Eukaryota > Metazoa > Arthropoda > Insecta > Lepidoptera > Noctuidae > Cerastis > Cerastis leucographa. The sequence goes on along the minus strand of OY720361.1, from coordinate 17,673,289 downwards.
GGCATTTTCGAACATTACATCACATCACATTACAGGCAGTTATTAAAAGGACTGTCCGTAGAACACTACGGACAGTCCTTTTAATAACTGCCTGTTGCAACATTTAAACCGCGCGTGACTTAAAATTTATTAGTTTATATAACCTAGTACCGTACATAAATATCCTCATTAAATTATCCGGGAATGTATAGGTAGCGAGTGCAATGCCCGCGCATAACATTATTGGCACAAGTGCCGACCATAGACATACATGCCACTTTATTCACATAACACATTGTTCCACGGCACTAAAATTAAACTATACAGCGATACGGCGCAAATAACAGGCGCGAATGATAATAATTATAGTGTGTACAAAACAAATGGGACACATCTGTTTCTGTTTTTGAAGCAGTACAATTTAACAGGATTGTGATGAAATTAAAAATCATTAAAAATTTAAATGCGTGATGGAATAAAGCGATTGAGTTTTTATTCGAATTTCAAAACAATCGGTTACTTATTCGCTTGTTTGTACTTAAGCTAGATCTATTTTAGCGATGAGAAATCTAAAATCGACTAAAATTACCTAAATAAGCCGGATATTTTTCGATCATAAATCAACCTTTTACTGAAATACTGAGTTTGTTTTGGCGGAATGTTTCATGTTTAGTTTCTTTTATCATATGTATATCAAATTAAAAAATATTTGTCATACGAAATCCGAAACTAAACTGGCCGAGCACAGTACAAAATTACAAATACTTAGTCACACATAAGTATTTTTACGAAGAAAACAATTAAAACGTTGCCAATACTGAGTGCGTCAATAAGTGTCGAAGATATTACTCTGAACTCTGAAGAATTCGAATAGTACGCAAATGTTGACAGATGTGGACAGGCCTCCGACGATGACCAAAACAACTCGTTTTACCATAATCGACTAAAACTTGCGCAAGATTGTGAGCAGTGAATATTTAGGTAAGTATTGTGAACGATTTGAAGTTAGCATGTGGTTTCCCTGTAGTAAACAGAATAAATAAAAAAAGGTTTTAATAAACATTACATCACGTTTTTTTTTCCGAAAGGGTTAGGTAGAAAACTAGAAAGTACAGCCATATTTGGCCAGTTATGTTAAAGTACCATTTAATAGGGAGCGAGACTTGGGGCATAAACTGGGCAATAATTCAGATTTAGGGCTCCTACTGAGAAATTCACACTTTGCCCGACCTAGGAATCGTTCACTGGGGTCAGAAGTGTTGGGTTGAGCATTAGTTCCTTATACACTAAGACCAAGAAGCGTGAGGAGCTTCGTGGCTAAATAATAACAGCCGCACGGGTCGATCTTCAAGGTTAAGCCGTGCGTCTGACATCCAGTCTTACCAAGGGGTTTCGTATTACCCAGTTACTAGGTTGTGGAGGTCAGATAGGCAGTCGCTTCATGGAAAATACTGATACTCAGCTGCATCTGGTTAGACTGGAAGCCGACCCCAACAAAGTTTGGGAAAAAGCTAGGCAGATGATGACACTAAGACCAAGGGCAACACAAAAAAATAAACAAAATGTTTAGAAAAGGATTCAAAAGAAATTTTGATTTAATAATCTCAACCACAAGCCACAATTTCACCGATAATTTATGGACACAACCGTTAAGTCCTAAAACCAACATCATTTATTAATGAGCGGAGCAAGAATTTTATTTTACATAAATATTTAATACAAGCACCGTGAATTTTACCGAGTTTGGTAAATGATTAGGATTACAAATAGGGACAAGACAAACAATTTTTTTTGTAAATATTTTGACGTGGTTAGCTTTCGAAATTAAGAAAACAGCTAGTGTAGTTTTATGTTTTAACAAGCGTTTGCTAGCGGTCTCGCCCTCGTTTATGTTGAAAACTGTCCCTCGGGAACGTTCTACCACGATAAAAGTATCCTATGCCTTAACACAGATTGACCTCGGTGCAAATTTTCATCAAAACGCATTCAGCCGTTAAGGTGTGAAGGCTTGACTGACACACGAACTTACTTTAACATGAATAATATTGATTATTATCTTATGACCTATAGGTAAGAACCTAAGTTTATAAGAATGTGCACGTATTATCTAACGTCTTAATTAAAAGATCATTATTACTACAAATATTCATCTAATTGACTTGAGGAGCTCGTGGCTAAATAATAACAGCCGCACGGGTCGATCTTTAAGGTTAAGCCGTGCTTGACGAGTTTGGTCCGTGGATGGGTGACCATAATTATTTACCGAGTTCCCTCCGTGCTTCGGAAAGCACGTTAAGCCGTTGGTCCCGGCTATCATTTGTAGATCTTTGACAGTCCTTACGAGTAGTCAGAAGCCAAAAGTCTGACGTCCAGTCTTACCAGGGGGTATCGTATTACCCAGTTACTGGGTTGTGGAGGTTAGACAGGCAGTCGCTTCACGTAAAATACTGGTACTCAGCTGCACCCGGTTAGACTGGAAGCCGACCCCAAGATAGTTTGGGAAAAGGCTAGGCAGATGATGATGATTCATCTAATTGACTTGTCCAGCAATTCTTCATTGAAAGAATAGTGTAGGTAGTTGTATACTGTTAGCAACACTAACCTACATCAATAATTACTGACCTATAAAGTTTTATTACGTCACACCTTTATTTCGTTGCGGATAATCAAGTTGTCACTTTGTCAGGCCCTCACCGCGGCCCCGACCACAAACTCATTTTGCGTATAGATAAGTTTCCTTATCAGACGATAAGGAACTAAAAAGACTAAAAACTTAACATAAATCTCTGATTACGTTGTTTAAGATTTTCTTGGATGATACCTAAATAAAATCCAGGCGAAATTTGTCAAAATTTTTGCGTAGCGAAAGTCCTTTGACGAATTTAGTCTACAAGTATATTGCTCGAAAATAATGACTTACTTGTGCCTTTGAGGGCTCTTAATGTAAGGCTCAATTTAGCAAGTCAGCAAAAGTTATGGAAAATCAGTCTAATAGCGTTATTCTCTGATGACAGTCATCAGATTACGAGGCCCGAAAGCACCTAAGAAGCCGATCCTGCCGGCTTCCCTTTGGGAACAAGGCACTATACGTTGTGTCTACTGTAGTCAAATAGTAAATTATGTACACATCTGTGGTTATCACATCACAGTACAGACATTGAATACATAATAGGAATGAAAACTTTACAAAAATTTCAACATTTTTCAGGTCGCTGTGGACATGTTGGACTATGGACCTTGCTGTAATTTCCTGGCAGTTTAGAACTAAATCATAGACCACCTTTTCGGCCCTGCCTTTCGTACAGAACGATCTGCATCCTCCAGCAGAGGCGTCTTTACCTATGGTGCAGGGTGTGCGGCGCACACGGGCGCCGGGTCTAAGGGGGCGCCGAGCGCCCTGCGCCCTCTAATGCGACACCTCCAAAGATGCGTCGATGCCCGGCGCTCTCAAAGACCCTGCGCTCGTGTGTAAATTGGCGTAATGTCGCATCACTACCAAAGGCGCGTGCCGGCTTCGGCACCTGTTTGTTTTGCACAACACGCCGTACGCCGACAATCATTGCTAACTCGGCTCTATTAGAATGCTATAAAGTTCAAATTAAAATTCCCAGGGACGTGCGGCGGTCTCATTTTCAAAGGCTTGTGTACGCGTGCCGCAATTTTTGTTTTACCGCTACACCGTAGTTTTGTGAAACAAGCCTTGATGCAATTGAATTAAGTATCATCTTTGAATAAACATGTAAATATGAAGTAAATCGGCTTTTGTTTTGATAAAAAATATATAAAAGGTAAGATTTGGTTATTTGCTTGCACAATTATTGCGACATACCTCGAGGTTGGAGGTCATCAAAAACAGCTAGCGAAATTCATGAAAAAAAAAAACAAAACATCGAGTGATAGATAGTGAAGATATCGAAGTTAAATATTCGTACCTATACGACCTAGGATTTTTCGTTTGTTTAACCTACTGCAGTGCGGAACAAACAAGGTAAGTTAAAGTGCTTTAATATGTACCTACTAGTATACTAAGGTATTTATTACTATTTGTTAGACACCGCAATTACTAAGTTCGACGAACGGTTCGAACTTTTGAATGAAAATAATGTAATTTTTTAATTTCTTCAAAAACTGAAACACTGGAAAGATTTGGACTCTAATACAAAAAAAAACACATTGCTCTAATTTAGAAAATAATATTTGCCATGCTAGCTCTTCAGATGTGGAACAGTTCGAGCTGAGCTCGACATCGGTAATAATTCGATTTCATTATAGAGCTCGACGAGCTCTAAAAATAATTAAAAACTACCTTAGATCAACATTGTCGCAAAGTAGATTGACAAATTTATCATTAATAAGTATTGAACATAAAATCAAAATTGAAGTTAGTGACATTGTTAAAGATTTCGCTGATGCAAAAGCTCGCAAAGTAACTTTTTTGTAAATACATTTGTGTGTATATATATATTTGTGTGTATGAGCGTCCTGTTTGTTATGTAACTATAATAGTTTTTCAATTAAATATTTTTGAAAGAACTAGAAAGTTGTGATTTTTTTATTCTTATAACCCCTTCCTTCCTAAAAAAAACTTTTTGCTTCCCGACATCATTTATAATTGCACCATTTGCATCCGAATTTCCGTTAGAAAATATAACTGTTAGTATTCCATTTTGACCCCGCTCCTACTAGACTAGAGGGCGCCAGAGTACTGGTTGCACACGGGCGCCACAAGGGCTAGAGACGCCTCTGTCCTCCAGTACTTAAATGAGGCGAACGAAAGACCTAAGAGTCTAGATCGCTACGAACTGGTTTGTACAAAATTAAGTCATCGACACGAGAAGAAGAGAATCAAGTATGTCAATCTTACCTGATTTGTAGTCAGGTCCCACTGATCAGCGACGAAGGACTGTCTGCTGTATAGGAAGACAGGAACCTGATGGTCTTTGACAGGAGTAGGATCGCTGTTCACCCTGACGACTGTAAGATGTGTGGTTGTGGTGCCAACTGTGGACAAGAGAGACAATTGGTTAATAAACCAAATAGTTTTAAAAGAGTAACCATTTTATGAGTTCCATGAGTTTCTTGCCGGGTCTTCTCCATAGGAAACGACCATCCTGAACCATGCAATTATCTTTTGACGTTTTATAAGTGCATGTTGGCCGATGTGAAGTAATTTATCTTAGAGAGCCGAGATCTATAAAAGTTACTTATCTCGTGATTTGACTTGCTCCTGTCTCTATTTTGCACTTCTAGTTCAACAGCTGTATGATAACGAAAGAAGTAACGCTTAGAAAACAAAGTTACTGCTAAGTAATTTTAAAGTCCGCCTAGAGCAACTTGGCACTTGATTTCAGCGTTTTTTTTTATTATTCCAGCAACTTCTTGCTTCAAGAACAAAGCTTCTAGGCTCAGTAAAACTCAAAAACATTTGTTCAAATGTACGAATTCTACAACTTGAAAAATATTTCTAAGTAGAATAGAATCAACTAAGTACGTATTTTATGAGAGGCCTTTACAAATATAGATGTCTTTTAAAGCCAAAATAACAAAATTAAAAACATTTTCGGAAAATCGTGTAACAGCTAAATTAGACCGATTATAAATTTTCTATAGAAACATTTTCCAATATATATTTGTCGTAGGGAGGTGATTTTATTTCGTTAGACACGGTCTTCATGTAGGCAGAACATGGGTTTCGTGCTATGAAAACACACACTACAAAATCAAAAGTCATTTATTCAAACTAGGCTATTAATCAGCACCTTTTGAATGTCAAAATTACAAGAGACAGTCCCCCAAAACGCCCGCCCTTCGCCACTTCCTAGTGTTTTAGCTGGGAAGAAGAAGTGGTGGAACAAACTCCCCAGCAACACATCTGTCTGTTAGGTTAGAAGAACCAGATTCTATACACAAAGTACACTGCTTTTATCGAACTAACAAATTACTTGAAATTACAATCCAACACAGTAACACTAGGCACGATGAATCGGGTTACAGTTTCGGGACGTCTTGACTCCGCCGCGATCAGACACTGACTGTCCTCCTCGCCGCGAGCTCGGAACATCACGACTCTGTAGTAAGCGCGCTTGGGTGTGGGCAGACTGGTAAGTAGGTCGCCTTTGGCGCGCTTTCGATTCATGTCCGTACTAATGACTGTCTCCGACATATTTTTTTAAGATATTTCGAAAATGATTTTAGTGACTTTTTAGACCTAAGTATCCTGCTTATGAATATTAAGTTTCATTAAAATCGGTTCAATCATTTCGGAAAATAAGGACTTGAAAGTTTGTATGAAATGAAAGGTGTGAAAGCTCTTAAAAACAAATCTACAGACAACAGTCAATAGCCCCCCCCCCCAACCCGTTAGTGACAGGGACGGATTTCGCACCGTATTGTGAAAATTAATGTGCAGTATATACCAATCAGTTTTCTTATTTTATATGTTATTGTTTTGTCTTTGGTTCATTGTGTTATATTTGAAATACCTCCAATCGATCGAAAGAAACGAAAATAACACCGATCAATTTATTTAGTTGTCAGTAGTACTTATATAGATTTTTCTATTGAATTACAAAAGGTTATAGAACCTAAGGGGGCGTCCATTAATTACGTGAGGCAATTTTGCCACGTTTTTGACACCCCTTGACGAGACTTCGTGAGATTTCACTTAAATACGTTGATTTAAAAAAAACAACATCATTTTGTTTAATTATTTTCCTTGAATATTTATTGTTATATATTGTATGATTGAACCACATTTTAGTGGAGAAACATTTTACTTAAACCTATGCGCAATTTTACACTGTTTTGCGGGAAAAAAATACTTGATATTTACCAAGCCCGCCCACACTCTCTTGTGAGATTGGGTGAGACCCTCTACCCCCTAAACGCCACAGGTGATTAATGGGCGCCCCCTAATCTAGCCTAATAGTAATATCAGTAATAACCATAAAATTCTTAGCAGTAAAATCAAAACGCAGGTTATCGCGATAACATACAATTACAAAGTGCATTCGGACTGAGGAGATTAAAATACAATTTCTTTGTTTATTAACACTTTATAAAAAATACGGAAGTGAGGTATGTTTTAGAATTTTGTAATAACTATAAGTAACTTATATTCATACTAATATTATAAATGCGAATGTCACTCTGTTTGTTTGTATGTTTGTTTGTTTGTTACCTTTTCACGACTAAACGGCTGATCGGATCTTAATGAAATTTGGCAAGAAGATAGATTTCAACCTGGGGAAGGACATAGGCTATATATCATCACGCTACAACCAATAGGAGCGGAGCAGCAATGAAATTTTTTTCGAAAACGGGGAAAATTTGTCGCAGACGAAGTTGCGCGGGACAGCTAGTTTTTATTTATTTTCTAGTAAGTAACGAGCTATTTCTGATAAGAGGGTAATTTATGAGGAGAAATAAATTAAGAATTACCTACATAATAAATTATTAATAAAAGCAAATAAATAAATACCTGCATAATGAATTCGATAACATAATAAATACAATAAAGTAAGTACATATTGATGTGACTTAGAGAGTAATGAATATAAATGCTGATAGATGGAGAGGGAGAGGAAGACCAAGGAAACAATAGATGGATTTTGTAAGGAAGGATATGAAAGAAAACGGAGTAAATGATAGCGTGAAGGTTGACGGAGAAGAATAAATACGTGTTGGTCTGACTCCAAGTTACATGAGAAATGTCATCAAGATGAAAGTATATACAATACTTTTCCAATCCCTTTCCAGCATAGTGCCAAAAAACTTCCAAGTTTAGTAACTTATAAAAGTGTTCTGCTTCGATAACATTTTTAGGGTTCCGTACCCAAAGGGTCAAAAGAGACCCTATTACTGAGACTTCGCTGTCCGTCCGTCCGTCCCGCGTCCGTCCGTCTGTCACCAGGCTGTATCTCATGAACCGTGATAGTTAGCCAGTTGAAATTTCTACAGATTATGTATTTCTGTTGCCGCTATAGCAACAAATACTAAAAACAGAATACAATAAATATTTAAGGGGGCTCCCATACAACAAAGTCATATTTTGGCTCGTTTTTATAAATAATGGTACGGAACCCTTCGTGCGCGAGTCCGACTCGCACTGGGCCGGTTTTTTAATTATAATATTTTATACACAATACATAATTCCTTTTTGTTTTATAAAAAATATATTTTGAATGCTCAAATTATATTATTTGTGATAATAATCTATCTCTAAAAGTTACAAAAACCCATCACTAAAGAGCCTACCGAGTTAATAAAACAGTAACAGTACGTACCAGTGTATTGAGAAACCACTACGTGCTAATTGCGATGCGTCTATGGTTCTAAACGGTTTTGCTCGCTTTTCTCACAGAAAATAGATAGTTCATTGTTCGGATAGCGTGCACTTCTATTTATAGAAGAAGACTTGTGGCGCCCTGCGGTTCGACTCTGTTATAGTTTATGTTTGTATTGATTCTAGACGTGGGATATCAAATCCTTTTAATTTTGACAATTCAACGACACTCATTACGTTATTTTGGTTCGTTGACGCAAGTAATAGAATAGAATAATTTATTTCAAACAACAAACGATCATAAAAATCCACATAAAAAAACCGGTCAAGTGCGAGTCGGACTCGCGCACGAAGGGTTCCGTATCATTATTTATAAACACGAGCTAAAAAAGGAGCACTTTTTTGTATGGGAGCCCCCATTAAATATTTATTTTATTCTGTTTTTAGTATTTGTTGTTATAACGGCAACAGAAATACATAATCTGTAGAAATTTCAACTGGCTAACTATCACGGTTCCGAGATACAGCCTGGTGACAGACGGACGGACGCGGGACGGACGGACGGACAGCGAAGTCTCAGTAATAGGGTCCCGTTTGATCCTTTGGGTACGGAACCCTAAAAAACACATTTTACTACAAGTACCTAACACTAAAAATTTCGATTTCTCAGCAAATGAACAATACAGCAATGGTCTAGGACCGAAGTTCTGGCAATCAAACCTCTGCGCGAATACCCTCAGGATGCCGCTGGAGCTGGCCCGAACCCTGCGGCTGGTCCGCAGGGTTCGTGCAGCCGTTGTCAGGGATGCAATGAAATAGGTTTTAAAAATTTTGCTCAGAACCTTATACCATTTTTTTTTTTTTCCATTTAGTATCTGCGATCAGCTTCATGCTTTTAGCGGATGTGGTGTAGGTTCTCGCTTTTTAAAGTGTGTCTTCCAGCGAAGACAACAACTCCTTATGTAAATCAAGAGATTACATCCTTTCTCTTGAGGCGCTTGTTGTAGCTGGGTATCAGTATTCTGTATTATTATAGTCTTTGTTGCCAGAACGTTAGGATGGTTTTTGATATTGCTCTCTTGTCTTTGAGATCTCCTCCTTCACACTAATCATCTCTAGTTGCTCGTGTATTTCTTTATTGGTGATATACCATGGAAAATTGGCTATTGTGCGGAGTATTATATTTTGCATGCGTTGGAGCATTGCTATATTGGAGTTACAAGCAGTACCCCATAGTTGGATGCCATATAGCCAAACAGGTTTCAATACCGATTTGTAAATCAGGAGCTTATTGTTCAGAGAGCTTGCTATTTCTGCCGAGGAGCCATAGTAAGTTGGTGTATCGTATTTTAAGCTCATCTCGCTTCATTTTTACGTGCTGGGTCCATGTTAACCGGCGGTCGAGGTGTAGTCCTAAGTATCTCACGGAGTCTTGATGAGGCAGTACGGTATCTCCGAGTCGTACAGGAGGACAGTTCTCTCTTCGCAATGTGACGGTGATATGAGTAGACTTTGCCGCACTTGCCTTGATTCTCCATTTCTGCAGCCAGTTGGATACTTTATCCAAGCTCTTTTGTAGTGTTTCAGTGGCAGGATTGGGATCTTTATCGCTGGCTAGGATAGCGGTGTCATCAGCAAATGTGGCAGTCATAGTCCCCTCTGTTTGTGGTAGGTCGGATGTGTAGAGAGTGTATAGAAAAGGTCCCAGTACGGACCCCTGGGGAACTCCAGCCCTGATTTCATGGCAGGCGGAAGTAGTGTCGCCTTCTTTGACTTGAAACAGTCGTCCTTCCAAATAAGAATGTAGCAATTGGCATTAGCAATGCGGTAGGAGAGTTTTAATTTTGTAGATGAGTCCCTTGTGCCAAACTCTGTCGAAAGCCTGTTGGACATCGAGGAAGGCCGCGGAACAATAATCTTTTTCTTCCAGACTTTTCCTTATTTTCTCATACCTAATAATAAATGTTAAAAAAATTCCATCTATATTAAAAAAAATCCATCTATATTAAAAAATCTCAGTCAGTCATCTGAGACAATCAGTAAAAATGCAAGAAACACCAAAGTGATTCTACCAAAATTGTATTTGTAGGTACTACATACGTAGACGCAATTTCGGTAGAATCACTTTCGGTAGGTACTTCACGTTTCTGAATTCAAAACTTTTAAATTAGTCTTTGATAAATATCCATAACAATTTAAATATTCCTTTTAAAGACTCAGTTATTAACGTATTACTTAACTAGCTGTGCCCGCGACTTCGTAGTACGCGTGGAATTTAAGAAGTAAGCCTTAGTTACTCTGTATTACATCAGCTATCTCCCAGTGAAAGTCCCGTCAAAATCGGTCCAGCTGTTCCAGAGATTAGCCGGAACAAGCAGACAGACAGACACAAATTGTAAAAATTGTTAATTTGTGTATATGTGCCGTATATACATTCATATGCATGTAGTAAAAAAGCGGTTATTTTTATATTACAAACAGACACTTCAATTTTATTTATTTGTATGTATGTATGGATGACAGAGCCACAATTAAAAATTGCAACACCAAACTGTCAAGTCTCATATTTTAAGACTATCATAAATAATAGCAACATACATAAATGACAGACTCTGTTACATAGCAGATATTAACTGACTATAGTGAACATAAGTGGAACGCGGATTAGCTATTAAACGTAGTGACTGCGCATAGCGAGCATGCGTATAAATCACTTTTATTCCTATTGAATTGGCATGAGACGCTGGGAAAGAAAATCATCAACTCAAACAATTGTGTCTGAGTTTCAATTTTACACGCTTTTCTTTGTGTAAAACAGGATTTAAAACTAAAAAATAACGGCTGCACGGTTCTCAGCTGGTCGATTTTCAGGTAAAGCCGCGCTTGGTTATGTTGATCCGTGGATGGGTGTTCGCCCATTACATACCGAGCTTCCTCCGTGCCTCGGAAAGCACGTTAAACCGTTGGACGCAGTTTTTATTTATCTATGACAGTCGTTACAGGTAGTCAGTAGCCCGAAAGTCTGACAACCAGTCTTACCAAGTGGTATTGTATTACCCAGTACTAACTGGGTTGTGGTGGTCAGATAGGCAGTCGCTCCATGTAAAATACTGGTATTCAGCTGAATCCAGTTGAACTGGAAGCCGATGCCAACATAATTGGGAAAAGGCTAGGCAGATGATGACTTTGTGTAAAGCAATGATATTTGTTGCATTCGTAATATTCGTATGTTGTTGAGTATATTTTCTTTCCTTGTTGCTAATCTACTTGAAGTTAGTTACGTTAAAGCCGCTTTTTATCAGTACAATTTATTAGACTTCATTTAAATATTATCTCAGTAAGTATAGCACAGAAATTCTGCGGGCAGATTTATTCTGACAAAGCACTTGGCAACATTATATTTATGCTACTGATTATACTAGTTACTCGAGTAGCACTACATATCAATGTGGCCTGAATATTTAGATAAGTAAGTAGGCAGATATGGGTAGTCGTTAGCTTGCTTATGTAAAATGATATTTTTATGTTTATATGTGTCTCCAACCAAACACACAGCATCGATTTGAAGATGCATCGTAAATTAAGCCTGAAGATAAACACAATAAATTGTCCCTCTTACCTTGTCTCTACCACCCACAGGAAGAGTGCATACTAGAACGTACCTGTCCAACTGACAGATCCTTGACAGGATCACAGGACTTGTCAATTTGTATTAGCATCTAAATTTTGCCGCGAAACTTTTTTCTGCCATTAATTTTCTTAGAAAATTAATCAATTTTCAGGTAAACTTTACCGAAAGTGAATATAAGTGCAACTGTTATATTGTTCTTATTTTATGTAGGCCATACAAATATTTGTTCCGTGCGGGGATCGAACCCACGACACGCAGCGCAGCAGTCGATCGCTCAACCGCTGCGCCAATCGTGACGTCAAATGTGTTTCTATACCGCGTAGTTCGGGCGCGAAACTCTAAAGGACAATTTTTTAATAATCACTTATTATATTTGCAGCATGTTTCTGAAAAATGTCTGACGAGCTTATTGAACTTGTATGTCAACGAAAAGTTTTATATGACACAAAGTGTAAAGAGTTTAAGGATTATTTAATCAGAAATATTATCCGAATTCAAAGAAAACATAATGTACGTTTTAACGCTGCAAAGGTTCGAAATGTACTGTTCAGAAATAACGCCAGAGCACGCCATGTTACGACACATTAGTGTAAACACTCACCGTCAGGACACTAAGCACTACGACACGCCACGACACGTAAGTATGTTTCCGCTTTTAGTCAAAGTTCAAACGTTTTGTAGCAAACTCAAGGCTTGAGGTGAGGTTTTCATGCGGCGATTGGCGGCGGCGACCTCTCGCGTCCGGCCCTGGTTCAATCCATGGTCCGGAGCGAGAGGGAATGGGATGCCGCCGCCTCCTTCTGCGAAGCAGTCATGCTAGCGAAGGAGGTGGCGGAACGTGAGAGGGAGAGAACCTTACGTCCCAGCCGCCGCGGGAGACGCCCCGGGCGTCGGGGGGCAACCAGTGGCCCCCGGCCACCGTAGGCGCGAGCCTGTGGACGGTGAGTAATGCTAGCTCACCGCCCGTCCGTCTCATGACGACAGGCCGTGTCGACGGCGCGTACGTGTTCCACGCGCGCCTCAAAGAGATGTCAGCAAACCGGAAGGGGTCCGAAAGGGCCGATGCCTGCCAGGGCTGCGGGTTGTTCGAAAGAGATACCGCGGCCCTGGAACACAAAGGGCGAAGAAGGAACATGGGTGGGTTTTAGTCAGTACAAGTCTGACACTCCCTCCCGCTCCGCCCAGAGCGGGAGAAGTCATTTGATGATTTCCCATCCGCAAAAAAAAATAAAAAAATAGGTGAGGTTTTCATTCACGGAGGATATGATTAAGGCTGTTTTTCTCTCCGCCGAATAGGAGTTAGCATCAAAACGAATTCTTGTACCTACTAACTAACCATGCGTGAGTCGCAAGTAAGTTTTTAGATCTTTTTACATGACACAATTCGGAAACAATAACAACATACTTTAAACCTAGCTGTTTCTAACTTATTAAACTTAAGTGTAGATTTTCTCTTTGACTCCTTCAGAAATCAGAATCGCATTGCATTTTCCTTAACAACCCGTTTGTGTCCAAAGAGACCGAAGTACTACAACTATGATATTTCAGTGTAAAATACACGGTGTAAATCACCTCATCACGAAGCCGTCAACCAAGCATTCTGTACATGAAACTAAGTAACTTTACGTAAAAAATATTGCTGGGAAACGACTTTTTTTTGGGAGCTGTAAAATCATGTTTTGTGGTAGAACTCAATGTAACGCACTCAAAACATTGTGCTGATGGACGGATTGAATAGTACGGGAGTCGTGGAGGTGTTTAAAGTAAAAATCAAACATTAAAAACTTGTATTTTAAAAAACATTTGTCAAAAAGTTGGAACTTTGACCCCTAATATCTCCGTAACTAGAAGGTTCCCAGGTATGGTGTAGAACAAAAAAATGATCGCAATGACAGGGAGAACCAGTACCTTTCGGCTTCGTTAAGAGGTGTTTTACACCCTATGTATTTAGGAAGTTATTGCAGAATGTTGTGAGGAGCTAAAACTACTTAGCAGCATTCTAGCATGGAATCCATTAGTAACTTAACGAAACTTTACAGTTATGCTCAGTCATCCTAGAGATAACACAACAATTATAGGTAGATGAGTAGTTTATGACACTAAACAAGACTATGGACTATTGAACCCCCGCGGAGGGAGTTTTCTGTCTGGGATCTTTAATGTACGTCTGAAGCAGGAGCTGACTCCTAAAGTTAGGCATACATTGACTTGTTAGCTGTGCAACGACACATCTATTTAGTATCATATTTTTGAAAGTAGTTTGAACTAAATATTACTCTCTCAGCAGTTTACCTCTCGGGGAGTTTTCATAGTATTACACGGACTTAGCCAACCGCTTATCTATGAACAGACTAGCCAGATCGGCTCCGGTTCTCCCAAGCCCTAGGCCTCGGAGGTCATGTTTTGTAAGGGGTGCATCCCAATGTGACCCATTTTAGTGTCAGTTAAATCGGCATATGAGCGACTGTACGTTGCGTGGGACTCAAATGATGGCTTGGCAAGCTTCTGCAAAAAATTTCATTCGAAGATGTATGACATACTGCATGTTATTCCCTTGCCCTACTTAACAACGCGTGTTCAGTCACCTGAACTTGGGAATGGGTACTTACTACGGACATGGTTCCCAGTCCTTGAGACAAGAGCTCTCGGAGAGCCACTCAGAACCTCTCATACCTGACAAGCTGCAACTCTTAGCTTCTAAAATTAGAGGGGGGGGGCAGTCACGTAGAATAGTAATTGGAGACAATCCAAAATAACTTAGTTTCTACTTTGAGCTTTGTCATGATTTCAGATTTGATGAAATTCAGCCTAAATAATATGACCCACATAATAAAGCTTAAAGCACCATCTGTTGATACAGATATGCAAATTCTACAGAATAAATATACACTGTATACAAACATTATTTATTTACTGAAATCGGCAAGTGTGAACCACCCGCGTTTCAAACGGGGCCCGTCTGATCCTTGCCCTATAACCGCGCTTTGACGTATACAAACAATCCCAAACGTTTTTTGGTTATGTTCTTATCCCCTAAACCATGTTAAGGGGTTATTCTGAAATACTGACAAACTTAAGAAAAACAAAAAAAGTAGTGTTTAATAAAAATTAGCTAGGGTGGTATCGTAATTTAAATTGATCATTTACGTCTTTTGTGACAACCCCTATAAGGCAAAAACCAGACGGGCCGCGTTTAAAACACGGGTGGTCCACACTTACCGATTTCAGTACAAAGAAAAAAAAAATCCTACCCATTTCATTAAAAATCCAAAATCCTGTATAACATATTTTAAAATAGAAGTTTTCTTATACAAAAATTATAACTTTCACGCAGTTATAAATTAAATGGCTACGTGTGAAACTTAAGTGGTCTACATCTAACTAGAGTGTAGGTAGCAGCTGCACCGGGAAGCGATGTTTTATTATAATTATAGCCATCGATAATGACAACGTAATCACTATCACATCACTATACAGGTACATATTATAGTACGACGACCAATCAAGTTATGCAAAACCTGTTTATGCGCATTTCTAATAATAGGAGCTCATATAAAGCGAGGTCAGGTTATATACTGGACTATCAGACCCGCACAAATTCGTCTCCGCGAAATTTTCCCTGTACTAGCAAGATTCTGAAAAAAATCTTGATTTTGGAATAATCTTGTTTTTGAAAAAATCTTGATTTTGAAAAAATCTTTATTATGAAAAAATCTTTATTTAAAAAAAAAAAAGATTTTGAAAAAATCTTGATTTAAAAAAAAAAAAAAAATATGATCTTGATGATATGAGTGATGTTATAGCATATAGCCTTCCTCTATAAATGGGTTATCCAACACTAAAGAATTTTTCAATTCGAACCAGGACTTCCTGAGACTAGCTCGTTAAACCAAACAAACAAAGAAACTCTTCAGCTTTACAATAAGAACTATAATTATGTAGATACGAGTATGTTTATTTATTTATTCATAAACATACTCGTATCTACATATACTTTATATTTATGTATAGGTAGATGTATCATCTTGTGTACTAGTAGAAGTATTTGAGTGCATACGAATTATACTTGTTTATTTATCTATCTAATCGGAGGAGCTCGTTACTTTATGATAACTGCCGCACGGGTCGATATTTAAGGTTAAGCCGTGCTTGCCGAGGTTGGTCCCTGAATGGGTGGCCATAATTATATACCGAGTTTCCTCCGTACCTCGGAAAGCACGTAAAGCCGTTAGTCCCGGCTGTCATTTGTAGATCATTGGCAGTCCATACGAGTAGTCAGAAGCCAAAAGTCTGATATACAGTCTTACCAAGGGGTATCGTATTACCCAATTACTGGTTTGTGGAGGTCATATAGGCAATCGCTTCATGTAAAATACTGGTACTCAGCTGCATCCGGTTAAACCGAGGGAAGAGGCTAGGCAGATGATGATCTGTCCATCTAATCTGGAGCAAATCCAAGTAGAGTAAAAGAGAGAAGTTAGTGTCAGACGATATGCTTTAAGAAAATAGTAAAAATCAATGAAAATGTTCCCTAAAATACTTGAAGGCTGCTTGGGTTCGAAACTTACAACTAAGAGTGAATTACAACAATAAACCGCACTTGAACAGTTTACCTCAAAGCTGTCAGTTCCAATATTTCAGTAACAATTACCTATGACACTGACAGCATTTAATCGCGGTTTAGTTAAGACGTATGATCGCGATCAATTGGTGAAATACGCTGTATGAGGTTTTACATAACGCGCTTGTAATCCGCGACGGGTTAGGCAGAGGTGCCTCTACAGTATACACAAGTCCCATCATTCATTTCAACCGAAAGACGTCCACTGCTGGATATAAGCCTCCCCCAAGTGTCGCCACATTGACCGGTCCCGTACGACTTGCATCCAGCGGATCCCCGCAACCTTCACCAGGTTTTCGGTCCACCTAGTGGGAGGCCTTCCACCGCATCAACTTCCTGTTCGCGGTCGCCATTCCAGAACTTTTCGGCCTTGTCACCAACTGGGCCCAAAATCAAACACCTGGCTGGTACTGAGGAATTTATTAGGTTTCAAGTTTTAGAAATCCGTTGAATATACTCACTTAAATAATTTAATTAAAAGATAAGCCGTGCATTCAGGGATTGGATTACCTTCTCGTACTAAAATTACTTTGTAATGCGATCAGGGGTCACAAATCCAAATTAATTGACCCGTCCCCTCCCCCCTCTTTACGTACACACTTTTACAAAATTAGGCTTATGGCTTATGTCCAAGATAAACTACAACAGTACATAATATGTACTTTGACTATTCAAACCACAAACATTTAAACTATTTAAAAATGCCTTTTACTGGTCTATTTGAAATAAATGCTTTGAGTTTTGAATCTCATTAATTGCAAAAGTCCCATTGGAACTTGCCCGGATTTGATCACAGTACCTCGTCCGTGACTTTAAACCACTGGGCCATCATGACAGCTATTATTTGATACAAATATTCCAAAGGGATAAGATACACTTGGTATACTAGTGAATTGGTACACAAATGTATACTAATACTAAGATACATATTATATCTTATGGAATATTTCTATCTTAAATGTCTCTCAAGTCATAATGATTCGTTATCACAGTAAATGTTTAATAATAAGAGCTGTCAACAATAAATTACATAACGACACATGTAAATACATAGCTCACGAGATATCTAGAGTAGGTACTTATATAAGAAGAGTACATAAACTTACTTTATTTAGAAGTGCAATCTTAAATGTTACGTATTTTATTATTAAATATAATAGATAGTAAAGTAATAGATTAGGATGAATTGCACCATTAAAACTGAAAGTGATCGGCACATTTAACCTTTGGAACACCAGAGCATAAACGCTCACTGCGTGCCCTCCACGCCAAGCCACAAATGCAGCGCAAATACTTACAAATAAGAAAAGGGATTTCAAAAGTATTGTTAACTTATTATTTCTCGATAAGATATTTTATATTGAAGATATAAAGATCAAATTTTAAAAATACAAGGTGTTGTTTTGCATCCTCGTCAAATTCAAGGAGTTAACTATGCTAATGATTTTCGTCCCGAATCAATAATAAAATGGATATGTTATTTTTTTTTTTTCTTATTAACGGAAATCGGTAAGTGTGAACCACCCATGTTTAAAGCGCAGGCCGTCTGATTCTCGCGCTATAACCGCGCTTCCACAAATACAAACAATTTCAAACTTTTATTCGATAATTTCTTATTCCCTAAACCACGTTAAGGGGGTTATTCTGAAATACTGACAAACATAAACAACCAAAAAAATCAGCATTTATTTATAATTAACTAGGTACCGTAATACTAGGTAATTGATTATTTATGTCTTGTGTGACAACCTCATGAAGTTTGACGAGGATGCAAAACAACACCTTGTATATGTATTAATAAGCACACAAAAAAGTAATGATTTAAATTGTTTATTTCGTGTTATACCTAGTGCACCACATTTTTGTCACATATTTGTGTCGTTGGCGTACAGGACATGGGGTTGCTTGTCACGTATATGTGACAATGGCGTTCAAAAGGTTAAACCAGGTAGCGGTCATATATTTTTTTTTGTTTGGGACTTGTCCTCCACACTATTCCCAAACTACTCCAACTCCTGAAAGCCAGAATCAACAGTGGCGACCACCAGAAAAGCGCCGAGATAATAAAGTTCGACGAAATCCCAGAGAAACCATTGAACTGTCTTTGATCCCACAACTAAATTAATTAGAAAATAATAGCGGAGGAGACATAATTTCCACTTACCTCCATATCAGCAAGAGATAGAACAAAACAAGGCCAATGGCACAAAGGGACGTTTACAACTGGGATAAGCCCACTTGCCTAGCACCACGTATAAATATTAATGGGTCCTAAGTTAAAAATAATTGGCTGGCAGCCGTCAAAGTACCTACACCGATAGCTCTTAAACGTAGTCTCAAAAGTACGATTCTAGGCACCGGTTACACCAAACGAACAGCCCGGGTTATAAAAGAATCAGTAACTTCTTAAAGAATCAGAAACTTGCTTATTGTCGGTTTCCGCGTTTGCGCATTCTTCGCGGCTTAGAGTAGGTTTGTATCATAAGTGAACCCGGCGGTTATACAATTTTTTCGAGGCCAGCAGATAGTGATTTCCTATCAAAATGTATCTACTCGTACAATCGATAATATTGGTCTGTAAAAATAAATCTTAAACCAAACAAACCAAAACTTTATCTATGAGTAGCTATCTAGTGGGGTTTGAATGCCTGAACTTGAAAACCCTAATTTATAGATAGATCGATAGAATATTCTTTATTATGTACATCATACAAGTTATAGGAATATTAAGCAAAATTTCGTGAAAAGCTGAATTGAATAAAACTCATACATTCGACGATTAGATTAAAAGGTTTAATGATAATTTTTGTTATCATACCATTGATAAAGTTCAAATTGTTTCTAATTTTAGGTACTTCCTTAATTAGCGATCGCTTTCCGATATTTAGCGTTTATCAGCCATGGTTGACTGCATTTAAAGTGCTTACTTATTTACTTAATCGCAGTTTTAAACTGTTCCGTGCCGGTATCAGTAAATGATGCAACTGGCTTTAACTGTTGCGAAGATAACATGATAATTGTTATCTAAGTACTCAAGTTTCCAATTGTTGTAAACAGGCTGTATTTTCTAGAGATAATTCTGATAGATATAAAAAAATAGTTCCAGGTTCCAGTAATGGTCTTAGCCAAAATTAAATTTTACAAGCCTTTTATTAGCTTCACCTGTATTTATGTTTATAACCGACTCCTTTGGGCGCGATTTTTACCCACTTTAAACGGCCTGATCTTGTTCAAACTTTGTAGATTTATCGAGGACGGATGACAATACATTAATTTGATATAATTATTCCATTTTTCAAATTGCGAAATAAGTTTTTTGTTAATATATAATTTTCATCTATAGTCGATAAGGCAGGAATTGATGTTAATTTTAAATTTCAACCATCATCCTAAACGATTTATCTAATATTAGGAAATTTTCGAATACCAAAGAGAATTTTTAATTCAACGGAGCAAATAATATTTAAAAAAAACAAGCAGTTATAAATAAAACAAACTAAAAAGTATAAAATAAATAATAGTTTAAAAAAACTAACCACGCTTTTTTCTTAATTTAAATTTATTTTCAATTTTTTAGTTCGGTTTTCTATAAAAACCTTGTTTTTTAGTTTTTTTAAACTATTATTTATTTTTTACAATCTAACTGGAATCTAGATATGAAACTCTCTCGTACATAATTAGTCTTTAAAAGACGACGTAAGTACTTACCTAAGGTAAATAGTTTCTGAAAATTAAATGAATTCGTCTAAGCACTTGACTACCTTGTTTTTTTTTTTTTTGCGGATGGCAAATCATCAAATGGCTTCTCCCGCTCTGGGCGGAGCGGGAGGGAGTGTCAGACTTGACTGACTAAAACCCACCCATGTTCCTTCTTAGCCCTTTGTGTTCCAGGGCCGCGGTATCTCTTTCGAACAACCCGCAGGAGCACTTGACTACCTTAGAAAACGAAAATTCAGCTTCGTTCAACTTCGTTCGAGCTTGAAATGTTCTCTCGAATATAATTTGTTGAGGAGCAAAGCTTTTAATTTATTACTAAACCAAATTCATGAGAGAATTTAAGAAGAAGATATTCTTTGAGAATCGATGAATAAAGGGAAAGTGCAGTGTCCTTACTTATATTATAAATGCGAAAGTAAGTTTGTTTGTTACCTTTTCACGACTAAACGGCTGGTCGGATCTTAATGAAATTTGGCAAGAAGATAGATTTCAACCTGAGGAAGAAAGGGCTATATATCATCACGCTACGACCAATAGGAGCGGAGCAGCAATGAAAAATGTTGCGGAAACGGGGAAAATGTGACGCAGACGAAGTTGCGCGGGACAGCTAGTAAAGGATAAAATAATTTGTCTTGCTAACATAACATACATAACATCACGCCTGTAATCCCCGAAGGGTTAGGCAGAGATGTACCTAATAGTACACCCACATTTCGCCAGTTATATTTCAGTCCCATTTAATAGGGGTAGCCAATTGCCATCAACCGAGCACAAATTCCAGACTCCGTGGATCCTTCTGAGAAATTCCTGATGGAAAAATCTAATAACAACGTACCCAACCAGGGTATTGAACCCAGGACCTCATGCTCAGCAGCCGCGCTTGTGACCACTAGACCAACGAACGTGGCAGTCTTGTTAAGAGGGGACTAGTGGGCCTTTCCCCATACAAAAGTATTCCGCTGTTTTATTCGTCGATAATGCGTCTAGAGCAATGATATTTTACCAAAAAATCTAGGTCTTATTAATACTTGCCCCTATCATTTCCTTTTTTTTTAAACATAATCACTAAAAGAATTATGACAATCCAAAAACCCGAAAAAAACGTCCGTTTTTACCGCCTTGTTCAGACAACTATCAGACAATTAAGATAAGTTTTTAACAAAAAAGAAAATTATAAAAGCATAGATATACTTTTCCTCTAAATTTTGATATCAGAATTATTTAGATCAGTTTAGTTTTGAAGAAGAAAACAGTGGAATACAAAACGTCTTTTGGTCAAGATTTTTGTAGGTAAAATCAGCCTGAGCTGCAGTTATCCCTTTCGCACTTTACGGGGGCTTGACCGGGCGCAGCGCGACGGCAACAGTTTCTTCAAATACCTATTTTCAAATTCCTCGGAGCT
This sequence comes from Cerastis leucographa, assembly GCA_963082945.1. Classification (NCBI taxonomy): domain Eukaryota; kingdom Metazoa; phylum Arthropoda; class Insecta; order Lepidoptera; family Noctuidae; genus Cerastis; species Cerastis leucographa. The sequence goes on along the minus strand of OY720361.1, from coordinate 17,651,655 downwards.
AGAGTCGCTTCTTAATTATGTAGGAAAAATATGATTTAAAAGATATCATAATATCAACCTTTGGTGTTCCACGGGTCAGTAACCATAATATCTACATTGATGCAAGGTCAACCAAATTTAACCCATTGTTGCTTGAAATTTGGCAGTTTGATCCATGTTTGCAGAGCCATCGAAATAGTCTGTATCTACGTCTGATAACGGATAACAAACAGGCAGACAAGTGATTACACTGTGTAATCGCAAAATAAAAAGCTATAGAATATGTAAGTACTTCACGAAATGGCTGATAAGAAGTTTATGAATGCAGCATTAGTCATAGAGAAAAATATTTTTTTTCAATATACCTTGACCATAGACCGAGCACATTACACAACAGTCTTTATGAAGAAGCATAAATTTATACTTACCTAATCCTGCGTTAAGGACATGAGACTTTAAGACCAATATGATGATACTACAACCTTTAAAGCAGTTTCATCACCATCACTGAAGAAAGATCAGCCAATGAGCCCAGATAACTAACAAAAAAAACATAACATCATCATCTGCCTAGCCTTTTCCCAAACTATCTTGGGGTCGGCTTCCAGTCTAACCGGATTTAGCTGGGTACCAATATTTTACATGAAGTGATTGCCTATATTACCTCCACAACCCAGTAACTGGGTAATACGATATCCCTTGGTAAGACTGTATGTCAGACTTTTGGCTTCAGACTACTCATAACGACTGTCAAAGATCAACAAATGACAGCCGGGACTAACGGCTTAACGATCTTTCCGAGGCACAGAGGAAACTCGGTATGTAATTATAGTCACCCATTTACGGACCAACCTCGGCAAGCACGGTTTAACCTTAAATATCGACCCGTGCGGCTGTTACTAATAAAACACGTGCTCCTCAAAAACACATAGCATTTTGTTCGAAAACGCCAGCCTAGTATAGTAATCTCCAGGTCTGGTTTATCTATAAGTGGCTTAGTTCATTGATTAAAATAATAAGTAAACATGAAATATTTAAAACGGCGATATTCAATTACGGCCTTGCCTGTAGTCTACACGTGTTGCCGGTATTTTTATCAAGCACAGCATAAGATATAGTTGCTGCATCTATATGTTTTGTGATTACAATATTATTATTATACACTATGTATATAATAAAAAAAGTTGCTATCTCTCGTCAGATTACGGGTTATCGCTACACTGATTACGATGTTTCATTAGTAATTAACTCTTGACAGATTTCTTCTGTTATCTACAACGAGTTTGGTAAAGAGTTTCTGATTAACTTCCTTTATTTTGTTTTAGTTCAGCAAACACAATTATTTGTGCTTGCAATACACAGAAAAACTAGTTATCTCTTCTAGTCTAGTATTTGGTTTTAATACGGGTTAGCTACGATACAAACTCAACCAGGCATACTAATTGTACTTTATGGCGAAAGGTTTGAAAAACACAAATGGCGACATAAGGGTCTGGCCTCTACCCACCCCTTCAAAGAAAACAGGCGTAATATTATGCTATTAAATGCATATTGTCATCTTAGTATATTTGACGATTGACAAGTATTCCTGCGTGACAAGAATTTACATAACAAGCAAAGACGCTTTCGCATATACATAATATATCGTTTGTAATAATGTATGCAAATTTTCAAACTAGGTGTTTATGAATTAATTTGCATGTGTGTTTGCATTGTTTAGACAAAATAACACGCTCTCTACTCAATTTTTATAAAATAAATAAATAAAATTGATTTCTTAATTCAAAACAATTAAGTAATGGATCAAGGATAGTTCCTTGGGGTACAAACATTGCTGGTAAGCGTAATTACTGCCAAGAGTCGTAGAAAATGAAGATGGAGTTCTAATTAATGTCCTCATTATCTTTATTGTGGCCTTGAAACACACAACAACATCCAAATGTATTACAAAATGTAAGATCTACTCGAAGACATAGTCAAATGCCTTTGACAAGTCAAAAAATACAAGGAACGGTTACGTTGGCAGTGTTTATGATTTAATTTAATAGAATTCAAAGCTGTCTAGTCAAATAATAATAAGTAGCATCTGCATGATAGCCTACATTTTAACAATCCTAATAACAAATTAATTAATAGGGACTCGTTCTGAAAGGAAATTGTTTTAAAACATGAATAAAACAAATTATTATCACAGGACTGTTTTGCATACATTAAAAGTTCCTGTGAGTTCCAACAGGAAACGTTGATCGTCACCACAATACGTGAATGTAATTATTATACGGATTATTTACTTAGGTATATTATTAAAATATCGGACGATAATTTGTATGCCTACCTACGGAAAAATAATGGGTGTAAATAAGGATGAAGATGAAATTAAATGGCAAAGTAACCACGTGGTTATAGCCACGATTCAACCGGAACATTTAACAATAAACTTTGTTTCACATTTGTATGCAAATTAAATTAATACAAGGATGAGCAATTGCGTGCCAGTTGTAATTTATTATCTATCTCTTATGTACACAATGGAGAGTGCCGGTAGCAACACGGTATTTTAAATTATTTAACCGTACCTACCTACAAATATTTGGTGTTTACGATAATTTTATATTTCAACATGCTATATTTTTGGGACAAATGGTTTAGGAATGGCCTAATTCAAATGCAAGATTTCTTTTTCTTTCTTCATGCATGTTTGTTTATGTGGTAGAAATGTAAAATTTATTTATTTATTTTATTCATTAACACTTAAAATGTTTTACTTCAAATCGGTTTTTGCTGATGCTGCATCATCTGCCTAGCCTTTTCCCAAACTAACTGGGGGTCGGCTTCCAGTCTAACCGGATACAGCTGAGAATCAGTATTTTACATGAAGCGACTGCCTATCTGACCTCCACAACCCAGTAACTGGGTAATACGATACCCCTTGGTAAGACTGGATGTCAGACTTTTGGCTTCTGACTACTCGTAACGACTGTCGATCTACAAAAGATTCTTGCTGATGCTGCAATGAATCCTATTTAGGGAACTGAATAACACGAGGAATAATTTAAAAATAATAAAGATAAGATTACTTAAGATTACGATGCAACCGAAATCATAATAGGTAAGCACGACGACCAATCAAGCTATACAAAACCAGTTTATGCGGATTTCTCATTGTACGGGAAACCTATACAAGGCGAGCCAATGTTATACTGGACATGTAGGTGCATGTGTCGCCGCGTGTATAGTGTATTCACGGAGACGAGTTAGTAGAGCGCTATCTCACTAACACAATTTTAATAGTACTCTTCTATCTTACACAGCAGTATTACTATTTCAATAATTTTCAAGTTTTCCTTGAGAACTATGCGTACTGCTAACATCCGCAAACAAGTACCGCTAATCACGTTAATAAAACGTTCAAATCTATAAAACGCGAGTTTCGACACTTGTGTCAACACTAACATTGGGATATTAGCACTTTGTGTATTTACATAAGCTTTACTGTGTGTGTCTTGGCAAGGTAAGAAATTTTGCTGCGTTTTTTTGACGGATTAAATTATTAGCTTTCTAGTACAATTTTATAGTCCGGGGAATTTACGCCGAAAATTAGGCCAACTCTGCATTAATTAAAAACAGCGATTTTTTTCATTGAATGTGTAGGGTATGGACAGGAGAGTATGTTATGCTGTATCCCGCGAAAAGTTCACCTCCGCGTATGTGTTTTTTTTAAGAAAACGTCTAATATGTTGTAACTTGGTGGAAAAAAATATAAACAGGTATGTTTATTTGGAGTATTGTAGAACAGATTGAGTGCTACGAGTAGGTCAGCAAATTAAACATTTTTCGTCCACGGAACAATCAGTTTTTTTTAAAAATCATATAATTTGACTTCGTACTTAAGGCAAAAATATTAACAGGACAAAAATAGTGCTAAAGTGATTGTTATCAACATATCTAACTATTATTATGAAAATTAAACAAATTCTGCTCCGGACTTCACAGAAAATCAAGAAAATCCAAAAATCTTGAATACTACTTACGGCAAAAATGTAACAGGACTGAAATTCATTTAATAATGGGATATATATCAATCCAAACCTTAATCTCCCAAAATTAAACAGATTAGAGCGTTATTTAATAAAGTAAAAGTAAAAAATTAATTACGATGAACGTGACGTCAGCGCTAAGCAGCGAGCAGCGTACAGCGTGTGCTAGTGTGCGTATCCAAGATAAGCGCTGCGTTCATTGTATGCGTATGACTGTGTTCTTTTTTAAGAGTCGGTGTGTTTTTATTGATAAATGATGTTTATTTTGCAAGTAGGTTTTATTGTGTTACTCTGTAATTGTAAAAGCATAGGAATAAAAACGGCAAGCCATCAGTCGGTCAGTGGCGACATACCTACTGTTTACAAACATGATCGTCATTAACGTTAAATCTTCATTTAGAAAACCGGCCAAGTGCGAGTCATACTCGCACACACCGAGTTCCGTAGCACCAAACAATATAATAAAAATATTTTTAACGCTAATTAATTTGTAAACATACACTCAACAGTAAAACTAAATTTGTTAAAGTTAAAGTTTTATTACATCGTCTCAAACTTTTTCGTCTGTGTGTTGCATGTCGCGTGACGGTCGGTTTTATGTACTCCGCGTTTTATACCCTTAATGCAATATTATTCCATTTTTTTTTAGATAAATGTCAAAAGTATGAAAAAAAGTTTCACTTTTACCGTGGTTTCATAAAACCACACAATCCTTTATCTTTTATAGTATGTTAATGATGAACAAAGTTACTGCTGCAGTTTTGATAAAAAAGTTCCATATCTCGAAACCTAAATGATTATTTCAAGAGTGGATTATTTTCAGGGTGGTTGAAAAAATGTAGCACCCACCTCGTTTTCTTTGGCTAAAAATACAGAAATAGTGTTATTTTATAAAGGACGATAACAACACAGTTTCCCAACATGTTAAATGCAGGTGAGGTAATTATATTACTTATTTCACCATTACAGTGCAGATAGCTACTACATACTTAAGGTGGAAGTGGAAGGGTAGCCTGCGAAATTCAAATTGTTCTTTTGCAATTAGAGGGTAAACAAATGGCTTTACAAAGTTATATATATATATATATATATATATATTATATAAATAAAAATAGAAGTCCTGACTGACTGATTGACTGACTCATCAACGCCAAGCCCAAACCTATGACCCAGGAAAGCTGAAATTTTGCACAGAGGTTTCCTTTATAATGTAGACAAGGAATAAGGAAGGATTCTTCGAAATTCCACCCCTAACGGACTTAAATAGGGGATGAAAGTTTGTATGGAAATTCGTCATTTTTTAAGTTAGAAGGCTGAAATTTCATATACAAGCTTCTGGTTAGAAATAAATAAATACGTATTTTAGAGTTTTTAAGAATTTACCCCCTAAGAGGGTGAGATAGGGGTTCAAAGTTTTTCACAGCTTGAAATTCACTATTTGTGTTTCTCGATTGAATTGACGTGAAACACGTATCTATTTTTTTGAAAATTCCACCCCTCAGACGAAAACAGGGATGGCATTTTTTTGTTATTGTTTTTTGTGTTAGCACGTTGGTGTGGACAAATACGCTAAAAAAAACTTCATTTAAGTACACACTTCTAGGGAATCTGGGTCATTTGTGGGAAGGACACTTGCGGTAACCCATTTACGCGAAAAGATATTTGCGCGCATGGACACTTGCGTGACCGACACTCGAGGGCTGGACAATTGCGCGACTCAATGGCTTCACGGGTGTCGTTTTCGTGGTTTTAGCGGGTCGCTGGCAATAAAAAAAAATCGGAGATGGCCCCGAGGAAAATTTCCTGTTTTTCGTGCATGGGTGTCGTTTTCGTGGTTTTGGGGTTGCTGACCAAATTGACGGCGAGGAAAACATTCGGTTTTTCTTTCACAAGTGTCGTTTTTGTGGACTTCAGGGTCGCCGATAACGAAAATGATGACCTCATTTTCTAGGTGCAAATAATAAAAATTAAAATACGCAATGTCTCAATATCCTCCCCTAGGCTATGGCTGGCATTGATTTAAGTGATAACTGTTTCTCACGTGTGCAGTTTTATGTTGCGTGCTCCGAAGTGAGCTCGGCGAGTATCTTAGTAATTTTAGCCCCAAAAGGAAACACCGCAAACGTCATTTACACAGAAGAGCTAGGATAATTCATTAGTATAAAAGGGTGTAAAACACCTCTTAACGAAGCCGAAAGGCACTGGTTCTCCCTGTCATTGCGATCATTTTTTTGTTCTACACCATACCTGGGAACCTTCTAGTTACGGAGATATTAGGGGTCAAAGTTCCAACTTTTTGACAAGTATTTTTTTAAATACAAGTTTTTAATTTAAGATTTTTACTTTAAACACCTCCACGACCCCCGTACTACTCAATCCGTCCATCAGCACAATGTTTTGAGTGCGTTACATTGAGTTCTACCACAAAACATGATTTTACAACCCCCAAAAAAAAAGTCGTTTCCCAGCAATAATTTTTGCGTAAAGTTACATAGTTTCATGTACAGAATGCTTGGTTAACGGCTTCGTGATGAGGTGATTTACACGGTGTAGTTTTCCGGGAGTTAAAAAGATTGGTTTAATCTGAGTATTTTTTAATTTAAAATATTGAAAGTTAAGTAAGTTAGCTCATTTACACCATAACCTATATCGCTAGGTGGATGGATGACCGGGGCATTTGAGCTACAGCCTCGTCACTCGGAAGACATGTATAAAATAAATTCTGGTTCAACCCATTTAGGTCCCTAACAACACAAAAAAAAATTAAAAAAAAAACGCTGTAATATACATTTTTCTAACCAGAATGAATTATGTGGCGTCTTACTTCGAAAATCGCAGACTTTTACACAACTATTAAAATGTGTCCTATACTTACACTTACGCGCGCGCGAAGCCGTGGCCAACAACTATTATCTATAACATTTAAATGACTATTTTCGACATTATTTTGGGGTGGTTAACGCATACGTGGGCAATTGCCGAACTTAACGCGGGCGAAGCCGCGGGGAAAAGCTAGTCATTAACATTATGAATGAAAATAAAAAATATCGCGCGCGACGAAAAATTTCATTTGGCCCGTGATGTTCAAATTTTCTTACGCTTTTTGCAATTTGCACAGCAGTGTCAGGTTTTATATTGATTAAAAACTGATTTAAACGGATCGTAAATACGTCGATTTCAAAATGGAAAATACTTGTATTACGTACAATATTTCATAATTTATTTCGTATATATGGATGACTCTGACGAACAACGTAACGTGAACATCGACATTTTACGTTTACACCATGCGCTCGTGCTAGGGAACCAGATATTTACTTGAAAGTATGACAACCGGGAACACATCAAAACATTTGTAAGTCTTAATAGTGTTTTGTTACGTATACGCGATTTTACACCTTATCTCTATTACGGAAAGATCAAATTCCTATGAAAGCGCTGCACCAAATACAAGAATGAAGCTTGCAAACGTATTTTACGTAAACATTATTTTTATTTTTTTTCAGTATTTGCTTTAAAGTGTTTAATTTTCGTGTAAATTGGTTAGAAATAGCCTTTAGATGAAAGTTAAACAAAATTAAACCCTGTTACATTTTTGCCCCGACCGTTATTGTAAAAAAACTGATATTAATAACTTCCGTGAGTCAAATTTGTTTAATTTTTTTAACGGAGGTTTAATATATTAATTTAAGTTATTTTATGTAAAAAAACCGCTGTTTATATTTTTGCCTCAAGTACAATCCAAAAATTACGTAAATGTTTTTTTATCGAAATTTCCGTGGACGAAAATGTTTAATTCTGAAAAAATATATTACTGTCACCAGTTCTTTACCTAAAATAATTAAATTCGTCCTGTTAATAATTTTGCCCACGTTTTTATTCACAAAAACGCGTTTTCGTCTTTTTGACCTTGATCCGGCCTTGGAAAATGTTTAATTTTTTTTATTATTTGGAGAGCTAAGGTCAAGTACACGATTCAAGAAAAAAATCGCTGTTTATATTTAATGCAAGGTTCAAACCTAAAAGCCCCGTACTATTATGTTACTTTAAGATGGAGATTAGGTACGATAATACTTAAGTACTCAAATATTATGCGTATGTTACTAGCTTTTTTTTTTCGGTTGGTTAATCATTAAATGACTCCTCCCGCTCTGGGCGGAGCGGGAGGGAGTGTCAGACTTGTACTGACTAAAACCCATCCATGTTCCTTCTTAGCCCTTTGTGTTCCAGGGCCACGGTATCTCTTTCGAACAGTCCCGCAGCCCTGGCAGGCCCTGTCGGACCCTTTCCGATTTGCTGACATCTCCTTGAGGCGCGCGTGGAACACGAACGCGCCGTCTCACGTATGTTACTAGCTGACCCGCGCAATTTCGTCTTCTGCTGCGTCTGCGCGATTGGATGTTTCAATTCGAACCAGTAGGCAGTAAATTCCTGAGATTAGAGCGATCGACCAGAGAAACAAACTCTTCAGCTTTATAGAATTAGTATGAATTTTCCTCTGTTGTCGACAGTGTGTAAATAAACAGTAACATATATAATGTTGTTAAATTAGATAATCGTATAAATAACAAAACGTTATCTACATAACAAATCATTTATTTCGGATAACAAAGACCCATATATTATGATATTATACAAAACACAGCGACGAGTTCTAGAAAAGGTTAATTGATGTGATTACGGTAATGACCCGATCCAACCAAGCTGATAGAAAGCAATCAAGTTCCAATATTTATCGTTTAAGTTCCAATAATTTAATGTAATACCATTAAATTATTAAGTACTTATGTATTTGAAAACCTTGTGACTCTACAATGGCTTTAGTTTGGTACCTATGCTAGGGTCTACCTAGGCGCCCAATTTCTTACTTTACGAACTGTAACTTAACTATCCTCATCTCGAGCCCAACATCATTGCCTAATTGGTTGCGACCTTCGTCCGCGAGGAATTATTATAAAAAAATAATACGACTTCCCAAGAATCGGATTTTCGAAAAAAAAAGATGGCAGACTAAGTTCCGGTTTTGGATATGCGCAAAAATTATCGATATAGGTACTCATCTTGCCCCTATCCAAATTTATTTGGAGTCGGCGCAGCATGTCTTCTTGTTCCATACTTCTCTATTACTCGTCATCTCAGCAGCCTCGGTTTCTCGCCATATCATCCTTCACAAAAAGTCATCCATCCATCGTTTCTTTGGTCTTCCTCTACTATTATACCATCCACTTCCATACTTAGCTACTGAAAACTTTTCTCACGACATTACCTCATTCCTTCGCACCACAGGCCCATTCCAACACTCTCAAAAACGGTGAAGGAAAACATCGTGAGGAAAATGGCATTTCCTAGAACTACAAATTCGAAGACATGTGACATCTACCAACCCGCACTGGGCCCTTGTGGTAGATTACAGCCCACTCCCTCTCATAGAGAGGAGGCCTGTGTCCCAGCAGTGGGAACATTATAGGCTGATGATGATGATGATGATGACAGGCCCATGCCTATACATTGGTAAAAACATGGTAGTATTGCATCAGAATTTTTCCAATGATGTGAGTATTATCACATTTTCGCACAGTTGATTAAAATAGATTTGTATATGGCTGACATTTATGACACCCTATTGTTATTTTGCCAATGTATTTTGAGCTCTCGCATGATTTTTATCCTAATACAAATACGGACGAGTTTTGATTACCGCAGCAAATTTTAAACTAGGCAGGCACATAGCAACAGCTTTAAGATACACGGTATCCTCTTGTTTGAATATGTTATGTATTCAATACAATGGATGGACGAAAATGTCTATTTTGAAGTACCGGTACGATGTGTGGGCAGTTTTAATTCCAAATACATATTTAAGTCATCATCGGCTTAGGTATATTGCGGCGGAAATCCATAAATTATAGATGAAAACGAATGGGCTCAAGAATCGAAAGGAAAACTGCTAAAAAGTTAATAAATTAAGATTTGCACCAAATAGGGGTAAAATTTTAAAGGGTAACATCCGTAACATCGGTTATATTCACAGAAAAATATAATTTACTCTAGGTATTGTGGCGTTTAACTAAAAACCGTTAATTTTGAATAAAACATGAGCAATTTTCTATTTAGTAAAATAAATGTTGTGTTCAGAAATATTATTTTTTTTATGATGTACTTAACGTTATGCTAATGAGGTAACAAAATAGCGCTGATAATGTTTTTACAATATTGCTGTAGAAAATAAAATAACTCGCTTATGAATTTATTTATGAATATGTTACTGCGATAAACACGTATAAATGATAAATATTGTGTGTATCTGAGGAAACTTTTGCAGGTAAACACTTATTCAGAATGACTACCTACTGCGTTTGAATTAAAACAGGTTCTGTGATTCAAAGCTCGCTATAGGGTTTTATGAATACAGGACCACAAAGAAAAATATACTCTTACAACTTAAAAGTCAATATATTAATTAATAAGTTGGCTAGACCGTTTCATTGTAATTTTATTAAAGAAATATATCGAAGGGTTTCACAAAAAGGACAAAGGCGATTTCTGTTTCATCTTCTGATTGTTTCATTGCCTTTTTTTGTGACAGTTTTCAATAGAAACTATTATGGGTTCAACAAAAACAACGTCTATTTTCATGAATCGAAGGCGAATTTGATTATTAAGCACTGACCAGGTTTTTGCTAAGTCCACTAATAGCATCTGTCAGCCAGATCCCCGAGGATCTGTACCTAATTCAGCAAAGAATTCAATACGCTGCCTCGGCAAAGCATAGAAAGCAAGAGAGAAGTTTATTTATGCAAGTGGCGTGGGATGTACCGGATGATGCTACCATGATTAAAATCTGGCGCAGAGTTTGGTCGTTGTCCGTCAGTCACTCCCGAGATGAACGTTTGTCAGATATGTGATCGTAAACATCCGACTAGAATTTTAGAACATTTTTTGAATTTCAAATCTATTTATTCTAGGTTCACGAAACCAAGTTGCGAAGCAAGTTGTGAAGTTTCACAACTGTATTCCCCAAAAGGGTGACAAAGATGTTCCTATGGGTCATCCATTTTGATAGTTTTGTTCAAGTTCCTCCTTACGACTGATTCAGACTCCATTTTATTCTAGGTCTGTGTAGTTGTCAATTTACCTGTAAGTGTGCACATCCTTCGACTATTGATGTCCTGCATGACTTGCCGCATCACACCGCTGAGTGCCTTAGCTTCGCCAGATAAGGACTGTTTAGACAGCCATTCTGTCTCCAGTTCCATCGATAACTGTACCAAAAGAGATTAAAACATAACATTAATATCATCGAGATTAAGTTACTTTTTGTTTGTCATGAGTTTACACTGACCGGACAAAAGGTTTTGAGATTAGAAGCGGAACTTCATAAATTCGAGAGTCTAAAATACCAAATCTTGACTTTCAATTTATTCAAAATATGTCCCCATTTCAACTTTCCTCCATTATATGGTAAAGAAGATTGCGATAGAGAATGGATGAATAATGGAAATATTGACTACCTACTGCTATAGGTAAAGAGAAAACATGTAGTTGTTTTGGGACATCCGAAAGGATGTTGTACTGTTGTACCAGTATTGTTATAAGACCTTTTGGAAACGTCAAAATCTTATGCATATGCATGCCGAATCGACCGAGTCTTTAACTTCTCAATAAAATCGTAGTGTGCCATTTATACGACCGTAGTGTCGTTGAACAATAAGATTATATCATATAATTCCAGTTGGGTCAGCTGGTGAGAGAGGTTAAATGGATCTTGAGTAGGTGAGTGCGAAAAGTGGCGCCGTAGTTATTGAGGGCCACTAGGATACTTTTATTATAGTTATAATTTAAGTAACTGTTCGGTACAAAGTCTTGGTAAGATCATTTCGATTTTGTGCTTGCCTTTATTTGAGAAGTTTTAATGACATTTCTGACGATCATAGTATCTTAGTGGCTATCAATGGATGGCGCAACAGTTCGGCAATATAAGGAGGTTGATAGAACCAAGCCAGTTAACATTAATATCGTTACGTGTCAAGGACGACAGCCAATTGAAAGCCTAGTGAGCAGGTGGGTTACTGCACCTTAGGAAGATGTTGCTTCTTACGATCCAGACACCGGCTTAGTCTTCAATAACTTAACGTATCTTTGTATGGTCGAAGATGATGATTTACACATTGATTATGTGTGCATATGCACATATGCAGCATAAGTAATCTTATTGGCTTAGTAATTTCTAGAAAAATAATATGGTAAGCTGTGTCCACTGACCAGGTATTCTGTAAGCTTCTTGACGAGAGGTTCCAGGTGCACTGTCCTGGCCCACGCATCGCACACAAAGCAGAGGTTGAAGTAGTATGCGTTGCGCGCGTATTTCTTGTTATCTATCCTCACTGGGAAGCCTAGGATCTTCGACCCGAGGAGGGTTCTGGGGAAAGAAATATGGTTAGACGATTTTATGCTACGAAAAAACGTTATATTTGAGAAGATTACAATTGAGAGTCGATAGTTTTAAATTGTTTTTTCTATTGGAGAAGAGCGATCAAAACCAGCTTGAAGAATATTAAGATCTATGCAGCTTACTTTGGTAATGAAACATAAATGGCGTAGCCTAGCGTAGTATAGTAGGAACAGAGTTTCCTTAGAATAAGAGGTTATGGCTTATACTGGTTTCGTTACTTTCGTTCTCTGATGTCCGTATTCCATTGGCATTTTTCATTTAACCATAGTAGAGTCCACACGCGACGGATACAATTAATTATGAAAGCTACGCACACAAACCCACAGGAAGCCCTAATCAAGATTATTATTATATTATATATTCTATTTTGTTTTCCAAGATGACGACATTATAATAGACACTGATTTTGAATTAGTGATGGCCTGTTCATTTGTTTCTATGCAGGCAGGTGCACGGAAGCTTGTGGATCTGAGCGGAACGGTAACCATTATTACATAGTTTCGTACCGCGTGCATTAAATACCGTTCCTAAATTATAGGTTGGATCACAGTTATAGACTTCTAAGTCTTTTGCACGTGCAAGCTCGTTATTGCATTGGAGAAATCAGGCGGGTTTGATAAGAAAATCGTAGTAAGTAATACCTATTGGTTATTTGTTAGAACATTAAAAAGGGATCATTGAAAGATTTTAGTTTTTTACATAGGTACCATGGTAAATGTTAATCTATAATGAGGTCAACTTGTTATTTACAACAAAAAAAGCTTTTAATATTTACAATATAGTCCTCAAAACATATACAATTAGGTAGGGTAAATATTTAAGGTGGGTAGGTGTGTAAAGTGCAAATGAACGACGACAAGAAGTAAACTTAGGAAAATCAGTAGCGCTGTATGAAAACAAATTGTCTACGCTCTTTCTTTAGTAACAAACAGTGGAATTCCAACGCTTTGTCAGTGCTAGGTGATTTCGGTGGAATGTGCACGAGAAAATAAGCAGCTAAATCTCGGCATTACTTTCATTTCTGCACAAATATATATAATGAAAACGAGAATTTTCAGCAAGATTCAATGATATGTTAACAAAATATTGCATTTTTATGTCATAATTTTGGAACTACCCGCAATAATACTTACACTGTCAAAGTGCATCTCTGAAGTTGTACTTTCGGTATGATATAATGACTAACTGTATCAAAAATATCTTTCGATATATAATTTTCTGGCACTTGGCATGTTATCTTCGGCCCAGCGGTCGGATGGAATTCACACAAAAATATACATCGAATCGGCCCTTCCTGTCCACAACCTTCGTAATACTTCACTTTGCCATCCATCGTAAACAAATAAATTTCTATCAACACATCACTCACATATTTCTATTTACACTTTAACAATTCACAAATAAACACAACGCTGAAACTATTTAACAAGTAAAATGACACACGAACTTTATTTTCATTAACGTAAATAAAACCTGTTTCCACGCACTAATTGATACACCCACTCCTTCCGCGTATTTTAATCGACTGACGTAATTTTTAACCGACTTCATTCATGTCATAGTGGTTATTTTGTTGATAATAAAATGACGTTTCAGTTTAGTGCTGCCAAGAATAAGACTCAAATTACCTTCTGGAATTCTGGATAATCGGAATGTAGGCTGGGTCAATTTTCACTGTATTAGAAAAATATCAAACTATAAGTACTGATGCGAAGTCATTATTAAATAGAAACAATGGATAATAATACAAACCGAGAAAACCAAACTGTTCAAACGATTTCTGTTTCTGAACGAGCAAAATGCAATAAAGATAAACAGAAATGTCAATGTCATATCATATAATGTCATTTTTCTACTGTAAATATTTAGATTTTTAAATTAAGTTTAAAATGGATAAACGATCTTGCAAAATATTGATTGCAGCGACAGGTAGCGTAGCTGCCTTAAAAATACCGATTCTAATAAAATCCTTATTAGAAATACCCGAAGACGAACTGACTTATGTTTTTGAGGTTATGTTTACTTTGTGTATTTCGAGTTATGACGAAAATTACAAAAAAAAATACTAATAATACCGTTATATATTCGTAGGTGCACCTTATAGTCACGGAACATGCAAAGCATTTCTTCAAAATGTCGGAACTACCATCAGATGTGAAGGTTTATGATGATAGCTTAGAATGGCAAGCCTGGAAGTCGAGGGGTGATCCTGTGCTGCATATAGAGCTTGGAAAGATGGCTGACATCATGGTGATAGCACCACTGGATGCCAACACGCTGGCGAAAATGTCGCAAGTAAGTAGGGCATGCATTTCTATTGAATAGTGTTGAAAAATATGTCTAAACAATCTCAAAAATAGTGCGTGGAGTCCCTCCGTGCGCGCTCCGCGAAGAAGTGAAACTTCGTAACACAACATGCATGCGTTCGAGAGCCACGCATTCACTCTCGCTCTGTCTCTTTCTATTCCCCTTCCATGGTAGTCTTAAATGTTTAAAGCAAACTTATTGGAAGTTGCCTAAGAAGTTTCACTTCAAAAACAATATGGTCAACAATAATCAGAACTTCTTTTGATATCTATTGCCTTGTTTATTAATAATTAAATCAAATACTTAATATATGTTTTAAAGTTAAAAAAATGATCAAGATCATGTTCAAAAGATCCAAAAAACAAAATCAAACTTTTCAATTCTAGGGCATATGCGACAACCTGCTTACCTGCACAACTCGAGCTTGGGACATCTCAAGACCACTTTTCTTCTGTCCTTCAATGAACACAAGGATGTGGGAACACCCCATCACTTCACAACAGGTGGCAACACTCAAAAGCTGGGGTCACATAGAAATACCACCGATCAGTAAGAAACTAATGTGTGGTGACACAGGTATCGGAGCTATGGCTGAAGTTGAAACCATAGTGGAGAAAATCAAAAGTGTTGCCAATGAGAAATTCAATGTCACTTTTGATTGAAAATTGTACTGTTTTTTAAACATAGCACTGCTGATTTTGTGGTGGACTCTGCAACAGTTTTTAATGCTTTTAGGGCTTTCTAGGCCAGAGGTAGTTTTGGTTAGATTGGGGCTTAGTACATTAAGCTTAATTGCTTTCACCAATTTAGTAGGGTGTTTGAACTGCAAAAATAAAGAGAATGTTTCTGGACTGTAAATGACATCTGAATATTTGTACACCACATCTTGTGGTAGAATGTATTGAACTGAACAAAATACTAACACCATACTATGTAAAACTACATTCTCACAAATAAATAAATTCTAATTCTAATTCTAGATTTTAGGTACTTTGTTCATTTTTTTAATATATTTTTTTATAACTTTTTATACTGCTTTGCAACATTAATAGCGCTTTTTTATGACGAGTACAAAGACTCACTATAATTTCAGTCATTTATAATCATATATTTTATTTTAATATTTCTATTTACGTTACTGCACCTTCCTCTTTTTAGGGTTCCATACCCAAAGGGTCAAATTGGACCCTATTACTGAGACTGCGCTGTCCGTCTGTCACCAGGCTGTATCTCAAGAACCGTGATAGTTAGCCAGTTGAAATATCTACAGATTATGTAGTCCTGTTGCCGCAATAACAACAAATAGTATAAACAAATATTTAAGGGAGCTCCCATACCAAAAAGTATTTTTTTTTGCTCGTTTTTATAAATAATGGTACGGAGCCCTAAGTGCGCGAGTCCGACTCGAACTTGGCCGGTTTTTTTCACTAATAACTAGGCTTTGGGCTATGACTTTATACTACATTAATCACTGTGTGTGAGTGGTCAAAAGGCTAATATTCCATTAAGCGTATTTTATTAGCTTTTTAGCTGTACAAAATTAAATTAATTTAATTAGGTATGTTGCAAAATTAAGGACCAAAGAACTATGATCAAATTGTTTTAGTTGTATTTTCGGATTAGATTGTCATAGACCAATGGCCATATGGTTTTTATTTTTATTTACTCTATGGTCTTACTAGGTATAAGAATATTGTTATGGTGAGGGATACGAAATATATTAATTTTTGACAATGCATAGAATAAAGTAATTATATCGTTTAATGCTTATTTAGTTTTGACTTATCACATCCAGGGAAGGTAATCACAACGAAAGAAAAGATAGATCTCTATGTGACTATTAGCTTTCCAGACCATTGACTTTATTATTGACATTTATCTGGTCATAAACAAATTGTCAAAAAATGTCTACATGGCTATTCAACCTCTTAAATTAATATTTTTTACCAAAGCTTGTTACATTCAAGAATAAAACTATTAATTATGTTCCTTTATCATCAGTTTTATTATTGCTTTTATATTTCAATGTTTTTTTTTTTGCAAAATTAATGTTTGGTATACTTCCAGTTTTGTGCCTTGATAAATAAGCAAAGGTTTCACCTATTTGAATATTCATTAGATTTAAGGTGCTAATTGACACATATTATTTTTTTATTTTCAGAGTTAAATAAAATCACTGTTAATTAAATGTATGTTTTATTTATTGCATCCGAATACTGTTACTAATGCTAGCGTACATGCAATACTAACATAAAATTAGAAATCGAATACAAACATACAATAACTATACACAAAACGCTTCTATAAATTTCTACTAAACTTAAATAGTTCCCGAATACACATGAAAGTCTATTAAATATTTATTATACAAGTGTTAGGTAAAAATACTTAAGGAACATACATATACAGGCGTTTTCAAGACTCATTAAAAGGTTACATTTCTCATAGTTGTGGATTAAAATGGTGTTTATATTTATTTTATTTAACTTATTATAAAAAATGTATTTCACAAAGTATATCCCACAATGGACAGCATAGTTATATTATTATCTTGAATAGGCACATACTGTTTATAATTACACTAAATTACAGAGAAATACTATTCAATAAATACATCTTAATATAGCTGGTTTACAAATACATAGTATAAAATACAAAGATTACACCTAGATCGCTAAATTATCGCCAAGAAATAATAATTACAAACAAAACGCCCAACATCCTGAAAAGAGATAAGAAAACTCATAAAAAATCTCTATATCCTGGCAATACTGAAGCGATCTATGGTTTATTTTACCTCTATAGTGGGGTAAAATGGTGAGTAGAGAGAGTTACCTATTTTAAAAACGCTTTCATCTGTATTCGAGAAACAATAATATTTAAAATGTATAACTTGAGAAACCATATCGACAATAATACAAAACTATTTAATAATAGATTCATTATAAAGGCTGCAGTTCACTTCCGCAGTCATTACGTGAAATTAGAACATTTTGTGCGATCGTCGCGTTTTGTTGAGTTGTATCTGTTTAGGAGTAAAGGATATATGTTTAGGCAACGAGGTTTGGTAGCCACCCTTACATTGAATAGAAGTAAAACCTTAACTTTTAACCGTGCCCTCCACGCCAAGCCACACTTTCACCGCAAATACTTGCAAAAGGGATTTCAAAAGTATTGTTAACATATTTCATATAATAAGACATTTATAATCACACTTTAAAGATATATAAATAAACACACATAAAAGTAATGATTTAAATTGCTTATTTCGTGTTATAGTGCAACAAATTTTTTGTCACATATTTGTGTCGTTGGCGTACAGGGCACGCGCTTGCTTGTCACGTATATGTGACAATGGCGTTCAAAAGGTTAATATTCTTTATGATATTGATAAGGATGTTTCCATTTTTATCGCATCATGATGACGATCTTCAATTGTGTCTTTCTATCCATCATTAATTCGAAGTTTATATGTGGATGCAAAAACTTAATTTATATCTCTTCTTCTTATACTCCTAAATCAGTTTTCTTAGATGACCACAAAAATGAACTGTAACAATATTTGTGCAAACTCCTTTTTAAACATAACCCTGTATATTTTATACAACTCCCGAACGAACGAATTTAAAAATTTTGTCATGACTTAGCGAAACGAATATTAAAAAGCTAATGTGCGGAGCACCTCTATTTAACAACGTAAGCCTGAGTGCGTAGCTATTTAAATTATTCAAACAACATACCTAAAGGTAAATAAAGATCTTATTTTAGATCATTCATTGCAAAATCATATTTTATTTTTGGTTATTGAATGAATTAAGTAACGAAATGAATAAATAGAATTTAATTGTAGTAATTTTATTGAAATAAAAGTATAATTTGAATCGTTACGCGCTGAGGTAACTGCTCAAGCATTAATATATTAAATATTCACTGGATCAATTAAAATAATTAACTTATTTATTCGACATTACAATGTAAAAGTACCGATTTCAGGCTAATATTAAATATATACGTACCTTAAAAATTATATTGCCCGCTTACATTCTCAAGTAACTTGAGTAAATACATAATAATATAAAAAATACAATATTTACATTTTCTATTTTATGCGAAAACAGTGCTGAAATTGGAACTTACACAGGCAAAAAAAAAAGAAACATATTTACAATAATATAATTAAAATAATTTATTCGAAAATTCAATCAGATTATTACCAGATCAAAAAAGACAGTAATCATTTTATTGGGGAAAAGAGTTTGTATAAAAAAAACCTTAATCTAAATGGAATAGATTCGTATAAATAATTACAGCTATAGTGTCATGTTAGGATTAATCAGATACATAATAGAGACACAATCGTTTGTGACCATTGTGTGGCGGCAATAATACACATGAGTATATACTGATACGACATCCAGCGGCTTTCATGCGAGGCTGTAAGAACAAAACCAAACTGCCGCATAGTAGGAATTTTAACTCTACGTTAACACAATAAAGTTTCTTTTTTAGGTACACAAGCGCATGCAATTTAATACAAATGGCAATATACTGTTAAGATAAAAATGTAATAATTAAACTAGGCAGCCGATAAAAGTCGTACCATGCAGTAAAAAAATTTGAACTATCACAAGTAGGTAAAAATGCTATATTATAAATGCGTATGTTCCATACTATAATATTAAATATTACTAAAAAATCGTTTATTGGTTCGTAATCATGTATATGTGTACATATATAAGGACACTATTATTAATACCTAGTCTATATTTAAATCTAAAAATCGCGGTACAAAACCTGTGCGTCTATTTTTAAAGGCCTTTTTGATCTAGCGGGACTAATCGCCCATAGCTTTTTGAACTATATTACTATGAAATTCTGGTGTTTTTGGTCCTATTCTTCGATTATCTGTAGCTGAGATTCACTATGAAAAAAGTTTTTTTTTATACGTAAAGGTTCGAGCTATGGGCATGTAAACGATACTAAAAGCTAAGCTTCCGTATAGAAAAACTCATGTAAATGGTATCGTAGCAAAATACTGGTTTTCGCTGTCGCGTGTGGAATGGTACGAATCGTAGGCGTATCAAAGTTAGTATAACTCTTACATATATTGCACCCAGTTTTCGGGGTAATTATTTATACATGGCAACACTTGTAACGGTTAAAAAAAATCAAATTGTCTGTTTTCATTGGACGTTCATAACTCCGCACCTTTTAGGCCAAAACACTACAAGCCAATAACATTGAATATATTTAAAAAATGTTTTTAAAGGAGTGCAATATACGCGCAATACAAAATAGGCACATCGTTCAAACGACGGTTTCGTTTTGCTTATCGAACATGGCTCGCGTGTACTTCGAAATGACTTCGTAAGTAGACTTGATGAGCTCGCAGCGTTCCTCAATCTCACAGTCCGTCGGCGCGGGCGCCACTCGATACATCGACTTCTTCCTATTACTCTCGACATTAATGGGAAACTCACTCACATTATCCTCGATATTATAGATAGCTATCGACTGTTTTGTGTGGACCATCTCTAGGTCCTTTCGGCGTTTCTTTTTATCTGTGTTGCACCTAGCGTTGATGGATTTGACAGCGTTTTGTACGGGGGATTCCAGTGTATCACTGGAGTCAAGTTCGTATCATACGTCCAGTTCTTCTAATCCTTTGGAGAGTCGGTGTGAGTTGATGCGTCGGCGGTGGGAGCGTCGCACGGCGTCAGCGCGGCGGTAGGGCTCGCTCCGCAACCCATGTAGGATGTCCTCTAGGGCTCCGTTGTATACCTCGTCTTGGTGAAGCAGCTTCTTTTCGCCGACGGCCTGAGATTTCGTTTTTAATTCGTTGATTACAGCCTCCTGTTGAGAGAGGGATCATTAATATTTTGATGACTTTTTTATTTTGTGTGTTTGGGATTAAATTGTGATTCTAATGACATCTGCTACAATGGCGGAATTAAAAGTCATGCGTAGAGCTGCTAATTAAAGAAATCCTGTTCTACGAATAATCAAGCCAAGGAAAATAGGGTTTTAAATGAATGACTTTTAGGTTGATTTTGAAGTGATGGATTTTCTATCTACTTAAAACACCTTTTTAACCGGAACTTAGACTATTTAAATTGAGACTAAAGATCTGAATATAGGTAACAAGGAGCGAAAAACTTTGTAGCACTAAATAATAAGTTTAATAAAAACAGATGGCTTTCAAAGTCTACAAGAATAAGATAAAAAATATTAGCATAGGTAATAAGTAAACACATTCCCTGTTAAGTCCATGCAAGTGCAGCGTTAAGACAAAACACATATTTACACTCAATTTCTTTTGAATGGTCATCGAACTCCCAAGAGTTGCCAGAATAAATAATATTTACCAATTTTCTGTATTTTAGGGAACGTGTCAAACAAAAGAATATCGGCACAAGAAAACATTTAGAATTATCCTTTGTGACATGCAAGATTTAACTTAAAATATAAATTCCTGCCTCCAATTTCGTTTTCATAGTTCGATATGCCATCTTTTGCCTTTTGTCGGACACGAATTTTATGCTAAATACGAACTATGATTATGCATGACAACTCATTAAAATAAATAAATAACTAAGGTAACAAAAATAAAAAAAAACTTGTGCGTCTTTAAATTGCTAGTTGAGTATTTTATCATAAGTTGTTTCAGTAAAAAGCAAAATATGTTAATCTCCGACAATTCGTCACATTTTACCAGTGAGTTTTTGGACTTTAAATGCAAATTGTAAGCCCTTAATATTGGTCCTAAATTTCAATAACTATAGAGTTCATAATAACATAGGTTCGCCATACAAAAGGAACTTTTAGCTATAGAAAAAGGCACATCACCTTTTTGTTCGCCATAGATATAGCTGCTTGCATTTCTATACTTTTCTTTTGTTACATAAAGGTAATATCTAGTGGCTAATATTCTAAAATTAAAATTACGCCCATTCCATGCACCATACTAAAACCCACAACCTACTGTACCTATAATATTGCGACTATATTTTTTTGGCGTGTGTTTTCATATAAACAATATAACAACATAAAATTGATCCATGCACTGCGATGATGTAATTGTGTTAAGAGTGTAATGTGCCATGTGTTAATACCTTTGCTACCCTCCAAACAACCGTGTTTAAGATAAAATCAACTTCCAACTCCAATGTCACACTTCTATTTTAGGTTTTACTCTTGTTCTTTGTTTGGCGTCAAACGAAATCCCACGAACTGAATGCCGACTGTTATAATCACAGATATAGATATACCTAGATAACGCAAGAGCACCTACTTCCTGTGATCGGCATAAGCATTTTGTACTTAACGTGGCCACTGTCGCAGTACGCTAATTATTTTAAAACGACAACCACAACTCAGAAAAATTCTAGACGTATAAAAAACAAAAACGTAGTCTATTTTGTATGGTAACTAAATAGTGCTTATTACGTCGTAGTAGGTAGTCAAAAAAATGGCAGACTTAGTTTTCATACGAATCGTGATACTTGCGTTATCCAGGTATATCTATATCTGTGGTTATAATGGCTTAATCCTGATATAATTTTTCATGCAAAGTTTTAAAACGCTTTGTTTTTCTGTTTTAAATCGTTAAAGATGTTTGAATTAAAGATGCTTACACACATATTATCAACACAGAACATTTTGAAATAATGATTAGTGAAACCATTCCGGATGAATCTTTGTGTGGTATTTTTCTGTAATTCTTTAACAATGCATGTTGTAAGTTTCGTTTAACCCCAAACATCAAAGGAGTCCTTAACCCGTGCAACGGCACACCTCTACCCCAAACAATCTAGAACTCTAGACCTAACCCTACCCCAGTGAGGGTTACTATAAGTTCGTGTGCATGCTAGGCGCGTGGGGGGTTAACAACCAGTCCTGACTTGCCCCAAAACATGCTGAATCTTTCTCATGGTCATTAGTCACACTTCGGCCCAGTATTGGTGTGTAATAGTAGTAGCGACTGATATTTATTAGTTTTTTTTTTACTATTTACCTCCTGAAAAGTTCTGGGTAATTTATCTACCAAGTTTTTATGTAACCATTACTATGGTATTTTTCATTTGTTTGGTAGATGTTGATGGTTATCCTTGTGATATTGATAGAAGCGAATCAGGCCCAGGGTGAATAAAATGTGAGAAATTCGTGGATAGCTTCAGAGATAGATGCACTCGAGAAATGAGTATTATTAGGTGCAGACGTGGAACTGCAACGAGCAAAAGTACTTCCAGCAAATATTTTAGTACCATGCGACTTATTTGATTGAATCTGTCTAACTTACAATTTTTATTTTGGCATATTTTTATGCTTTTTGTATACTTTTTAAGGAAACATTAAAATCCAAAAGGAACTATTTTGTAAGCCATCTACATCCATTACACACCAACCAACCCCACCTGTGGTTAGTACACACGCACACTCAAGTGTCCCCGTCAGTGTGAACTGGACTTACTCCTATAAGTTAGGCCTTTAGCCTGGGCCCCGGGAGGCCTACACGGGCTCTAGACTGTGCCTCAACTGTGACAAGTGTTGCTGCAATAGGCCTGCGCTGACGGTCGCGTAGTTAAACCTCTGTGAGAAAGTTTACGGTGTTACCATCACCTACTACGAGTTTTTTTGGTAGTATTTTTTTTTGTTGTTAGTTATGTGGCAACACTCGTAGTAAGAGTTTTATTATTTACGTTGATAAAAACTACAATGTTTTTTTTTGTAATATTTTTAGTTTTATTTGCATTTTAATGTGATGCAGAGTAATGTTATTTTTGGCTTTAGACTGTATTTTTTTACTAATAGCTTCTATGGCAGTTCTTCGTAGATTTTTACTAAATAAAGAAATAAATAAATCAATTTCTACCAATGTTGCCACATTAACCGTTAAATGTAATACACCACCACCACTAAATGACATGTTACATCATGTGTTTCAATGTATAATGTAGTCTACCTGTCACCTCAAATGTAACAAGATTAATGCACATACTCACTCACATCTTTAAGTAACAGATTGTAAGTGAAATAAAATCAAACACAGCCTTCTTAATCACCTTGAGAGTAAATTATTAAAACCTAATTTATATTGCATAAAAAAAAAACCATTTTAATACTCATTAAAAAAACCTATACGGTTAAAATATTATTGACAATAAAAAATGAGGACATTTAAAACTTTTTTTTATTATTATTTGCATTGATTAACACAAAAGGCGACATCGCTAAAGGTGATTAAGACAACTCAAAAAGTAAAAAATTAAATAAAAAACAAAATTAGTGGAAAATATGAGTACATTATGTAGAAACAGTCGAGCCACGGCTACTGTAGACAGAATGCATCAATATGCCGCAACACTTTGATTATTGCAATTTTTTAATAGTTTGAATGCAAACACAAGCTCACTATTTTTGAAAACGGTGCTTACTTTATTGTGCGAAAATATTTTTTTCAAACAGTTATTTTAACATTTCTGCTGTGTTTAGGGGCCATCCATAAATTACGTCACATGTTAAGGTGCCTCGTCGAGGGGGGAGGGGCCACCGAGTTGTGCCACTGTGCGATAAGGGGTGGGAGGAGTCCTAAATTTCGTGACGTCACTTTTCAAAATCTAATATATCAAAGTATTAAAACACGGATTTTTTCAACTCTATCTGTATGAACATGTCGTGAGGAAAGTTTTGAGTATGAATGTGGATGGGTATAAGAGTAGAGGAAGACCAAAAAACCGATGGATGGTTGTGTGAAGGATATTATGGCAAGAAAGGAAGTATCTCATGAGATGACAAGTAATACAGAAGTATGGAAGAAGAAGATATGCCCCAAATCAATTGGGTTAAAGGCAAGAGAATAATGATGACCTGTATGAACATGTAAACTTGCAAAATATGTGACGTCACACAGGGAGGGGGAGTCTCACAAATATGACCATCTGTGACAAGGACAGGAGGGGGGCGTGACGTAATTTATGTATGGCACCTTATATGATTTTTATTCAATCCTATTGTTAAAGTTCTACTATCTCGTGACCGCCTGCCAAAAAAGTGTATCAAGGCCCGGCTTCTATCAAAGCGGAGCGTAGACGTGCACGATTCAACCAATCGTATTGTTTGAAAACCACATCGTCACTCCTTTGGGAAGTTTTGGTGAAATTAATTGTTTACTATATTTTGTAACTTTAAATTGTATCCACAATAATGGAATAATGGATGTAGACTATCAAATGGGTCTTTGTCCATTTTAACATCTTTTTGAGGCTGACTGTATGCCTCCCCCGAGCATTTTTGTAACGCATTGATGTTCAATTCTAATTCAACATCAAACGCTACATATTTAGCATTCCAATGATTTTATTAAAGTACGCTATTTTAAATTGCTGTAATCAAAGTGTATTTGGCTTAGAACTCTACGACAAATAACTGTCCATTCACCTTGGAAGCGTTATGTAGAGCCATCGAAGCGAATCTAACAATTAATGCAACATCAAGGTTTTAGGGGTTAAGCGCTATTTAGTTTTATGGAGTAAAGATTAATTTCCAATAGTTTATCTCTTGTATTTTATTAACAGCCCGACAATGTCAAAAGCTAGTTTTATTAAATAGTCAGGAATCTGCAAAACTGCACTATTAAAATTGTATGGCTAGAAAGTGCTTACAGTTTCGTTTGACAGTTTAACATTATTATTTGTCATAAAAGTCTGCCTCATCGTTATCGCAATCAGCGTTATCGCCGGTCAGACTGGAAGCCGACCCCAAAATAGTTGGGAAAAGGCTAGTCAGATGATGAATGATATACAAGGTATTGTTTTGCATCCTCGTCAAATTAAAGAAGGTAATTA
This sequence comes from Cerastis leucographa, assembly GCA_963082945.1. NCBI lineage: Eukaryota > Metazoa > Arthropoda > Insecta > Lepidoptera > Noctuidae > Cerastis > Cerastis leucographa. The sequence continues at coordinate 17,626,036 of OY720361.1, read as the reverse complement.
TGCTTATGATTCTCGTCCCGAATCAATAATAACATGGGTAGGATTTTTTTTATTATTTTCTTATTTACGAAAATCGGTAAGTGTGAACCACCCGTGTTAAAAAACGCAGGCCGTCTGATTCTCGCCCTATAACCTCGCTTCCACAAATACAAACAATCTCAAATGTTTTTTCGATAATTTAAGGAGGTTATTCTGATTTCAGAATAACCTCCTATTTTTTCCTTTTCTTTTTGTTTCCTTTCCTAATCTTATTATTTTCTAATGTTTTTTTCAGTATTTACTGACAAACATAAACAACAAAAAAAAAAACAATTTTTATTAATAATTAACTAGGAGCCGTAATTTTGATTGATTATGTATGTCTTCTGTGACAACATCCTGAATTTTGACGAGGATGCAAAACAACACCTTGTATACTTCAAAAAAAAGTTTGTTTTTCAAATGAATGTTTATAAATTCCTCAAGTTCCACCACAAAATACTTCACATAAAAATGTACAGTAATTCCTAAACAGCGCTCAACCCCACTTCTCCTCTCCCACACGCGACAACCGTCCATACTCCTCCACACATAAGGTCGACAGTGGCATACCTGTTGTTTCTTCTGCATGATCTTGGCTTTGTTAGGGTCGACGTGTTCTGCCTGTTGTGCTGCTTGCTCCAGTCTGCGACGTTGCTCGTTTTCGCTGTCCGCTTGCTGTAATAGTACGTAGGAGTTTTAGCTTTTAGCTTTAAAGCGGGCTTGAAATGGCGTATCAGAAATCATAATCAGCCTGTAATGTTCTCAATGCTGGGACACAGGCCTCCTCTCTATTGTCTCTATAGAGAGGGAGTGGGCTGTAATCCACCACGTGGGCCCAAACCGGGATGGTAGTCACATGTCTTCGAATTTTTAGTTCTAGGATATGCCGGTTTTCCCACAATGCTTTCCTTCACCGTTTTTGGGAGCAGCTGAGGCCCAGTCAGTGCTGTCAGCCATTGGTTTGAACCCAGGCAGGCACATTACTTTGTGTAATTTATCAAAATAAGCTTGAAATTAGTGAGTATTTATTTTAAAACTGTTTTAAACGTTCACGGTTTTATCTGAACTTATACCATCATTTATGGGATAACTTCCATGATTATTTATTGTTTTGAGTTCTTGATATTTCGACGCTGTTGTAAGCGCCATGATCGCGGGATGACTGGAAAATGCAGGTGGATGGAAAATAAATAATTAGGAGGCGACAAATCTGAACCTCTTTCTTTGTCTTTTGCTACGCGAACCACTGGCACTCGATGCAAAGTCACGGCAAAACACACTCACAATATCAGTAGGTTTTGTGGAGTCCTTATTATGACGCAGCTGACAAGAGAAGAAATTTAAATATCTAAATACAAAAATGTCAAATACGTGGAATCCAGTGATAGGAAGAAATAGCTGGCGTCATGTTTGGTGAAATTTCGTAAGCTGTTTTTTTTTTTCTTGTAATTAAGTACCTAATACGTTTTTTTTTGCCGTTGTCCTTATTGTGGTAGTCCGAATTATTTCTAAAAGTTTTTCCGTTTATTTTAACGGGACCTTATAAATAGACTATTTTCAAATTCAAGGAGGTAACTATGCTAATGATTCTCGACCCGAATCAATAATAAAATGGGTAAGTTTTTTTTTTTTTTGTTATTTACTGTAATCGATAATTGTGAACCACGCGTGTTTTAAACGGGGCCCGATCTGATTCTCGCCCTATAACCGCGCTTTCACACATACAAACAATCTCAAACGTTTATTCTATAATTTCTTATTCCCTAAACCACGCTAAGGGGTTATTCTCATATACGACAACGACAAACCAAAACAACCAAAAAGATCAACGTTTATTAATAATTAACTAGGAACCGTAATTTAAATTGATTATGTCTTTTGTGACAACCTACTGAATTTTGATGAGGATTCAAAGAAGAGTTTGTATAATGATGTGCCGCTTACCTTGAACGCCCTCGTGAACCTGACGAGTAGCGAGAAGAAAGCGTTGGCGTCGCAGCCGCGCGGCGCCTCGCCGAAGTACTCCACGCACGACGCGAACGAGTCCTGCACATACACATGGTTATACACGGTGAAAATTACCTCATCACGAAGCCGTCAACCAAGCATTCTGTACATGAAACTAAGTAACTTTACGCAAAAATTATTGCTGGGAAACGACTTTTTTTTGGGGGGTGTAAAATCATGTTTTGTGGTAGAACTCAATGTAACGCACTCAAAACATTGTGCTGACGGACGGATTGAATAGTATGGATCAAATGTCCATGTTGTACAAAATTTCAATACCTATTCGATCCAAATGTATGAGGCAACTGATAGTTTTTTCGCTATCACGATATTTGTCCGATGGAGAAACATGTTCAGTTTTATGGTCTGTAGCACACCCTTAAGTATGTATATACTCTTTCCGTTACATCCTGTATATAAGTCAGAAGTGGTCAAAACTTGGCTTGTGTGGACATGTCAATGTGGGAGCAATGAGGAAAATCTCGTGATGAAAGTTTTGAGTATTAATGTGGATGGGTATAAGTGTAGAGGAAGACCAAATAAATGGATGAGCTGTGTGAAGGATGTGTCTGATGAGATGATGAGTAATCAAATCAAATGAAAATCATTTGTTTCAAGTAGGCCAGTTACAAGCACTTTTGAATAGTCGAACAAAAATAAAAATGAAGCTACAGTCCCAGTCACAAGACATAATAACTGTGAAAGTAGATGCCCATTACAAAGCGTAGATCTTTATGGACAAGAATGGGCAAGAAACTCAATGGACACTCCTTGAAATCAGAATCTTGTTACAAATACAAAAGTATGGAAGATGAAGACATGCTGCGTCGACCCCAAATAAATTATCCAGAGCTGTGACTTCTGTTTAAATGTAACAGCAACATGCTGAGATACCCTTTGGCCTCGCACGGGACCAATTTAGTTTGTCTTTTTTTATGGTTACTTTTTCTTTTTAGGGTTCCGTACCCAAAGGGTCAAACGGGACCCTATTACTGAGACTTCGCTGTCCGTCCGTCCCCCCGTTCGTCCGTCTGTCACCAGGCTGTATCTCATGAACCGTGATAGGTAGCCAGTTGAAATTTCTACAGATGATGTATTTCTGTTGATGCTAAAACAACAAATACTAAAAACAGAATAACCTAACCGATGCAGCAGAGAATAAGAATTGTACATAAAGCGACTGCCTATCTGACCTCCAAAACCCAGTAACTGGGTTGACAAATAAATACTTGTTCTTTGTTTTTGTTACCTGTGCATGTTTAGTCTCTGCCCTCAGCCTCCGCAGCTTATCGGCCGCATTGGCGAGGAAGTCCCTCAGCACATGCGGAGACGCTCTCATTCCGTCCCTGGCTTCTGCCTCTTTCCTCACGGCTTCCATGCCTCGTTCTAACTCGCAAACGTCGCCTGCTACGTTTTCTAGCGATACTGGAAATATGATAAACGAAAATGGTTTACTTTGTAAGTGATTACCGGAAGCTTGGCGGACAATCATGGATCTCAAAAGAGTGACCCTAGCACCTCTTGGAGCGTCCATCTTTCATGAGAATGCGAATGCAAATATAGATAACATGAGTAAAACTAGCTGTTGCTCGCTTTAAATAATAATAAATGATATGGATTTCGTTAAGAAATTCAAGTTTTTTTTTTGTTTGCACGGAACACTTATTCTAAATTCATTATTCTAAAATAAAATTAGCCTAAAGTTACTACTTATAAAATTAGCTATTTGCAAGTAAAAGTCCCGTTAAAATTAGTCCAGCCGTTTCGGTGATTAGCTGGAAGAAACTGACAGCCAGACAGACAAAAATATTTGGCATAACTACTGTACATACTTTCATGTGCATTCAGTAGAAATCTTTTGTGAAATTACAAACAGACACTTCAATTTTATTTATTGTTATAGATAAACGAATAAGTGAAAACCGACCTTGAGCAGCCTTATCAATATACAGCAACTCGGTATCAAAGTTCATCAACTCAGGGAAGTTCTGTCTGATCGTCGCTACAATATAATGCAGTAAGGATACCCTCTTATCAGTGGACTTCGTATCCATGAGCGTATCTAAAGACTGCAGCTTGAAACCGTAAGCCGGCCCCCTCTTACTACTATTCAAGTAGTTCCCGAACGCAAGGATAATCTCCAATACATTGCGTAGTTTGTTTGAGGATTTGACGGAGGAAGACCCAGAAATAATGGCATGGATTTGTGGCGTTATTAAATGTATGTTATCGAAGAAATTTCCCATGTAACTCATGATGGATAACTTCGCTGATATTCTTTCTACTTTTGCTAGTTGCATTAAGAATTTGTCTTCTTCCGTAAGTTGGTTTATTGGTTTCTTCTCTGCAACGTATTCCTTGTAAGCTTTTTGTTCAGTTTCTGTGGGCACCATTCGTTGGAGAATCTCGACGCTTTCTAAAGGTAATTGTTTGAGGTCTAAGTTGTTTACTGCTGCGATGACTTTTTCAACTGGCGTGTCGAGTTTTCTTCTTGATATTGCTGTTAAAAAGATAATTCGTTAGTTCTGTATGTGGATATAACAATATACTTCTATTTCGATTGTTTTGCAACGTTTGAAGTTTTTTTTACAGAAGTACAGTTAAAGCAAACAAGGTATGCGCTTCGGTCATCTTCGTGACCCCGAATCTACTATGTAAACCTATACTTATAGTGCACCTATTATTTAATTTGAAGTTTTATCTCTGTCCGGTTGCCTACTCTAGACCAGTCGTCATTCAAAAGCTGTTGAGAGTCAAACTGAATACGTGGTGATAATCGCATACATTGATATACGAATGCAAAATGATGTCATGTAAAAATATAGAAGATAATTAATGAAGCGCATAACTTATCTGGAAGAACTGTAGATAGTAACGTAAAAAGCCATTTATTAGATGACTTATAACTAGTTTAGTTACCTATATTCCTGAGCCGGGTGTGTTCCAGCAGTGACACAGTGTCGGGTTTGCGGAAGCGCTTGCTGGGGAAGGACGCGAGTGTGTCCGTGTCCGTGTCCATCTGAGGACACGCGCCACCGATGCGGAACTTCTCTTCGAACTCTGTGAAGTTTATTCTTCTTCGGGGTCGCTCTTCGTCCAGCTCGTTGAAGATTGTTCCTCGGACCTGCGGGTAGTGAATGATTTTGTGACGTTTTCGTTATTTTTTGTAGTGGAGAGGAAACTAAAGGATCATCCATAAACTACGTCACACATTAAGAGGGGGGGGGGCGTTGTGTGACAAGGGGTGGGAGGTGCCCTAAGTTCCGTGATGTCACATTTCAAAATCTTACTATCTAAGTGTTAAAATACCAAATTTGCAAGATATTTCACGTCACACTAGGGTCACCCTAGTGACGTGAACGTAGGGTGCCCCCTGGGTTTTAAAAATGTGACCAACTGTGGCAAGGATGGGGGAGGGGTAAAAAATCACGAATTTAGTGTGACGTACTTTATGGATGACCCCTTATTTGGAAATCTTAGGTATATTTAGGGTTTCAAGACTTTCAAGTCGTTTCAGCGTGTATGCAAAGTAAAATCGGCTCCAAGGGTTTTCTGCTTTTGCTTTTCATGACGATGATAAATGAGAGAGCTTTGAAAACTGTTATTTGATATACTTGTGTACCCTCACCGACTTCCTTTCTATTTGGGCAGGTGTCCGTAACTCAATACTGTAATAAAATAACATGAAAGTACTTAGATATCGAGACCCACCTGGTTAGGCTTGAGCGCGATCCAATTGAGCGTCGGCAGCTTATACTTAGTATCCACCTTCCTCTTGATAGTCATGGCGTCCGTGTGCATCGGTGGCGCCATCTGTCCGGGGGCGGGGGGCGCGGGCGGGGGCGCGGGGGCCATCTGCGGCGGGGGCGGCGGCGGCGGCGGGCAGGGGGCGGCCGGGGGCGCGGGGGCGGGGGGCGCGGGGGGCGGCGGGGGCGGCGGGGACTTGAACGTCGGCGTGTCGCCGTTCGGGAGCGGAGGGGGAGGGAGGTGGCCGTTTGTTGTGCCGTTGCACATGGCGTGTGTTGATATAGCACCCACTGAAAAGATAAATATTTAGTGTCATAAGCAAAAGCTGGAGAAATTGTTTCGCCACTTTTTCTCTGAAGCTAAAAAGTGGCGATTTCGAGGCTGTACTGTAATTTTTCGACATTTCAATAGTGCTGATTTTCAGCCTAATCGGATTCAATGAGTTTTGATTTTGAGAAGCAAGAACACCTGAGCTTCTTCCCAAAGCGGAAACAGATGTGATGTGTGTAGAGATATGATAGTGTTTAAGACACAGCTTATAGAACCTCAATCATCAAAGTCACAAGTATGTAGACAAGCAAAAATACCGATCATAATTCGTTCTCAAAGTTGAACAATAATGAGTAATTTAATCATTAAACTGTAAGTCCTACTAGTATTATAATTGCGAAAGCTTGGGAGTATGAATGAATGGATGTTTGTTACTCTTTCACGCGAAAACTACTGAACGGATTTGAATAAAATTTGGCACACGGGTAATTTATAACCTGGATTAACACATAGAATACTGTTTATCCCGGTAGAACAATCCCGTGGGATAATAGGGGATAATCCATTTTTTTTTTCTTTGTCCGTCGGGTAGTTTATTGAAAAGTATTGGACACGTATTTTTTCACGTGGTCATAAAATTACGGAGATATACTGAGTTGAAATGGCGCATGACGTCATATGTAGGTAAGTTTTATACCTACTTGTGACGTAGTAAGCCACCACTCTCCAACTTTAATGAGTTTTAACTAAGTAATTTTTTGATATTTTGATAAAACAAAAAATACGTGTCTAATATTTTTGTAATACCTGTCTGACGGACAAAATAGAATGTCGTTTTCTTTACCCAGTCCGGTCCCCTATTACCGAACACCACGCGTACGAAGCCGCGGGCATCGGCTAGTTCAATATACATATATTCACAAGGTTCAAAATCGCATAACTGCTAGATACTCACTGGAAGCTCCTCGAGGCAATGACTTGGTGAGAGACTCCAATTCCTGAACCTTGGATTCCAACATCGACTGACGGTTGCGCGAGTCCTGCTGCGCTCGACGTAGCGTCGACACCTGGGTGGAAACCATCAGACGTGTTAATTAAGTCTTTATTACGATAGCACATGGTCTAAAACTGTTTGGCGATTTATAGGACACTGCCTGGTTGGTAAATCTGGTGAGGATTTGTTAATTTACTGACTGACTACTAAAAGATCTTTACAGGATTAAGATCTAACCATTAACAACTCTAGATGTCTCTCTTAAAAGAAGTAAAATTTATACAAGGTGTTGTTTTGCATCATCGACAAAATTCAAGAGGACGTCACAAAAGACATAAATAATCAATTAAAATTATGGTACCCAGTTAATTATTAATAAACGCTGATTTTTTTGGTTGTTTAAGTTGGGCAGTATTTCAGAAGGGGTTTACCCCTAAACGAGGTTTAGGGAATAAGAAATGATCTAATAAACGTGTGAGATTGTTCGTATACAATGTATGAATGTGCGGTTATAGGGCGAGGATCAGACGGGCCGCGTTTAAAACACGGGTGGTTCACACTTATCGATTTTCGTAAATAAAACAAAAAAAAAAAATACTTACACATTTTATTACTGATTCGGGAGGACAATCATTAGCATAGTCACCTCCTTGAATTTGACGAAGATGCAAAACAACACCTTGTATAATACTTCAAGTAATTACAAAAACTGTGAATTGTAATTACTTGAAGTATTACGTTTTTACTATGGATGGCAATCAGTACAGGAGTTTCGCGAATAAATTAAAATTAACCTTGTATAAATATGAGTACTTAAGTAAATTCTCACCTCCTCAACCACTTGTCTTCGAGCTTCTGCGAGCTGGTCTCGCTCCGCTCTGACCGCGGCCAGTTCCGACTCCAGTGTTCCCAGCTTCGCTATAGCTTCTCTTTCCAACGCCGCCATTCGTTCGTGTGCCTGAAATAGTATAATAAATTAAATTTTAGGAAGCTGACACAAAATATACCTACATAAAGATTAATCAGCCTAAAGGTTGAGGGTAGTTTCGTTTCCATGTCATAGAAAGTACATGGTATAATGAAGGTACTCTAGTTTTGTTACATAAAGAAAGAAAGAAAAAATATTTATTAGTTTCGCACAGGAACAAAAAATAAATCTAAAATTAACAAAGAAAAGTTAACTTAACAATATATAATTATATATATTAACTTAAAAAAATATATATGTAAAAAGTTAACTAAACAGAAAAATAAAAATAATAATAATTATTCTATACACATACATAGATATCTACAGTAGATGTATATGTATGCGATTGATTTAATTTATAATATAATAATATTGTTTTTTTTTTATTCGAACCAGAAGTTCCTGAGATAAGTGCGTTCAACCGAACAAAAACGTCTTCAGCTTTATAATATTAGAAAGATAATACAAAAGGCTTCCTGTACCAAAATTCCAGTTAACGTCTACGGCGTAAACTCGTAAGATAAGTCAACTTACATGTCCTAACTCATCTTCGAGTTCGTTGACCTTCTCCAAGGCTGCAGTCTTGGTCTCGCTGTCTTCCATCAACGCGGCCACGTCGAACACGTTGTCCAAGTACGCTGAGATTTGAACCTGCGACCAGTTTTTGACATTTTAGTACAAATAGGTATATGATTTTGAAAACACAGTTGGCGCAGTGGCTGAGGGATTGATTGCTGCGCTGCGTGTCGCGGGGTCGATTCTCGCACGGAACAAATATTTGTATGTTTGAGTTGAAATGTCTGTAAACAATACAGGAGAAGTTCCAGAAGTGGGACAAAGTTAAAAAAAAACCGGCCAAGTGCTAGTCGGACTCGCGCACTTAGGGTTCCGTTCCATTATTTATAAAAACGAGCAAAAAATTAATTCTTCAATCACATTTCTTTTTTGTATGGGAGCCCCTTAAATACTTATTTTAATCTGTTTTTAGTATTTTAGCGGCAAGAGAAATACATAATCTGTAGAAATTTCAACTGGCTAACTATCACGGTTTATGAGATACAGCCTGGTGACCGACGGACGAATGGACAGCGACGTCTCAGTAATGGGGGTCCAGTTTGACCCTTTGGGTACGGAACCCTAAAAATGAAATGCAAGTTAGAAAATTTGAAGTTACGTTTCGGGTTCTGAAAGAATCCGTTACCGACATAAGATGGCCAAAAAACTGTCACCGACATAAAACACAGTCTGCGTTTACAGTCAGTTCAATAAGTTCATAGACAAGGATTTTGGAGAGCTCATAGGTCAGACACCCCACTAGATACTACTTTCTTAGATTACATATCCCAGAATTCACTTAACTCAAGGTTCCATCAGACAAATGTTTAATTTTCTTACTTACAAGACCATATATATCCAGCATAAAAAATGTAAGAAGGCTGTTTACCTGTAAATCATCACTCTCACACAACCGCAGCCTCTCGAGATAGTCGTCTAACTTGAGCGCCGTGAACTCGTACTGCAGATGCACCCGGAAGTTCATATCCTCCACCGAATGTACGATTATGTTCACGAACTGCATGCACGCCACCTGGTGGACAAAAATCAAATTAATATGGCTATTCATGTGGATATAAGTTAAATCATCTGGATTTGATAATAAGTGAAAAAAGTTTTGCTCAGACATAGAACAAGTTTGCGCCCATGGCTCATTGCTTTGGTCCACTAAAGCTGAGAAAAGCGGACAGTCTCCGTTCGTTTTCGTTGCAGTTGAAACACACCCCTGCTATACCATGACGTCTTAAAGCAGTATTGTTTTACTCTTATTCCAGTGTGGGAAAGAGACGGAGCTATACAGGATGTCTAGCGCCATCTCTTTCCCACACTGAAAAAGGATTAAAACAATAATGTGTTAAGACGTCATGGTAGGGCACCTGAGATTTAATGATAAGACTTTTTTAAATCCTTCACATGCTTTAAGTCATAAAAAAATCTTCTATCTTTGCCAGATCCACCTCTCCTCATTATTCTCGACGAGGAATAACAAACGCAAAAATAACATCAGGTGGCCTATCATGACGTCTTAAAGTAGTATTATTTTAATCTTATTCCAGTGTGTGAAAGAGATGGAGCTATAGAGGACGTCTAGCGCCATCTCTTTCCCACTCTGGAATAAGATTTAAACAATACTGCTTTACGGCGTCATGGTAGGCCACCAGGCAGGGCTTGTTAACGTTACCAACTAACAAAAAAATATCCGTTACTTAACGTTAATGCCAATGTGATACCTTATTAACTTTACAAAAATATAACGTTAATTAATAACATTACCAGTAATTTAACGTTAAATACAATTAACCTAATATACGATAATAACGTTACTGTTCCGTTAATTTAGCTAAAACCCGGTCACATTCAAGGTTGTGTGTGGTATGTGAGATGCTAAGTTGCTAACCATATACTGACTCCCTCAACCATGACCTAGCGACCCACGAAATGCGGCGTTCGCAGGGTTTGTTGCAATTAACGGTTATAAAAATTAACGATAAAAATTTGCAAAAATAACGTTAATTCTATTAACGTTATTTTAATATTAACGGTAACACTGACAAATGAAGGTAACGTTACGAAAATTTTACCGTTATTGAAAGCCCTGCCACCAGGTCTGTAATCCCCGAACAATAAGGTGGATATGTGACTATAGTACACTCCACAAATGGAACAGTTCTAAAAAAAAAAAAACAACAGACAAAACTCACCATAAATTCAATATGAAAATTATCATAATTCATAAAGTACTCCATGAGGGTGTGAAACCGCCTCGGCTCCCCGACCACCTCCTTAAAGTTGTCGAAGGCAGACAGTATGATCTGATGACCGCCCTTCACCAGGCATATGGCGGCCAGAAGTTCCAGGACTAAAGCTTTGGTGCGGAGGGAGTGGTGGACGAGTGAGAGGGCTATGCTGTTGATCGCTTCTCGATGTTGAATTACCATGTTGAAGCCATACTAGAATTGAGAAAAATAATACATATTATTTTACAACTTTAGCAAATACTTTGTGATTTGCCCATGCGATTCAAAGGGTCGGTTTATATTTGTATAAAGAAAGGAAAACTATTTGTTTAGAACATTTCTTTCTCCTGTAGTTAGAATTTAGTAGGGACGAAATTCCGGAATGGGACGATTTGGCTGGCAATTTATAGATTACAATTGAAGAGTGGACTTTCCTAACACAGGCTTTAGACGCCTAAAAGGAAACTCCAATCACTAGTTGGTAAGAAAAAACTTGGCAAAAACAATTTTTTTTTTTCATGTACTTTCAAGGCTGATTACAAGAGTCTACTTGGTTTAATGGAATCGGTTTATTAATTCACATAAAACACGTAAGGGCTGGTGTTACACTACCCTGCTGGCCTACCATGACGTCTTAAAGCAGTATTTTTTTACTCTTATTCCAGTGTGGGAAAGTGACGGAGCTATACAGGATGTCTAGCGCCATCTCTTTCCCGCACTGGAAAAGAAGTAAAACAATAATGTTTTAAGGCGTCATGGTAGGCCACCTGATCGGTTGTGCCGAAACTGCCGAATGCAAGCACTCCTTATAGTAAAATTAGTATTGATGTAGTTAGTAGTAGATCACAAAGGTAATAGGGGATAATCCATTTTTTTTTTCTTTGTCCGTCGGGTAGTTTATTGAAAAGTATTGGACACGTATTTTTACTTTTTTCACGTGGTCATAAAATTACGGAGATATATTGAGTTGAAATGGCGCATGACGTCACATGTAGATAAGTTTTATACCTACTTGTGACGTTGTAAGCCCCCACTCTCCAACTTTAATGAGTTATAACTAAGTAATTTTTTGATATTTAGATAAAACAAAAAAATACGTGTCTAATATTTTTGTACTACCTGTCTGACGGACAAAATAGAATTTCGTTTTTTTTACCCAGTCCGCACCTCTATTCTTATTAAATGACCTAATACTGTAGTAGCTGCTGCTACTGTTCAGCTTAAAAGACGAAACGAATCCTGCTCATTTTCCCATGTCACACAACCATACCTTATTATTCATGATAGCTCTCATACACATGATGCAGACATGTATATCATCGGTAGAAGCTCCCATGTTGAGCCTGGCCGCATGCCTGGTGCGTCTCCTGGCGACGGCCGGGCTGGCGGCGCCTTCGCACTCCGCCTCCGCACTGCGCGCTCGTCGCCGCCACGATGCTGACATGGTGGAGCCAGTCTCTGTTGGACCGCTGCATTCTGATGTTGTGGTGTTTACTGGGGATGGGGGAGAAGGGACTTAGAGAACTGGGTTGATTCAAATAATATGCAGTAATGTAAATGAGACTAAAGTTCTATCTAATCAGCTTGATATTTTGTACAAAACAAATTTTTGTAGTAGTCCTTCGCACTCGGCTGCTTGCAGCGTATTGAGCGATGTGCACAGATTAATCAAATATTGTTCGTTTTATGTTTCCATGCGTCCGTCCCATTTACTTTGGTATTAAATCTATCTGCTTTTCGTTTTGTGAATCTCGATTTTTATGAATATTTAGTTATATTTGGTATCATGGTACATACATTTATTATATATTTAAGTACCTATTCAAACACTACACCACACTACATAATTATTAACACAATTTACAAAACTGTTTTACGTGCGTCACATCACTATCTCAGGTCCAGCTGAAAATCAGCGTCGGGCACTAGCCGCTCGGCAATTTGCTGAACGGGGCCTATTTGGCGCAGCAGACACACAACTATATTTTTTTTTACTATTTCGATATATTTTTAAGTTTTTTACATTGTATTGTGTGTACTTGTGGCATATGGTCATGGCCAACTAACATTTTTTTGGTCTTTAAAGTTCAGAAGGTAACTACGAGGAAATAGATAGTTTCATTCATAGTGTCATTGTTACACACACAATGTACAATTGCTGTCACATGCTAGTGTTATTTGCTTGGCTCAGAACTATGCCTTCATTTTCTAAAGTCAGTTTTTGTATTTTAAGACGTGTGAGTGTGACGTGCCTGCCACGTGCGGTACCATACCGTGGCTAGTAGTTACACTCAGTGCTAATTTTTACTGCTTGCCTTACAACACGCATAACGCGAACATGTCTGAACGCTAAAGTGATGCATTCTGTTAATGTGGAAACATTGGCCCCAAAAGAGAAGAAGCCCAAAGTAGGTGTCAATAACTGACAATTCTCATTCGTTCCACAGATTTTGCCCAATTTATGGTACTATAGTGACTATTATCCTATTTCAGGCCAAATCTGTGGGAGTGGTCATCCTACCTTGGTTTATCCCATCGCTGGACTGACTCCTGGCGAGCGCGATCCTCTGCTCGTGCCGCATCATACTGAGCCTGAAGCTCAGGTAGTCGATCAGCACGTCCAGACCTTGGTTCTGCTCGTTCAGGAACTCGCGCACCCATCTGGAAACATGCATGCTCAAGTTAATAGAAGGTCAAGACAAAAAATTATCATCGAAACTCTGCAGATGAAATCGATAGCTCATCAATTCTGTGAAGTCTTTTTTTTTTTTTTTTTTCGGATGGGAAATCATCAAATGACTTCTCCCGCTCTGGGCGGAGCGGGAGGGAGTGTCAGACTTGACTGACTAAAACCCACCCATGTTCCTTCTAAGCCCTTTGTGTTCCAGGGCCGCGGTATCTCTTTCGAACAACCCGCAGCCCTGGCAGGCATCGGCCCTCTCGGGCCCCTTCCTGTTTGCTGACATCTCCTTGAGGCGCGCGTGGAACACGTACGCGCCGTCGACACGGCCTGTCGTCATGAGACGGACGGGCGGTGAGCTAGCCCATTACTCACCGTCCACAGGCTCGCGCCTACGGTGGCCGGGGGCCACTGGTTGCCCCCCGACGCCCGGGGCGTCTCCCGCGGCGGCTGGGACGTGAGGTTCTCTCCCTCTCACGTTCCGCCACCTCCTTCGCTAGCATGACTGCTTCGCAGAAGGAGGCGACGGCTTCCCATTCCCTCTCGCTCCGGACCATGGATTGAACCAGGGCCGGACGCGAGAGGTCACCGCCGCCAATCGCCGCTACGAGGACACGGCGGTGCTCAGCCCAAGCGGGGCAGAGCTCGACGGTGTGCTCCACCGTGTCCTCCGGCCGATCCTCGCAATGGTAACACCCGGGCGTTTCCTCCCGCCCGATTCGGTGCAGGAACCTCCCGAAACAACCGTGTCCGGTGAGGACCTGCGTCAGGCGGAAGGTGAGGGCGCCGTGCCGCCTCTCTAGCCACTCCTCAAAGAGGGGACTTATCGCCACTATTGTGGCGTGCCCTGCACGTGGTTGCGACAGTCGCTGTCTCCATGTCGCCATGAGATCGTGCCGGAGGTCTGTCCGGTGAGCGACAATTTGCCGCGGCAGCGGAGTTTCCCCCCGGCGTAGTGCCTCCGCGCGCCATTCGAGCAGGCGCGCGAGGACTATCGCCTCCAAATTCTGTGAAGTCTACACAGAAGAAAATGAACGAATTCAAGTAACAAAACACAGCTAGTGTTTTGTTACTTAAATTCGTTTTGAAATCATTTCGTCAATGGTCGGTCGTCGTTGACTTAAAAAAAAAATCGGACAGGACCAATTTTAGTTTAATGTATGTCTTATGAGTTATGTGTCTTAAAACCCGTTTTTTTTTTATCTTGTGCATCGCTGCTTAGTTTCACTAGCTAGTTTAAATTCATCCAGCATTATTAGAACACAATTACATATATCCGGCTTTTTGTCAGATCCTACAAAATGGTAACTCGTAAGTTGGGTTCGCTTTTTCATTACAATACGAATACTTATGAGGGAATGTATTCAGCCCCAGTTATCCCTGTCAGGAAGAAATATTCGAGCCTATCCTTAAACGATACATAATTTCCTGGCTGCCGTCCAGACAGATATGGGAGTGCACTATATTCTACGCCAAGGCTCGATAGGCTGTAAGTTACACGCGTGCTTGTAGCGGTAAGGCTACTGTCACACATGACGAGGAAGCGACTAACTGTCGACTATTTTCTCTTAAAAATGTACAAAAGATTGTGAGGTCCTATGTCAGTATGACGGCAGCATTAATGTTTGCACAGGGAGGGTCAGATGAGACCTCCAAGGCACCTGCCACACGCACAAGTATTTAACGCTCACACACACACAGAAACTGGAACACAAAACCACACACACGTGTTGCAAAAGTATTTTAAGAGAAAACGGTGCCTCCTGTGTGCGGACTGTGACCACCGAAGTGATTTTAAAAAGGAAACAATTCCACACTTCTCGGTCTTATCCCCGAATCTAGAGACTCTACTTTAATTTTATAAAGAGGTAAAGTTTGTGTTTGTATGTAAGGCTACAGCCCCCGTATTCACAAACGCTCGGATTCGATTTCGATTCGGAAAGTCGTATGTCTATCTCGCTCGCTTTCGTAATGCCAAAACAAGATAGACATACCACTTATCGAATCGAAATCGAATCCGAGCGTTTGTGAATAGGATAGCTGGGGTAATCTTCGGAACGAATGCTAATTCTCTGCTAATCATTATCATCGAGTGCAATAAATATGTTTACGACATTCCTGTGGGATAATTTTCGACCATAAGGCGAGCGAAGCCGCGGACAAAAGCTAGTAAGTACATAATTATAACTGTCCACACCTGTCGCCGAGAACTCTTTCAAAAAAGAACTCGTTGTCAAAGATTTCATTGCTACACGCTTCACAGTAATCGCCCGCGGTGCGACAGGTGCCTTACGCTAGTATTTGTGCTTCACCCATAGTTGTTTCCACATCTCAACTTACGTAGTTTAAACCAATTCTCAATAGAATTAATAAACATTTTCCTGATCTCCTAATTTTTCGGCCTTGGAAATGAGTAGATCAAAAGAAGTACTCACTCTATGTGGTTTGTTCGTAAGGAAATCTCCAAGTCCCGGAGGACTTGCGTCGAAGTTGAGTCGCCGACCATTTTCCGTTTCTGAAAATAATGAAAGAATCATCGTTAATTTAAATGGAAGCAGTACTAAGATAGAAACGGAGAGAAAAGGTTTTTTTTTTGCAATAGGCCCCTTTTACATGGGACTTAAAAATAACTAGCGAATGTGTGTGCACTATAAGCTACACCTCTGACTACCCCTTTCGGGGATTACAGGAGTGATGTATGTAAAGATTTTGCTAATAAATGACGATTTGGTACTATATATTGCTAATATATTCGTAGACTCGTCATCTGGTGGTCAACCGACAATAATTCCCTTCCTGTTTAAAATCCTCATGCAAAGGTTAAATTGCTATCATTGCTAAGACCTCTACTATACTCATAAAAGAGATAGATGGTATCCTACTTGTCCTTTTATTAATTGCAAGTGCTGTGCACTTCTATAAGTCACGAATTCACTATACCCAAAATTGTTTGTAATAATGTAAACATTATCACAAACAATTTTGGGTTTCGCTTTTTTTTATATGTTTGTGTTAGTAAGCAAGTCGTTGAAGTTCCATACAAAAAAATCAATAAAGAGCCAGCTGTGTAACAACTTTGATGTACCATTAAAGTAAATTGATTTCTTTCCACCAAAGCCGAATCAAATATCCCAATATCCTTAATCCCTAATCTAGAACCATCTAAACGCAATACTGTACAAACAAAAAGTAACAAGTAGTAAAATTTAATAAACAAAGCTCGAAAGATTACAAACAGATAACAACGCCGCGAGCTAATCACGAAGTCTGCAACTAAACATCCGGAGAAAGTTGCATATTATGCTCCTCCCCGTGCACCCTGAGACCTGACTGAAGGTATGTTTGTATGTGTGGCGTGGATCACGACTGCACGAGCTGAAGCTAACATCATATGGATCGAGAAAGGTCAGGTATGCACCATACGGTGATAAGGTAACAAGGATATACTATTCCTGATCAGAAAACTCGTCACGTAAGATAATAAATCGAGTTTATAGTATAAGTTTATATTGGTAGCTTCAGCCTAGATTAAACCAGTTCTATACTTCTATGATATACTATTTGGGTATACGTCTCATTTTCTGCTTTTTTTTTTCGGTTCTTTCGTCACTCATTCAGGTGTTTCTCGCGACTTTGTTTTTTTTTGTGATTTTGTCAGCATTTATCATGTCGAACTAAAATTATGATTCACGCCGAATCTCCCTATACATAAAGTCGTTATCCCAACATACATCTTCCGATATTCAGTTCCCCTACCAACCGTAAAACAAGTGCTCCATATCTAGCGGAACTTTAGGTTTATCACATGGAGATAAGACAATCTACGTCCATATACGTTGCGCTAGCATTCATCTCGAGCCTCGACTATGTCTGCATGCTGTACGATTCACGTTGTGGCACAAGAGAGAAGAAACAGCGTTTTTTTTTTACCTTAAAAAAAAAACGCCACTCAATTCCCAAATCCCCGCAACTTTTGAAAGCCATATCCAACAGTGGTGATCACCAGAGAAGCGCAGAAACAACGAAGCTCGACGAAGTCCCGGAGAAATAATTTAACTGACTTGAAGTCGAATACCTAAGTCTGACTTATACGTATAACGTAACATTATATAAAGTAATCATTATTAACATAGTCTATAACCTAACCTAACCTAAACTAAAGGATTACCAAAGCCGGGTCTATTGACGTAGGCTTAGCCATATTGCCTATCCTACAACGGTTGGCCCTATGCTATCCAGTGTCCAAATCTACGTATACCTGGTTCTCACAACCTTCACAAGGATAAACACCTTAATAGGGTCTACAGAAGGCGATGAAGTTATTCTCTCTCCTTTTTGCCGCCCATGGGCCTCTGACTTGGCTTTACATGCCGTCGAGGAATATCTCTGAGGCATGTTTGGTTTCCTCACGATGTTTGCTTTTGTTTGAAGTTATTTATACCCTGGAAAGCTAGATTAATTCCATAAAACTTCAGTTCATCGTTTCCACCACACGCAGTCAAAAGCACGAAGCTACAATATGTGAGTCAGACAGCCAAACATGATTACAGCCTGGGACGCGATCACGCGACCTTTTCGGTAATTCGACGCGATTGCCGTGCGACCTCAATAATTAATATAAAGGAACAGGTCAGAGATTATCACCTTGCTCCAGTGGTCTAAATGAAAGATAGTAGGAATTGTTTTTTTTTTTAAATATACGATTTAATATTTGAGTGGTATTTCTGACAAAAGACCACCCTGTTGGTGGTCACGTGTCAAAAGATGTGATTTTGTTGCATCATCACAAGGATGATCAGCAACAATTACTACAAAGGGCTTTGATCATCTGAATAAAAAGAGGTTTATTTCATTTTATATATCATCCTACTCTGTACTAATGGGTACAGGCCTCCCCCATATTATGGCTTTCCGATTTTCTTTAACATTTGCCTTCTCCGACATCTTCATCGTTCATTTGAGTGCAGATCGTTATTTTTCCTACCTTAGATTATTAACAGTCTTATTTGCAATTTGTTTGTCCGTACTGTACACCATAACCCTGTGTTCTAATTTTGTTGAAGGATGCATAGGGGTAGAATATTGAAAATGCACTACAAGATAAGCACATCAGATACATTGGCTTTCTTCACAAAGCTTCAAAACATAACCTCCATCATGGCAAGCTACCACATCCGTCTCCGAAAGCAAACCTCCCCATCTCCCACATAATAACTTTACATGTGGTTCGTGATCTTGGAGCCCCGAGGTCAAGTGGCGCGCCGTCGGGGGCCTCTTCTATCTATTGTTGTATCTCAACGGGATTTACTGTTAGGCAAACGCTGGCTTAATTGCCAGTTGGGGTCGGCACAACACATTTTCCCTGTCATTGGTCACACTATTATTTACTCCTTTTTCATTCTATCCTATTTCATATCATTTCTAACACAATCCATCCATCTTTTGTTAGGTCTTCCTTTCTTTGGTCTTTAGACATTTGTTTTGGGTCATCCATGAGGTTTTCCATTTTTCGGGTGACTTCATGGCTAACGATGCCGAGGCTGTCTTCGGGTAGCTCGGGTGGCATTTTCGAGGCTAACTAAGTGGCATTTTCGATGAGAACTAAGTCCCAATCCACCATTATAAATACACACGCACAACTGTTTTCACGTAACGTTACGTCTGCTCTGCGATGTTTCTGCCGCCCAAACTATTCTGAGGGTACCCAAAATCAGCTACGGCGTCCTTAGGTGTGCTTACGACTGCCGAGGCAGCTCTCAGGCGCCCGAAGCCGCCCGAAGCCGCCGTAAGGCGCCCGAGCAGTACCGAGCCGAACCGATGCCCACCGATAGTGGGCGCCGGGCCTTAAGATTCCTTGCTTGAACCATGGATAATTAAGCATAAACCAATGGTATTGCGGTATTGCCGATTTTTTCGAAATTTCTTCAATCAACGTTCCTATTAGGCCTTTCAGCTACAGAGTAATCGTTATGCGACATACGACTAATGGATCGGATAACCTGATACATTTGAAGTCACACTACTTCAAGTTCGCCCTAGTTCACATCCTCAAGACTCCCGGAGTACTTTAAAATCGAACCGCTGATTCTCGCGAGTGTACTGTAACTCCACACTGGGTATCTCGTTACTCTGCATAATTATATATTAATGTAGGTGGTAAAGTGATGTCGTTTCTCACGTAGTCATCGATAACTTGAACTGAGTATTTGGCAATTGTTATTATTTATTTCTTACTTACTTATTTCACAATACATATGTTACTTGATGCTGGTCCTTGGGACAATGGGTGGTCTTAAATGGGAATTAATGGTTTTATTTAAATACTGGAGTATCATAATCACGCATGGACAGCGGGCCTCCTCCTTGTGAAAACGTAAACATTTCCAGTATAGATGGCCTAACAATGTATACATATATTTCCAATACAACGGAGATCCGCCTAAACTGGTTCTGTATAGCTTGTCTGGTGGTTTGGTTCTAAATGGCGTTGTCTAGTGGTTTCCTCACGATGTGTATCTACACCATAGGCAACTAGGCACCTGGCCCCCTATTCACAAACGCGCGGATTCGACTACGATTCGATAGGTCGTATGTCTATCTTGTTTTCGCATTTCGAAAGCGAGCGAGATAGACATACCGACTTTCCGAATCGAAATCGAATCCGAGCGTTTGTGAATACGGGGACAGCTTGGGTTCAAACCCACCACCCATTAGGCCGTAAGTCGGGGGCCATTGCCACTGGGACACCATTTCGGATTGTTTCAAGAATAGTAAAGTAGCAGTTGACGCATTCAGAAAGTATTGGCTCGACTACCTGGTACCCAAAGACCACAATATTCCAAGAATGATATATTTTTTTAAACCCAACAAAATATGCTGTGTGTTAGTCATAGTTTGCTCTAATTTACATAACAATATATCACTAACACGTGGGAGGAGCTCGTGGCTAAATAATAACAGCCGCCCGGGTCGATCTTTAAGGTTAAACTGTGCTTGCCGAGGTTGGTCCGTGGATAGGTGACCAGAATTACATACAGAGTTTCCTCCGTGCCTCGGAAAGCACGTTAAGCCGTTGGTCCCAGCTGTCATTTGTGGATCTTTGACAGTCGTTACGAGTAGTTAGAAGCCAAAAAGTCTGACCAAGGGGTATCGTATTACCCAGTTACTGGGTTGTGGAGGTCAGATAGGCAGTCGCTTCATGTAAAATACTGGTACTCAGCTGCATCCGGTTAGACTGGAAGCCGACCCCAAGATAGTTTGGGAAAAGGCTAGGCAGATGATGATATCACTAACACGTGAATGGCCATCGCAAATATAATTATTACTAATAATAAATTCCTATCTTTACTAAGAAGACATAAACTATATTTGTAATGCACTAATGTACAAACATGGTTGTGTTGAAATCACTTACGAAGTGTGAGAAATGTGGGTAAATAAAAAGCGCCAGTTTGGCGCCTGTTGCTCGTGTTTTTGTCGCCATTAGCCAGAGTACTTAAAGACGGGAGCACATACACACATACTATAGTATGTAACAAAAGCTACTCGACTATGATAAAAGTCTCCTACTGTGTCCGTTTCAAGAGCTGACCCTTGGATATATCATTCTGATACATCTGCATGTATGTATTCTGGATGGACTGTGTGGAAATAGCATGATGGATATGATGATGGACACGATGGATATGGCAAGAAAAGAGGTCTGATGAGATGACAAGTAATAGAGAAATATGGAAGAAGAACATGCAGCGCCGACCCCAAATAAATTGGGCAAGGGCAAGACGGCACGGTTGGCGCCGTGGTTGAGCGATCGACTGCTGCGCTGCGTGTCGCGGGTGCGATCCCCGCACGGAACAAATATTTGTACAGCCGCCTACAGATAGTTGTTTCGGATCTGGCTGTTTGTGTATGTGAGTTTAAATGTTTATAAACGCACCCACAATACAGGAGAAATTCCTAGAGTGGAGCAAAGTTTAAAAAAAAAGAGAATGATGAAGACATCTACACTAATAGTATGAATGCGAAAGTAACTTCTTGTCTCTTGCATTTTCAAGCGTTAACGATTGAATGGATTCAGATGGGCTTGGGCAGACGGATAGACCATGACCTGGGTTAGGAATAGGATACTTTTTATCCCCGTAACGATTGAATGGATTCAGATGGGCTTGGGCAGACGGATAGACCATGACCTGGGTTAGGAATAGGATACTTTTTATCCCCGTAGTACGTTTCCGTGGGATAACTTCCGACCACGCAAGCGAAGCCGCGGATAAAAGCTGGACAGTATGTAACAAGAGCTAAGGTCTCCTTAAGTCCTTACGTGCCAGTTCTAAGATATTTTATTCTGATATATGTATATTTTTTATGTGATTCGATTAGACCGAAAACTCCGGAAACAATTAACTAAAGTCCTGATTACATGCTTGAGTTCTATTTCTATACCCTCGCCCCAATCAAAAACCAAACTTAACCAACAGTTACACAAGGACCTAAATCGTTTAACTATACAAGTAACACACGTTTTTTATAGCTGTTACGCTATGTACTTGAATCAAGTGCTTGTAAAACACGGATCAATCAAGCTTGTTTGAAGCACCGTTGTTGCTAACGGTACCTCTGTGTAAAAAAAAAAATGGTGATTTATTTTGAGAGGTAACTTTTTCTGTCAACCCTACGTTGAGGTTTATTTGAGTCATCATGATCTGCCTGGTCTTTTTTAAGTTAGGGTCGGCTTCCAGTCTGACCAGAAACCGCTGAATGAGGAGTGCCACCCTCACAATTTTTTTTAAACCCACTAATTTTTTTCGTAATTTCAATACACCATTTTTAATTTAAAAAAAAACAATATATTTTATTTCACATAGGCCTACTTAGGCACTTGTAAAACGTCGACAAAAAGGTGCACGGTTCGGCTTGGTCGTTTTCTATGGAGAAGAACCGGCAAGAAACTCCATGGTTACTCTTTTAGTTTAGTTTCGCGGCGCAAAGAATACACCATTTTCATAGATATAGCGCGCATAGTCTCCGAGTGAAATGGCTGTCTGCAATCCAGCTGTTCGTCTGTGCGTTATAAGGGTGTCGTTTTTGCCATTTTGCTACGGAAACATCACACCGTCCCTATCCCAATTTATTTGGGGACGGCGCAACATCTCTCTCTTTTTCCATACTTCTAATACTCGTCATCTCAGCATCACAGGGGTTGACTGCTGAGAGTCATATCATCTATCACAAAGGCCATCCATCGTTTCTTTGGTCACTTAAATTTTTTACGTATCCCTAAAAAATACACGTCTTGCTGTTTTAATTT
Source organism: Cerastis leucographa (assembly GCA_963082945.1). Classification (NCBI taxonomy): domain Eukaryota; kingdom Metazoa; phylum Arthropoda; class Insecta; order Lepidoptera; family Noctuidae; genus Cerastis; species Cerastis leucographa. The sequence goes on along the minus strand of OY720361.1, from coordinate 17,603,248 downwards.
GAGTTTTAACGTTTTTTGTCAACGCTTCGTTGTGGTTTAATTGGAAAGCATTATGAAAGGTGTCTGGTGCACAAGTTTATGTATAACGAGCTTCGTTTCAAGTGAAAAGCTTCTCGCGTTTTAATTAATTTGGTCTTACGGTTCAAAAATGGTCCTTACGGAAAGGTGATTTGCTAGAACTGGTGGTCTACTCTTTATCGATCTGGAAAGGCTTTCTTTTAGCCGAGGGTTAAATGTAGGTTTAATAATAATAATGCTGCCCGCGATTTCAGTATTCAATAATTATTAGGATAGACAAATGATGAAGTACAACATTCACAGCAATTTGAACGGTGATGAAGAACGGTGCCAAGTTTAACTTGCCAGCTCTATTCAAAAATCATTTTTACTTTTACAATAACCACTAGTATCGCAGTTGGTATCGAGCTCCCATTATCACATGACGTATCTACACACAGCCGCTGCAAACACCTGCGTCTACAAATTCACGTAAAAGCTGCCAAACCACAACACAGGTGTTTTGAATGCAAGCTTCACATACTGCACGCGGATTTACTAAAAATATCGTTCTTGGTATTACATACGTTTAATATGAAACAAACATACGTTGAATAGGGACAATTACTTGGTCTGAAATAAGTGGTTTTTTTTAATATTTTTTGTTAGGGATACATTTTGTGGGTAAGGAGATTAAGTAAGTTCCGCTTGAACCGTCCATCACTAAACGCGTTTAAACTTTAATTCTATCATTGATAACTTTAAAAGTAGAATAATAATTCTAATTAATTTGAGTCAGTTGCGTCCTTTTTTTCAAAATCAGGAAGTACTTGTCTCGTAACCTGGAGAAGTCTGTACGTTAGGGTATTCAGCTAGTTTTGCATTATGCGAGTAGAATTCAGTAGCATTGCATTTAGTTTTTTTTTTTGTGATTTGTTTTGTTTGTCTAGCGGTCGTAATAGGGGATCGGACTGGGTAAAGAAAACGACTTTCTATTTTGTCCGTCAGACAGGTAATACAAAAATATTAGACACGTATTTTTTGTTTTATCAAAATATCAAAAAATTACTTAGTTAGAACTCATTAAAGTTGTAGAGTGGGGGCTTACTACGTCACAAGTGGGTATAAAACTTACTTACATGTGACGTCATGCGCCATTTCAACTCAATATATCTCCGTAATTTTACGACTACGTGAAATAAGAAAAAATACGTATCCAATACTTTTCAATAAACTACCCGACGGACAAAGAAAAAAAAAATTGGATTATCCCCTATTGCGAATGCTGAACAAAAGAGGTACTGTGTTCGATAAGCGTATTTTCAGTAACAGCCACGGAGTCGGGATCTGTGCCTGGGGGTCTACTCTCTAAGCACGAAGTCCGTAGTTTCGGCCGAAGTAACGGTCGATTCCTACTCCTTATCACTTACGGACCTAAGATTCGTTAGAGGCCCGAACTAAAAATTAATGACAATACGATTGGACAGTTGTCCTTACTCCCGATGTGTTTTCAAAACTCATGAATCTAAAAATATTAGAGAGTAGGGTAATTTCGAAGTATAAAGCTAGTTACGGACGGACCCGTACTTTCGTTGACGGACTTAGAGAGTAGGCCCCCTGGTTGAGGGCAATAGGCTCGCCCTCTATTTAAAAGAAAGACAGAAAAAAAAGTTAAAGTCTTTTATTTTTATTAAAAAGGACTTCAACATAACTGGCGAAATGTGGGTGTGCTATTAGGTACATCTCTACCTAACCCTTTGGGGATTACAGGCGTGATGTTTTGTTACATATTTTATCAGTCTTTTAATATTTCTTCAATATAAATATGGTCCAGAGCGGTTGAACTGGCGGCAGGTACTACTGTGATCACGCGATAAGTACCATGTAATTTTTCTGCGAGATTGTGCGAGCTGATGGTACGAAATCAGTCGTTACCGTGCCCACACAGCTAACTTATCATTATTTGCACTATTGCTTTTGCGATCCTTGAGCTAAATGTTTACACCATACTTTGGTATTTTACGAGTCGACTCAGTAGAATACTAAATCATGGTGTAATAAATACGATAAATGTGTCAAGTTTTTTTTTCGATCTGTAAACTAATCACGAAGTAAATGTAAGATCGAATTTATAAAAACCATCCAAGTGCGAGTCGGACTCGCGCACGAAGGGTTCCGTACCATTATTTATAAAAACCAAAAAAAAAACTTTTTGAGAGAGCACCGGTGGCCCAGTGGTGGCAGCCACGATTTACGAGAAGCCGTTAAACCGTGGGTTCGAACCCAGGAAGGCGCATCACTTTGTGTAATTTATTCCATCACCGCTGCTCTCAAAAAACGGTGAAGGAAAACATCGTGAGGAAACCGGCATGTCCTAGAACTAAAAATTCGAAGACATGTGACATTTACCAACCCACACTGGGCCTGCGTGGTGGTACAGCCCATTCCCTCTCTTAGAGAGGAGGCCTGCGTCCTAGCAGTGGGAACTTTATAGGCTGATGATGACGATGAATAAAAAAAAATATTTGAAATGATTAAAAATCTTAATCGTCCGGCCACATAGATAACCTACAAAAATTTTGACAAAGCTTTGAGCCAGCTGGATTTAAAATACTATCTAGCCTGCAACGCGATGAAGACGAACAGGAATAACTTTTGAGAACCAGGATAACATCATTCTCTTGCTCTTTAATAATAATTTATTATCACATAGATTAGATACATTGCACTGTTTACAAATTGAGGTTCTTAATTTAGCATTGATATGAGTACAATATGTTCAACCCTGTCCCCTAAACTAGGCTAGGCCTGTATCTTAGGGGGCAGTGTCCGGCTATAGGGGTATGCTTGTAGTTCTATTGTAAAAGACGTGCCAGTGGATTGTGTTAGGTTAGTTCATTTTTGATCTTGTGGTTAACTAATGTGAGGGTGAGGAAGTGGTAAAGTGCTTAATGTAGGTGGAAGTTTCTGATGATTGTTTGTGGGGAGTGTTTGGGATGTTGTGCTTGTTGTGAGTGGAGTGTTATGAATGTAAGAGAGTTTAGCTCGTGAGCGAGAAGTAGGTGATTGACACGTAAAGTGTAGTGAGGATGTTTATTAGGCGATGTAAGTAAAAAGTGATTCTGTTTTATGATAGTCCTGTTTTAGTAGCCATTCTATTATTGAACATTTTAGTTTAAATCTAGGGAGACCGAGAATATTTAGTTCTTTCTTTCAATCCCAATTTATTTGGGGTCGGCGCTGCAAGTCTTGTTTTTCCATACTTCTCTTTTAGGTAAATGTTATCTCATCAGACACCTCCTTTCTTTTCGGAAAACCAGGAACCACCTTAATAGAACACCACCTACCTTTTCATCTTAGATAGTAAGAAAAACGAACATCGTCATCTCATTATGAATCTATATATATAAAAGAAAGTCGTGTTAGTTACTTCACTTATAACTCAAGAACGGCTGAACCGATTTAGCTGAAAATTGGCAGGGAGGTAGCTTAGAACCAGGAGACGGACATAGGATACGGTAGGGTAGGGTAGGTAGGTAGGGTAGGGTAGGTAGGTAGGGTAGGGTAGGGTAGGTAGGTAGGGTAGGGTAGGTAGGTAGGGTAGGGTAGGTAGGTAGGGTAGGGTAGGTAGGTAGGGTAGGGTAGGTAGGTAGGGTAGGTAGGTAGGGTAGGGTAGGTAGGTAGGGTAAGGTAGGTAGGTAGGTAGGGTAGGGTAGGTAGGTAGGGTAGGGTAGGTAGGTAGGGTAGGGTAGGTAGGTAGGGTAGGGTAGGTAGGTAGGGTAGGGTAGGGTAGGTAGGTAGGGTAGGGTAGGTAGGTAGGGTAGGGTAGGTAGTAAGGGTAGGGTAGGGTAGGGTAGAGTAGGTAGGTAGGGTAGGGTAGAGTAGGTAGGTAGGTAGCGTAGGGTAGGGTAGGTAGGATAGGGTAGGTAGGTCGGATAGGGTAGGTGGGTAGTAAAAAGTGCATTGCAACGCATGCTGGGTACAGCTAGTATGAATATAAATCTTCAAAATCCAATCACTTACATTAGAACAAGAAAAACAATATCTCCAGCGATTTTCTCCCATTCCTAAACAAACAGTATAATCAGATTCCGCTTTACACAAACAAAACTCTATACATGGTAATGAAACGTGTACATAAAATCTACTATACCATTACGCTTAGCTAAGGGCCTTATCACACTACCGATTTGCATGCCTGTTTCCAGGAGCATTCGCCCGTAATAATCCATGATTCGATTTGGTAAAGAAACATGTGAATCTGTACTGTTACATTACATGAATGCTCACCAAGAGATAAGGGAGCCCCCTTATCTTGGGCTCTTTAGTCAATTGATCCCACTCATTTGCCGCGGGATCAGTTGACTAATTCATTATTTTTTCCCTTGGCCTCCTACAGGACCAATTTAGTTTAATGTACCTTATTTTTTGAATTTTTCATTATGTTTACTTTTTACATAATGTTGTGTAATTGTTAATTCGATCTTTTTGTTTTATCCTTTGCAAGACTAAAAAATACTCTAATAAATGTTCTTTCTTTGTTTCTCTCGGTGAACGAGCGCCGTAACACACCCGCTGCGTATACATACCGAGTACACGACGTCTTCGCCGCTTATGCGTGACGAGAATGATTGACGTAAATGTACAAGAGAGAGGGAAATAAGCGTATGTACAAGTTATGAATACGCGGAGAACTCGTAGCGTAATCGCGGGTAACTCGTTTCCCAACCGCAGATACCCAGTTTACAAATCGCCTCGCTAGAAACACGCTGGAAAATCGACAGTGTGACGGTGCTCTTAGCTTCCACAGTACAGCAACGGGAGTCTGTTTATTTGTTTGTCCCGAATCTAGAGGTCATATCAATAGCTGGTAATAGTTCAAGTTTACTCTGTGCTCAAAAGTGGGCCGAATATGACGTGGATCATTATTATTATTAAATATGTGAAGGTTTTTCATCAGCCGTTCATTTGTAGGGTCTCAATGATTTCTGACAATACTAAATTAGAATGCTTGAGAAGATTTCGTGTTTATTCAATATTAACTGAGAAATAATCAGTCACATTGATCTCTTCGAACAATTTTGTTCTTTTTGCACTATCTGCAATAGGGGTGAAGACTGGGTAAAGAAAACGACATTCTATTTTGTCCGTCAGACAGGTAATACAAAAATATTACATACGTATTTTTTGTTTTATCAAAATATCAAAAAAATACTTACTTAAAACTCATTAAAGTTGGAGAGTGGGGGCTCACTACGTCATAAGTAGAGATAAAAATTACCTACATGTAACGTCATGCGCCATTTCAACTCAATATATCTCCGTAATTTTATGACCACGTGAAAAAAGAAAAAAATACGTGTCCAATACTTTTCAATAATCTAGCCGACAGACAAAGAAAAAAAAATGTGACCATTGTTTCTAGTTTTCTCAATAGGGGCTATTGAGAAAACTAGAAACAATGGAAATGGCATAGCCGTTAATCAAGTTCCTCATACATACCATACCATCAAGCAGACAGCACAGAATAAACGAAAATATAAAAAAAGAATCGAATAAAACGAAAACCGCCCCGACAGAGCTTTTCAATTTCGATGTTCAGTGTAGATAGAACCATGATAGATCAGACACTGATAATCGAATCAAACGACTAAATGACGTCTGGGTTTCGCATCGATTGTATGATTTTTAAGCTACGGTGACTATACTAAACTCCAGAACGATAGGACATAACATCACGCCAACAATCCCCGAAGAGTTAGATAGAGGTGTACCTACTGTACACCTGATTTTTGTCAGTTTTATTTAATTCACATGTGTAAGGGACCGCCTAGCACACCGGGCTCAAAGCTTTCGGGTTGCTACTGAGAAATTTCTAGTAAAAACCGAATCACACTTCACTCGACGTGGGAATCGAACCTAGATAGAACCATATGCTAGGCAGTAGCGCTTGACCACTAGAACAACGAAGCAAAACCAGTAAACGACAGCAGTAATTCGCAATAGGGGATGATCACAATTTTTTTTTTTCTTTGTCTGTCGGGTAGATTATTGAAAAGTATTGGACACGTATTTTTTCTTTTTTCACGTGGTCATAAAATTACGGAGATACTTATATTGAGTTGAAATGGCGCATGACGTCACGTCTAGGTAATTTTTATACCTACTTGTGACGTAGTGAGACTCTCCAAGTTTAATGAGTTTGAAGTAAGTAATTTTTTATATTTTTATAAAACAAAAAATACGTGTCTAATATTTAATATTTTGTTTTGTTTGTCGTGTTTAATATTTTTGTATTACCTGTCTGACGGACAAAATATAATTTCGTTTTCTTTACCCAGTCCTCATCCCTATTGAAAAGCCAATAAAGTTGTGAACAGAATTCCTAATAGGCACAAGTTTTTCTAAGATTCCCAGAGCATTAAAAGAAACTTTATAGGCCAATAGCCATTAGTTGTAACGATCACTTGAACAGAAGCTTGGGAAGGGATTGCCCACAAATTAGAGCTGGCCAGCGATCCCTTTCGATAAAACGTGATGTATTGCTCATTGTTCGCGACATGTAACGGGACTGGGAGCTTGAGGGCTTTCCTATGTTGCTGTGTAGGAAACATGGTGTTTTGACGTTAGAAGTTACATGGGCTAACTTAAGCAAAACATTGAGATATATCTGTATAAATCTGTTGAAAAGTCGTTTTTGTACATCGAAAATATTTCCAAATAAAATAGCCAAGGTGTAAAAGAACAACCAACAGAACCCATTTTTCATCATCATTTTTTGTCTGTTTATTTGTTCGTGCATCACGTAAAATGTACGAAAGCAATGTAGATAACTTTTATACACAACAATGTGCGCAACTTGCAGTAACATTTAGTTTTTGTTTCATTGCAATCGGTTCACATTTTTATCAAAATATATTGGAATTTTATCAAAATATATTTGAATTTGATTGAATTGAATTCAGCGCTTCGCACTAAAAAACACATTGTTAAGTTTCGTCATCCACGCGAACGAAGTCGCGGGCACAGCTAGTACTATTAGGTATAAATCATCAAGGAAAAACTGCTGGGACAGGACTAGTTCCTGAGGCGGAGAATAATTGAGTGTCGCAACTTGGGAGAGGTCTATATTACATTAATTTTAATGCCTTTAAAAAAAAACTATTATCGAAATAGGCGACTGGGACAGGCTGGATGCGAAGTTGGAGAACTGGATATTAAGATTCAACTAGGGAGAGAGCTATGTCCGATCCAGCACTGCGCTGCAATAGGCTAAATTGAAGGACACAAGAAGAAATTAACTAGAATTAAACTTAACAAGAGCTGGGACAGCCTGGATGTGTAAGGCGGTGTTGTATTCAACCTGGGTGAGGCTTAGGGCCGGCTTTTAGAATGCGACTGGTTGAATCGATTAACAACTGCATCAACTTCATTCTCCTGCCCTTGTCCCAGTTTATTTGGCGTCGGCGCAGCATGTCTTTTTCTTCCATACTTTTCTTTTTCTCGTCATCTCATCAGACACCTCCTTTCTTGCCATATCACACTTCACATAGCTCATCCATCGTTTCATAGGTCTTCCTCTACTATCATACCGCTCCACAATCACTCAAAACTTTTCTCACGACACACATTTTCGTCATTCCTCTGAATGACATCCCCATACCAAACCAAACGCTTCCCACACAACTTTTCAGTCACCGGTGCCACTTACAGACTTCCTCTTATGTACTCAACTACTCATTCTTATATTATCCATTCGCGTAACACCACACCTCCCCCTTAGCATTCTCATCTCAGGCACATGCAAATGCCTGACATAAAAATAAATTAAGATTTCGAAATAGACTCCTCAGCAAAAAAACAAGACGTAAAACAACACAGAATCAGGAAAACCTACTCCCAAGTCAGTTCCAGTGCACAATAGTGTCGTACCCACAAATTGCCGACGGCCACAGATCTCTATCGGTCGCTAATGCCGGTCATTGTTTACACGCTGTAACGGTATCGCCGAATACGGCAAGCTTGGCAACTTTGTTCAACGTTTGTGTAGTATCCTTTGGCAGGAGGACAATGATGTAGTGGGCTTGTGACTATATTACCATCTACGGAGAGGTATAGAATATATCTTGACTCCATTATGTTTAAAACTGAATAAAAATTACAAAGCTGAACTTGCAATTAGGAGTGTTCGAAATCGCAAATTGTAACTTAACTATGAAAACTTAACTGAAAGGTCACTTAATTGAACATTAACAATAGTAAGTAATTATAAGTATTTATCTGTTTGTACATACCCTGTGACTCCTGGAAGCTTTAGGATCGAGGTACGTTCTGAGCTTGTTGAGGTAGTGTGCTGGCGAGTCCTTGGCCTGCACCATGTCCTGATCGCAGATGATCTCCCATTTCTTCTCCAGGTCATAGTTGCGCAGGAGTTTCGCTTTGTCCGGGGGGAGGTCCATTGACGCCTGGAACAAGAGATAGGGTACGTCAAGATTTTGTTATGCAAAAGTAGGTCGTGGTGCTGTTACACAAACGATGGGGCACTTAATATCATGTCCTGCGTGTCCAGCTGTATGTTCATTTATACAGGAACAGACGCTACAAAGGGCGTCCAACTAGTGGCTCAGTTCTGGGCCAGCACAAATTAGATTGCCATCGACACGCTTACAAGAAGAAGAAGAAGTAGCTATGACAAACCGTGTGCTCGATGAGGTATCCGAACGGTAAAATTGCGAACTTGTATATAAACTTTTATTCCCTAAAGATGGGTATGATTTTTTAAAAATTCTTTTGCTGCTCACCGCTATATAGAAATTTTCGTGTAAAATTTTATGCTTCTAGAACCCTCGGAATGAATTTAAGATTTTTATTACGTAAAAGTACGCCTAAAAGTTTTTCATGGTTGCGTCAAACACTAAAGATTTATAAGACACTGGTAAGGAGTGATTGAAAATATGATGTCGATTTGGAGTGATTTATGAAAGCATATTGTTTTACATTCAAGACTTGCCATTAGCTGTTAGTCTCATGTACTATTTTTAATTTGTTTTGTTAGCTGTTAGTCTTCCATACATGACAAATAAATAAAAAAATCGTCAACCGAGGGTTTAGACAGATTTAGCTATCTTTTCCTCAAGATCTATTTCCATCAACAAATTCCTATAAAAATCCCATCGACATATACATTAGGCCTGTGTTATAACAGCACATTGTATTCAATCGTGATGGATTTAATATCCGAACAAGGATCGCTAGCATTGAACCAGTTTTCAAGATATTGGCTTATACGTCTGTAACGGTAGACGCTAACAAACAGGGCTGATACTAAACTTGAAAATTATATTTTACGAGCTTTGCCATGCGTTGCAATGCACTTTTTCCAACCTAACCTAACCTACCCTACCCAACCCTACCTACCTACACTACCCAACCCTACCTACCTACCCTACCCAACCCTATCTACCTACCCTACCCAAACATAAAATGTTCGACATAACATTTCTACACCTTTTTGTAGACCAATGTTTAACAGTCTCTGGGACTTTCAGAATTGATTTATGATTATGCAAACCTAAACCAATGGCAACATCTGAGGGTTTATTGCATACCAATATTTTGACAATTTAACAACATTTGCGGCTTCTACGTTCGTCAAAAACGGATTTTTCTTAATTTTAAGAATTTTCTTCTTAGTGGATTGAATGTCGACTCCTGTACCTCTGTTTTGTCAATCTTGAAAAATCATTTGATAGTGTTTCCCGAGAAGCTTTTGATAAAACAAAAATAGTGTGATACGCAATTGGGGTGCTGATCATATGATCCATCGCGACTCATTGAACGTGAATTCCTAAAGATCAATGAACATAATGTCAACTAGCAGGTGAATGTTTCTGACTGCACATCACCTGATCCAATACAATCGCTGAGTTGCATCTAATCTGATAGTCGTTCCGACGCTTCAAAGTAAATTCAAGACGTGTCAAGGACTACAAGAGATACTTCATTTAAGAGTTAAGTATACTTAAGTAGTTGAAGAACTCTTGGACTCCTTGAAGTGTTTGCTAATTTCGGAAGTTCAAGTAATGGCAGTACTTGACCTATACGATAGGCGTAGCCTCATCATCAGCCTATAATGTTCCCACTGCTGGTACACACGGCTCCTCTCAATGAGAGGGAGGGGGCTATAATCCACTTCGCGGGCCCAGTGCTATTTTTTCGCAAAATCATCATCATCTCGCCCTTTTTCTCTTGTGTTGAGGTAACATAATTACCTTGGAAACCCGTAAATAATAAGACAGACCCCGAGACGTCAGTGTCGTTTCTATGATATGCTGGATAGGACAGGCGAATGATAATAAAATTGTAAAAGGCTACTAAGTCATAAGTTCTAACTTAACCCCAACATTTTGTACACTTAGTTCACAATAAACGTTTTGTCTTTGACCCCTGTCTAAAGCCCTATGGTCCATATTCCAGCCCTGGGACACAAAATTTTCTCTCATAGAAGCTCGTTTGAATACCTGACATTTACTACACTTATTATTTATTGCCAATGTTTCTTGCCGATCGGTTCGCAAACTTACGTTCGAAGCTGCGTAGACATAAATCCTCGACACAGTCGTTAACTGCGTTTTCATAAACTCAGCTTTTTACTACATTACTGACAAAAAGGGAATCGTGTATCATTAGGTACTTAGGTTTTATGAAAGCGGAGTAGCAACCTTGTTACTGAAGTTTATATAAAACCATCATTTAGACTTTAGTATGTGGGAAAACCTGCCAGACAATTAATAGCAGGATTTGTGAGAGAGCATAAAAGTTTTTACAAAACAAAATAAAAATATTGTTATTAACAGCTTTGTCTAAAGCTTTGAAACCTGAATATATTTATTTAGAAGACTAGCTGTCTTGCGCAACTTCGTCTGCGTCACATTTAAACTGTTTTCGCTACATTTTTCATTGCTGCTCCGCTACTATTGGCCGTAGCGTGATAATAGATATATATATGCCTACAGCCTTCCTCGATAAATGGGCTATCTAACATTGAATGATTTTTTCAAATCGGCCCAGTAGTTCCTGAAATTAGCGCGTTTAAGCAAACAAACAAACAAACTCTTCAGCTTTATAATTAAGTATTAAGTATACGTATTCGTTAGTCTCGTGAAACATTTCACAAATAAATTTAATCTTAGTTTTATAAAAGCTGATTTAGAAGTCTGTGTAAAGGTACTCCATTAGTATATTTAAAACTTTGCTGGATCTCACTCCTAGAAAGCTTAAATAGGGTAATGGGGTAGACAGTAATAAACTGAGTATTGCTGTACAAAACTTGGGCTAACCCTATTAACGGCGGCTGTAGCAAAACTCGTCTGCGCATAGTACATTCATAGACTAAGGACAAACTGTTTAAGTGCACTCTGTACACTAATTGGTAATGGCCAAACTAAACAGGACTAAATTGGACAGTTTAGGCTTTGCTACATTCGGCCTTGTCTGGATGATGAAGTGGCCAGATGGCTTAGAATAGAAAGATAGGTCGTTTAGGAGTTGAGTACTGCCAAAATTGTAGTTGTTTTTAGAGCTTAATTAGTTTTCTTTGTAATACAACATAAACAACACAACAACACTGCCTCGTAGCTGTCATGGTCCCAACTGCTGGCTATGAGGTTCTGGGTTCGATTTCCAAATCGGTGAAAGTGTTGAGTTTTTCCATCTGGAATTTCTCAGTTGTCTAATTACGGGTCCGGTTGATGGCAATTGGCTCGCCCGCTATAAAATGATACTTTAACATGACTGGCGAAATTTGGGTGTTCTATTAGATACACCAAATAGTTCACCCATATTTCGTATTTAGCCTAACCCTTTTTGGGATTACAGGCGTGATGTACGTATGTGATGTACGGTATGTAAATCCTTAGCGGATTCAAATCTCCAAAAAGTAAAAATACAATTGATTGAAATCAAAAGCTCGGCAAAGCTGAAGCTTATCAGTACGCCAATATCGAATCACTTTCTCAAGATCTAGACGTTACCCAGTCAATTTATAGAGCTTACATCTCAATGGTAAGCCGAGCACGTGCCAAGTGTACTTGACCCAAACCTGTTCGGAAAGCTTAAGCATCATCGTAATCTAACTCAACATCTAACACATGAGGAGTGTTACGGAATGCAGAAGCACCTGCGGTTTCTTAAACAGAATATTATTATTTGCGTTGATTTGGTGCTAAGTGTGTGGTCTTTTAGTCTAAAATAGGGATATAATGTAGACACTCATGCCGTTTTCCCATGCCATTTCCCATAGGCAGAAACTACAGAACGCCATCTGCTACGATCCTTAAGTACTCCTTACCTTTGTCTTCGTCCACGTTGATTATGTCTGGTTCATACAAAAATCAGGTCATGTTAAGACATGTCACTGACTGTGTTACCCTCATTCCAAATCTGTTACTACCAGATGGTAGTAACGCGAAGATTCCCGTGGGTGTCAAAAGACTTGTTCAGCGTAATGAGCACCAATTTGCGTCATCTAGACAGCACAGATTATCACGAGTGTGGTCGTCCTGCACATGCGCTTCGTTACTAAGCCCATTTCTTTAAACCCCAATAATTATCAACGAGTAAATTAAGTGGTTTGATAACATTTATGTAACATGCTCACGCCCATGCATATCGCGAACAGCCTCTATTACCCGGTTTATTACACCAACATTGCGTATCGCGGCGAATGAGACTCATCTCCCATGATTCACTACTTCAACTCCCGCAATTTTACCAAAACCTTTTATCCCAGACCCTCACATCTTATTACAAAGACGTAGAGGTTAGTTTCAAGTAGCTGGAGTGATTAAACTCGTTGGTGTTATAAAGCTCGTATTAGCATAGATGGTGTGTTCTCAATTATGGTGCTATAGGCGTGATCCCACGCATTGAAGTCTTAGGTGTGGTCCTAATTTTGCGGTATTTGCTACCTAAGCAAATACCGCTGTCGAAATTGCACATCGTGTGATTTTCTAATAGTTTGACTGAGCTGAATAGTTTGTTGACGGCTATCGCTTTTGGTTTGGTATTAAAGATTCTCTATGAAATATTTCAATCAGGTTTTAAAGTACTTGTCGATGCACCCCATGATAATGACAATGAGCATATAATGAGATACGGCGTTTGTGGGTTTTTAAACAGGAAAATTAAGCGTCAAAAGGATTGTGGCCACAGTTCAGGTATGGAGGGTAATTATAGAGAATGAAGTGGATGAGCTTTTCTTTATACCACTTCTACAGAATAAAATAACTTATTATGGTATACTCCTTGATTTTCACAAACCTATGTAGACTTCTTAGGGAAAATCCCCAAATATCAAAAAATCGAGACAATCCTTGCATTATGCACCAAAACCCCGTGATTTAAATGGGAATCGCAACAAATTAAGTTCCAATAAAAACACGGGACCTAATTTCTCAATCAACGACCACATTTCACTTAACGTAATTACTATACAACAAAAAGTAGCTGATCATGCAGGTGAACGACCTACGATATGTTTGTGCTTTGTAAATATTGGACATCATCACATGGCCGGTAAATGAAAAGCCGTCTTAGAGACGTTGAATAAATTAAATACGATAGGTTCTACAAAGTGTTGTTTTGCATCCTCGTCAAAATTCAGGAGTTTATCACAAAATACATAAATACGTAATCAATTTAAATTACGGTACCTAGTTAATTATTAAAAAACGCTGTTTTTTTTTTGTTGTTTGTCAGTATTTCAGAATAACCCGCTTCACGTGGTTTAGGGGATAAGAAATGATCGAATAAACGCTCGAGATTGTTTGTATGTGTGAAAGCGCGGCTATAGGGCGAGGATCAGGCGGGTCGCGTTTAAAACACGGGTCGAAATAAGACAAAAAAATAAAGTACCTACCCATTTTATTTTTGATTCGGGTCGAGAACCATTAGCATAGTTACCTCCTTAAATTTGACGAAGATGTAAAACAACAGCTTGTATATTCCCTTTTGAGATCTTAGAACAAGATCTAGATTTTGAATGTGATAGAGAAATGCTGGAGACGAAAGGCAAGAGTCAAGTGTTGAAGTGTAATATCATCATCATCTGCCTAGCCTTTTCCCAAACTATCTTGGGGTCGGCTTCCAGTCTAACCGTATGCAGCTGAGTACCAGTATTTACATGAAGCGACTGCCATCTGACCTCCACAACCCAGTAACTAGGTAATACGATACCCCTTGGTAAGACTGGATGTCAGACTTTTTGGCTTCTGACTACTCGTAACGACTGTTAAAGATCTACAAATGACAGCCGGGACCAACGGCATAACGTGCTTTCCGAGGCACGGAGGAAACTCGGTATGTAATTATGGTCACCCATCCACGGACCAACCTCGGCAAGCACGGCTTAATCTTAAATATCGACCGGGGCGGCTGTTATTATTTAGCCACGAGCTCCTCCTGATGTGTAATATCAGTAACATAATAAAACAACCTCATCATTCATCATTCTCCTGCACTAATCCCAATTTATTTGGGGTCGGCGCACCATGTCTTATTCTTCTTCCATACTTCTCTTCCAGCTTTAAAAAGAGTCATCTATTGCGCTTTTGCCTTCACTGAAACTCATCTCAGTTTAAGTCGATTGTGATCAAATAGCAAATTTACCAAATACCAATTTACCAAATTTGTCATATCTTCAAATAATTGAAACTGCACGCGTAGCATGACCACTGTAGAAACGATTTTTGTCTACGGAAGAATCGACATAATGACAGATAGACATTGACAATGTGTCAGTTTGCCGATTCCTCCGTCGATATAGCCCTTTTCTACGGCGGTCATGCTACGCGCGCTGATTGAAATTCATTTTCAACTAATTACCATAAACTAACATAACAGCTTTACTAAATCAGGACCATTGACAAGTCTCAAGATTTTTCCGGACCTCTGATTATCCAAGAACTAAGTCAATTTGGATTCGCCCTTGAGGAGTCAGCAGAACTGAAGTGCTATTAGTCATGGTAAGCTATCGAGTTCGAAGAACGGTTCTAGTGTACTTTGGATTGATGTTCATAGGTTTATTGATAACCGATTGTTTGAGAGTTTCATGGCATGAGAATTGTATCTGAATGAGTCATGGAAGAGAGAGAGAGTGTGGTACATTGAATATCTTGAAAAGAAGTCGGTGGATACCCATGCTGACTGTTTGTGTTTTTTAGGAAAGATTGATGAAGTTGTGATGTGTTGTGGCGTGCCTATCAAAAACACCGCAAGCCCATAAGGCTAGCAGACTGTACAGAAACCCTAACATCATGAAGAGTAGTAGGTTTAAAAGGCAAACCAAGCTTTTAGGCTCGCCGCGCAGTAGGTAGCCTGGCTGACGGAAATGGTCACAACCGGCCGTCCATTTGCTGTTAAAAGTGGCTGCACAAATATTTCAGCAGCCGCAGCCTGGCTGCCTAGTGCGCGGGGGATCTTAGGTTTAGTACCACCACTATGACTGTTTGTCAATCAATCAACGGAGCCTATCACAGTTCACTGCTGAGTCCCAACCTGCGCCACAACATCCTATGCTCCAGACACCTTTTTAAGGTTGCCTGTAGGGATCCCAAGCTATTGTCTCCAGTCTACGTCTCGTTTACCCCGATAGCTCGATAGCTACTGCAACAAACATGACTAGGCCAACCTCTGGCTTGACTTTACATGCCGTCGAGAAATATCTCTCAGGCACGCTGGTTTCCTCACGATTCTGAATAATTGTAATATTTATATCCCAAAATTCATATTTCGTTCTTCTTTTCGCAAGTCAGCTGGGCAAGATGGATTATCTGGCACCAGATCAACAAAGCCCATACCCGCGCCTTCACAATATTAAGACAGACAAATAATTAAATCCTGCATTATAACTGCTTTCTAAGTTATTAATGGTTTTCCTTATAATCCACACTCCTGGTACATTTGTCATTGTAGCTGTCGCCGTGGGTATTGTACCTGTTATAGCATGTCCAGAAATAAAGCTGGATTTACGAGTATAATGGTTTATTAAATCATTAGTAGGTAAAACAGTGATTTGTGACTATAATTTATTTCCTTTTAATTTGTTAAGACTCGGTCTCTTTTGGTGGTATTATGGCACTATAAAGGTTGAAAGTTAAGTTAATGTTTTGGCTATTAGTTTTAATGAACCATAACGTGCCTCTCCTGTCTTTGTTTGAAGGAACAAAATAAATGAATGTTTTTAGTCCAGAAATCGTTTCGCCACCATTTCATGTATCTATGTTGCTGATGAGTTAAGACAGTCGTCCTCTGTTTTTACGAAATTATAATGATGCAAAATCATAAGCATAACACAGTACAATATGTCAATGGCTTAGGTATTTGTTTTACGAGTTATAATGCTTATTTTTTATTTTGTTGCCCGTTAATAAATTTGAATGAATGTTATGTTAATCTTCTTTAAGTTGATGCTAGGAACTTCCTGGGCTCGCTACTAAGCTCATATAGGCAAATACAATGATGATGTCCAATGATAACCCACGACAATATGCCGCGATGCCGTCACGCATGTGTTTTCGAATCGATTCAGTAGAGCGAATCGAATTCGATGCAAATGCGTGACGATCACGAGCGAGGACTTAGTGATGTCTAGAGGCTAGATCGTGGATATATCGAGACTACGTGTTTTATCGATAACAATAAAATAACAGAGCGGGAATTTAATACGATGACATAAGCATTACCTTTGTACCTATTTTCTGTTCCTTTCTTCTTCTCTGTATTAAGTGTGTACATAAATTGTTAAATAAATATAATCCCCGAAGGGATGAGAGGTGTACCTTATCGGACACCCTCATATCGTCAGTTATGTTTAAGTCCCATGCTATAGGGGGCGAGGATATTGCCATCAACCGGGCACCAAACCGGACTCCATGGTTGCCACTGACAAATTCCTGATGGAAAAACTTAAAATCCCAATAACAATTTGCGCGACCCGGAACTCGAACCCAAGACCTCATGCTCAGGAAGCGATCGTGACTACTACACCAACGAGGCAGAATTTACTAATGATTCGAAAAAGTCAATGGGAAGCTGTCATCCGATCTTCGCAGGGTGGCTGGGTTATCCTGGTAGCTGCTCGATATAAAATGTGTGCGTTTGAAGAGACTTATAAATCCGTAATGACCGTCTACACGTCCTCAGAATGCCCACTGTCCTTCAGTTTATGAATCGGCTTTCGAAGCGTTTCTTCGATAACGCCATTAAGCACCGTAATGCCCTGATCGCAGAGGCCGCCTGTTACGAACCCTCGCACATTAGTTCAGTACGCCGTCCGACGCATACTCTCGTCACCCCCGATGATGCTATCATCCTCCTCCAGGAAAGTAGAAAAGAGACTAGTACACTTAAAAAATTCAGACGCAAACCGCCGTCTTTCCGACCTCGCCGTCGAGGTCCGTCGCGACGTCCCGGTCCTTGCCCTCCCCGACCCTCGCTCGAGCCCGCGATGCTGTGCCAGTAGATTTAAATTAGCCCCTAAATAATAATATCATTCAGATCCAGCCTGACCCCATGCAGTCCTCCCCCAGCGACGCCCTAAGCCGAAGCTCGTACCCCACAGGGGTTGCCCTTAGCGTGTATTCGCTTAGTTTGTAAGTTTTTATGCCCTGGCTGGAGGCCTTACTCTTAAGGCACCCACAGGGGTAGTCCGGTTAAGCAGGCGACAACCTCATAGCTTGAACTGCGGGAAGCCATTCCAACAAAAAAAAAAGAGACGTATAAAAGCGCCTGCTACGTTGATGATAACAATACTATCATTATTTGCAAGCGGCTATCGTCACAGCCATCCTATAATAACCCCACTACTGGCATACAATACAGGTCATACAGGTCTCCGCTATGCGAAAGGCAGTGGGTCAAAAACGCTATGCTTTGTACGTGCGAGGATATAATGTCTTCGAATTTTCGAATCTAAGTCATGGCCGGCAAGCAGATATCGTGGTGACTTTGTATGACTTATTTATGGTATTCCCACCACTGCCACACTATTCCCAACCACTGTAACTCCTGAAAGCCAGAATCAACAGTGGCGACCACCAGAAAAGCGCCGAGACAATGAATCTCGACTTCATCATGTTCATTATTTTCATAACTTTTAAGTTAATACAGAATCTGTCTACCATCACTGAAAATTACTCACACCGATTTCATCTGACCATAGGCCAATGTCTGCAAGATATGCGTCACAGACAGGCGCTAGCGAAATAATTAGATTTTCTACTTTCTAATTAGGCACGGCGTGGCGCCGGCGCTTCCCGCCTCATTAGACGCACATGCTTGTAATCAGACCATGAAAGTGCACAGACTTTACCCTCTTTACGGTTTGTTTTTCCTTTTAAGTCTTCGTTTTTTATAGCTTCATAATGTTTATGATTGTAGGTGCGCGAGTTATCTATTTTAATAGACTTGGTAATCAGAGGGGCTCGTGGTAAATAATAACAGCTGTGCGGGTCTTCTAGGTTAAGCAACGCGCTTATAGAGGTCCAGATGGGTATGGATTATCGGCCATTCATTATAAAACGAGACCCCCATACCTTTAAAAGCACTTTAATCCGATGGTCCCGACTGTCATTTGCAAATGACTTTGACGGTGGTTACCTAGGCATACTGGGAAGTCCTGAAGTCTAAGAGCCAGTGCATAAGATATCGCGTTCCCGCGTACCTAGGTCGTGAAGGTTAGATAAGCAGTCGCTCCATGTAAACTGCTGGTATCCAGTTGCATTCAGTCAGACTGGAGGCTGACAAACGCAGTTAGTAAAAGACTAAGCAGGTCATTGTCTTTTCAGTAATGGAATTTGCAGGTCTGTTGTTAGTTCAATAGTTCTTTAACCACTTAAATGATGATTAGACGAAAGTAGTGGTACTTGTAAAAAGAAAAATAAAAGGAACTAGCTGGCAAATTGTCAATGCATAACGAAAACGATGTTGTAAGCTTTAACTACTACCACGTTCAATGCCAAACGTTTCAAGGACTAGGGTACTTACACACTTACAATAGTTTTACTATATCGTTCTTCTTCCAGTCGATGCCGCCGATGGTACTTTTAAATTTTGATTGACCTATTTGTTCGCCACTTAAACAGTATCTTCGATGGCAGCGCAGTTTTCCAGTTGGCAGTGTTATTTAGGGGTTTACCCATCAAGCTTTGTAAGCTAATTTAATTGGAGCTTGTTGACATTTAGCGTGGGTATGCATAATGATCAGTGGATGTCTTTCGGCTGAAATGATGATGAAGATGCATCATCATCATCACCATTCTCATGCCCTTGTTCCAATTTATTTGGGGTCGGCGCAGCAGGTCTTCTCTTTCCATGCTTCTTTATTACTTGTCATCTCATTAGACACATATTGCATATTAACACGTATATTCTAAAGTTTTGCATCTACGTCAGACCAGACCATATAAAGCGGCCCCAGATCAATCTATCTCTATGTTAGCTCGCAGATCATGGCATCATACGCAGGAATGTGAGATCCGTGGAAGATTAATTTTCACATATTGCATATTAACACGTATATTATAAAGTTTCGCATTCACGTCATACCAGGCTAACACCATATAAAGCGGACCCAGAAAGAGTAATCTACCTCTATGTTAGCTCGCAGATCTTGGCATCATACG
Organism: Cerastis leucographa; assembly: GCA_963082945.1. Classification (NCBI taxonomy): domain Eukaryota; kingdom Metazoa; phylum Arthropoda; class Insecta; order Lepidoptera; family Noctuidae; genus Cerastis; species Cerastis leucographa. Next base: position 17,583,569 of record OY720361.1, on the reverse strand, counting down.
TAGGAATGTGAGATCCATGCAAGATTAATTTCCCATCTTATTGTTTAAACCTAGACGAGAAATTAATGCGACATATGCAATAACTAGCTGTCCCGCGCAACTTCGTCTGCGTCAAATTTTCCCCGTTTCCGCAACATTTTTCATTGCTGCTCCGCTCGTATTGGTCGTAGCGTGATGATATATAGCCTATGTCCTTCCCCAGGTTGAAATCTATCTTCTTACTAAATTTGATAAAGAGCCGATCAGCCGTTTAGTCGTGAAAAGGTAACAAACAAACAAACATACAAACAAACAAACAGAGTACATTCGCATTTATAATATTAGTATGCAGCCTTTAGTAGAACAGCACCGCGTAGACTGATGGCAATTCCGACTGCTGAGCATGACGTCCTGGCGTACGATTCCCGAGTCGGCCAAATTCTTTGTTGATTCTGGGTTAAGCTCGCCGTTGTACATAAGTTTTTATATTGCAATCTGTATGTATATTTCTTTTTAATTTGGGGTTAATAAAGAAGAAGAATTGTTATTGAGTTTTTCCATCAGGAATTTCTGAGTAGCAGCCACTGAGTCTGGATTTGTGCCCGGTGGATGGCAATAGGCTCGCCTTCTATTACATCATTACTGACGTAATGTGGGTGCACTATTAGTGCCTAGCCCTTCAGAGCTTACACGCGTGATGTTATGTATGTTAGAGTTTTCTTTACAGAATTCGCATTAAATACGGAAGCAATTCCCCAAACACATCTTAATATTATTATCCATACTAATATTCATACTATTCATACTAATATTATAAATGCGAAAGTCACTCTGTTTGTTTGTTTGTTACCTTTTCACGACTAAACGGCTGATCGGATCTTAATGAAATTTGGCAAGAAGATAGATTTTAATCTGGGGAAGGACATAGGCTATATATCATCACGCTACGACCAATAGGAGCGGAGCAGTAATGAAAAATGTTGCGAAAACGGGGAAAATATGACGCAGACGAAGTTGCGCGGGACAGCTAGTAATATTATAAATGCGAAAGTTTGTGATTATTGATGGATGGATGGATGTTTGTTACTCTTTCACGCAAAAACTACTGAACGGATTTGGATGAAATTTGGAACACATATAGTTTGTAACCTGTATTAACACATAAGATACTTTTTATCCCGATATATGTTCCCGTGGAACAATTATCGAAGTCAACGCGGGCGACGCCGCGGGCATAAGCTAGTTAAGTATGTTTTGTTCATAAGAAAATTCTCATAAAAGTTCCTTTTATTGTTTGTCTCATTTTAATAGTCCATCTTCCGCCTGTGTTCCAATCATCCGGAATGACTCGTAAGTCTCGAGAGGATCGTAAAGTATTCGAGAAAACTGTATTTTGTAGTGTCTGTGCCCAAGTTTAGTACCATTTGTGTATTTCTTAGTAGCCGTTGTACGATAGACAAACACTAAAATGGCTGACCTTTTGGCGTGTTTTCTTCTTTGTCTTCGAGAGATTATGAGGTGTATGTAAGGGTAATTGCATAAAGACGTTGTCTTCCGGTACCAATTTGTCGATACCGGATAATTTTATAGCAAGTATAAATAATTTTTACCCATACTGTTCCCCACAGATCCGTCCAAACTTGTCCACTGGAACTGGGAACCTGTATTATGCAATTAACCAATTAAACTAACCTGGGGTTATTTACTACTTACTTGATTCCAAATAAATAGAGCTAGGCGGCGAGAAATTGCTTATTTTATACTGTAGAGTGAACAAAGGTACAAAATATCTTAAAAAGGTAAGAAAATCATGAAATCATGAAATTTTCGATTTATTTCTCTAATAACAAGCTCTATCGACGTCGATAAATCTCGCATAATTTATCGATACCTAACATTTAAAATTAGTATTGCAAAATGTATGCCCAAAACACCGTAAGCACACATTAACCAATCATTCAAATTGAGGTTAATAATAGGCACGGGCGTACCAAAACGCACAACGCAGTCTAAACAACGCAACAAACTACTAAATGGTAGAACAATACGAATTTAAACTAATGTTTCCTATTTCGACTCAGTCACGGTCAATTCCTTATTTCAAGCCACATATTTACTGAATGAAACGATTGTGTAAACTTAAAAAACACTATATTTAGTAAACTAGTGACGTGAAAGAATTAAACCTATAATTTATCTATAATATTTTCAATGTTAGGTATCGATAAATTATGCGAGATTTATAGACGTCGATAGAGCTTGTTATTAGAGAAATAAATCGACAATTTATAGTTATTATCGGATTGTAAAGCGATAATTCAATTTTACTTGAACGTTGTTTATGGAGATATTGAGATAGTATAAAATATTCTTGAGAAATGTAACATAAATAACCAACGTAATGTTAATCAAAGATTTACTGAACTAGCTGGATTTTAAAAGCTATGAATAGGACAGGAGTTCCTAGTAGTTATAACTGTACATCAAAGGAAACATCATCATAACAAAATAATAGGAAACTACGACGACACATGTTTACTCACATCGCAGCAGATTCATTGAAACCAGTGATTCAATATTCTATAATTACGTTGATAAACATAGTATATTTATAAATATTTCAAGAGTGACATTGTAATGAATCACGGTAAAGACAATGAGGAAACTCGTGGCTTGAATTATAACCAGAGTCGGCCACGACAGCTTGACGTAACTGTGTTAGAAATCAGATGCAGATATGCCCATTTAAATATGTATAAATAAGACCACCATGCTTCTAAAATAGCTGCCACAAAAGGCGATTACGGAATGGAAATATCGAATTTTATAGCAATGAAATACATCAAGATATAATAATTGCGACTTATTTCATTCCTTCGGTCATTAACTTACCGTCATAAATCTTGCCGTTCACGGTGATTGCAGCAATTTTCTTTCTGAACATGGATGAACTTTGGACATGCACTTGACATAATGATGACCATTTTAGTAACGAAGAGCTATTTCGGAAGATTTGTATTCACAATGTAGAACGAAATAATCGTCGACGACATAGAAGTTGTAAATAAGCAAGTAGATATTATGAATTGAAGATTAATGCAGCTGTTCGTATATTAAAAGTAATTTTCTGAGTTCATAGGTCTTAGATTCATTCATAATTATATGCAACGTTATCTAAACTAGGATGCGATAAAACACCCACAAACGACCAGAGGCTATAACAACCAAAGGAAACAACATAATTACATTAGAAAGGAAGTAATTAAACGTTTCAAGGAATCGCATCGATACATTCGCGGCTTCCCGATAATTTATCGATAACTATGGCGCAGCACTGGCCGATGAATCAGACGAAGAAAAAATAAACGGGGTACAAATATAGACCGCGACCTTCAGGTGAGTCGATTACTAAATACTTGACGAAAGGGAGACTGAATCGAAACGACTCAAAATAAGACATAAAAAGTTGGAACTTGTTTTCAATAAAGTGGACCAAAAGTTGTGTTTTGGAGCGGGCGATACCTGACGTACTTGTATGCCAAGTTTTGGTTCAAATTAAGAAATATTTTTGACTCGAGTCAAGTTGAAGCTCCTGTGTGTTTGTGACTGATTTTGGATAATTTTAAATTATATTCTTTATTTGGCTCACCATCAATGAATACACTGATACAATGCAATGAGAACATCCAATCGAGTTATAGGCTAGTGTATTAATTTCTTACAGGTAAGCACATCATGCTTATTTACTACTTTGTTGTTGAGTGCCCACTTAAAACTAGATGAGTACTCACACAATCAATAATCACCTCACCACACAACCTTTCATTTAGGCCATCAAAAGACCCTCTTGAAAGTCAAACACGGAAATACAATACAGTACAATCCTTTATTTCAGGCAACCAAAATAGAATTGAAATAGAATTGTATCTGTACACAAAAGGTATAACCAAAAACATCTATGAATCACTACACAAATTGATTTTAGGACGACAAAGGCGTAATAAATAAACCAACAACGCATATGCAAACAACTACGACATTTAAACATACATTACGAATAAAGCTTTCAATATTTATAAAGAAAGAAATTCATGCAACCCAACAAACAGATACAAATCTGCCAAGTCGTTACGGAGATAATCGTATGACAAACGGACTTTCCAACAATATTGCACACAAATGGTCTATTCGGACGACATAATCATACACTACAATAAGCACTCTAGAATCGAGAGTTGCTTATTGACACTTCCATAGAATCATGCCGCACTTCCGGTAGTAAAGTATATTGACATGCAAATATTATGTTTACTTGATTGTGGAGAAATTCGAGAAGTACGAAGTAAAGATTATAGAACAGCAATTATACTAATTGGACCTTCCAAGTCCAAGATGAAAAAGGCAACAATAGGTATGACAAACACACATGTAAGTTGATATAGAAGTGATTTCCATTCGAACTGAGCAATTTGCAATTTTGCAACAACATATTCATCTAACGTAACAGACGTTAGTGTAAGTTATGTATTACCTAATACATGTAATATAAACTAACGATAAATAACTTGCGCACATCATATACAAAAAAAGTTATAGACACTCAAGAACCTCAACAATGATGACTAGTGGCGTCGTTTTAGGTTTTTGCATACAATAGTAATATTTTCAAGTTGACAAGGCATAAAAAAAACCCAAAATTTATTCAACTCATATGTCGCCCAGACACAATACACTTATCTAGCCCATTCCTGATACAAAATGCGCAAAAGCTAATTCGGCTATACCCAACCATCGACTCGCGCGCGACAAAAATCTTTCTATTCAATACGTAACAATCAATTTTCAAACCATATACAGTGCATGTCGACAACTGAACAAATCGATATTTCGCGTGCAACTATGCGAGTCATGTCGATCGCCGAACGGTTGCGTGACAGACGTTCTGAGAGATCATCCGATTCACGGCCGCTACCGTCTCGGGAGCTATAATTTTGATCGATGAGCTAGATTTTCGCTTTCTATCATTTTGCGTGGTGTGTAAATTTGTTTGTTTTTGTAGTGTTCGTTAGTGCTGAGCGTGATAATAATTACACAATAGTTAATATACGTGATAATTTAAATCATAGTATTCTTGGGATTCATTTCATTCAACAGTTTATGGTTCGGATTTATATGAATATCACCGGAACTTTTACCTATTAATATCCTATGATAACATAAATCTGCAAACTGATAATGCATAACATAAGAAAAAACCTCTTCAGTGCAAAAGTCTGACTTGAAGAGACAAATTATCCCAGACACAATGACATTTGCATAATCGCGCTCCAAGAATTTTAATTCAAACTTTTGATTACAAAGAAAATGCAACACCAACAGCAAAACCAGACACTTTACAGCTCAAATTAAACAAAAGCTGTATACGTACGTATTCTTCCAAAACGAAAATAAAATGCGAAGAGTCCCTTCATTAATATCCAAAGAATGTAAAGGAAAAGAAAGGAGTGGAGTTTCACACGACGCTGTAACGAATGAGGAATACACATGACTCACTGCTGATCCGAAAATAGCCACCAAAACGGATTTAGCCCTAACCCTAATCATTCAATTGTATGCTCTTTCGACAAATGTAGTTTTTAAGTTACTATAAATCAATATTCGGTTTGTAGTGTGTTGTATGGAAGACGGCGTAAATATAGCTTTTTGATTCAACCTCGCATGATGGATAGGGAAAATTATGGAAGCGGTTGATATTTGTGTATTTTGTTTTGAAACTGGCTAGTCAAAATATGAATGACTCAATACAATACTTACTATCAATTCCACAAAGTATTGCAAAACAATATTGAACCTCAAAATAAGGAAAAGTAGAGCATCGTCAATGGCAGCCACAAGAAATAATTTAAACCTTTCAACAGTTACGGACAATAAATAAAGTGGCTAACCAGATAAGATTATTGATTGAAAACCTAAATGATTAATCCATGACAACAAACGATAAATGTAGTACCCCAAAACTTTACTTCCTCAGTACAAATTAACCGTCAAGCAATAGTATCGGCATCGTGAATCGTGCAACCAAACTCACCGGACAGACAGATCGACGTCCCAATCCTTTCTAATATATACGACACATTAGCGACAGGCTCAGAGCATGGTTTAGCATGCCTGCATACCATTGTCGCCTACGGGTGGGCATTGTGAAGACCTAAGGAATAGTTTATGCTGGAACATCGTTGGGAAATCAGTATGCCTGGGAGATATTTTTCGACGGCATATAAATCGAAGTCAGAAGCCAATGGGTGACGACCACACGATAAAGAAGGAGAAGCTGGAATCATTGTAGTTTTTTGAAAATGTCCTACGAGAAACTTTGCCCTTGAAATTCCTTAAAAATCTGTTCATCTAAGGTAACATTCTTAGACTGTTTCGTATATAAATGCTCTCCGGCCCTGTGAATATTCCAGTATGATAATCCCAAATGGTAATAGCAAGTGCAAATGATTGTTAAGTTTCTCATTTACAGACAATTACTACTTGCTAACTTCCAGTAATGGATATTTAGTTGTCTATAATCTGCATTCAGCAACAGTTTAAAACCTTATAAGGTAAAGACCACAAACGGATACTTATCTATGTCATGTAATATTCAAAATGGAAATGTTACTTAATTATGTAACAGACGGGGTAGTTAATGATCAGATTGCTATACGATTAAGATTTTCTTGTAGATTTGCCTACTAGATTACTAAGAACAATGAAGAGATCGTAGAAGCTTAACCAGAACATTTCCTATTTTAATTTTGCCAAGATCTTACTGGTCTCAACCGTAAACGAAACCTTATGTTCTCCTGACAATGGTCAGTTCAAGATTAAATTCCTTTTAAAATTCCATCTTCAAACCTACAACACAAATAACCCGAACATAATATAGAATCATTCAATCTTCAAATTAAAAATGTTCATAGAAAAAGAACTGCAAATACAACGATTTCTGCAAATTGACCAAAACAACTTCCTTATACAGACAGTCCAAAATTTAATAACATCAAAATATGCTCCTTAACAAGGCGAAATTCCCCATAGTGCTATGAGAAAGCAAGCTTGAGCATTGAGTTCAGTAAACCCATAAACGTATTTTATAGGTCTAGGCTAGTCCAAGTTTATGTGTGTCTAATTCTCCATACCTTTGTAAACGATACCTTGGCTACCATTTCAGGTTCAGAAGTAGCATTCCTGTTATTATACTGTCCTTAAACTTATTTGTGTATTTCCTGAATAGTCTTGGAGTTAAGTGATGCCAAATGTACGACATTGTTCTGGACAGAGCCATACGAAAGGAATAAATAGCAGTGAACGGAACCTGGAGTGTCATTTGCTAGCTTAGTGAGACGCTACGACCACTACTGGTTTATGAGTCCACATTGCAACCGATGCTTTGACATTCAGAGGTGACATTCTTGCCTGAAATATAAAACCTAGTCAAAGACCTTAAGGCAGTATTCAAGTTACAATAAACGCTCTGTAGTTACACTGCTTACAGTATCGCAGACAAACTTCTGATACAACAAAAAAAAAGAAACCAATGACGATACACAGAGGACATGCTTACAACATAAGGATAGTAACTGCAGTTTTTAAAAAGAAGACAACTTTCAGAGATCAACTCTTAACTAAAGCTAAGTATAAAAATCATTTTAAATATCTTAGGAAATGGGTTACCTACTGCCTGCCAAGAACCAAGATAATTTTGACAATTGATCAATCACACCACAAGAGAGTATCTCAATTGTAAACCATACTTTAGCACCCCGTGACTGCGGTTCAGAGGTGACATTCCTGTACCTACCTATTCTGTCCTTAGTCTTATTTGTGCAGGTAAACGAACAATGGCATGAAATATATGAGAGGTCCTTAGAATTTTCAATTAATTTGACGGGACGGATTATTGATTTATGAGCAGACGTGTTTGTATGTATATATGTATATATTAATTTCATAGGTAGGTACTGATGCATATGGATTAACTTGCGGTTTTATATCAAGAGGCGAGTTAATATTTCAACCATTAAATATGCTGACAGCTTGTCCGATAGCATTATATGACGATAATAACGACCTATCAGTTACAATAGCATAATTAGTTATTACAACTATTTTTATAATTAGTCTGTATTACGATAATATATGACAAACAAGTAAACAAAACAATGACAAACATTGAAAGTCATAGTTTAAACTTCTGATGAAATTATCGTCAACCAAATCAGCATCAAATTAGAATGATCTCAAACTTACAAATAACCAAGCTGTCTTTGCCCTAGAAGGGATCAATGATAAATTCACAGTTCTTGATCGTAAGCTTGGTACAGATCCATTAGTCAAGTCAGACATGAACCATGGCGCCCCGTGACTCCGAGCACTGATTGGCGACCCTTCACTTGCATTACTCACTATCGATTTGGTTTATTTGCACAATCCAAAGGACTGAGATTTTACTATTCGTAGGCACGAATCGTACAATCTAGTCAGGCGAACCCGAAATAAACATGAGCAATTCAGCAAAACTAAACACAAAATGATTGATCGTGGAATAGATACATAACATAATGGAGAAAAGTTACCGGTCTTTAGCAAATGATAATTATGAAGCACAAGAAGAAGATTAGATAGAAGAAGATTAAATTCACTCAAAGAATGTTACGTTCATTTACTTTAAATGAACGTAACATTCTTTAAGGTGAATTTCACTGATTTAACAACGTGATCGGCACATATAAACTGCGTTCAATGGGAATATTCCACAGCAATATTGACACTGACCGCTCTTGAACGCAGTTAAAATATGTGGATCGCATTCAGTTTCATTAGTAAATTTGGCTCTTGAAGATCAACAATTTATTTTGCCATAGCCACAAGGAGAACAATTGAATGAAACGAATTCTAAGCCACTTCAGACACTAATTTATGCGAATGTAGCTGTCCCTACTTGTAAACTGCCTCCACCATTTTAGGTTAAACAAAATTACCCAACCGTCAAATGAGGTAACCATATTTAGATCAATTCGATGGGAAACGAACACAAAGAATTTATATGAACATCCATTCAATGTTTATCGCGGAGATTATCAAAGTAATGAATATAAATAAGACGTTTTTATTGATTCACCGCGTATTTAGTTTAATCCGACATCAAAGCTTACAAAAAGCAAATTACTATTCGAAATATTAGGGTGTTAACTTGAGTGGCAAACTGTGTATAGGATGGCGTTAATTGACTGACTGTAATCTTTGTGAGCTTCACAGATAGGCCACATGATTAGACAGTTATCTAGCGTCTCGATTTTAGTATAAAGCATTCCTGCTCCTGCCCTTATGCCAATTTATTTAGAGTCTGCGCAGCATGTCTTCTTCTTCCATACTTCTCTATTACTCATCTTCCTAGCAGTCACCACATTTCTATCATCATCCAACCATCCCTTCATCTTTCCTTCATATCATCCTTCACACAGTCCATCCATCTTTTCTTCGGCCTTCCTCTATAAACTCTAAACCTATTCTTATAACCACCCAAATTCATACTGAAACCATTCTTCAATTTGGCGATTTATTATGAAATTGCAAGCTCACTATTTTGTTCACACAATCTCTATCGAGAAAACTCATTATCTTCAAGAGTCGGCAAATAAACAAAAATAATATACTGTTTCAGTTATTCTTTCTCTCGTAGAACTCATAACAACTTAGAGAAAAGTTTGTTTGGAATTTTTTATATTATGGTGTTCGTTATTGTTATGTCAGGAACAGTTGATTCTTCTTTAATTAAAGATATTTCATTTACTCTGGCTGCAGTTACAATTTAATAAATGTCCAATAATGATATATCTCGAATGAAATGTATAATTTTATTTGTCTTCCGCGACTATTATACCATTCGCTGTCAGTCCGTCGAATATTTTAGCCTTGGCAAGTCGGACTTGTCAGCCATTCAAAAAAGCAAAAGCTTTCTTCCTCACAAGGAGCCACTGGAAGCAAATTGCAGCAAATAACACGCCATCAATCATTGGCAACAGACAACAATGGCCTTTTCTGAAAGCTTGACGAATGACGTCATACTGCGGTATTTTGGTCACTGGGTTATGTTTGCAAGTTAGTCTGACCAAGCACTTTTGACAGTCATCGAAAACATTGATGTTCTGGTTGGCAGAACTGGAGTATTTGATAAGAATAGCTGCTAGCAGTGTGGGTTATTTGTTTATTTTGTAGTAAAGTTACTTCTAGTAAAGGTCGCAGGGTTTGCCTTGCGTTTCTGAAATGTTCTCACTGGTGGGCCCAGGCCTCTTTTTTAAATGACAATACACTTTGATCACAAACCAATGGATGACCTAAAACATGGGTAGGTGAAGAACATTTTAAGGTAGATTGTTACACAGAACATATCTCTCAACTTTTCGAACACAAGCGTGATATTTGACAAGTAAAAGTAGAAAAGATTGACGCAAAAACTGGAAGCCCGTTAACACATATTTGCAGTTCTCTATTGACAGTGTCGAGGCCTAAAAATGCAAATAGGCACGATTCCGGTGCGGAGCCAACGAACCGAGCTGCTAAACCATTCAATAGTTTCATATTACTACTGTCTACGGCTATTGTACCGGGCGAGCGGTTCAGATACTAGGTGTATTGTTTTAGGATTTCAAAACGGTTGATAGATTTTAGACCCTGGTTAAAATAGCTTTAAAAGTAAAACACAATGCCAAAAAGACGCAAATTTCTGACTAGAGATATTAAGAGGTTGTGTCTTGTTTTTTCCTCATCGTGGTGTCTCCATGGTATTTAATCTCTAACGGCTAATTATTAATCAAGTACGCTGGTTTTTGACCTAATTATCGCCCATTCCGTAAATGATAGTTAGCAATGTTTAGTAATGGATATCAGCTATCCGGCTCGAAGGACAAACATTCAAGCTACTGATCCCTAGCGCGTTATATGTATAGCTCGGTGAACTGTAATAATTACAATATTAGCAAAATTTTCGTCTACCTCATTTGATTAGCAGTAAAACTCCTTAAGTTTTAGTTCACATCCACAAATAAGAACAACGCCGGAAGCAAGGGAGACATGAGGGCACGGTCGGCAGTTCGATGCCCGCCCACAAAAACTTAATGCTTCGATTGTTCGCGTACATCGCATATGATGCAGATGTGACTAATCTCATTGTGTCATAGAAGCGATTATGTGACGCTATGTCACTGTGGTATGACAGACAGCGGTAGAATGTTAAGTTTTTACTGAGGAGGTGTTAGAATGGCATGCAAAATGTTTCTTGCTATGTCTTTAAGGCGCGACAGTAAAAACCCCGTTGAATATCGCGCTCACAGATTATTTCGCTTCTGAAATAAACTAATAGTGTTATGATTTTTTAACACATTTTTTTTCTGTTCATGAGTCTGTTATCATTGACCTTCAGACATTTGATTTGTGTTTTATCTTTCTTCATCTACTCTATTCGTAGAACGTTTTAATTACACAATAATTATGATGTTTTTGTTCCGCTTTAATTTGGTGTTTAGACCTTATCGTATCAGTATTTTCATAGTATACACATAGTACAGACTTCTTTGTATAATGTTTCAATAATTTAATAACTTTATCTATTAGAAGGTCTTTGAAAACTTAACCAACATTGTATCTTGAGAAGAACTCGTTTTCCTATCTTCACTTTACCCTTCCAGTGTTTAAGATAGAAAGCTACTATTCCTGATCTCATTAGGGTGTGCAGTGTGGCCTACACCCGCAGCTGATATGCAGCAATAATGACAAGCATGTGGGTGCGGGTTCGACGCCCGGGTCGGACATAATGGAGCGATTGTCGCCACCCGTTAGACGCCCACCTCGGTGCCTCGGACGTCGTTAATATATTATTAACTTGGTTCTAGGTAAGCGATTGATCTCACACTTTTGGAACAGTTTGAAAATAATGGTGAAAGGTGCTGTATTCGACACTTAGGTTAGGGATCAGATTGATTTCTGCCCTAGGGCCGCATCAATTTCGTGAAAGCAGTCGAGATTAAGCATCCTCTATTAATAAAAACATCATGTATTTATTTTACTATTTATGTACACACAGTAGACAACACAATAAAAAAAAGGATTGTGTGGTTTTATGAAACCACGGTAAAAGTGAAACTTTTTTTCACGCTATAGACATTTAACTAAAAAAAATTGGAATAATATTCCATTTTAAGGTTATAAAACGCGCGGCCGAGCGTCACGCGACATGCAACACACAGACGAAAAAGTTTGAGACGATGTAATAAAAGTTTCACTTTAAAAATATAAAAATATTTGAGAACAAAGGTACCTACTGCATATTTCATACGAAATTTGTGCCAGCAGACCTGCAAAAGGAAAAATGAAAAAGAAAAACATCATGTAATCAATACTGCAATCTAATCCTTTTTTTAAGTCGTTTTTTTCGACCATTCTTTCGACCATTCTTTCGACCGACCCTAATTTCACCAGTTGTGTTTTAAGCCCCATGTAATGGGGGCGAGCCTATTGTTTTCAATCGGGAACAGACAGAACAGAAATCCAGACTCCATGGAGAAATTTCCTGACCCGGGAATCGAACTCTGACTCAGGATCTCAAGCACAGCAGTAACTATAACGACCACTAAACCAACGAGGCGTTTGGTATGTCTTTAGTATCCATACTTCCATACTAATATTATAAATGCGAAAGTCACTCTGTTTGTTTGTTTGTTACCTTTTCACGACTAAACGGCTGATCGGATCTTAATGAAATTTGGCAAGAAGATAGATTTCAACCTGGAGAAGGACATATCATCACGCTACGACCAATAGGAGCGGAGCAGCAATGAAACATGTGGTGAAAACGGGGAAAATGTGACGCAGACGAAGTTGCGCGGGACAGCTAGGACTCTATAAAGACTTCCAACAGGATTGACATGACCTTCTCGGTAGATCCTATCAATTCAAGCATTTTGCTTTTCCTTCTAAGTTTTATACTGGTACTTTTAACTTTTCAAATTATTTTCGGCAACATTATGCTTTTCACTTAAACACTAGTCAGCGTAACGATTCTTTCTATATTAGAACAACAGTGGCTACCCCATAATCAGTTAGTTAAAGGTCGAAAAATATCGATCGGCTTAAATCTGGGTTACCCAGTTAATTCCTAAGGCCGATGCGGACAAAGGCATGCTACTGTTCGTTTTTATTTATCAATAACTTTTGTCCGCTAATTGGTTCGCGTCCAGTAAGAGCATAAATGATCCTTAGGAAACCATTGATTAAGATAAAAAGTTACTTAAGTACTTAATGTGTTAAGCATCGTTCAACAACGTTTAGAGTCAACAACGTTGTTTGTAACAACGGCTTTAGGAATTATTGTTTTAAAGATTATGTGATTTGTTCGAATTATGGTTTATCAATAGAGAATTTGTCTGCGAATTCGTCAGTTCGGTGTAGGGACCCCTGGGAAATCTTTTCCTATATAATATTATAAAGCTGAAGAGTTATTTTGTTTGCTTGAACGCGCTAATCTCAAGAACTACTAGGTCCGATTTGAAAAATTCTGTCAATGTAAGATAGTCCATTTATCGAAGAAGGCTAAACGCTATATTTAATCACACCGACCAATAGGAGCGGAGCAGCAATGAAAAATGTTACGAAAACGGGAAAAATCTGACGCAGACGAAGTTGCGCGGGCAGCTAGTTATTTAATAACAAGCTGCTGGCTGTAGTAACCCTGGGTCTAGTATAGGGCATATGAAACGGGTTTTCGGTCCCGTAGTAGAACCCGGTTTTCCCGGTTTTTCTATGGGACCGAAAGCCCGTTTCGTAGAGTATGCCATAAGGATACTTTTATGCAGATGAAAAGTAGCTCTAAGTTTGATTATTCAAGTTCAGGGAACCGTCCTTGCCAGTTGCTTCCCGTTTCGGCATTATGAGCAATCTAAATTGTTGAATTAAAATTGTAAGTTCGGATTGGATTCGTCGAAACTGTATAATTAAGGCAAAAATCAAGATTATTCGCAATACCCATGCAGCCCGTTGTGGTTGATTTGATTCGGCCTTACCTGGAACAAATAAGAATTCGGAATTAATTTACAGTTCACTGTGACAATTCTCACGGTATTATAAGGAAGAGAGATTTAAATTCTGATTATTTTATTTGATGAGAGATAGTTGCAAGTCTTTTTTAGGATTCAGATTAATTTAACACTTTATTAATCTACCATCTGACAATAGGGGATCGGACTGGGTAAAGAAAACGACATTCTATTTTGTCCGTCAGACAGGTAATACAAAAATATTAGACACGTATTTTTTGTTTTATCAAAAAATTACTTAGTTATCAAAAAATTACTTAGTTAGAACTCATTAAAGTTGGAGAGTCCCCACTCTCCTTCCCCTCGCTTACTACGTCACAAGTAGGTATAAAACTTACCTACATGTGACGTCATGCGCCATTTCAACTCAATATATCTCCGTAATTTTATGACCACGTGAAAAAAGAAAAAAATACGTGTCCAATACTTTTCAATAAACTACAAGACGGACAAAGAAAAAAAAAAATAGGATTATCCCCTATTGCTTAACAATAACAATGGAATTCCGAGGATTATGAATTAGCTATGTTTCGGTTCCATTGCAAAACCCGTGAAAGCCAGGGTTTTTTTTATGGAACCGAAACCGGGTTTTGCATGCCCTAATTATGAAGGGCATTCCTAATCTTGTTTGAAATTTTGAAAAATTATTTATTTTATTTGACGTTATTATTTATTTTGGTGAATGGAAAGGCATTGCTATTGCAAGTACGAATACTTATGTTACGTTATTGGACTGGTAGTATCGAAATGGTATTGATTTTTTCGGTGACGAAAAAAATAATAGAATAAAACTTTATTGTACACCAAGTATCAAACATAACGAGTTTACAAAACAAAACTGCTAATTGTATGGTTACAAGTTACAACGGCGGTCTTATCCCCTATAGCGATATCTTCCAGATAACCTTTGGATGGTCATAAAAAATTGTAAAGTTAAACAAGAAACTTACTCGTACTAATGTGGAAACTCAATGAATGTCAACATTTACTTATAACATTATAGAATACTAAGTGAGGTTGAAAAAAAAAAAAAACATTTCTCCTAGACTAAATAGTCTAACTGTTACCTATTGTTTTACATAACATTTCTAAGCACTGTAGGCTAGCATATGATCAGATAAACAAGGTGTTGTTTTGCATCCTCGTCAAATTCAAGGCGGTAACTATGTTAATGATTCTCGTCCCGAATCAATAATAAAATGGGTAGGTAATTTTTATTTTTTTCTTATATACGGAAATCGGTAAGTGTTAACCACCCATGTCTTAAACGCGGCCCATCTGGTTCTTGCCCTATAACCTCGCTTACGCACATACAAACAATCTCAAACGTTTATTCGACAATTTCTTATTCCCTAAACCACGTTAAGGGGGTTATTCTGAAATATTGTCAAACTTAAAAAAACCAAAAAAAATATTAATAAATTAACTAGGTACCGCAATTTTAATTGATTATTTATGTCTTTAGTGACCACCTCCTGAAATTTGACGAGGATGCAAAACAACACCTTGTATACTAGGTACATTGAGGTCCTAGGTTTGATACTCAGGTCGGAAAAAAGTGTTATTGGGTTTTTCTATCAAGAATTTCTCAGTAACAGCCACGGAGTATAGATTTGTGCCTGGTTGATGGCTACAGGCCCTATTACATGGGATTTGAACATAACTGGCGATATGTGGGTGTACCATTAAGTACAACCTCTGCCTTACCCTTCTGGGATTACAAGCGTGATGATATGTTACGTAGATTAAGAAAAACCGGCCAAGTGCGAGTCGGACTCGCGCACGAAGGGTTCCGTACCATTATTTATAAAAACGAGAAAAAAAAACACTTTTTTGTATGGGAGCCCCCTTAAATATTAATTTTATTATGTTTTTAGTATTTGTTGTTATAGCATCAACAGAAATACATAATCTGTAGAAATTTCAACTGGCTAACTATCACGGTTCATGAGATACAGCCTAGTGACAGACGGACGGACGGACAGCAAAGTCTCAGTAATAGGGTCCCGTTTGACTCTTTGGGTACGGAACCCTAAAAAGGATGAGCAGTATTCTAGCCTAGTTGCAAGCGCGTGTCACGTAAATTGTCTGTACACGTCTTATTTGGGTCGCCAATTAGCAAAATAGGACGTAAAACAATTAAACCAAAGAGAAACTGGATATGAATGTGGTCTAAGTTTTGTCTAATCAAGCACATTTGTGTCATATTACCGTCTTGGTTAGGAGTCTTTATTGCTGTCGATCTTGATTATATTGCATGGTTTTAATAACATCATTCGCAGACTTGTGTTATTAATTATTGAAATATTGGTGTTCGGTTTTATGAATCTGATCATGTGTTTATTCCTAAAGTGTGATCAGCTTTTCGATCGCCGAAAGAATTGGGTTGTTTAAGAAGCTAGGTCTTTGGTAAAGCTGAGTACATACAGCATTTTTTCAATTAGGGTCAGTTCACACCGAGACGCGACGCGACGCGACGATACTTGAAGAGGCCAGGCCAGTGACGCACTGCGTCGCTCTACGCCGCGAGGCGCCGCGCGGCGCAGCGCGGCGCAGCGCTGCATGGCCCAACGTATTCTGATTTCTACTGAAATCTACCTCACGAGGCTGCTCGACGCAGCGCGACGCCGCGCTGCGTCGCTCTACGCCGCGAGGCGTCGCGCGGCGCAGCGCTGCGTGGCGCAACGTATCTGAATTCTCACAACGAAATGTGTATCTTTTCGTGTAGAAAATAAAGTTATATTTTGAATCGCTCTTTAAAAGTGTGCGCGCAGCGTCACGTCGCGTCGCGTCTCGGTGTGAACTGACCCTTATACGGAGAAACCTCTTGAATACACCGGTATACATGATACTCGTACGAATAGGACTATCTAACGTACATCATCATTATCTTGCCCTTGTCCCAATTTATTTGGGATCGGCGCAGTATGTCTTCTTCTTCCATACTTCTCTATTGCTTGTCATTTCATGAGACACCTCCTTTCTTGCCATATTATCCTTCACACAGTCCATCCATCGTTTCTTTGGTCTTCCTCTACTGCTATAACCATCCACATTCATACTCAAAACTTTCCTCACGACGTTTTCCTCATTCCTCCGCATCACATGCCCATACCACGACAACCGATTACCACACATCTTTTCAGTCACCGGCGCCACTTTCAGACTGCCCCCTTATGTACTCAACGTACCTAGATCAAAATTCATCATCTGCCTAGCTTTTTCGCAACTGTTGGGATCGGCTTTCTGTCTCACCTCTGCCGCTGAATACCAGTATTTTACATGGAGCGAATGCCTATCTGACCTCCACAACAGAGTTATTGCGGTAATGCGGTAGGTTCTCCTTGTGGTGGTCAGACTTTCGGGATTCTCGGGACGACAGTCAAAGATCTACAAATGACAGCTAGAACCTACAGCTTACCGTGCTCTCAGAGGCACGGAGTTAACCCGGTATGTAATGGGTGGTCACCCATCTACGGACCAACCTAGGCAAAAGCGGCTTAACCTTAAAATCGACCCGAGTGAAGGCGGAAATACACTTACGTGTCGTGGCGTGTCGTGACGCGCCAGAAGCATACGGTTTCATACACCGTTGCGACACGACACGCCATGCAAATATGTCCCTAACCATATTAAATGTAAGAAACCGATTTGCTTCTGGCGCGTCACGACACGCCACGACACGTAAGTGTGTTTCCGCCTTGACTGTTGTTATTTCGCCACGAGCTCCTCACTAACAAAATTACAAGAACTAAATCAATAAGTCAGTCAAAATTCTTAGTACCTCAAACATTGTAGATGATGTCAGTCATACCAAGTGTGCCAACAGCGCCTAGTTCAAGTGACCATATGGACTACCCATATGGTCTGAACCCATATTACGTGACAAATCATTATTATGAATATCAGTGTCAGTGTATTACAAATGACGTGTCTACGTGACTCATATTGTTTTAAAGTTTGTGATAGAACTAATGTTTTTCATTCCACGAGTTATTGTTAGTATGGGAAGCCATATTGTAATAGGTGTGAAAGAATGTTTCAATATGGCTACGGCGAAGATTATTATGGAAGATAGGTGTCGACGTCAAAATATGCAGTTACTTAATCCGTCTTGTCAAAGGGTATAGTGTTACTTTTGTGGTTGTCAGATAGGCAGTGACCTCCATGTAAGAAACTGACATTTAGTCTAACTGGACTGGAAGTCGAATCCAACATAGGTGGGAAAGGCTAGGCAGGTGATGACAATGATAGGACATGCTTTATTTTTATTACATTTTTGGCTTAAGTTTGGCCGCACCTCGCCTGATGTGAAGCAATGCTGAGGCCTAGGGTGGAGCACGTTTGCCTAGAATAAACCGGCCAAGTGCGAGTCGGACTCGCGCACGAGGGGTTCCGTAACATTATTTATAAAAACGAGCAAAATAAAAACACTTTTTGGTATGGGAGCCCCCTTTTTTTTTTTTTTTTTTCCGGATGGGAAATCATCAAATGACTTCTCCCGCTCTGGGCGGAGCGGGAGGGAGTGTCAGACTTGTACTGACTAAAACCCACCCATGTTCCTTCTTCGCCCTTTTTGTTCCAGGGCCGCGGTATCTCTTTCGAACAACCCGCAGTCCTGGCAGGCGTCGGCCCTCTCGGGCCCTTTCCGGTTTGCTGACATCTCCTTGAGGCGCGCGTGGAACACGTACGCGCCGTCGACACGGCCTGTCGTCATGAGACGGACGGACGGTGAGCTAGCCCATTACTCACCGTCCACAGGCTCGCGCCTACGGTGGCCGGGGGCCACTGGTTGCCCCCCGACGCCCGGGGCGTCTCCCGCGGCGGCTGGGACGTGAGGTTCTCTCCCTCTCACGTTCCGCCACCTCCTTCGCTAGCATGACTGCTTCGCAGAAGGAGGCGACGGCTTCCCATTCCCTCTCGCTCCGGACCATGGATTGAACCAGGGCCGGTCGCGAGAGGTCACCGCCACCAATCGCCGCTACGAGGACACGGCGGTGCTCAGCCCAAGCGGGGCAGAGCTCCACGGTGTGCTCCACCGTGTCCTCCGGCCGATCCTCACAATGGTAACACCCGGGCGTTTCCTCCCGCCCAATTCGGTGCAGGAACCTCCCGAAACAACCGTGTCCGGTGAGGACCTGCGTCAGGCGGAAGGTGAGGGCGCCGTGCCGCCTCTCTAGCCACTCCTCAAAGAGAGGACTTATCGCCACTATTGTGGCGTGCCCTGCACGTGGTTGCGATAGTCGCTGTCTCCATGCCACCATGAGATCGCGCCGGAGGTCTGTCCGCTGAGCGACAATTTGCCGCGGCAGCGGAGTTTCCCCCCGGCGTAGTGCCTCCGCGCGCCATTCATGCAGGCGCGCGAGGACCATCGCCTCCAGATCCCATGGTGGCAATCCGGCCAAGAGGCTCGCCGCCTCGCCGGAGATCGTGCGGTACCCCCGGATCAGCCTTACGGCTACCACCCTCTGGGGCGCGTTCAGGTAATGGGCGGCTCGCCGCCTCAAAGAACGCGCCCATACCGGGGCCCCATAAAGGGCCATGGACCGCACGACCCCCGCGTAGAGCCTCCGGCAGGAGGCGTTTGGACCCCCCAGGTTGGGCAAGAGCCGCTTGAATGCAGCTCCTGCCCGTTCCAGTTTTGGGGCCAAACGTCGGAAGTGCTCCACGAAGTTCCACCGGCTGTCGAGGACAAGCCCTAGGTACTTCAGCGTCGACTCGACGCCGATGGGAACTCCTCCTACCGTCAGTATGGATCCCGACGGTGGCGCATTCCGAGGCCCATGAAAGCACATGGCCTCGGACTTGTGCAATGCCACCTCGAGACCCAGTTGCCGGATTCTCTCCACGACTATCGCAACCCCGCGTGTCATTAATTCGGCCGCCGCCTCGTGCGACCTCCCCTGTGCCAGCACCAGCGTGTCGTCAGCGTAGCAAACTACGCTGACACCACTAGGGAGGTCAGCGCGCAGCACCCAGTCGTAGCCGATGTTCCACAAGGGCGGCCCCAGAACCGATCCCTGTGGAACACCGCACGACACCTCTCGCCGATTCCATTCTCCGGTGCGACCGGGGTAGATGACGGCCCTATCCGTCAGGTAGTCCCCGACCACACGACGAAGGTAGGTCGGCACCCGATGATACCGAAGTATGGGAGCCCCCTTAAATATTTATTTTATTCTGTTTTTATATTTGTTGTTAAAGTGGCAACAGAAATACATAATCTGTAGAAATGTCAAGAGGCTATCTATCACGGTTCATGAAATACAGCCTGGTGACAGACGGACGGACGGACGGACAGTGAAGTCTCAGTAATAGGGTCCCGTTTGACCCTTTGGGTAGGGAACCCTAATAAACCGATTTACTCTAGTTTTAAAGAGCTCCAAAATCTATTTTGAAAGATGATTTTCAGTGTAAGTTTTTTGTTGAAGCAACATTTAGAAGCTCGAGTCATGTGCCAGTTTTCCTCAAAAGGAGAGGGACAGGTGTAATTATACCCTTATCTATATACCCTAAAAGTTGACAACTTTGGACTGCAAAATTTACTAAAACCGCATTGATTGAGTCCATCGCACTAACTCATTTCTGCACTTTCGCACTAAACGATATACAGGCAACGTTCGTTACAATCAAATAAATCTGCATAGTTACTGTGTCACTGATGTTATCGCTACAGGTATTTTGAAAAGTGTACACAAATTCATTCTTCTCAATGAAAACATTTTACTGTCTGAAGGAAAGAATAATGTTAACAATGTAAAGCTTCCGCATCTCAATTCTGTTGGAAGACAGCTCCTGACATGTGTTTACAAATGTTTGAGTGAAACGGGAATGAAGTGCTAAGAGAATGATTGATCATCTTTACTTCATTTTAAATTAGATTTTGATCAGCCAGTCGTTAACAAGGTCATAAAAACATCGTCAGGAAACCGGCATGTCCTAGAACTAAAAAATCAAAGACATAGTTATATCTACCAATCCTCACTGGGCCCGCGTGGATTACAGCCCACTCCCTCTCATGCAAGAAGCCTGTGCCCCAACAGTGGGCACGTCATTTGCTGACAATTAACCATAAGATATTTTCAAAACATACAACATGCAAAGAGCTCTCAAAATAAATACTCCTACATACACAATACCTACAGCTACCTACCAAGTTTCAACTGTGTAGTCCTAATAGTTTCGGAATAAAGTGACTGTGACATACGGATGTACAGACAGACATGAAGAATCTATAAGAGTTCCATGTTTGTTGCGCCATTCGGTTACGGAACCCTAAAAAACCTCACTTAAACTAAAATGCCCATACAGCAACCGCTTTCCATTCAAACAACAATAAAATACGTAAAGCAATGTTCACACAACACTGGTTGCACTTGAAGGGCGATTATAAAGGGCCACACACACCCTAAATGCCCACACTGTGTAGTGAATACCGCTGAAACAATTGATTCGTCAAGTTCGTCCGTCTGTGGCGCCTGTTACGGGACGAGGGATAAGCTGAAAGCGAGAAAACACTTTTGGTCATTTGAAAACGTTTAACAGATGTGCAGTAACGTGTCCATTGATCTTTGCTAGTCGAATATTCTGTTTGAATCACTGAAATGGATTAATTGTGTGAGAAATTTTATGAAAATAGAGCGTAAATGATAGCGTTACAGTTGATAGGGAAGAAATAGAAGAAGACAGACTTGTTGCGCTGAGCCCAAGTAAAATAGAAAAATGGCAAGAAGGTCTAGAAGGTCACGAGTTCATTTTTAGGTGCCTTCATGAAAAGCGCCGAAATTCAGCGATACTACGCGATGCGAATCTAGCTCCATTACCACTAAATTACCCCTAATGAGGACTAATGAAACGCATGTGACTAAAAGAGTGACAGATATGAATGTTGATGGAAGGAGAGGGAGAGGAAGGCCAATGAAAATATGGATGGAGTGTGTGAGGAATTATGTGAAAGAGAAGGCAGTAAAAGATGCCGTGGCGTAAGACAGGAGAGAATAGAAGAAAAAGTATTCAAATCAAATCAAAATATTTTTATTTCACATAGGCCTACATGGGCACTTGTAAAACGTCGACGAAAAGGTGCACGGTTCGGCTTGGTCGTTTTCTATGGAGAAGAACCGGCAAGAAACTCCATGGTTACTCTTTTAAAATCATTTGGCTTTACAATTTTTCTATGTTACAGCATTGGCACTTAAGAATGAGTGGACATCGTAGGCCCGACAATAAGTCAATGCTTACTACAAAACGTAGAACAAGATAAAAAGTTACCAAGGATCTAGGAATCTATAAGGCCTAAAAAATAATGGAAAAAAGTAAATTAAAATAAAAAATAAAATAAAAATAAGATTGAGAATAGTTAGAGACATCCACACATTTGTGCCGTTTTATGAGCTACCAGGGAAGCCGCATGTGCGTAGGGGCGCCGACTCCAAGTAGAATGGGACAAGGACAGGAAGATGATGACTTTTAATATTCATATTTGTAGAAATCTCGCTTCTATCTTTAACTTGCACCACACAAAGAAGTCAACCCTTCAGGTCGTCGCCCTATGTAGTGGGCACGACTGAAACCTTCAGCGTGACACGGCTACGTTACTCAGACGCGTCTGTTTTGTAGCTTTCTATTACGAGACTTGCTTCTCCACAAATGGAAACGATTTTCA
This sequence comes from Cerastis leucographa, assembly GCA_963082945.1. Lineage (NCBI taxonomy): Eukaryota > Metazoa > Arthropoda > Insecta > Lepidoptera > Noctuidae > Cerastis > Cerastis leucographa. The sequence goes on along the minus strand of OY720361.1, from coordinate 17,560,787 downwards.
GTTTATGGAAGACTATAAAGACTTCGGAAACAATTGTTTCTTTGAATACGGTTATGCTACATTCTTCATAAGTGATTTAATCCCTTCTATTCAAAGGTATAATGCTAATAGAATTTAAATGGAGATGTTGGTATGGTCACGTGATGCGAATGGACGAGGAATATGTGGTGAAGAAAGCATTGCAGATGCCTGACTATAGGAGAGGTAGAGGACGGCCTCCGGCTACGTGATAGACTAGCATGACGAAGCTCCTATAGAAGGAAGAACTGCGCGACCTGACAATCCAGGGCCAGCCCCATCTAAAGTGGCATAGAGCTAGGAAGAAGAAGAGATAAATAGATGATGATCCTTCCTCCATCGGTGACATAAGAGTTCGTACATGTGGCTGTGTGGCTATTCGATAAAATGAGTTATAGGCTTATAGATCTAATAACCTAACAGTTAAATAGCTACTCAATGATTCGGTGTAGTAGAATAGTGTACGGAAAAATGTATTTCAGTAACTTCTACACTAGGCTCTAGAGGTCAAAATTTAACAAAAAAATATATCCTTTTGTAAACTGAAAATAACAGCCTACTCCAATTTAGGTACCTAATAAAGCTTCACGTTCACACGACTCTTCTATTAAGAATGCATGAAACAATTTCACCCCCGTCAGTTCTCCAACTTGGGATTGAATATGATCGTATTTGTAACGTCACTTGACGCGAACCTGACTTAATGTCGGCACTCCGGTTTTGGAGAGCTGCTCTCAAGAGGATCCTGGTAAGAATTGATTTATAAACTACCCTGCGAACAGGATTCCGGAAAGCATTTTTCCCATTAGATGGTTCGGTGGTCAAGTTTGGTGTAAGATTGCGTACTTGAAGATTTGAGAGGGTCAAAAAAGCATTAAAGCTACCAGTGGTAAAAGAACTAATGTTTGACTTGATGAAATCCGATGCTTAATTGAAAGTAAGGTTTTAACAAACGCAATTTAAAGAATCTTGACTACATTTTTTCTCTACGATCCGGGAAAATGACATCGAGGTGGAGCCTCGACCAATTTTTAGTTTATTACTCCCAAGGGGACCTAATTTAAATACTGTCCATATAAAAGCGTATCAAAGGTCCACACATCATATTAATACGTGCGGAAAGGATAATTATACACATTTCCCTCACATATATAACCTGAGTAATCATCAGGGACACACGAGTCCATGTAAACAAACCCTGCAGGGTGCGGCGAACAACAGCCCTTAAAATATGCGCATAATAATACCGCAGACTCAAATTACTAACGGGAGGTCTGGGTGGGAGTCAAGACAATGTTGACTTGCTAAATTAGATTTTTGGAACATTTACACAAAATACTGTGTTTAAAACCTGAGACAGTGTCTGAACACTGCGAATTATTTATCTGCCCTTATACAAATTTATACAGGCTGACTTTGAATAAATGCGACAAAAAGAAATGGGAGCTTCAGTTACAGTAACATAGTAATTATAAACTGTTTTTTCTACAATCTAAATCGTTAAAAAAAATTACGTGATTATCCATGGTGGTCCATTGACGTTATTATCTTTATTCAAGTACGAATTATCGGTACTCCAGCAAAATAAATTAATATGCAAAATAAATAAGAAAAATTAAAGTATCAAAAAATCTCGTCCTACTCATCGCAGTGCACAATAATCCCGTTGCCGTTCATAGCGGTCATTTACCTAATTTTGCCTATTTTCTAGTGTAAGTATCGCGCGACGTTGCCAAACCTCGCATGAGCGCCAGCGCCGACATCCCTTCCCGGCGACCGCCCCGCCGCCCACCCTTCCTTAGTTCATTAGTCGTCCTAAAACGTTTGTAGGTCACGGTCGCGCGCGCATTCCGGAAATCCCACTTTACGTATTGCGAATAATTTGTATTTTTGTCTTGTGTTTGTCATAACAATGCCTAGGACGAGACGAAATAGTTGTGAACCGTTAACAAACGTACAGTATCTTGAAATTGTTGTGTGGTACAACAACGTAAGAAATCTACGTGAAACGCAGCGAAGATTTCGGCTAAAATATCCTAATGTCCCACCTTCATTGGGAAGAATTCTAAGAATCACTCAAAACATGCTGGACAGACGCGCTAAAAAACAAAAAATCAGGAGTGCATTCGAAACTGTAAAATCACAAACTTTAATTAATAAAACTTAAGGACAATTGCGGCGCCGTGCTCAATTGTGTTTACAAAACTGAGGTAGACATTTTGAACAATTATTAAAATACACGTAAGTGTACTGATTTGATTTAGTGTTTAAATACTTACTAATTATTGTAAATACTGTGATTCCAACTTTTTAAATACGCCAAAAATACAATAATTGATTTGTTGTTGTAACAAACATTATTCAGGTTATACCTCTTACTAAAACATTGTTTTACTATTTACTTTTATTGTATTTTTGATCGTCCTCAGCCGACAAAAGTATGAAGGGAAAGGTTTACAAAATTTTTATTAATCGTGCGTGCGGGAAAGAGATGCGCGGGCGGCCGGGCGGACGGGGGCGGCGCGATTCATTCATAGCGAGAATGTATACCTAAATCGTGCCCACTACGCGAAAACGGTAGTACGCGAAATTCTTTGATACTTTAATTATTTTAACGTTTTTCGTAACACTGTTAGATTCTTTTTTAATTTTACATTTGATATGTTCTAAATTTTGTTGACAACACGTAATATTGTATATTTAAATTTGTCGCATCTGTTCAATTTCACCCTGTATAGGCTCTGCGCAGCATCCTTCTCTTGTAATCCCTAGTCACACCCTGTCTAGCCACATTATCTTTAAAATGTTCCAGCTATCGTTTCATTGGTCATCCCCTACAATGACAACTATAATAAAGGGTGTAAAACACCTCTTAACGAAGCCGAAAGGCACTGGTTCTCCCTGTCATTGCGATCATTTTTTTGTTCTACACCATACCTGGGAACCTTCTAGTTATGGAGATATTAGAGGTCAAAGTTCCAACGTATTGGCAAGTATTTTTTTAAATACAAGTTTTTAATGTAAGATTATTACTTTAAACACCTCCACGACCCCCGTACTATTCAATCCGTCCATCAGCACAATGTTTTGAGTGCGTAACATTGAGTTGTACCACAAAACATGATTTTACACCCCAAAAAAAAAAGTCGTTTCCCAGCGATAATTTTTGCGTAAAGTTACTTAGTTTCATGTACAGAATGCTTGGTTAACGGCTTCGTGATGAGGTGATTTACACCGTGTATATAAACCCAACATTCGTATCAACGAGGTTCGCAAAACTCTTTTTGTTGTGTGCCTGAAACCACAAGGGTGTATGTGTTGCCGCAAATGCGATCAACAAAAAACTTTTTTACAAAAAAAAATAACCGACTTCCATAAAACACTAAAAAGTGGCAAATAATTTTAGTTTCGGCAGTCGGTGACTTGTTTGTTTCATTTAATTTTTTGCCACCGACTTCCGAAACTAAAATTATTTGCCACTTTTTAGTGTTTTATGGAAGTCGGTTATTTTTTTTTTGTAAAAAAGTTTTTATTTTAGCCTTTTCAGTTGTGGTATCTCACTTTAATCCTAGTCAAGTATAATTTTTACATTTTAACTAGACACCAGCACATCGTCCATACATACGACAAAGGTCAAAACGCATAATAAAAGGGATGACTCAAAAAGTACCTAAGCAAAGATAATAAAATTCATATGGCTCCACCAAGCAAGCTTTCTCTACCAAATGAATGAAAAATCGTCTAACTCGGTCCAGTAATCACGGAGAAATCGGTGTACATACGTGAAAAATATACATTTAAAAAAATGTTAATAAAATGGAAACTATATGGCCAAACTATATTAATTTTTTATGGGACCAAATGGCAGCTATTCCACATCAAACTAAAGAAGAATCACGCAAATCGGATCATAAATCTCAGCGTAATCGGTGTATACACCTGGAAAGCGCATACCGTTACAATTCCAACAAGCCCAAACAAAGCTAAGACTCATTGCCTTGTTATGGAGTTCCGAAGCCTGTCTCTTGGATTCATCATCAGATCTGATGGTAGAATGGTTCTTATTGGACGCAAATGCTTCATTTGTTGTAGAAAATACCAAAATCACTGTACGTTTTCCTATAAAATTTGAAGAGTTCCCTCGATTTCGCCAAGATTCCATCATCAGATCCCAACTTGGTGACTATGGGACCATTTGGGAAGTATACCCTTTCCAACAAAAAAAGAATTTTCCAAATCGGTTGGCAAGCGACGGAGTAATGCGCGAACAAACATAAAAAAAAAAAAAAAAAATACAAACATCCGAATTGAGAACCTCCTCCTTTTTTTTTAGAAGTCGGTTAAAAACTAGCCTAAATTGTTTAAAAGGGAATACCTTTCTTGTATCCCCAGATGGCCCGTGCTCTCAAAACGGTGAAGGAAAACATCGTGAGGAAACCGGCATGTCCTAGAACTAAAAATTCGAAGACATGTGACATCTACCAACCCGCACTGGGCCCGCGTGGTGGATTACAGCCCATTCCCTCTCATAAAGAGGAGGCCTGCGTCCCAGCAGTGGGAACAATATAGGCTGATGATGATGATGATGATCCCCAGATGTGTCTCAAATCTGAGCTTCACACGTAACATCTGCTGTACTACTTCATCACAAGACTAAATGGTCCTACGTCTAGAATTCTAGTCAAACATTTCTCAACGATACTCCTTGAATAAAACTTGTTTGAGCAACTGGTTTGTCGTGCCTTCGCAAGCATCGTAAACTATACAAATTCATAGACACGGATGGCGGGAGGGCCTATGATAAATGCATCTACATTCATTCTAGGTCCTGCAACTCCTGCAATATGGTCAATGGAAACATGACAGAAAGACGTATTGCTGTAACGTTTATTCCGCTACTTCTTCTTCCCAGCTGAAGACACCAAAACCTTGCCTAAGAGCAAGCCTTTTGTTGAATTGTCTTATTTATTGTTCCAAAAGTATGATTCTATGCATTCAATGGCTTTTTTATTTTGAAACAGGAGTTGATTCCAATCAGCAACATAACAAACCAAGTAAATACTCAGATCATCTATACGTAGCTGAAAACAGTACCTATTTTGAAACCCTTGAACTTGGCCTCCAAAAACCACCTGAATCAATATACAAAACAAATGGGCCCAAGTATGTTTCGCAACAGCATCGGCGCCTACATGCTTGAAAAATAACCTTGGAAAATAACTTAATAACTTGTGTAGCAACCACCCTATCAGGACTCGCAGGAAAGCCGAGTTCGTCACGTCGTAAAATATAAGAATTCATAGACACGGCCGGTGCGAGTGCAAAACTCTATGATACGGCACGTACATGTTTTGCAAGTTATCTATAAGTTGCCACATTTCACTGACCCATATCATTACGCATTTTATTATTTTTTATGTATATATTTAAGTATACTTTACAAAACATTTTGTTTTTGATCACGTGAGTTGTGCTTATTTACTTAAGTACCTGGGTGACCGAGCCATGCTCGGGTGAAAATATATAAAACGAGTTTTCGCAGATATATACCAAGCTAGACTAGCGATTTTTCGCGCCCGTTAACGTCCCATATTGCAACTTACATCGAAATCGTAAGAACCATTTTCGAGAACGTGATTACAAATATAAACAAATATTGTTCATGTAATAGTATAGGATAGGATTCAGGAGGTTTAAAGCGAAGACTTCACCGGCTATCATGATTGTCCGACTTCACGTCTAATTTTTTAACCAGCCCTTAAACCAGGACTAATCGTATTCGTGACATTTTAAGACGATGAAATCAGCTCAAAGTCAAAGATTTAACAGAAATTCTACGACCGCAGAAAAGGTCTGGTGGACTGCATAAAATTTACAATGGCAGACAGGATCAATAAAACAACGGTTAATTCGGAGCATAATAACATTTTACGCTTCTTTATGCTTCTCAAAAGACCCTCGGACCTCATTAAGAAGGCCCTTAATTTCGCCACACGCGTACAAAACAGTATACGTTTTACAACTCACAGTGTGGATATTAAATCAATGCTGACCCAGCAAGCAAGCTTTCAAGAGCTTAAAGTATCAAAAACTGTAGGTATCAAAGCTATGTTATAAAGTTTAGGGGGTTCATTTTTTAACATAACATCGAGATCGAGAGCAGCGGTGACCCAGTGGTGGCAGCCCCGACTTACGAGCAGTAAGTCGTGAGTCCAAACCCAGGCAGGTGCATTACTTTGTGTAATTTATTTCATCACCGCTGCCCTCAAAAACGGTGAAGGACAACATCGTGAGGAAACCGGCATGTCCTAGAACTAAAAAAAAAAATCGAAGACATGTGACATCTACCAACCCGCACTGGGCCCGCGTGGTAGATTACAGCCCACGCCCTCTCATAGAGAGGAGGCCTGTGTCCCAGCAGTGGGAACATTATAGGCTAATAGGGGTGCGGACTGGGTAAAGAAAACGACATTCTATTTTGTCCGTCAGGCAGGTAATACAAAAATATTAGACACGTATTTTTTGTTTTATCAAAATATCAAAAAGATACTTAGTTAAAACTCATTAAAGTTGAAAAGTGGGGGCTTACTATGTCACAAGTAGGTATAAAACTTGACTACATGTGACGTCATGCGCCATTCCAACTCAATATATTATCTCCGTAATTTTATGACCACGTGAAAAAAGAAAAAATACGTGTCCAATACTTTTCAATAAAATACCCGACGGACAAAGAAAAAAAAAATTGGATTATCCCCTATTATGATGATGATAACATAACATCTGAACTTCAGCCTGTTATCACCGAAAGGTAAGAGAGAGTGCCTACACCTGACAGTACAACCACATTTCGCCAGTTATGTTTAAGTCCTATGTAATAGGGGACGAGCCTATTTCTATCAACCGGGCACAAATACAGACTGCATGACTGCTGTTGAGAAATTCCTAACACTTCGCCCGACCTGGGAACTAAACTCAGGACCAAATCAGTAGCGCTTGGTACCACTAGACCAGAAATGTAGCTTTTAGACTCTAAAAGCTGCATTTCTGGTTTTGGTTTTTGGTTCCCGACCTGTGGTCCGCAGGAGCTTAAAATATGGTCCGCAAAAAATTGAAATGTTATTTATGAATTATTAAAATGTTATTCGTACTTTTTAACTTGCACAGACATCTTCTGTGCTTGGGCACAGAAGATGTCTGTGCTCAACCTTATTCAATGAAAAACTATCAGAAGCGGGTAAAGTCTAGCTTGCTAAGCTCGCTCTTGCAAGATTATTCTAAGCATTTCTGCAAAAAAACTACAAACTTATTCCTATGACAGTATAAATGATTGCTAAACTAATCGAGCCAATTTTGCATGAAGGAAACAAAATAATATCAATCATTTTAATAATATTAGAATTATGTTGATAATTTCACAGGATGAAATTCTTACTCATGAATGTAAATTATAAATTAAAAAAAAAAAATGCATGAATAGTTATAAAATAATGTTTAGGAAGCCTGAAGAAGTAAATATAATATGTTATTCTAAATTAGCTCAATTGTTATTAATAGTAAATTCTATGATTAGCGTGAAGGAAAAATTGGATTACCAAAAACAAATAATGAAATCAACTGATTAACATATCAAACAATGTAAGGAATCAATAAAGCTATTTTTAACCCCCGACCAAAAAAGAGGGGTGTTATAAGTTTGACGTGTGTATCTGTGTGTCTGTCTGTGGCATCGTAGCTCCCAAACGGATGAAGCGATTTTGATAAAATTGGTGTCATTTGAAAGGTATTTTAATCGAGAGTGTTCTTAGCTGTGTTTCGAGAAAATCGGCTCAGCCGTTTGAAGCTCATCACCTCACAAACAAAGCGGTCCCCCGACGCTACGACGCTTGGATTAATCTTATTTTTTTAGAGGTTTTGTCCGTCGGGGTTTTTTTTTTAACTAATCGAGCTCATTTTGATCGCTTTAGTATACTTTACTATCTTAATTCTAAAGGTTTTCATCTCTTTTTCCAATGTTTGCATTGTGCGAGTTAAAGGTACATTCCTCTAGATATGAAGGACCTACGGTCCCTGCTAAACAATAATGACACCAAAGTGGACCCTAGTCTAAGAAAGTTTGGGAACCATAACGACTGTTATACCTCTAAAATTTAGAGTTATAACAGCCGTTATAATAAAGTTTAGGGGCTCAATTACATTAATATAGTGTTTTGTACGTCCGCCACGCGAGGTGCTCGTTTTTTTCCGTTCTGATTTGTTTGCTTTCGTGATATGATAGTTAAAAGGGCTGGGTTATATAGTTCCGGGTGCGACAAGGGGCGGTGGAACAGTAGTTTATTATAGCTCGTTAATTTTGTGGGGCTATTATCATTAGCTGAAATTGTATGATAGTGGGAATTACGAACGTCAGGAATTTCCCTGGAGTCTGGATTAGTGTCTTGTTGATTAAAAAAATGGCCTATTACATAACTGAAAGGACTGAAACATAACAGGCGGCTGACGACATGTATTTGGTACTATAATAGGTTAACCTAGGGGATTGATTACGTTGCGGAACTGTTGTGAAAGAGATACCGTGGCCCTGGAACACAAAGGGCGAAGAAGGAACATGGATGGGTTTTAGTCAGTACAAATCTGACACTCCCTCCCGCTCCGACCAGAGCGGGAGAAGTCATTTGATGATTTCCCATCCGTAAAAAAAAGGGGATTGATTACAGGCTTGATGTTATGTTTTCTCTTCAAAGTTAGAGTGAACAGACTTCTTCTGGGTAAGCTCGTACCATCGTCGACTTTGTCTCTGTCATCTCTGACCTAGACTAGAGCAAGAGCCAATCTCAAATAAAATAAAAGTTACAAAAACAGTGCGTGGAGTCCCTCCGCGCGGAAGAAGTGAAACTTCGTAATACTACACGCATGCGTTCGAGTGCCACGCATTCACTCTCGCTCTGTCTCTTTCTATTCCCCTTCCATGGTAGCGTGAAACGTTTAACGCAAACTTGTTGGAAGTCGCATAAGAAGTTTCACTTCAAAAAAAGTTTGCTCGTAACTCACGCAATTGAACTTACAAAGAAGTCATGATTCTTAAATCATTGAATTTTTAAGACGTTTACTTTAGATTCTAAACGACTTCTAAATACAGATTCAGAAATAATTCAACAATCAAAGAGGATTTAATTTTTAACCCCCGACCAAAAAAGAGGGGTGTTATAACTTTGACGTGTGTATCTGTGTACCTGTGTGTCTGTCTGTGGTATCGTAGCTCCTAAACGGATGAACCGATTTTGATGAAATTGGTTTCGTTTGAAAGGTGTTTTAATCGAGAGTGTTCTTAGCTATGTTTCGATAAAATCTGATCAGCCGTTTGAAGGCCATCACCTCTTTTCTAGTTGAAGGGAAATTAACAGTTTGCACAGGTCTGATCGATTCGAAATTTGAAATCTTACCACTTGTCACCATGGGCATTGCCAGGGGGGGTGGGTGCTAACCCCCACCCCCTTCCCCCAGAAAGTTTTTTTTTTTGCTGTTTTCGTTAATTGGCGAGATGACACGCAACACCGAGAAAAGTGGAAGCAATGGGGGAGGCCTATGCCCAGTATTGGGACAGTCAAGGCTAAGATAAAACAATATAAGTTTAAAAAGCATGAAATAAAAAAAAAATAAAAAAACCCCCGACACAAAAAAGTAGACCGCTTAGTACAAGCACATAACAAAGCGGACCCCCGACGCTAAGACGCTTGGATTATTTTATTTTTGGTTTTTTAGAGGTTTTTTTGGGTCGGGGGTTTTTTAAATTTTTAATTTAATTTTTGTAAAGACAGATTTGAATTTAATCCGATTCTTTTTTACACGTATGTTTTTCTAGCCAATGTCAATATTGTCAATGTCGAAATGACCAAAAAGTCTATTCAGCCTACGTTGGTCAAACATTCAATATTTATTATTATAAAACAACTTTCTTTCATTAAAGGGATATCGGGCAAAAATGTATGGGCGGGACAGCCACGTCCGTCACAGCTTAGACTAATTATGTTCGGAAGGTATCACAGCCTTAATTTTCCATGCTAAAGCGGGAGGTTCCATAAGAGTGGCCCTAAAACTGACCCCTGAACTTCACACGTAATCTCCCTACGATGAACGCTACCGTCCCGTCCTATATACATAGCGAATGAGTCGATCGCGAAGGTAAGCCCCGGAAAAAAAACCGGTACCTAGTGAGTAAAAATATTTTACACAGTTTTATTTAATGACCTCGGGGATATTTTTTAATGCGATTTAAATAAAAATGCTTATTTTTGTTAGGTTCGAGTCATAATTAATATATGGCTGGCGGAGGTGGGTGTATTTAGTCTTTAAACAATTAAACTCTTCAAACATTTCATATAATCATGCTGTAACTAATATTAAATGAAACAATTATAACTCCTATAACATATCGATTCTTACATTTCGAACCAAATGACAGTTTATCTGAGATTATTCCAAATCCAAAGACAGTTTATTCGACAAAGTATTAACTGCTAACAGATAAAAAATCGACGTCGCCCAAGTCTAAGCCAGCAAAAAACCGAAGGACTAAATTTTTCTCCTCATTCCTTTTTAATTCCTTACACGAACGTCACAGCCTAAGAGGCTACACGTGCTTAAGTAAGGCCTAGGAAATACAAATGCAAGCGAGTAAGAACCTGTTGAAATTCCCTATATTGTCTCGTCACAAATTTTACAACAGATTTTCCGGGTTCCGAACATAAAGAAAAGATTAAAGGATCCTTAAATCATTTTGCAACTTCTCTGAAGATTTTTTACAAACGAAATAGTTTCTTACGTTTCGTTTTGCTAGTGAAATGTTCATGTCTTGTCACGGAGCGACTGAAAAATCAATATTCGAAACGGTATTTCCCGAACAAATCCATCAAGTGTCCCTACCTGATTTCCGCAGAATAAAATGCCGTGTTTTGCCAACCTACAGATGTTAAATTAAATAGGGGATCGGACTGGGTAAAGAAAACGACATTCTATTTTGTCCGTCAGACAGGTAAATTCAGTTAATACAAAAATATTAGACACGTATTTTTTGTTTTATCAAAATATCAAAAAAATACTTAGTTAAAACTCATTAAAGTTGGAGAGTGGGGGCTTACTACGTCACAAGTATGTATAAAACTTACCTACATGTGACGTCATGCGCCATTTCAACTCAATATATCTCCGTAATTTTATGACCACGTGAAAAAAGAAAAAATACGTGTCCAATACTTTTCAATAAACTACCCGACGGACAAAGAAAAAAAAATTGGAGTATCCCCTATTATATCTTATTGCAATCAGTTTAAAGTAGTAGCCGGAAAACCCAGACACTTGCAATTTTCTGCAAGTTACGCTAACTGAGGAAACTATTACGGCTTATTATAAGTCGCCACAAGTTGACATTATTTATGCACCGACTATCGATTTTCTTAGGGCAACACGTAAGGTATTTGCTTTGCTCAGACTTATTGCAGGAATAAAGTGCATATTCTATTAGTCTTGTAGAAAATACGATTCAATTTCGCGAACCTCGCAGGAAGTTCGTAATTCCACTTCCAGCCAAGAAAATGGTTAGGAAAATTATTTTGGCAGGGCTACGGAGTAAAAAATTTGCATAAAAATCTCCAGAAAAGAATATACTAGCGAGAGCGACCTGCCTTTGTTACGTACGGTTTTTAACTTGATAAAACTAGAAACCTAGTTTTAAACCTTTAGTATTCTATGTGAAATAAGATTGTTTGCAATAAATGTTGCGGAAAATCGCATCAAAAATCATCGCGTAGTTTATAATAACAATTCATCCACAAGAACAGCGACTTCAAGTTACATTATTTAATTTTAAAATTCCTCATACTCGTATACTCACAAGACCACAACCGAGTCATTAAAGATAAAAAAAAACAACTATCAATAACAAACATTGAACGCCAAAGGAATTGAGTAAACAAAGGAGTTTCTATACACATAAAATGTACCATAAGTTGGCAATAATGAATAAATAAAACCGCTATTATACAAACATCCTCTACCATACTTGTATTATGGCAAGAGTATGTTAATCAAAATGGAGAATCTCTCAAGTGGAAATGCTTCTTTAAAGGCGGGGATACACATGCCCGTAGCTTGCACACTAGCATACCAGCTCCTTGCACGTGCCAGCTACTGTCATGTGTATACGCTAACTGGCATGCCTGTAACTGGCATACAAGTAGCTAGCACAACAAGATGGTAAGCTAAATTTTAATTTTGTCTAAGATTTGGGAGATGGGAATGGACTCGTAAAAGAAAATGCTGAGCGGATCTCAAGTACACTAGGATAAGGGCAAGAGGGAATATATTTTTGAAGTCAATGTTCCCAAACTATTCATTGAAAGAAAAACAGTACTGCGGTCCTGAAAACCATCCATATACGTAAGTAAGTAAGTGTTTTATTTTATTGATTGAGTCAGTAGTAGTTATTTAATCTCAACTTAAAACAGACGAAACCAGTCACTTCTCCCGTGAGAATGAAAATATACTTGAGCATGAGCATCGTCTATGTATGCGTCGAAGTGTATTTGCTTCGAAAATAATAGGCGCAGGCGCCGATTACGTCACCGCTCTATTATAAAGTGATAAGCGGTAGCGGGCTAGGGAAACGCTCAATAGCACAGAGTACATTATAATCTCGATAGTGTATGTACATACATATATACATACATACATACATAGCGATCATCTATTAACCAATTTAAATTATTCCATTTAGCAATGAGCTCATATTTATAATAATAGAAACACGTAATTCATATAGGAAATATGTACAGCGAAATATTATCTTAATTACTAAAGAGCCAAAAAAACAGTATTGTTTGATTTTATTCGATCAAACCGCCTACAAAGCTTATTTGAAATCGTCATCATCTGCCCCTAGCCTTTTCCTAAACGGTCGGCTTCTAGTCTAATTAAACTGGATGCAGCTGAATACCGGTATTTTACATAAAGTGACGGCCTATCTGACCTCCACATACGATACCTCTTGGTAGGACATGCCGACGATACCTCTTGGTAGGACATGCTGTCAGACTTCCACTGACTGCCTGTAACGACGGTCAAAGATCTACAAAAAGACAGCCGAGACCAACGGTTGTCATTAATATTAATTTCACTTAGGTACATCAAAAACTAATATTATGCACATAATCAACAAAACAAACAACTCGATATCAAGCATCTGCCGCTTCCACAACGTGCTAGCGGTTGCATTCAAGTTGCATTGTGTACGCGCGTCACGCGGCGTTCTTCCTTCCCGTCTTCTGGGAACTGCGCCAGCGCAGGCCGGGAGTTCGCAGAGAAACCGGTTGGAAACTAATGTTTGGTCAGTGGGGAATTGGGGAAACCTGGCTTGGGGAATTGTAGCAGTGGTTATGGTTGGTTTAGTGAAAGTTGTGTCTCAGGAGAAGGACATACATATCCAATTGTTGTGCAGTTTTTTTTGTAATTAATACTCATATCAATACATCATTAATCATTCGTGATTAGAACTAAAGGTAGATTATTGGCGCCGAGCTTGTTGACAAAGTCAGAAGTCACGTAACTTTCTTCCTGGCGGTTTTTTGAAGAGAAACTTCTTATGCGACTTCCAACAAGTTTAACGCTACCATGGAGGGGGATCATTTTCTATAATTCACTAAGAGATGGCAGTATTACAAGACTACGTAGTTCTACTAGGTACGCAAGATGGCGTGCAAACAGTCATGCATTCGACTCTTCGGTGTGACCAGCCTTCGCTCAATTTCCATGAGTAGAATAACCTCGATAAACTTATGTAATAATAATAATACAACAAGAAAACAACAAAATATTATTTAGAAGCTGAATAAAATAACGAGAGTGGCACTCAAGCGCATGCGTGTAGTATTACGAAGTTTCACTTCTTCCGCGCGGAGCACAATTTTTTTTTCTAAGTTTTTGTCATAGACCTTGTTCATCAAAGCTATCATTTCCAGCTTCTTTCATTTCCATTGTATCTAGTATCTACCTATCTAAGCTTACGAGGGACCATTTTACAAATCGATCGATGAGAATCCCCAATCGCAGGCTAAGGGAAAGTTTTTAATGATCAATGAAACTAACCGGGGTATCTTAGGGAAGGTTTACGACCACGACATCCTATGCTAACTTCGAAGAATCACAGAAAAACCACAATTTAACTATCCTGAGAAGTACGATAAAATGACAAACACGACTCGCTCATATGGGACTTGAAACACAACTTTTAAAATGTGGGAGTACTATAACCTAACCCTTCTGGTGGCGTACCATGACGTCTTAAAACATTATAATTGTTCCATTCTTATTCCAGAGTGAAAAAGAGACGGAGCTATACAGGTCGTCTAGCTCCATCTCTTTCCCACTCTGGAATAGGAATGGAACAATAATGTTTTAAGCGTCATAGTAACCCCCTTGTTCACATACATAACATCACGCCTGTGATCCCCGAAGTGTAAGGCAGAGGTGTACCTAATAGTAAACCCACAGTCCGCCGGTTATGATAAGTCCCCAACATTATAGTTGGGAAAAGGCTAGGCAGATGATGATTAAGTCCCACGTAATAGGGGGCGAGCCTATTGCCAACAACCGGACACAAATCCAGACTCCATTGCTGCTACTGAAAAAATCCTGATAGAAAATCTAATAACACTTTTCCCGACCCGAGAATTGAACCCAGGACCTCATGCTCAACAAATCGCGCTTGCGACACTCGACCAACGAAGCAGTTAATAAATGATGTAATATACATAGATAAAAATAACAGTGCGTGGAGTCCCTCCGCGCGGGAGAAATGAAACTTCGTAATACTACACGCATGCGTTCGAGTGCCACGCATTCATTCTCGTTATTTTATTTAGCTTCTAAATAATATTTTGTTGTTTTCTTGTTGTATTATTTTTATTAAATAATTATTACATAAGTTTATCGAGGTTATTCTAGTCATGGAAATTGAGCGAAGGCTGGTCACACCGAAGAGTCGAATGCATGACTGTTTGCACGCCATCTTGCATACCTAGTAGAACTACGTAGTCTTGTAATACTGCCATCTCTTAGTGAATTATAGAAAATATTCCCGCTCTATGGTAGCGTTAAACTTGTTGGAAGTCGCATAAGAAGTTTCACTTCAACAACAAACATTGCAAGACAGACAATCTTCAGTTCATAAAGGTAATACAAACGTTTCGCAACAACTGAGTCATACATATCGAACGAGTCGACCGAGTGTTGGCTTGCAGACAAAAGGCGTTTCAACTCCGCGCCTATAAAGCAAAGGCGATATCAAAGGGCAATAGACTTCAGATGTGAGATATTGTATTGTCACGCTGAGAGGTGATTGTTACAGTATCTGGTTGGTAAACTAATGATAAGTCAAGGAGGAAGGCTGTGTTGCACTATAGTGGAGATAAATGGGATGGTGATCAATGATTATGATCAACCCAGGAAGCATAACGTCGTTGAGGTTCTAACACCACGTAAGTCGAAAATAGCACTAGCTATTATACAAGCTTTAAGCGCACCACACAGGTGTCTTCCATATAGGAACATGAAATACAAATGCCTGACACCCGCGCCCGTCCCGCGCTCGCTTTCTGTTTGTGATGCACTTTACAGGAGACTCAAAAACTACATGAAAATATCTAGGTAATTGCACAATATCCTACTACCCTACTTATCCATACTAATATTATAAATGCGAAAGTCACTCTGTTTGTGTGTATGTTTGTTACCTTTTCACGACTCAACGGCTGATCGGATCTTAATGAAATTTGGCAAGAAGATAGATTTCAACCTGGGGAAGGCCATAGGCTATATATCATCACGCTACGACCAATAGGAGCAGAGCAGCAATGAAAAATGTTGCGAAAACGAGGAAAATGTGACGCAGACTAAGTTGCGCGGGACAGCTAGTATAATATTATAAACGCGAAAGTTTGTAATAATGTATGTTTGTTACTCTTTCACGCAAAAACTACTGAATGGATTTTGATGAAATTTGGCATAGGGATAAGTAATAATCTGGAATAACACATAGGATATTTTTTATCCCGGTACTACGATCCTGTGGGAAAATCACCGAACAAATCGCGGACGAAGCCGTGGGCATAAGCTAGTCATTTTATCATTTGTGTTCACTTCAAATTGCATAGAGACGATACTTGTTTCTGTGAACGGCTAAAACAACGCGTCTTCCGAATCTTTAGCAAAAGGCATCAAAAATCAAAACCGAAAAACTACTTGCGTGGTGGGTTAGAACTTCAACGAACCTTTATTAAAGGTAATATGCAGGTAGGACTGAGCAGGGCAACGTATTCTCTAATTAAACTAAATTATGCATCATACATCACCGTCGGCGTCGATGAGCTTCGCCTAGATTCCTCTTTCTCCTAATATATGTTTGTAATTCAGAACGATGCAATACAACTCAATGCGAGACCCAAGAAATCAGAACGATATTGGGGTCAGCAATCAAAACCTTAGCTTAGAGTACATCGTTGCATGTTTTATATTGCAAGAACATCAAAAGTGACGTAACGTATGACATCAATACGTTTTTGAATAAAAAGGGACATTATGCAGCAGGAATATAAATTGGTATTACAATACATGCGTTTACCGCACATAAGAAGTACATTGTGAATATAATGAGTAACTAGTATAGGATAGTCTCACTTTGCAACTGTTCGATTAAAAACATTTTATGCAAAAAAAGTAAGTAACCGACTTCCGAAAACAAAAACTAAAAAGTGGAAAAAAAAATACTTTCGGAAGTCGGTAACTTTGGTTTGTTTCATTAACTTTTTTGCCACCGACTACATAACCTCTTCTTTTTTTAGAAGTCGGTTAAAAGTTCTGCTTGTTATCGAACGGTTACCTACAGTATATAGAATCTGGTTCTTCTAACCTAACAGACAGATGTGTTGCTGGGGAGTTTGTTCCGCCACTTCTTCTTCCCAGCTAAAACACTAGGAAGTGGCGAAGGGCGGGCGTTTTGGAGGACTGTCTCTTGTAATTTTGACGTTCAAAAAGTGCTGATTATCAGCCTAGTTTGAATAAATGACTTTTGATTTTGATTTTTTGATTGAGTAAGTTTCCTATTTGGAGAGCAAGTGGCCGCACTATTTTCAGTGCAATTGGGGTTAGAAAATTAACCGAGGACATCGAAAGGATAGATTACGAATGGACATCGAGTAGATTTTAGCTAAAAAAAATCGAATATGCCTCTTTATTAGATTCTCTGCCAAAAACCATATGAAATAAAGCCAATAGATATTAAATTGTTTCGACTTTCGCATATGTGCACGAATTATACCAATATTTGCTATTTACAATCAATAGGGGATAATCCTATTTTTTTTTCTCTTTGTCCGTCGGGTAGTTTATTGAAAAGTATTGGACACGTATTTTTTCTTTTTTCACGTGGTCATAAAATTACGGAGATTATATTGAGTTGAAATGGCGCATGACGTCACATGTAGGTAAGTTTTATACCTACTTGTGACGTAGTAAGCCCCCACTCTCCAACTTTAATGAGTTCTAACTAAGTAATTTTTTGATATTTTGATAAAACAAAAAATACGTGTCTAATATTTTTGTATTACCTGTCTGACAGACAAAATAGAATGTCGTTTTCTTTACCCAGTTCGATCCCCTATTGCCGCATATAGTGTTACAATAAAATTGAAAACAATAATACTTTTCGATTTTTCCTACACAACTTTACGCAAACAAACCTCAACTCGATTGATTCGATAATCATGAACTACGACACTGGCAGCCTATAAAAAGGTTCGAGCATCAATGAGTTATTCATCGGCCGGCCATATGTTCGTTACGTCACTCAGAGCCAACCGATTCCTATGAATCGGAACTCTCGTAAAAAGTCAATTCCTTTTATGAAGTCACGATATGATTTTATTATGATTGGATAGTAGTCCTTCGGTCATTTTTGTAATTGAGTTGTGTAAAAGTGCACTTAAACTGTCTTTTCGGATGGACAGCATTGGAATTTATGAAAAATATCTTGGGTGACCTAATTCTCCGCATTAGCGGAAAGATACAACAGGATCGCATTCAGATGTATTTCTTAATACTGTCATGATTTCTTCATAATAATAAGATTTGTTGTGATTTAGATTGACGCATTTGATATGACCAAAGAGTTTATAAATGGTCAAATCTTTGACATGTGTCAAATAAAAACAAAAGAAAGGTGGATTTTTACGGTTCCCGCCAAACCGGCATGTTTTTTTTTAAAAAAGTAACCAAAAGGTTTTGCTTGAGGAATTAATCTGTGTTAATAACATATTGGGTCGTATATTAAGCTTGCTACTGATTTAAGCACCAAATTTTGTAATCTATTTATGTGTACTATTATAAATACAATTGTTGATACCGGAAAAGGCGTACTTATGCATTTTAAAACTATGACACCTGACTCCTCAGCGCAAGATGGCCGATTTATTGAGAAACAAGACGAATGACATTTTGTAATTCCCTCACGCATAGAAATCCAAATTTATATTAACATTGTTTAAGTGGAATCACGATTAAGTACGTGATTTTAACATTTTGGTCCTTTGGTACTGTTTGTCATTGACGTCATTGTTGATGGATGAAGAAGAAGACGCAGGCAGAAGAAAAGATAGATGGTGGGAGAAATTATATGAAAGAGAAAGGACTAAATGACAGGGGAGAATAGGAGAAGAAAACGTGCTGCGCCGACCCCAAGTAGAATGGGTCAAGGGCAGGATGATGATGGTACTGTTTGTCATTATAAGAAGTGATATTAAATAAGATGGTTTCCTCGTGAATTGGCGAGAAGAAGCAGAACATCGAGAGAAGAGGAAGGAATCGGGGCAGAAGACTTTTGCTTAGGAATGACGGCGGTGACGGCACGGTTGGTGCAGTGGCTGAGCGATCGACTGCTGCGCTGCGTGTCGCGGGTTCGATCCCCGCACGGAACAAATATTTGTACGACTTACAGATCGTTGTTCCGGGTCTGGTTGTTTGCGTATGTGAGTTTTAATGTTTGTAAACGCACCCATGATACAGGAGAAATTACTAGTGTGGATGTGGGGGCAATGATTAAAAAAAAATAGAATGCGTCATTTCGTCCTAAGAAAAAAGACACTAAGAGTAAATAAAATGGCAATTTTTCGTTAGTATGAGATTTTTCTCTTAAACACCTCTCTATTCTATATTCCATAAGGCCATGATATAATTTCAATAGGCAAGCAGTCAGCACAAATGGCCATATCAGTAAAGTTATTGTGCAACATTTATGAACATAAAAGTAACGACTCAATAAACACAAGGTAAGCATTTGGTAATAACAACAACGATTTATGTACTTTTGTGATTCATATGTTCTGACCTTAGTAGGTATTATAAAAAGTTAAGTTTCGTCATGGAGGCGTTTAATGCCCTTTACGGTGATCGTTGGACCTTGTTTTGGCGCAATTTATTTGAAGACTAGCTGAACCGTGCAACTTTTTCTGCGTCACATTTTCTTCGTGTTTGCAACACTTTTCATTGATGCTCTGCTCATATTGGTCGTAGCGTGATGTTATTATAGCCTATAGCTTTCCTCGATAAATGGGCTATACACCACAAAATTTTTTTTTCAATTCAAACCAGTAGTTCGCGAGATTAACGCGTGCAACCACACAACCAAACAAACTCTTCAGCTTTGTATAGATGGCCATTGATGAGATATTTGGGAGTCTTCTAATCTAGTTAATGGTTATTTCTAGAAAGCGAGCCTGACAGACCCCTTCGCCCTCCGCCCTCAGGAGGGCGAAGAGGTATGTCAGACTCGCTTTCTAGAAGTAACCTAGACCATGACGCGTAGGCAAAAAAAAAAAACCGGCCAAGTGCGAGTATGACTCGCGCACGAAGGGTTCCGTACCATTACTTATAAAAACGAGCAAAACAATCTTTTTTGTACGGAGGGCCCCTAAATATTTATTTTATTCTCTTTTTAGTATTTGTTGTTATAGCGGCAACAGAAACATATAATCTGTAGAAATTTCAACTGGCTAACTATCACGGTTCATGAGATACAGCCTGGTGACAGACGGACGGACGGACAGCGAAGTCTCAGTAATAGGGTCCCGTTTGACCGTTTGGGTACGGAACCCTAAAAATGCACCATCTTCAACCACATTATTTCAGGTCAGGAAAGTAGTCATCAGACGATCAACAAAAACATCGATTGTAAATTACTGTCAATATAATTAAGGTTTCGTGAAGAAAGTTTTGAGTATGAATGTGGATGGTTATAGGAGTAGAGGAAGACCAAAGAAACGATGGATGGACTGTGTGAAGGATGATATGACAAGAAAGGAGGTGTCTCATGAGATGACAAGCAATAGAGAAGTATGGAAGAAGAAGACATGCTGCGCCGCCCCAAAATGAAATTGGGTTAAGCAAGAGAATGATGATGATAATAGGGGATGATCACATTTTTTTTTTACTTGTGTCGGGTGATTATTGAATGGTATTGGACACGTATTTTTTCATTTTTCACATGGTCATAAAATTACGGAGATATTGAGTTGAAATGGCGCATGACGTCACACGTATGTAATTTTTATACCTACTTGTGACGTAGTGAGCCCCCAATCTCCAACTTTAATGAGTTTTAATTAAGTAATTTTTTGATATTTTGATAAAACAAAAAATACCTGTCTAATATTTTTGTATTACCTGTCTGACGGACAAAATAGAATGTCGTTTTTCTTACCTAGTCCGATCCCCTATTGTGCCAACTTTTGTCACTGGAAAATTGTAACCTGCAAAGTTTTACGGAGGCCATACCTGTGGGGTTACTATGACGCTTAAAACATTATTGTTTCATTTTGTTTAGAATAGTTACAGCACGGATGACAACATTTGTGTCACTTGTTTAATCTAGTCTTTTTGCAATATCTTCTTTTTTTTTTTTTTTTTTTGCTTGTATAGACTCATTTTCTTATTTACCGATTGTTTGTAAATTTGTGGACATTGTAGGCCTTATAGATTCCTAGATCCTTGGTAACTTTTTATCTTGTTCTACGTTT
Source organism: Cerastis leucographa (assembly GCA_963082945.1). Taxonomy (NCBI): domain Eukaryota; kingdom Metazoa; phylum Arthropoda; class Insecta; order Lepidoptera; family Noctuidae; genus Cerastis; species Cerastis leucographa. The sequence goes on along the minus strand of OY720361.1, from coordinate 17,539,650 downwards.
TGTAGTAAGCAACGACTTATTGTCGGGCCTACGATGTCCACTCATACTTAAGTGCCAACGCTGTAACATAGAAAAATTGTAAAGCCAAATGATTTTAAAAGAGTAACCATGGAGTTTCTTGCCGGTTCTTCTCCATAGGAAACGACCAACCCGAACCGGGCTTTTTGTCGACGTTTTACAAGTGCCCATGTAGGCCTATGTGAAATAAAAATATTTTGATTTTTGATTTTGATTCCTATTCCAGAGTGGGAAAGAGATGAAGCTAGACGACCTGTATCGCTCCGTCTCTTTTTCACTCTAGAATAAGAATGGAACAATTATTGTTTTAAGACGTCATGGTACGCCACCTGATGTTCCTTCATCACCTTCTTCCTTCAAAGAATTAGTCTCCACAACAAAGTAAGCAAAATCAAAACATTTCATATTGCCATGACCGCAGCTCAGTAATATCCGAGAGCTATCAGAATAAGGAAGTCCACTGCAACCTATTTCGTTCCCCTTACTTCGCCAGGGTTCTATCACGCGACGTTGGCGTAGAACTTGGTACCTTATCTAAGTAAATGTAGAACGACATCCTGCTTAGACCAATCACACGAGACTGCAAACGTCCGCGTTTGTGATTTTGTAATGAAACTGGGCCGTGTGGTTTTGTATGCTGATTTTGTTAGGCTAGTTTAATTTTATCGCCTCTTGCTCTTCCTTAGTATTGATGGGTGCGTGAATTAGCACTTCGGTTATAATGAACTAGTTGTGCCCGCGACTACGTCCGCGTGAAATTAGAGTTGTTCTAAAATAGAAGTAGCCTAAGTTACGCCTTATTACATCAGCTATCTGCCAGTGAAAGTTCCGTCAAAATCGGTTCAGCCGTTCCAGAGATTAGCCGGAACAATCAGACAGACAAATAAATTAAAAAATGTTATTTTGGTATATGTCCCGTAATATATACATTCATATGCATGTAAAAAGCAGTTATTTCAATATTACAAACAGACACTTCAATTTTATTTATTTGTATAGATAACATCACGCCTGTTATCCATGAAGGGTTCGGCAGAGGTATACCTATTATTACACCCACGTTTCGCCAGTTATGTTTAAGTCCCATATAATGGAGGGCGAGCCAAACTCCGTGATTCATCGTCATCATCATCATCATCAGCCTGTACTCGTCCACTGCTGGACATAGGCCTCTCCCATGACACGCCACTGAGCACGATCCTCGGCCACTCTCATCCAGCTCTTGCCAGCCGCCTTGCGAACTCCGTGATTGCTACTGAGAAATTCCTGATCGAAAAACCCAATAACAATTTGCCCGACCCGGGAATCAAACGCAGGACCTCATACTCAGCAGCCGCGATTGCGACCACTAGACCAACGAGGCAGTCGTTCAGGCGTCAGTTCTGTTATATTAATAAATTGTGTTTATACTGTAAATTGGTATTTACAAACACATGTCTCTCCACTCTTCTTCTTTTTAGGTTTCCGTACCCAAACGGTCAAACGGGACCCTATTACTGAGACTTCGCTGTCCGTCTATCACCAGGCTGTATCTCATGAACCGTGAGAGTTAGCCAGTTGAAATTTCTACAGATTATGTATTTCTGCTCATGCTAGTAACTGAGAAGCGTTGTCGGACCGATGCAATATGTTGGCCCGCAGGTTTGCTAGATGTACGAGACTGGTAAAGATCACCCTATTCAAGGCTTATTGTCAGTCATTTTATACATGCAGCCTGTGGGTTACACATACGCAGAGGGCCTACAACGCTCTTCGTGTCCAGTATAACAACGGCTTCCGGGTGTTAGTGATTTATTTGCTCGTTTTTAACCCCCGACCAAAAAAGAGGGGTGTTATTATAAATAATGGTACGGAACCCTTCCTATGCGAGTCCGAGTCGCACTTCGCCGTTTTTTTTTATATTTACAAAAAGGTATGAAAACTTATAAACTAAGCCCCTCAAAACCGTAGCAATGGTTTGACTGTGACTTCTTCGTCGGTGCCTTAGCGCTAAGGATCACGCACACATACGACTCGTATCCAAGTTATGCGGTCTTATGCAGTGTGGACCGCCTGGTAAGCACAGCTTTGTAAATAAAAAAAAAAACTAGATGACATCGATTGGATCGAACCATGAACTTTGATGCCACACAAAACCACGCACGTATAACGACGTAAGACCATTACGCTGAAATCAATGTAGGCCATTCATAATTATAAACGAGTGGATGAGGATGTCGTTGTGTCAACAAGTGACCAGGGAATCATTCGTGATAGGCCTCCGCATTCGTGTCTATCTGTGTACTTCTACTTGTCTATACTTAGCTTTATTACTATAGATGCTAAATAACGGCGAAGGTACACAACGCTATGAAATTCGAAAAGTGACAGCCCACGTCCTAGCTGGAACAGATTAAATACAAAACCGGTGATAGTTACTAGATTGACCGCACAAAAAGGCTAAGTATACACTATACACTGCTTATTCATAAACAATGCTGTATGTTTTCCCTCTCGGCACATAATATCGGTTTTATATTTATGTAAAACCGTTATATTATGAGGCTGAGTTAGCCTAATAAATTGTTACCTTAGTGACATTTTCACCGCTTCAACTGTGGGAATTCCGAACAATTTTAAAACTACACTGCCGTGCATAGATATCGTGGCACAATCACCAGTAGCGTGACAAATAGATTACAGTCATACGCATCGTTGCAAAATAACACACCCATCTGATGTAAATGTCACATGATGAGCAGACTCCGTCACGCCACGCTATTGTTTCCAACAAAATTGCCATTTGGAAAGCGAAAACATTGCGCAAGTCAGAAAGAGGAAGCTAGGAAATCATTTATTACAACGGAAAAGGAAAATGGGCAAATAAATATGTAATATTTGTAATAAATATGCGGCCAGGGATTTCTGTGCTGAAATAACTGAAACATTATTGTCATACACAAAAATGTCGTGAACGGATTTGGGATTTGTTATTTTTGGACAGGATATTAATAAATCTGTGTAACTTACGAATATGTAGTGCTTATAAAGTAATTGTGATTTACATATTTTTGATGTTTATCGCAGAATCGTTGTTTGCTATCTATAATTAAATAAATAGCATGTTTGTTTAGTTTTTTTTTTATATATAGTACCCAATAGAACATGGTTCTATCATATTAGAATTTTAAGTAATTTAATCAAGTCTCTCACACTCAATTTGAAAAGAAAATAAGGTTTACAAACTCAATATTCTAAACATCGAAAATAAATCTAACAAGACAATCACACACAACAAGTTTTCAAGTCCAACAAACCGATCATTTCTGTAAGTGGTCCAAAAATAGCTTTGATCAATGACGTCATTTGCTCCAGGATATTGCGCGGGAGGGACAATACAATGGCTTTTAGGCAGATTGCTCCTGTTAATACGACTTTATTGTTGAGTCGTCGCTAAGAATAGCAGGGAAACGGCGGGTTGGCGGGCTCTTAAGTCACTGTGAATTTTCGTGGGTATTAAGAGTATTAGTTATTGTGGACTGGGGTTCATAGGTTAACTAGCTTTAAGGCTCTTAACTTTGCAGGACACAATTTACCAAAGTCCACTTACCAAAGTCTCTACTAGGAACCATATCCAACGATGAATTTAAAAAAAAAAACAAAAAAGTTCCTGCTATTATAATGTTATTTTAATATTCAGGATTATTTAATAGAGGATGTAAGGACCTATTGTTCTCAGAAATATTGTTGTTAATCTGACATGTGATTAATGATGCACTAATGAATTTTATCAATTATTATTATTTAACGATTATTTGTAACAAATTTATTATGACATTTCTCATTTACTTAATACTTACATTTTAAATTTTTTGACATTATTATTTGCTATTTTTTTAATTATATTATTTGCCACGGTGAAGTTACCAAAATTATATTATTACTTATAAATTATTGTTGCAATGAATTGTATAATAATGTTGTCATACAGTCAAAACTTGACATTTGCATTCCTCAAGGCGTAATATGGTTAAACTATGTTCTATTTTAACAACTTTATGTAATTACCCACATAAGTAAATAAATGATTTTGAATTTTAGGAGTTTTTAAGGAATCTAAAGTCTCAAAAACTAAGCGAGAAGTTAATCTGTAGTTTACGTTATGATATTGCAAACTGAATCATCATCACTTAAAATTTGCATCAAAATGTCGACTAATAAGAAGCAATAAATAAACATGCCCTTGCTTTTCGAATTGCTGTAACATAACTTCAAGTTCACGAATACCAAAATGAATGTAGGTTTAAACCATAATGTCTGAAAATAAGACCAGACACTCCGTCCTAATTATTTCAGACATTCTTCAATCAAAAACAAATCCCTATCGAAGCTTGCCATTAAATCGAAAAAAGAGCCTTGACATTTTCCCAACCCGAGTGAAGAATTACATCCAAATGGATGTTCTTTTCTATTAGAGCGAAATCGTTACAAGTTTCGAAAAACGAGTAAAAAGATATACGAGTACGGGTTCCACCGACCGACAGGACAATTTGTTAGGGCCGTCTGCTACAGACTTTCAATTTCGTTGAGTGTATTGCACATCACTACATATTATGTGTACAGCCTGTATACATTGAGCTAGTCAGTTATTAAAAAGATCATTTTTGGCGTTAGCCTTTTCAACAAGATATACTCGTAAACTACTGACTTCAAACACACTGGTACATTTCACTTTAAGCCAGATCATAGATACTTATTAATTTATTATGTCTACAAAAATATTCGAAAAAAAAATGTCTCCGACCTATTTCTTTTGCTGCACTACATCCAAAGCACTCTATCATCTATCAAACCTCATACTTTTTCTGTTCATTACATTTCTTAAAACTATCAAATAAGAAAATACACTGGTTCAATATTTTTGAACTTCACTGCAATGTAATGTTAGGAACAACTTTTTTTTATTCAGCCCATGCACTTATACACAAAAAAAAACTTTACGGTCTTACTTACTATTTACCATGCACCAAGCATAGACCATAACATACAGGTCATAAACGACTTCCACCAATAACGACCATTTTGTTCAGACTCCTAATTGATGCTAATACCATATTTCCAATGTAAATTATGTAGCAAGCGGTTTTACGACAGTCATTACTTAATGACGGTGATGTCAGTAAGATGCTAGTGAATCCAAATACAGTAGAATAGGTAATCGTGGGAACTATATCTGATTTGGGAATGTTTGTTGTTGTTCTTCTAAACTATATAATGGAACTATAGTCTTCCACGACTTCCACGCTGGGTCCATGTGGTGGATTACAGCAAACTAGTAGAGAAAATGTAGTCGAAAGCCCGCTTGCACCATAAATATCTAATACATTTAGGGCTAAATAAAATTAAAATATCGTTCAATTGATGTTAATTGTTCGAAGATGACATAGACAGAACGAGTTGTTTTTTTTTTTTAATAATTTTTCATTTTGTAGTGCAAGGGCCAAAGGTAAGTTTACTCTTAAAAATTAATGGTTTTTCTGTTTACGACCTGAAGAAACATTACAAGGGCAAAATAAACATATTATCCCTATGACCTATGACTTTTAGCTCCCCAATGGGCTTAAAGAAAAGGTCACAGACAAACAATACTATTTATTGAGCCTGCTACGCATATCAAAGGCCACGATGTGGGACGTTGGATGCCAAGCATTCACCACAGTGCAATGACTGATGCTGCTTTCGCAACTATCGATATATTCTCTAGATATAATTACTCAATGCAATATTAGGGTTACCCCAAAATCTCTAGGCATAGACTTGAATGCACTGTGACCTCTCATTAACTCTTTATCCAACCAAAAAGCTTAATTATTTTAGATGAAGGGTCCAACAAAGCATATACAAGTCCCAAGATAGATGAAAACGAGCAAGGCAGGGACGGTGAGACTTCATGAAAAACTGGATGTCTTGAATTCTAATGCATCTTGAAAGGAGCTTATGTCCAACAGTGACTGAATCATCCAAGAATTTGAGGTGCAGATAGTTTATTCAGTAAATTCCGGCAACTTTAGCCATAAAACTCAATATTCCTCTGCACGGACTCCAAATAAAGGTCCACGAGAAAATAAACCAGTAACAAAGAGAGGTAGGAAATAAAACGAAAAGGTCGCTGGGGCTGGGTGCCACATGTGATGATGTCATGGAATGGCCGCCATGACAGTCAGCTGGCGAGTGCAGCGTTTGATGTACCGATGCGCTAACGAATTGAGCTCATCGTTTAGTGCCGCTATTGCAATGCGGGTTTAGATTGTAATCTCTTAAGATTTGTAGCGTAAGTTAGATTGGAGATAATACCAGGATTAGCAGTTAAGTAGGTGCTTTGTAGACGATTTTATTTATAGTTAAATGTTTATTAGTCTTGATCGGTTTGAGAGAAAATAAAATTCTGGAATGTATGCGAATGAGCATGATTTTTAAAGGGGATATTAAAGCTACTCGTCTGTACTTAAATCTAAAAACTTTGTTATAAAATCTTTAGATGTTGAATTCATGAAACTTGAAGGACGAACCCGCCTGCCTACATAGAACCATTTTAATTGGTTCATTAATGATTAATAATACATTGAATTCTCATTATTTACTCGAACCTCACTTTACATTGTATAAATCCAGACTTATTACAAAAAAAAAAACCGGCCAAGTGCGAGTCGGGACTCGCGCGCAAGGGTTCCGTACCATTATTCATAGAAACGAGCAAAAAAAAAACTCTTTTTTGTATGGCAGCCCCTTTAAATATTTATTTTATTCTGTTTTCAGTATTTGTTGTTATAGCATCAATAGAAATACATAATCTGTAGTTTCAACTGGCTAACTATCACGGTTCATGAGATACACCCTGGTGACAGACGGACGGACGGACGGACAGCGAAGTCTCAGTAATAGGGTCCCGTTTGACTCTTTGGGTACGGAACCCTAAAAACAATATTTGTACCTAAATTTCATAGAGCTCAACTAAAATGTATAAATAAGACCTTTATTTTAAAACCTGTGTTCACAAATAAAGATGATTTGATTTGAACCAGTTTTCATTTGACAAAGTTGCCAAGAGTTTTTTTTTTGGCTTTACTTTAATGGCGTTTAGCACAGTCCTATAGCCAACCACATGTATACTGACATTTCCCTAACATATAAGAAATGTCGTCGGTCGGTACCTAATTTTTTTATGGGATTTTTTTTAATGTACGTCCCCGTTTGACATTTGGACGTTTCGCCAAAATGTTCATTTTCCCATAAAAAAATACGATATAATGTTATGGCAACGAAATAGGTTAATGGTGATCGCTCAAGCTTGTTATCCTCAATGGATGAGCAGAGCTTTTATAACTCTATAAAATTCTATCACAAGTTAACCAGTAATTCTTTTATTACGGTTCATCACTTTTAGGGATTAGGGACAGCACATTAGCTTCTTCATCTGCCTAACCTTTTCGGCTTCTAGTCTGACCAGCTGAATCGGCTGAATACCAGTAGTATACATGAAGCAACTGCCTATTTGACCTCCAAAACCAAGTTAGTATTGGGTAATACGATACCCCTTGGTAAGACTGTCTGTCAGACTTTCGGGCCACTGACTACTATTTAGCTTACTAGACTATTATTTAGCCAGGAGCTCCTCTAGCTGCCCGTAATCAAAGTCGTTAATTCTGTACTTGCCAATGACATATGAATAAAAGATATTACGATGACTGTCTAGTGTCTATAGTAGGTTATTTGTACTTGTAATTTGTATGGTGTACATAATAAAGAATATTCTATCTATATCCTTGAAGAAGTAGCACATCTGGAAGACCGCCTTGTGTATCGCGAAGGCCATGGGAACATTGGAGATAAGAGCTAGCGTGCAATGTTCTTTTAGCGACCTACAAAAAGGAACTTATTACAAAAAGTACTACAGCGCCATCTATGATAAAACTGAAGAACTAATATGATCAGAATCTCGCCAGCAAAGTTTACATCGACTTAAGACTATATAGAGAAACCCGACAACAACTGTCGGGCAGTTGCCCACCGGACATAACACCTGTCTGATCGGAGGATCCTCTCTTTACTAAGGAGTATCGACGAACTTTACACCCTGTTCCTCCTACTCCTAAAATGGTGACCCCGACGCCGCGCCGTCTTGATCGAAAGCATTGCATGGGTTCTTCTGAATGCAACAATCAATTTGTACGTTTCAGTGTTATCTCGTATTGAATGCACGGATTTCGATAGTTTTCACTATCCCGTAGACCAAAAAGCGAAAATTCAACTTTAGGTGTTTCGAAAAAAAAGGAAAATTTTCAAAAGACACTCTTTTTCAGCAGGAATACGAGTAGTTTTTTAGTGGATTGATAAAAAATATCCTAACTAATATTATAAATGCGAAAGTAAGTTTCTTTGTACACATATTCTTGGAGGTATTAGAAGTAACATATGCTATATATCATCACGCTACGACCAATAGGAGCGGAGCAGCAATGAAAAATGTGGCGAAAACAGGGAAAATGTGACGCAGACGAAGTTGCGCGGGACAGCTAGTATACTAATATTATAAACCAATGAGTCGTTTGTTTGGTTTAACGCGCTAGTATCAGGACGGTTCGAATTGAAGAAATCTTTTAGTGTTGGATAGCCTAGTTATCGAGGAAGGCTATGGGCTATATAGCATCACGCTACGACCAATAGCAGCGGAGCATCAATGAAAAATGTTGCAAAAACGGGGAAAATGTGTTCTAAACAGAAATACAAGATGTTTCAAGCTGTCAAGTGGAAAAAAGAACTAAATGTTCGTTTTTATTTAAATACCGCTTTTTATTTTTGCTACGTAAACTAATGTATTCTACCTAAGACTCGCTTAATTTCTTTAATTAGAACTAGCCCGAGACATCCATGTAAGTTCTAAGTGGAATTGACGAGCTCAAAGTTTTTTAATTAAACTTGAACACATGCGACAGCGATGAAGATCGGGTGCAAGCAGATATTCTTTAATAAGGGTGTGAATATACTAGGGATTGCGAAGAAAACTATAAACTATAATTGAATAGCATGTGGCGATGCTTATTTTGTCCACAGTGCATCATCATCATCATTAGCCTATAATGTTCCCACTGCTGGGACACAGGCCTCCTCTCCTATGAGAGGGAGTGGGCTGTAATACAAATAGCAGCGATGATGAAATAAATTACACAAAGTAATGCGCCTGCCTGGGTTCGGACCCACGGCTTACTGCTCGTAAGTCGGGACTGCCACCACTGGGCCACCGCCGCTCTCACAGTGCATACTCAAGGATATTAAATTTATGAATTGGTCCTTTTGTTGGGTTAGAATAGAATAGAATAATACTTCATTGTACACCAAAAATCAAACATAACGGGTTATAAAACTGCAAATTTTCTGGTTACAACGGCGGTCTTATCGCTTATAGCGATATCTTCCAGACAATCTTTGGATGGACATTACGGAATTGAAAACAAAAAGGGGTAGTCAGTGGTGCACTCCACAATTTTTTTTAAACAAAACAACAACATAACAATCAAACAAAATAACAAAATTAAAGTTATGTACTTCATCCATACTAATATTATAAATGCGAAAGTCACTCTGATTGTTTGTTTGTTACCTTGTCACAACTAAACGGCTGATCGGATCTTAACGAAATTTGGCAAGAAGATAGATTTCAACCTGTGGAAGGACAAAGGCTATATATCATCACGCTGCGACCAATAGGAGCGGAGCAGCAATGAAAAATGTCGAAGTTGTGCGGGACAGCTAGTATATTATATGGTATGTTAGTTAGTTATTCAGAATTAAAATGCCAAAGTTACTGTAGATTCTGTCAAGAAAAGCATAATTTACATAATGTTGTACATCAGCATCATCTTTTTGCCCCCCTGTCTCGTGTTACTAGGTCTGCGCAACACGCTGTACCTGCACCTCACTAGTGTAGCACATTTTCCATCGCAATCCGAAAGGATTTCAAGGAAATTCAAAGACCACTACTTCACTGTTTCTAGGGTTCCGTACCCAAAGGGTCAAACGAGACCCTATTACTGAGATTTCGCTGTCCGTCTGTCACCAGGCTGCATCTCATGAACCGTGATATAGTTAGCCAGTTGAAATTTCTACAGATTATGTACTTCTTTCTGTTGATGCTATAACAAAAAGTACTATAAACAGAATAAAATAATTATATTTAAAGGGGCTCCCATACAAAAAGTGATTTTTTTGCTCTTTTTTATAAATAATGGTACGGAACCCTTCGAGCGCGAGTCCGACTCGCAATTGGCCGGTTTTTTTTTTTATTTCTGCTAAGTAAATGAGGCAATAAATATTTTTGAATAGTCAAAATGGAGGGCACTAGGATGGTGACTTTCTAAATCACTTATCCAGCTGATCTATTATTTTCCAAAAAAACATAATTATAATATTTGTACCTACTTAATTAATTAAGAACATTATTTAATAAATACTCAAAGAGCCATATAAGTAACACATCACATCTACCACGTTTAGCTCTTAACCAAAAGATGCGTAGTGTATCGTCGACTGCGTTTTTTGTTAATGACCGTCCGAGGTCATCGACCCGGCTAGAGTTCAGTTCAACACCGCTATCTGAGAGTTATCATCTCATCAGTGACGTCATCGATCCTAATGTCTAGGATGATAGGGAACTACTATTGAACATTGATAATTTATAATATTGTTGAGTGGACGAAATTTGGTGGCTAAATAATAAAAGGCGCACCGCACCGCTTGCAAGTTAAGCAGCGAGCTTGCCACGGTGGGTCGGTGGATGGGTGCCCATCTATTGCATTCCGAGTTCCCGCACGTAAAGCCGCTGGTCCCGGCTATCATTTGTGGATCTTTGACATTCGTTATAGGTAGTCAGCGGCCCAAAACTCTGACAACCCGGTTTTTCCAAGAGTAAACGTAGCGTGAGCTTTAGGGCCCTCGCTCACGGCGACTTTTTGTAGCGATGTAGTAGCGATGCTGTCGCGCGTTTGCATTGATACAGTCGCGATACTGCTCGCTTCTGTAGCGCGCTGCAAATGCGACTATCCCGCGTTAGTAGCGATGCAGTCGCGGATTTCGTAAACGCGCGTCAGCATCGCTACAAAAAGTCGCCGTGAGCGAGGGCCCTTAGAGTTGCGTGCCAACCAGTCCATACTTAACCCGGGCAGCGAGAGCACGTAGGCCTAAAGTCATTCATCTACTTACTGATAATTTGGTGGTTTTATTCTAAACCCTAACTAGAACACAACATTGGTATTACCCGTCCAGAACTAACTGGATTTTACTAGATCACATAGGTAGTCGCTCCCTGTAAAATACTAGGGTGTACCCCATCCGGCTGTATCCGGTTAGATTGGAAGACGAGCCAATATAGCTGAGAAAAGGCTAGGCCACAGAAATAAAAAAAAACTTGTTTATTATATCTATGGGCGATGATGATAGGTAATTATTACCGTTAGATAATGTCATTCATTATTGTCTGTTAATAGGGTATTTCTTGGCACTAATTGATGAGATGAATAGTGGCTTCTGTTAACTGTTGAATGATGTAGGATCTGCATTATTGATAGTAATAAAGGGAACACTCTGATAGTACATTACGTCATGTTCTCGATAGTATAGCCTAAACAAAACATAATTATGCACTGTAGTTTTATTTGCAGTAAGTTTATAGAAAAATTAGGGATGGTGACTCATTTTTTTTTATTTGTCAATCGGGTAGATTATTAAAAAGTATTTGACACGTATTTTTTCTTTTCTCACGTAATCGTAAAATTACGGAGATATTTTGAGTTGAAATGGCGCATGACGTCACGGCTCAGTACATTTTATACCTAGTTGTGACGTAGTGAGCCCCCACTCTCCAACTTTAATGCGTTTTAACTAAGTATTTTTTTGTTAACTTGATAGAACAAAAAATACGTATCTAATATTTTTGTATTACCTAATTGACGGACAAAATAGAATTTCATTTTCTTTACCCAGTCATCATCCCTATTATGCACTGTAGTTTTATTTGCAGTAATTTTATAGAAAAATAGCGAGAATTTACAAAAAAACACATAACTTCAATGTAACTATGTTATTTAAACCATTTCATTTCATATACAGTACGGACAAAATATAATAGAAAGCTAAAATACTGTACCAAAACTGTTACATTTTTTTTTTTAAATATTATAATATAATATTATTTGGATATAATGGCGGACTCAAAGCTAAACTTTCCGTCAGTCCTGGCCAACCAACTAAAAAAAAATCTATCTTCAAATTCAAAGAATTTTATTTATAGACCATAAGTAAAGAAAGGTACACAGGTAGGTTTGACCATAGGTAAAGGTACAGGTAGGTGGAGGAGCTCGTGGCTAAATAATAACAGCCGCCCGGGTCGATCTTTAAGGTTAAGCCGTGCTTGTCGAGGTTGGTCCGTGGTGGACCATAATTACATACCGAGTTTCCTCCGTGCCTCGGAAAGCACGTTAAGCCGTTGGTCCCGGCTGTCATTTGTAGATCTTTGACAGTCGTTACGAGTAGTCAGAAGCTAAAAATCTGACATCCAGTCTTACCAAGGGGTATCGTATTACCCAGTTACTAGGTTGTGAAGGTCAGATAGGCAGTCGCTTCACGTAAAATACTGGTACTCAGCTGCATCCGGTTAGACTGGAAGCCGACCCCAAGATAGTTTGGGAAAAGGCTAGGCAGATGATGAAGTAAAGAAAGGTACGCAGCAGATGTTCTTCAAGAACACATTATTCTGGACCATCATAAAACGTCAAGCAAACCCAAGTGGTTTAAATCCTTTCAAATCCCCGGGATCTTTACCCTTAAGCTCAAAAGCGCAAGAGTTGCTAACAGCGACAGACACGCGATGTGTCGTGAGTTCGAGACAGTAGTATACCCTTCAATCTAAGTAATAAAGGCAGACTTGCTTACCACCTTGCAGTCTTTTTTAGAATGCCGCAGATTTGGAAATTAATTCTGAATACTTTCTTTCTTTGTGATGAGATGACAAAGAAAGAAAGTTGTTGTTGTAGTTTTAAGTGGTTTAAGATTACTGGTATCACTGGCCTAAAATACTATTTGGTTAGGTAATCTAGTATCTCTACTGTCTGTCGAGCTGGCATACGAACTTATTTCATTCTATAACAATGGCTTAAGAGGGAAACACCAGGGTGGACCACTAAATTGAGATATTCAATTGAGATTTAACAAGTTTATAATCTGTGTCTGCTTACTTAAAAAAATCTGGTGGAAAAACCCAATTAAATATTGCCCGACCGAATCGAAGCCAGTAGTCGTGCTTGCGAGCTCCAGACCAATAATAGTATTAAAAAGATTAAGCAAAGACAACCAATTTCTTCATATATTATGATTTGAGTAATGTCCTAGGTTCCGCTCCATCTATAAAATTGCTAACGACTGTGTGATTATAAAACATTTTTACGAGTCAAAACAATAGGGGATCGGACTGGGTAAAGACAACGACATTCTATTTTGTCCGTCAGCCAGGTAATACAAAAATATTAGACACGTATTTTTTGTTTTATCAAAATATCAAAAAATTACTTAGTTAGAACTCATTAAAGTTGGAGAGTGGGGGCTTACTACGTCACAAGTGACACACGTACAATATATCTCCGTAATTTTATGACCACGTGAAAAAAGAAAAAATACGTGTCCAATACTTTTCAATAAACTACCCGACGGACAAAGAAAAAAAAAATAGGATTATCCCCTATAGAAAGTCATAGTATAACTTTTATCTTTATTGTATTTCATTGCGATTCTTCGATGGCTTATCAAGTAAAATATTTCATTTGTCATAAATTCATAATAAACGATCAATCGAATTCTTATAAACTTTGAATTTATAAGAAATCGAATTAATGAGCGACAGTTGAAGCTAGTCATAGGTTTTATTTTATGACAAATCGAATAAGATTCTAATGAATTTAAGAAACACACTGAAAAAAACCCCTCAAGATGCAAAGTGGCCTTTGGTGCATGCGGTTCCAATACTGCAAATGAAGTCGCACTGCAGATAATGTAACAATTATCCTAACTCCTAACAAATATTATAAATGCGAAAGTAAGTTTGTTTGTTACCTTTTCACGACTAAATGGCTGATCGGATCTTAATGAAAGGCAAGAAGATAGATTTCAACCTGAGGAAGGACATAGGCTATATAGCATCACGCTACGACCAATAGGAGGGGAGCAGCAATTAAAAAGGAAAAATGTGACGCAGACGATGTTGCGCGGGACAGCTAGTATCTTTATATGTTTGTGAAAATTGTAGTCACTGAATTCGTCAATCTCAAATCTGAATCTTACGACAACTGAGACATCTGAAACTGACGACTGAGTCGCAAGCGCGACTGCTGACCATCAGGTCCTGGGTTCGACTCCCGGATCGAGCAAATTGTTATTGGGTTTTTCCATCGGAAATTTCGCAGTAGCAGCCACGGAGTCAGTGTCTGGTTGATGGCGATAACCTAACCCCCTTTTTTATGAGGCTAAAACATAACTAGCAAAATGTGGGTGTCCTATTAGGTACACCTCTGGCTAACCCTTCGGGGGTTACAAGCTTGTTGTTATATAAGAAGCCTTTCGTCGTCAACAGCATGACAGACAGCGAGTTGAACATTTCAAAATCAATCGGAATGTATCTTGTCAACCAGCAAAAACCACAAAGTACTTTGTGGTTTTTGCGGGTTTTGAAGGTTGTACATACCTACAACAACACAGAACCATCGTAGGGCTTACATCACACCAACCAAGGTTCCTTTCGTAATGTTTTTACTACGATCCGTTGATTCTAACTGGCCATAGTATTTCGTGATCACTCGTAATTTCACGGTAGGCAACCACAATGAGTATAGACACGTAATATTTTGTGCAGTTCTATACAGTTCTTTCACAATTAATTTACCTCCGAAAGCAGCAATTCAAGTGCAACTTTATTAAAAGTAGAATGTAAGAGAAAGACCACTAGCAACTCCACAACCCGTACTGGGATGTAGCGGTCAGCTACGCAGCCATTTAAAATACAGGAATTCAGATGCATCCTGGCTAGACTGGAAGCCGACCCCAACATAGTTTGGGAAATGCTAGGTAGGTGATGATGCTAAAAGTAGAAATACAAAAAAAAATACTGTAATTTGGACAGACTTGTCAGAAACTTTTGACAGTGATGTAAAGTCAAGAGGTAAAATAAATTTAAAAGGACTGTAAGTACTTCTGTTTACTAGTGCTCAATTGTTTTCTACCGGCAACGTAGGTGAAATGTGGGGCAGTCAGAGAAGTCATGTGTCATTTGACCTAAGTTGATTCAGAGAAATATTTAGCATTCTGAGTATGTTTGTTTCCAGGTGCTCTATAACTGGTTGTCACTTTCTTTTTGGGATTGTCCCGAAACACCAAATTTTGTTTAAGTTTTTATTTAGGCAGCTCGCTGATATGCGATGACCTCAACTTTATAATATTTTTTACGAAAGAGCTTGGGAATAACTCTTGCTTTCCTTCGACCGTGAAACTACTTAAATTATCAACCTCATAATTCCATTCGTAATTAAAACCGTAATATTACTACAACGGTGTGTGAGACGACCTTCGGCGGGTCTAGGCCGTAGCGGCGCTCGCGCGTGACGGGTAGGTTACGTCAAGTATAACTGTCCACGCTCGATGCACTGTGGGAATGTTATCTGATCTTAGTAATTATAAGCGATAGGTATGTGGGTACATGAGGTATGCGAGCATCTGTGATGCGCTCGCGACGTGCCCTGCATCCGTCGTGAAGTTAGGTTGATATTATGTCTTGTGATCCAGCACTTTTAGCCATCTTTTGATGTGGCTTCTACCAAGCTAAGGCAACATCCCTTTTCTACCACACAGTCTTGTGCTGCCGCAAGTACTACCAAGATCACAGACGGTCCGCTAGTTTTCACCCTTGTGCCCTAAGTACTAAGGTTGAAAGTGGTCGAACGTCAGTGAACTCGGTAGTACATCGTTTCCTGTTCATCTTCATTGGGACTATCATCTGCACAGCCTTTTACCAACTATGTTGGAATCGGCTTCCAGTTTAACCGGATCCAGCTGAATACCAGTATTTTACATGGAGCGACTGCCTATCCGACCTCCACAACCCAGATAGTACTGGGTAATAAGATAGTACTGGGTAATAAGATACCCCTTGGTAAGCCTTAGACAGACTTTCGGGTCACTGACTACCTGTAACGTCTGCCAAAGATCTACAAATGACAGTCGGGAGTCTCGGGACCAACGGCTTAACGTGCTTTCCGAGGCACGGAGGAAACTCGGGGTTAGTACCGGGTAGGTAAACGCGGTTTAACGTGACCATCCTCCCGTGCGGCTGTTTGTAATACGAGTATTGTAATCAGATTCCCCACCAATCAGACCCACTGCTGGGGCACCAGTAGCAGTAGGAAATGCAGGAAAATGAGCAAATAATATAACAACAGGCATCGCAAGAATTTAAGTTTAGTATTCTATGATCTAATTCAGAATCATAAAGTACCAGCCATTGTAAAACATGAATATTTATGAAATCTCAACAGGTTATAATAATTAACATTGAATAGAAACCAAAACAATGAGATATTTTAATAACTCCCGTGTCAGACTATTTACTAACATTGAAAAGGAATCTGCGTCAAGTATTCGAGTATACTTGCATACTTGGGTGTCTATTCGTAACCCAAACAGAGGACCGTGGACAGTAGGACGTTCTTGGCAAAATTGGCTCTTGATTTGGTCCTAAGCCAATGGAGGTTTTCGAAAGTCAAATTAATTACACAACAAGTAAGCGAATACGAAAGAACCTCTTTCCTATGATTCATCAGTTCAACACGCCATATGAATGATCAGTAATTAAAAAAAGTCAGTTAGGGTATTCCATTTCCATATTACGATGGGGCACACGATCGTTTGATATCATTAAACGGTGAGCCCTACGTACACGTAGGATTAATGAGTTTTCCTGAAAAAACCCCTGTTTCAACAATAATTTTCCTGACATTTTGGCTCTACTTTTGACACAGTTCAATTTGAAGAACACATTATGTGAAGACTTTCATAAAATTGTTATGAAAGATCAGCAGTTGCTGAAATCTACATATATCCAGCAATAAAAAATATGAGGATCAGATGAATACTTAATAATTAATTAATTGGTTGTTAATTATAAGATTTCATTCTTTGATTAAAATTTAATTTCTTATATTTTTCTCTTTTTTTTTTTTATTCCTGAAAATTTCCAACTTTCCCTGTTTCCCTGACAGATAGCTGAAATTCCAGACATGTCAGGAAAATTCCTGTCATCTGGTAACCCTACTTGCAGACAACGGTACCTGCAGGTACTTAGGACGCCACTGAATGGCCATAAAGTTGTAGACAAATTCTAGACAATCCCTCTATTTCGATTGCCATCGACACGGTAGTAATAAGGGTACCTATTCCCTAAATGAACACATTTGCTTCTTGAAAGTTTATCTTAACAGCTCCATTGTAAATTTGTCTTTCTTCATTATTTCAATCACCGTGAACATCCAGTAGTTGTTTATATCGCGTGCAGTACATTATTATTCGCATATTTTCCGTCCCGCTGACTCAGACAATTATATTCGACCTTGCTTGGACCTCGCAGTAATTAATAACCTATAGTTTTTGCCCTCAAAGTGATTCACAGGCACATTACTTATGTAAAGCTATGTTTGGACTGCGGCTTGTGTCGTGTCAAACTGTTTTTTTTTGTCTGTCCAAACTCTGAATGCAACATCTGTGCTTTAAGTGGCCAGGTGGTTTGAAATAATTGTTAGAATGTATTTCCAGTTTTTTAACTTTGGTTTGGAACAGCAACTTTAATGTTTTTTTTCACTTTGAAGTAATTGGTGAATCCGTTTAAAAAAACGATGAGAGGAACAACGCGCCTCGCTTCTGCTTTCGAAATTCAAATGTTGACTTCACTTTTTTTTTTGTTTTTACTATTCAGCTGCAGCTTGCAACAAATGACAGCAAAGAGTTTCTAAGCAAAAAGTCGTCCCTTCGCTCAATTATCTAGGTGTTTAATTATCAACATCTCACAATTAGTCACGTCACGACACAGTTGGCGACACGCCATCATTGTTGGTGTTCATTTACCTTGCAAAATGATACATGGTGTTCTGTTGACAGTTATCGGATCCAATGACGGAACTGACAGTATATCGGACCATGGTCGTGTAACTGCGCAGTTTGAAGTTAAACGGGTGTAGGCGCGGAGCTCATATTTATTGTAGAATCATTATGGAAAAATAAAACCTAATTAACATAGCTAGCCAGTTGCACTGTAATGTGGGACAAACTGCGTTGACATCCTGCCCAGCTGTATCAAATGACGCAAAAAAGCAAATGATGAGAGGATTTTTCTGGCGGAGCTCCCTGAATAGTTTCAGATGAAAGAAAGCTTTGCAATAAAATATCTTGAGGGCTCTCTATTTGCCAATGAACTTCGAGGGTCTGCACTGTATACGCTTCCCTAATACAAGGTGTAGTTTTGCATCCTCGTCAAGTTCAAGGAGGTATCTAAGCTAATGATTCTCGACCCGAATCAGTAATAAAAATGGGTAGGTATTTTTTGTTTTTGTTTTCGGAAATCGGTAAGTGTGAAGAACCACCCGCGTTTTAAACGCGGCCCATCTGATCCTCGCCTCTCAAATGTTTATTCGATAATTTCTTATTCCCTAAACCTCGTTAACAGGGGTTATTCTAAAATACTTACAAATTTAAACAAAAATAAAGCAGCATTATTTTAATAATTAACTAGGATTAAGGAAATAATCAATATCAATTACGGTAGAATTTATATTGACTAGTTAGATATGTCTTTTGTGACAACATTCTGAATTTTTAAGAGGATCACAACACCTTTGTATAAGTAGTACTAAACTAAATTATCATTATAGTAGTAGTAGTAGTAGTTTATATTTTTTATCCAGAAACCTCGGACACTTCAAATAGGATAGCACAATATCCAGCCCTTTACGAGACAGCATTATACAGTACGCATCCTACAACCGACAAAACCATTTTTACAAAACGCTAACTACGCATATTATCATCATTACGCATCCATACTAGTACTGACATAGGAGCATTGCTGTAATTACATTATGTGACCTCATTAGATACAGTAAATGGCTATCGTTAGTTCCCACCGACGGCGACGC
Organism: Cerastis leucographa; assembly: GCA_963082945.1. Classification (NCBI taxonomy): domain Eukaryota; kingdom Metazoa; phylum Arthropoda; class Insecta; order Lepidoptera; family Noctuidae; genus Cerastis; species Cerastis leucographa. The sequence goes on along the minus strand of OY720361.1, from coordinate 17,520,376 downwards.
AAGCGCATCCTTCCGATGCATTTAACGGACGTTTGGGAGCGGAAGCTCCTAACACAGAATTAATTTATTACAAAATTATTTGAAGCATACGTAATGGGTATTTTAATGAGTTTGACGTACTAAGTGTCAAACTATTTAAGGTTTGTTTTTCGGTTTACCTAACTACCAAAAACTGCTGTTGAGTTTTTCAAAGCCTATAGCTATGCCAATGTAAATGTGTAATTTATACTACATATGGCACCCAGGAATTCGATGCCTGATACCATAATAATATGCCATCCAAGTAAGGCCTTATCTATCAGCTTTCCATCCAACATGATTGAGGAACATCCCAAGTTCCACATACATAACATTTAATTTGGTAAAGATGTAACGTTTAAAAGTACGATAAATACTAAGCAGCACCCCTTCTGGTACGGAACCCCAAAAACGGGAATTGCTTTCTACTTCAAATTAATATGAAATAAGATTTCCCTTTCGTAAACGTCTGACAAGGCTTTTAACATGGTAGCGTTCTCCCTTCAAGTTTAGTAAATTTGCAAACTCATTCATTCTGATGAGGTTGTCGGCTTTCTTTTGCTTTTTTGTTTACATTTTGATAGTTAACATCAAAACTTTTTCTCCCCCTTTCCCATTTAGTTACTCCTGTTTTATAAGTTGAATGAAAATGACAGCGGAGAATATGAATTACTATCTATGTACTTATCTATACTAATATAAGCTAATCATAAAGCTGAAGAGTTTGTTTGTTTGCTTGAACGCGCTATTCTCAGGAACTACTGGTCCGATTTGAAAAATTCTTTCAGTGTCAGATAGCCCATTTACCGAGGAAGGTTATAAGTGCATCGCGCTGCAGGAGGAGCGGAGCTGCAATGAAAAATGTGACGCATTCGAAGTTGCGTGGGACAGCTTGTATATCATTATAGCTGAAGAGTTTCTTTGTTTGGTTGGTTGAACGCGCTAATCTCAGGAACAACTGGTTCAAATTTAATAAAATATTTTAGTTTTGGATAGTCCATTTATCGAGGAAGGCTATAGGCTAACACCATGCACTACTGCCAATAGGAGATGAAAAATGTTGCAAAAACGGAGAAAATTTCCAAGGGGAACGCTCTTAGGCTTACTATGGCCAAGTTTTAAAACAGAAATTACCGTGACATAGTCCCCTAGTAAAATACACCGAAATATACGGGAAAAATTAACTCAGTCATTACTTCGCTGGTATTTGAAACGATGACATAAATTCTGTGAATTAATAGTATGTTAAATACGGATATTACAAGGAGAACCAGACTCGAATAGATATTGCGGCAGATTCGAACATATTAACACTATAAATCTTCAAGTTATTACTTAACCCATAATATTGTTGAAATTATAGATAGTTTGGTATGGAAATCAAATGTGGGTGGCAAGTTGTGTCCTCACTTTGCGTCGGCTCAAAAGTTAAGGAGATTCTCATAAATTTCGCCAGTCTGCCTCAAGCCTTCAAACTTCTTGGTAATGCAGCTCCCGCATTGGCTCGCAAAAAGCAGTTTCAGTACCTAAGCGTACAATTACCAAGCAATTTGCCTGTCAATGTCTTGTAAAACAGTTAAAAAGTCGTACAGGACGAGTGACTACTTAATCATAACAACTGCTTCGAAAGATTTATCGAAACATTAATCGTGGACACCGACAGCTATAAACGCGCGATTATAAAAAGCAGTAAAAACATGTTCTCGATGCCTTCAGTCTTGCCGCACCGATTTGTCGCAGTGAATGTACCGATTGGTTCTGACAGGGATCGGTGCGTGTCGCATTCGATTGTAGTGCGTTTGATATCATTACGGCGTCTACATACCGTAGTTTGTCGCTGTTGCTTTTTATAGCGTCTGCAATTTGCATGTCTGAATCAGCTGCGAGTAATTTTAACATGAACAGTCCAGTCAGGTGATTTCAATGACACTAGAACAGGGAAGGACGTGATTTGTTCGTCATAAAAATTTCCCGTCTACGTATGTTGAAGCGTGTTAAATTTCATCACCAAAATACCCTAAGGATGACATGGTGACCCTACGTGATGATGACAATCCTTTGGTTGACGTTTACAATTTTCCAGGTTTGATGACATGATTGGTAGACTGTGGTTTGTCGTGTCATTCATTGCATTTTACTTACTTTTACATATTTTACCGATGAAAGAGGAAGATGAGGTTTACAAGGCCTCGCGTGTTGTTATTCCACTATTTTTTAGGATTTCGTAGGCTAATGGCAAAAATCGGAACCCGGATTCATCATGTCTTTCTGTCCGTCCGTATGTCACAGCCAAAAATATTAAGACTACACATTTGAAAGTTGGTAGGTAGATGTATTCTGTGACCCGCTCACGATTTTTATACAAAAAAAAAATATAGATGGGGAGGCTCCCGATACATGGAACAGAAACAATTTTATTTTTCATCAAACCTGTACGTGCGGGGTCTATACATAGATAGGCCTTTAAAAATGACATAGAGGTTCCTAAAACTATTTTTTTGTGGAAAAAGGTCCCCCCCCCCCTCTAATGTCTAAAGGAGAAAAATTCTGAAAAAATAAAATAGGATTATAGAATGTAAAAAAATCTTTAAACGATAATTGGTTTGAATAACATTTGATGTTCAGTTTTTGAGATTTGGGACTTTTTCATCAAACTGCAGCAGTACCTTTGTTTTTCATTGACATATTATGAAAAAACAAATTTAGTTTTGCTGTTGAATGTAATACAAAATAAATATGAATGAGCCTTCAAAATATTTTTATTATATTGCTAGGGGCTAAGGAACCCTGTGTGCGTGTGAGTACGACTCGCACTTGGCCGGTTTTTTATTCATCTAATCTAATGAGAATAATAAACTGACTAACATTAAATTGCTAAATCTGAAATAAATCTCGAGTACATAAGGAAACAGTTCTAAGACTTGTTAAATTAGCTTGTTCATTGTAACAGGAAGTTAATAATGAAATCCTGAATTATTTCATGCTCAACGTTATCCGCATGACCTTGGCAATGCTTTATTTTTAGCTTATGTGTATGTATACCTAAAAACATTTAATATCTTTGCAACACTGTTTTTACACAGTATCAATCAACACAGAACGAGTACTGTATGTCAGTTATTCGGCTTAGAATAGATAAAATTAATATTGCAAGGGAAGCCTGTTTGTCAGTTTTTGGGAATCATCTTACTTTTATTGGGAGGTACCTATTTTCTGTTAATATGTATGAGTGAAGAATTTATCCTTGATTCTTTATACAGAAAATATTCAAAACGACATGACAGCTCAATAGGGGATAATCCAATTTTTTTTTCTTTGCCCGTCGGGTAGTTTATTGAAAAGTATTGGACACGTAATTTTTCTTTTTTCACATGGTCTTATAATTACGGAGATATTGAGTTGAAATGGCGCATGACGTCACATGTAGGTAATTTTTATACCTACTTGTGACGCAGTAAGCCCCCACTCTCCAACTTTAATGAGTTTTAACTAAGTAATTTTTTGATATAACAAAAAATACGTGTCTAATATTTTTGTATTACCTTTTTGTATTGTCTGACGGACAAAATAGAATGTCGTTTTCTTTACCCAGTCCGATCCCCTATTGCTGTTCCAATTTCGGACGATCATTTTGCATTTTCCATTGCGAATTGTTAAAATTAAACTGCATTTGAACCAGCTCCATTGACTTTCTAAGATAACATATGGATGTGTGTAATGAGTTTTTCTTGAATGAATATGCAACAAAGAGGTGTTGCTTTCATTCAATCATCAACACATACGAGTGATGAGCAGTAAATATCATGTTCCGCTATCCGCTATCTTCAAAACCGTTTCGCATGTGACGAAAAGAGTGATGAATGTAAATTTTGATGGATGGAGAGGGAGAGGAAGACCAAGGAAACGATGGATCGATTGTGTGAGAATTGATATGAATGAAAAAGGACTAAATGATAGCGTGATAGAGGAGAATGGAAGAAAAACACGTGTTTCGCCGACCCCAAGTAACATGAAACAAAAGCAGGAAGATGATGACATCTTCATCTTGTTTTAATAGACTCCCACCATTTCAATCCCCTGAAACACATATTATCTAATCCTTATTCTATCTTATATCTGTTATTTGTACACAGGCTGTGGTGGAGGCGCTGAGGCACCTCATGGACGTAGGAATGCAGCCGAGTCATGCGTCGCGCGAATGATTAATAGAAAACTTGTATGACAAGACGCGAGACGGGATACGCAACTTACCACGCTTTTAGAAATACGCCGCTATAATACAGCTGATGTAATTGCATTGAAAGAGGGACTTATTTATCAGTCTCCATACAAAACCTCACGAATGGGCAACTAGAATCAATTCTGTTTCCGTGTTAACTTTGTTTTTCAAAACTGCTTTTTCATGGCGTTTTGAAATAAGTGGTTCCACTTTGTCTTTGACGGCAGACAAGTTGCTGATTTTCGGAGTCAATAATAATATTAATAGAGAGAGTCATTGTGGAGCTTTCTTCAGGTGAATGTGATAACTAAGTGTTGCATGTGAATGGCTATACAAACAGCGGGACCAAAGAAGGAATGGTTTGCATACAAAATGATATTAAAGCTAGGAAGGAAGCAAACACTGAGGTAACAGTTTATAGAAAAAGATGTGCAGATTCCGAACGATTTGGCGTAGGAGAATGATGTTGGGCTTTCCAGAGACGAATTTAAAGTGTTGGCTATTTGAAATGATCAAAACAACAACCTGAAAAAGATAGAAACTAAGAATTTCATGGCACATTAAAGAGGGCAGTATAGGTTAAATCGGAGAAGCGTTTCATAAACATAATATCTTTCAATAGCTTCCAACTATGTTTCAGTAAAATATAGATTTCCTAGTGAGATTACACAAACATGCAGAATCTTCGGCCTTCTTCAATGGTCACCTTCTAAACAAATATGGCAGCTTCCGTTTGCATCACATGATAGGCCACTTAGCTTAACGAAATGTGTATTTAATTAAGGATAATCGTCATACAATACATTTATAATGTGGTTGTTTATGAACCGATCCAACGTGGGCTGTTATTCTATACTGTATAATAAAAGATGGCTTACAATCTCGGGCGATGTTATGTCAGATGTGTCAGTATTTTTTTAATTATTGCAACACTTGGATTGCGAATGCAAGCAGTGTGTGATGCGGTGAGATAGTAACATTTCACTTATTAGTTTTGGAGTCAGGCGAACAAAGGAGCCTCACTTTTTAAATTGGTAGCTACGATCTGAGTTTCATAGGCAGTTTTCGTTATTGCTCGTTTGCAACTATACATTCTGATTTTTGGAGTTGCCCTGGTTCAAAATAATGCGGAGACTGCGGAGGATAAGGTCCCAAAAACACAAAGTGCAATTTTTGCAACGTGTAATTGCCTATGGCATTAAGTTTTAATTAACTAAGAATAAATTGAAGGAACAGATTTCGTAATCTGTAAAATCCGAAACTAAATGTAGGGACTTTCTTAATACTGTTCTTTGTTTTAACTCTTGATACCCAATCCAGTACGCCTATGTAATGAAACTTTGTAAGTGCTAATAAAAATCCGATTCAATCAACTCAGGCGCACAATTTACGATGTCTGTTACTCGGAGAAAGTAAGTACTGGATAAGATCTACCAAATAATATGTCATGTATGTATGTAGGATGTAATGTAATGTCTGCGGTACGTGGTTAGGATATCATCAACTATGTGCGATGGTTCTCAAATCATAGATACTTTAAATTGCTGTTAAATTTTTCCTAAAGTGTTTTAATTGGAGCTCGGTTATACTTGTTTGATATAAAACTAGTGCTACGAGGCACAAAAGAGAGTTTGTCTCCATAGACGACATATTTTTATTAGTTCACAAACCAAGCAGGCCATCAAAACTGGAACAGCCCATCTGAATAAAATATTCCAAATATCATAAACGCCAATCAACTCCACGGTCTGCCACGTATCACCCTGACGAGTTAATGACTAGTTGATTGGTGCTCCCAAGGCCTCGCAGTGACCCTATTTCAAAACGACCAGACCCAGTGCCTCACGGACGTCATTTGTTGGTTAAAAAGTCGACCAAATGACCTTGCCGTAATGAAGAGTTCCTGTTTTTGTAGCAGAAGGAATTGCCAACCTTTGTTTACTTTTGTTGATTTGACTTGTAATGTGATCAAAGTCGGATTGATAAACGAAATGTATAAACGTTTGAGGTCATCGGGGATAATTTCGGTTGGAATATTCAAGTACTTTATTAATGTGTGGGTATGTGGGAACTACAACCGTGTAGTTGCCATCGGGGAAAAACCTGGATGAAGCTGACATAGAACCGTGGAGATTGGTACAAGAAAAGGGAGGCTTAAGCCCAGCAGTGGGTCAATTCAGGCTGTGGGTGATGATGTGGGAACTTGGGCTTGCGAGTTCCTAATGTTATTTTTTTTATCAAGGAATCCCAAATATTCCGTTTCTGAAGCACGCATCTGTCAGATGCTTTGGATAGAAAAGCTTTCCGAAAACTAATAATAACTGTGTAATGATGTGTGCAAACTTCTGGAGGTTCAGTCAGTTAGACAGATGATAGAATATTTATGATTCAACAATTGCTCGTACTCAGAAGATCGCTAATTTAATCATTATCAACCACTTAAACAATTGGGATCCTAGAACAAGTTCTTGAATTATTCTGATGATTCATATCGCCTGTTACATGAAGATGATTTTTCCAAAGACTGAGTAAAGGTCGCGTAATTGCGTTGTGCGGGAAGTGGTGGACTGATCGTTGAGGAGTTCTTGGGGAAGAACAGTGGACGTCAAAGTGGACGTATTGAAGTGAAACTTCTGCGACTTCCAACAAGTTTAACGCTACCATGGAGGGGGAATATTTTCTAAAACTCCCTAAGAGATGGCAGTATTACAAGATTTGTGACTACTTACGCAGTTCTACTAGGTACGCACGATGGCGTGCAAACAGTCATGCATTCGACTCTTCGGTGTGACCAGCCTTCGCTCAATTTCCATGAGTAGAATAACAATAACCTCGATAAACTTATGTAATAATAATAATACAACAAGAAAACAACAACAAAATATTTAGAAGGTCAATAAAATAACGAGAGTGAATGCGTGGCACTCGAACGCATGCGTGTAGTATTACGAAGTTTCACTTCTTCCACGCGGAGGGACTCCACGCACTGATTTTTCGAAGTACAATTTACCATAATCGACGAAGCCGATTGACGACACAAACCACCTAATATTTCTTGCAAGTTCTTGATATGTTTAAGTGTCTTAATTCACACGATGCCGGAAAAGATGTGGGGAGCGGCTAGTATTTTTAGTTCAGCCAAGACAGTTAATTTTAGGAGGCTAAAAATACAAACCACAATATCCTACACGAAGTTGCCATGGACAAGTTACGCGCGGCAGGAGTGTGGGCACAATCGCCTCGTGCCGCTGATAACATAGTATAAAGACAACCAGTAAACCAAGTAGGCCCTATTTCCCTACGGAGAATGGATTTATGGTGAGAGACCGTTGTGAAATCACATAAATATATCTCATTTTCTCGATACGACAGCCCCAAGTTACGAGTAACCTGTTACCTGAAGCTTGTTCAGAAAAATTAGAAAAACTTTTATTGCGTCATCATCATCATCATCAATTTAACCTAGAATCCTCCACTGCTGGGTTTTGGCCTTCACTTTCTTCTGCCATACCTCTCGGTTCCGTGAGCCCCTCAACCAGGTGTTTCGGTTTGTTTGTTCCGAGTTGAAATACTGTATGTTAAGACTAGTATGTCTACTGGACTGATAGTACAGAAATAGCCGGCCATCAATGGGGGCTCTGTGCGTGATAAGGACGCGGGTGCAGCCCGGGACCCGTCCATCGAACGTCGCCGCGGCGTATAGTCACACGCACATTATTTGTGAGGAAGATGATTTGTTGTGTGATGTGAAGATGTTTGATTCGATGCAGCTGTTTGATAACTTGGAATCTAACGGTTTTCTAAACTAATTTAAACTAATATTATAAAGCTGAAGAGTTTGTTTGTTTGTTTACTTGAACGCGCTAATCTCAGGAACTACAGATCCGATATTGAATAAATCTTCCAGTGTTAGTTAGCCCATTTATCGAGGAAGGCTATAGGCTCATCACGCTACGACCAAAAGGAGCGGAGCAGCAATGAAAAATGTTGCGAAAACGGGGAAAATGTGACGCAGACGAAGTTGCGCGGGACAGCTAGTAATGAGGAAAGATTTGATTGTTTATTACGATTTAACTCCAAAACTACTCGACCGATTTTAAAAATTCTTTCACCATTAGAAAGCTACAACTTTACCGAGTAACAAAGGCTATATTATATCTCAATTTTCGCGAAAGTCGCGGGTGAAGTGCTAGTATTTTATATGTATATCAAACACATTTTGTGCAGTTTTGGCAGGGTGTGGAAGTCGAGCATAGCTTCTTGAAACAAGGTTTCTACTGATGCATCAATGAAAAAAAATCATAAACAATCTAAGCAAATTGTTGTATCATACACTATACCATAACCTCCTGAAGAAATTTTTTTTTAAAGAAAGGGTTTTCAGAATAATATCTATAGGTACATTTTTAATCTGTTCTGCATAGGAAGTGGGGTTTTTAAAGGTCAAATTCATAACATCCAACCAATTTAATATTTTTTTGCCACAAATGGAATTATAATCAATGCAAGTGATATGTTATCTTTCCTTGTGGTTAATTAAAATAATAATTGTATGTTGCATGCATTTATAGTTAATTGACACTTTCTATAAAAAAAAAAGGAAAAAGAACTTAACATCACACCTATATTATTATCCCTGTAAGGTCAGGCAGAGTGAGTTCCTATGGTACACCCCCATTTTACAACGAAAAGACACAAGTAAACATATCTGAAAATACATTTTAATTATCCCTACTAATATTATAAATGTGAATGTAAGTTTGTTTATTACCCTTTCACGCGAAAACTACTCAACCGATCATCATGAAACTTTGTACTTACACATATTATTGGAGGTATTAGAAGTAACAAAGGCTATATATCATCACACTACGACCAATAGGAGCGAAGCAGCAATGAAAAATATTGCGAAAACGGGGAAAATGTGCAAAGACGAAGTTGCGCAGGACAGCTAGTATTTTAATAATAATAATTAAATTGCCTTTGTACAACCATTTAATTAAGTAAACATACATTTATTAAAATATATTAACATGACTGCGGGAAAACCTGGAAAATAACAACATTTATTCGGTAACTCAGATTTGATTTCCTCAAAAGTTACAAAAACCTATTTCAACCATTCATTGCTTTACAACCTACAACATGTTAATTGAAAAACAATAATATATATTGATGTTTTAACTGCCATCAGTGAAAATCAGTTTTATGTTCCACAATCCTATCTTAGCTGTTGTGCAGTTAGGTAAGAAAAGAAATATAATTTTTTTTTAATCATTACATTGAATTGAGTAATAAATGTTGAAGTTTTTATTTTTATGATTCCCCGTTCAAGTCATCGCAAAGCATTCGCAGTAATCTTCAGTGTATAAGGATGGGAAAACGAGTGAGTTTATGTATCTTTAAAATGCTTGTATTCATTCACAGAATATTCAATCAGATAAAATCTTAATAACAAATGATAACAATACATAGCTCATTGATCTACTACCAGGAACTATAACATTAACAACACAAACAAAACCTAGAAACATGACAAATGCATAGATAAAACAGGAAATGAAACATTTCTTTTGGTCTTATCACACTGATACTTGTGTCGGGAACTTACTGGGACAGATACTGGATGTATGTTTTGAAATAGGAATGCTGATAATGCAGCTGCATAGACAATGCATTTTTATAGTTGGAATTTTTTTTAATAGGTTCTTGTTTATATCATTGTTTTTTGAAGACAGTTACAACATAAATAAGAATAATGTGATCAGGCATTCAGGCACATGCCAGGAGTACAATGGTTTAGAAATATCACCATCAAGCTCTGGCTGCGTATTGTGATTGAAACCATCTTTGTCATGAACAATACTTCTTCTGTCAGAATTATGGCTAGTATTTTAGACAGAGTGGACAATTTTCAGTGATCTTTTTCAATGAACTTTTTAAGAACCCTTTTCTAGGGTTTTCTGTTATGCTTTCACTATAATTATGTTCAATGCTTATGTATAGTTTAGGAGCTAGATTTTATAAAAAATCAATCTTTGCGGTCATAGTGCACCAAGAATACATTAAAATATCATAATTTATTGTAGTTGTTTTCAACTAGTATTTAATTATTAATGTGCAATTATTTAGAAACTGCTAAGAAATTTTTGCAATACACTGATGGGGTATACTAAGCTAAGGTAGACATTGATATGTTTTTGAAACTGTGTGCATAATATAATGGGAGGTTCTCTCATGAATCATGATATAAAGGGTGTAAAACACCTCTTAACGAAGCCAAAAGGCACTGGTTCTCCCTGTCATTGCGATCATTTTTTTGTTCTACACCATGCCTGGGAACCTTCTAGTTACGAAGATATTAGGGGTCAAAGTTCCAACTTTTTGACAAGTATTTTTTTAAATACAAGTTTTTAATGTAAGATTTTTACTTTAAACACCTCATTCAATCCGTCCATCAGCACAATGTTTTGAGTGCGTTACATTGAGTTCTACCACAAAACATGATTTTACACCCCCCAAAAAAATTTCGTTTCCCAGCAATGATTTTTGCGTAAAGTTACTTAGTTTCATGTACAGAATGCTTGGTTGACGGCTTCGTGATGAGAGGTGATTTACACGGTGTATAACCGGAAGAGTGTGGGTAGAAGTGTGAGTATGTCAATTGTTAGAAAAAAAAAGGTAAATTTCACAGTATCATTGAGCACTTTTTTGTAGTTTGTTTATGGAGAAACAAGTTTGTTTAAGAAAAAAAAAACAGAAGCAAAAAAAAAAGCAAACGGATGTGTTTTTTTGGAATTTTGATGATAATAAGCTCCTGAAATTGAAAACTCACTTTTTTTTTTATAAATCAATTTTCTTGTCTCGAAACTTTAATTCTACTAAAATAATTAATTGCCATATGACAATGTTACATTAATTTGATCTATTCAATAACTAAATATAGATCCGACAGCATGGATCCATTGGACTGTATTATTAATACTGCAGACTGCAGGAAAACATAACAAAGACAGGAAACTGTGCTAGCTGCAGATATACTGTCAGTCTGGGCACAGTTTTATGATAAATAACTTTAATAGCTACCAGGAATCTCATGCAAATGGTCTCGAGTGACCCTTTCAGTCACAAAAACACGTTTTAGAAACAAAAACAAATAAGAATCACGTAGATTTGCTGCAGTGTCGCTTAGACCCACCCCTGCGACACATGGATCCATTATTTCCCGACCTTTCAAGCGCTTTTTCACTGAAATATAAGTTCCTTTGACGAATATTTACTACCACCAAGCACCACGTTGTTTACAAAATATTGTTTAATCATTGACGCGAGCGCCGCAGTCGCGTAATAAAAGTAACGTCTGCCGTTCCCACAGTAAACAATGTTATGTTTGTAAACATAATGCCGGCAAAATTCGGTGCCAACACTCACCAAAACTTTGACGAAACGGTTCTCCAACTCGTCCCGGTCCGGCATCGGAGGCTTCGTCCGGTTCCTCGTCGACGGCTGCCGTACATGGTGACTCTTGGCAGACGCTACCGGCCCGTCCAACATTGTCTGCTCCCTTGAAGTTATCAAACCCATTTTACACTTAACACACAATCACTCAACGCGCACCACTTATTACATTTTTAAACAGCATCATGTCATTTTTTTATCACAGAATAAAGCACAAAAACACGATGAGTAATAAATCAACAGGTCACATCACACGCTCGCGGCCAGGCGCAAATCTAAACTAGTTCGTCGGCTACTGCGGGCAACAACAAAGCGAACTCGAGCGAAGGGCGAAAGCCGAACCAAACGTATGAACTGTCAGTAACGTGAAGTTAGCAGGAAGCGACTGATAAGCACGCGTCCAATCAGAATAAGAGTGTGTTCAAATACTACAAAATTCTAACCAGCGTCCTGAATGGTGCTGATTTATCAAAAATAAAACACATGTCAGGTTTTTATTTTCAATTTTTTTTTTGATAAACATTATTAATAAATATTGTTAGGGAATATTAATTAATATCTGTAACAATTATATTATACCAGTTTCAAAAACCAGTTCCAAATTGTTGACTTCTCTTATGTTTCAAACGCATCTATCAAAATTGACAGACACTTTTTGCTTTTTAAATTCTGTTTTGAACACGTTACTTTTGTCCGCCATTTCAGAACATCAAAAAGGAACTGATAATATTTTTGGTTTATCTAACAAATATTTACTTGTGTTTCTAATATAATAATATGAATTATTATGTTTTGATCACTATGTGTAGGTCTCAAGGAGGATGCGCTACGTTAGCCCGCCAAATTTAAATTTTCTTACGTTTTTTGAGCAGGTCAAGCTATATGTTGCACAAACCATGATTCGCGACCGTAACACATATGTATTTACAGAATTATAATCGTTAAAATGAAAACCAAGATCGTTGTATAACTAAAATACAGAGTTAAAAGTCCAGCCTAGTAGAAATAAGTTTTTATAGTGGTCCTATCAGAAAATAGTGCGTGGAGTCCCTCCGCGCGGAAGTGAAACTTCGTATCGTAATACTACACGCATGCCGTTCGAGTGCCACGCATTCACTCTCGCTCTGTCTCTTTCTATTCCCCCTCCATGGTAGCGTTAAACGTTAAGGTGACACTATTCGACATTTTTTCCATACAAACTTCGGGGGGGGTTTTACTCCACTGTTTGACAATGCAGATCCAAAGTAAAGCCTTATTTACACGATGTGAGAACTTGCTTGCGAGTTTCATTACATTGCAGACTATTGACGGGCATTGAATTCAGTTAAACAAAAACAGCAATCTAGTGAAACTTGCATGCAAGTTCTTGCATTGTCTAAATCTGGCTTAAAACATGATATGGTATTGTCTCATTATTAATTTTGTCTGTACGGAAACAGAATAGGAAAATAATAAGCCATTAAAAAGTTACGAGCTATCAAAGAATCGTTTTTATTGCAAATTTTAACGCAAGTTTGGTCGTAAATTAGTAATAAAAGAAGTGTCAAATTTCCAAAACAAAGTCGGTACCGACACAGCACAATTATCAAAGAATTCAATACATTTTATTTGTAATTGATACACGCAGTGGTTTTTTCATAAAACACTATCTTCCAAAGGCCTTTTCATAAAACACTATCTTCCAAAGGCCTTTTCGTATTTTTTTACGCGCGCCTTACGTTTCGGAACGCTGTGTGTGTGCGTACGAACTAGATGTGCGTGCAGACTAGCGTCTAACTGCTCATCACTGATACTATCTCTGTCGGGCACGATGCCAAGTGAGACAGCGTGCTTTTCGGCCACGGCCACCAGTGAGTTCGAGCCCGCGACTAGTTGAACCTTAAACTTGTTGGAAGTCGGATAAGAAGTTTCACTTCAAAATAGTGTTCCACCAGTTGTCTTATTTAAATGTAGACTATGTAGTCCATAGAGCTGTTCTGCTTGGTAGGGGTCTGCCACTGCCACCTCTCGAGAGAAAAATCGGCGTTGGAAGATGTTTTCAAAATAGAGTTGAGTGAACCTATACTTAGCATCTAGCGATGCCATGACGATTGCTTTCGATGGTAATAAATAAAAAAATCTAAACAGTCGTCAAAGAATGAAAGTCGGCAAACGCCGATCAGCAGATCGACTTTATTAGAATATAAAGGTACTGCACTAGCAATTATCGTATACATGGTGTGAAAAAATCAGTAGTGTGACAAGAGAGAAAAAAAATCCCGTTTGTCATACTGGTGTGATAATCTGGTGGCTCAGGCCCAAAATGTCTCTTTCGCAAAATGTCTACTAGTAGTAAAATGTCTCTTTCTCATAATGTCGCTTTCGCAGAATGACTCCTTCTCAAACGGTCGCTTTCTCACAATGCATCTTTCGCAGAATGTCTCTTTCGCAAAATATCGCGTTAGTAACTTAGAAAAAAAACTGCCTGGTTTAAGAAAAATGGTTGTTTTTTTTTTTCTTATTTCTTATTCTTGGTTGGTTCTGTTGTTCTTTGTTGATACTTTTTGGCAACGTTGTAAATTCGACTTTTTAAGTGCAATCAAAAATAAAAATACTTTATGAGTTCTTTACAAAATCTGGTATAGCGGTATAGTACGTTAAGCATTTTTTTTTAAGTCATTTATTATAAAAAGGAAACAAATCATAAGTCTTCAATTACAAAAAAAGGAAACAAATCATAAGTCTTCAATTACAAAAAATGGAAACAAATCATAAGTCTGCCCAGCCGAGTCAGACTCCACGATTGAATATCTTGTAAAACTTGTAAACATTTAATAAGAAATTGGAAAAAAACGCCCTTTTTTTTAACCTTTTGACCGCCACAGTCGTGTGTAGACGACAAACCAAAATGTGCCCAGCACGCCACGGTCGCGAATGGTTGACAGAATTTTAAACGTAAATAAATGTCATTAAACAGCATTTTGTTGTGTTTTTCCCTTGTTAATTATTTACCTTGACTCTTCATTTATTTGAAGTGAACTGCTTTCATTAGATTTCATCTGTAGTAACATAAGATGACAAAAAAGAAAACCAGTTAAAAAGTTCGTGCCCTCAAAGCCACAGTCACCTCAACAGGACACGTAGTGATGTAGGCAGCAGTCAATATAACAAGAATATCGACCTCGACGGCAACCTACGTTATATTTGATTTACTCTTAATTCTGCATTATTAAACAAATAAAACATTTGATATTGAAGTTTCATGTTTGAGAAATCAAGAAAATTTTATAATACTGAACTATGCGCTCTTTAAAAGTCGAGTGTTAATAGATTATCGATTGATTGTAATGACTGCAATGCCCATCCCTATCACCCAATGTATTGTCTGTGCCGGGAACGCCACAGTCGTCTATGATTGACAGTCCCATGACGTCAAACGAGGAAAATTTTTGAATAGAGTAGTTCTTTTGCTGTTATTATTATTGTTTACTGTATACATGATTAATAATGGATAACTATAATATGAGTAGTGAAGACTTATTAAGTATATTGCAAGGAGTCGATACTGACACGTTTATAATGGTTTTTTTTTTAATACTATCCTACCTAAAAATACATACGTATATCGATATAAATCAATATACAATTGTTGAATTAAACTTATGTTGATTGTCTTATACATATTGAACGGTATATAATGTGTGAAGGTATTAAAAATGGTGTGATTGTTCTACCAATTTCTACCACCCAACTTTTTAATAAAAAAACTGATTTTTATAAAATGTTTTATTTTATCTTTTGTGAACTTCATGTTTGTGACACTTAAGAAACTTTGTCCAGGTAGCTACCATTATTCCTCATTATTTCCTATTCATTACAGTGTTGTAAATTGTCTACATTCGAAAGTAAACAACACTAACACAGTAAACGGTATTTACTTCTGCACTGATGTCATCAGTGACTGGCGTTATACTAAAGCATTAATATTGCTTGTTCTTCCAAAGAAACTTAAATTTTATTAGTTGACAATGTTAAAAGTACAAAACGAACAAAATAAAATATTTCGATATTATTAATAAGTATCGGTGTCGCACCTCTAGAGAAGAAGCGAGCAAATTCAAGAAATACGTGCCAACTGCGCCACTGTCGTCTTAGGGTGACAAAAAATTACGTCATGATGGACAATAGTGCTGTAATACTATTGACTTGGTTTTATCGATTGTTGTTTCTATTTGTGGAATAAACGCCGTAACTGTGACACAGATTATTACATTTATGTCATAAAGTACAAAGCGCGATGAAATAAAACTCAACACAAGGATGGTATAATAATCTTTATTGAAATTAAAACCCATGTAAAAAAAATTTGTCAGTTTTCTATGAGCTTTATCGATATAATTTCGCCCTCACTATTATTTTGTAGGTATTAAATTATGAATTCGGAGCTTGGCGCTGAGGGCACGCTTTTTCTTTTTTGACGTGGCGGTCAAAAGGTTAAACCAGGCAATTTTTTTTTCTAAGTTTCTAACGCGACATTTTGCGAAAGAGACGTTCTGCGAAAGCGACATTATGAGAAAGAGACATTTTACTACCAGTAGACATTTTGCGAAAGAGACATTTTGCGCCTGAGCCAATCTGGTGTGACTACGAGTCAGCAAGGAGTATACTAGAGTGATTGACAATGACAGCAGGAACCGTGGGTACTGTACGTTTAGAGCGATTTTCTATTGTGTGATGTGTTAGTCTTGTTTCAAAGAGCTCAAAAGTATCCTGCAGACAGATTGCAACATTATTAGCTAGAAAGTAGGGATGGATTAATAAATAAAAACACAGCATTGTATTTATATAATTTATTGGTTATATATCATTTTTATGTTTTTATTCGTACAAAATTATAGCGGTAACGAGAGCAAAGTTATTGCCCGTTTTCTAATAAAATAATATACAATACACCAATATTTTTGTTAGCACCATTTTTTTTAGATTTTCAACTTTTCTACAAACATACCATTACCTTATATTGCTACGAATGCATAGTAATAACGAAAAGTTTATGGTCTTTTTTAACTTTTTCCATAAAATGTAATTAACTAATATTTAAAAATCATTAGTTAGATAATGGTGATCAGACATAGGTCTACAACTAAATGAACTTATAATAGTCACTGAAGAGATGCGTCGTCCGCGGCGGTTATAGAGCCGTCGGCGACGCACAAAGATAATTTGGTCCAGCTTCAACAACATTGAGTTTACACTTTTGTTAATTATTAAAATGAATCTCCACATCGTCAGTACAGTCTTTGGTTAGGACAGAAGAGATATTATCAGAGATTACATAACTTAAATTTATAATATCACAAGCATAATTAATTGAAACACTTCATACTTAGGAAGTTCAGTCATACATTCATATGATCTTTGTGTAAGAAAGCTGATAAGATTCATCTATATAATTTAATAGAATGATATTTCGCATAATTGGGATGTCTATACTAATAGAAAATAAACTAACACCAGAGTGCATTACGTATGGTGCAGGCCGGGGTCGTGAAGCATTGCTAGGCAAACGATCTACAAGCGGTAAGGTAAAGTTGGCGAAACTACAGTTAGACACAACCGACAAAGGGTACAATGCACCAAATACTATGCGAAGAACGTACAGTAATGTACATCGTCATTTTGTCCTACTACTTATGTTACACGTACTTTTTAATACTTTCGAGGCATATCTTGCGTTTACTAAATCCACCTTAAGCTAAAACTACACCTTATATTTTAATTGTTACGTTCCGTCGCTCCCGAGCGCGTCTTACGTCCGATAAATATTAAAAAATACTTTTTATTATGTCTCGAGAGCGGAGAGAACGTGTCTATTACTACTAAAATCTTTAAAGGCACAATAAATGAGCTTATGGCAGCATCATGCCTACGATACGTATAAGGGACAACAATTAGAGACCTCCTGTACAACTAACGCAACGCTATGAAGGTCAAACTGAAACAAATCAAACACTACAACAAATGCTTGTAACCTTTGTATACTAATCTAACATAATTACTCCCTATAGAATAATAACATACCCCTCCGAAATGGTCCTCACAGTAGTACTGAAGGACTAAGTTGGACTTAACTTACAGTCGATATTATGAGGGCGACAACTCTTGTTGTCGCCGTAAAAAAACCAATATTCCATGCAATTTACGGGGCAAAGAAATCGAAAGACGAAGATATAACCACCACCAACAGCACTGACGCCAAGAACTAAATTATGCGGTACTTGCTAACTTAAGATACAATACGGTATAATTCTACGATACATCAGGGTACTTGCCACCTTATGAAGATACAACGTGGAAGTTCCTAAAGCTGAACCTCGCGTCATGCAAGCTTGCACTTGGCATCACATCAGGAACCGCATCGCGAAAACAATTTCTCCGCAACATGATTGAGAAGCAACGCAATTATGACACGCAATGCGTGAGACATAAGGCTTCTATTCGTAACCCAACGCAATGATCAGCTGGGTCACAAGGTTGTGTATAAAGCATGTGTTGGTACATAGGCTTCGCAAGTTATAAATGTTAGTTCCCGAAGTTCAATAGAAAACACTGGGAATTTGGTTATAGTGATCATCATACTACCAAACGTAAATTAATGCATGCTTTTAAAATCTACTACAATATGTGTAGTATCTCCATACAACAGGACCAAATTTTCTCCAAGCCTCATCTTGTGATGACAGAGCGAGGTCCAACAGCACTGCTCGACTACAGCAATACTTTGAAAGTGATCATGCTATGTGTCTTGTATCACACATCGTAAACGATATCATATTTGTTTCGCAAGTTACTAAGCAATTATCTGCACTAACAACGTGCCGTGGACACAAATACAATAAGGATTCTTTGTGTGTACCTCGGGGTGTGGATCACCAAAAACGATCAAATTATCACTGCGTGTTCACTAAGCAGCATTTTCAGAGTTTCTGCCCAAACATCGTGTTGTTCTACTAAACCAGCAGAGTACGAGATTTCGAAGTACACAAAGAATTATGCGAGTTTTGCAAAGTTCTCCATCACCACAGACGATTAAATATTCAGAGAGTCACTATTTGCTCAATCAACAGAGCGGTAAGTTCCTCGTACACTAACGATTTATGTGCGGATGCATAGGTATCTTCCTCGTACAGTCAGACGTTGATATCCTCGCTGCGTGTGAGGTGTTACTTGGAGGAGGGGTAGTAGTAGAGCACGGCGCAGCCCGGCAGCTGCCAGCGGCTGGCGTGCAGCTCGATGAGCTGCAGCAGCGTGCGGCGGATGGAGGGCGCGGCCGCCGTGTTGAGGAAGGCGTCGCGCACGGCCGTCAGCAGCCGCTCCAGCTCGCCCGGCAGCTGCGACTCCAGGTCGCGCCCGATGTACGTCAGCACGAAGAACAGGTTTTCCGTCTGGAGGGACACATTTATATTTTTAGTTCAACTGTTTGAAATTTTGGTTTTCTATTGGTGGGTTGGATATATTGACTAAAAGGATGTCCTTAATGAGGACCGAAAATGTAAGGGTCTGGTTCGATCGAAGATAACCTATGATATCTAAGACGTGTCAAATCCAAAATAGAAGCGACTAAAGGGGCTTTCTTCGTCATATCCTTGATTTTTGAGGATGCTGATGTGAAAACTGAGGTTTGTGGGATGCCACCTGGCGGGCTACAGTACTATACTCACGTCGCTGGCGGAGGGCACGGGCTGCCGGATGCAGTCCTCGCAGCACTTGCAGATGAGCGTGAGCAGCACCTGGCGGGCTGCAGTACTATACTCACGTCGCTGGCGGAGGGCACGGGCTGCCGGATGCAGTCCTCGCAGCACTTGCAGATGAGCGTGAGCAGCACCTGGCGGGCTGCAGTACTATACTCACGTCGCTGGCGGAGGGCACGGGCTGCCGGATGCAGTCCTCGCAGCACTTGCAGATGAGCGTGAGCAGCACCTGGCGGGCTGCAGTACTATACTCACGTCGCTGGCGGAGGGCACGGGCTGCCGGATGCAGTCCTCGCAGCACTTGCAGATGAGCGTGAGCAGCACCTGGCGGGCTGCAGTACTATACTCACGTCGCTGGCGGAGGGCACGGGCTGCCGGATGCAGTCCTAGCAGCACTTGCAGATGAGCGTGAGCAGCACCTGGCGGGCTGCAGTACTATACTCACGTCGCTGGCGGAGGGCACGGGCTGCCGGATGCAGTCCTCGCAGCACTTGCAGATGAGCGTGAGCAGCACCTGGCGGGCTGCAGTACTATACTCACGTCGCTGGCGGAGGGCACGGGCTGCCGGATGCAGTCCTCGCAGCACTTGCAGATGAGCGTGAGCAGCACCTGGCGGGCTGCAGTACTATACTCACGTCGCTGGCGGAGGGCACGGGCTGCCGGATGCAGTCCTCGCAGCACTTGCAGATGAGCGTGAGCAGCACCTGGCGGGCTGCAGTACTATACTCACGTCGCTGGCGGAGGGCACGGGCTGCCGGATGCAGTCCTAGCAGCACTTGCAGATGAGCGTGAGCAGCACCTGGCGGGCTGCAGTACTATACTCACGTCGCTGGCGGAGGGCACGGGCTGCCGGATGCAGTCCTCGCAGCACTTGCAGATGAGCGTGAGCAGCACCTGGCGGGCTGCAGTACTATACTCACGTCGCTGGCGGAGGGCACGGGCTGCCGGATGCAGTCCTCGCAGCACTTGCAGATGAGCGTGAGCAGCACCTGGCGGGCTGCAGTACTATACTCACGTCGCTGGCGGAGGGCACGGGCTGCCGGATGCAGTCCTCGCAGCACTTGCAGATGAGCGTGAGCAGCACCTGGCGGGCTGCAGTACTATACTCACGTCGCTGGCGGAGGGCACGGGCTGCCGGATGCAGTCCTAGCAGCACTTGCAGATGAGCGTGAGCAGCACCTGGCGGGCTGCAGTACTATACTCACGTCGCTGGCGGAGGGCACGGGCTGCCGGATGCAGTCCTCGCAGCACTTGCAGATGAGCGTGAGCAGCACCTGGCGGGCTGCAGTACTATACTCACGTCGCTGGCGGAGGGCACGGGCTGCCGGATGCAGTCCTCGCAGCACTTGTAGATGAGCGTGAGCAGCACCTGGCGGGCTGCAGTACTATACTCACGTCGCTGGCGGAGGGCACGGGCTGCCGGATGCAGTCCTCGCAGCACTTGCAGATGAGCGTGAGCAGCACCTGGCGGGCTGCAGTACTATACTCACGTCGCTGGCGGAGGGCACGGGCTGCCGGATGCAGTCCTCGCAGCACTTGCAGATGAGCGTGAGCAGCACTTGGCGGGCTGCAGTACTATACTCACGTCGCTGGCGGAGGGCACGGGCTGCCGGATGCAGTCCTCGCAGCACTTGCAGATGAGCGTGAGCAGCACCTGGCGGGCTGCAGTACTATACTCACGTCGCTGGCGGAGGGCACGGGCTGCCGGATGCAGTCCTCGCAGCACTTGCAGATGAGCGTGAGCAGCACCTGGCGGGCTGCAGTACTATACTCACGTCGCTGGCGGAGGGCACGGGCTGCCGGATGCAGTCCTCGCAGCACTTGCAGATGAGCGTGAGCAGCACCTGGCGGGCTGCAGTACTATACTCACGTCGCTGGCGGAGGGCACGGGCTGCCGGATGCAGTCCTCGCAGCACTTGCAGATGAGCGTGAGCAGCACCTGGCGGGCTGCAGTACTATACTCACGTCGCTGGCGGAGGGCACGGGCTGCCGGATGCAGTCCTCGCAGCACTTGCAGATGAGCGTGAGCAGCACCTGGCGGGCTGCAGTACTATACTCACGTCGCTGGCGGAGGGCACGGGCTGCCGGATGCAGTCCTCGCAGCACTTGCAGATGAGCGTGAGCAGCACCTGGCCGGGCTGCGCGGAAGCTCCGCGGCGCTGTATGGCGCGGCGACGTAGCTGGCAGTACATCTCCAGTAAGAACGACAGGAACGCCATGAGGCGCGGCCGTCCGCCGCTCACCGTCGACCCCAACAACTGGTATTACACAATCAATTACGACCAGTTTCTTATTCGTTCCGATGGATCATCAGATACTCAAAACAAGTCTTTGCGATACGAGAGACTATCACACACACAAGATTCTCAATATTTCTTCTCAAGATTTTAATGAAAATAAACAACATTATGTGGTTGTCGAGCAAAAAAAAATGTTTGATCAATGAGTAGTGTGTGCGGGACGTTCTGCAGCTAAATGAACCGACGTCATTAAAGGTCAGACTAAATATTTGGATACAGAAGTCGGTCAGGCAGGGCGTTGTAGCACAGTTTGAGATAATTTCCAGCAGTGGACTGCAACAGGTTGTATTGATGGATTTTTGTGATCAAATTTTAATTATTCGTAACGAGCCTGGTAGAGGGGAGGGGTAGAGGCCTAGGAAGATTTAGGGGATCGCACAAATTGTTGGATATTCAAAAGCCTGTGTCGGGGTGTACCTTGTCGCGGTCGTGGTACCACTGCTGGCAGGTGTTGAGCAGCGACTCGAGGAAGGTCTCGGTGTTCTCGCGCTCCACGACGGCGATGCAGCGGCGCGCGGCCGGCAGCGCGTAGCGCGGGGACTCCACCGCGCGCGACACCAGGTGCCCCACCGCGTCCATCAGCGTGCGCGCGCACACCGCGTTCGGGTCTGTACCGACGGCAAACAGACATGTCCGGTCATTGGGTTTTTGATAAATGGCGTGTGGTGGAAGTTGTGTTTTGGATCAAAGATTTTTATTTATTCGCTTTCACAAAGAAAATGCAATAACGCTGTGGAAGTAAAAAGTTTTGGAAAACAAAATTTGAAGAAAATAAAAATATATGAACGTATGTCGTGCCCGAACAAGCTTTGTGTAAGTTCGGAGCTTGGCTCATCTATTTAGAAAATAATCATTGGGTACTTCGAGGTATGACTTCTAGTCGATTTTGAAAACAGCATCGTGTTACTTCTTGTTGACTCACCTTCGAGAGCCTTGTCGATACACTCCTGTATCTCCGGCGGAAAGTTGCCCAGATCTCCAGCATCAGCAGCAAGCCCCAGCGCCGCCATGCCGCTGGCCAGTGCATCAGCCGACGTGAGCGACTTGGAGCGCTTCAGGCCGGGCGTAAACGACTGCGGCCGAATGCTCTTGCCATTGCCGTTCGTGAGAGAAGACGGAGGAGACTTCTTCTTCTCCGGAATGATCGCTTGCTGAGGCTGAAGCTTGAAGTGGACGCGGGGTCCCACCTGGAATGTTTTTGGGTATTTTATAACATTGTTGGTAATTTAATATTTAGGTTAAATTGAACTAGGCTAGTTGACATAAGAAGAATTTCTTGAAAGTAATCAAGCAACTTTCGCTACCGTCTAGACTAGCTAGAGTATCTATCAAGACACTTCGATCCCTATTTTTATTTCCAAACCCAGGATTTCGGGCATACAAAAAGTTAACGTCCCGGGACCACGGGATTTTGATTCGGGGTCCCCAGAATTAAGGAACGAATCCTCTAGATCTATCGCATTCATGTGTTTACTTATACTCTTTTTCTATTTTGCTTTAGAACTACGATTTGACAACTGGTAAATACATTTTCTTGTTTGCTCGTACGCTGTCAATTGATATTTGAACCTATTGAGGTAATTCTCTTTCCTAACCCTAATCGTGTAAACAATACTTTACTGTCAATACAAGTTGACTAATGGAAATTTAATGGTTTATTGCGGTATTGTCAACGGTTCTCATAGTTAACAAGCGTTAAGTAATCCGCGAGTAGCGTTGAGTAATCTTACACATGAGGCAAAGTAAATGAGGCTGTCAACAATGTAAAACTATGGGAACAAACCGTCACATATACAGATTATCGCCTGTCAATCTTTGTGATTGTGGAGAAGTCGGAAGCGTCTTATGAAACCATCCCAGGCCTCAGAGATGATCTGTTGGTCATTGCTTCATAGGACTATCTTTATAACAATATGTAGGTAGGTATATGTAGCAACGAAAACATTTGATTCCCAATGGACAATATGTGTAAATGGGATTATTTTCCTAAGGTCGATATCTCCCAGCAGTATACGAGAAAACTCATGTCGAAGTGTCCGAAAAAATAACAAGACTGGCCAAAAACCGGCCGAATCCAGCCGGATGGTAACGAAGCATTGGACTCGTCTTTGCAGGTTTACTATTCCTCCGGTTTTTCGGCCTCACGTCTGTCTCAATATTCCGCACACACTGTCACGCCGCGCTGTATCGAAATACAGGGCGTGACGTTTATAGGAGGCTTGATCCTCATACTATCGGTCGTCACAAATAATAAAAGTCCTCTGTATAACGTGTAGTACGAACCTGTGCATGCGGCACGTTCCCGCTGGAGGCGCTGTTGAGCAGCGCGTGCGACGGCATGACGGGCCGGTAGTGCGGCGGCACCTGCGCGTGCAGCACCGCTGAGCGCGAGTGCTGCAGCCCCACGCTGGCGTAGCCAATGCCTGGCCTGGAACATCATACAGTAAGTTTTAGTAAGAGGTGACCAGCATATTTCTAGACGGCATATCAGAGGCCCATGGGCGGTATAAAAACTCTGACCCTAGGCAAGGCAATAACCACACGAAAAGAAGAGTAAGATACATTAAAGTAGAAGGCTACAGTGGGCGAGTGGTGCTGTTCCACAAACGATGGGGCACTTCATATCCGTGTTCTGCTTGTCCCGTTGTTTGCTCATTAAGCTAGGTAGCGAAGTTCTGGGCAGACACAATTTAGATAGCCGAAAAAAGCACGAGGATTATAGGTAGCAGTTTTCTAACATTATCGGTCGGACGGTTTGAATAGTGTTTTGAAATAGTGAATAGTTATAGACGGTTTGTATAGTGTGTTCATATGCTTAAAGTAACTTATAAGATAGGTACCGTCGAAAATAATATGATTGATATAACTAAAACTGGTGTCCGAGTTGACGTTCCGCAAACACATAGTGCAGGTGTGCGGTAGGGCTTTAAAAAATCTTGGTTTCATCTTCCGACAGTGTAAGGATTTTATCGATACTGCTGCTGTTTTTATAACGAATTTGTTAGAAGTCACCTAGAAACAAGTGCTTTCATTTGGAATCCACATGTAACAAAATACAGCTTCATGATGGAAAAAATGCAGAATAATTTTGGTGGAAGCGACAGGGGGGGAGGTCCGCGAAATTCAAATATCTTTACGTTTTTTGCAATTTGCCGGTCAGTGTCAGTGTTTATGTTGAATAAAATATAATACGCGGCGTTAGACTGGTTGTCAAACTTTCGCGTCACTGACTATCTGTACCGACTGTCAAAGATCTACAAATGACAGCCGAGACCAACGGCTTAACGTGCTTTCCGAGGCACGGAGGAAACTCTGTATGTAATGGGTGGTCACCCATCCAAAGACCAACCTAGGCAAGCGTGGCTTAACTAAAGATTGATCCGAGCGACTGTTATTGTTTAGCCACGAGCTCCTCCGATGTAATATATGTAAGAGATAGTTATATGTGCGTACATAAATTTATGTCATGTACATAATGTGACAATACGACAAGATCATTTATCTACGTACAAATTACAATGCCAACCGCCGCAGCCACGCTCATAAATGTTATCAAGGTATTATAGAGATTAGCAGCATCACGGAGAATCAAAATTATTATTCAAATGTATTACATAAATGTAGGACGACCACCTAGACCAACTCCGGTGAAATCAGCGCTGTTAGGTGCAAGTAAACACAGACACGCGAATTACATGCAATACCTAATTGAAACCTAAATAGAAAAAAAAATGTTACCGGAACGGAATTTCCTATTCATAAGCACCACCTATTAATTAAAAAAAAAAAAAAACGGGTTGCACTCCGGGAGTGCCGGCAGAAGTGAAAACTTGAATACCTATTAACGTTGTGCATTTTAACATTTCAGAACTATTACAATCCGTCTTACGAATTTTACCTCTTTGGTTTTGTTTGTGCATATTAAGATAATTATCCAGTTTTGGAAACCCAAACTCTATGACAGATGTCATATATCTGACGGTCACGTATCCTGACGCGAGTTTAACATTTTTTAACCATCACTAAAGCGCACAACGCAGATAAAGAAGTTTTCACTTAAAAAAACCATTTTCTCTCTCGCACAATGCAATGGATGGATGGACCACCTACGGAAGACTGCGGGGAAGATCTGGATGAGACTCGCTCCGACCAGGGAAGCATGGCACGCCACAAAGGGTTAAACGCCTATACTAAACAGTGGAACAAGGCTAGCAATGATGTTATGATGTTATTATAATATTGAGTGTCGACAGACGACTCAACGGCGTCAGGCGCTATCGCTACCGGTTAAAAATGTGGTGTCTTTTCCCAACGTAATTGATAACGGATAATATTTTTGTGTTCACCAAAAATCTAAAGGTACATCTATGTATGCATTTCTAATTTAATTGTTTTACTATAATTAAACTACTCGGCCAACAAAATATGTTACATCAAACAAATTCCAAATTAACACCAAGATATAACACTTTTTTATTGTAGTGCGCTGCAAATATTCTATTGTAACAATAACTATTTTATTCTTCCCCGAAAAATACTGATCGTGCACCAAATATTCCTGACTTCTTGGGGCACCCCGACTTGGACAGGTTAGGTCCGAAGGGGATGGCGGGGTCTAGTGAGCGAGCGGAGCGAGCAAACTAAGACCCCGACATCCCCTTCGTGTTAGGTTACTTTAAACCCTGTAGACAGAAATAGGAGCCCCGCGTAGCGGGGCTACGTCGTAAAACTAAAAAAATAAATGCTTGTTTTTAAAATTAGGTGTATTACTATTTTTACAAATTTGCATCAGTTGTTGAATATATGCTCGTTATGACATATTTTAATGAACATATTTTGGTGCACATTCAGTATATTTGGTGGAACACAGGCAAAATTAGGTAAATGAAATGGGAATAAATTGAAGTACTTTTAAATACCATCCATTGATAACGACTACAAACGGTTGAGTCGCCTGTCAGCGAACAACCCCGAAGCCAGAACAATGACAAGACATAATGTGATGTTTATTTACAACTACAAAGTTTTCAAGCACAACGAAGCATTAAGCGCTGCCCATGTTTAGAAATCATGAGGTTCATCCCATTCGTTTCTACATTTATATTGTGGTTCTCTATTGGGTCACCTAACTTTTTTATCCATAATTTAAAGTGCCATAACGGTTTTTGTCCTAATCATCATTTGTCCGAATGATAACTTACCCGAACTTAATATCACACAATATCACATGCCATAAAATTGAATTCCCTAAATATAATATGTCCTAAATCCGTTTGTCATAAATACTACAATCAATAATATACAAAAGACATAAAACCGTTTTCAATAAAAGTTATAAGTCCTAAATTCAAATTACATAATGTTTATTTAAAATAATAATATTCTTAGAACTTTGTATAACAACGCTTTTGCTATGAACTTCTCTATTATACATATACTTAATAAAGCAGTTGATTGTGAACATGTGGTTTTTGTAAGCATGCAGCATGCAAATAAGCATGTAGCATGCAAGCAAGCATACAGCAGGCAAGCAGGCATGCAGCATGCAAGCAAGCATGCAGCATGCAAGCAAGCATGCAGCATGCAAGCAAGCATGCAACATGCAGCAGGAATGTTTTCTGTCACGGCTCCGGCGCTGCGAGGCTCCGGCGGTCCCACGCAAGTTTATCGTCGCAGATAGGTTTAACGCTCACCACCGCAACTTCGGCGAAGCCGGCCAACCTCAGCCGCGGCGGCGAGTGTTACAACCACCTGCTCCTCAACTCGTAGGCCGCCTCGCCACTCCGCGCCTACGCGATTTTAAATTACACTCTAGGGGTAGAGCAGGCAAGACTGCGTGGACTCGGATTTACAGCGATTCGTTTCTGTCACTAGAACCTAATTTTCAGCAAATGTTTTAGAACTAAAAAAATATTATAAATGAACATTCGGAATAATACACATTATTTAAAACAATACTTAGGACATATGACTTTAGGTCATGTAAAATTAGGAGATTCAATTATTATAGTACTCGATATTATGACAGAATACTTTTAGAACTAAAGATAATTATGTAAAACAAAATTTCGGGATTTTGAACATTATGGTTACTGAAGTTTATAGCAAACGTGTTATGGATAACGATTTTCGGACAAACAATTTTAGGAGAAGAAAGGGAGTACCTTATATTGTAGTAGGCTCATTTACTAATTTAAATCTAAATTCTCTTTTCCAGAGGAAGAAAACCGATTGTATTCACAACCGAGCTCAACATCGGCGAAATGCGTTGATTCATCGCAAACTATTCCTGCGTTAGTTTAAAGGTTGTAATTCATGGGCAATATGTAAATGTAGTAGGGAATATAACCAGATTGAATAAATACATCTTTGGCACTAAGTTCAAAGCGTCACGCGGATAGATTTAATATTCCGATTTTAATGGCTAGCTATCTCCCTGAATAAAACTGATGTATTAAACAGAGACACGTTTCCGTTTTGCAATTTGTGTTCCTGCAATATACATATTTATATTTTGTACAAAAGTTGCAGCACTGCCTGCATAATGATGACACCAGAGTTAGGTGACGACAACCTGGGCGTATTGTGTCCTTTCATATTCAAATCAGTCAGCCATTACTTTTGAACTACTATTGTGTCAAGAATTTTCCTGACGAGACAAAAGAGTAGGTACGATGAGGAAAAATCAGTCACTACCAAAACGGAGCAAACTGATGAAACGCTTAAAAGTAATATTTCAATCATAACAGTGCCAAACGCAGTTGCCATTACGATTGTTATTCATAGTGGACAATGGTTCAGTGGCGCGTGTCCCATAGCCATGAGCATAAACCTCATAAATAATAAGTGATCATTGTCGCGATGCCGCCCGTTATGGAGGTCCACTCCTGCGCAAAGCCACGCAAATTGTTTCATTACGATAGGAAATGGCGGCGAGGATTAATGATGAACTCATTGTGGATATGAATAAGTAGGCACCTATTGCATGGACAAATCGATCATGGACAGTTAAGTAATTACATTTAGGCTACATCCGGATTTCGTTAAGTCCCGTTCCGTAAAAAGTCGAGGTTTAAAAATGGTTTTGATGTTTGTGTTTCATTCAGAAATCATAGATTTTAGGATGAAAAAATATTTTAGTGCATATAATAATACAGAGCGTCGAATGAAGTAGCATGACCAACCCCGCGAAGAAGCGTTAACAACGCAAGGTTTATTGTAGGAATGCTTAAGACAGTCCCTGCTGTCATAGAGCTTAAATATTCTTCGTAGGTACATCTGTACTAAATAACTGAGGTTGATGCTGAGGCATGGTCAATAAATGATTCGTATTAGGTTGTGCATTTATTGTCATCTAGCCGCACAATGACCTCTTTAGTGCCATTCATCTACTAAACGCCTACTGTTGGAATAAGTCAATGAACTTGAAATTATGAGTTTAAACTCGGAATATCCTGGCCGACTAATCGACCCCTATAATTGGATCTTTTGATTCTGAATTTGTTCTGTATAAAATAAGGAAGATTGCAGAAACAAGCCCCAAGGAATCAGCAACAACCTAAATGCATGAAGATTGCAGAAACATGGGCCAAGGAATCAGCAACAACCTAAATGTATGAAGATTGCAGAAACATCGGCCAACGAATCAGCGACAACCATAATGCATGAAGATTGCAGAAACATGGGCCAAGGAATCAGCAAAAACCTAAATGCATGAAGATTGCAGAAACATGGGCCAAGAAATCGGCAACAACCTAAATGCATGAAGATTGCAGAAACATGGGCCAAGAAATCGGCAAAAACCAAAATGCATGAAGATTGCAGAAACTTGGGCCAAGGAATCAGCAACAACCTAAATGCATGAAGATTGCAGAAATATGGGCTAAGGAATCAGCAATAACCTAAATGCATGAAGATTGCAGAAACGTGGACCAAGGAATCAGCGACAACCTAAATGCATGGAGTTGGTTCTTTAATTCAGCCAAATCCTTTAAACATAATTATGAAAACAGTTTTTATCCGTTGAAAACGCGGCAATCATAGAAGAGCGCCCGCTACACCGGTTGCTACTACATTTATTCTAAAGAGAATAATCTCATCTCTTGTCCCATAATTATATGTTTCTTGTGGTCGGCGCAATTTTCCTACTGTCAAGTGTATCGGTATGCTCCATTACCTTTTCATTCATATAATCCCTGCATCTTTTCTTGTCATCCACTTCTCTAAACGCTAACCAACATTCCGTCTAACACCTCTTCCGTCGCCCTATTTCCCATCAACATGCGGTGCGTCTCGAGACCTGGCGTTTCGCAACCGGTACGCTGACTCTGCTACCCGTGATGATGACGTGTCACGGAATGGGCACAAGTGGCGTGTCCTGTCTGTGCTGCAGTCCATTGTCGGTTGACAACAAAGTGTTTATCTACTTTAGACCACAAACTCACGTGATGTATTTGTATATGAGTTGAATGGCCGATTTGTTCACGAGTTCAAGCTGTTTTTCTCAATTTACATGATAAAGGAATATTTTGCAGGTGTAAACGAGGTAATAAATGGATGCGTTCCTTCCTTGAATGTATTTAAGAAGAACTAAAAACCCGCTGTTGCGATTTCTACCAAGGGTTCACGTGGACAGAGTACTGCTATTCGATTCTTACTTTCTAATAATGTGCACTGTGTAGTAAACTAATTTTCTTCCATTAACTTTCACGTCACGCACTATATTAGATTATAGTCCAGCTCTTGTATTTCTGATCGGAATTATTCTCATAAATAACTTTTCAAGCACTTGAACGATTCAATGCTGTCTGCTGGTAAATGTCAAGTCTGCAAGATTTATGGGAACATGCTAAATTATTACTCTGAATGAACAACAGCTGCGTTAAGTTGTTGTATATATAATCATTATCCTGTGACAAAGAATTGAATGACTTGATGATGACTGATAAATCTCTCTAAACCTAGACTGACATTTATTCAACCACGAAACGACATTAAAAATATTAAATCTGAAATTTTCTCTGAAATTATTTAATGCACCTCACTGGTATTTTTAAAATCAACTCAAACCTAGGGTGTTCCCAGTTTACGCTTACACTCCTAGCTGCCAAAGTTCAAATGCTTTCAATTTTATAGCAGTTTCGACATATTTAATTCACTCAATCTGCAGCTAAAATTAAATACTCAAGTGTTCTGATACGAAACTAAACGTTCATGAATTTTTTTAAATATGTTTGCAAGGCTGTTGAAGATTAGACTGTTAGAATGAAAAAAAAAAAAACATTTTACTCACGAAACCCAAATTCTAAAATGTCAAGGTGGTCAATACAAATGAGGTGCCTAGGTTTAGGATAGATAGTTGAAAATACATCGGAAAAGCAGCACCAGTAATTAAACGAGCTACGAGGAACATAGTATGTAAAAAAAACTTTCTGCTCGCAATTCTAAGCAGTATTAGAATCACTTTATGAGACAACTTGATATACACGAACTAGTTCATAAACGTGACAACATTGCAAACGAAATGAACACAAGTGTAAGTTTACATCTGTTGGAAGCAATGTCAAAGGAATCGATCAAATATTACATAAAGGTTCCAGACAGTTGACACTGATACGAGCGGTCGGTGTGGGACTGCGCTAAGGCAATTACGTATAAACAAGACACCTAACACCAACGCTAGTGGTGCAGCCAGCATTCCGTGACTCACGCTTAATTGCACGCTACATCACGTCGATGTCTTCACAAATTGTATCGTTATTAATGTTCCAATTTGTTTAGGAAAGTTTTACAATGCACTTGGAATGTACAAGAAAAGGATGTCAAGACACAGTTTCTAATAAAGGGAGGGAACTGTCGACATGGCAGGCAAACCACCGGTGTTGACAGAATTTGCATAAGATTCAGCGTATGCCAATAGTCATTTCGAGCAGCCATTCAGACGAATGTGAGCAATTAGTGAAAATGGTAAAACTTAAGCGAATGAAGTCATATTTATAAACAGAGAATAAAACAGTGTGGTACTCCGACCTTGGGCTCTAATAATGACAAGTCGACAAAACATTGGAATGATCTCTAAAGTTAGATGAGAATGACGCACAGTCCGTTCTATTGAATGGATTCTGTTTAGTCTGAGAACTAAGTCGTAGTGTTTGAGAGAAACAGTTTAAAGAGCTAATACGAGAGTCAAATCAAAAAGCAATCACACAAATTATGGAAAATCTGAGTGTTGTGGTGAGTAATGAAAATTAATCGTAGAAGTCACCGATGTGTTTGGGAAGCGGCCACCTACCTACGTAAAAATTATATGCTGCGATGCCAGAAAATTTTCACGTGTTCGTCTTTATTAAATACAAGTAATAACTTTTTGCTTTAAAAAGATCCATTATTTGGGTTAAAGACAATGATGTCCTATTACCTACTAGACGCGCTGAAACTTAAATATTATATTGTTATCTTGAAGATTAGCAATGTCGAGCATTTGGCAACAATGGAATGAAAACGTACATAAGATCTTTGGGACAATATTAGGGATAGGGTGATACAAAATAACAATTATGTTTGCTTTACTCATTATAAAATATGCAATCATGATCGAACGGCTACGGAAAAAATCACCTAACTATACTTTCATGAAGCTATTGACCACTGGAGAAAGAAGAACCTAGTGAATAGAAGAAATATATTATAACCCACCCAGGATAAAATGATGAGAATCAATGATTTGATTTATGATGAATGGATGATCATAAAGAGGCAGGCATAGAGAGTCTAGAAAGTAGAAGAAGAAGTAGGCCAAGGTATAACATAACTTCTACTAACCAAACATTGTTTTTTCAATAACATTTTTAACTTAGACACTAATGACAATAATGCACCCAAAAATGAATAAA
The DNA here is from genome assembly GCA_963082945.1 of Cerastis leucographa. NCBI lineage: Eukaryota > Metazoa > Arthropoda > Insecta > Lepidoptera > Noctuidae > Cerastis > Cerastis leucographa. The sequence goes on along the minus strand of OY720361.1, from coordinate 17,487,759 downwards.
AAAAACTAACTCCAAAGTTAATAAATTCGAAGGTAAATGTAAATTTAACTATAAGCAACTGGTTTTGATAAGCACCCCACGCTTCAACATTATTTACTTACGTCTCAACGACTAACTCCGTTTGTTTTCAACATTCGGGTACATTGTAATTAGAGCATGTTATTTTATTTTTATTCGTATTTGTTCTGGACCAGATAACAGCATAAGCCTTGTGGCAACAGCTGTAAACAAACGTACCGCCATCGGTTATCAACTCAAGTCAATTGAGCCAGCGCAGAGCATACCAAGATCAACAAAGGACTATGAAATATAATTAATGTAACAAGACAAACTCCTCTTTACGCTAGTCACCTCAATTACAGTTTTGAGCTAAAGTGGCGAGACCAATTCCAGGACTTAAACGACATGGTCTGATTAAGAGCTGTATCTGAAAATGTGTATGTACTTACAAGTCAGACGTAGAGTATCTTCCGCGAACCATTTTCACAACAAAACTTCTTTCAATATAGACTAGAAACACAAGACCATTCCACTACATCACGCTCGTCATTGCACTGGTTTAAAATCTTGATGTTTACGCGAGCAACAATAAAATTTATCACTATCTTCAAATGCAAATATCAATGCAAACTTGGCAAAACTGCCGACAAATTACGTCTCATTTCCCTCTTAGCATCAGATCTTTATTAATAGAATCCAGTATCCGCGCACATCCTATCCCGAAGCTTACACTTCGATTTGCTTTTCAGCGCGCGGTGCATAAACTCGTCGGCAAGTGGGCGATTTGTCGGCGGATCAGTCACGCGGCACTATTGAGATTTGTACTCAAAAATACGGAGTGTACGAGTCAAGTTCGTTCGTCGGAGGCGTTCGCGTTATAATTTCGTGGTTGTTTGGTCGCGGTCGTGTCGGAGTGTCGGGAACTCCGCGCGACTCCCGGCGCGTGCGCGGACTGCGCGGGGCGGCCGGCACGTTGTTCGGCCAGTTTTGACGCGCGCGAGCGTGTTCGCGTCACCGTAGCCAAGAACAAAGTGATAACAAAAACTCTACAATTGATACTACGAGTACGTACACGTGACGCGAACATTAGTTTCGCACATTGTTTCACAGATTTTTGTTTTGTCTCTGTTGGAGCTGTGCCAACAGCGACCATCACTTCCAGTCACGTTACTACAGTTGATGAGAAACAAACTATTCAACACCAACCAGAGCAAGGTCAAAAACCGTGTGGACGACGGAAAATTATCTAAAATCTTAATAAGGCAGCCCCGCGAGGGGACTTGAATAGGTAATTAATTCACGAGGCAAACAAAAAAAAAATTTGGTAGGTAGTGAACCCAAACAGATAATGGAAAAGTCATCGTTTGCTACGTCGAGGTTATACATGAAGTCATTCATTTCGCTTTATATTATGCAAGGCAATTAGACCGCTATGGGTATGTATGACGGGCATGAAGCTAAACTTGACATTGTTATAATATAACAACAGAGAAATCGCAATCATAAACTATTCACAATATGATATTTAATAGAGACGAGGATCAGACATTACTTAAGGATTGCGCCTCATCCAGCAGCTCGGAATCGCATTTTCCTATGCTCCTATCCTTTTCTGTCGCTCAGAACCGTCATTTGCTAGAGCGAGAAATAAAGCGTGCTGCCGAGCCCATCGTCGATGCTATCGCGTGCGATAACACACCCGCTCTGTCTGCTGCTAAATGAGGCGCAACAAAAAGCAGTAAAGCAGGGCTTCGTGCGCTGATTTTTTATCAGCTTCAGGAGTCTAACTTTTAGCTTACTTGGTTAAAAAAATGAAGTCTAAAGATTTACAAATAATTTGTTTAGCTCATACGTATCCTCTGAATAAGTCCTATGAATTCGTTCATCCATGAATATTGGATAACACTCACCTATTGTGAAGGTCGGCAGGCTTGGCCATGGTGAACTCCTTAGCGTGAACATTAAGCTTGTTGCTGGAGGCAGACGTTGAGCCTCCCGCCGCTGTGGTGGTGGTGGTGGTCGCGCTCGAACTGGCAGCCGTGGTCACCACGCCGTCTGTGCGGACACCTGGTGGTCAACGGTGGTCGTCAAGAGAAGAGGGAGATAGGACAGATGCTGTGTACTAGGTTATTGATGGAAGACAGTCATAGATGTACTGAAGCACCTACTTTTAATGTAGAAGCTGTGTAAAGTTGTAACGTGGGTATGCCATCAGGACGTGATCGTGATAGGAAGGTGAAGTGGTAGAGATGAAAGAAGAGCAATAAATAGGAAAGGCGCCTCATCCCTCCTATCCGGAAGGGACATGGCTAACAATTGCGTATGAATGAACAGATGGAACATGGAACTTGGCCAAAACACCACGACACACTGAGAAAATATAGATCAACTGGAAGTCTAACCGTAGACTCAGACCGGATAGATTTCGTGTAGAGAAAAACGTAATAAAGCTACATAAAAAGTTCATAAAAATTCCATGGTCGACGTTATTAACAAATTTACTTTTTCTCTTCTCACGGTCATTCCTGTTTTTAACGAATACAAACCCTAAAGCACGCTTAAAATGTAGACCAGTCTAAAAACAGCCGCCAAGTCTAAACAAAAGTTACATTTCATTGTTAGAATGTTGCATTCTCTTCCGCTTATTTCCATGCAAATACTCTTACATTAAAGTAAACAATTACTAGCACAAGAGGCTAGACTGTGTTCAAACACAATACAATAATGCTAGCTCTGTTTCAACCACTTATCACGGCAAAAATCGGGCTCGTAACAATTTCCAATAATGTACAGTGACTGACTACTGGCAAAACACACAGGAATAGTTACAAAGGATACTTCTGATGGACGCTACAGAAGGCGCCAAACTAGTGGCTCAGTTCTGGGCCGACACAATTTAGATTGCCATCGACACGCTATCGCTAAGAAGAAGAAGGATACTAAACGTAATAAGGAATACTACGGAGCAAACATTGGACAAAGAAATAGAAATCCAATATGCAACAGCATAAATATCAAAACCACGTGGAAAACAGCGAAAGAAAACATATGTTAAGTGGAAACGCCAGTTTTACAGGAGACGTCATATCCTCATAAATTTTGATACTAATCGGTGCCGATTGTTGATTCTTTTAACGTTCTTTTAACCTCATGACTCAGTATTTTGAATTCTTCATCTTCAGGCTGTCTTGAGTCATATTCAGTCACTCATAAACCATTTTACAGAGAAACTGCGTCACAATGTTTAGTAGAGTTATTATAAGGTTTATTTTTGGATATCGACGCATGTATACAAAGAAAATACGCTCGGGGCGGTGTTATATCATCGCTATAGTTTCTATCATCAGGAGTGAGAGTGACATAAACTAAATGCAAGATCTATGATTTACTTAATGTACCAGTCAATAACATTGGTTTATACACCTCTGCATCTATAGACGAAGTACAGTTAGTTTGATTGGTGTCGGCTGGGCCGCTAGCTTCGACTGGTATGTGGGCCTGCCATTGGAAACGTCAATTACTTTACTTATCGTTGAATTGGAGCGGATTAGCTCTTTAAAAAAGGCTTTGTGGAAATTCGATTTGGAAAGACATGGAGTAGTTACTTTTGGTCCTTTTGACCAATAGTAACCACTAATCCAGGAGTTCGAGGGTTTTACCAAAGGAAAGATAAAGAACTAGAACTGTTAAAAATAAGGGACACAGAATAATAGAATAGGAAAGTGTTAGGAGAGTATTAAATACTGCGATACACCTTACAACATAACCAGCGTAACTAAATACCATAATCGAAAAAAGTGATAACAACTTCAATTTTCTTCAATGCTGTTAGCATTTAACAGAACACGGCAGTTACCATTTACCACCGAACAAAACGGCAATTACTGAAATCAGAGCCAAAATGAAAAATAATACCAATATAGTAAGAATATATAAAATCATCACGAATAATGTAGCAAGCGTGTGCGTTTAATTGGGTAACCTAGATCATCGCGCGCCTCACGCGAGCCGTCCCGCTCAAATGCACAAGAGCGAAACTTTCATCCAAGATTTACTGGCAAAGTATTTACAGTTTTGACTGAACAACTGAACATTGTAACTGACAGGGGTAAGTGGATTTGAAATGATTTCATTTAGCGTTAGAACTTATTTTTTTCTGAGGTTGGCTGCATTGTAGAGGCGTTTGACGCGTTTGAGAATGTCAACTGTGGGTGATCACAAGTATCGTCGCAGAATCGACTTGAGTTGACCAGAAAGAGCTTGATGTCTATGCAATAAAAGCAAAAGATCCCTCATTTTCGCGAGTGGCCATCGTACCGAAATTTGCGAATGTGGTGATACGTGATCGGTTCAAGTCGATTCTGTGGCAATTAGTGTGGTCAGTTGGTCAATTCTTAAATCCACCGTGTTCATCGGAAAACAAAGTTGACAAAATTGTTAAGTAACATGTCTCTGTGTTGTAGAGCAAAAGTTACTGGTCTCAGTGAATGTTGATTGTTTGTTGAGCCGCATCCAAATGTTGTTTTCAATTGTAAATAAAGTTGTTCAAGTCTTGTAAATTTCGGGGGTCAATGTTGAGCAACCGTTCTTCAACTTTGTTTTTGGTGTCCAAGAAGGATAATCACATATGTATATTAATACTCTATACTTCTTACAGTTGCTAAGTAACTGGACTTTTTTCCTAACAATGGTTCACAGTTTGTTCATTTCATGTTCTATAATAAACTCCACTCCACTTTTATTCCCCAGAAGACTTAGAGGGTCGCCTTAGGGGCCAAGTTGAAGCAGGCAGCGAGAAGATGATTCATCGAATCTTTTGAAAATAGCGGCTACAGCTTGCGCGCGGATTTAATGTCAAAAATCTAAATACATTACATATTAGAAATGAGGTTAAATATGAAAGACAATTCAAAGACAAGAGTAGAACTAGAGCTGTCAGTTCCACAAAATCTCAACTTTTTAAAATTCTCATGTCTAAAACAAGCTGCCAAGAATAATACAGACATTTTTTTATTTACAGACAATTATTTTATTGTATATCGTCGCCAAAACACTCATGTTTTCTGACGGAATTAACATACCTGCCGCCAAGATTCAATGTTGACATTACACAAATACAGGCCACTTTCAAACAATCTTCCTCCCGGCATACGAACTGAACAGTTCAATGCAAATTATTCGGCTATACTAATAACTACAGCTACTGCTGCTGAACGCGTACACCAACCTGAGGCATCAGAAACTGGTTGCGCAGCAGTCACGGTCACAGATACCGATACCGGAGTCACGGACACGGGAGAAACTGATACCGGCGACACCTGAGCCACGGGAGCGACTGGCGCGACCGCTACCGGCTGAGACAAGGACTGTTTCACGATACACCGAGACATAATAATATCTCACTTTTATCACAAAACATAAAACTACAAACAAACATTCGTCTGACAAACGCGTCCCGTCGCAACAAACATTCGACTGTCGACCTGTTCCAAATACGAAATTTGTTTATTTTTAATTTTGGCGCCAATTTTACGTAGAGACGCAAGCCAAGTATGTATTTACATTCAGCCTGTGACAAATCGAGAATCGGTCTGATAACATGATAGAATCGATTACATTTGGGTTACATAAATAAATGATGATGGTGATGAATTAGTACCCATTGATTGAAAAGTAGAAGCGGCTGATGATAAGAATTCAGAAAACGGTTTCTAAATAAAATTGTACAAATTAACTCGGCAAGTCAAGTGCAAAAAAAAATATTTTACTTAAAGTACTACTGTAGGCCAACTGGCCAAGCGACGTTATTTTCGGTATGTGCTTATTCTCAAAATAAATAAGCAAACCAGCAACTCATAAGATACATTTATAGTGGATTTATAATAAAATTGATGAGCTGTGCAAAGATTCACTAGCCCGTTTCCCAACCAAATTGTTCTACTAACTCCGACCACCAGGCCTTCCATACCCAGCCTTGTCTCATCAAGGTGTTATGTTCTTCACTTACCGGGAGGCCTGTAGATTTCTAGTGTAGGCTTCCCTTTAGCGTTGGTCAGGATCATGCTCCGTCTTTTCGCATTGTTGAACTGAAAAAAAAAATACGGATTCAGTGATTTTAAGCGACAAATGTGGAAGTGACGAAGTATTGAGCCAATAAAATTAATTAATAAATAAGATATAAAAATGATACGAAAAACTAGATGGACGCGTTAACTCCAAATATGGCCGCGCAACAAAAAAAAACATGCAGCACTTTACCTATGAGAGAACCATAAAACTACAAACAGTGGAATGATCCCTGCCAAATAGATGATTCTCCTTTTCAATGAAGAACATAAAATAACGGTTTTGGCCCTTGAATTCATCTCCAAAATACAAGGTGTTGTTTTGCATCCTCGTCAAATTTCAGGATGTGGTCACAAAAGACATAAATAATCAATTAAAATTACGGTACCAATAAACACTGATGTATTTGGTTTTTTTATGTTTGACAATATTTCAGAATAACCCCCTTAACGTGATTTAGGGAATAAGAAATTATCGAATAAACGTTTGAGATTGTTTGTATGTGTGTAAGCGAGGTCATAGGGCAAGAACCAGACGGGCCGCGTTTAAAACACGGGTGTTTCACACTTACCGATTTCAGTAAATAAGAAAAAAGAAATTACCTACCTATTTTATTATTGATTCGGGACGAGAATCATTAGCCTAGTCACCTCCTTCAATTTGACGAGGATGCCAAACTAAATTCTAGATTTATGCCTCACTGTCTGAAGATGATGAAACCATGTAATCATCGACAAATTTATCATATTTTATTCCTTGTGTTTGGACAGTTATATCATATTTACTTGGGTCAGAAATATTAAAACGCAGATTTTTACTTTGGTGCTAGTGACCTATTAATTCACTGTTGGAATTACTATTTCTAGTGCACAGATGGGTACCTACACCTACCAGTCTGATAGATAGACAAAATAAGTGGTAGGTATATTATGATTTGATAGATCCTGAAGTTCTGAACTACCGACTGATCAACCCACAAAATTTGTATCCCAAAAATCGATTGCTATTCCGCTAAGATTTGGTTTCTCATTTGGTAAACCAACGATTATGTGTCAAGACTAATCGATTACAAAATAAAGGCAAAGGCTATCGAGTTATGCAGACAGGACGTAGGCGTCGGAATAGAGCGTGTCGCGATCCTACCTACGCGTTAACTGCAATCATACTAGAAATCCTTAGCACATACCAAGGTCTTACTAACTTAATCAAACAATTGCACACTTGGCTGTTGCAACTTCGTAAAAATATTGCCGCCATTTTTAGTTTTAGATTGCTAACGGCGGGCTATTTTGTTCTACGATGAGGCCCTTTGGGACAAGGTCGTTCCTATTGGGGAATTGTGCACAGATGACGACCCATTTTCTGCCTATAAACAGCATTTCACGCTTATAAATACAAAGTAAGTCATAACATAGTATTACAGAAATAGAGTGAACATACCTGATTATGATGCATGTTGTGATGGGATTGAGGGCGCATGAAGCTCCTCTCCCGCATGATGACGCCAGGCGTTGCGAAGTCCTGCATCCTGTAGCTCCTCTGCAGCTCGTTACCAACACCGATTTGAGTCTGCATCTTGCCGATTGTGCTAATCGATTCAACGGAGTCAAGCACTATGTTTAGATTATCTGTGGTACTCCCACGGCTTCCTGCCTTTTTTGACAGCCTGCCTTTTACTTTTCAAAAAATTCACTGCTTTTTTTCTTTGGTTATCGATGCACTCAGGCATTCAGTTTAGTATTATTTTTTAAATATTTTAAACACATAGTCAGAAATCTCTAATTAGTTAGTTTATCCTCTATCGATTACAAAATTGAATATTATCAATATAAATACACTAGATCAATGACTAGTATTATAGTTACTTTACGCAATGTCACACTTATTATGATTAAGTTATTATTACTAAGTTTTTTTTTCTATTTACAATTCTAAAATAAACAACTAACGATACAACGGGCAATACGCGTTAAAATGCGATTTGAAAACAGCAAAGCGATTAAAATAATGTAATAATTATTAGTAAAATAATCACAATTTTTTATTGTGACGTCACGTTAGAGATCACTATTTTTCTCTTTTTATATATGCATATATAAATGTACATAAATTAAAACCCTCTGTCGTGGCCACTGATAGAGGGCGTTCTGTCGAGATATTTTCGTTTTTTTAGTACGGCTTTTACAAGAAATAGTGCAGGTATATTGTAGTGCCTGACAGTCACCGAGCGATTTTTTACAATTTTTCGAGGGGCTGAGAAGTTACTTCTTCAGCGCCAAACTCGAATCGTTTCGTCGAAGGGGTTCAGAGAACACTAATCTGAAACAAGAAAAAAAACTGCTTAGAAAGAAAGAAAGAAAACATATTTGTCGCAGGGACATGACGTGCATACAAAATGACAAAAATAGCTTAGTATAATTAAGGTTGACAACGACGTGGTATGGCAACATCAAGGTAAGCTCTATCGCTCTACATAGATATCCCATGTTCAGGACTAAATCTCTTTTAAAGATAGGTATCGTAAAACAAGGCTGCAAGTTAATAATATTCTTAAAGGACCGCAATAAAAATATTTTTAGTGAAACCATTTTCAATATTGTTTTCAATAACAAGTTCTTTCAACTTTTGTCTCTGTGAGATGATTCACAAGGTTAAGCCCAGTTTCCAAAAATGGCGGCAAGACAACGCAGCAGCATAAAAAATATAAAAATGAATGGATGGATCTGAGTCAGTGGATTAGCTACATTGAAACTTCTTTATTACGTACACATTTGCGTCGTAGAATTAAAACAACATGTCAAAACTAACTTTTTTGATCTTAAAAACAATATTTTTGAACGTACAGTTACACAGTATCTATTAACAATGCCTGTACCTAGGATTGAATTATACATGACTCCACTTATCTTTAACTCTCTACCAAACTTTATTGCTGATCTTGCATACAGAAAATTTTGCATAGTTCTTAAAAGTTCTGAAAATCATCATCAATCAATCAATCAGCATCTTATTCATTAATGTTTGCATGCCATTTTTATGGCGAAATGTGTCATTGCAATACTATAATTTTTTTTCCGTCTTTTGTACCACATTTACTGCAAATAAATAATTTAGACTTTGACTGTAACCTAAGCTGTTCCCAGCTGTAAACTTAATTTCAAGATACCTTAACTATGAAAATATCACCGGCCTTCGACAGTGTAGCATTGGGTGGGCCGTGAGCTACGCTCTCCATCGCTGCCATGTCGACTCCAGTTACAAAGATATGCTGCGGGAACAATAGACCCGGATACTCTGCACATTTGAATGCATACCCTGTCTAAACTAAACCCGTATGTACATATCAAGCCGGGAGTTCGACAGGGCGACACTATTTCACCGAAACTTTTCACAAGGTTTGAATACAAGTGACCGGAATTTAGTCTCACGGCCTAAAAGTTGCTACTTCCCCAAAAAATACCAACAGCACCCTCCTGAGTCTGAGCACCAAAACAACTATACAGCACTGTACAATGTTTTTACATAAAATAATAAACCAAATGAAAAAGAAAACTCGTGTTTTTCAGGCGTTCTACATTCAACCACATCCGTATTACATCATTTCCTTATATTATAGCTGCTCTATTCAGGTGTTAAGTTGAACACTATCTTTTCAGCTCAGTAACCGGTTTACAAAACTACACTTCATTGCAATTTGAAGCCAGCTGAAAATGAAGGAAACTACCAATTACGTCGAACTATTACGTTAGCCTTGAGTTCACTTTGTGCTATGTTATAGGCGTAATTTTCACACTATTTAGAGCTTACATTTGTAGGTAATGTGAAAAATATTCTGTCCGTTTTTGCCGAAAGGGTGGGAGAATGGTGGCGGGTTGGAAGTAATTAAGGGGAAGCACCAGGGTAGCTCGCGAACTATTTCATGAAAAAGTTATTCAATTGATGAGTTAATAATTATAACTCAGTAAAGCCATATTTGTTATTATATTATATTATATTATTTGTTATTATAAAATTATTCGCGACCATAGGTCGCGAATAATTTTTAAATCAACATACAACCCAAAACTGACCTACAAATTGCAAAAAAAATAAGAACATTTGAATTTCGCAGGCTACCGACACACCCAGGCGCTTTCATCTGAATGAACAACAACTCGCTAACCACTAAAAAATTTCTTCTTTTAGCCACTGTATTTCTAAAACCAGACCTCATACTAAGAAAATACAAAATCTGCTTCTATTTTAGAAGCTGATTATGTACTTACTTTTGGCCACTATCACCACCACCTTGTACCACCTTGTTCCTGTAGCGTGGGTGCGTTTACAAACATTTAAACTCACATACACAAACAGCCAGACCCGGAACAACTACCTGTAGGTCATACAAATATTTGTTCCGTGCAGGGATCGAACCCGCGACACGCAGCGCAACAGTCAATCGCTTAGCCACTGCGCCGACCGAGCCGCCAACATTACAGAATACTTTTGCTTTTGTTAGCCTGAACTGTCGCGTCCTGCCATTCTTTCCACTTATCTCGATGCATCTTCTCGCCATACATAATTAGTTTTATTTAAGAATTTTCTATTGGAAGCTGTGTAAAAGCAGTAACTGCAGTAATTTGGTGTCGGTATGTCTACTATTCACTTCTTCATCATCTGCCAAGCCTTTTCCCAACCGTGTTGGGGCGGCTTCCAGTTTAACGATCGCCAATCTGACCTCAACAACCCAATTTGTACCTACACAACTGCCAAAGATCTACAAATAGCAGCCGGTACCAAAGGCTTAACGTGCTCTCCGAGGCACGGAGGAAGCTCGGTATGTAATGGGTGGTCACCCATCCACAGACCAACCTTAACAAGCACGGCTTAACATGAACCTGACCACTACGTAAGTATTAAATTCTATCTTGCTCGTGGTGTCGCTTTCTCTACTCATTCAATGTTCTTCAGTATGATGCAAAGCTCATTGATATATCGCAACGTTAGTGTAAAAATATAGCAACCTTTCGTTCAGCCCAACGAGTGTTGCAAGAGTATAAACAAACTTTTTATGTTCGTACCGAATAGATACTATTTAAATGGCTAGGCTAAAATTATTGAACTTTTTAATAAAAAATAAAAAAAATCAAATCTGTTGGCAAGCGATGGAGTTATGGGCGAACAAACATAAAAAAAAACATCGGAATTGAGCACCTCCTTCTTTTTTAGAAGTCGGTAAAAAAAAATGGTACTAGTATTTTTTTAACCGGCCTCACTAGCAATCTCTGCTGTATCGTGGGTGCGTTTACAAACATTTAAACTCACATACACAAACAGCCAGATTCGGAACAAATACCTGCAGGTCATACAAATATTTGTTCCGTGTGGGGATCGAACCCGCGACACGCAGCACAGCAGCCAATCGCTCAGCCACTGCGCCAACCGTGCCGTCACGTCAATCACATCAGAAATATTAGAATTTTAGATAAAATTTCATGGAACATCTTCTCAAGTTTGCCTCTTTAGAAGAAGAGGTAAGCTGTCATGGTTTATCTATGGCAAACCAGATTAACTCACCCTAAACTGAGCTATTTTTCAATACCATGAAGTCTTTGTCGCGAAAGATGAAATCGCGATGTTCCAAACTTATAAATGTAAATATTTAATTACACAACACTAATAAGATAGCAACACTAAATCAGTATGAGCAACCTGACGACGCAAACTGAAGCCATTCTTTTTGCCGCCTTTTGCCATCACATAGGTAGTTTGGCTAGCAGCTAACTTAAATTAAGTAAATTCAGTGCAAGAAGAGTATATGGAGATTCTTGTCATCCGTGAGGCGCGCCACCTCGAAAGCTAAGTACCTAGATATTAACTTTCTGTTTATGTACGGTTTAGAGATTTGATATGTTCATTAATGTTCTATGAAATTATGTTTACCAGTTTGAATAACTTATACCTAATTAAAACACCTGAAGTGATGGTCGTGTCTTAAGCCGCGGTCCTAGTTTAATAAGATGTTTCATAATCACGGCTTAAGGTGTAACTACGACCCTCACGCGCAATAAGTCTGGCCGGACACGCGCGCTGGGTTTGTGAGAAAGTCCAAGGGCCAACTTCTCTTGCAAACCTTATAACATAATCCCCACAGGCCCAAGTAAGCGTCGACGGGCGCTAGCGTCGACGGACGCTATAAATGTTGAGGGGGGACATTCCAGACGTGAAGGCTGCGAGCCGTATCAGTCTGGAATGTGTGCTTCTGCAAATGAGGTTAATCCGGAATTTGATTAGCACAAAGGTGTTCGTTCCAGATGCGGAGGCTATATGCTAAATATGAGCCGAAACAGTCTGGAACACTTGATATAACGGAGGAAGTGAAACTCCAGAATCCGTTTGACACGGAGGTGTCCTAAATGATAAAACGATGAAATATAACCTGCTTGTGAGAAAGCAGAGACGATTAATATATTAATCATAAACAGATAGGTAATAGGTACCAACCCAGAGATTCATGGGTACATAATTTTACAGGTGTCCTAGCCGGACCTGAGGAAATGGATAAACTGATGGTCGCCCTGATGATAACCACTTCGGTGCCTTTGAGGACCGAAGCATAAGAGACTGGATTGAGAGACGCTCCGTATCGGTGTGTGATCCGTATCTGTGAGTATCTCAAACGTTTCGTGGGGGCGTGGGTTTCTCTTCACATCAAAGCGAAGCAGTAAAATCCTATAGTATCAAAATAAAATAAGTCACATTGTAGTCTAGAACATAACTAGAATATAACACGGGAAAGAAGAGAAATACACGCCGTCGCGACATGGTGGAGATGCTGGGATCACTTCCGAAAATCTAGAAGAGTATACCACTCAGACGTTACATACAAGTTCATACAACAGGAAGAAAAAAATCATAAAACAGAAAAATTACAAGAACTTTGAGAAACATAACCCAATTCAAACCCACAAAAGAAATAGTAAAGAAGAGAAGTTCAATGAGAAAAAACCATTCCATAGGAACATTAACTATAATAGCCAGTCCATAAAAAGAAAACCTCAAGAACAGGGAGGTAACAGGGACATGTCGATGAGAAAGAAAAGGAGGCTTCAATGTATTTTTTGCCAAGGAGCGCACTTCAATGATCAATGCGATGTTGTTAAAACTGTGAGAGAGAGGAAAGACAAATTAATCGATCACTGTTTTGTTTGCCTAAGGAAAGGTCATCAAAAAGGAAATTGTAAAAGCTCAATTCATTGTGCACTGTAACAAAATTAACCACCATAACAGAGCACTTTGTTATAAGAATTGCATTAATAAAACCGAGGATGTCAAGACGTTACACGTCAACTCTATAAGCTCCACCGTATTACAAACAGCAATAGTTAAGGCTCTACGTAAAGACGATGATTCTGATGGAACGGTCTGTCGTGTACTGTTGGACTCGGGTAGTCAACGTACTTACATAACGCGAGAAGTAGCTTCAAAATTGAACCTTCCTATCGAAGAGGAAAGCACCTTATCAGTTTTCACGTTTGGATCGAAAACTCCCCAAGTAATAGAAAGCCCCATAGTCAGGTTACAGATACGTACAAGGACAAATTATACTTTACAAATAGAAGCAAACGTTGTTCCTCATATTTCACATGGAGTTCCTTTCCCTGGTATTGACATAGGTAAATACAAAAATGATCTGATTTTGGCTGACGACGGCTCATTGTCACCCACAATAGACATATTGATCGGCAATAACTTCTACTTTTCATTCATCCTTGAAGACAGAATTCAACTGGAAAGTAACTTATTCTTGATTGACTCTAAATTCGGTTATTTACTGACTGGAAAAACTAATACAAAAACCACGGACACATTGTCAGTATTAACTTACTTTCAAGGAGTAGAAAACAAATTGACACCACCGGATCTCCCGTTATACAATGAAAACCTCAAATGCTTATGGGAACTAGAATCCATTGGAATATGCAATTCGCCAAAATTGACTAGAGACGAACAAGTAATCAACCAATTCAATGATACCATAAAACTAGTAAAGGATAAATACACTGTTAGTTGGCCATGGATAGATTACCCACCTAATTTAGAAACTAATTACGGTTTAGCCAAAGGCAGACTAGTCAACTTACTCAAACGATTAGATTCCGATTCACTAACAGCGTACGATAATACATTGAAAGAACAACTAGCAAAAGAAATAATTGAAAATGTACCAGACGATGAAAGGAGAATCGAAGATATGGATCATCCTATACACTACCTGCCGCACCACGGTGTTATTCATCCAGGCAAACCAACTCGCATAGTCTACGACGCCTCGGCAAAGACCAAACATAGCAAAAGTTTAAATGAATGTTTACATTGCGGTCCACTTATGCTAGAAAACTTAACCGGAATGTTGTTAAGGTTTAGGTCACATCAGATAGGAATAAGAGCAGACGTAGAAAAGGCTTTTCTACAGATAGCATTACACGAAAAGGACAAAGACGTAACTCGATTCTTATGGTTGAAAGACATAAAAAGGGCGGCCACGGAAGATAACATTCTGCACTTACGATTCTGTCGGGTACCGTTTGGAGTGATATCGAGTCCATTTCTTCTAAATGCTACTTTGAAACATCATCTACTGCGTTCCAATGAGGAAAGTCTAAAAAGCATAGTAAATGACATCTACGTCGATAACCTTGTCACAGGAGCAGAATCTGTACAAGAAGCAACAGCAATGTATGAGTCGTGCAAGATCACATTTGAAGAGATTTCAATGAATCTTCGAGAATGGAGTTCGAATTCCAAACAATTCTCCGTGAACATTTCTTCATCAGATGTCTGCAGAGATGTAGAAGTTAAAGTATTAGGTCTGAATTGGAACACAGACGAAGATACGATCAGATTGAGACCAAGAAAGACTAAAGAGGCCACCACCAAGAGAGAAATACTTAAAAACATAGCATCAGTTTACGATCCATGTGGATATGCCGCACCAGATTTATTACCAGCAAAACTTTTATTACAAAATCTGAGGATACATAAATTCAAATGGGATACCCCATTACCAGAAGAATTGACCAATGAGTGGCAAATCATTAGAGAACAGTTAGAAGAAACCAAAAACATTATTTTACCAAGGAAATATTTCGAATAAAATGGTGGTGACAATATCCAACTGCACGTTTTCACAGATGCATCAACCAAAGCATATGCTGCAGTTGTATACATTTCTATTGAAAAAGAATTGAATTTTGTAATAGGAAAATCACGGTTAGTACCCATCAAGGATCAAGACAATTTAAAAATCCCAAGACTTGAACTATTAGGTGTTTTAATAGGTAGTCGGTTGCTGAAGTACGTAACCAAGTTCCTAAAATTTGAATTTAGAGAAAATATTATATGGACAGATAGTCAAATAGTAATTGATTGGTATTACAGCAACAAACTACTACCACCATTCGTTGCAAGGAGGATAGAAGAAATAAAGGGAAATACACCAGCTACAATAAGATATGTTCTTGCAAATGAGGTTAATCCGGAATTTGATTAGCACAAAGGTGTTCGTTCCAGATGCGGAGGCTATATGCTAAATATGAGCCGAAACAGTCTGGAACACTTGATATAACGGAGGAAGTGAAACTCCAGAATCCGTTTGACACGGAGGTGTCCTAAATGATAAAACGATGAAATATAACCTGCTTGTGAGAAAGCAGAGACGATTAATATATTAATCATAAACAGATAGGTAATAGGTACCAACCCAGAGATTCATGGGTACATAATTTTACAGGTGTCCTAGCCGGACCTGAGGAAATGGATAAACTGATGGTCGCCCTGATGATAACCACTTCGGTGCCTTTGAGGACCGAAGCATAAGAGACTGGATTGAGAGACGCTCCGTATCGGTGTGTGATCCGTATCTGTGAGTATCTCAAACGTTTCGTGGGGGCGTGGGTTTCTCTTCACATCAAAGCGAAGCAGTAAAATCCTATAATATCAAAATAAAATAAGTCACATTGTAGTCTAGAACATAACTAGAATATAACACGGGAAAGAAGAGAAATACACGCCGTCGCGACAGTCTTACTAATTTAGTGCAACTGCACAATTAAGTAGTTAAACCAAAGACATTCAAGTATTAATTACGACTTAAATGCAATTCAGGTTTTTCCTTCTAACGAGATTTTTTTACGTGTCACTGCTGATGCTGTCGACAATATGACGTGAACGTGAAAAACATCACTTTTAGCTCTGACACTGATGTATCAATTATTATGTGCTGTCAGGTGTGTGACAGAAATATCAATAGAAACGAGCTGAAACTGCAGAGTGCGTTGACCTGTGCGTACGCGCATCGGGCGGCACGACGTAGAATAAATTTTGTTTTCACCTGAAATTTTTGTTTCACGGACTTGAAGAATGTTTCCGAATTAGGGATGATGCAGTCAAGAATGTAAAGTACGGTAGGAAATTATTTCGATATCATTTTTCTTCTTATCACAAAGCCTGTATAGGTTATCCACAAAACAAATATACGGTGGACGGTAATGCCCACTTATCACATCACTGTTTTAAGCGTTATCTATCCTAACGTATCATGAATTCATGATTCTAAATCGTTCCCCTCATGTCCTCTCCACCCTGTTCTATCTTCCGTATGTAGAACTGAATGTGTAGGATATTTGAGTTCTTCTGGACTTTTGTAACTACTTTCTTGTGTAATAAAGATTATTGATTATAGCTGGAACGCCAAAGGTAACAAGAGCTCGACGGACGATGTTGTTTATGTTCGCGTGCCGCGCTAAACGGCCCGCACTTCGGCTGCATGACAGGCCGTGGTGTCCGAGGCTGTTGACAGCTTCACCACAATGCCAGCGATGAGGAGTGCAGCAGGCGGCACCAAGACGTAAGAAGCAGCGAGACGGAAGGTCGTGTCGTCGAACAATCTGCCTATGCTCGAAGACGGCAGTGCATTAAGCCAAAGACCCGACTCCCACTCCCCCACAGCTAGCAGTCGCGCACGCTCAGCAGTAGAAGCAGACGTTTTAAATAAATTGTTCTGAACTACTCCGCAGAGCGGCTTGTCCAACCGTCTCAGGGAAAATGGATTGTCGGGTTTTTCAGTATTCGGGCAAGCGAGTTTCCAAGCATCATCGATAGCCTCGGAGAAGCACGGCGCATATCAAAATTAATCAGTGTGGAAGCCAGGATATTCCTGATTATTTTTTCAGTGCCGTAGACCGAGGATATGAAAGAAGAAATTTTGTGGACGCCGAGTCCTTCCATGCGAATAGGAAGTCTTGCTTGTGCCCAAGCTCGGTCCTCCAAACCCACATTAAAAACGGTTTTTTTTATTTATTATTATCCTAAAAGAAAACATGTTGGTATAAACGAGGAGGATTTCGTCCTCTTAGCTGACTGAATTCTATAATATTAACTGTTAGATATCCTGAAAATGTTCGCAGCTTGAATTAATAGAAATCTTATAAATATTTATAAAAGTAAACGATGAAATGCAGTTCAGAATGCGTTAAACAAGTTGTCGGAACGATTTCTAATAAAAAATGTGAAACAAAAATGGTCTTGTTTTCTTTACAATAATTACTATGTTTTGCAATTAATTGCAGATTTTTACTTTCAGCGTTGTTAAAGAAGAATTTATTATAGTGATTTGTATGAGTCAGAAATGTTAATTCGTAATTATAATTGACTTGCGTTATTCCTAATGTGCTTATTCGATCTTACAGACTTTCAGATTTCAGCGCTGTGGGTTGATTGTGAATGTTCGCTACTTCTCTCTGCAAACTATCTCCCCCCATTTTTCCTCTAGTAGTGTGGGTAGACCTTACCCCTAGGCCAAATGGTCGATCATCAACCTGGTGCCGATAGCTGTAGCAAACTAAGTATCCACTGCTGGAGACCCATGTCCCCCACTTCCTAACGAAGGAGCTTGGTAAGTAAACAGCTTTCCTTAGCACATTTGGAGGTCAAGCTTACGACTGCAGATACACAATCGTCTCAGTCGTAGGCCTTTTTTTTACGATTGGGAAATCATCAAATAACCCCCCCCCCCCCCTCCCCTAGAATTGTACTGACTAAAACCCATCCATGTTCCTTCTTAGCCCTTTGTGTTCCAGGGCCACGGTATCTCTTTCGAACAGTCCCGCAGCCCTGGCAGGCATCGGCCCTCTCGGACCCCTTCCGATTTGCTGACATTCCCTTGAGGCGCGCGTGGAACTCGAACGCGCCGTCGACACGGCTCAGTCGTAGGCCTTGCGTCCTATATTATATGTATTATTATCTTAGTGGTAGGGTAGACAATACAATGACTCACCGCTCTCTCGTAGCAGTCTGTCGTTTCGTCCTCTGCACTAGAGACTCGTTCACGTACTCGTATTTATTTCACTGCAACAATGAGAAAGTTCATTATAATTAATTATTTAATGTATTTTTGATGCAATCGTTTCAGTTGTAACGTTTAGGAATTGTGTGGTACAAGATTTACTAATTTTAGAAATGGCACAAAAAAATATTTTTTCTTTCACACTCATTTCTTATCCAACTTTCCATTCGCAGGTCTGCTGGAAGAGATTTGTTTTGAAATAATCAGTACTTTTGTGTTCTTGTATCTTAATGTATTGTCCTGTAATTTTTTTTGTGTGTACATAAAATAAATAAATAATCCACTAATATAATATATCACTGTTGAATAATGGCCTCCTTTCAAAGAGAGGAGGCCTGTGTTTCCGTAGTCTTAACGTTTTAAACTAATTCATCATCATTCTCTAGCTCTTTTTCCAATTTACTTGGAGACGGCCAACATGTTCTTCGTCCATACTTCTCTGTTACTCGTAATCTCATCAGACATAGGAGGTGTCGATGATTACGAGATTCTAGCCAAATCATTATTTACACAGTCCATCCATCGTTTCTTTGGTCTTCCCGTCTTCCCCTTATTTTATAGTCATCCACATTTATAGCCAAAACTGTCGTGATTTTTTCCTCATTCCTCCGCATCACATGCCCATGCATAGGCATGGTATGTTGATAGGTGTAACAAGGCTAAAGGACTATCAATGATAATATCATCCAAGTACGTCAATGTGGAACAATAACACATTATGTGCGTTACGCATTGATGTGCGTTATGGCTTCTTGAGCTAGACTCCACTACAGAAATCCAGAACAAGGTTAAATCTATATTTTATATTATAAAGCTGAAGAGTTTGTTTGTTTGCTTGAACGCGCTAATCTCAGGAACTACTGGTTCGAATTAAAAACAAGTTTTGGTATTGGATAGCCCAGTCGAGGAAGGCTACAGGCTTTAGGCTTTTTTTATGTTCTTTTTTTATGCGCATGCATCACGCTACGATCAATAGGAGCGGGGTATTAGTAAAAAAAGTTCGAAAATCGGGGAAAATGTGACGCAGACGAAGTTGCCCGGGTCAGCTAGTACTCTAGAAGTGATTGAATGATTCGTAGATGATCGATTCTTCCATTCCACAGATTGACAGAAAACTTCCCGAAGTCACTGTTATTTCTCTCCTCCATTTGTTTGCACAACAGGTTTTTTTTTAAATTTTACCTTTGCCAATTTATTATCTAATATCTGTCCTTTGCAACTGTCTGTGATCTTAACAGTTTACCACGAATTATTAAAAAAAAAAAAAAACTTAAATAGAGTTGTAATAAATTCACAGATTGGTTATTTAATGGTTCCTTTGTAAATAAATTTTGACGTACAAAGTAAAAAGAAATAGTGCAAGTGCAAAAACTAGTTAATAAGTAGGTACAACTGACGAAGTCACGATTCGAGAGAACATTCTAAATGCACTATAAAGAGAGTTGATTGCTTGCACAAAAAACTGAAAGCTTGCGCAAAATATTCTGAAGTAATTCTCTAGAAGTTTTCAGAATTTTTCTGCTTCCGTTACGGTATTTCAGGCATTGCGAAGGAAAACTAACTATTAAGGTCGAGCTTCAGTAGTATCTTAGCCTATAAGTTATCATAACAATGCTAGAGTCAATGATATCACGAAGTAATTAATTAATTAATTAAGACATGGGAAGTAAAATCACGCAGTGCTTGAAAATGATCTTTGTAATTGAAACAGAAACGCCGAAAACATACCAATTTGCAATGTTTTTGTAGAAAATATCTATTTACTGACAATTTGGTGGTATAGTGCTAGTTCCCAGACAGTTTTGCATATTCATAGTAGATAATAGAGATGACGCAGTTTACTCAGCATGTCTAGGAATATTTTAGAAATGACACATACCTACCTAGTGCTTACTGTGTGCAAGAAATGCTAATTGCATGCTCGATAGAGTAGGTTATCGCTTCTTTTATTTGGACGCTAAATTAGGAACTGAAAATGTTTAAGGAGTGAGTATTAACTGCCAGCAATTTTTTTGAATACGTTTACTTTGATGGAAAAAGTTGGCTTCATAGTTTTCTTAAATCCAGTGTACAATACTAACTCTGGTCCTGTACCACCCCTTTAATGTCACTTCAGTTTGGGAAACAGATGGAATATACTCCATCTGGCGTGCCTTTTCCCAAACTATATTGAGGTCGGCTTACAGTCTAACCGGATGCAGCTGTGTGCCATCATTTTACATGAAGCGACTGCGTATCTGACCTCCACAACACAGTGGTAGGTAACGTAATAATTAAAGGTAATACGATACCCCTTGGTAAGACTGTATGACAGACTTTTGGCTTCTGACTACTTGTAACGACTGTCAAAGATCTACAAATGACAGCCGGGACCAATGGTTTAACGTGCTTTCCGTGGAAGAAACTTGGTATGTAATTATGGTCACCCATCTACAGACTAAGCTCGGCAAGCACGGCTTGACCTTATAGATCGACCCGTGCGTCTGTATTATTATTATATAGTTATATGTTATTTAGCCACGAGCTCCACTAGAAATATACTGTGGGCCTAAAATATTCCCATGGAATATACTGTGGGCCTAAAATAGCTACTTTAGCATAATCATTCATAATAGGATAATAATATTATTAAAATGGCCACAGACGCAGCATAATACTATTGCTTGTCATACGTAACTCATATTGTTAGCTTATGATTCTATTAAATCGGACCTTTTAAGCTCCAGGATGTCTAGCTCTATCTCTTTCCTACACACAAGTAACATTTAAATAATAAGAGGTGCTGGTAGACCCCCTGGTCATTTTATGAGTTAAAGCACATCGCCCGCGACTTCGCGAAAATTTTGATATAGCCTATGTTACTCGGTAAAGATGTAGCTTTCTAATGGTGAAATAATTTTTAAAATCGGTTGAGCAGTTTTTGAGTAAAATCGTAACAAACAAATTTTAAAGGGGTTTAAAACCAAAATCGGCTAAATCGGCCCAGCCGTTCTCGAGTTTTAGCGAGACTAACGAACAGCAATTGATTTTTATTTATACAGATAGATTTATTTATTTAATAAATTCTACTCTTTGACGTGGCTTTACAGTTCCTTTGTCTTCACACACTTTATCATCTGCCTAGCCTTTTCCTAACCAATTTAGAGTCGGCTTCCAATTTAACCGGATGCAAGCTAATCCGGTTAAATATTACACATATTTATGTAAATGAATAAGTACCTAAGTAATAAGAATTTTCTCAGTCTCGAGATGCACTTTGTTAGTCTCCATGTCGACTGACATCATCGACTCACAAGTTCATTAACTATAGGTGTTTTACATGGTCGAGTGTCAGCTTACAGGCAAAAAAAAATAGTGCGTGGAGTCCCTCCGCGCGGAAGAATTGAAACTTCGTAATAATACACGCATGCGTTCGAGTGCAACGCATTAACTCTCGCTCTGTCTCTTTCTATTCCCTCCATGGCGCTTCCATGGAGGGGGAATAGAAAGAGTTAGAACGTTTAACGCAAACTTGTTGGAAGTCGCATAAGAAGTTTCACTTCAAAAAGTCTAGGGACAATCATGATGCTAAATGGTTAGGTGATTGTGTCCTTTACGCAATGGTGCGTAGTCCATTATGACCTTAACTCTACTCTATTTTTATATTCCTGTGTAACATAGAAGCTTACCGTAAATGCGATTGATATGTCCAACATTACAGGACGTAGTCAAAAGGCGGTGAACCAAAACTCCTCATTACATATTAAAAAAAAACTGTAGTTTCCATGTAGGCGGAGCATAATGACATCACCGTGTTTACTCATGTAACATACATGTTTTAGAAGCCAGTAGCAAAAGATCTTATCTCCGAACACCAGCATTTAAATCCCAACTGTAATTTAACGTGTTAAGGTGGGTTTTGCTTAGTGTTGGTTTGAGAAGTTACGCCAGGATGCACAGATCTGTGGTAGACATTACCAAGTCTGCAAAGGTTTTGGGTCAGTGGGCACGCGTTGCTTTTGTTTTGTCGCGGTATCGATTCATTGATCGATGAAGTTAATCTCGTTCGAACACAATGAGCGTGGATGTTCAGCGGCGTTTGGGGCTTGGATTATGTTGTTGATTTGTGGTGTAGCTACGGATGATGTTTGATTCACGTCTATTTTCAGATCTTCAGTACTTGGATACTCACCGTTTGTGAATTTTCGAACCGTTTTTGTGTTTTTCATCTCTGTAAGATATCTTCCATTCGAAATCTTTGCTCTTACTATTTTGATTCATTTGCTTGGCTATCCTTGGCGCATGCTCTGATTGTATATTTGTTTTGTTCACAGACTGGACCTGTTCGACTCGTCTTAATTTCGGTCCTATATTTAAGCACAGTTCATTCGGATTGTCAATTAGGAAGTGAAAACATAAGCCCAGAAAAAGATTTCTATCATCTATGACATGATTATCTATGACCTAAGACTACCGCGATTTTATTTACTTATCAAGTAAAAATTACGAAAAATAAACAGATAGGTAGCTGACATTTTGAAATGTGGGAGCGTCTGAGTAAACGTCTGTATGCATAATACCAAAAATCGTTTAACACTTAATGCAATCCGACAGTCTAGCTAAATAGCCTCAATTCACTTGACATGGAAGCATTACCAGCTTCCTTATAAGCATCTAAGATAAGATTATTTTACCGTAAGTTCACAAAAAAAACAAGCATTGGCTGATGCCCATTCGATATTCAGACGTTTCACAATTTCATAATCATGATCATATTAGCCGGAACACGTCCACTGTTCAACATAGGCCTAACATCTTGTGCTTCGTGCATCCAGGGACGGTGAATGCCACAGAATCGGCGTCATTCATCTGGCGAAGGACCCGCCTAATTCATTCTGTGCTGTAATGCGGATGAATCCGGAGAATTAAGGGACATGTCTTGGGTAAATTTTGAATGTGAACATACATAAATGAAGGGAGGGACCGAAAAATTTCAGCTGGCATCCAGAGCCAGCTAAAAGTGATAAAGATGAATGGATGAAGAAAAGCTGGAGAACCAAAATAAAGACGATAAAGAACTGATATTGAAACGATACTTACCTACCAGACATTTTACAATTTAATCCTTTCTCACGACTTTAATTCACTTTCAACTGCCCTAGGACATGCTACCTAACCACCATTGTCGAAAAACAGACTTGATAATTAGCCGTAAATGTGTGAAACCTTGCATTTACATAATAACAAGTGATAGAACGATATAATCGGGCATTGTTTACCATCAGATCATGAGTCACCTGTCTATCGGAAACCGGTTCTGTTAGCTGCTATTTATTGTCCATTACTTAGGTATTCAAGTACATAGTTGTGTGTTTTATTCATCGGTAGAGAGAATTATGATCGAATTGATGAGGTTTTTTTTGGAATGTAATGTGATGTTTCGGTAACAGGCATTGCCGTACGGTGAATGACAGTACACAGCTGAAAGTCCCTCTAGTGGAACCCGCAGCTCGAAATCAAAATTAAATTAAATAATTATGAATGAATGAATTATATTATTGTTGATCCAGAACACAGAAATCTTCCACGCTAGGGAATCTGAAGCAGAATCTATCTATTATAGGTCTAAGTGAAGAAGAAAAGCAGTAATGGTTCAGTTATAACGGCCCTGACATAAGGCCATAGGTCGTACCCCAGCCTTTTCTTTTAAGGGACTTTACTTGGAAAGTTTACTTTAACTCTGTCTCAAAAACGGCAATGGAAAACATCGTGAGGAAACGGTCATGTCAAAAAACCATCACTCCCTGTTCATAATCCTACTCTTGGACTCAGGGAGTGAGTGACTTCCTCTGACGGAAAAGAGGCCTGTATCTCAGCAGTGAGAACGTTAATAGGTTGATTTATTAATTGCTAACAGAATACACATATACAGAATTAAATATTTATGAACAATAATAATATGCAAATTCAGTCCGCCTTCCGCTTGACCAGAACTGCGTACCTAAGGAAATAGATTACTTTACAGTCTTAGTTGGTATATCACCGTGGGAGTTAGTCTGCTGCCTACACCACTTACGATGCAATTTAAACTTGATACTGTTATTTATTGCCTTCATATAGCGCATATACAAGGCTGGATATGGCTGCAAATGTAGCTATACTTACAAATTTATCTAAAGTACAATCCGATAAATTCATTTCAACGAGAATCTCTGACAAACGGGATTTTTCAGGAATAGTCTCGCTATTCCTGAAAAATCCCGTTTCCTCTCAAATCTTGCTTTCTTATTCTCGTCTCTGTGTATTACTTGTATACTCCGCTTTCCACTTCCTGTGGGCTCGTCACATTTGGCCAATTTTAGTGGTTATTGAGAGAACTCTGCGAAACAAACCACTACTGAACATTTAATTGGTAGTTTGGATGCAAATAGCTTTGCGCATTTCGGGCTAGCTAGAGATGACGAGTAATAGAGAAGTTTGGTGGGAGACCCCTAATTAATTGGGATAACTGCAAGAGAATGATGATGGGCTAGGTAGAGCTCCACCATGCCCTTGAAATCTTCAATAGCGCCTTACCCTGCAACATAATGGTAAAGACAGTATAAACCCGAGCGCATCTATTTATAAAGGTAAAATAAACTAATAAGTTTGCTTGCGGCGATGTGTCGGAAGCCGTATGACTCATCCGCGGCCATCGACGCAAGAACCTCTTGCTCTGTGCCTTTGACTACTCGCAATGGCGGCAAAAACTACAGCACGAAGTTGTTTCTTACTTCTAATGGTTGACTCGTGTATAAATGAGAGTTTTTACTGTACGTCGAAGTACTTTCGGTGAGACTTTTGTTACTGAGATACTAATATGTATTTCTTCGGTATTTTGAACGCCGAATGATAGTTGCGATAACCTTAAATTATCTACAAATAAATGTTTTTAATTTAAAGTTATCGCAACACCGGCCCCCAAGATACAGGCACAGCCTAGTTTGGGGTCCACTGTTATCTAAATTTGTTAAAATAAAACTTGTTACCGATATCCTTAATGATGTTAGACTAAGAAAATTACTGTAACTATGCTTTAATAAATTTATTCTTTAATGAAGAGGGAATGTCTGTGTCCTATTGTAAAGATGCAGTATTTTATTACGTCCGTCACTCGACTACTTATCTCAGGTCCAGTTCAAAAGCAGCCTCGGGCATTAGCCGTTTGGCAATTTAAAGTGTCCAATGTCTTATCCCTGACGTCATGGTTTACCCGTTTCCCTTCTTTCAAATCCGCCGTGAAGAGGTAGCAGACAGACGAACCTACTTTCGCATTTATAATATTGTTGTACCTACCTGTGGAAAGCTTGCTATCTGGGGGAATTAAATTTGCTGAATGTAAGCAATATTATTTTCCAGCAAGACTCGGCCTATGATGCAGTTATAATTGTCCAAGCACGTCAGTGTGTACAGTGATAACAGCGAACTGATAAGAAAATATTTGTAGATGTGAGATGAGGACAGTGCCTTTTCCTTGGAATAATCCTACTAGCTTAATTTCGTCACCAAATGCACCATCATCGGCTTAGCCTTTTAAAAACTTTGTTGGGGTCGGCTTCCAGTCTAACCAGATGCAGCTAAATACCAGTATTTTACATGGAGAAACTGCCTACATGATCTCCACAAACCATTTAGTCCTGGTTAATACGATACCCTTTGGAAAGACTGGTAGTCAAACTCGGGCCACTGACTACCTGTAACGACTGTCAAAGATCTGACAAATGACAGCCGGTACTTTCGGCATAACGTGTTTTCCGTGGCATGGAGTAAACTCGAAATGTACTGGATGGTCACCCATCCACGCACTGACAAGCGCTGCTTAACTTAGAAGATCGATCCGTGCGGTTGTTATTAAAAAAGATGTTAACTGCTGATAATGATTAAGAATTCTTTAGTTTTTGACCAATCGTTGGAGTGTGGGTCTCACCCACAGAAATATGTATGGTCTGACCAAAGTTTTCAAGTGCATTTTTTGTTGTTAGCACCTTTCAGATACAATAGTTAGTTTCAGTATTCAGTCATGAATCACGATGGCCATGACATCATGTTAGGTGCCTAAGTGCCTGGGTACATTTTATAACCTGTAGCCTTTTGTCATATCTCTTGACTCATTGGCATCTTACTGTCTCTACTGTTATTCAAATCTGCATACATAACTTAGCCTTTTGAGATCGAAGCATTCTTCTCGTATATGGATACCTCACATCTGCGTCCTCAAGTCCACAAACACGTACCACATACATTGAACCACTAAACCCGTTTTTACGGTTTAGTGGTTCACAACCATACACACTTTACATGTTTAAGGAAGATGCGCTAATTTAATCCGATCCAATGACTATTTCATGAAAAAGTCATTTAATGGGATTAAGTACATGAACTCGATCTTCTGCTTAGCGTATCGACGGCAAATCGCTAAATATGTTTAGCCCAAAACTCAGCCAAGCGAACTCCGCTCGCTGATGCAGTATGAACTCAGTAAAGCCATATTTGTTACGGTCGCAAATTATATCTACTTTAATCAACATAAAATCTGACACTGGCCTGCAAATTGCAAAATAAACGTAAGAAAATAATAAAAAAAAAACCTCCTTGTTGAATTTTACGTACTCCGCAGAGGGTTGAAACTCCAATAGCGCGCTTCTTTTTTATTTTTTTGTTTCATATTTACTTTGATATAAATGTTTCTTTTTTTAAATTTAAGCATTTTTTTGTCTTGTGTGAGACTAATAATTTCTTTTTCATTACTCATACTCTGAAAGAAGGTCTGTAGTTGCCTGAGGAGCGGGTTGAAAGTAATACTTTTCTTCCATAAGGAGAATCGCTTTCAACTGACAGATGCCAAATTATAAAAAAAATAAACTAGTTCTATTTTCACATTTTTATTAAACCATGTTCCAACTTTCTATGCAGCCACGATGTAAAATTGAAATAACTTGAAGTTAAGTAGTGATTAAAGAAGCTATATTTTTTTAATTACTTTATTATACTTAATTTAGTTTAAACAACTTTT
This sequence comes from Cerastis leucographa, assembly GCA_963082945.1. NCBI lineage: Eukaryota > Metazoa > Arthropoda > Insecta > Lepidoptera > Noctuidae > Cerastis > Cerastis leucographa. The sequence continues at coordinate 17,460,277 of OY720361.1, read as the reverse complement.
TAAAAATAACATTGATTTGGGCAAAATATTTACCATTTTCTTTTATCATTTTCAATGATGAAAATGATAAATAATGGCTGAATAGCTGGCTGGCCACAGAAAAAAAAAAACAAAATAGGCGGGAAAAGTTGTTGATTTATGTAAAATAAAATTTACTCATTTTTGCTTTAGCTAATTCATATTTTTATTTTTACTTTCCTTGTATTCGTAATGAAAAGCACAGTGTTTACCTCGGGTTAAAAACTTATTTAGTCCCTCGAACTATTGGCGCCCTCACTTCGTTCGTGCGCCAAACCCCGTCTCGGGACTAAATAAGTTACTTTCACCCCTAGGGTAACAATGTACTATTTCTTTCTTCTATTTATGCTTTCATTTAAGTGTTGCATAGTCAATGTTGGTGCAAACAGGCCTAAGTTTATGTTAATAACCAAGCAGGTGTTGTACAATGCCGCGTCGCCTACATATCTGCCCACGAGAACGCCTGTGACAGCGCATACAACTTATTTACTGTGCTGGTTGTACATAATAATGTGCTGTATTTGCAAGATGGATGGAATGTGTGGATCAACCCGCACTGGACCCGCGTGGTTTATTGCGGCCCACTCCTTCACAGGGAGAGTAAACCCTGTCCACCGAAACCCCAAAAGATATTCGTACGAGGGTAGGGTTCGTTGTCTATCATCTCTGCATATTAAACTTATGATCTTTGACCACCATAGGACTACACACTAGGATTTTTTGAAGATAATTCATAATTCATTGATTCATTTACAGAAAAAATCCGTCGGCTCGACTACGTAAAACACGCAATGAGGTATCGAAACCTATCGCGCCTGTGTAGTTCCACCATGTATTCTTCTAGTACGCGGTGCATCAAATATTGATCAACGGGCGACTGGCATGCGTAACGCAGTTAGCAGAAAAGTTGCTAATTTAATGTCTAGGCAAACTGAGGTGAACAGTTCATGGCTCTGTTAACAACGCCACGCATGCGCGTTACATCCCATTTTCATTTTGTGCTAATTTCATAGTGCTACAGATTTTGTATTCTAAATTGGGTTAGTAGAGTGTTCATTTTCCTTGTCTGTGTTCATCAGCTAAACAAATTGATGAGAAACTGCATTAAGCTGAGGTCGATGTAAAGAGGATTCAGTTTTCAGTGTCATTGTTAGAGATGACAGGTAGATAGAGGCACTGTTAATCCATATTGTTTATCATAGTTCACATCACATTATTGCCTTTTTCATCTAATTATTATAATGATTTCTTACTATTGTTCAATCATCTAAGTGTCTTGGTTTCACCGCGAACACTTCCACGTTGCACTTGCTTGTTTTGTACGTGAACACTTGCATATTATGTTAATGTGTTTGATATTTCTTGACCGCGCGCGACGATTGGACAAGCACTAAGTGAGTTCAATCGTCGCGGAAAAGTAATTCCAATTTTATCAGTTTTTTCCAGCTTTACCCAATGCAGGTTAGTTTAAAAGTCATCATCAGCCTATAATGTTCCCACTGCTGGGACACAGGCCTCCTCTCTATGAGAGGGAGTGGGCTGTAATCCACCACGCGGGCCCAGTGCGGGTTGGTAGATGTCACATGTCTTCGAATTTTTAGTTCTAGGACATGCCGGTTTCCTCCCGATGTTTTCCTTCACAGTTTTTGAGAGCAGCGGTGATGGTTAACTAGACAAAGTAATGCGCCTGCCTGGGTTCGAACCCACGGCTTACTGCTCGTAAGTCGGGGCTGCCACCTCGGTTTAGAAGTCGCTCCGTGTTATATATTGGTATTCATCTGGATCTGATAATAATGGAAGCCGACCCCCAAATACTTGGAAAGGCTAGGATATTATTGATTTAAAATCTTGCAGGAAACAAATTCAATCTTCCAAAATTCTAAAGCATCTAAAAAAAAAAAAGATTCTAAAATTGATCAAGAAAAATTATTTTTTGACTAGCTGTTCCCTGCGACCGACCTTCGTCCGCGTGAGATTATTACAAAAGATAACCTCCCAATTTGAATCGGATTTTGTTAACAATTTCAAGGATTTTTTTTTTGCACGGTACCCTAATTATTTTTTCTGAAATAAAAGTAGCCTGTCAGTCCTTATAACATCAGCTATCTGCCAGTAAAAGTCCTGTCAAGAACGGTCCAGCCGTTTCGGAAGACACTTTAGGGGTATGAGGAACAGGGTGTAAAGTTCCTCAATACTCCATTGAAAAGGGAGGATCCTCCGACCAGACAGGCGTTATGTCTGGTGGGCAACAGCTAAACGGTCATTGTTGGGTTTTTCTATATATTCTTAACTCGATGTAAACTCTGCTTGCGAGATGTAGGAAATTGACGTTAGTTCTTCCGTCGTGTCATAGATGGCGCTGTTAGCGCTGTAATACTTTTTGTATCGCTACAACACAAAAAAGACGGAAAAAAAAATTAAAAATGTTTATTTTTTGTAATAAGTACCATATATTATATTTTTATAATATGCATTCAGTAAAAAGCTGTTATTTTGAAATTACAAACAAACACATCAATTTTACTTTTTTGTATAGAATATTTACTGTTTTTTCTCCCGCACAATATCGATAATATAACTGTAGTTCCAGTGATCCACCGCTGCTATGACTAGTCCTCAAGGCCGTTACTCATGCTGGCCGGCAGGATATCAATATTTACGCAAACATCTCACGTTTCATCGTCTATATCCTTGCATGGTTGACTGTGCTTCATTAATACTGCTGCACTCGACTTAATTAAATTAATTGAACCTTAATAATAGGCTGAAGATAAATAAACTGAAGTGGGACTGGGCTGGCCATGTCTGCCGCATGCCCGACGAACTGCGGGCCAAAATAACCACGATGTGGAGCCCTGACACAGCCAGAAGGCGACGCGGTAGACCTCGCAGGAGATGGCGGGACGAGCTGGACAGAACCAACGACCAGTGGTCCACATTAGCCCTGGATCGAAAGATTTGGAAGGCGTGGGGAGAGGCCTTTGCCCAGCAGTGGGATGACATAGGCTAACAGTAACAGTAAGTAGTAATAGGCCTAATTGTTTTAATATTGAGCAGAGAATCACACCACATATATTGTATTTTGTATAGGTTCGTGAGAGAATGGATGAAAAAAACATGGGGCAAGGGAAGGAAGATGATTTTGTATACATTCGTATTTCTGTGTTTTAAGGACAGAGACAAATTTAGAGCTGACGACTATGCAGGATAACGTCATTAACTTTTAGAACGCCAAAAAAAAGATTGCGATAAGTTGGAAAGGAAGAGTATATTTGTAGTGTCTGGCTACCCCCTATAGGAAATAGGCGTTTTGTATATGTATGTAAAAGGAGAGACTATTTTTTTGTATAAGTTCTCCTGCGCCTTCATTATGGTCATCAAATTCATTATGATAGCTTAACGTTTTAGCGCATATTGATAACATGATTCTCACAAAAAATATGTTATGTTTAATTAACTATAATAATTCGCTAATTGTCAGTGAAAAGGGCTTGCTGAATGTGTTTCTATTGTGTTGTAAACTACTGTCTTTATTTTCTAATCTTAGTTTTCCTATTCCAAGTTCTGCGGCAAACGACAAAATAATTGCTTACATACAAAGATGTTGTTTTAAATGAAACACTAGATGTTGCCCGAAGTTGAACCTATATGAGAGAAACTAGGTTTTAAAGATTCTTATCTAATCAGACACTGTTTGTCTAGCATACTTTGTATCATGCAGATTTGCTGGCCATTGCCCTTGCATTTATTACAAAAAAACGAACATGAAAATAAATCCAACCGCCTTTTCATTGGGCATCAGTCCACTGCATGTCTAATTCGTCTATACTTATGTTAGTATTTGATGGGAACGGAAAAGGAAACCATAGGTTACTTTCTACATAAAATAACGTACTTCCTACAAGACTACTTAACGATATTCATTATGCATTAATGATGATACATTGCTAACGAGTTCTTGAAAGTTTTTCAGCTGTTTATAAGTTGTAACAGAGTGCCTGTTTTCTATTAGTCTAGAGAAAATTAATATTATAAGATTCACACAGAGGACTTTTCTCTTCAAAGAGGAAGTAACCAGTGGGCCATTCACCACATGAAGTGAATAGAGTTGTATTTTTTTATTGTAATTTAAAGAAATTATTATTTGGATTTTTATTACTAAATATGTACCTACTGCATGCTTTATGTTCCTACTAAGACGCAAATCTTAATGTTGTTACGGCTGAAATGCCGAATATACTGAAACCCATAAGAACTTATGTAACCTATATCCTTGCAAATAAATCATTCATTCATTCATGGGCCCAGCGTGGGTTGGTTGGTGCCACACCTATTATTTATATCCTCAAGATTTTATCGGAAAATAATACACAGCTAGGTTCTACAAAACTTTAGAAGTTATGAACTATGACTACGAAAGATAGATGTCAAATAATCTCAGAAGACTAACTTTCAAAAGGTGCTGTGTCAAGATCGTGACTCTGAATATGATCGAGACTTTGAATAAACTAGTAGAAATAAAGTGTCAAAAGTCCCCATCGATCACATGTGTGCAGAAATAGTTATTCGAGTTCAAAGGTCAACATTTTCTGTACTTTGTTTTTTTTTTTCGAAAACAGTAAGTTTTATCAAAAATATAGCAAAGACAAAGTTGTAGATCATAAAATTATCTACAAAAATGGTCTTGTACTTTTTTCCTAAATGGTATGATTACCATTCAGATATCGCGAAGCTACAAAGAGAAATTGAGAAAGTACTAACTCAAACCCTAGATGGATGCTTGTGTTTTCACTAAAGTCGACACGAATATTCTATACTTAGCGGTACCTACCTACCTACCTACCCAAGTTGGCTCTACAAGTGGGTTTGTTAAATTGAAGATGTCTTGGTAGACTTCGAGTAGGGTTATCCAGTATGCAGGTCTACTGCATAGACCTGTTGTATTGTAGATTGAGTTAACGGAACTATTGCTATTGAAATACCGCCCGTCTAGGAGTTACTGGAACTGGAACCGTTCGATGGAAAGAATGGGCCTCCGTAGAGGGTTGCCAACTTAAGAGTCATCTTTTAATGGGGGGTTGGCAGAAACATATCACCATGAGGGGTGGGTTAGTGTGACAGTCGCATGTATTTTATGGTAGGACCAAAAAATGTTTTTTTTTAATGTGTGTCGTGTAAAATATTTGTGTAAAACAGATTGTAATATTGTGAAAAGATGTGTGGGAATCGGTTGTCGTGGTATATGTGCATGTGATGCGAAGGAGGAAAATGTCGTGAGGAAAGTTTTGAGTGTGAATGTGGATGTGTATAAAGAAGTGTGCATATCGACCACGGTAAAACTTCTCGTTGCAGAGAGCTGAAATTTAGGAAAATAACAGATAGAATTTGTAAAAAAAAAAAATATAAAATATAGAAAAAAAACCCAGATTTATATTTTACGAGTGTAGGGTTTACTGTAGAACTAAACCCAATGGCCCACAGTGGAACGAATGTATGGGAGCGGTTGGACGTAGACATGTCCGAAAAATAAGAGTAAAATTATGACAAACTAATGATGCCATCTTATTCGATTACTTAATGCCTTCATAAATTGTGGTGATGAATTTCTTCATAACTCCCATATTTCGGGAGTAATTTGAGAAAATGTGAAATTTTACTATGAAAATGAGTGTATCGAGCTCTCTCCCTCCTGATTCCGGGCTTGTTTCAAGTAGCGGTCTCTAATATCATAATGCTATTACTAAGAGCTATATTTAATACTAAGACACATAGTGCGCCAAATGTGCACTTTCTGGGATAAAAGGAAATGAAAATTTAAAAAAAAAAAACGTTTTTTCCCCATTTGTATTTACTTTAAACCGCAGACAGACTTATTAAGAGGTCTATAAATATATTATATATATACAGAAATATATATTAACAAAAATATTCACAAGAACTGATGAGAGTATGACTTTTAAGTAAGTTGATAATAAATTACCTAGTTTCATTAAAAGTACAATAAATAATTAAGATGTAAGCTCTAATTTACTAAGTTACACATTTTAAAACAATAACATCATTTAATTATCTTCGTCATCATCATCATCATCAATTAATTCAAATTCAGAATCGATGTCCGCTAAATCATTTATGTTAACAAATTCGATATCACTTTTCTCAGAATCCGTAAGCTCATAAAATTCCTTAAAAGAAGATTTTTTTACAAACTTATTTCCTTTTGGACGGATACTTGTAACAAGTGGATCAGAAGACAGTAAAAGATTGTGCATAATATCTTCATTGCATGAGATACTGCTATGCTTTCGAGAATGCCCCTCTCTATATTTTCTAAAATCTTTATTTCTAGCCTCAGATGCCTCTTCGGATAGAAAACCAATGGGCACAATTGACATGTTCTGAACTATGTCTGGCCCATGCATTAAAATTTTATGAAGTGAAGAAGGCATATAATACCATGGGTATAACTCCACGTAAAGCTTAGCAGTATCAAAGCAGAACTCTCGGAATTTAGTTACGTTGATCTTCTCTCCTGATGAAATACACTGCAAGATCACACAGATTTTTCTTAAAAGCATAGCATCTATTCCGGTCAGTTCAGCAGATTTAGTGTAGTTTTCAAAAAATCTCCTTGCCGAGTTGCCATTGTTGGTGGATCCACTGCCTTGTTTCACAACATCGAGAAGTAAGCCCGTTTCTCTTCTTACAGCCTCTTGAACTCTTTTCTTCCTGTCATCAACTTGCCTTTTTGCTATATCACCCCTTACTTGCCATGATTTTATGTCTAATTTGTAGGAAATGTGTAATAAGCATTCCATTGAGCGAATCCAAGCGTGAAGGGTGCTTAAGCTATATTTATACATGTCCTCGTTTGCGTGTTTATCTTTGATTAACTCTAAATTATTCATTTCTTTAGGACAAGCCTTGCATATGTCACACACTGAAGCTGCTGTATTGGATATAATGGAATGAATTTTACCATCAATCATTGTCAACAGCAGTTGGTGTTTGACACTAATTCCATCAGTGATGGTGGATGGAGTTAAGGCTTCAATCTCTGCTTCGATTTCAGCCATCTCTCTCTGCACATTTTCTTTGGTTTCCTTTATAAACTTAAACAATATTGGCCGGCAAAATGAAGTGGAAGATGGTCGCTCGTTTTCCCAAATTGTTACACCTTTTGAGACGAGCCGCAGTGGTACAAGACTAATCATAAAATTACTAGCAAGATCGATTTGCTCATCTTCACTCGTCCTTTGATGATAAATGCTTTGGCTAGATGATCCGTCAAAACCCCATTTGCTGGTCAATACGAGCTGTTGATTGGGATCAACAGGGGTTTCTAACGACCTAATAAGTCTTCTTGAGGTTAAATCCATCAAGGCTTGTAATTTGATTTTTGCAGAGCTCTCTGTAACTGTGAGATCTTCTTTGGCCGGATAGCACTTAATTTTTTCTTTAACCAACATGTAGTAACTCGGGTATTGAAGAGCTCCTTCTTGAGTGTTGAAATCCCGAAGAGTGTTATAGCGCCATTTCGATAAGTTCATCGATACATAAAGAGCCAATGCCTTCAAAGGGGATATTTCCCGTACCTGAATTGATTTACCTTCAATGAAGGCTTTGATTTTTGAGGCCTCTTCTGGATTCTCCGTCAAGTATTTCATAACATAAGCTGTATCGCTTTGTCCTGCCTTTTGAAGCGCCCTTTCGGCCGAAAACATAATTTCAGCGCTGCTACTGCTGCATGAAAGACTATCTTCAGTGCGTCTTCTTTTTTGCCGGTTACTAAGGTCCTCAAAAGATTTACGAGGACTAGGATGTGTACAAGTTGAAGCATTAGATTTAGCAGGAGAAATTATGGGCTCGATGACGTCACTTATATTTTCTGTAGAAGGTTCCATATTTTCATTCTGTAATTCCGGCCATTGAATTGCAGCCTGTAGCCAAATCTCATGTTTCTTCCGAAACTTATCTGTGCTTCTTCCAGACTGTGTCCATTTTGCATAAATGCGGTAGCAAAATCGACGACACCAGTCTTTTAAACTTGTTTCAGCACTTTCACATAACTGAACACAACTGTTATCTTTTAAAACACTGAACAAATAGTTAAAGTCGCGTAAATCTTTATGTGCGCGTGCGCATAAAGCAACGTGAATATCAAGATTTGTATTAAAATTTGGAAAATACATTGCGAGATTAGCTTGGATACAACGAGGTGTAAATCAACACTGATTTTAAAGTTACTAATAGTGACCTATTTATATAAAATCCAGGTATCCCAGGTATCCTTTGTTAAATATTGCAAGGTAATTAGTTATTGTGATAATTAGTAAATGATGCATGCTAAATTAGTGTATTAAGAGCCATTTAGTAATTAAATAATAGCAATGTTCTTATCAGTAATCATTAGTGCATCAGTTTTATATGTAAACCTTAAGTCCCTAATTATATATCCTAATTAGCTTATATCTTCTCTAATTGGCTGCTCAGAAATGTTATTGTAATAAGGTAAACCTTTAGAAAAACGGTTTTAATCAACAAAATAAACAAAAAATAAAAAAATTGTGTTATAAAATAAACATCACTCTTTATCCCAGAAAGTGCACATTTGGCGCACTATGTGTCTTAGTATTAAATATAGCTCTTAGTATTAGCATTATGATATTAGAGACCGCTACTTGAAACAAGCCCGGAATCAGGAGGGAGAGAGCTCGATACACTCATTTTCATAGTAAAATTTCACATTTTCTCAAATTACTCCCGAAATATGGGAGTTATGAAGAAATTCATCACCACAAGTTATGAAGGCATTAAGTAATCGAATAAGATGGCATCATTAGTTTGGCATAATTTTACTCTTTTTTTTCGGACATGTCTACGTCCAACCGCTCCCATACATTCGTTCCACTGTGTGGCCGCGCCTTCGAAACGGTGACAAACACATTATCGCCGATATATCGCTGAAAAAGCATCGCAGATGTCTGAATTTTTTTGTAAAACCCAGATTTCAATTTGGAAAAATACAACGAAAAATCCTATGTGTGTTTTAAATTATTACAAAATCATGGCACAGTTTAAAAAAAAAAACGCAATAGCCGCGCGGTCGATACGCACACGTATAAGAGTAATAAATAAACCCTTTTATTCTGACCACGTTCATGAATACATAATTATCTTTTTGAGTTCTATATCCCGTATCAGTGTGCCTCTTGGCATAGGCCTCCTCTAACGATTTTCACTGGGTTCTGTCTCGCGCTACTCTTCTCCAATGTCGTCCAGCAGTGAGCTTTAGGTCGTCTTGCCATCTGGTTTGTTGGCGACCTCTTTTTCGTTTGCCGTCCCTGGGGTACCAGTCTGAGACTATTGTGTGCTCCATTTGTTCTGTGGGTCTCTTATCATGTGACCTCCACTTCTGTGTCTGATGATGATCTGATGATGATGTCTGCTACTTTTGTTATTTCTCTTATTTTGCTCTGCTCAGTTTGTCCTGTTTCTTTATTCCTGTCATACTTCTCTCATGGCTGTTTGGCAGCGTTCCAGTTTTTCTCTGTGGTGTTTGGTGAGTGACCATTTTTCGCATCCGTAGATGATGACTGGCAGTATACAGGTGTCGAAGGCTTTCCTTTTTGATGAAATACCTAGCTCCTCGGATTTCATGATCTCTCTCAGGGACCAGTACTTCTTCCAACCATTTGCTATTCTTCTGTTAATTTCTTTAGTGGTTTGGTCACTGTGAGAGATTATCTGCCCCAGGTAGATGTATTCTTGTACGTATCCGAGTGGTAATCGATGTTTACAGCTGTTGGCTTGGAGTTCGTGAGCAGCTTTGTTTTACTTTTGTTCATATGCAAACCTACTTTCTTACTTTCCTTTTCGAGTGAGTTTATCATTTCTTCGAGATGTAGAGTATTTTCTTCAAACAAGACTATTTTGTCTTCAAATCTTAGATGGTTCAGTTTTACTCCGTGTATGTTGAGGCCAAATTCATTCCAGTTCATTTTGCTAAAGATACTTTCGAGTACGGCCGAGAAAAGTTTCGGTGACAGGGGGTCACCTCGTCTTATCCCCCTTCCGATCTGAAACCTTTCTCCCAACGTTTCTAGTGTCCGACCGAATGTTCGGTTTCGGTTAAGTTTCGGTTTCGGCGGCAAACCTGCCGAAACTACGACCGAAACCGAAACTGCATTCGGGAGTTCTCGCGCTGCGATCGGTCATGTTCGGTGTGTTGAGTCAAGATAAAAGAGATTTATTATGTTTAATTTTTTGTTTATTACTTAAATATTAAGTACCTATGCCGAAGACTGCATAGCCATGTGACAAAAAAATGTGTGTGAGATAAAAAAAAAAACGACAGTCTGATTATAATAACGTTTTCTTCATTTTTCCCTCAAAACATGATCCTTGTAGGGAAGTTTCGGTTTCGGTTTCGGCCAAAACTGAGACCCATGCCGAAATTCGGTTTCGGTAGTTAAAACCAGTTTCGGTCGGACACTAAACGTTTCTAGTTGTATCCTTGCTTCTGTGTTTGCATAGATGTTCTTTAAAATGTCTATGTATATTGACTGTACCTCTTGTTGTTCTAGGCTCTCCCATATTGCTTTGTGACTTATACTGTCGAAGGCTTTGGAGTAGTCGATGAATGCCATGTATAGGTTCTTATTGTATTCTTTATATTTTTCTATTATTTGTTTCACTGTGTGAATTTGGTCTAGTGTTGAATAGTTTCGTCTGAAGCCAGCTTGCTCTCGTGGTTAGTTTTCGTCGAGCTTTTTGGTTATTCTTTCCAGGATCACTTTGGAGAATACCTTGTAAATATTTATGGGTCGATAGTTGCTTGTCCTCTTTAGGTCCTTTCTTAAAAATAAGAATGATGTGCGATGTTGTCCACTGTGCTGGAATTAGACCAGTGCTCATTATTTCGTTGAATACAGATGTAAGTATGGGTAGTAGTTCTTCGAGGGTACCTTTGAGGAGTTCATTTGCAAATTTTTCGGGGCCTGGAGCCTTTTCCAATTTCTGGCTAATTATAGCTTTTTCGACCTCGCTAGGCAATATGTCTGGTTCTGGATCTTCTCTGTGTTGCCTTTCGTTTGGGTCGTTCTTATGTCCTTGATTTTGATCGTCATCTTCAGTTTCGAGTATAGGTCTTTGTAGAATTTAGTTGCTAAATTGTTAATATCTTTTCTTTTCGTTGAGGTATTTCCTTGTTTTATGAGTTTTGGTATCCATTCATTGTTTATTTCTCTGAGTTCCTTTAAAGCTTTCTTTACGCCCCCTGTTTTCTTTATATGTCTTTCTAGTGTTTCCTGTCTCTTATTCTTTCTGTCTTTTCTGATGTTTTCCTTGATTTTTTTACTTAGTTCGGTTATTAGTTTGATATTTTCCTTTTTTGGGTTATTTGAGAGCAGATTTTTCCTTTTTTCTATAAGTTTAAATGTTGTGTCGGTCAGCCTGTATTTCTTAACTCTCGTATTTTTGGTTTTGATTAGAGTTAGCTGTTTTTCTAATATATCATACTTTGTAACGATATTGGCATTTTTGTCTTCTAGTGTTATTTCTTGACCCAATTCCTGCAGTGATTTGGCCACTTTCTTGAATGTTTCGTTGCAGTATTGGTCTGTTTTGTGTGGAGTTACATGTTTTCGAGATTGGCGTGGTGGTTCTGTTTTTAAGGAACTTCTTACCATGCGGTGGTTCGTGTTGAAATAAAATTTAGTTACTACTGCTGTGTCTGTGAAGGCATTTGGGTGGCTTGTTGGTATACAAGGTGTTGTTTTGCATCCTCGTCAAATTCGAGGAGGTAACTATGCTAGTGATTCTCGTCCCGAATCAATAATAAAATGTAATTTTTCTTTTTTTTCTTTTTTACGGAAATCGGTAAGTGTGAACCACCCATGTTTTAAACGCGGACCGTCTGGTTCTTGCCCTATAACCTCGCTTACACACATACAAACAATCTCAAACGTTTACTCGATAATTTCTTATTCCCTAAGCCACGTTAAGGGGGTTATTCTGAAATATTGACAAACTTATACAACCAAAAAAAACAGCGTTTATTAATAATTAACTAGGTACCGTAATTTTAATTGATTAATTATGTCTTTTGTGACCACCTCCTGAAATTTGACGAGAATGCAAAACAACACCTTGTATAGTCAATCTCGTTTTCATATCTGCCGTCAGGGGATATTCAAGTCCACTTGTTATTCCTGTTTTTCTTGTATTTACTGTTGAGGAACGTTAGGTTATACGTATAAGAGTAGAGGAAGACCAAAGAAACGATAGATGGACTGTGTCCTGTCGTGTCCTCACCGTAATTAATTAACCCTTACTCTTCGTCTGAATGAACAGACAAAATGTATCATGATCAACCAAATCAATGCCGGTTTTATATGCCATTTTGAACTGACATTAGCCTTACACTGCTATCACTGTAAAGCTAATGTCCTACCTACCTAAAACCAGTTGTAGATTGAAAAATCTACTTACTTAACGGAACCTTTGCTATTGAAATTAGGCCCTAGGGCTTAGGTGGCAGCTGGCACAGCACCCTAACCGGACGGTTGGCCAAATGTCGTTGTAAAGTGGGCCCCGGGAGAGGGTTGAGACAAAATGCACCAGGTCAACCAAAGCATTTCAGGTTTTGTGTGGTATTTTGGACCGGCAGCTAACAACACGTTTTTTGCCGTTAAGATGAAAGCGCCAGGAGGATGTACTAATTTAATCCCATTGAATAAGAACCGCATGAAAAATTGTATACAGACTTCTGCAAGGCCTTCGACAGCTAGGTTGCAGCTTAGTTTACAAAAATGTAATTTTCTAAATTTCACATAAAATAAAAATATCGTAACACATACATACACTCTGTGCGGTGTTCCCCTAACAAAAGTGGACTTTGTCCGTGATCTCGGCATCATCATTTGCTGTTCCTTTTGAATAATATAAAAAACTCATTAAATGGGAATAAATGAACTCAGAGGGTTGTATTGATGATTTTAATAATTATAACTCTGTAAAGCCATACTTTTTACGGTCGCGAATCATATTTTAACTAACATACAGGCTACAGCCTGACACTAACTAACCTACAAATTCCTAATTTCGCGGGCTAGCAGTAGCGGAAAAAAGAAGAGCTATCTCAGTTAGGTATCCCGAGCCATAATCATCTTTCAAAACTTTCCCTTAACATGCCTTAGCGCATTACCCATTTGAATGACACGATATTTTCTACAAAGAATTGGTTCATGGTGTAAAGTAATTTCCTTTTCAAGATAAAATGTTTCTTTTAATCAGGCAGGATAATGACGGAACTCAGTGGAAGTCGCAAGACCGCGGGAAGTGGCTTGTTATGGTGCCTGTAGGCGATCGCCCATCCTGCTACCTATATCTCGGACTCATGCAAGAGTACCTACCTATTATCTCGTACACAATTTATTTGCTATAGACCATGTTCTGAGGTATATACCTATTGGTCAAATTGCTAGCTAGGTACAATTTACATATGTAAGCAGGCGGTGGAGAGAGAAAACAGATCATATTCGTCTTCATAATGTTCTGTGCTTAAATAATTCCGTCTTGGCATTAATCAATTAGTTTTTTCAAGCGTCCTTACTTTCCTTGTCGCAACTGCGGTTGGCTTTCCAAGCATTTTACTAGAAAATGTTGATCAGTTTAGTTTGTTTACGTTAAGATAGTTACGTTTACTGTCAAATTATATTTATTTCTTAATTGGACAGCCATCTCACTTGATACATACGTTTACTAATTACGAGTACGCGATCTTTCATTTCAGATTAGCATTGCTGGTAACTTTCTTACATCTCCGAGTAGACAGGTTTTATTTTCACTTTAGGTAGTTAATCTTGGTCTTATCAAGTCTGAATAATTTTAAAACACAATATAACTTCATAAAGGCGAACGATTACTGTAAGTAACTCCGTCGGCCGGTCTCAGTTTCAGGGGGTAAACGACCTGAATCAATCGTCTGAGTCCATTCGCTATATTTTTTGTTACCTAACGCCGTGCTCAAGCACTGGCGCACCACTAAAGTCGATTTTTAGCTTTTAATTAACTGTTACTGCGAAGTTGAAATATTACATCAATTGAATAGATCTATGAAGTTACGTTTATCACGTTGCTGTTGTTTGATCGCGTGACGATAGCGCGTTATGGGGAAGGTATAAACAAAAATATAACTGTCTTCACAAAGTTACTTTTATTCGGAAATGCCGATACAGATCTACGAGAAAAAAGATCACGTCGCCAACACATTGCATGATTGATATTTTTAAAAACCAAATTATTATTACGTATTGGTTCAATATTTGATTCATTAAGATGCAACAAGTAAGATTCAATAGAAGGTTAGGCTAACTTAGGCAATGACTATATTTTCTTTCCGACAAACCTCAATGACGCCTCCGCTCTTAGTCATGTATGAAAACAGTGCTTGAGAATGCGTTTGCAGATTTATCTTGACGAGTTCAAGGATGGCAGAAAATCAGACTTGATGTTAATTCATCAATGTCGTAATATGTGCAATAATGTTGATGTTTACAAAGACGCCGGAGGTAAAGTGATCCACTCATGACGCCTCCAAGCTAGGAGACATTGATCTTCTGTAGGTGTGTGCCGGTATTTAGGCCAGTCTCCGGCCTATTGAGAACACAAACACAGACAAGAAAATCTATTTTTTATCATGCATAAAACTAATTAGTAGACTTGAAACGATGTTTTCGCTTCAGCCTCTCCTGAGGCATGTGCAACCACTTTTATTTCACTTATTTGATTATTTTAGTCCGACGGATTTCACTATTCGTTTTTGGTACTGAACACCACTGACTCACGGGTTAACGCGGGTCAATTGTTGCATACAACAATTACAGTATACATACTGTGTTCATAAGGTTAATTTTCACGCGGGAAACACACACAGACGAGAGGAAACCGCGTAAAAGCGCAGCGTGAAACTCCCTCTTCAATGCAGCGTCCCAAAATAAGGCGCAACTAAATATAGACGTAGCAAATGCCTTTAGAACTAGATTAGTTTCAGTTTGTCACTGTGTATTGTGGGCGAGGTAGATGTGGAGGTACTTACCAGAATCTTGCGCTCGCGGGGTACAGCGTTTGGCGGATACGTGTTTATTTCACTGATATTATTTTGGTTCGTCGCCGCTCTTCGCTCGCGCAGATCCCGGTCGTGTGGCGCCCGCCCGGGCGGTGTGCCGACTGACGGGCCGCGAGAGCGCGCTCGCAGCACTGCTCTGTGTGTGTGTGTCGCGACACAGAGCGCACACCGTGTCGCGTGTGTGCAGCGAATCGCCGCTCGCGGTACTAAACGGACCTTTAACACCATCATAATCGTGTTCATAGAATCGTAGGGAAGCCACACTTCTGCACCATCCCTGATACTCTACATTGGTACAAGTACGCATCTGTTCTATGTTCTATTTACAAAGTGAGAATGTGGCACAAAGTCGCGAGCGCGCATAGTTGGAATACGCGCTGCGCACGATTCGCGAACTATTCAACCATTGAAATATTGAATCGATGTTTGACTGCTCTACATCGGGTGTTGCTTTGGTAACTGCATTGTATTACCGGCATTATACCTAAATACCTACTAATATTGTAAAGATTCTGCAACCACAGAATCTTACACTAATAATTATAAGCATCAAATCTGGTATTGCTTGCTTGAACTAGAGAAATACCTACCTACTGTATATAATACAATAAGATCCGTAGTTTCTTCTTACTCGCGTCCTCACTAGTAACAAAAAAAAGTCAACATCAGAAAGTGATATAGGTAGATCCCTTCCTAGGTTTAATTTACAAACAGAGTTCTATAATGTTTCACATCTAAAAATAAAAGTAGGTAGGTATCTAGGGTCATATGTCCAACAATGAAACAGTGGTACACAATAAAACACTGTAATATTTCTAAAACGCTGCGCTGCCAGATCGTGCATTATATCGCGTAAGGACACTCTCGAGAACCCCCCGCCCCACCCCAGTTTGCGTCGGCGCCACGTGGGAGAAGACGTGTCTGTGGAGCATTTTAAAGTTTTTTGACAAAAATGTAAGTATTTTCGTCATTCTTTAAAGATTTTTCATTAAATTATGGTTGAAAAATTCATATTTTTCATGATTATCTAGCATTAAACATATTTTGTAGATTAAGTGGAATAGATCATATGTTAAAAGTGTTACTATTTAGTGTGTTTTTTTTTGAGGTTAGTAAAACAAACCCTATGTAGTCAACAATGAAACAGTTGCACAATGGACACAATGAAACACTGTTTCATTGTGTACTATTTTGTTTCATTGTATACCATATACCAACATCGACTTTCCGTGCAAATTAATCAATTTTGTGGCTAGAAATTAATCTTAACATTTGATGTTTGTTTTTCATTTAAGATGGCGCGTACTAAATCTCTAAAAAGAAAGAAAGGCGATCATTTAGGGGAAAATATGCTTCGAGCTATTCTAATGCACAGAAAAGGAAAGAGCTTGAGAAAATCTGCACAAGAGTGCAATGTGTATTATCCTACGCTGTTTCGATACATACAAAAATATAAGACTATAGATGATGCATCTTTACCAGGTCTAAGATTTACTCCTAACTACGAAGTTAATAGAACATTTACAGTCGAACAAGAAACAGCACTTAAAGACTATATCGAAGAATGTGCGTTGAAATTTTACGGCTTAGGCTCCAAAGATGTGCGCCGTATTGCTTATCAAATGGCGAAAGTAAATAATATTCAATGTCCTGCTAGTTGGGAAAAAGATCAAATGACAGGTGTTGAATGGCTTCGGTCATACAAATCAAGGCATCCAGAATTAACACTGAAGAAGCCTGAAGCATGCAGCATGGCGCGTGCCACCGCTTTCAATAAAGAAACTGTCAGGTCTTTCTTTGATAACCTGAAAAAGGTCATGGAGCGTCATCCTTTCTTTGGTAACGGTTGTAGAATCTACAACTTAGACGAAACTGCTACAACAACCGTTCAAAAGCCGCAAAAAGTTATGGCACCCAAAGGCAAACACAATATTTGTAAGATAACTAGCGGTGAACGGGGTATATTGGTCACTACATGTGCAATTGTGTGTGCATCAGGACAAGCATTGCCTCCAGCTCTCGTTTTTCCGAGGAAAAATTTTAAAGATTTTATGATAAATGGCGCTCCAACAGGATCTCTAGGACTTGCAGCTCCAACCGGGTGGATGAATGCGGAGCTGTTCGTAAAAGTTATGGAGCATTTTATTAAACACACGTCTGCGAGCCCAGAAAACCCAGCTCTACTCATAATGGATAACCATGAATCCCACCTCAGTATTGAAGCCTTAGATTTAGCCAAAAAAGCTGGAGTAACAGTGCTTACACTGCATCCACATACGACTGCAAAGATGCAGCCTCTTGATGTGGGCTTAAATGCCCCCTTTAAAGGTTATTATAATAGAGCTGTGGATTCGTGGCTGATGAGGCATCCTGGTAAGCAAATGACTGTTTACAATATTGCTGAGTGTGTGGGTCAGGCATACACAAAAGCAATGACGCCAGTTAATATTGCGTCGGCTTTCAAAAAATGCGGCATTTTTCCGTATGACCCAGACATTTTTACAGATATCGACTTTATGCCGTCATTGGTGACCGACAGAGAGCAAACAGGGCAATTTGACTCTACAGCTACTGCTCCTGATGAACTGAGGGAGGATCTTGCTATTCCTTTTTCAGAGGTTGAACGCGCTGAGAGTCCCTTATCTGATGTGACACGGGCTGAGAGTCCATCAATACTTGAAGCTGACGAATTTCTATTTGGAGAAATGCCCGCACAAGCCACCGAAGCTGCATGTGGTGTGAATGATGTCGAAATTCTCACGATGAAGTCTAACGAATCAGATTCTACTTCACTGTTTAGAAGGATGACTCCTCCTATAGAAGAAATTCGAGCAAGTACTTCTGGTATTCAGACTAATTTCAAATCCCCTAAGGAATTTATGGCTCCATTGAAGGCTGGCCCACGGACTGGAAAGCGAAAACCAAGAAAGCTCGGCAAAAGTATGGTGGCGACGGACACACCAGAAAAAGATCGGATAGCTGAAGAACGAAAAAAAACACAAGAAAGAAAATCAGCGGCAAAGACAATTAAACGGCCAGTTTTTATAGAAAAAGGAGGAAAAAAGAAACCAAAAATCACAAGGATTGAATCAGAAACCAGTAGTGAGGAAGACGAGGAAGTAGTCTACACGGAACAAGGTGATTCTGATATGAGCGAATTAAATGAAGATGAAGATGGGCTACCTTTGATAACAGAGCATTTCAAAAAAGTTACTCACGCACCCCAAGAAGGTGATTACGTGCTTGTTTTACTGGACTCAAAAAAACTGAAGGTCTACTATGTCGCGCAGATCACGGAAGTCATAAATACTAATAAATTCGGAGCTTCGTTCATGAGGCTAAAAGTCAAAGACAATATGAAATTTTACATGCCGTTGGAACCTGACCTTTCAGAAATTCACATGAATGAGATAAAAATGATTCTTCCTCCGCCACAAATAAATGGATCGAAATCCAGAAACTCAACTTATGTCTTTCCTGTCCGTGTGACACCAAATATGAAGTTGCGTTAATTTTTCATTTTCTTTTGTTAATTTTGATATTATTTCTCTTTTTATTTTATAATCGTAAACTGGCAATTATTAATTGTTAGTCATTTGTTGTCAATTATTGGTGACTGTCTCCTAGACTTGTGATTTTCGTAATTTTGAGACTTATTAGTCGT
Source organism: Cerastis leucographa (assembly GCA_963082945.1). Classification (NCBI taxonomy): domain Eukaryota; kingdom Metazoa; phylum Arthropoda; class Insecta; order Lepidoptera; family Noctuidae; genus Cerastis; species Cerastis leucographa. The sequence continues at coordinate 17,441,465 of OY720361.1, read as the reverse complement.
TAAGTGATTAGTTAATTTAAAGTGATCTCTGCAAATTTTTATAGTTAATTAATGTTTGTGATTTTATAATTTTGAGATGAATGTAAGTGCCTAAAAAGTCGTTTGTCATTATTGTTTAACTAGTTTAATTAACGAGTGCCATAAATATAGCAAATTCAGTAATTGTGTAGTTTATAATACATTGTAAGGCGTTATCTTAATTCGTTATTACCTATTAGAGGTAACCTGAAGAGTCGATTAAAGTGAAATTAGTAATAAAACCTTTTTTGATTGAACTCAAGCATTTTTTATCATTCACCTACTCCATAAATTTCACAAAATATGAGACAAACACTTAATTATTATGTCTCATTGTTGAATTTGTGGTGTTTCATTATGTCCACAGTGGTGTACACAATGAAACATTTCCAATTTTTTCGTTTTAATTTTTTTGCTGATTGATTACACATTATTTTTAAAAAACATAAATGGTATCCGATACCTACCCAGTAAAATTGCCTATATACCTTCAAAAAATTAGACTTCTATCAGTAAAAACAAAAGATGTACGAGACATTGAATTTTTAGTGTTTCATTGTTGAACACACTATTAATTTTTATGTTTCATTGTTGAATTTGTGGTGTTTCACTGTGTACATCACTGTGGACACAATGAAACATTGTCAATTTTTTCGTTTTTATTTTTTTGCTGATTAGTTACACATAAATTTAAAAAACCATAAATGACATCCTATACCCAATAAAATTGCCTTTAAACCTGCAAAAACTTAGACTTCTATCTGTAAAAACAAAAGGTGTATGAGGCTTTGAATTTTTAGTGTTTCATTGTTGAACACATGACCCTACATATGTATAATGTGCAATAATTCCATTTTAAAACAGACTTTCTTTATAAATTCACTGCTTCAGTCAAGTTAGGGCTGGGTGGGAGCCTATAATAAGTTTTCAGAAGTACTGTCTATCTACCTACAACATTTTCGACAGCCCAATGATCCCTATCTGGAACAGTTCTCTTCCCAGTCTGAAAGTAACAAAGCGTACTAGATGCATAAGTTTGCGTTGCAGCGTGTCGATAGCGATCGTAATATAACTTTGACACTAATAAGTAACACTACCCACATTCAATTTCAATTCCGACATTATCATGAAGTGAAAGGCTGCCGCCAAATTATCTGAGCTCGCTGAAATCGTCGCGATACGCGCGGTTTTATAAAATTATTTCTATTCAAGTTGTGGACGTTTTTTTTGTAGAAAGTACATAATGGCAGCAAGCACATGATACATTATTCTGGCTTTCAGTCTTTACACAAGAACTACGCTACGCGTCCTGCATCCTAGCGAAACGCGACACCATACCAAAGAGTATAGTAATATAGATGGAACACCATACATTCTTTTTGATGTGAATCTTCTTATGCGACTTCCAACAAGTTTAACGCTACCATGGAGGGGGAATATTTTCTAAAACTCACTAAGAGATGGCAGTATTCCAAGATTTGTGACTACGTAGTTCTACTAGGTACGCAAGATGGCGTGCAAACAGTCATGCATTCGACTCTTCGGTGTGACCAGCCTTCGCAATCCGCAATTTCCATGAGTAGAATAACCTCGATAAACTTATGTAATAAAAATAATACAACAAGAAAACGACAAAATATAAATAGAAACTCAATAAAATAACGAGAGTGAATGCGTAGCACTCGAACGCATGCGTGTAGTATTACGAAGTTTCACTTCTTCCGCGCGAAGGGACTACACGCACAATTTTTTTTTTCGTAGATAGGAACATTTACTTAGTTGTGCGTAGTACTCGCAACCGGCGAGGCGCAGCGTGTGTGTATGAGCGTTGACTACTGAACTAAGGTCGTGGGTTCGATGCTAATGGGATTAGTGCTACAATAAAACACTGGTTTCTCACTCAACATGTGTTATCTCATTTACCATATGAAAATAAATATATGGAATACATCAGCAACCTTACAGAGTTGCTCATCACATTGAATTTATGACGATTTAAAATATTTTGGGGGCAATTTACTGAATGCATAATTCTTCAATGTTCCGATGAACAGATTATGGAAACGATGAATCAGTAAGAGAAGATTAACAAAAGGTATTTGTAGCCCGGATGTTAGTACAGACAGTACAACAGTCCTTACTGACAGTTACTGGTTAGCTCCTCCAAGGACAGATAAACAAAAGTCACATGCATAGAGCATAGCGTGGGTGTCTGAATAAAGGTACCAAGGTGCAAAGCGGCAATGTCGTTATTAATTTATTATATTGAACAGTTTTACATTGAGAGAGGACCATACAAGCCGTTACGTTACTGGACAGTTTGCGGTTACCAAAAAACCGTTTCGGATTTTTAACCGACTTCCAAAAAAGGAGGAGGTTATGTATTCCAGTAGCGTTTTTTTATTTTGTATGTCTGCGTCTTAAAAATCGTTTGTTTGAATTATTATGGAGTCTGAAACTTTAATTAAGCGTACAATTGAAAGAATGCCTAGAAGTTCTTTTATCCAATGGGATGAGCAACTAATAATATATATTACATTATCACATTATATTTTTTATGCTACAGGTATGTTTTAGAAGTTTACATGTACAACTTGCTCAAGTATAATTGAGTTTTTGGTATAATTACATACTCGTCTTGTTTATTTATTTACTAAAATTGTAGCTGTGTACCAGCTAGATAAATCAGGGTCCTTCTGTATAAATATCACACATCGCCGACAACGCTTTACAAAACCGAGCTTTTTCTGAAACCTACTTACCTACTGCAACATATTTAAGGTTTATTTACAGTCCTACCATTTCATTGAGAGAGTGCCATCACCGGGCGAAGTAAAAGAAAAGAAAAAGTCTCGCGACACACCCGTCCTGGGGGCCCAAAATGGCCGCTTTAGCAGAATCCTAATAAGATAACAATATTAATTACGCTAAAATTCTTAAAATGGGCACAGACGCCGTTATTATTGTGAATTTTCAGTTTATGACATTTTACGATTTGTAACGTTAGTCGTGTCGGCCGATAGCGTAATAGCCAAAAGCTTCGACCAACATCTGAGGAGTCTTTCGCTTGGCAGCTGGATCAAAGGTTTGATCCTAAAAGCAGTACACGACACGGCACGTATTGTTAGGAGGTTGCCGGTGGGCTATTATTTTTATATAATTTTAAAAATGTAAATAATATGTTTATAGATGAATTAATGTTATTAATATTATTATCCTATTATGATCCTGCTAAAACGGCCATTTTAGACCCCCTGCATCGCGCAGCTACCTTAGGCCCAGTCATTATTAGACAATACCATAGATTAGTAATCTTTCCTTATTTTTAATGGGTTTGTAACAGATTGTGCACAGTATAATTTTACAAGTAAAATCATGGCTTAGATAAAGTGAATAAAAAAGTATATCTACAGGGTTTACGTACGAAGTTTTAAAAACTATCAGCAAAATAAAATTAATTATATCTATAGTTTTTAGAAAGAAGATTCAATGCAAGCTCAATGTTTCCAAAACGTGGTGCACCCAAATACCCACATTTTGTTGGTACAATTTAAGTCCCATGTAACGAGGAGTCAAACCTATTGCCACAAAAGTGTGAAAAGGGAATAGGAAGGTACATAATACGTGCAGACTAAGCAAGCAAAAGACTATAAAATAAAAAGCAAAATAAAATCAACTAATATATTTACTAAGGAATGTGCTACACTAAAATTAAACTAGAAACTTACTACTTAACCCGAAAAATTGATCTAGAAAGTGAATAAATAACTAATTAATACAAAACTAACTCATACGATTTCAATGTAGAATAATGTTTAATTTTTTTGTCATTCAAACTAAGAGCTTATTTCAAAACAAGAAGATAAACCGTAAAGTTTTTTTTTTATTTTTTATTTTTAACGCAATGACAAATAACTCAAACATTACTCGACTAAAAAGTTTTAACCTCTCCGGCCCGCGCGAGCCCATCGGGGATCGCGCCAAACCCTCCGTTGAACCCCGGCGAACCCAAAAGGGACCGCCTCGTACAAGCAAACTTAAACCCTTATCGTACGTACAGTAAGGTTCTAATTCGTTTGTAAAAATATACGTCTCTGGCCAACTAGAGTTCGATTAAAATGAAACCAAACATACCAACCTAACAACTGCACAAAATTATTAAAAAAATAAAGAAACGCGTCTTTGTCGACTGTCAAAATGAGTCATGGCGGCCAGTGTGGAACGGTGGTGTTTTGTTTTGGAATGCAGTGAAATTTTTGTGTTTTGTGTTGTTAAACTTTGGTAAGTAAATGTATAGTATGTTATAAGTGTATAATGTAACTTTTTAGATAGTCATTTGCTGGAAAAAATATCTAAAAATTATGTTTTTGACCCAAAAATTTCTCCAAAAATTCCTTTGTTGTGAAGTTCGTCAGTCGAAATTGAAAATATGAATTTGACTCTTTTACAATGAAATATGGTCTTGGAAACATTAGTAATAAGCGAAAAAATAGTGATAATTCATAATTTCATGCATTCGAGGCATATTTATTCATATTTATTGATATTTCAAGTATTTTCATGCATTGAACTGCGCAGTTAGAAAATGGCCGATTCTAATAAGACGTTTGAATTGGAATCTTGCAAGAATAATTTATGTAGGACTCCTAAAAAACACTGTCATTAGATTACTTGTATATTTGTTATGTTAGATCTAAAGTTTCGTGTAAATTGATTCAGTAGTTTTACCAAAAAAAAACAAACTACGACAACAGTATGTTTGCGGCGAGCTCTCTGAATTCTATGCGATGTTTATAATTCTCAAGTAGTTATAAAACAGTTGTTTATATTGTAATACATGGTCACGTTAATCATGAACCCGAAACTGTTTACCGCTTGAGATAAGAGCTAATAGAACTCGCGCGATAAGCTTTTTATGAGCGCAGGACACTTGACACGCTCGATGACGTCATTGTGAGGCCGGATGGGTGTTTTACCGTTAGAGCCGGAAGGTCGGAGAGGTTAAACCAAATGAGAACAAGCATACTTTGGCCTTAGAAAGCTCAAGTATTGGCGATAAGTCATACATGCGGAATTTAAGACGAAAACACAATACCTAAGTATCGAAATATTGTGAAAAGTTTAATTTCCCATATAAATATGTGTATTCGTGGACCGACAAAACTACAGGTTCTGTCTAGTAGGATAAGCTACACAGCCAGAACCTTCAAAAACCTTTAAAAACTGGAGTATGAAAACGAAACATCGTATATTATTGTGCACTATTTAAAATGAGAACAAATAAAGCCACATGTAAAAGATAGTCAATGAACTATAGGCATAATATACAGTATGTAATCCTAATCAGACAGCTATAAGGCAGAGCTCAGATGACACCTGTGGTTGCACGATTTCAGGCATACTTTCTTGCATTTCAGCACACCTGCAATAGGGATGGTGACTCATTTTTTTTAATTTGTCTATCTATCGGGTATATTATTAAAAAGTATTTGACACGTATTTTTTCTTTTTTCACGTTATCATAAAATTACGGAGATATTTTGAGTTGAAATGGCGCATGACGTCACGGCTCAGTACATTTTATACCTAGTTGTGACGTAGTGAGCCCCCACTCTCCAACTTTAATGCGTTTTAATTAAGTATTTTTTTGTTAACTTGATAAAACAAAAAATACGTATTTAATATTTTTGTATTACCTGATTGAAGGACAAAATAGAATTTCGTTTTCTTTACCCAGTCATCATCCCTATTTAGAGTCTGATCGCCCTGAGTGCCATACATAGTTGCCAGCGAATCTAATGGCACGTCTTAGCTAGTCATCTGAACTATGCCTTATTCCCGGTTTCACCAACTAGACGACAGTTAAATGAATGCCTAAATAAAAGCTTTGATTTGAGAAATCATAAAACTTAGGCATTTATTTAGGGTTTGCTTGTGAAACCAGAGATTTATCTATCTATGGCATACTGCACTGTGTAAAAAATATCATTTGAATAATTTAAATGAAGTACAAAAGTTGTCCAACTTCAAGTTCAGTTAAGTTTTAAGTGCTAAAGCCTACCATTTATAACGTATTTTATCTTACAAAGTTCTTAATAATTACGAGATATAACACTAATCAATTTATTTATAAGTCTAATAGGTACATACATTAATAATTCGCGTATACTTTTTTACAATTTTTTGTTTGGTTAGAATGTTTGTGTATCAGTCATGTTGGAGACGGCATTTAAGCTAATCACGTATGTAATCTAAACAGTTAAATAATCAGTTCAGTAATGAAGTTATCATTCTTTTGGGTTATACCAAAAAATAGTATCCTTGAAAAGTAATCAAAAGTAAAAAAAAAAGTATATTTCCAATTTCAACTTTCGGTTCTGAGTAGCGCGTTGAAAATCCAACAATGCAATACATTTTACATAATACAACAATATTTGAATGAAGATTACTTCCAGGGGGTCTAAAATGGCCACATTAGAAGAATCATAATATGATAATAATATAAATCACGTTTGAATAGGGGATAATCCAACTTTTTTTTTCTTTGTCCGTCGGGTAGTTTATTGAAAAGTATTGGACACGTATTTTTTCTTTTTGCACGTGGTCATAAAATTACGGAGATATATAGAGTTGAAATGGCGCATGACGTCATATGTAGGTAAGTTTTATACCTACTTGTGACGTAGTAAGCCCCCACTCTCCAACTTTAATGAGTTTTAACTAAGTATTTTTTTGATATTTTGATAAAACAAAAAATACGTGTCTAATATTTTTGTATTACCTGAATTTACCTGTCTGACGGACAAAATAGAATGTCGTTTTCTTTACCCAGTCCGGTCCCCTATTCTAAAAATGGTCACAGGCGCTGTTAATATTATGAATTGTGTGACCATTTTTTGAATTGTAATGTAATTCATATTATTGTCCAAGATTCTGCTTTTAGACCCCCAGAACATTTTTAGAAGTCCAAAAAGTAAATGATACACAGACACTTATATTTCGCTGTATTATTACTAATCCTTACGTTAAATATCCAGAATATCTCATTTATTACGCATATAAGCAGTAAGTCACATTGTATTTCATTAAATTATATTTTTATTTTATATGCTAGTCTGTGGGCGCTTCGATTTTATTTTTAATAATCGTTTATATTGTTATGCTGACATTATAAGAGAGATAGTGGCCTTTAGTATTATAACTTCAAAGAATTGGAGGACTTTATATAGTTATAAAAACAATTTCGCGCTCCGAAAGAAACAGTCGGATATCTGATTCGATGTTCATTCAACTTTACACTTCTTAGCCTCGATTATAAAGTTCACAATTCAATGATATCAGGAAACCCTCTGCTTTTCGCTACTCTTTTGTCTGCATGGAAGTCTTATAAGCCCTAGTCCAAGTTTCCACTAATTTACAAATAGTTCAGTGGTCTGTTTGCTTGAAGACCAATCAAGCAATACAAAACCGGTTTATGTGGATCTCTCATTGTATGGGAAATATATACAAAGAAAGGCCATTTTATACTGGAAATGTATGGATTGATGTGTTACTGTGGAAAATTAATGGAGTTAGGGTCCAGATAGTCCTTTCCACGTTGCAGGCTATAGTTTCTGCAAGTAGTGAGAATACATTGAGAACTGACACATGTGTAGGCTCAGCTCTTCCTGTATTTCACTCCATCATCTTTTTTTTTCGTCTGTAAATTGTATTTGGACAGACGTCCTAAGAATCCAATGATAGAACATAAGAAAAAAATACTAAACGAAAGGACAATAGCTCTTATGAGGAGAGGGGGTTTTAAAGCAATTGTGCAGTTAGCAATAGCATCAAAATGGTATGGAACCTATAGTTAGTGAGTTTTACTAGCATATAACGTCAGCAATTCTGTCAGTATTACAATATAACGGTCTCTTTGAGGCATATGTTTAAATACTGCACGGAAAGCGATATCGCACAAATAAATAATACGTTTAACTTTACAGTCACACATACAGTTTATTTCACTTTCACATAAAATACAAAGTAACAAAAGTGAAAATCTTTTGTGTTACGTTTATTGCCAAAATCGTTATATTTTACGTACATTTTTCACTACACAATATTTTAAAGTTTTCTCAAAGCAATCTCAGGAGTCATTTTGTATTTAAGGTTCTATTAAATAAATAATTTATACATGTGAATACATATCTATTTTTGTTTTTTGTTTTACATACATAAATGATATAATAAATATGCTAAAGTGCAAGCATCGAAAGGAAACTTAGGTCATAGTCGCAGAAAACTGTTACTGTTTCACTCACACAGTTGTTTTTATCGCCTATGAAAGTGAGACAGCAAGATTTCCCGAGATTCAAACGTAAATAATGTCAATAAATAAAATATTTCTCTTCGATGCGAACATTTTAGCCTTTACATGATAACGGTATGGTCAGTGCACAGACAAGATAAATACTAACTACTCTTAAAAAGATACAAAACCTGTGGTGAATATTGTTTTTCAGAAGTCCTGGTATTCATGAATTATATAATATGATCAATAAAAATCCTTTTCAAGTACAGGTAATAAGTAAAATATGTACTATACTGCTGCTGCTGACTAAACACTCGCGATGTTTCGAATGAGACGATTATTGAGGCATCGCAAGTTATTCTTTACGGTATTTATATCGGCAAGAGTAAAATTAAGTGGAGTGAACATATCGATACAGAATCATCTTAAGCCATAGGCTGAGGCCTCATTAGTGCGTTGCGTCGTCGCTGCATCGTTTGACATATATTTTTAGTGACATGCCACATTAGGCTGAGGCCGTCGCACGCCTGTTTCAACAGATCGAAGGACGCGAGACGAAGCGGGGCACTTTCGGAGCTCCGGAGCGACGACAGACAGTGATCCACTGCTAGAGGAGCACTCGTGCGCTGCGATGCCATGCATCGCCCTCTTGCGTTACGACGTCGTGCGTCGTCGCAATGCGTTAATCCGTTGCAACGACGCGACGCAACGCAATAATAAGGCCTCAGCCTTAGGAAAGGGAGAATCAGACATAGCCTTTCAGAAAAAGAATGTGTATGTAATGAAAGCGAATAGTCCGACGCGGTGTGATGCCGCGTCTGCGGATCCAAATCAAGACGATTTACGTCATTACCTCTTCGAAAATCAGGAGTGACGCTAGCGTCTATGGTTACATTGTTTTTTACATTGACTACAAGTTAATTAGCATATTTATTAGGCAGTGGGTGGCAATATAACAACAAAATCACACTGGTATTTTTAATATTAAATTTTCGACCAAATACTCAAATGACACAACTTTTAAACCAGACATCTTTACTTGATAAGCTGAGTACAGTCAATATTTCACACAATTATTTCTTATTCATATTCATACGAAAATTAATATTAACTTTGAAACAATAAGATTCATATTGCATTGAGCCCGACACATACCGTAATCAGCTTGAGGGAACTCGTAAGTCTGGTTTACACAAGGTGGAATTTTAAGATCTGTAAGGGCAGTTACTGATACCTCAAATTCAAAGAAAATCTAAGCCAACATTTAAAAGTATCTCTTTCATTTCAATACACAGTTGTAACAAAGACAACATAAAATAGAGTATCATTTAGTATTTGGCCAATAATCAAATGAAAAACACAAAAAAACCCAGTTCATGTATCCAAAATATGTTTAAGCTTGAGTAAATCACTTATAAATTCACCAATCACTCGTTTTACAATATACACTAGAGGAAATATTCACAGCACACACTTCCACATCTTACGGAAACATTGGCGGGCAATGTTTGCTCAAATGTTGGGTAGTACCACTATTGTTGGCCATGTTTGGTCAGAGTCTGGTCCGGGACGTTGATGCTGGTTGTTCAGCGATCATTTGCTTGGCGACGTGAGGCCGAGAGCGGCTGATAATAATCGAACCACGTTCTTCTGTTCTGTCTTGTCGTTTTCTGCAAGGAAAGTTAAATGTTATAATGCTAGTTATTATACAGCTGTTGCATGAGCAGAATACTATTCTGTATGATGCGCCCAAAAATCAATCGTGACCCCGCACGTTCTCAAATCAAACATCGCGCGACCACGCCACCGTTGCTCTCATTTTACACGGTGTACGCGTGGCCGCAAGGACAGAGGGCACCTTTCCGTTTTCCGAACATAATATGCATAAGACGTTACGTATTCTGGCCACCAATCGCTTTGTTTAGTGCATGAGGAAATGGTGACAATTATGCTTATTATAAACTTAGCATAGTCTCACACAGCCGCACGGGTTGATCTTTAAGGTTAAGCCGTGCTGGCCGAGGTTGGTCCGAGTATGGGTGGCCATAACTACATACCGAGTTTTCTCCGTGCCTCGGAAAGCATGTTAAGCCGTTGGTCCCGGCTCTCATTTGTAGACCTTTAACAGTCGTTACAAGTAGTCGGAAGCCAAAAGTCTGACATAGGGGTATCGTATTACCCATTTACTGGGTTGTGGAGGTCAGGTAGGCAGTCGCTTCATGTAAAATATTGGTAGTTAGCTGCATACGGTTAGACTAGAAGCCGACCCCAAGATAGTTTGGGAAAAGGTTAGGCGGAGGATGATAACATCATCTCCCTTACACTATCTGACTTATATCAATCCTCTATCTAAATTAAGTGCAGGTACATACCATCAACTCCAGTGACATGCTTCTCTAGGTTGAGCTTCTCCTGTGCAACCTGATAGATTCCCTCCTCAATGGTACCACAGCTCAGCAACCGGTATATCGTGACTGGACGCGTCTGACCCATCCGGTGACATCTGCAAGGATATAGAACACATTTATAAATGATTTTAATCTTTGAATACTCTCACTCTGGAGCGACTGCCTGATTGATGTCCACAAGCAAGTGACATACCCCTAGGAGGGACTGGTTGTCATACTTTTGGCCTTATGACAACCCATGGTCACTGTCACCAATCTAAATTGAAAGTCAGGACCACTGGCTTAACTGCTCTTTAAGGCATGGCGGGGTCTACGAACTCTCGGCGTGTATTGATGGTCACCTTTCTACGCACAGACTTCGGTAAGTGTTGCCTAATCCCGAAGATCGTCTTGTAGAACTGTTATTGCTTTTTTTTTTAAATACAGTACGCTTTCTTGAGTTTTTATTAAGATTCCTTGTAGAACTGAATCAAACCAAACCACTTGATTGAATTTTGCCATTTTATTTTAGACTAGCTGTGCCCGCGACTTCCTCCGCGTGGAATTAGATTTTTTCTAAAATAGAAGTAGCCTAAGTTAGTAGCCTTATTACATCAGCTATCTGCCAGTGAAAGTCCCGTCAAAATCGGTCCAGCCGTTCCAGAGATTAGCCGGAACAAACAGACAGACAAAAATTGAAAAAAATGTTATTTTGTATATGTACCGTATATACAATCATATGCATATAGTAAAAAGCGGTTATTTTAATATTACAAACAGACACTTCAATTTTATTTATTTGTATAGAAGATACTTTCTTCAGTTCTGTAATGTTAAGTCTCACCTGTCCTCAGCTTGTTTGTCATTGTAGGGATTGAAGTCGATGTCGTGTATGATGACGGTGTCTGCGGCAGTGAGGTTGATGCCGAGCCCGCCCGCCTTCGTCGACAGCAAGAACACGAAGATATCAGAGTTGTTGTACTGATCTATTAGGTCTTGTCTGAAATGTTACGTGAATACAGTTAATTTATTGGCAAGATAAAACATATTTTCGATAAGTGAAACTCGAAGATGGATCTGCGATAGATTCCGATTTTACAAGTAAATCTCAAGTCAACTTGTATTTATATTTGGTTTAGCTATACAAGGTGTTGTTTTACATCCTCGTCAAATTCGAGGAGGTTAGTATGCTAATTATTCTCGTTCCGAATCAATAATAAAATAGGTATGTATTTTTTGACGTGACAACGTCTTATAAATTGGTTTGCCGGGTGACACTTCAAGAAACTGCGTTACGCTCCGCTCACGTTATGCGCTCACAATGAGAGCGAGTGAGAGGCACGCGTGCCTTTCACTTTTTATGTCTGTCTCTCTCGCTCTTAGGCGGGCTAACCATGCCCGAGTGGAAGGGACGCGTGCCTCTATATATGTATATTTGTATATAAATACGTATGTATGTGTAAAGGTAAAAATAAAATTTTGTTAATATGAAATTCAGTGCGAGATTCTTTGTATAAATTAATGTTTTAAATATAATTCTTTGTATAAATAAATGTTTTAAATTGTTACTATTATTTCATCCTTCTTCCTACTATACGAATGAATATTCACATTAAAATTATTTTACCACTCAAAGTCGTTGTCACGTAAAACTTTCGCCCGTATACCGACTTTACAGGCAACCAATTTTTTTTTCTTATTTACGGATATCGGTAAGTGTGAACCACCCGTGTTTTAAACGTTGGCCGTCTGATTCTCGCCCTATAACAGCGCTTCCACAAATACAAACAACCTCAAACGTTTATTCGATAATTTCTTATTTCCTAATCCATGTTAAGGGGGTTATTCTGAAATACTGACAAACATAAACAACCAAAAAAATCACGGTTTATTAATAACTAACTAGGTACCGTAATTTTAATTGATTATTTATGTTTTGTGTGACAATCTCCTGAATTTTGACGAGGATGCAAAACAACACCTTGTATAGTCAATAAAAATAACAGATTTGAGAAATAAGGAATTCAAGCTTGTTTTCACAAAACTTAATTTGCCTAAATATTATTGCATCATTGGAATTTAAACACTTCCCCTCTGCATAACAATAATTTCGACGATTTCGTGGCGTTTTAGTCCTCTATTACGCCATGGAACCTGTTTGCAGCAATTCTATATCTGATCGGTCTACTTGTCCATGAACTCATGTGATGGTTTTTAACTTTGTTCTCCTCACACGTAGTATTATATTATGTGCCTCTGGCAATTCGTGATAACTAAACCATCAAAGGCGACCAAGCTATAAACTTCATTCCACTTTTTTGTATTTCATGAGCTACTTAAACTCGGCTAGAATGTAGTCCTTAATAAACATACCTATCAGTAACATTGGTGCTGCCGTCGAGCCTGATATACCGGTACCGGCGGATGGTGAGGTAGGGCTCCAAGATGTCCAGCATCATGGTGAACTGGCTGAAGATCAGCACGCGATGCCCGCCCTCCTTCAGTCGAGGGAGCATCTCGTCTAACTTCTGGAACTTGCCCGAGTCTAAGATCAGGTGTTCCGGCAGACCGAAGGACCGGATACTCTGGAAAAGTGAATGAGAATATTTTATAATGTGGAAAGGTATGCGGACTAGTAGTTCTAAAAGCACTCTCTAAGCATTCGCCTATAATGTAAAAAGTTCAATTTCTAGCATTACATCAGTAAGTGAGGAGATCTGAGCATTATAGTGTGCCTATGAAAATGCAATTTCTGTACAAAATCGAATCATGGATTGTTATATTATAGGCGAATGCTCCGGAGAAGGAGCATCTTTAGGCATATTAAATGAGTTCGAGTAGGTATTGTTTTGTATGGCGGGCTGGTTTCCGCAACTCCACGTCTAAGGCGCATATTTTGCGTGCGGGTAGGAACATTACTCCAACCACCCCAGTTCCCCGAGCAGGTATTGAGGTTTGTGGTTTGTTGTGATATGCTGAAAGGCGTAGAGTTAATAGGCCCTACAAAATGGATCAACGACGTAGTGAACATTGTGAGAATCAATTTGCAGGGGAAAACAGAAAACTGTTTTTTTATGTCCGGCCTTGGTTTTTTTTCAGCTGATTCGTGACAGTAGGTTAACTATTACAGGTTCTTACATTTACATGGTATTCCCTAACTTTGTTGAAGATAGGCTTTTACCCCATGTAAAATACTGGTATTCAGCTCCATCGAGTTGAACTGGAAGCCGACCCCAACATTATGTACTTAAGAAAAGGCTAGGCAGATGATGGGTTGTGGAGGTCATTCCATTAACTGAGTGACTACCTGTCAGCATCCGTTTAGACTTGAAGCAAGCTATAGATAATTGGGAAAATGCTACTCACAGCATGATTCAAAGTGAGCTGATGTATCTGGAAGTCGGACAGGCACATGAGGTCCTCCCAGGCGTACTGCTCGTTGTTCTCCTTGTAGGCGGGGTCCCGCGCCAGCCGCGCCGCCAGCGAGCGCACGCGCGCGTCCTCGTAGTGGTAGCGCAGCAGCAGCGGGTGGTTCGCCAGCTTGCGCATGTCCATCATCATCGCCATGCCGCTCTGCTCTGTTGTCGCGCGGATCTGTAACAACGTATTGCTACTGCGTGACAGACTAGTAGCCTATAGGCCACCAGACTAAGAGGGTGAGGGAAGAGAGACACCCTCACACCGATGGATAATCTCAGCTGAGATTGAACGCCGTGACCGGAAAAGGACGACAAAAAAAAAATGAATCTTCGGAATACTACACGCATGCGTTCGAGTGCTACGCATTCACTCTCGTTATTTTACTGAGCTTCTAAATAATATTTTGTTGTTTTCTTGTTGTATTATTTATATTACATAAGTTTATCGAGGTTATTCTACTCATGCAAATTGAGCGAAGGCTGGTCACACCGAAGAGTCGAATGCATGACTGTTTGCAAGCCATCTTGCATACGTAGTTGAACTACGTAGTCACAAATCTTGTAATCCTGCCATCTCCTAGTGAGTTTTTAAAAAATATTCCTCCCTCAATATGGAAGCGTTAAACTTGTTGGAAGTCGCATAAAAAGTTTCACTTCAAAAAAATAATTAAAACAATATCGCACAGTGACTCCCGTTGTCAATTACGCGCCAAAAGATTCAGGACATAACAATGATCCTACTAACCGATCCATCATTAGCCGAGAAACTGGCAATAAGATTCTTATACAGTATCTCCTGTCTCTCCGACATAGCGCACAGCTCCCTATGGTTGGTCTTCTTCGGCAGGTCTTGGAGGACGTCCCTCTTCAGCCGACGCAGCAGGAATGGCTTCATGATACGCTTCGCTTGCGTTATCTGACTCTGTTCGAAGGGAAGCTCGTCATCTTCTTTGTTACCTTCCACTTTCGTCGTTATTTTTGATTTCTGGAAAGGAAAATTGATGTTTGAGCTGGTGATGGTGATAATAAATGATAAGGTGATGAAGAAGGACGATTTGCATGTGACTAAAAGAGTGATGAATACAAGCTGTTGTTTTGCATCCTCGTCAAATTCAAGGAGGTAACTATGCTAATAATTCTCGTCCCGAATCAATAATAAAATGCGTAGGTTATTCTTATTTTTTTTCTTATTTACGGAAATGGGTAAGTGTGAACCACCCTTGTTTAAACGCGGCCCGTGTCTGGTTCTTGCCCTATAACCTCGCTTACACAAATACAAACAATTTCAAACGTTTAATTGATAATTTCTTATTCCCTAAAACACGTTAAGGGGGTTATTCTGAAATATTGACAAACTTAAACAACCAAAAAAATCAGCGTTTTTTAATAACTAGCTTCTGCCCACGGCTACGCCCGCTTTTTTTCGGTAATTTTCCCGCGGTATCACAGTAACGGGATAAAAAGTATCCTATGTGTTATTCCAGACTATTATCTACGAGTACAACTGTGCCAAATTTCATCCAGATCTATTCAGTAGTTTTTACGTGAAAGAGTAACAAACATCAATCCATCCATCCATACTTACAAACTTTCGCGTTTATAATATTAGTAGGATTATTTATGTCTTTTGTGACCACCTCCTGATATTTGACGAGGATGCAAAACAACGTTGATGGATGGAGAGGGAGAAGAAGACCAAGGAAACGATGGATGGGTTGTGCGAGGGATGATATGAAAGATAAAAGAGAAATTTATAGGTTGACAGAGGAAGATGGAAGAAAAAGTCGTGTTGTGCAGACTCCAAGTAACATGAGACAAAGGCAGGAAGGTTGGTAAGCTTGGAGCCTAACATTGAGTTTCTTGATGGATATCGCACTGGGGTCGTCAACCGCACCATTTCTTAGCCACATTTTTTTTAAAGTGAAACTTTTATTTAATCGTCTCAAACTTTTTCGTCTGTGTGTTGCATGTCGCGTGACGGTGGGCCGCGGAGTAGGGATAAAGTGAAAGGCGCTCGTCAGAGCAGCCAAGGCCAATATGGCGGCGCCTCTAGTTCGCAGCAGCTGACCGTGTAGTGTATACACTATTACTCATTTGTGCCAGTGCTCCACGCTATTTTGTTTTTAATATGTGTATATAATTTAATAATTGTTAAGTATTATGTAAGTCGTACTCTATAAGACACAAAGTTCAAAAAAATATTAGTTGGAGACTTGTCTACTTTTATTATTTCCCTTTATCATTCCAATTTTCCAAGTATAAATTTAAGATTTATAAAGCGATTTTTATACCCTTAATGGAATATTATTCCAAAAAATTTTAGTTAAATGTCTATAGTGTGAAAAAAAGTTTCAGTTTTACCGTGGTTTCATAAAACCACACAATCTTTTTTTAAAGAATCTGGCTTTATTTATGGGCACAAAAAAAGCCAGCTGCTATTTAAAAAAAAATGGCTGTGAAAGGCAATACATTTGTCTTGTATTACATGATACCTGTGACCTGTTATTTAAACTATGCTATGTAAACGGTAACTTACGGAATTCTTCTGGAACAAACTCTTGAGGTCGTCCGTCTTACCGGAGAACATATGCGGCATCACGAAGCACAGCAGCGACATCAGTTCCAAAAGATTGTTTTGAAGAGGTGTACCCGTTAGCAGGAGTCGGTGTTTCGACTGGAAGAGAAAATTAACTTTAATACCTAAAGAATAAAGATGATTTCGTGTTTCTTAAACGTTTCCATACCAATTTCAAAGCTGTGATGATCGGAGCTCGTGGTTTAATAGTAACAGCCACTCGAGCCCTTCAGGCTAAGCCGTGCTTTCCTGGGTTGGTCCGTGGATGGGTGACCACCAGATTACATACAGAGTTTCCTCCGTGCCTCGGAAAGCACGATAAGCCATTGTACAGACAGCATCATTAAGTAGTTACCCCCTGGCGTACTCAGCGGTACTGTAGTACCAGACTGTCAATTGTAGATCTTCGACAGTCGTTACAGGTAGTCAGTGGCCCGAAAATCTCACAGTCATACGAATGGGTATCGTATTACCTTGTACACTACGTTCTGAAGGTCAGATAGGCAGTCGCTCCATGTAAATTACTGGTATTCAGCTGTACCGGTTAGACTGGAAGGCGACTCCAACATAGTGGGGTAAAGGCTAGGCAGATAATGATGAGCGCAGCGGAGACGTGTGGAAACGATCAATCACATTGCTTGCTATCCATACCACCGTTCTCATCTCTCCTGTGACTGGTCTCCTTGTAACTCTACTCATGTCCGCTATGGTGGAAAATCGAGCCTTTCGCAGATCAAAGGCCTGCAGAGGTTTCTATAGTTGTATTGCAACTTTTACGAAGTCGCTTATATCCAGCAGCAGCCTACTCCCTAATGACCCTTGAATAATAGATCATTCATTTGTTTTTTTTTATTCATTAGACTGCCAGATTAGTCATGAGGTCTTGGATTGGATTCCCGGGTCAAGCAAATTGTTATTGGGTTTTTTTTTCAGCCTTAGCAGCCACGGAATCTGGATTTGTGCCTAGTTAATGGCAATAGGCTCGCCCCTAATACATGGGACTTAAATTCAACTGGCGAAATGTGGGTGTACTTGTTAAGTACACCTCTGCCTAACGATTCGGGGATTACAGTCGTGATGTTTTTTTAAGTATGTCATTTTATCTCATTACCTAAGGTTAGAAGGTGTGTCATCATCATCATTTGCCTATAATGTTCCCACTGCTGGGACACAGGCCTTCTCTCCAACGAGAGGTGTAGTACGTACCTTAATCTTGAGCAGGTTGTCGTATCGCTGCGTGGACATGTTCTTGAGCATGTGCGCCTCGTCGTAGATGACGTAGTGCATCGGCGTGATGCGGAACATCTTGCGCTCCTCGGGACAACTGTTCACCATCGTGTAGCTGGAAACATAGTATATACAATGAGCAAGGTAAACGGGTCATTCAAACTCAAACCATTTATTTCAATTAGACCATTACAGGCACTTTTGAAAGTCAAGAAACAAAATAAAACGCGAAGCTACAGTCCCAGTCACAAGGCATAATAACTTGTGAAAGTACTGCAGTTGCCCATTCCAAAGCGTAGATCTCTATGGAGAAGAATGGGCAAGAAACTCCATGGACACTTTTTTAAATCAAATTTGTTACATCATTCAGGTTAAGAATCTATATATATAAAATAAATTCGTGTTAGTTACACTATTTATAACTCGAGAACGGCTGAACCGATTTGGCTGAAAATGGGTGGGGAGGTAGCTTAGAACCAGGAGACGGACATAGGATACGGAAGGGTAGGGTAAGGTAGTGTAGGGTAGGTAGGTAGGTAGGCAGATAGGTAGGGTAGCTTAGGGTAGGATAGGGTAGGTAGGTACATAGGAAAAAGTGCATTGCAACGCATGCCGGGTACAGCTAGTTACAAATATGTGAGAACGATGTCGAAATACGGGCAAGTTAAGAGCGTCCAGAGTAAAAGATTAAATCAGTAATAAAAAAAATAAAGTAATTAAAATAAACAGTGGCAGCTAAGAGATGACCAGTCACAACTGACAGCGCCCGTTCACGAACATGACGCATGTATCAGCCATCATTCAACTCAACCATTTTGTCATTTTAGAGGAGAACATATTTGTTGTTGAACTACAAAGTGGACCCAAAGCAAACATTGAGCTCTCATTCGGCAGTTTTGGATTGGCTAATTTCGTTGTACCAACACTGGATGTATAATTTTTGGCCTGCCTCGTTGGTCTTATGCTCGCAACCGCAACTACTGATCATGAGGTCCTGGGTTCCTCCCAGGTCGGGCAAAGTGTTCTTGGGTTTTTCCATCAGATATTTATTAGTAGCAGCAACGGAGCCTGGATTTGTGCCCGGTTGATGGCAATAGGCTCGCCCCATATTACATGGGACTTGAATATAACTGGCGAAATGGGTGCACCTCTGCCTGTTGCAGGCGTGATAATGTTAAGTATTTCCGGCCCCAAAAATCTACTACCACCAGAAAAGCGCAGAAGAACCACCAACCCACAGTTCAGAATGTAAGCGGACCCATTGTTTCTACAGGGTTATTGGAAAATCACCAACAACCTCTTAAGAGGTCATTCTTCTCATCATTATGAATAACTTTTACTATGAGACCAAACCCGAAATCAGCTGTTGCCTACATTTTGACGAGTTATGTGAACATAAAGTACGGAACAGCTGTTTTTTTTTTTGCGGTTTCATGTTTGGTCCCATAGTAAATGTTGTTCATAATGATGAGTACAACGACCTCTTTAGAGGTTGTCGGTGTTTTATCTATAACCCTGTATACGCTATTTGATCATAACGTGTCCTAAATGAAACCACCCACATAACACAGCAGTTTGATGATGACCGATTCCAAGAACCAGGATTAAACAATAATAAATGACGCTAACTCACGTGGTAAGCACGACGTCAATATTTTCCAAACCCCTGGAATACTGTATGCGTAGTTGTCGACGTTCTTCAGGATGCCCGTAGTACTTGCTGACGTTGAGCGCCGGACACCAGCGGGCTAGCTCGCTGCTCCAGTTATCTGGAAAAATACAAGTACGATTTGAAGATTCTTTTAACACGAATAAAATAATATCATTGCTGTATTTAAGGCAATGTTTCACCACACACAATGGACCAAATAGGAGTCTATATAACACACACAGCACAGATAATACAGTCCACGCCACATTTTAGAAGTCCCTTCGAAATCGATTTTATGTAATTTTGTTGGCTAGCAGGTTCACTTTATACCCGTAAAGTGAACCTGCTACCAGGGCTTGTTAACGTTACCAACTAACAAAATAATATCCGTTACTTAACGTTAATTCCAATGTGATACCTTATTACCTTTACAAAAATATAATGTTAATTGATAACATTACCAGTAATTTAACATTAAATACAATTAACCTAATATACGATAATAACGTTACTGTACCGTTAATTTAGCTAAAACCCGGTCACATTCAAGGTTGTGTGTGGTATGTGAGATGCTAAGTTGCTAACCATATACTGACTCCCTGACTCATGGTTGACATGACCAAGCGACCCACGAAATGCGGCGTTCGCAAGGTTTAGCACAATTAACGGTTATATAAATTAACGATAAAAATTTGCAAAAATAACGTTAATTCTATTAACGTTATTTTAATATTAACGGTAACACTGACAAATGAAGGTAACGTTACGAACATTTTACCGTTATTTAAAGCCCTGCCTGCTACCCAACAAAATGTATGAGGATACGGAAGCTCTTCTGGTATATCATGAGAAACATTATCACACACCATAACAATACACACCTCATTCTACACTACTGTACACCACAACATGCTAAACCACACCACAGACCGCACATCACCACATCATATCAGATCACATCAAAGCACCACACACACCACACCAAACTAAAGCACACCACGCTTCTCACCACATGATACATACTCAAGATGTTAGAATATTGATTTTTATAGATAACAAAATATTTATTTATAACACTTACTACGGGATATTTACCATGTGTATTATTTGTTTCGAGTTCCCGATATTATATCCCGTAGTAAGTGTTATTAATAGTGTTAGTGACCATGTCAGTTTAAAAACTTACATAACAAAATATTTAATTGTACGAAATCTAAGATATGGAAGAGCGGAGTTTCCCAACACAGGCATTGTTTGTCTAAAAGGAGGCTCCCAACACGATTAATTGTAAATTATTTTTTTTGTAAAAGTATTAAAATGTTTTTCATTCGCTGATGTGTTGACACCAACAGTTCAAATATCACATGCACAGTTTGTTATTTCAACAATATGCAAACACAGTTCTTTCTCATTATGAACTAAGCAAACATCAGGTAACTATTTACAACAAATTCTTCTTGGGTTACAAAAAAAACAAGCTTTTAGATACTGTCCTATAAATACGTAAACATCTATTCAAACTCACCCAGTGTAGAAGCAGGCACAACGACCAAATGTGTTCCTCTCGCTTGCCCAGTCTCCTTCAGATGTGCTAAGAACGCAATGACCTGCACTGTCTTGCCGAGCCCCATCTCGTCAGCCAGGATACCGGAGACTCCTTGCTTGTGCAGGACAGCTAGCCAGTTCAGCCCTACTAGCTGGTATGGGGCGAGGGTTAAGCTGGAAAGAGGTTTTAATATAATAAGTCATCATTGCCTCTTGTCATCTTGGCTGTGTGATGGACTGATGGCAAATAGCATTTATTGCACACCAGCACAATAAGAATGGGTTGGACATATAGATCTGTTCCCACAGTAAGAAATTGTCAACAACATAACTGCATAAGTGAGCGGTTGGCGTAGCTGAATTTTGTGCCGTACATATTTGAACTTTTTGCTTATATCATGTTAAGCAGAACATTATATTACCTCTCATGCAAAATAGCGGGTTGTTTTAGCCTGCCAGCCCCGGCAGCCACTGCAGACTCCAGCTGTGTAGCCAGACCGACGCACTTCTTCATCAGTCGCTGGATATTGTTCCTCGTCGTGAGTAGCTCTTGTGTTGAGTTTAAAAGCTCTGTACTAAGCATCTTGTTACTATTAAATTTTTCTACCTGTCGAAAGGAAATTTTAAATGAATAAGCTAGTTGAGAACAATTTTGAGTGTAGGAGATCATTTTTCGTCAGTTATAAAAGAGTGTTGCTTAATAACCCTAAGAGATCTATATTTAATGAATATCCAGATAAAAAAAAAATTTGGTCTTGGGGTAGCTGATATCTGTCACGATACGCTAACTGTGTATCGTGGGCAGGCAGCACATTAGCAGTCACTATAGCCATATTACTGTTTTTAACATTTAAAGAAACTATATTTTGCAGTTCACAATGCGAGGAACAGGATGGCAACTCGCAACTGCCCCATACTCAACAAAATCCTATGAGCAGAAGGCTGTCGTGTCTGATTAGCTACTGAATGACGGTTGTTGTCTAGCTGTTGTATAAACGGTACATACCTGGACTCATGGATAACCACTCTGCTTCCGTGCAGGGTTTTACTGGACGTCAGGTATGAAGCGTAATTCGTATGTAGCAATGTAGATGCCACCACAAAAACAACAACCAAGTTTAGCACCGGGTTCCTATCAAAGAGGAGACGAGCGAGGCGGAGAAGAGACGTGGATGTTTCAACCAATCATAGGACAGACGAGAGATGGGATGTGGATTTCAACCAACGTGATTGAATACGATTCCCGATACGTCTTATCTCCGTTCGTCTCTGCTTTTATGGATACCGGGTTTAACTTCTTCTTCTTCTTTGGTGTCAACGGTAGGACGTGTTTAAACTTCTTGGGCCACGGTTTAACTTCACTTACCATATCTAACCAACCCTTGAAAGGCCTCAACGACATAATAGCCTCTGCCTTCTTCTGCGAGCAGCCGCTGAGCAGCGTCAGTTCATTAATATTGCTATTGTTGAGGAACTCGAACACTTTCTTCTTGTCGCCTATCAGGTCATCTGTTACCTCGTTGTCTGAGTCCTCACTGGGGAATACCATTATACAAATTTTAATCTTTACTTTAATATATAAAGCTGAAGAGTTTCTTTGTTTGGTTGATTGAACGCGGTAATCTCGGGAACTACTGATTCGAATTGAAAAAAGCTTTTCAAGTTAGATAACCCATTTATCGAGGCAGGCTATGGGCTATATAACATCACGCTACGACCAATAGGAGCGGAGTATCAATGAAAAATGACGCAGAGAGATAATGTGAAGCGGTCGAAGTTGGGCGGGTTAAATTTAAATATCGCTTCGGTTCAAGTCATACAGCACGTGCTATTTGGGCAACCACCTGATTTTGTAAATATAAAGGTGGCCCCTTTATATTTTCCTGTATTGTATATTGGACTGGTTGTGCATCAACCACAGGTCGAAAGTGTTTATTTTGTGTATGGGAATTATAATTATTTTGTATATTGACAAACATACCTGTCATAAACCCTATCATCTTTCCCCTTTCTGACACCATAGTCGTCATCCTCACTGCCACTACTGCCTCTTCTCGCCCTCCCCCCTTTCGCCTCCAAAGGTTTCCTCACCACCACAGTCGTCTTCGGCCCACTGGTCACTCTGACTATACCCATGTTGGTGTATGGTCGTTGTATACTCTGTGAACCTGATCCACCAGGCTTGGAACCAAAGAATGTGGATGTAGAGCTTTTGTCATTGGTCTCAGGGTCATGCATCAGCAGCTCGTCTCTGGAACGTTCCTCATTCCAGCCGTGTTTGACCAGTGTGGTTTTTATGAACTGTGGAAAAATGGAAAGACACATGAATGGGCCATCGAAATGTTACTGATATTTTTGACAGAGCTGTCAGGGGCTTCATTTGTCTGAGCGCTTTGGTTGATGGTACACCATCAACCATGTATGACACATCGGTAAGCACGTGCTTACCGATGTGTCATACATGAAAATATATCAACAGTCCCTACTGTTGATATATTTTCGACAACAACAGTTTATAATGAGAGATCTAAGTCCATGCAGCAAAAGCAAAAGTCTGACGTGGTGTCGACCCACTTATTCCAAACCGTTGCAATGATGTCTTTTTCACTTTGGTAAGTTTAACCATTCTCTACTATATCTGCAAATACTTACATGCGGAGATACGTCAGGGAACATAATTAGCATATTTTTAAATCTTCTTTCTCTGACTTCGGTGGTCAATTCAGAAGTGACTGCCTTCTTCATTGAGCTTTGCAGTTTGCTTAGCTCTTCTTTACAACTTTCCTCATTCCAATTGTGATTTGCTACTATGTCATTTACGGACTGCGGAAAATGGAAACAGACGTGAACGAGCTGACTAATGAGACTCATTTGTGCAAAACTGGCGACACCTATCAGGCATTCAGTCGCGTCAGTCAGCAACGCATTCCATGTGGAATTGTCTGATGAGCCAGAATCAGAGCGATTGCAAAATACCGATGATAAAAAAACGTATTTCTTTTTAGTTTTTATGCATACTCATCCATCACATTTTAAACCTTATTAGAAACTACTTACCATTGGAGGTATATCAGGAAACATATCTATCATATTTCTCAATCTTCTCTCTTTGACAGCAGTAGAGAGTTCCACAGTAATCGCCGGCTTCTTAGCAGGAGTGGCTGGATCATCAGAATCTGAGCTTTGTACCCGTATTCGTTTGTATACTACTGGTCCATTGTTCCTATTAACTACTACAGTATTTGGTGCCGCCATCCTAATTTTGTTATTCTGAGTTTGATTTATCTCTGGAAAGAAAAAAAATGCCAAGTTACAAATATTAGAAATATGCAATGGTTATTTGCAGAATAGAAATAAAACACTTTATGTTGAATAAGCTAAACTTAACACGGAATGTATTTTGCACAAGTTGCAATATTTCTCTCTTACTTAAAGAATGAACAGTTCTGTTGCGGTACATGTTGTTTGATGTCAACATGTCTGTATCATGGGCCATAAACAATGCCTGGTTGCAACTTGTAACAGTCTTTTCAACAAAATATAAGTTTTGCATCTGTGAGTAGCAACATAGAACAAAAGCCATGAAAATATGTATTTTAAACCCACAAGAATGAAAATCTCATGTTTAATTGCTAAAACTGTTCTACACTTACGGCTAACTGTGGTTTTGGTTGGTGGAAATGCGATTAATTCTATTGTTATTATTGCCTCTATTCTGCTTAGCCTGCAATGAAAAGTAGCGTGAAGATAACGTTAGCTAGAAATGCCAACACCATTCTGTTTTGTTAGTTTTACATTTACCTGTGTTACGCAATTATACAGCAGGTTAATATACAATTATTATTATTATTATACAATGTATAATTGATTTAAGAATAGGTTAATAATCTAAGAATGAGTTAATAAATCATCTGCTGTTACCTACACATCATAAAACTTTGTTTCTCTGTTAGAGCTGCTTTATAAATCAAGAACCACTTATATCTAGACAAATAAATAAAATGAAGTGTCTGTTTGTAATATTGAAATAACTGCTTTTTACTACATGCATATGAATGTGCATACAGTACATATACCAAAATAACATTTTTTACAATTTTTGTCTGTCTATCTTTCTGTCTGTTTGTTCCGGCTTTTGTATGGCTTTGTAATCTCTGGAACGGCTGGTCCGATTTTGACGGGACTTTCACTGGCACATAGCCGATGTAATAAAGAGTAGGTTAGGCTACTTTTATGTTAGAAAAATTCTAATTCCATGCGGATGCAGTCGCGGGCACAGCTAGTTTTATTATAAAAAATCACACGCAATAGAATGTTTTTAAGTATTTTCATAGCTAAATATTTGCATAGATAGTCAGAAAAAAAGGGATAGAACACAATTTATTTTCACCGAAAATCTTGTACTCATTCATACATAACCTTACACCTGTAATCCTAGAGGTACCTAATAGGGCACCCACATTTCGTCAGTTATGTTTAGGTGCCATGCAATAGGGGGCAAGCCTTTTGCCATCTACCAGATTGCACTGATCTAGACTAGGTGGCTGCTACTGAAAAATTCCTGTCCGAAAAACCCAATGACACTGCCGAACCCAGGAATCGAACCCAGAACCTCAAGCTCAGCAGTCACTCTTGTGACCACTCGGCCAATGAGCCAGACAAGACTAACAGGGCAGACCAGACATTCAAGTTTTAGAATAATACCCTCTACTTATTCTGACAAACGGTCTTTACAAGGGCTTTTGTATTACCCAGTAACTGGGTTGGGAAAGTCAGATAGGCTCCTGTAAAATACTGCTATTCAGCTGTATCCGGTTTGCCTAGAAGCTCAACCCAACTATTGTGAAAAGGTTAGACAGATGAGGATCACATTATTTGTTTTCTTTTATAAAATACTTTATTTAACATAGAATATTACAAATAACAAATCTTAACAACTTCTTGATACAAGTAAGCTGTTTCATCTGAGTCTAACCTAACTCAGATGGCTATTAAAATTAATAATATGAAAACTGATAATGTCAAAGCAATTGCAATGAAATTATGCTTTCTGAATTGCATAAACACAAAATCTTTTACCCACACATATAATATGCAAGAACAGCATGCATAAAACTCAAGATTTATGGTGTATTAAGGTTCATAACATAACCTATTATATGTCATTAGAAATTGTCCTTGCAACAGGGTCAAACCAAAATCAATACATCCAAGGTTTAGATCTTATTACTCATCTTCTAATGAGACCTCTAAAATATCATTTCATAGTGGTGATGAACAAAACATGAAATGATATTGTACTAAAGATTGTTTTATTGGAAACTGCATAGCATAGCAACTACAAGATGTCTGTATGTTTTTAAGAATATTTAAGATACATAGTGAATCTTTCTGTTTTTGTTTTAATCAAGTTTTATGATGGGATTTCTCACAACCCTACACTGTGTGCAAAGTTAAATTACACATATGGCTTGGTGGAAAGCATGTTTCTAGAGAACTATGTGATTTCTTTGATTGAGAACCATATTTTATACTAATCAATAATGGGAAATCCTGCCTACAAAAAGTTTTGTCTGTACATTACATTTTTTAAATTCTTATAGCAGCTTTGTAGACCCTAGCATGCTCTTTTCACCCAAATGCTGATTGTACAGAGAGGTAAGTGCAAATCAATGTTGTGAATAAATACATAATAATAAATGAAGGTGTCTTGTTCCCTTTTTTTTATAGCGTGAAGATATAATGCAATTTAAAAAGCTTGTTACTTAATTATTTACAGTTCTGAAAAATGGTTAGAAGGAAGCGAAAAACGTAGTTAAAAATATGTGCAATGAAGAGGTGCATTGAAATACAGGTTTATTATCGAAATTTCACGGTCAAGGTAATATTATTTTTTTGCGAACTAACCGGTAAAGAAATTAAAATTAAGAAACAAGGGTCACTGAACGTGGTAATCCTCGTGGTGAAAAGTCACAAGCACGTGCTGCCTTCGCAATGACCTTGTCCTACGACTAGAACCTTTTTACTCACGAGAACCAGAAGGAGCCGACGTGACTGTCACTGGACTGCTGGGTCCAGCAGGGCCGTTCGGTTTCCTCTGGAACCTGTACTGTCTCAGAAAACTCAGCACGCTCGGACTTGTACCATTAGACATTGTCACACTTAATCGATCAGTTAGTCAACACTTTTGTGAAAAAAAATCTTACAAGTTCTTTGATAAAAAATCTAGTAAAGATTTACGAAAAAAGTAATCACACCACAGAAGCACGACAAGACAACACTACGGCCATTTTTATCCGCGAGAGTACAAGCAAAAAGGAAATTTTACGGGCCAATCAAATAGAATGTCATCAACTGACATTACTATTGTTGACCAATTACCGCAACGTAAAAATATTTTTAACAAATGACAACTATTTTTCAATTTTTAATACGTTATCGAACAATAAACTAAAAAGAAAAAAATGTGGCTATACCAAAAAAAAGGATATTCAATAAAATAATTACGGTTTTCCTCAATCTATTCCTAAAATTAAAATATTGTTTCGGGGTCGGCTTCCAGTCTAACCGGATGCAGCTGAGAATCAGTATTTTACATGAAGCGACTGCGTTTTGTTTTTTTTTTAACGGACGAGAAATCATCATATGACCCCTCTTGCTCTGGGCAGAGCGGAAGGGAGTGTCAGACTTGTACTGACTAGAAGCTTGTACTGACTTAGCCCTTTGTGTTTGGGCCACGGTATCTCTTTCGAACAGTCCCGCAGCCCTGGCAGGCATCGGCCCTCTCGGACCCCCCCCCCCTTTCGATTTGCTAACATATCTTTAAGGCGCACGTGCGTGGAACACGAACGCGTCGTCGACACGGTCTGTCGTCATAAGACGGACTCACTGTGAGCTAGCCACACCGTCCACAGGCCCGTACCTACGGTGGCTGGGGCCCACTAGGTGGCCGGTAGTGGTTGGCGAACCACCCACTACCTCAAAGAAGTAAAGCGCCATGGACCGCACGACCCCCGCAAAGGCCTCCAGCAGGAGGCATTTGGATCCCTCAGGTTGGGCAAGAGCCGATGGATGATTGGGTTTTGACAACTGATAAAGATAATATTATAAAAAGTTTCGTGACGATTAGCAGTAGTTTAAACACCTTACATTTTAAGTAGTTAGCTGACTAGCTCGGCGTGAGGGAGTTTCGTCCCGTATCCCGCGCTGGAATCATGATAACGATCGACAGAGGAGAATGGAAGAAAAAACCGTATTGCACCGACCTTTTTTTATTATTATTATCAATAGGTTCGCGCTTGACCACTATCTCACCTAACAAGTTAACCTCAAGTAACAAGGACAAAGCCAGGAAAAAAATGATCCAGCTTGGGATTACTTTCAGGATGGCAAGGGCTTGAACATAAAGGAATAAGCACTAGAATTGGCATAGCTGGCCCCCTATTCACAAACGATCGGATTCGATTTCGATTCGATAAGTCATATGTCTATCTTGTTTTGTCATTACCAAAGCGAGCGAGAGTCATACGACTTTCCGAATCGAAATCGTATCCGAGCGTTTGTGAATACGGAGGCTGGACTTACACTACACCTCTGGAATTCGTGTGATCACTGTGATGTTATGTAATTAGTTACTTATAAGTAAGTTCAGTAGGTTACATAGCTTTCTCGTGCATGTGTCTAAAAAGGGAAGAGGGAGGGAAAGAGAGGAAATTATGTTGAAATAAAAAAAAACATTATAGCAAGTACATTGAGTATGAGCCACTGGTTGCGTCATTCTTACAGGGAAAGTACTGGCCCAGCGTATGTTTTAATTAAGAATATAACGTTTAATAAAGATAAATAAACTTGAGAGGTGTCAAGGGACACCCGGATGGAACGAAGTTCCTTTAGATTAATTAGTGAAGGAATTGTTTTTTTTTTTAAGTTATAATAAAAATGTTTTTATTATTAACAAATACAATGTAATATAAACGTAATCAGTAGGCTCAATTTAAGTTACTTTCTATGAGAGAGAGAGAAAGACAGAGAAACACACGCACGCCGCACGGCTTACAACTATAGCAAAAAGTGTCGATACAACTTTTAGTCTTAATTTTTCCGTCTAGCCCCCTTTCGCAATGCGCGATAAGGAACTTCGTTCCAAAAACAACGTTATCGTACATAATTGTTGTTATTGCTGACCTTCGCAATTTTCCTGGTCACTTTTCGTATTTAATTGTTTGTGATATTTCAAGAAAAAAACAAGTGCAATAAAACAAAAATGAAATTGTATTTGTTTAAAGCATTCGAGGACAATGACTGAAATTCCTTCATTGTTTGTTTTCCAGCACTAGTACTCTTTTTAACCGACTTCTAAAAAAGGAGGAGGTTCTCAATTCGGATATTTGTATTTTTTTGTTTTTTTTAAGTTGTAGTCGGACAATAATAAAGATACACGTTAATTTGTCAAAATGTGTGTTCTATATTGTGTTGTAATGTGGTTGTTTTTTAACCGACTCCTAAAAAAGGAGGAGGTTCTCAATTCGGATGTTTGTATTTTTTTTTTTTTTTTAAGTTGTAGTCGGACAATAATAAAGATACACGTTAATTTGTCAAAATGTGTGTTCTATATTGTGTTGTAATGTGGTTGTTTTTTAACCGACTTCTAAAAAAGGAGGAGGTTCTCAATTCGGATGTTTGTTTTTTTTTTTTTTTTATGTTTGTTCGCGCATTACTCCGTCGCTTGCCAACCGATTTGGAAAATTCTTTGTTTGTTGGAAAGGGTATACTTCCCAAATGGTCCCATAGTCACCAAGTCGGGATCTAATGATGGAATCTTGGCGAAATCGAGGGAACTCTTCAAATTTTATAGGAAAACGTACAGTGATTTTGGTATTTTCTACAACAAGTGAAGCATTTGCGTCCAATAAGAACCATTCTACCATCAGATCTGATGATGAATCCAAGAGACAGGCTTCGGCACTCCATAACAAGGCAATGAATCTTAGCTGTGTTTGGGCTTGTTGGAATTGTAACTGTATACACTTTCCAGGTGTATACACCGATTACGCTGAGATTTATGATCCGATTTGCGTGATTCTTCTTTAATTTGATGTGGAATACCTGCCATTTAGTCCCATACAAAAAAATATAAGTTTGGCCATATAGTTTTCATTTTATTAAATTTTTTGTTATATGTAAATTTTTCACGTATGTACACCGATTTTTCCGTGATTACTGGACCGATTTAGATGATTTTTCATTCATTTGGTAGAGAAGCTTGCCCGGTGGAGCCATATGAATTTAATTATCTTTGCTTAGGTACTTTTTGAGTCATCCTCTTTACTATGCATTTTGTCCTTTGTCGTATGTATGTACAATGTGCTGGTGTCTAGTTACAATGTAAAAATTATCCTAGACTAGGATTAAAGTGAGATACCACAAGACCACAACTGAAAAGGCTAAAATAAAAACTTTTTTACAAAAAAAAAAAATAACCGACTTCCAAAAAAAAACACTAAAAAGTGGCAAATAATTTTTTGGAAGTCGGTTATTTTTTTTTCGTAAAAAATTTTTTCCTTCTTGTGCTGTATGTATTTACCTCGTCTCCAGATGTGTCAGAAAATTTTGCTTGGCGATTCTCTACTTGCTGCCTCCGTTGCTTATTCCTCTATAAGCTTGAATGATTATGACATGTGGTGAGTTTTGATAAAAAGAGATAACTTTCTATTCAGTACTTTTATAAGTTTTTTTATTAGTACTTGATTGACCTTTTATGATTTTATTTTAAACCGATATAATTAGTGCATTCAATTTTATTACCGGTTATCAAATTAATTAATATCAAAACAACATCCCTAAAATTCACCATTGCCACACTGTTTCTGTCAGATTAATAGGTGCGGCCATGTTGATCTGTAGTGAATAAAACTGAGTGTTAATTTTATTTTAGGGAAATAAAATTGACACAATATGCCCAAATGCGACCTCAAAACGAGATACATCCCCGCGACGTTCGCCTGGACTCTCTTGTTGGGCACAACATCCCTGTTTTTTTATTTCCCGTAAGTATACAATGTCGTCGATCTCCGTAAATTCTCATTTTCGGTTTGACAACTTTCACATGAGTTTCTTGAATTGTTTCTATTAATATCTTGGGGCTGTGAAGTTACCCTGTGTGACTGTGTGTGGATTATACCCCTGCTATGCCTGTGGCGATAACGGTAAGAGTATTTTTATTTGATCTTTTGAGACGTTGTAGGAGCCATGTTCCAAGTAATTATATATCTTATTTACATTAACATAATATCTATATCGTAATTAGTGTTTCTCGAAGTGAGTAACCAGTGTTGTCGTGTCAATGGCCAGGTACTTCCTGTGTGGTTTCCAAATCTGTATAAACAAAAGATGTTTCATGGTGAGGAGGGTTATGAGTCAGTCAACCTTTAAATTAGTTTCCCTGTGCCTGTATCGTTTTCTTGCTAATTTTCCTGTTGTTTACATAGATATGTAAATTATGACAAGGTGATATAGGAGGCAAGTTTTTTACAAGTTTCATTGATGTTATCTATCTGTAAATATTACAACAAGATGGTAACACTAGCATACATTATTTATTATACACACAGTGTATAGTATTAACACTATATTTAAAGGTAGTTTTGCTTTACAAATACATACATTTTATCATTGAATTCTATCCGTGATAGTATACACGTCTGTTTTCATTGAGTTCATGTGGTTTGACTTCAAAAGCTAATAGGTTAGTTTTATGACACATAATAAGGTGTAACATATGTAAAGTTAAAATTTTAAACCAATTATGTAAGATCCAGTAACAGTAAACAAATTGCTTATAATTACTATCTGGACAGTTCTAATAAGAAACTATAGAAGTTTTCACATAGTTCGTAAACTGTTTTATATTACTTTGTACTTAGAAATAGCTTCTTTAATGATTTGTTTACATTTAAGCTATAAAAAGTGCACCTTGTCAGTTTGAGAAACTTTATTATAAAGTTTTGTTGTACTATCATGTAAGGTATTTAAGTGAATTTCAGTTTGTTATAAAACATTTTGGTGTTAAAATAGAATCATACAAATTCTACATTTCTATTAAAATATTACAAAGAGGTAAATTTTATTAGTTTATTTTTAGAAGGATATTATCTCAAAAAGTTGTAATAACCAATTGAAAGCTACAATATTGCTGGGTGCCACAGAATCATTATTTTTAATGGATTGGAACATTCAAGGCTAATGAAAAATAAAAGATAGAGTAGGGGATAATCAAATTTTTTTTTCGTTGTCCGTCGGGTAGTTTATTGAAAAGCATTGGACACATATTTTTTCTTTTTTCACATGGTCATAAAATTACGGAGATATATTGAGTTGAAATGGCACATGACGTCACATGTAGGTAAGTTTTATACCTACTTGTGACATAGTGAGCCCCCACTCTCCAACTTTAATGAGATTTAAATAAGTAATTTTTTGATATTTTGATATAACAAAAAATATGTGTCTAATATTTTTGTATTACCTGTCTGACGGACAAAATAGAATGTCGTTTTCTTTACCCAGTCCGCACCCCTATTATGTATAAATATATTTTATTCATAACTGGCATGCATGAATGACCAGATGTATGAAACTATATGAGGCAGAAGAAGTATGTTCTGTGGTGTCTGCCTACCCCCATGGAAAAAAGGCATAAGTTAATGTATAAATATTCCATTAAAATTAATTTGCAAATTTCTAAAATTTCTTCTGTAGGAAATAATTGTCATGGTAAGATTTGTGATAATTCTGTTCTTCTAAACTTTTAAATACTTGGTTTTGTTATAAATACACTATCTTGTTTACTACACAGTTAGGAGTGACCCAATCTCTAAACATACCTGTGGTGTGTTGGCACAGTTTAGAATCAGATACTTAATTGTTTAGGGTAATTATAGCAATCACATTATAATTAATAGGTTGCAAAAGAATAGACATAATATTTTGTTTCATTAACTTTGTATCACGTATTTAGAAGTTGAGTTTTGAGAGTTTTTGTGTGAGCCATACTCATTGGAATTCTGCTTTTTATTTCCAACACTCGTTTTCGCCTGCGACTATGCCTGTGCGGAGGTCAAAAGGAATTATCTCCATGCAGATATTACTGTGATATAAAAAGTATCCTATATTCAAACCAGAGTTCCAATTTTCATTGAAAACTTTTCAGCGATTGAGGCGTGATAAGGTTACAGAAGGACAGAGTGAGATTACTTTCTTACTTATAGAAAAGAAAGAAAAACTGTAAGACTGCCGGGTTCGATTCCCAGGTCCAGCAAAGTGTTATTGGGTTTTTCCATCAGAAATTTCAGGTGGCAGGTAGTCTGGATTTGTGCCTGATTAATGGTATTAGGTTCACCCCCTATTTCATAGGACTTAGACGTAACTGGTGAAATGTGGGTGTACTATTTAGCATATTTCTGCCTAACCCATAAGGGATTATAAGCGTGATGGTATGTTATGTTAATATAAAGTGTAACATTACATATAATTTTATGGCATTACAAATGATAGAATTTATGTCACAATTTCTCGATTACCTACTCATTATGCTGTGAGCCCTGACCTACGTAGAAAAACTTGTAAAACCTGTAACTTTACCACTAATTATTTCAACTGTCCATGACTTGATTTTTTTGCCTCGGCGATACAAAAAACTGGGTTAAGTTTATACTAACTACATTACAGTAGCTGATGAGAGTAACATTAACAGTTAAATATTTAGTAGCTAACAATATATTAAACCATCGACTTATACTATATTATTTGCGAAATTTACTCTGTTGGATTATCTGTTGTCTTTTTACACCTTAACAACAGAACTGATTGTTATAAAAACTGCTGCTGAAGGCAATATCGCCATTTAGGGTCAGCTCACACCGAGACGCGACGCTTCGCGCACACTTTTAAAGAGCAATTCAAAATATAACTTTATTTTCTACACGAAAAGATACACATTTCGTTGTTGTGCTCGCAGCGTCGCGTCGCGTCGCGTCTCGGTGTGAGCTGACTCTTACGGCACCGGTTTAATGAAATAGAGAGATAGAATTTTATATAGAGAGAGAGACAAATATATTGCTGTTAAAGAGATATATTGCGAGTAAGCAAAGAATTATGATAAATCAAGACAGAGAGAGAAAACTATTTATTAGCGAGAACGATAATGGTATTGCGAGTAAAGAGAAAGATGTTGCGAGAAAAGTTAGAGATATTGCGAGTAAAGAGAAAGGTGTTGCGAGAAAAGATAGAGATATTGCGAGTAAAGAGAAAGGTGTTGCGAGAAAAGATAGAGATATTGCGAGTAAAGAGAGAGATGTAGAGAGAGAGAGAGGTATTGCGAGTACCTAAAAAAAGTGGTGTTGCGAGTAAAGAACGAGATGTTGTGAGAAAAGAGAGAGATATTGCGAGTAGAGAGAGAGATATTGCGAGTAATGAGAGAAATATTGCGAGTATAGCGAGATGTTGCGAGAAAAGAGAGATATTGAGAGTAAAGAGAGATATTGCCGTTGCTTTGCTGCTGTTGTTT
This sequence comes from Cerastis leucographa, assembly GCA_963082945.1. Classification (NCBI taxonomy): domain Eukaryota; kingdom Metazoa; phylum Arthropoda; class Insecta; order Lepidoptera; family Noctuidae; genus Cerastis; species Cerastis leucographa. The sequence goes on along the minus strand of OY720361.1, from coordinate 17,406,786 downwards.
GCGGACTTGTACTTTTACTCTACGCCTGAACTTGCAGTCTGCGTCTAATCGTGGCCTTCTCAAATGTGGCGGTAATTTCAAACGTATGTTAACCTATGTGTGAAATCTGTTAACACAAGCATATTGATTGCAGATTTATTTTCGTGCTATGTTTACCCTAGTTTGGTTCAAGTATTTCCGGTGTGTAAACATAATGTTATGTTGTTTAGTAAACTAGTGTGTATCATGTGTATGTGTTAATTTAGCTTCTTAGTTAGTGTTAGAATGTTTGTAATCTGTCTGGCTTAATTGTGACATACATTTTAATGGAAGTCTGGGTTTCCTACTTCTGTTTTAGCGTAGAGTTGCATTGCATACAGTTTTGTTCAGTTATCATATTATTAAATATAACATGAACAAGTAATTGATAAGCAGTGATAGCCTAGTGGTGTGACCGTCGGACTGCAAAATAATAGGTCTCGAGTTCGAACCCAAGACAAGCACCTCTTATTTTTCGTATTCATGTGCGTATTGCATAATTATCACTTGTTTCGGTGAAGGAGAACATCGTGAGGAAACGAGCATGCCTTTTTTTACGCTTGCGTAATCATCAAATGACCCTTCCCGCTCTAGGCGGAGCGGAAGGGAGTTTAGGACTTGTATTGACTAAGACCCATCCATGTGTCTTCTTAGCCCTTTGTGTTCCAGGGCCACGGTATCTCTTTCGAACAGTCCCGTAGCCCTGGCAGGCCTCGGCCCTCTTGGACCCTTTCCGACTTGCTGACATCTCTTTGAGGCGCGCGTGGAACACGAACACGCCGTCGAAACGGCCTGTCGTCATAAGACGGACGGACGGTGAGCTAGCCCATTACTCACCGTCCACAGGCCCGCGCCTACGGTGGCCGGGGCGTCCCCTGCGGCGGCTGGGACGTGAGGCTCTCTCCCTCTCACGTTGCCACCTCTTTCGCTAGCATGACTGCTTCGCAGAAGGAGGCGACGGCTTCCCATTCCCTCTCGCTCCGGACCAAGGATTGAACCAGGGCCGGACGCGAGAGGTCGCCGCTACGAAGGCACGGCAGTGGTCAGACCAAGCAGAGCAGAGCTCCACGGTGTCCTTCACCGTGTCCTCCGGGCGATCCTCGCAGTGGTGACACATACTGGGAGTTTCCTACCGTCTGATTCCGTGCAGGAACCTCCCGAAACAACCGTGTCCCGACAGGACCTGCGTCAGGCGGAAGGTGAGGGCGCCGTGGCGCCTCTCCAGCCACTCTTCAAAGAGGGGACTTATCGCTTAATTATCACTCGGTGCAGCAGAACATCGTGAGAAAACCAGCATGCCTGAGAGATATTTCTTGACGGCTTGTAGAGCCAAGTCAGAAGCCCATGGGGGGGCATAAAAACACCAGGTGCGGCATAACCACACGATATAGAAAGAAGAATTGATTCATGAAATAACCTTCTCAATCATAAGAATTTCAATGCAATAATATTCAAAGCGTTGAACACCTAGGCTCAAGGCTTGCAAATTAGATAATAATAAGCCATATTATGCTAATGTAAACAATTAAACATACTGCCACAATCAAAAGTCAAGTTAGGTTGAAATGAATAACATTGCATTTTTTTATAGATGTTACTGCACAGGATATTGCATGTAATAACTATAGCATTATGGTCTTTATTACATCAATAGGAAATGAAGACAATAGCCACAGTTGTTGATACGTTTTGTTATTTCTGTTGTTAATTTACTTAGAAATCTGTGTGAATATAACATGTTTTGACAAATGTATGAATATTTATAATATTCTTAGAGCTCAGATTAACATTATTATGAATTCTCTCATACTTTCCTTATGGGAATTCCATAACATACATATTTGAAAATGTGAGTAAAAAATTGGTCACATCATAAATGAAAATGACATTTAGTTTTTAAACTTAGATGGTCACTGGATATCAAGGTTGAGAGAGAATGTGTGTTTGAATTTCAAATTAGTTCATATTTGTTTTGAGCGATTACTGGTGCATCTTTTTTAGGGTTCCGTACCCAAAGGGTCAAACGGGACCCTATTACTGAGACTTTTTGTGTTTGATCATGGCGCTTGCAATACCGCCGAAGTATCGGGAATTCATAACAATAGTACATGACAAATATAACTCGTTTCCAATGTAATTGATAGGGGTATTTAGTTATTGTAAGTGGATAAATCTTAAGCAATCTTTATCTCTCTAAAGTAGCAAATATTTTATCTCAACAACATCTAAGGTTGAACTGTTTGTTTTGAATTTTCATTATCACTAGGGTGTGAAACAGAAGATTACGTTCTGTTTATTATTATCTGTTGCTATTTTTTTGGTAACAAAATATCTTCTGTGAAGGCCCATCCTTGGAAAATGCCAAGAATGGGCAAGGGCATTATTCAAAAATCGGCTATAGGCTACGAGTATACAGTATGTTAGGTTAAACGAGGGACATATTGAGGGAGGGTATTCAGTATTCGATTCTCGTCCCAAATATGTAAAAAACCTATAACGTATATAGAAGAATTTTTAATGTTTTGTTTAGTGCCTAGATATTTTGGACTGTCCTAAGCCAGGTAAGGTTAAAGTATGAGGGGAAAATGGATTATACCTAAGAGTCATTGCCCCGCTCATACGTTCTGCGATAGTATTAAGTCGCTAGCGCAGGGTTGTATACACGTTGCGTGTTATTTGCGAAAATTTTGGTATGGTTCTGTCTGTTATTTATCAGTTTTTTTTGTTGTTTATATTTTTATTAGTATCATGTTAGCATGTACTATTATGGGTTTGAATATGTCCCTCGTTTAAACTAACATACTGTATATCATCATGCTACGACCAGCAGGAGCGGAGCAGCAATGAAAAATGTTGCGAAAACGGGGAAAATGTGACGCAGACGGAGTTGCGCTGGACAGCTAATTTAAAATATAAATGAATGAGGAATTTTTAATTTTAACTAGAAACGAATGATAGGGACCTATTCCTCGAAATGGCTATGCAATTAGCTCAATTATTGGAAAATGGACAATCCCCATCTGCATCGCCCAATTTTACTCATTCGCGTGTGCTTTTATCTTTAATGAAGTTGCGGGCTCTCCTTTTCCTCTTTGCAGCGACAGATTAAACCGGCAATAGCGTATTATCTAAACACACACAACATATTTTTCCTATTAATCTTTGTTCCTGACATTGAGGCGCAAACCTCAATGATTTTTTTCCTTAATGAGCTGGTTTAAAATGAATCAGGATATTTGTAGCTAACATGCCTTGTTTTTTTTACGGATGGGAAATCATCAAATGACTCTCCCCGCTCTGGGCGGAGCGGGAGGGAGTGTCAGACTTGCACTGACTAAAACCCATCCATGTTCCTTCTTAGCCCCTTGTGTTCCAGGGCCACGGTATCTCTTTCGAACAGTCCCGCAACCCTGGCAGGACCAATAGGCCTTGAATTAAGTACGTTTTCAGTACGAAAAACTGCGTCTAGTTATAGGTAATCTTTGTATTCTTACAGACCTAAAAAATGTAATCGCTTTTCAGATTAAGCAAGTTAAGAATATTTATGTTACATAGGGAAGTATCTAATATATAAAATTTCTTGTCGCGGTGTTTGTTACCAAAGTCCTCCGAAACCTTTATTTATTTGTAGTATACACGGTGTAAATCACCTCATCACGAAGCCGTCAACCAAGCATTCTGTACATGAAACTAAGTAACTTTACGCAAAAATTATTGCTGGGAAATGACTTTTTTTTGGGGGGTGTAAAATCATGTTTCGTGGTAGAACTCAATGTAACACACTCAAAATATTGTGCTGATGGACGGATTGAATAGTATGGGGGTCGTGGAGGTGTTTAAAGTAAAAATCTTACATTAAAAACTTGTATTTAAAAAAATACTTGTCAAAAAGTTGGAACTTTGATCCCTAATAACTCCGTAACTAGAAGGTTCCCAGGTATGGTGTAGAACAAAGATGATCGCAATGACAGGGAGAACCAGTGCCTTTCGGCTTCGTTAAGAGGTGTTTTACACCCTTTATAGACAACATCTTGTAAGGCACCTAGTTCTCAGGCTGCCTCGTTGGTCTGGTTGCAAATGTGACTGCTGAGCATAAGGCCCTGTGTTCGATTCCCGGGTCGGGTTAAGTGTTTTTGGGTATATCCATCAGGAATTTTTCAGTAGGAGCCACTGAGTCTGGATTCGTGCTCTGTTGCTGGCCAGGTTACTTGATACATATACACATAACTGGCGAAATGTGTGTGCAGTATTAGGTGGGTACACTGCCTAACCCTAGGGATTACGCACATGATGTTATAACGTTCTATTTGTATGTTTCAGGTGTCAATACTACCTTTACAAGCACCCATGGGTTCCCGCGTACCAAGGCTTCATAACGTTTTTTGTTTTGGCCAATTTTACCCTGGCCACTTTCATGGACCCGGGAGTTATACCAAAAGGTTCGTATATTTTTATATGCTTGTCAGCATGAGACGTTAACTTACTATTTTGCCTGTAAAATCAGACAGGTAACGTTTCATATGGCAGTAATTTACATCATCATCACAGCTCTAAAAAAATATTTGAAAACCCAAACAATAAATTAATTCAAGCGTCGGGGGTCAGCTTTGTTTAGTGTTTGTGCTTAGCGGCCTACTTAGCGGTCCCCCGACGCGACGCTTGGATACGAATATGATACCCCTTGGTAAAATTGGTTGTTAGACTTTCGGGCCACTGACTGTCAAAGATCTACAAATGACAGCCGAGACCAACGGCTTATCGTGCTTTCCGAGGCACGGAGAAAACTCGGTATGTAATGGGTGGTCACCATCCACGGACCAACCTTGGCAAGCGCCGCTTAACTTGCAGATTGACCCGAGCGGCTGTTATTATCTTAGCCACGAGCATTGTGTGAAAATCTATATGACAGAAAAGACTCGCTCATATCATATCTTGAAGATATCCGCTCCACGATCACGAATTCTCACTTCTACTCCACGAGTCCACGTACTGGATTATGGCTAGGTCCCTCAAAAAGAGGTCAGGGTCAGGCAGGATCAGGATCTGTGGCCCAGCAGTGGGAACAATGTCCTATATACCAAAATAGCAAATGCTGCAATGCTTATGCATGCTACTTTTGCTACTTACATATTTTTCCGTACTTATTTATGAATGTATATGCTATAATAAAAAAAAAAAAAAAAAAATGAAAAGTATTACAAAAAGTGTACATTTATGCGCAGTAGTATTGTTTTTCATACAATGGTATAATTAGTACTTATAAGTAAACTATAACTAAAACATATTCAAAAGGCAAGTAATGATAGTTCAATGCAGATGTTCGGTAGCGACCTGCCCGAACTAGGTTTTTTTTTAAACCTGTGTTTCAGGCCATCAACTATCTCCTTTAGTAACACGAATAATCTATATAAATTTATGTAATTCGTTAGTGAGCAGTAATTTTATTTTTATCTCTGATAACAATGGTTCGGTGCAATGACAAACTTGATAATTGACAAGCCCTAATTTTTTAATCCCAACCACAGCATAATTGTGAATAGAATAAATTTAGTATCCGATTTACAAACGGCACAAGGGCGTAACATACGCCCAGTATCACGTTTTAAATAACAAGATTTTGTCCGCGGCTTTGCTCGCGTTAGTATCCCATGGGAATGTTTTAAATTTACCTATAACACTTGGGGACAACGTAGTTTCTCATTAGTGAAACAATTTGCAGAATCGGATCAGCAGTACTAAAGATTACCCCCTAAATCCAAACATACAAACTTTACCTCTGAATAATATTGTAAATAGTGTAAGACAAGCTCATGGCTATATGTATAACAACAGCCGCGCCAGCCTAGTTTGGTTTGGTTTCATTCAGGGCTTGTTAACGTTACCAACTAACAAAATAATATCCGTTACTTAACGTTAATTCCAATGTGATACCTTATTAACTTTACAAAAATATAACGTTAATTGATAACATTACCAGTAATTTAACGTTAAATACAATTAACCTAATATACGATAATAACGTTACTGTACCGTTAATTTAGCTAAAACCCGGTCACATTCAAGGTTGTGTGTGGTATGTGAGATGCTAAGTTGCTAACCATATACTGACTCCCTCAACCATGACCTGGCGACCCACGAAATGCGGCGTTCGTAAGGTTTGGCGCAATTAACGGTTATCTAAATTAACGATAAAAATGTGCAAAAATAACGTTCAATCTATTAACGTTATTTTAATATTAACGGTAACACTGAGAAATGAAGGTAAAGTTACGAAAATTTTACCATTATTTAAAGCCCTGGTTTCATCCATTACATACCGAGTTACCTCTATGTGCATCGGAAAGGACGTTAAGATGTTGGTCCCGGCTGTCATTTATAGATTTCTGACAGTCGATACAAGTAGTCAGTGGCCTGAAAGTCTTACCAAGGGGTATCGTATTTCCCAGTACTAACTGGGTTGTCGAGGTGTCAGATAGGCGGTCGCTGCATGCAAATTATTGTTTTTCAGCTGCATCCGTTAAGACTGGAAGCCGACCCCAACTTAATTAGGAAAAGGCTAGGCAGATTATGAATATTATTAAATAAGTATTATTTCTTTTCCTAAGCTTCTACTCGCCTTTTTCAAAGCAAAAGAGTTTCCATAGTAAATTACGCAAATCAAACATCGCCATAGACAAATATTATTCTAGCTAGGAACTTGTTTATGCAATACGAGCGAATCGAGGCTTAATAGACCAAATGAGGTTTTTTTATAGCCCACGTGTTAGCCTGTGCTGATTTGTTCGTGCCGTGAAACACTATCTTATCTATGCCTACCTACAGTGTGAATGCCCTTGTGACGTGATTTTAAACCAATGCGGTTTAAGGGAAATTCGATGCAGGCACTGCGTGACGAAATTGCTAAAATCGATTTATCAAATGGCTGTATATATGTAGATATAAGGTTGCATATGCATTGACAACGCAAGTTGTTATGTAGATGCGAATGAATACAGATACAGTAACAATTATATGGCAAATTGTTACTGTTATTATTTATACATACTATTATAATAAATAAGTACTTCTCGGTCTGACCTGGCACAATAAGTAGACTATACCTAGGTTAGGATTGTCAGGATATAAGAATTTCATCCCGGTATTACGTTGCCCTAGGCAAAGCCGCGGCTAAAACCTAGAGGGGACAACGACGCACAGACGGGTACCGTGTACTCATCATTCCGAACTTGTTCATCATTAATTAAAAAAAAAAATACCGGCCAAGTGCGAGTCGGATTTGCGCACGAAAGGTTTCGTACCATTATTTATAAAAACGTGCAAAAATATCACTTTTTTTGAACGGGAGATTGGGAGTCCCCTTAAATATTTATTTTTATTCTGTTTTTAGTATTTGTTGTTATAGCGGCAACAGAAATACATAATCTGTAGAAATTTCAACTGGCTATCTATCACGTTTCATGAGATACAGCCTGGTGACAGACGGACGGACAGCGAAGTCTCAGTAATAGGGTTCCATTTGACCTTTTGGGTACGCAACCCTAAAAATGTGTTGTATTGAATACGTGTTAACCGTTTGTGCGTCGTTGTCCCTTGCTCCCAGTATAGGTTTGCATTGATAACACAAGCTGACCGTATGTTCTATCTGTAGGTAGATAGGAATAAATACGCCTTTATACGGAAAATTGTTAAGTATTGTAATTATGTATCTAGGTAAAGGTGTTATATGAAAAATAAATGTATAATTTTAAAATGGAGACCTGCTCCGTAATAATAAACAAGATTTACCGCCGTGACTCAGACGCTCAGTAATGGTTTATTAATGACCTTTTAATATTGTTAGTCATTTATTTTATAACGAATTCACCATGATAGCTATCTATTACAAGAAATTTTGGGGTAATTCATTCAAATATAACTTAATATTGATAAAAAAAAAAATAGCGACTATAATATTCCGACTTTATCGAGTATGAATCAAATAGGATATGATTCGAAAACGACTTAGACTTTTTATCAATTTGATACTTAATGACTTTGAAAATGTTTCCATTTTATGCCAGTACTGGTCTAGCGGTCGTAAATGGAGCTGCTTAGGGTCTTCTGTTCGATTCGCAGGTTGAGCAAAGTGTTGGAGAGGTTTTCCATCATGAATTTCGATCTGATGAATGGATGGATCAGTTTATGACCATAGACTCTAGACCTATTACATGAGACTTAAACACTACTGGCAAAATGTGTGTGTACTATATCGGTACACCTTAGCGTCGGAGGATCTCGTGGCTAAATAATAACAGCCGCACGGGTTTATTTTTAAGGTTAAAGCCGTGCGTGCCGAGGTTGGTCCGTGAATAATTACATGCCGAGTTTCCTCCGTGCCTCGGAAAGCACGTTAAGCCATTGGTCCCGGCTGTCATTTGTAGATATTTTACAGTCGTTACGAGTATTCAAAAGCCAAAAGTCTGACATCCAGTCTTACCAAGGGGTATCATATTACCCAGTTACTGGCTTGTGGAGGTCAGATAGGCAGTTGCTGCATGTAAAATACTGGTACTCAACTGCATCCGGTTAGACTGGAAGCCGACCCCAAGATAGTTTGGGTAAAGGCTAGCTAGATGATGACTATCGGTACACCTTTGCTAGACCCTACGGGGATTATAGATATCTTGCGAACATTATACGCGTATGAATACAAAAACGTCAGAACCCTGTTTCTTAAAAATAGCCCCTATAAAAACCAGCCAACTGGAAAGTATACCTTTCTTCACATACCAAAAATTATCTAATGATCCTTATAAATAGAGAATATTGACGGAGAGACCGCACTCTCCTATTTTAAGGCATTTTGTGGTCAATTTGGAAACCTCTTTTGCGGGATTCTATTATTTTGCGCGATGCCACGTAAATGTATACACCGTGTAAATCACCTCATCACGAAGCCGTCAAACCAAGCATTCTGTACATGAAACTAAGTAACTTTACGCAAAAATTATTGCTGGGAAACGACTTTTTTTGCGGGGTGTAAAATCATGTTTTGTGGTAGAACTCAATGTAACGCACTCAAATCATTGTGCTGATGGACGGATTGAATAGTACGGGGGTCGTAGAGGTGTTTAAAAATCTTACATTAAAAACTTGTATTTAAAAAAATACTTGTCAAAAAGTTGGAACTTTGACCCCCAATATCTCCGTAACTAGAAGGTTCCCAGGTATGGTGTAGAACAAAAAAATGATCGCAATGACAGGGAGAACCAGTGCCTCGCGGCTTCGTTAAGAGATGTTTTACACCCTTTATATAAAATTGAATCCCTATTTCCCTTGGTCACGTCATAACTTGAGAAGACATAACCGATTTCATACATGTTTTTTTTTTTAAATGTTTTCCAATGTTTTTTTTGTTTTGTAGAAGGTTTTTTAGGTAAGTAGGTCGTAGGTAGGTAGTAGGTAAGAACAAGTGCATTGCAACGCATGCTGGGACCAGCTAGTATACATTTAGATTTTGGGCCAGTAACATTCGCAGGCGTACACAGGCTTACCCACCAAAGTATCATCACAATCGGATCAATGGTTTAGGAACCCATAGAGGACAAACATACAGACATTCACTTTTATTTATAAAGAAATTCACGACACAATACAATATATTATTTAGTTTTTCCATTAGGGAAGTGTCAATCAATAGCACTTGCAGCTCCTGGTTTTGGATTTGAGCCTGGTTGATGGTAATAGGCTTTACCTCCCCCCGGTGACGCCCATAGTGACAAGTGACAAGATTTCAAATTTCGAATCAACCGGACCCGTATAAGTGGTTTATATCCCTTCATCAACTAGAAAAGAGGTGATGACCTTTAAACGGCTTAGCAGATTTTTTAGAAACATAGCTAATAAAGAACACTCGATTAAAACACCTGTCAAAAGAAACAAATTTTAACAAAATCGGTTCATCCGTTTAGTAGCTATGATGCCACAGACAGACACACAGATGAAACCCTCTTTTTTAGTCGGGGGTTAAAAAAAGAGACTGTCGAGGTTTGAACCTACAACTTACCATTATTTAGTTGGAGTCGTTACCTCTGCGGTAATGGTGTGGCCCCATTACCGTTCCTTCCTCCATATTCTGCAACATTATTTATAAACTGCTTTGTGACCCCCAGCTCCACCTGACGAGGACCGGGAGGATGACTTTCGAGCACCTCTGTATCGCAGCGTGGAGATCAACGGTATCACGGTGCGGATGAAATGGTGCGTCACGTGCAAGTTCTATCGACCGCCGCGGTGTTCACACTGTTCGGTCTGCAATCATTGCATAGAAGTGAGTATGTTTGGGGACTGGTTTTTTACCCTATTTGTGTAGACCTGCAGAATTTTCACGGACTGGTGGAAAGTGCAGCTTTGGGAGGCCTCCCACAAGGTAGCCCTTGATCTGCCTAAAGACCATGGGGATCCGTTTCATGCGAGAAACACAAGACCGGCCGATGTGGGACGTTTGGGGGTGGCCTACGTAGAGCAGTACTTAGATGCTTTTCGTCTGATATGATGATGATGACTGCATCGTTGGTCTAGTGGTTACAAGCGCGACTTTTAAGCATAAGGTCTTGGGTTCGATTCCCAGGTCGAGCAAAGTGTTATTGAGTTTTTCAATTAGGAGTTTCTCAGTAGCAGCCTGCAGTCTGGATATGTGCCTGGTTGATGGCAATAGGCTCGCCCCTATTACATGGGACTTAAACATAACTGGCAAAATGTGGGTGTACTATTGGGTACACCTCTGCCTTACCTTTCGGTGACTTCAGGCGTGATGTTATGTTATGACTAGCTTATGCCCGCGGCGCCGCCCGCATGGAGTTCGATAATTGTCCCACGGGAACCACGGGAACATACTATCGGGACAAAAAGTATCCTATGTGTTAATCCAGGTTATAATCTACCCGTGTGCCAAATTTCATCCAAATCCATTCAGTAGTTTTTGCGTGAAAGAGTAACAAACATCCATCCATCCATCCTCCCTCACAAACTTTCGCATTTATAATATTAGTAGGATGATGATGTGCACGCCATTGGATCTCCTTAGACTAAGCATAGTACGCTTTTAGGGTCCTCAAACGACTCGAGCCACAGAAAGAGACAGTTGAACCTGTGGTAGAAAAATCTCAAAGCTTACCGTCTTGTGGAACAGCTGTTACACTGTCATATCGGCTTCAAAAAGCATTTAAAATTGACAAAAAAGAAACCGTTCAGTGATCGCAGAAAGATTTTATTGGCACACCAGAAAAAAACAGCTGATAATTTTTGAGGCCACAGACTTCAACATAGTTTTCTCATCTTTTTATCGTTTGTTATTCCATATTTACTTAATACACCAAGACCTATCGTCGCAAATAATCATTCCAAATTCTTCCCAAAAGAGAGAAATCTTTTTTTTTTTTTTCTAAAATTCGTTTATTTCTTTGTTTCCAGACATTTGACCACCACTGTCCATGGGTGAACAACTGCATCGGACGAAGAAACTACAGATTCTTTTTTTTCTTCCTAATATCATTGTCCATACACATGCTGAGCATATTCGGCCTCAGTTTATATTATATTATGAACAATAACAAAACTTTGACGCAGGTCGAGCCAATTGTGTCGTATCCTTTGAAAATTAACTGCTTATTACATTATTTGTATAAATTATATTTGTTTCAGCGGTTCAGAGAAAGTATAATGAACTCTAAAGCCTGCTTGCGTCACAAATTACTAAATGAGTTCAGAGCAAAAAAAAAAAAAAAATGCTGCAGACGCCACAATTAACGTGGCTACCGACAGGGCCCAAGAAATTCTGTAAATCATACCATCAATACGAAAGCATAAGAAGTTCTTAACATATTTAAAACAACAACGTATCATTTTTTAATTTTTCATAGAAAAAGATCAATGTTTTTGAAATTGTTGTTCAGCATCAAACGCATTCAGTGATTTCTGATGCAACCGGGCCTTAAACCCGAGTATTTTCCAAATCTTCTAAGACGAAGTGCAGATCGCCAATTTACGGTCAATTAAATTCGACGGTTTAGTAAGATTGATGATAAACAGATTCCAAAAGAGACTCCAGATTCAAAAAGGCCGTCCATTAATCACGTCATGTTTTTTTTAGCATTTTTTAAACCCCCCCTCCCTCTTGTTGATACGTGGTGAGGTTTAAGACTAACCCCCCGCCCCCACCCAAAATCACGTGTATTTTTAGTACCTACACAGAATCTTAAAATTTTTAGAATATTATCTTTAAATACAGGTACTTCGTTCGTTGCCTGGCAACGGCGAGTCAAGGTCACACTACAAGCCGCTTTTCGGTTTAGAATCTCGCGTTTGACGCATAAATAAATACACGTGATATCTTACTACACCCCCCTCCCACCTTGTGATATTTCGTGATTGTCGCTAAACCCCCTCCCCCCCTTTCAAGCCTCACGTGATTAATGGACGGTCCTTAAGTTTAGTAGATTGATAATTGAATAATATGTTCGATTTTAAAAGTGAATCAGTCTCACCAAGGGATATCGTATTAACCCAGTACTAACTGGGTTGTGGATGTCAAATAGGCAGTCGCTCCATGTAAAAACACTGGTATTCACCTGCATCCGGTTAGACTCGAAGGCGACCCCAACATTCTTGGGAAAAGGCCTTTTATTACCCTCAAAATTAATGCTGTAACCTCCATACTTATAGCAAAAGTACCACAAGACCCACGAATCCTTAACTAGATTATCTCAGAATGGTAATAATGGGAATAATCTCGTTACTAGCGATACCTATATTCGGTCTGACGGGGTTCCACATGGTGCTGGTATCCCGCGGCCGCACGACCAACGAGCAGGTGACGGGAAAGTTCACCGGAGGGTACAACCCCTTCTCCAAGGGATGCTGGTACAACTGCTGTTATACGCAGTTTGGGCCACAGTATCCTAGGTAAGTGGACATCCTGGACTTAGGTGTTTGCTTGAAGATGCGAGTTTCCAGTCCAAGTCGGGTAAAAAGTTCCAGCCCTGCATTTATGCTCGCTCAAAATAAAAGTAGTGAAAAAGGAACAGACTTTCCAGTACCGAAAAATTGCGAAAGGGGAAACCTGCGTCTTTAAGCGAGTACCCAAAGACCAGAGACATTTTAAAGTCGAAATGCGGTATGCGGTGTCAACCAACCCGCGTGGTTTATAGCCCACTCCGAGTCTAAGAGAGGATGCCTGTGTTCCGGCTATGGGAGCTTAATAGACTGAATAAATTATGCCATGCTTATCTAAAACGCTGCAGAATGTGTCAGGCGCTTCAGAACTTTTCGTAAGTTACGATATTGTTTTCGACGACAATTGTTGTAACTGTAATCTTCTCCAAATGTTTCCTAAAAACTAAGTGAAGAAAAACTATAAATGCATTTACGAAACTGAAAATTGTTTCTGGCTATTTTGTGTATCCCCCTCAAGATGTCAGATGGTGCGTCAGTCAACACCCTTCAATTATAGTCATTATTTCAATTGTGTTAAGAGCGAATTTTAAGCTTTTCTCTTTCCCAGGCTCGTACTAGAAAAGGAAAGGCTTCAAACCAAAGACACTTCTGAGAAAAAACAACGACTTTGACTGTCGCGCCTTCTGAGGTTTGCTTTCTACATTCTCTATGGATTGTAGATAAGTATAAAGCTCTGGTTGGCTCTAGATAGTTACTGTAGTAAATGTAACTAGTCTCATCTACATTATTTTATAGTTAATCTTACATTCAGTATTTAGGTTTCATTCAGTCAACCGATACCTATTTACAGATTCGAATGTCCAAAAGAATCAAATAATAACGAACCGGTTAACACAAGGATTTGCTCTGAACCCGATCCAAGTACATTGAAGATGCATATCCTGCTTTGTGGCAACACTTAGGTAGTTATCAGTCATTCATTGGTAGCTTAGGAGAGTATACATAAGGCTCAATTTACATTGCGGAAGACAAAAAAGTTTTTTTTTTATCGATTTCTCTTTGTAGTAGGCTACAAAGGGTAGTTTGGCTTGGCAATCGATAACGCAGACATACTAACCCCCGCGTCCTAATATAAGCAATCAGTGCGTTCATATTATATCACTTATTGTTCGGAGAATCGAAAGGCGCAATCTATTATGTTATATGTTCACCGAACAAAATAAACGCGCTGGTCGCATTTTCATGCGACAATTGCTTTGGTTAGCGCGCGGTCAAAAAAATGCTCGAGAATTCTTCGGAAAGCACGCTACACGTTTTTGTCTCATTTTTAATTTAAACATTCCAATATGCAAAGAAAGAACTACTCACCAATCCAACGCAATGAAAATAAAAATTAAGATAAATGGAACTAACTAAGATTCTGTATACTGTTACAGTCTAGTCCGACCGTCAAAATACATCTACAAAGGTGGCAAGAAGCGGCGGGAAGCGATGCCGGGTGGAACTCACTCTGCATCAGCGATATCGACGATAGCCACCGACACGCAGCACCAGGTAAAGACGTACACGGCGGACAACGGCACCGCGCACCGCCCCGCCGGCCCGCACGCGCACTATAACAAGGTGAGAGCCAGACGCTTTGCTGTCATTGCTAAGCTAATCTAAGCTATGGACTGTGTGGGGGCGTTTGTGACGTTTCAACGTGACGTACTACCGCGCTCGACCACTTTTCAACCTTATTACTCAGGGAATATGGGTGAAAAGTGGTCGACCGTTAGTGGGCGAGGTAGTACCGTGATGGCGCAAAAACAGTAATATCTGGGACTATCAGTCAAAGGGACCGTCCATTAATCACGTGAGGCTTGAAAGGGGGGGGGGGGGGGTTTAGCGAAAATCACGAAATATCACAAGGGGGGTGTAGTAAGATATCACGTGTATTAATTTTTTCGTCAAACGCGCGATTCTAGACCGAAAAGCGGCTTGTAGTGTGACCTTGACTCACCGTTGCCAGGCAACGAACGAACGTACCTGTATTTAAAGATAATATTCTAAAAAATTTAAGATTCTGTGTAGGTACTAAAAATACACTTGATTTTGGGTGGGGGCGGGGGGGTTAGTCTTAAACCTCACCACGTATCACCTAGGGGGGGGGGGTTAAAAATGCTAAAAAACAACATCACGTGATTAATGGACGGCCCCAAAGGTACAATTCTGGAGGCAAACACAAGCGCAAACAGCCAGTTTCTGATTTGAGTATAGAACTAGTCAATTTCTAAAGGTGATTCCTTCAATGCAATAGAGCACTCCCAAATCAAAACTTTAAACTTAAGGAGGATGCGCCAAGGTAGCCAGCGGAAACGTTTTTTTGCAATTTGCAGGTCAATTTCGGGTTGTATGTTGAACAAAATATGATTGCCACCGTACTTCCCAATTACTGTTTTTGCCACGCGTATCTGACACGGTCAATGTCTTAAACGTGGACCTACCAGGGAAGGATATGGGTACAATGAAATTCATGATTTTGTAAAAAAAATAACTAATGCCCTCCAAGTTCAGTCCGCTCCTCCGGTATACCAGAGTTTCAGTTGATCTATAATTCTTTTGTGGATGAGGCTTTAGGGAGACTTAAAATTCTGTTTTGTGTCCGATTTTCAAAAATTACTACTGTAATGAATAAATCGAAACTACTAATAATTGGGAAGCATATTTTTTGGAATAATTTAATGATATTATGTATGTGTCAACATCATCATAATTATTATCTCATTAAAATCAAAGGTAGGATGCAAATGATATTTTTTTTTATCTTTTTTTTTCTACTAACAGAAATACTAGAATAAATAAAATTGTAGATTTTTACATTCTTCAGTAAACACACTATCTAAATAATATTCGTTTCTCATTTTCAACCATTATCTAACAGCGTCTAGCTTTATATCATCACACGCTTCACTAAACGACAAGACAGCTTGTTCCATCCCAGTAAAGCAGTAGCATCATCTAGTTATCATGCTTGTAGAGCGAATTACATACCTTCAATTCACAGACATAAGGTCGAAATTAGCACTTGCACATTTTTTGTTCAAATCTTGTTAACGTGAATTGAAGACATGATATGTCTGGCTCTCTCTACTAATTTTTCTGACAGGTAATGTTATGTTGATAGTACTGTACCGAATCTAGTACACTGTACAGTGCGTTCTGAAAGATGGCGACGTCGCAAATAGTAATAGTATTTCGCTGTTTCGATTATTTAATCAATATTGAAAATTGAATTCTAGCACTAAAATATTGACTACATATTGCAATAGGAAAATTGGATAAGGCTTTTAGCTTTTAGGAATTGTAAGACTTTTAGGTGTAAAAAAAGCATTTGGAAGATTTTCAAGTATTTTTTTGTCACCTAAATCTAAACATACAGTGTAACAATATTAGTTATTGTAGTTTATAATCAAAATGTGTGCAACACAGAGCGATATTCCGTTTTAATAGTAGCATTAAAGAAATTTATCAAAACAACTATATAATTGACAGTTATTTGTGACGCTGCTTTCAGAATGCGCCCTCTTAACAACTTACTAATACCGTTGATTTTCTCATGGTTTTTTACTTATGTAGATTTTAATGTTTTTTTTTTTTTTAACTCAAACTCAAGCATTTATTTCAATTAGACCACTACAGGCACTTTCGAATGTCAAAAAAAACAAAATGATGCTATAGTCCCAGTCACAAGGCATAATACTAATGGCCTGATTACCTACCTAACGAGTAAAGTAGCGAGTCAGAGGGAGCGTTTACACATATTTTAGCAGTAGCGGCGAGACAGTCAGCCAGTTCAGTTTATACCGACGCTTGTTTTCTTTACATCTGTACAGATGTAAAGTAAGTAAAGTAAGATGTAAAGTAAGTACACGTGCAAGCTAAATTCGTGGAAAAAAGTGACAAGCACGCATCGAGTGGCAAGTGGTCACCGAGTGCGCGTATTCAGATGCACTGAGTGAGCGAGCGAGACAGTGCGGGGAGAGGTGGAATGGGTACTTGGCCTAGTAAATAGAACGGGGTCCGAGTGACTTTCTCGGCCTGTTGCTAGGACGAGCGCTAGGCAGAGCACTCCGCCACTCTACTCGGCAGGTGTAATCAGGCTATAAACTTGTGAAAGTACTGTAGTTGCCGATGGGCAACTTCGCTTTGTAATGCCAAAGCGTAGATAAATTGATATTAATTTAATTGAAGTGTTTTTTTTCCTTTATGCATTTTAAATTATTTTTGTTGTATTTTTCGAGCACGAATCAATCGTTGCAGCTCAAACCATAGAGCGGCATACTGACGGGAGTGACCGGTACAATTTTTTACTGGATAATCACCTGGCTGTTCCATATTGCATTTGTTTTTACTCGTACGAAGAATGGGAATTCGTGTGATCTCATATTTTTACCACAAAATATCGTGCAGTATAGCGCCGTGTGAACGGTGGCTAATCATTGACATATACAGAATGGAAGTGACACCGACATTAAAACGGTTACCACTTATCAGTCATTCTGAACGCTCCCACACAGACATTTAGCGTGGGTTATTTAAAAAAAAAAAACCGGCAAAGTGCGAGTCGGACTCGCGTACGAACGGTTCCGTACCATTATTTATAAAAACGAGCAAAAAAAAACCACTTTTTTGTATGGGAGCCCCCTTAAATATTTATTAAATCTGTTTTGTATTTGTTGTTATAGCGGCAACAGAAATACATAATCTGTAGAAATTTCAACTGGCTAACTATCACGGTTCATGAGATACAGCCTGGTGACAGACTGACAGCGAAGTCTCAGTATTAGGGTCCTGTTTGACCCTTTGGGTACGGAACCCTAAACTCAGCTGTTTCTCATAAAATTGCTGTACCTACAGGGTCGAAATGTAAGGAAAAGCAGTATTTTTTTTTAATTCAGTATGATGTACTGTATACGTGTTAACCGTTTTAGCATCAGTGTCTCTTCCATCTTGCATAAGTCACATGAAGCATACTCTGTGATTTGCAACAACTTTTTTTTTTGTCACATGTGCACTGTGAAAGGAAACCATTTTGGTTGAAGTCGGGACCTTAGAATTTAGGAATTCTAGATTTTAGTGTCAGTAAACATAAAACTAGTTGAAGTTTAGTTATTTTCTAGTAATTTTGAATTTATAGAATATCCGAAATTAGTGTACTTATATGATTAAATTCCGACTTTACCAAACACTAATCTCATAAATAATTAGTGATTTCTAAGTTTAAATAATTATCTATGTATTATATTATGTCACATTCTAATAGCTTTGTCTTTAATATTTCACTAATAAATCTTTTTAAATGTGTCATGAAGATAATGTTTCACATTTACTCGCTTATTTGAAACTAATGCAAATGGCGCTGTTTAACATAATATACTAATATTGTTTTGTTGAATGGGTGTTAAATGTGGTGGTGTTCTTTTCGTTTTTGTACATTTTTATGTAAACCTTTTACTATAAAATTTTGTACCTAATCCAATTCTTTGATTTAGATGACAGACCAAGGTTAATTTTCTCAAAAAAATAACGAACGATCAGAACACTTAAACCGCGTTAGAGAGTTCGGTATTGAATGACATTGATAACTCTTGAACCCGGGTAAGATCGCGTTCAGTTTTTTGGGGAAATTCGCCCTAGCTGTCATAGATGAATAGGATGGAAATAAACATAACCAAAATATTTTTTATAATGGTTATGTCCGAGTTTCTTTTCCAATCTATCATTCATTTATTTTGTAAGACCAAAAAATAATAACCAATCGATTAATGACAACCGTACCCTATCTCAAACCGAGTGGTACTGCTTCCCATAAACCCCCCACGGAGAGTGAGTAAGAGCTAGAGTGTAAAGTTGGTGTGGGCGGCGCCCTCGCAGCTGTCCCCTGGGCGCGACGAGACGGAGGGCGAGCTGGACGGGCCGGGCGCGTCGCAGTCGGCGGACTGCGAGCCCACGCCGCCCTCCATGGCGCGCCGGGGCTCCGCCGCCAACCTGTTCCCGCCCGAGCAGCACCACCACCTGCCGCCCAGGCCGCACCATTATCCACGACTCAGCCCGCTATCGAGAAATACCAGGTGAGCTTTTAAATACTGATTGCGTATTTGTGAGCGTTGTTTAGATCATACGTGTTATTTTTCTGAAACTGTCTTAAGAAAGTAGACTAGATATTTGTTTTTTTAACGAGGTTAACAGACAGTTCCCACGCCCTTCTGAGTGGCCATTAAATCAGAGATGCGAAAGAAACGTCAATCGAAAAATTAATGTTACTGTGCGGCAGCCCTCTCAACAGTATGAATGGCGGTTTAGTTCCAAATACAGCTGTATAATTTTTTTTTTTTGATTTATCCAAAATTTGAGTAATCTCAAACCACACTGTTAGACTTGAAATTTAGACTAATCTTGAAACGGAACCGATATACAGGGTGTAACGGAAAGGGTATATACATCCTTAAGGGTGTGCTACAGACCATCAAACTGAACATGTATCTCATGATAAAAAAAAATTCCAGCAAAAAAATATCTGCTGCCCCATAGAAAATTGCAATACCTATTCGACCCAAATGTATAGGCAGCTAATATTTTTTTTTGCTGCAAAAATTTTTTTATGATGAGAAACATGTTCAGTTTGATGGTCTGTAGCACACCCTTAAGGATGTATATACCCTTTCCGTTACACCCTGTATTATGTTTATTTAACACACTTTACAAACGCTATTTGCAAATAAACATCATTTAATTTCAACTCGCTGTTCCAGCCACGGTGGCACCACGACTTCAGGCTACCGGGTGGTAATGGAGCCGGTGAGATACGAAACGGGCTCGAACGGAGGCGCTAGGCCTTCGCCCACCATGCAGCAACGAATCAAGGCGCTGGGCGTCCCCACGCCGCTGGCAGTCAGCAGTCCGGTCAGAAGGTATGTACCACCACGTTTAGTCGGCGGCGGAGACTGAAAGATATAATAAAATGAAGGGTCCCACAAAGAATTCTACTGTCACAGATTTAGAGCGAATTTCACCATAGTAACTAAACGCAATTGGCATATCTAAACCCGAGGTTTGTCATTGTCAATATTCCTTATCAATGATGACGTTGACAGCTCTTGAGCGAAGTTAAGATGTGCTGATCGCATAGTTTCTTTGGTGAAATTGGCCCTCGATTTGACTATGGTTGCCAAAGTGAAGGTTCGATCAAAACTGGTACGGGCAAATGGTGGACGCAGCTCCAGACACCGGACTCGATAGATGAAGTATCTGCCGGATTCTGGTGTCTGTAGTCGATTAGCAAGTTGCCCGTACTGGGTCGACTGTATTGAATTACACGGCGTTTTGAGAGCGTTTACGCCTTACGACATTCCATACTAAGTTTCAAGTCCTTAATTTCCGAAATTAATGAACCGAAATTTAATGAAACTTCATACGCATAAGCAGGATACATAGGTCTAAAAAGTTAGCAGCGGCTAAATTAGAGTTACTTATTATAATTATCTATAGAAACTATGTATCCTGCTTATGCGTATGAAGTTCCATTAAAATCGATTCAGTCATTTCGGAAAATATGGACTTGAAAGTTTTTATGGAATGCCGTAAGGCGTAAACGCTCTTATGTGTCATAATATGAAAGAAAATTGCTAGTACAACGCATGTGGATCAATCTCGCGTGCGAGATAATCCGCATAACACTGAAAACGCCCTAATGTCAAAGAAGGTTATTTTATTCCTGAGGAATTAAAAAAAAAAAAAACATTTAAAGTCTCGTTTTTGAGAATGTCCTTTCAGTTTCCGCAATATAATTTAAAATAATCTACAACTACCCTCTAATCCAAGGTTGACAAATTGAATTTTACACTGTAATACTTTACTTAAATGTTACTAGATCAAAATTTTCGATAAAGGATTTCCTAATTGGCTGATTATTGAGAAGAGAAAATGTTCCCATAATGATTAAATAGGTATTTATATTATTTCCCATTGTATCATGGCCTGTTCCCATCATTAACAGAAATGGTTTTGATCCCCTTCTACCTAAAACCGGGAATGCATCGCTTAAACCACGATACGGCTCGACACAGAAGTAAAGCTTTGAATTTGACAGTTGTAGAATTTTAAATAAAACCGTAAAATGCCAAAAAAAAAACGGTAATCTGTGTTACTAGCTTTAAAAATAGTGTCTATCAAAGTTATACTTTTGTCAGTAGTCTGTATTGTGCTTATACGTTTTTGATTTGATTCAGTGTTTATTTGCATGTAAAATGTTTTGCATTCACGTATTAGAGGTTACTAAGTTTGGGAACACTATTAACTGTCGATATTTATTGTCATTGGTGTATATTTAGCTTTGTAAGATGTGAGGGTTGCTTACTAATATATTTCAAATGTGGTCTTGTTGTGGGTAGTCTGAGATTTTTGGGTTTCTTTTGCATTTAAAATAATTTAACTTTAGCAGATTATTTTGAGTTGTGTTGAATTCCTTTAGTTAAGTTTTTCCATATCTTTTTTTTGCAATAGTTAATTTGTTACATGCTTATATCTGGCTTTAAATTACTTTCAATGAGTATTATCCCATTTAAATAGTTCTTTCTCAAACGATTGCATAGATAAAACAAACATCCATATTTAACATCTCAGACTACCCTCACAAAGTGCCACTAAAATATAATTTAATACTTACTTATTTTGTCCATAGTTGAATATATGCATTACGTATTTTAACTGGGATTATAAAGATTTGTAAACATTGTATATAAACGAAAAAAAAGTAAAAAGATAATGCAGTGAGACCACAAACTAAAAAATGTGCATTTTAGAGGATTTAACTTATTTACCTCTCTCTGACCATGATATCCATCTTAATTTCATGTCCCTTAATGGTTTTATTTCGTTCAATTTACAATTTACACAGATGGACACACTGTATCTGACACCGAACCAATTAGAGATGACGCGAATATTTGGCAACTATTCGGTATTCGGCTAATCGGCCACATTATTCGGTATTCGGTATTCGGCCGAATATTGCAAACTATTCGAATAGCAAAACATGAAATAAAAGAACGCAAAATACAGTACGTACAGTATGATGCACCAACCAGCAACAAATTAAGCGTGTTGTGACACGACCGCGAACTAATCATAAATGAAACAAAACTAGGTACATACCTGCGCCTACGTACTACTTTAGCGATTCAAGTTTTAACTCGTAAGTGATGGACGAGTTGTGACTTGACTCCCTCGGAGAGTACTAAGCGTTGGCGAATATTCTGCGCTTCGGCCAATACCCTTGCCGAATATTCGGTATTCGGCCAAATATACTATTCATGGCATCTCTAGTACCAATACTGGACAAAAAACTTTGCATACTCTTCCCTACCTTGCTCTTTCACACATCTGATGGCATTTGTAATTGTTTCAAAGTAAATTATTTCGGAGAAAGATATTCTTCGATTGCAAGTTTCCAATGATTAAAAGGTGAACCCTTGAGAGTCGATTTAAATTGATTCTACGAGTATATTTACGAGAATAACAGAAATATTTGTGGTCTCATAGCTTGTACGACACGAAATAAAAACTTTGTGATTTACCGCTTACCGCGGCAGGTGGACCTAACGCATAGAGCCGACGTGTCAACGGTAATTCGTTAACTGTCGTTGTTTGCTCTTGTGTGTGTTTGTGTGTTTTTGCCATTTTTTCTTTACAAAACGAATTTGTGGATATTTTTTTAAAAGGCTTTTCTCACTGTAGTGTATGTAGATATCAATATATCTCACTACAAACCGATTACAGTATGGTAACGTTGCCTCGGGCGCGCACGTCGCTCGGTTATTAATACCGGTCCGTGTAGTGGGGGGCAGTCGTTGTCGGACTGTCGGCCTGTGCGGTGGTGCGTTGGCGAGTCAACTATTAGTGTAACTATCAGTGGATAAATGTGCATATTTTACATTGGCGACGAGGATAAAACCGTAAGTTTTATATTCTTATAAAAAAAAAAAAAAAAATACACACCCCTACAGGGAGATAACTAATCATATTTTGGAAAGAAATATTCAAATTACTATTACACTTCAAAAATCTAATTATGAATACACCGTGTAAATCACCTCATCACGAAGCCGTCAACCAAGCATTCTGTACATGAAACTAAGTAACTTTACGCAAAAAAATATTGCTGGGACGAAATGACTTTATTTTTGGGGGTTGTAAAATCATGTTTTGTGGTAGAACTCAATGTAACGCACTCAAAACATTGTGCTGATGGACGGATTGAATAGCGTGGAGATGTTTAAAGTAAAAATATTACATCAAAAACTTGTATTTAAAGAAAAATACTTGTCAAAAAGTTGGAACTTTGACCCCTAATATCTCCGTAACTAGAAAGTTCCCAGGTATGGTGTAGAACAAAAAAATGATCGCAATGACAGGGAGAACCAGTGCCTTTCGGCGTGGTTAAGAGGTGTTTTACACCCTTTATAATACGTTAGAATCTGTCATTGGATATATTAATTGTTAATAAATAATTTTTGTAAAACAAAAAGTGGTTAGTTAATATATTGTTTTGCAACTAATTAAATGCTATCTCGGGTGTTAAGGAAAAAACATACTGATTAAATTATTTAACATAACATTACGCCTGTTTTCCCCAAGGGGGTAGGCAGAGATGTGTGATACAACCACGTTTTACCAATAACGTTGAGCATGCCTGTTGCCACTAACCAGACGCCAACTCGGACTCAGGTCTATTATTGGGAGGTTCCTAATGGAGAAACTCAGTGACACTGCCCGACCTGGGAGTCGAACCAAGGACCCCATGTTTAATTATTTGATTTATACTACAGGATTAGTTCTAAAATAATAAATCGAATAGCAGTAGAATGTCTCTACTAGTCATTAAATTGACAAGTCATCAGAAAATGACGGTTATAGCAGTAGAATATATATACATACTGGTCATTAAATTGATAAGTCAAAAAATTTGGTCAGCAGGTAGTGGTACTATTGATGTACATCCTGGTCATTAAATTAACAAATATTTTAACGGTGCAGCAGGAACGAGAATGGGTACGCTAGAAGCGGGTACTGTTGATCTATCTGGAAGTTGCTGGAATAGAGAGTAGTGCGAAGAAACGCGCTCCGCTTTGTTGGACTAGAATTGCAGGAAATATTCTATAATATACCAGATGCGAATGTTTCACCAGCAGATGAAGTGAAAGTCTTCGCAGTGGTTATAACCAAACTTGACGCATACTTTCTACCTAAACAAAGTAAGATAATATATGAACGTCACCTTTTTCGTTTGATAAAACAAGAAGCAAATGAAAAGTTTGAAAAAATCCTAGTACGGCTTAGACAACAAGCAGAAAAATGTCAGTTTAAGGGCAAAGACGATCATATAATCGATCAAATTACAGAAAAGTGTTCTAAAGAGCTTAGAAAGAGATTTCTACAAACAGGAAGCACAATAACACTGACAAATATAATTGTTGAAGCAAATACTCTTGGAGCTGTAAGTCGATAAATAGAAGAATTCGGAGGAAGCAGCACATCAACTGAGAACATAAACAGAGTGGAGAGAATAAAAGAAAATATGAGGGAAACAACAACAAACAAAACCTGGGACAATATGAAATAAAATAAGGTACAGGTTCGTAACCAAACAAACAGCTGCAACAAGACTTTTTATGGTTACGCAAGTAAGAACCCCCTCAACCTAAAGGGACCATTTGACGCAAAAATAAAAATCGCAGATAGATCAGAAAATGCAACTGTTTACGTCATCGCTGATGGAACTAGAGATCTGCTTGAGAAAGAAACTGCCATGGCTATAGGTGTTCTTAAAATCGAATTAGAAATCGACCAAAAGGAAATAAAGAGTTTCCTAAATTCAAGGATCTTTTAGTGGAGGTGCCAATCGATGAGAAAGTACAACCAATTTCTCAACCATTAAGAAGGATCCCCATACCAATGGAAGAAAAAGTTGAAATCAAAATAAAAGAACTGTTGGAGAAAGAATTATTGAGGAAGTTCAAGGATCCTCAAGATGGGTATCACCAATAGTGCCGGTTTTGAAAAATACTGGAGAAGTCCGCATTTGCGTAGATATGAGGCGGGCCAATAGAGCAATTTTACGTGAAAATCACCCATTGCCCACTATGGACAAGCTACTACCAAAAATAAAAAGCAAAGTAATTTGCAAAACTGGACATCAAAGATGCTTTTCACCAGATTGAATTACATCCCGATTCTCGGCACATTACAACTTTTATTACAAGTAAAGGTCTATTCAGATACAAAAGACTTATAATGTTGTTGTGTTTGTTGTTTTGTTCATGTTTGGAATATCCTGTGCCCCGGAAATTTTTCAAAAAACCCTGGAACGAATGTTATTGGGATGTAATGGCACTATTAATTTTATGGGAAGGATTTGGAAGAACATGATCGAAGATTAGAAACAGTAATGAAAACTTTAGAAGAAAATAATGTAGTACTGAGAAAAGACAAGTGCATATTCAGGGAAGAAAAGGTTCAATTTTTAGGACACGAATTATCACACAGAGGTGTAAAACCATTAGATAAGTATGTGACAACTATTCAATAATTTCGTCCACCTATGAATATAGGTGAGCTTTCAGAACTTCTTGGGATTAATCAATTATGTTGGAAAATGGATTCCAAATTTGGCAACAACTACTGAACCATTGAAAGAACTGCTTAGGAAGAAATAGACCAAAACCACAGAATTCAAAAATCTTTGTGGCAGTAAACAGGAATTTGCACGAATTAAAATTGACCCTGTCTAATATTCCTACTCCAGGATACTATGACGTCAAAGATCTGACTATAGTAATAGCAGATGCTAGTCCAGTAGGACTAGGAGGAGTATTAGTTCAAATTAATGATCATGGACTTCGCATTGTAGCGTATGGTCACCGGACACTAACAGACTGTGAAAGGCGATATTACCAGACAGAAAAAGAAGCCTTAGCTTTGGTCGGGGTGGTGGAACATTTTTATGTTTTTCTGTTAGGAAAAGAGTTTGAATTAGTGACCAACCATAAACCACTCGAGGTTATATTCGGTCCTAAATCAAAAGCATGTGCAAGGATAGAAAGGTGGATACTACGCCTTCAAGCATATACATTTAAAGTAATATACAGGCCTGGCAAAGAAAATGTAGCAGATAGTTTATCAAGATTGTGCAAATTAAATAAAACGTCACAAGACAAGTCGGAAAACTATATACACCAATTTGTTGAAGGAAACAGGCCAATAGCAGTATCACTGGAAGAAATTATGGAAGCATCAAAGCAAGACACGGAAATATTAAAAACAAGGGAAGGCCTTTATAACAACAAATGGGATGAAGAGGTAAAAAATTACAAAATCTTACAAAACGAATTATGCTTTTACGAAGGAGTTTTATTGAGAGGCACTAGAATTGTTATTCCGAAAAAAAAAAAAAAATGCGCAGTCACGTTCTGACAGCTACTTACGAAGGGCACCCAATAGTCCTAATGAACGCGAGACTAAGAACCAAAGTTTAGTGGCCTAGATACCAGGAAACTGAGAACTTGGTCAAATGCTGCAAAGGCTGTACATTGGTCTCTGCTCCAAATCCTCCAAACCCATTGAAGCGACGGGCATTACCATGTTAACCTTGGGTAAATACTTGTATTGATTTGTTGGGTCCTTTACCAAGTATGGATTACATATTAGTAATCGTCGATTATTTCAGTGGATACAAGGAGGTAAAGATTTGTCGTAAAATTACCAGTGCTGACATAATAAAATGTCTATAAGAGATTTTTAGCAGACTTGGTAACCAGATGGCAGACAGTTCTACAGAAAGGAGATCTGTACTGAAAGGAATATAGTTTCGCATAATACGGTACCATACTGGCCTCAACAGAACGGAGAAGTCGAACGTCAGAACCGAGATATTCCAAAGAAAAAAAAAATTGTCAAGTCGAGCGAAAAAACTGGCAAGAAGCTTTGTTAAAGTATGTATTTGGCTATGTATAACGGTACCCCGTATAGTGTTACAGGTAAAACTCCTACAGATCATTTTTCAAACGGCAATACCGTGGCAATATACCTATGGCAGGAGACATTACACATACACTTAAACCAGAAGATTCAGATGTTAGATACAGAGATCAAGAAAAGAAAGAAACTGGGAAAGAATATACAGTTAAGAAAAGAAGAGCGCGTGAATGTGAACTAGTGCCTGGGGATAAAGTTGACGTCAAGAATATGGTCAAAGATAAACTAAGCCTAAATTATGTCCCAACTTCTCATACTGTAGAAAACAGTAAAGGTGGACACTTGTGTTCGAAACGATATAACTGGGAAGGTATCACGAAGAAATGTAGTTCATTTGAAGAAAGTTGAAGGGAAGTTATAAGTGACCAAAATAAAGAAATTAACATAGGAGAAGATGTAAATGAATCAGAAAATGGAATAGAAGAAGAAGGGGAAAACGAAACATTAAATTAAAACATATTATGATTTACTAAATATTTATTGTGCTGTGATTTGGTTAAGCTAGAGATATATTCTGGTTTCATAAAAACTAGTTAAAACAAAGAAGGGATGTAGTGTATGTAGATATCAATATATCTCACTACAAACCGATTACAGTATGGTAACGTTGCCTCGGGCGCGCACGTCGCTCGGTTATTAATACCGGTCCGTGTAGTGGGGGGCAGTCGTTGTCGGACTGTCGGCCTGTGCGGTGGTGCGTTGGCGAGTCAACTATTAGTGTAACTATCAGTGGATAAATGTGCATATTTTACACTCACTGTTACATTTTTTCCACTAAACAATTGATTTGATTTAATCTTTTACAAATAATAATAGCGTCCAAAGATGAAAATCGTTAGTCGCTTTACCACGTCAAAAAATGGTCACGTTTCAGTTTCGTTTACAAAGACACTAAAATATAACTTACGCAGTTTTAGCACAAAGAAATTTAATAATGTTTGAATTAAGTCTGGCAGTAAAATGAAATGTTGGTCAAAAATGTAGTTAGGCCCTTTTAGCACCAGGCCACAGTCCCTCTCACCCATAATGAAAATCGTCTCGTACGTATGTTCCATGCGAGATATGTGAGCTCAGACTTCCCAGTGCACTTATTCGTACGACTTGAGTATGGTTGAATGTACTTCTAACGAATTAAATCTTTGGTTTTCTCACATAGTTTCCTCTTTCATTTTCTATTTTAAAAACCTTTTTAGAAAAAAATACATCACGTAGAATCAAGCATCCTAAAATAAGTTTTGTAAAACCTTTGATTTAGAGCTACAATAAAAATATCCACTAATTCGTCTACTTACTTATGTATATAATTTTTTGACTCGTGGCTCTGTAATTTTCAGTTCGTTTTTGCTAAAATAAAAATACCTAATCGATAGGTTTTTCTGGATTTGCCGTATTTGAAGTTTTTTTATTTTTATATTTTGACTAATATGTGTTTTTTTAGTGATGTACTTTTGGATTATAAATGCGAAGCAAAAATATTGTAAATAATGCGCGCATATAATATCTGGAAGTACTGAAATCTTTGTTTTTGCTTTGTATAATATTGTATTTTTGAGCACAAATCAGATTTTCCCTCTGGCATGATTTTCTGTATTTGAAATTGTTTTTATTTTAATTAAATAATCAGTTACACCGTATTTTAATTAATGCATGATCAAACCCTTACGACCTAATAACAATTTTAATTTTTTAATTATTGCAGAATGTGGAGTACCTTTTGTAAAATATCCTGCAGAATTTTACTATTTCTCTTTCTTTTATTGATTCTCTTTAAAAATGGGGAGGGGGACCAAATGTCTTAATCTTTTTACTCTGCACACGTTTGTAAGCATTTGTAACAAAACTTAAAAGATGGTGTAACTCGTTTATAATGGGAATTCTGTCTGGAAAATATTTTTTTTAAACTAAAAGTACTTTGCACCTGTTTAGGGTTGAACCTCATCTAGCAGCACGGAATCGTTTTTTTCATGCTCTTATCCTTTTCTATCGCTCAGAAACAAGAAACAGAGCGTGCTGCTGACCGCATCGTTAATGCTGTTGCGTGTGCATTCTCACTCTAGCAAAATGACGGATCTAAGTGACAGAAAAAGATGGAGCATGAAAACATTCAATTTCGCGTTGCTACATGAGGCGCAACCCTTAATCTTCTACCTTTTGCTGAAATGGACCAAAACTAGGCCATTTGAATTGGACAGAATTCACCCCAAAATATGTATACCACATAAAAATATATACATTACTTTTTTATTTGCAAGCTGTTGTGACACGGGAAGTAGGCGTAGCTCGACACACTATACAATGGCTGATAACGGCTACCAACGCCTGTCTATGGTCGACTTATGATCATAGACTCGTTATGCTCCATGGTAAACGAACGATTGCTAGTCGAACTCACTATAAACTTATTTTTTTTTATATTGTTACGCCGCTCTTACGCAATAATATAGTATTTTTCTTCTTTCAGTACTATTTTTGCTACTTCTATTAATTTTTATTCGACTTTTTGGTATTTTTGTATATTTGTTTTCGTTTTCAGTAAGTCGGTTACTTGAGCATCAAAGCTTGAACTTTTCTAGTCATTTCAAGATAAAAATGATCTATTTACATAATGTACAAAGCCATTGTATGTGTCCTGTCGTTGCTTGCCGGTGTTTTTTTTGTTTTATCCTGATGAAATTAGCATACTATTATTTTGGCACATTGCACTTTATTATGTATATTTTAAATGATTGGATTCTAGTTTTATTTTCATTTATCAGTAAAATTTTATTAGTAAAAAATATATCGATTACATACATGGCATAGGAGATACTATAACTTTGCTCAATTGTTATTTCACCAGGATAAGCATGCAGTAGTTACTGTAGTAGTAGTAGTGTGTATGATATGATAGTGTAACATAGTTGTGGCATGTGGCGTTGGCATGCTCCCCGCAACCGTAGCAGGCGGGGTCGCCGCCTCCGGACCCAAAGTTCTACGCGTTCAGAACCCGGTCATCTCCTCTCTAACGATGACTCTACTCTGATCCCACACGTGTTATATGCTCATGGTTATACGTAGATTAGTTTTTATATATAATTGTGACATTTGGAACGTAGTCGGGATTGCGGTACGGTCTTGTGATAATTTATGTAAATAACCGACCGAAACTTTGAAGAACCGCACGTCCGCGGTGAATCGTCCGCCTCTCGCTCGTACCCGGCGAGAGAGCGCGCCGACCAACGCGGGCGCTGCGCGTTCCCGTTCTGAGCGGCGTCCTCGGGCGGCGGCGCCGGTCGCGCGATCGCACGTGCAAACGCTTCGCCCCGCAGCTCCCTTCTCCTTCTGTCCGTAGGCCGTACGATAACGATAGCGAGGGCTCGGACGAGCTCGCGCGATTAAACCCCTGACGTGAGCGCCGCGCCTGACAGGTCCAACCCGGGCACGCCGACGCAGCCGCGCCGCCCCGACTTCATCGGCGTCGGCGGGCGCGCCAGCCCGCAGCGCCGCTTCCTGTCCGAGGGCGAGCTGCTGCGGCCCGAGCCGCCCGCGCCGCACCGCCCCACGGCCGACGACATCCGCGAGCTGGCGGCGTCCCCGCAGCGCGGCAACTACCTGTGGGCCGAGCGCGCGCCGCACGTGGTGCCGCACGTGGCGCCGCACGTGGCGCACGCGCACCCGATGGCGGCGCGCGGCGGCGTGGCCGTGTTCCCGCCGGGCTCGCCGCTGGCGCGGCGGCGCGGCGCGGGCGCGGCGCGGCCGCTGTCGTTCGTGCGCGCGCTGGAGGTGCAGGACGCGCTGGAGGCGCGCGCGCCGCCGCCCGACCCGCCCGACCGCGCCTCCGTCTACGACTGTAACTACGAGATCTCCGTGTGAGCGAGACCGACGCGACCCGTGAGAGGGACGCTCGACTACAGTTTTATATCTATGTATATTTGTGAGTAATTCGTAACGTTGACCTATATTTAATTGTGAATTCG
The DNA here is from genome assembly GCA_963082945.1 of Cerastis leucographa. Lineage (NCBI taxonomy): Eukaryota > Metazoa > Arthropoda > Insecta > Lepidoptera > Noctuidae > Cerastis > Cerastis leucographa. Next base: position 17,375,806 of record OY720361.1, on the reverse strand, counting down.
TCGAGAGAGTGTACATAGTCCCCCCAGTGTTGTGATTCCGAGATGACATAATAATTATAAAGAAGTATATAAAAGAGTAAATGTATCAGCACCCGAGTGTCTCAATTATTGTGTAAAAAATATATTTATAAAAATTGTTTTTCAAGGAGCTGTTGTATGTTTTTCCTTTAGGTTTAATATCGACGTGTCAGGACGGAGGTTACGGAATTGACTGATTCGTTAATCTGCCTCAATTTTTTTAGTTCAAACTTTCTGCGGGCGCAGCGAGGTTTAGAAAATGTCGCAGCGTGCGTTTTTTACTTGACGTTTTAGTATCCAAAAAGTATGATTGTTAAGTTAGAACATTTGGACGCGGATATTTATCTTATGACTTTCTTCTAGTGATAGCAGATGTAGCAAGCTAAGCGATGTGACAGCAATAAACAATGACGATTTTTTCAAAGTAAAAAATGCACGACGCGGGAGATAATAATGTGCCAAATATTCTGTAGTCACAGGTAGCTTAGAGAGCACGCGTCTTGTTCATTGATTTCGATTGATCTTCGATGTGAGAATTATGAAACTTCCTGAATTTTGTTGTGATAAAACCACGTTACTGTTAAATAATTTGCTAAATCTTTTTATCCCTTCTTCCGTTATTTTGACTTTATTGAAAACGTCAAGTCTATTAATTCTTGTAATCTAGTGATAATAATACTTTCCTATTTTATGATTAGTGACAAATGATTAGTATTTGAGGATTGATATAGCTTCTGAGCACGAGGTGACGCGGTGAGAGTCAAAATGGCGGGTGTACCATAGCGTATTAAATTATACCAATTACCAAACAAATGTACCTAAAAAATACTATTTTGTACCTAGCTCTAAAAAATCTGTACCTCCTTCAGAACGAAATTATTTCGAAAACAAGGTACACCCGCCATATTGACATCAAGATGGCGGGTGTTCTATAATATTTTATTATTTAACCATTACTCATGAAATTTAATTACACCAAAAAAATGTTCCTAAAAAGTACCGCAAATAAATAGGGACACACTCTTGATCAGTTGGATAGTTCCTAAAAAAACACCCGTCTTGGGTCCTTATGTTTATTCTTATTATGAATTATTGATTTAGGTACATATTTGTATATTTGCGATCTTATAGAATTAATCACTATGAAACGCGGACAAAAATGTTGTTGATTTAAACGAACAGAAAAAAGTGTTTATAATACAACATTTCCCATCAATTAATGATTTACCTTCACCGGGTAGTGAAATTTTTTCAAAAATATCTAGTGAACTTCAATGACAAATTAACATTCATGATTTATAATTTAATAATTATCTATATAAATATGTAGGTACCTAAACCAAATTCATAATAAGAATAAACCTAAAGACCCGAGACACAGTTGTTTTTTTTCTCAGGAACTATCCAACTGATCAAGTGTGTGCTATTTACTTGCGGTACTTTTTAGGTAAAATTTTTTGGTGTAATTACATTTTATGAGTAATGGTTAAATAATAAAATATTATAGAACACCCGCCATCTTGATGTCAATATGGCGGGTGTACCTTAATTTCGAAATAATTTCGTTTTGAAGGAGGTACAGATTTTTTAGAGCTAGGTACAAAATAGTATATTTTAGGTACATTTGTTTGGTAATTGGTATAATTTAATTCGCTATGGTACACCCGCCATTTTGACTCTCACGGTGACGCGGCATAGTGCCGGCTTGCAAATAGCGAAATGGTGATAAATTCTTATGTCTAAAATAACCTGCGTGTGAAATTTAAAAAAAAAAAAAACACGTTTTATAGTTTCTGCGTGTTTGGATTGATTGTTGTGTCATAACCACCGCACTAAGATTTACTTATGATTAAATATAAAATAACGTAAAACGTCGTAATCTCAAGCAACTTAGGACAAAACCATGGTATCATCATGGCAGCTGAAAAATAAGGACAATTTACAATAGACCGTATTATTGGATTAGTTGGTAGTTCTAAAGTGACTCACCAGAGGGCAGACCAGTTGCTTGAGTTTGCGAATATGATTTTGACCGTATGGCCATCGCCGCAGATCCTGTGTGAATGATTTAAGCACATGATACCTTTTTCTTCTTTTCGGCTGTCACAGAAATTATTCTATACTACACACAGATTCCATGTACTATTCGTGTAAACAACCACCATTGCAATTTTCTTTATTTATGTTTGATGGTAATATATTGCAAAAAAAACTAGCCAATTACGCATAACCCGCAATGTACAATATTTAACTTAACAAACATGGCCTGTTTCACCACTTCCTGAAAAGTACGGTTTCTGTCTTTTTACTGGCAATACTCGGACAAAAAATCGGTTGTTTAAAAATGCAACTGAAACTAGTCCAGTCCGATTTTTGTTGGTAATGTAGAAAGTTTATTTTGCAGTGAACATGCGGTTTTATATTAGAGTCAGCTCACACCGAGACGCGACGCTGCGCGCACACTTATAGAGCGATTCAAAATATAACTTTATTTTCTGCACGAAAAGATACACATATCGTTGTGAGAATACGTTGCGCAACGTATTCTGAATTCTCACAATTGCGCGCAGAGTCGCGTCGCGTCGCGTCTCGTTGTGAGCTGACCCTTAGTCGGCCGGTTTTTATCGGTGACCGATTATTACCAAATAAAGTGGTTACATTAAAACCGGTTGCTTATCTTGCAGATACAAATTCATGAGAATTATCATACTTACTAACTCTTTTTTGAATATATCTGGTAGATATTACTTTTCCAGATGTAGTGAGACAGTCCTTAAGGTGGCGGTTCGCGCCGCGACAGAGACGGGAGACCGAGACAGGAGACTGAGACCAGAGACAGCGACCATTACTTGACGTTAGGCAATATATACGCGACAGTTCGCGAGTGAGACAGAGACAGGAGACCGAGACGCGAGACAGGAGACAGCGAGACGGTTGCTGTTCCGGACCAGTAGTGTCTCGTGTCGCGCTCGTGAAAGCACACGTGTTTAGGTTTAAAAATGAGTTTTTGTGATGAAGACTGTGAGACTCTGATTGAACTAATCAGACAGCATCTGATATTCTTCATCACTGATATTCTTCCCTTTTCTTGCATTGATTTTTTCAGTAAATTTAATACGTAATCAAACTGTGTTTTATTCAGCCGAAAATACTTCCTGAATATATTGTCATCAAACATCAGGTGCTTCTTTACTAATAGCGAAAATGATCCTTCTTGACCTCTAGTTAAATATAAATCCTTAATAGGTAATCGTCTTTCAGTTTTGTATTTGTAATAATAATATAAGAGCAAATCATCGTCTTCTTCTTCCTCCAATAGCAGCTTCGTTACTTGGTTTTCCATCACGACACAAAACACCACTGACTTCATCGACAGACTCTCTTGAACTGAGCGGTCGCTCCACGACACTTGTCGCGATCTTCGGTCTCAGTCTCGACCTACAGTACATGCCGAAGAGACCGAGACATTTGTCGCTGTCTCTGGTCTCAGTCTCCTGTCTCGGTCTCCCGTCTCTGTCGCGGCGCGAACCGCCACCTTTACTCTACATTGACTTTGTCTGTAGTATAGATAATATACACTAGCATTTTTCTACCAGCGGAATTAAATTATATGTCGCCATTTTTTTTTTCAATGTAAAAACGGATCTCAACTTTCCGATTTCCTATTTTGCCCAGGATAAACTGTACTTATACTATTTGTAATGTAAAAAAGAATATATTATTCTAAATAACACAAGATGTACTGAACACGTTCAAATAGAAGTGAGTCAGTTGAGATTAAATTATGTACATAAATAAATAAATATCTATTATATTATAAATATCAAAGTATATAAAGCGTATCACTAGTTTTTGATACACGAGTTTGTTTTGCGAACGCTGTTTACAAAGACGTTGAAAGTGATGCGTTTTAACATGTATAGAAAAAGAAATACAATAACTGTCTTCTATTTATTAAGGGTTAAGTATGTAAATATTCATGAGAAATATGTAAAAGAAATATCTAAGGACAATTTTGTATAGAACCTTGTAATAGTATTTGTTGTGAATGTTACTATTGCCTATGTAATAACACGGTTTAGTTTCGGTGCCAGTAAATACAATATTTTTTTAAACTACATATTTATAAACATATCAGCAGCGTATTTTTTTTAATACGTAGCAAAGGTTTTGTTGAACGGCCTATTAGTGAACGTTTTAGTTCTTTTCATTCATTCGTTTGCCTCTCATCACTGCACATTCCGTCTCTCATATTTATTTAATGTAGTTATCGTTTTCCCATAGTTAGTTTTGATTGTGCGTACTTAAATTTTCGCAATAGGGGATCGGACTGGGTAAAGAAAACGACATTCTATTTTGTCCGTCAGACAGGTAATACAAAAATATTAGACACGTATTTTTTGTTTTATCAAAATATCAAAAAATTACTTAGTTAGAACTCATTAAAGTTGGAGAGTGGGGCTTACTACGTCACAAGTGGGTATAAAACTTACCTACATGTGACGTCATGCGCCATTTCAACTCAATATATCTCCGTAATTTTATGACCACGTGAAAAAAGAAAAAATACGTGTCCAATACTTTTCAATAAACTACCCGACGGACAAAGAAAAAAAAAATAGGATTATCCCCTATTAGTGCTATATTAACACTGTTGAGATGACAATGCACATGATAATAGCAATTTTGTTGATTGACACCTGAGTTGATTTAAGTCCAGATATTATGTCCATAAATATCTTAGAAAGACTAATCTATTTAGAAGTAATTTTTGAAATAAAATTGTATGATATTTAGGTGTAATAGCAAGTTTGTTTTGAAGCTATTCGAAGTGAATAGCATGATTAATTTAGACGTTACCTATTATTATTATTTCTTGTTTGTTTAAACGCAACATGCATACTTTGTAACAGACGAGGATTATAAAACAAATTATGTATGCAATATAATATATACAAGCTGATGTTTTGCATACTCGTCAAATTCAAGGGGGTAACTATGCTAATGATCCTCGACCCGAATCAATAATAAAATGGGTAGGTATTTTTTTTATAATGGAAATTGGTGAGTAATTGTGAACCACCCGTGTTTTAAACGCGGCCCGTCTGATCCTCGTCCTGTTGGTTACAGGGCGAGGATCAGAGTTTCACATAAACAAAAAATCGCAAACAATAGGAGAGTAACACGTTAACGTTGTTTTTTTCTGAAATACTGATAGCTTAAGGCTATAAAAAAAAGCAGTGTTTATTAATAATTAACTAGGTACCGTAATTTAAATTGATTATTTATGTCTTTTGTGACAGCCTCCTGAATTTTGTCGAGGATGCAAAACAACACCTTTTGTATATCAGAGATTGGGGTAGAGTTTCTTTGCCTAATTTCAACGAAGTAAGTAACATAAATATGGATAAAAAAAAAACATTCCGATCATTGATTTTTAAGTCCTGGAAAAATGCTGTTAAATTAGAGGGGGTATTATCCACGTTGGTTACTTCCTTGAAGTTTAGGCTAATAAACTAGGTACCTATTCCGATCTCTGGATAAATCAAACTAATTTTTTACCCAATTGGAATACCCGATACGTAACGTAAAAAATATTTATGCTACAGTAAAGTTCTTTGTAATTAATATACAGTTAATTCCTAAAGACTTTATTTTGTTAATAGTAACAAGTGAAAGTGCTTTTAGACCCAAATATCATACGATATAAGTGTACAAATGTACAAAAGATTTTTGTCGACATTTCCCCAAAATCCGAAAATGTGTATTTTGAGGATATAATAGGTTTGAAATACAGCTGTGCTGCAACATACCTAAGACTAATGTGTAATTATAATAGTACCTCCTCAAACGTTATTACCTATATGTATGTGACAGTGTTTTATTTTTGTATTTTGATAAAATTTGTGTAAATAATTTTCTAATTTTATTGATATTAAACTCAATTAATCAACTTACTTGTTTTAATTTCCCCGTTCTATGCACCTTCCGGCAGGTTGAGGCCGCCCCACATTATCTCTTCTAAATAACGCAACTGTTTTGAAGTTGAAGATACACGAAATCCGATTGTACGGTCCAAACTACATGGTAACAAGGCTTATTGATCATTTCAGATGCTCGGCCATAACCTGATGTTGATAAGCACTGCCTATATAGTACGCAATATGACCGGACAGGAATAAAACAAACTAGTAGTCTTCTAAAGATACCATCAAATCTAATTGAAAATAATAAGCTGAATTCTTGGAAAAAAAATTGAAATTGGCGCCATTCTTTCGAAACTAAATAAGTTCGAAAACTGCTATTAGTCAAATTATACAACAAACCGTAATTTAATCGACTTATTACGAAAATCTTGGGCTTGCTCATTTCACTGGCAATGACGTTAATTTAAATTAGGTTAATTTTTGTTCTTGAGTGGTTTGTATCCATTTTGTTTAAATTTTATGATACTAAAAAAATTGGTCTACTTCAAATTAATTAAGGTGCAAGCGACGGTAGCCACAATTTTCGGTCAGTGTCAGGCTGTATGCATTTAGTAAAAAGCGGTTATTTTAATATTACAAACAGACACCTCAATTTTATTTATTTGTATAGATAGAAGCTAAGTTTTTTATTTTTAGTAAATCTTTTGACGATAAAATGAACGCGACCTCAAAATCATTAAACGTCACTGTCAAACCTATATGTTTTTTGACTATAGCAACACAGTTTCTTTTTCAGTCGACGGGTAAAGGGAATGTGAGTTTTGGAAACATTTATAAAAATATCCATAAAAATCCGTGAAATGAGGGAATAAATTGAAGAAAATACATTACGTAAATCAAAATAGTGATCCCCACGACATAACAGTGTCTTTATTTTTTGATATTACTGAAAATATGTCGTGAAAATCTAAAACTCAAGTTCGTGTTGTACACAGAGTTTGTGGTGGTTAACATGTTATTTGTGCATATTCCTCAGTGAATACTCACTCTGCCTGTTTGTTATTAGTGATAACATCAATATACGACATTGTAGATAGGAATTCTTGCTGCGAATAACAGAAAAATTGACAAAAACACAGGTTTTGAAGGTTAGTTTTTATTGTTTCCAGATCCACCCAAAATGGGTAAGATTATGAAACCAGGGAAAGTGGTGCTGGTCCTCAGTGGCCGGTACGCGGGCCGCAAGGCGATCGTGGTGAAGAACTACGACGAGGGCACCTCTGACAAGCCCTACGGACACGCTTTCGTTGCCGGCATCGACAGGTATCCCCGCAAAGTGCACAAGAGGATGGGCAAAAATAAAATCCACAAGCGCTCCAAAGTAAAGCCCTTCGTGAAGGTGAGTCGTAGTTCTAACTTACTATAACCTCATTGTTGTTATTGTATTAGTGATTTCTTGACGTAGTTCATTCATCGTCTACATACAAAGAGTCAAGTATTGCAGCCTAGCCCCTAAGTGCTCAAGTTATGTGAGTGATACCAAGGCTTATTACTGTTTACACACTGTTATTTAATGAAAATCAACTGTCAAGCTAGACATAGCCATCACATGTGGTTATTTAATTTGTTTATGTTTACTGTAGTACTTACAAATACTAAAAACAAGGATCACAAAGCTAACTAGAGTACATACAGTATGTCCAATATTCAAACAGCTAAACAATTGTGATATTTAGTAATGAATTTTGTTTGGCTAGTTTAGTAACAACAACTATTTTAACTTGAAATCTCTCCTCAGTTGATAAGCATAATAGTTTCAAGTTATTTGAGCAATCTTCCATACTAGGCACCTTTCGAGACTACCTGATACTAGAATTTCTTAGGATGATATAATGTTCCCAATCATAGATCGTTCTGCGAGTATCTTAGATTACTGTACAGTAGTTAAGTGTCTGTCCCCCCTGGTACCTTCAAGACAAACATTAAAACCGCTAATTATTTATAAGAAATGAGACATTTTACTATTTAATCTATACTAATATTTTAAAGAGGTTTTGTTTGTATATAAGGGCTGAATTTCGGACCTCCTGTTCCGATTCCGAAAATTCTTTCACCAACGGGAAGCCACATTATCCCCAAGTGATAGAGGCTAGGCTAGGCATATGAAATGTTTCCGTGGGATAATTTCAGTACATAACAGGAGCGAAGCCGCCAGCAAAAGCTAGTATAATATACATTTATTTGAAGTGATGCAGTGTATGCAGCCCCACTTACCAAGAGGTGGTACTTTTCTTACTTACTAGCCTACAATCTCGGCTTTCTCTTGTAATCTACTACTTTTCATGATGGTCTGGGTGAAGAATGTCAGAAACTCAAAATGACAGATTGCAAATTGTCAGGTGTTAGTATTTTGACACAAATGGTCAGAATCGTAAAACAACAGATTAGCAAAACGACACATTCCCCAAACGACAGATTAGGAAAATGACAGGTTTGCAATATGACAGATGTGGAAAACGTAAGAAACGTTTTTTATGTACGGGTTTCAGAAAAGTCTGCTTGCCTTTTGGGCTTGCTGTATTGTTAGCCCCTAGGCACACTACTGCACTTACCCCACTGCTGGTCAGAAGCCTTGTCCATGATTTTGCCATGTGTCCACATTTGTAGTCCTACACAAGGTGACATTCTATCAATGAGAACATAATTGAAAAGTTGCAAATGTATTAGATTGAATCAGGCTGATAAGAAATACACAATGTCATTGATTTTCTTTCCTCCGGATGGTTGACAGTGCTCTATTATATTTTTACCAATATTATGCTTACTTAAAATACTGTCTCCTCTTTCCAGGTTGTCAACTACAATCACTTGATGCCCACTCGCTACTCCGTAGACTTCAGCTTCGAGAAGTTCAGTGCAAAGGACCTGAAAGACCCTGCAAAGCGCAAGAAGCTCCGTTTCAACACAAGAGTGCGCTTCGAGGAGAGATACAAGAGCGGAAAGAACAAGTGGTTCTTCCAGAAGCTTAGGTTCTAAGTAATAATTTTAAAAAATAAAACATTACACCCGTAATGCATTTCATTGTTTTACTTTGAGAGTTATAATCAACCTGTATTGTCCTACTGCTGGGCAAAAGTCTCGTCTGCACCTTAGCTTTCCACTTCCCTGTGTGGTCTTCTCTGGCCACTCCGGCCTCGCCGACGAGGCCCCTCGCGACGCGCCAGTAACATCACCCCCCGACCCTTGACTAGCCAGCCCGCGCCGCTGAGCATGTAGCATTAAATTCCCTAAATAATAATAATAATATGCAGCCAGCCTGTCACTTGCTGTCCACCCCTCAATGACGCCCTAAGCCGAGGTCCGAAGCTTACTGGGGATGCCCTTATCGAGCGGTCATTAAAATTTAGTATATCTAGTTTGTAAGCCCTGGCTGGGGGCCTTAAATTCATTTGAGATCACCACAGGATAGTCCGGTTAAGCAGTAAAAACCTTAGCAGGATGATCTGAAAGTGGCCATGTCAAAAAAAAAAAAACTTCTGGCCACATCTTAAGGGTCAGCTCACACCGAGACGCGACGCTGCGCGCACATTTTGAAGAGCGATTCAAAATTCAACTTTATTTTCTACACGAAAAGATACACATTACCTTGTGAGAATACTTTGCGCCACGCAGCGCTGCGCCGCGTGACGCCTGTAAAGAAATATGTATCCTTTCGTGTAGAAAATTATATTTCGAATCGCTCTTTTAAAAGTGTGCGCGCAGCGTCGCGTCTCGATGTGAACTGACCCTTATTTTATTTTACTTCACCCTCTACAGGGTGTAACGGAAAGGGTATATACATCCTTAAGGGTGTGCTACAGACCATCAAACTGAACATGTTTCTCAACATAAAAAAAAATTGCCAGCAAAAAAAAATATCAGCTGCCTATACATTTGGGTCGAATAGGTATTGTAATTTTCTATGGGGCAGCAGATATTTTTTTTGCTGAAAAACATGTTTTATGATGAGAAACATGTTCAGTTTGATGGTCTGTAGCACACCCTTAAGGATGTATATACCCTTTCCGTTACACCCTGTATAGCTTCGTCTCTTTGGAAAAACGGAGCTATAGAGGGGGTGTCTAGCGCCATCTCTTTCCCACTCTAGAAAAATTAAAACAATACTGCTTTAAGATCATGGGAACCCTCCTGAGCAGGTGGTTCCGGGTTACTATATTAAATAAAACAGTGACTAGCTACATATCCATTTATTTTAATAAATTATATTCTCTTAAGCAGTCTATTCTTAAAGATAACGTACAAGAGTTAGTTATTATGAATGTTCCACATTGGAAATAATTGTTAATAATAAAATGCCAAACTTCTTCTATTATTATGTAACTGCAAAATAAAACGCACTGGTGAACAGATAATTTAATTGAAATTCTCTCCTCTGTTACAAATTGGACTACAATACTTTTACAATTAAAGCCCTGTATGAATTGCACGCTGCAAACAACAATAATTTTGCAAGTGATCATTCCTCTAGTGTTAGATCTATACCGAGAATTTGGACCTTAGGCACCAAATGAACAGTGTTCCCACTGCTGGGACAAAGGCCTCCTCTCTATGATAGGGTAGGCTGTAATCCACAACGCGGGCCCAGGTCGGGTTGGTAGATGTTACATGTCTTCGAATTTTTGGTTCTAGGACATGCCGGTTTCCTCACGATGTTTATCTTCACCGTTTTGTGGTGTTACGATTGTTATGTTAATTCATTATAATTATTTCAAGAGCTAGTATCATAAATTGTTTACCAAACTTGTTTTTTTACATACAAAGGTGTGTATTATTATTATCAGAATTGGTTTATATCCAATGGTGGATTTGCGACTGACAAAACGAACGTTCGTTGAGGTCCGTATGGAATCGCGTAAATAATTAGTAATAGCGGTAACAGCTATATAGCACATTTAAATGAGCAAATAATACGTAATGGTGTCTTGAATCTCAAATAATTGCATTGTAACATTTAATGATTCGAGAGCATTGATGTCCAAATAGTTTTTATTTCGAGTGTTGTTGGAAAATCGAGTGCTTTGTCGATGTTTTGGAATGATTAGAATATAACAATAATGAAAATTCTTTTCGTGAGTAATATTAGTTATATTCAAATTCTGAAAAATATAGCTTTCACGTTTTGCATGTTTTCATTTGGATTACAAAAGAAACAAAGAAAAAGCTGCCCCCCTAGCATGACCGTTCTATCTCTATTCTACCAAGAAACGACAAGAAATCTTTTCTTTACAACTTGTCATTTCTTCTGCCCGAGCATGGCGCGCACCGTCGACTCACGTTTCTACGAAGACATAGACAGAAATTCTTTCCATAGCAACGGGGACGTTGCTATGGAAAGTTAAAAGGGTACGTTTAGTTAACAAAAAAAAGTTGCCAATTGCACGAGTTTTTCATTTTTCGTGGGCGGGATGGTGTTGCTGCATCTTGGATCCAGGCCTGGATCTTTTTCGCGAAATTAAACCTAAATATTTTACATAACATTTCAACCTTTTGAACGTAACTCAACGCAACCACGAAACGTATTTCTCGTATTTAGTTTTTATTAAGACTAGTTTGATATTTGCCAGAAGTAATGTTTCTACCCCCAAATGTCAAAAGAAGAGAAAATATGGTCGTCATGCTCGACGTTGTAGACTTGTGTCGACTGAAGAAAAGAAACATTTCTTTTCTACATTCTTAATATCGCCATGCTTGGGACGATAGAAATATCTGTCAAATTGTCGATTCTTCCGTAGACATAGCTCGTTTCTACGGCGGTCATGCTAGGCCGGCTGGTAAGATCAATTTGGAATTAACAATTGCCAATTTCAGAGCAAGTAAACAGATTTACAAGCAAACAGAAAAAAAGTATTGTGGAACTACAGCACACGGGTTTCAATTTATGGCACATCGAGTTTTATTCAATTTGTCGATTTGGAGAGCGTTGTCTTTTTCACTCATACAAGTTTGACTGTCTCTTTTTAAGGGGTGCCATACACCATGCTCGCAATGTTTCGGCGAAATAGGTACTGGGCAGCAAAATCAAATACAGTATGAAGATCATTGAGTAAAGCCCCTCGAAAGCTTTGATGTTAAAAAAATACTGCTGAATCAAACAAGTCTACACTTCGACAACCTGATGTGCCACATTAAAGCTCAAATAACTGATTAATCGACATGCCACTCGGTTCCCCAACAACCCTATCCCACTTCCTCACGCTGCAGCCAGCTTCCCGATCCTCTCATCAAGTTTCTTGATCTCCTTGTGCACGCTCTCCACATTATGCGCGAACACCTCCTGAACTCCTTGCAGGAGCTCCTTGTTGTTCTGAACACCGCTAGCTATAGTGTTCTGTAGAGTTTCTAGTTCTGTCAGGGATTTGCCGAAGTTGCTTGCTGTGGGGAGAATGAAAAAAAATTTTATGGTTGAGAATTTTGTTGTCTAGGAACAATTGTAGTAGGCGATCTGTAGTTACTCTGTTACTGTTTGTATGTTATTTCGTCACGCTTTATGCGATGTATGCTTATACAAGGTGTTATTTAGCATCCTCGTCAAATTCAAGGAGGTAGTTATGCTAATGATTCTCGTCCCGAATCAATAATAAAATGGGTACCCTTGTTTTAAACGCAGCCCCTCTGATCCTCGTCCTATAACCGCGCTTACACACATACATAAACACACACATCATCACTACATCAGCGTTTATTAATAATTAACTAGGTATCGTAATTTTTGTTGATTATTTATGTCTTTTGTGACCACCTCCTGAAATTTGACGAGAATGCAAAACATCGCCTTGTAGATAACATTTTAATAACATAACATCACGCCTGTAATTCCGAAGTGTTAGGCAGATGTGTATGAATAGTACACCCACCTTGGGCCAGGCCCGTTATTTAAGTGTTAGGCAGATTTGTACCTAATAGTACACCCACATTTCCCCAGTTACGTTTAATTCAATGTAACAGGGGGCGAGCCTATTGCCATCAACCGGGCACAAATCAAGACTCCCGTGGCTGCTAAGGAATTCCTGATGGAAAAACCGAATCACTTTTCTCAACCAAGGAATCGAACCCAGGACCCAGGAACTCAGCAGTCGCCATTACAACCACTACCTACACCAACGAGGAATAACAATTATGCCTTTCAAAATAAGGATTACAATCGGATATGCTATAGCGCGACAAAACATTGAATTTTGATAAAAAAAACCAACTCTAAAACCGGTGCAATACAGCGGGAAATAAATAAAACTTGTCGCGCACTGGTTCTCTTTGATGAATACTAGTTTCGACTTTATTTCAACGTCCACAAAGTTGATAATTCTTTGGCATCTCGTGTAGCACATAGTACTCACCCTGGTTATGTAAAGCCTCCAGAGCTTCCATGCGCTCCAGGATCTCGGAATGTGATATACCATCTATTTGCTTCAGCAGTTTGTAAAGCTCGTTCACCTGAAATAACACAATTATTATATAACTACCTGTCCTGCGCAACTTCTTCTGCGTCACATCTTCCCCGTTTTCGCAACATTTTTAATTGCTGCTCCGCTCCTATTGGTCGTAGCGTGATGATATATAGCCTATAGCCTTCCTCGATAAATGGGCTATCTAACACTGAAAGAATTTTTCAAATCGGACCTTCCTGAGATTAGCGCCTTCAAGCAAACAAACAAAGAAACTCTTCAGCTTTGTAATCCTACTAATATTATGTGAGAGTCAAAATGGCGGGTGTACCATAGCGAATTAAATTATACCAATTACCAAACAAATGTACCTAATAAATACTATTTTGTACCTAGCTCTAAAAAATCTGTACCTCCTTCAAAACGAAATTATATCGAAATTAAGGTACACCCGCCATATTGACATCAAGATGGCGGGTGTTCTATAATATTTTATTATTTAACCATTACTCATAAAATGTAATTACACCAAAAAATTGTACCTAAAAAGTACCGCAAGTAAATAGAAACACACACTTGATCAGTTGGATAGTTCCTGAGAAAAAAAACAACTGTGTCTCGGGTCTTTATGTTTATTCTTATTATGAATTTTTTGATGTCAATATGGCCGGGGGTACCTTAATTTCGAAATAATTTCGTTCTGAAGGAGGTACAGATTTTTTAGAGCTAGGTACAAAATAGTATTTTTTAGGTACATTTGTTTGGTAATTGGTATAATTTAATACGCTATGGTACACCCGCCATTTTGACTCTCACAATATTATAAATGCGAAAGTTTGTGAGGATGGATGGATGTTTGTTACTCTTTCACGCAAAAACTACTGAATGGATTTGGATGAAATTTGGCACACGGGTAGATTATAACCTGGATTAACACAGGATACTTTTTATCCCGATAGTATGTTCCTGTGGGACAATTATCGAACTCCACGCGGGCGGCGCCCCGGGCTTAAGCTAGTATTAGTATAGATTCATGGAGTTAAACGGTCACCTGTTGTTCATGTTATAGGATGCGAATCTATCATCATCAACCGAGCATAGATTCAGACTCCGTCACAGCTACTGAGAAATTCCAGATAGAAAAACTCAATAACGCTTTCCCCGATCCGCGAATCGTTTACAGGACCAGTTGCTCAGGAGTCGTATTTGCGACCACGAGACCAACGAGGTGTTAAATTTGTTATTAGGTTTAGAAACTTTTAAAAGATTGGCTCGATGATGGTAGATTGTGTACTACTGAACGCGGCTGTACGTACCTTAGCGTCCAGCTCAGGGTCGGCAGGTTTGACAGCAGTCTTCAGAGCCTCGACGTTGGACAGCAGCGAGGTGACGCGCGCCTCGGCCGCGGCGAGCTCGCCGGGTCGCAACAGTGACGTCTGCGCTGCGAGCGACGCCGCCGCGCCGCAGAGTGTTGCCTGAACATGTGTTTAGTGTCAGATTAAAAATAACAACGCGCCTATAATCTTCGAAGGGTTCTGATGGTCACTTTTCAACCTTATCGCACTAAGCGTAAGTGTGAAAACTGGTTGACCGTCATTGAGCACGGTAGTACCCAAAAACCAGACATAAATCTAGACTCCAAGCTGCTACTGAGGAATTTAAAAAATACCTTGTCCAATCTGGGAATCGAATGCACTTACAACCACTACCTCCAATGAGGCAGTCATCAAATTATTGGTACAAAGAATACACCTTGTGTTCAAGCTGAATTATCAACACTACTGTATGGAAATAAAGACTAATTTGCCACACACCTGTCCTGTAGCTGCCTGCAATCTTCTAAACGCTTCCTCATCTCTAACACCTGCTGCCTGCTCGAGTTTGTGTAACCTTAAACAAACACAAAACAATGGGATTAGTAATTCACCCAATTTTTTTTTATGTTGCCCTGCCTTGTGAAACGCAACCTACATGGTGAATTCCAAAATTTCTCATGTAGGGTGTGTATTTTTTCAAAATAAAAATAGTGCGTGGAGTCCCTCCGCGCGGAAGAAGTGAAACTTCGTAATACTACACGCATGCGTTCGTTGTCACGCATTCACTCTCGTTATTTTGTTGAGCTTCTAAATAATATTTTCTTTTTTCTTTTAAAAAAAAAACGTTGCCCCACACTAGGAATTTCTCCTGTATCGTGGGTGCGTTTACAAACATTTAAACTCACATACACAAACAGCCAGACCCGGAACAACTATCTGTAGGCCATACAAATATTTGTTCCGTGCGGGGATCGAACCCGCGACACGCAGCGCAGCAGTCGATCGCTCAGCCACTGCGCCAACCGTGTCGTTATTGTTTTATTGTTGTACACTTTCTATTACATAAGTTTATCGAGGTTATTCTACTCATGGAAATTGAGTGAAGGCTGGTCACACCGAAGAGTCGAATGCATGACTGTTTGCACGCCATCTTGCGTACCTAGTAGAACTACGTAGTCACAAATCTTGTAATAGCGCCATCTCTTAGTGGGTAATAGAAAATATTCCCCCTCTATTAGAACCTTAAACTTGTTGGAATTCGCATAAGAAGTTTCACTTCAAAAATATATTTCACATAGACTTACATGGGCACTTATAAACCGTCAAGCAAATGTACATGGTTTACAAAGATTTACATTCACTTACACAATCAGCCAGCCCCAGAAAAACTACCTATAGACCATACAAATAATCCCGTTATCAAATAATTGTCCCATGCGGGTATCTCAGCTACATGGCCAACCATGCCGTCAGACGCTTTAATCACATGATGTTTTCTGATCATTTGGAATCTGTTTTAATAAAAAATATTTTATTTACCACCATATGGATATGGGACCATATGGATTTCCATTTTTATGGTTAAGTATGTAAATTATGCTATATACTACTATTACTATACCTGTGTTCAAGCTGTGCTATCCTAGTGGTGTAAGCCAGATTCACTTCAGGTTTCAGCTTCAGATGAGCTGTCATCATCTCTCCTTTGTTTTTCTTATTGGAACTTGTTAGGTATTCCCTAAAAAAAATAAGTTGCATGTTGACTCCATTCAAAGCTCTAAGAACCTAGTTTTAATTTTTTTTTTGTACAATTCCCGAAGAACTATCTCCCGATATACGTCAAATAAAACACAATAACTTTCAGAACAAGACAATTTACTTTGATGTACCGCTGGAAGGTCGTTAAAAGGCGGAGAATCTCGACACCGCGATTCAGGATTGTGACGTATTTACAAAGTGCCATCTATAATTTAAAAACATAACCATTTTGACATAAATTCAAAATTCAAAATTAAGAATAAACACTTTGCCGACTAAACATACCGCCCACCATGGACAACCTTGTCCATCAACATAAACATAACAGAATACATTAAGCATAAAGATTATTGTTCTTGAACACACACCATAACATAAGATTTAGCATAACATATTATTAGCATTATCTCCTATATAACCTTCCACTCTAAGTTTCTAAGTAAAACTAAATAAAAGTGAATAGCAAAATATTAAAACAATTGATGACTTCAATCCAACAACAAAACAATAGTTTGGCATGTAAGATATTGTTATTTAGATTAATTTAAAAACAGGTTTGGTAATTCTTACATTACACGAGTAAAATTATTCTAACATATATGTTTTCTAATAAATAATCACTCCGTATGAACTTAGCAGTTGGAAAACCGTCCTTCACCAAAACAATGTCTCCAACCTTTGGTTCGGGCTATTTGTAACGATACTGTTACTGTAATTGAGTTTAAGATTAGAACTTCAAAGTTTGTAACATGGGGAAATATAAAATGAGAAATCATACTATTTGAAGACAAAAAGTCAACCAACAAAATGTTGCCTCGTTATCAATGGTTACCCAGAAGTTAGCCTTTTGTGGAATGATGACCACGAGTTTTACTGATTGGACTAGGGTAATCCACACCATACATTGGAAACGTTTCTGTACAGAAACCGTTGCTTTCAGCATTTGACTGATCATTTTTAGTTTAATTGTTTTGAGTGTCGAACCCAACACATTTATGCACATACTGCTTAACGCGAGTTTTTGAATAAAGAATCCGATACTTGAATCTTTGACTTCAACTGCGTACTTTTGTGCAGCCTCCTCTCATGAGTCCACACAATCAAAGATTAGTACAATGCTGTGTATGAAGAATTAAGGTTGAGTATTTCGTATACCTACTCCTCAATAGCCGCTCGTTGTGAGCGATCTCTTAAGATCCTGTCATCATCAAGAAAGGGACTCAAAGAGGTAACTCTAGGAGCCATTTTAAGTTTACATTTCTTTTTTAATGATTATATTTCAAGTTTAAAGATTTGCAATAAGCACAGTTTGATGCAGATAGGTGTCGCTTCATTAGATTTATTTTTAGTGAGACACTTAGTGATTTTATTTATATCACTTTTAGATACCTTCATCAGTAAAAACATTCTAAAGTTAACAAATAGGCACTTTTATTAACCTATTACTTTTATAAAACCTAGTTGACAAGCTATCGTTCCATTTTTTAGCACTAGTATGACACGTTTTTATCTTTCTTTCTTTTTGTGTCATATAAACCTTTTCAAAATTATCATTTCGTTCTGATTTGAATTCCCAGACCTTTTTTTTAGAAATGTATTATTTGAATGGACGGCAGTGCTATGTGGCATGTCTCGCTTTGGCTGAATTCATTTGTTTGACCAGAGAAGATCCAACCTAGTTGAGTGTTTTGTGCTATAAGATGACTAGGTGGACCTTTGATAAACCCCTACAAATTCTGGACATATACTTTTGTATCTAACAGCAAATCAATCGTATTCGGTTTCTCGAACGAAAGATCTGCTAAGTCCAAAGACGAGATTGTGGTTAAAGCGTTTGCCATAACTTGCCCCTCCGAAGCAATAGTTTTTAATTTCTTTGAAACATTAGCCCTAACAGTCACCATAAAACTAGGGTCGACGCGTGATTGTACCCAAAAGAGAACCACCGAATTCGATCGTCCTTGATCACGGCTTATACCTGAAACTAAACTTTTAGTTGGTATATTTTCAAGACCCAAGAACTTGTACTACAGACTCCGTCACAAACGAAGTCTGAGACCCTTGATTTGTCAAGGATCTTGTTCCAATAGCAGTACCGTTCTTTGATTCTGCTGTATTTAAAGCAGTGACCAATAATACTTGGCTATGACTGTTAACGTAAGAACTAACCATGTTAGTGGACTTGCTCTGAGTTGACGTGATTGTATCAGCAGCGTCGCTGCTGTCTACAACTTGATCAGTGGTGATGTTGTCACCAACTGATTTGGAGATATTGTTGGGATGAAGAAGACTATAATGCTTCTTTTGACATATAGAACATCTGGAAGATTGGCGGCATTAATATACGGAGTCATTTGACCCTAAACAGTTGTAGCATACACAATTAGTTTCCACAAAATTACGACGCTTATCCAAATCGAAACTAGCAAACTGTTTACAATTAACAAGTTTGTGATTCTCTTTACAACAAATGCACATTCATGTTTTCGACTTGTGAAATGAGTTGACAGGAACAATATTATCAGTACTCTTTGGACTTTGAAGAGTTTACCACAGAATCTGACGGCACAGGATTGATCTTCTAATGATACCAGTCGACTTTCTACATAGGACTGAGATATCCTATTTATTGGATACTCTTTGAAACCAAGCTTGCTTTGTTCAATCCTAAATGTTGTATCATATTGTAATTTTGTGTATGATTCCATCTTGCTTCGCAGTAAAAATCGACAGACCTTTTATCCGATTTTTCTAAGTGTTTGACACAAGTCCAATCTTTTATATATTTTTTAAAGTCACTAAAATAAGGTTTAACACTTCACTGTCACTCACTTTGTCGTCCGGCGTGATGATATACGTGGAATGTTCCCACTACACCGAAACTGCTGCTTTGGTCTCTGAGGTCGAAGTCTGGCGTGATGATACGTGAGTTGCTCTCCCCTCACGCCTCAGCTGCTGCTCACACCTTGGAGCACCAGCAAAAAGTCGCCAGCACCGCACCAGCGTTAACCGTTGTGTACCTTGTACGGTACATAAGGCTTTACAGCCCTTAAAAAAGGCGGTCAGCTGATGCATCTCACCACAGGCTGGCTGCTCCTCCGTCTCCAGAGTCCACACTGGTCACTACCACCAACTTTCTATCCGGCTCGAAGGACCATTTGTACAATTCCCGAAGAACTATCTCCCGATATACGTCAAATAAAACACAATAACTTTCAGAACAAGACAATTTACTTTGATGTACCGCTGGAAGGTCGTTAAAAGGCGGAGAATCTCGACACCGCGATTCAGGATTGTGACGTATTTACAAAGTGCCATCTATAATTTAAAAACATAACCATTTTGACATAAATTCAAAATTCAAAATTAAGAATAAACACTTTGCCGACTAAACATAAATATCCTTTTCTAAAAAAGCAACTGTGTGCATTTCCATTTTGTTTGCCTTCATAAAATGTTGTTCCATGTTAATAATTTTTCTAAGAGTGTATATTACAAACAAATGGTAGATACCAATCTTGTAATACTGTGTTTCAAGCAGAAATCAAACATGTGCCATTAATAAATAATAAAGGTTGAGTCTATAAACTTTCTTGGATTTTTCTACACAATTAATAAGAAATATGACTCTTACTTTAATTTCTCAGCCTTAGGATCAATTTGTTCCCCCTCCTCCAGTTTCAATTCTTCCAGTAATTTCTTAGTTGAATTGATTTGGACTGCCAGTTTGGTGTACTCATCCTGAAAGTAAAAAGTTGAATATAAAGTACATCTCTCCTCCTCTTTCATCTTTATAATGTACGAGCTGTCACGCGCAACTTCATCTGTGTCACATTTTCCCCGTTTTTGCAACATTTTTCGTTGCTACACCGCTCCTATTACCTGTAGCGTGATTATATATAGCCTTCCTCGATAAATGGGCTATCTAACGCTGAAAGAAATTTTCAAATCAGACCATAACTTTCTGAGATTAGCGTGTTCAAGCAAACAAACTCTTCAGGTTATATATATTAGTATAGATTGATAAGTCATATTGTACTATTCTCTTGCCCCTGCCCAATTTATTTGGGGTTGGCGCAGCATTTCTTCTTCTACCATTATTCTCTATTACTTGTCATCTCATCGAGGAGCTCGTGGCTAAATAATAACAGCCGCCCGGGTCGATCTTTAAGGTTAAGCCATGCTTGCCGAGGTTGGTCCGTGGATGGGTGACCATAATTACATACCGAGTTTCCTCCGTGCCTCAGAAAGCATGTTAAGCTGTTGGTCTCGGCTGTCATTTGTAGATCTTTGACAGTTGTTACGAGTAGTCAGAAGCCAAAAAGTCTGACATCCAGTCTTACCAAAGGGTATTGTATTACCTAGTTACTGGGTTGTGGAGGTCAGATAGGCAGTCGCTTCATGTAAAATACTGGTACTCAGCTGCGTCTGGTTAGACTGGAAGCCGACCCCAAGATAGTTTAGGAAAAGGCTAGGCAGATGATGATGATGATGACTTGTCATCTCATCACAGACCTTCTTTCTTGCCATATCCTTCACATAGTCCTTCAATCAGTTTCTTTAATCTTCCTTTACTCTTATAACCATCCACATTCAAACTGAAAACTATCATTATATATTGAAGAAATTACACTTTTAAATTCAAACAGTAATTCACTAATCATTGTGAGAAAGTTAATTGAAAATTCACTCCACAAGTTATTCTTGTAGCTAGTTTCTGTCCACCATATCATTAGTTTATGAAGTTTAGTAAAATGCTATTTTGAAAATAAAGTTAAAACCTTATTTTCTTACCTTTTCACTCTCACTGGCATTGTTTTGCTGTTCAGCAAGTTGCTCAAGTAACTCTGAGAACTCACAACGGAGTCTGTTGTAGCGCTCCAGGGGAGTCTCTGGTTCACCCTCGGCGGCCAACTCCCATTCACCAGCCCTAGTTTACATTAACTATTAATAAAGAGGTTTAAGGGTTTTGTGTAAGTTTGCATCTTTGTTTGACAGTTATGAAAATATTATCAGACAGATATTTAATTTGTTTAAAAATAAATTACGGGATTTACTGAATACCTGTACCCAATTCTAGATTTTCTGCTAAGTCTATCAGAAAAGTCCACCGCGCCAGTTAAAAATTTTCCTTTGAACTTGTTAAAAGAATCTTTCACTGATAAATGTAGTTGTTCAATGCATTCGTTTTCTTCCTCCTCGTTGGGATCGGGCTGATCGGCCTCTGGCAAATCGCCGGTTTCATACACATCAGGTTGATCGTACGCCTGAGAAAAATAAAAATTCAGTACCAGTGTCCACAAAGCAAAATCAATAATCTTATATGTCACGAAATCATGTACTCACTATTCCCGGAAGATTTTCATATTTAGGATCGGCCATGGTTACTGTGGTATAATGTATTATTTATTTTATTTTCAATGATAATTTAATTTAATATAATTTTACATATAATGACGTCACTCAACAACGGGACGACCAGTCATTTTTGACAGATACCGAAACGTTTCGTTCGTTCTATTTGCAGAAACGAAAGGTTTCAATAATAATTAATTCATCCAATCAAACAAAATTTAGATCGGATTTGAATTTTATATTTATATATTTCTGTATTTTCAGCTTGATAAAAATATTAAGACATTGAATTTAAACATCGTGAATGAGAAAGTGAAATTGGAAAAACTTGCTACGTTCGGAAATTATGTAATGCGAGCTATTCACCAGCATTTTGTATGATTTTAAGTTTTTTCGCATACTGGATTAGTTTTAGTCGTAGCTGTTTGTAGTGCAGTGATATCAATACGCCACTCTAGGCATCAAATTTAGGCTCGATGACGAGCCTAAAAACTTCACCTTTCAAGAAAACGAAATTCTGTAACTAACGCGGTATGTGCGTGGATGGACCGCTTTAGCTCGGGTCGGTTTGTTTGAGTGACACGTCATAATTTTCAACCTACGTCATTTGTCAATTTCTACTTTTCGTTCGTCACCGATTATTTTTAATATAAAAACCACTGTTTGAGCTGATTCCTTAGTGTGTTGTGTCGCCGCAAGTATCGCAGCTGTTATTGTTTCTTGTAAGAGTAGAATTTGTAAAGTGCTACAATGAGTTTACAGTGGACAATCATTGCGACGTTCTTGTACGCCGAAATAGCCATCGTGCTTCTCTTGACATTGCCGATCGCAAGTCCATCAAAATGGCAGAGGTTTTTCAAATCAAAATTCCTCGCTTACATAAGTGGTCAAGCTTCTATTTACTTCTTGATTCTGATCGGCGTGCTGGTACTGTGCCTCCTCGATGCCATTCGCGAAATGCAGAAGTACTCAAATATGGAGTCTTCGGACCATCAACACTTGGATGCGGAGATGCAAGGTAACATGAGGCTGTTCCGTGCACAGAGGAACTTCTACATCTCTGGTTTCGCACTCTTTTTGCTGGTCGTGATTCGCCGGTTGGTGCAGATGATTTCACAGTTGGCGACTTTGTTGGCGCAGTCTGAGGCGAACTTCCGTCAAGCGCAGAGCGCCACCGTGACCGCCAGGACGCTGCTCGACCAGGCCGGCGCCGGCGACGAAAAGTCCAAGAAGGAAGTTGAGGAACTCAAGAATCAAATCAACACACTTGAGAAAGACCTAACCAAAGAGAAGAAGGACAAAGAGGCTGTGAAGTCCCAGGCCGAGAGTCTTTCCAAGGAGTATGACAGGCTCGCTGAGGAGCACAGCAAACTACAGAAGAAGTTGACAGTAGCCAGCGGAGGTGACTCCAAGAAAGATGAATAGAGTCAAAGATGTAAAACTCATGGTCTGAATTTAAGTTAGTGATGTATCAAGTTTATTAATCTTTTATAAAGTCTCCACATCACTATTTAAGCCTAATGAACAACTTATAAACATCTTTGCTATCTTTCTATCAAATATTTATGCAATGATGCAACTATGATTCCAGTTATTTCTAGATCTATCTATGAATGAAATTGCCTTATTTTTTTTGTTATAAGGTGTTAACAAAAATATCATCTGAGAATGTTGTTTACTACTATAAAACTAATCAAGTTGGAATTCTAGTGTCTACATAATTATTATATTGAAAACTAATTAGATACTAATAAGGCATTAAGAGCAATGTTTTGCATTTATTTTTGTGGTAATTACACCTAATTATAATAAAGGTGAACTTAAAGAAACTTCAATATTATCTGTTTCTTAGGAAGTGACGTTTTAAGGCATAAGGTGTGCTAAATAGATGATTGATAAATGATATTTATATAATTGTTGTGTGTGTGAGCAGGAATATATATATATTTTTTACTGCTTTTCTAAAGCTCTTTGTGCACCCTGTACTACCGCAAACATATTATTGTATGAATATAAAATGATGTAAGTTGATTTGTGTAACAGAAAGTCTGAATTGTTAATTTATTTTTATTTTTGTTTAAAATTATAAAAGACAAGCAATGCATATGATGTAATATAAACCATTTTGCAGGTGTTTGTCGCAAGAAATCATAAAATTCTCGTTTTTTTGCCCTTCTAATTTTTAATTATAAATCTTAGCTAATATTGGTTTTGTTGGCCAGTATAACAGGTTTGGTGGGAAAGAATATTTGCAATCAAAGTTCAAAGTACACTCACTATGTAATATTTGTTTAGTTTACTAATAATAAATGATGAGTCATCTGGTGTGGACATGATGTGAATAACAACAGATCTAGCTAATGTTTCATCATTTAGTTGGAAATCTTGGCACAGTTTCTAGAAAGAAACATAAAAGTGCAGATTCGCAGCTGTCCCTATATAATGTTGTAATTGTCATAAAATACAAATATTTCACACAATAAAAAAAATTATATCTCATAACATTCACTTTATCCGTATTGCATTTGGATTGTTTGTTTTTACCTTTTTTTGGTGGTAATGAACTATTGACATTTTATTTGTCAGTCTACCCACATGTGAGTGGGGTAGGTTCTCCATTTTATTACCTACTCTTTGTTTCCGGTACTTGTGTTTTTTAAAGTAAATGTATGTTTTTATATTATTGGTGGGTTGTTATGGGTAGGGTAGTAACCAAGTGCGTTTCCTTTGTGATTTGTATGTACTCTAATAAACTATTTTCAGTGTTGCTTCGAAATAAATTTGTATTTTGAATCTTATGTTTTATTTCTAAAAAAATCGTCATATTTTCAACTTCCGGACTTTTCGGTAACTTTTTTCATTCAGACTGAGCCGACGCCGACGTTTAAAACTCCCTACCTACCCTCTTTCTATAGAAAAGTATTCTTTTTGATAGAAAGCTGTTGAAAAAAAAGTATACAGGGCTTTATAAAATACCTATTCTATTTTAATTAAAATATCCCTAGTTATCTATTTAAACACAAGCATAGTACCCCCAATTACCTACGCTTCCTTTGATGATGTTTTTTTTTCAGACACTGATTAAATCGTTGCGTCTGGCGTCTGGTCTGATTCGCTCGTCTGCCAAAGCGTCAGTTACAAATCTATTTTTAGAAAGAACTTCACACAAAATGAATCATACGAGTAGGTAGGTATCATAATTGTTTTTAGATTACAACTAGTGGGATGACGATATATATTTGAAGCATTGTGAAATCGTGAATGCAAACGTGTTCTTTTGTTGTAACAGCACGCGTAGCATGACCACTGTAGAAACGAGTTTTGTCTACGGTAGAATCTACATAATGACAGATGTGAAATAATGTGTGTGTGAGATGAAAATGTGTCATTTTGTCGACAAAACTCGTTTCTACAGTGGTGATGGTTTTAGTTACTATAAGTAGAGGGTAGATGGTAGGGTATTATAGTTGCCTATAGAGCCATAGAATTTAAGGCACCTGCAACTCCTGAAATATTTTCATTCATCTCTGCTAGGCCGATGAAAGTGTTGCCATGTCATGTTAGATGTAAAGCTCTGTTCACGACTCAATCGATGAGATTCGCGTCAAGCGACACAAGCGTGGTAAGCCGTCGATCACACATCGACTTATGATTTAGCCAACAACTTACGTCATTATGTAACCTACATTGTCCTACTCTAAAATATATTAACGTTATTAGCGTAAGTTAAACCGTTGCACCATCGACTTTCCGATAAGCGGTCAAAGTCAAAACTCCAAAGCCACTTGGTAAGCCCAATAGCCCATATTTCGTACAATTTCGCGCAAACTTTAAACTCTCGACGACTACGGATTAGCATTACCTATTACCTGCCAAAATACCTGCCTAAGTTTAAAATTATTTCCTAATAGTTCCTCAAGGTAACGTTATTGCTGGATAATTTGTTGTCTATGTGGATAGATTATGTCGGTTCAGAACAGTAGTTAGTTCGGAGGTCAATCATAGTCTGTTTCAGTTAATTATTCAGTACTTACAAACTTAGATAACGACCAAAAATACGTTGTCAGAATGAGCTCGAATAAAATTATGTGGTGTATGAGTAGGTAAGGCTATCTATTAACTATTATACTCTATGAAGTAAGGTACCTATCTACAGTTACGAGGAATTTGATTTATCAAGTTGGTAGCTAATAAATTATCACGGTCTGATAGAACAACGCAGCTGAGTAGGTAGGCAACCCTTTTCGCCACGAGAGTTTATAAATTATAGGTGGCTCTTGTGCTTCGGAGAGCAAGGCATAGTTATAGGTACCCTGTGTTCTCGTTCATTTACGTCATCCATACTGCCACACTAATATTATAAACGAACTACGTTCCATTTTCACGCTTTAACGACGGACCGTAATTTTGGTGTAATTTGGCATAAGTACCTACAGGTAGACCATAACCTGGATGAGGAACAGTAATGGGTCATTTGTGACCCTGGTCAGTGTGTTTCCGTACGATAATTACTGACCTCAACGTGGGGAAGCTAGGTGTTAACTATAGACTATATAAATTTGACGAGGATGCAAAACAACACTTTGTATAAATTGTGTTGACTACTAAACGCTCGATCAACACTAAAAATAATACAGTGCAATTTGGTTCGATACCCAAACTTTAAACGCTTCAGGGTCACGGTGTGGGAGGATTAGATACTTGTTCGATAACGTTTCTGAAAAGCATAGGTTATTGGAACTTCCTGAAAGCGGACCGGCAACGTAGTTGAGGTGGGCCTTGGGCAGAAATGATGGATTACGTCAGAAATAAGTAGTAGGCCGGGCATGTATGTAAGTACATACATTGTTTACTACCTACATAATAGAATAGATGTTCCACCTACCTAATGATATTTAAAGCAAGTCGTATTACGTAACTTTATTAATTTCAAACCTACCTAAATCACATCAAATTCCGATAGCTTTGGAATTTCGATATTATGTTCAACACATAGTCAGTTCAGCCGGTAGGTAAGTATACAATATACTTAATTACATTTTGTCTCAAATTAATGAGAACTTTTTTGACAAGGGTCCAGTATTCAATCCATGGTCCGGAGCGAGAGGGAATGGGATGCCGTCGCCTCCTTCTGCGAAGCAGTCATGCTAGCGAAGGAGGTGGCGGAACGTGAGAGGGAGAGAACCTCACGTCCCAGCCGCCGCGGGAGACGCCCCGGGCGTCGGCGGACAACCAGTGGCCCCCGGCCACCGTAGGCGCGAGCCTGTGGACGGTGAGTAATGGGCTAGCTCACCGTCCGTCCGTCTCATGACGACAGGCCGTGTCGACGGCGCGTACGTGTTCCACGCGCGCCTCAAGGAGATGTCAGCAAACCGGAAGGGGTCCGAAAGGGCCGATGCCTGCCAGGGCTGCGGGTTGTTCGAAAGAGATACCGCGGCCCTGGAACACAAAGGGCGAAGAAGGAACATGGGTGGGTTTTAGTCAGTACAAGTCTGACACTCCCTCCCGTTCCGCCCAGAGCGGGAGAAGTCATATGATGATTTCCCATCCGGAAAAAAAAAAAAAAAAGGGTCCAGTATTAATATACCTACCTAAAGCTACCTACTACTATATTAAAAATAGTTCAGACTTCAGTTTCCATAAACATTGTTTGGCCAATGTCGATAGATCATATCGAACATTTCAGAAGGCAAGGCAGCATTCCCCGTCGCTATTCCGAAGTAAAATTATATTTATTGTCAGCTGTGCTCTGGCTGAATCGATGTTTTCCTTGGCTCAATGTTACGTAAATGAAAAATATGACGTACCGTTTGCCTACCGTAGACTCGGTCTCATGAAAGAAAATAATTAAATTGGCTTATTAATTAACACGGCCTGGCCTCGGTAGCACGGTACGTGTTATTTATAAATGTTGAATTCTATACTAACAAAGGAGAAAAAGAAGTCGTATTAATATTAAAAGGTGGTGTATTGACTTTCAAAAGGAATGAAAAAAATCAAGTAAGATAAGCATTTATGGTAAATTAAGTATTTGTTTGTTTGCACACGCAAAGACGTAATAATAATAATAATAAAAAAAAGATAACAATATTTTTATAAAATATAAAAAAAAAATGTGAATGAGCTACAGACATATTACAGTTCATCCCTATGGTATGCGCGGTAGTTCTCATTCTCATTGAAGCCTAAGCTGTCCCAGAAAGACTTCTGGCCGAAGTCGTTGGTTGACTTCATTTCCATCTTGGTGGGTGACAGGATATCCAAGTAGTTCAGTTCAAGAGCTCCTGGCTTCACGGGTTCCCATACAGGTCCGTTATTGTTCAGTTTCGGGACTCTGTAAACAAAATGGGTGTTAAAGCAAGGAAACATAACTTAGTATTACTCGACATCGGCTATTACCGAGGCTTTAGGTAAGTCCAACAATTTACCAAACAAAATATTGCCAGTAAACTGAGCACAAATCCAAACACAATCTAATTAAAGGAATTTCACGATCGTGCTTGAATCCTAACTCCAGGGATCACACACTTTACACTTGCGCTTGTGGGGTCAACAATACCCCTCGGCCACGACCTAAGCGCTCAATCGACAGGCGTCTTGCCATATCGTATACGAAAAAAACAATTAAAAAAAGAAGTACTTAAACGTGAATTAAAAATCTAGAAATAGAAACCAGTGCCAAATGAGAAACTTCTTGTTTTATAACCTTTTATTGTTTTTGTATGTTCGGGTCAAATCTTGCAACTGAATTTTAAAACACTCATCCCCAACCGATTGAGCTGAATGACATGAAAGTCTTCAAAGAAATCCATAGCATTGGGGTGCATAAAAAATGACCAGTCCGTCAGCCAGTGAAGACATTCTAAATCTAATTTAGAATGTCTACATCTACGTCTATGAAGAAATTCTAAATCTAATATGGCGGACTACCAAAGATGACGGACTGGTCATTTTATAAGCACCCCAATGCTATGGATTTCTGTTAAGGGGTTCGCTGACAAGAAAATGACGGCACTCTTATTAAAAGCTTGTTTTTAAAAATGTTTTTTTTTTGTTGTTGTTATAAGCTTGGTTATATATTACTTTTCCGTTACAAAGAAATATTGGTTGACCTTTATCCTTTTAGATAATATATATCGTTTATTACTATTGTGTTAACATAAATAGACAAACAAATAATAAAACTTGCTAATATTCAAAGAAAATATCGGTATTATTGTAATCTAATCGAAATGTGTCTACTTTCGAACAAATATCAGAATATCTTATCATAGAAATAAACACAATCTAATACTGTAAGCTCGATTATTACCTACGAATTTATGTTTGATTTGCTGTATGTAGGTATGTACTAAACTTTATATGTATTATTAAGATTATAGTCTATACAAATGATTATTTCCAATGGATGATATTTCACTTAAACAGAAAACAATTTTATTAATGTGTAGATTAAGGTAGTTTTAGAATGACATGAGGTCTGTGACTGCTTCGTTGGTCTAGTGGTCGCAAGCGTGACTGCTGCACATGAATGAGGTGAGTTAGATTCCCAGGTCGGGATAAAGTGTTATTGGGGTTTTTCATCAGAAATTTGTCAGTAGACAGCCACGGAGTCTGTATTTGTACATGGCAATAGGCTCGCACCTATTACATGTGACTTAAATAAAACTAGCGAAATGTGGTTTTACTAATAGGCCCATGTTTACTTAACCGTTCGGGGTTTACAGGCGTTATGTTATGTTCTGTAAAACAATGTAGAAACTTGTAGTTACAGTGCAAACTGAACGTTATGTAAGTGTAGTTAAAGTGAATTTTCCCAAATACATATGTTTGTTTACATTTTTGGAAACTAAATTGCGAATGAAGAATAGTTATTAAACCAAAGTGCACCAAAAGCACTAGTGTAGTGCATTGCATGTATTTGGTAAGTCTAGAAGTTGACCAAAACATGTTTGGAAATTTTCCAGAAATAACCATAACGAAATAAGTTAGTAAATCAATTTATGGAGTAGCTAGGGATCAGGAACGGTGGGTACAGTTATAAGTACGACACAACTTAGAACTTCAATTGGAGTTTGTCAATCACACTATAAACTTTCTAAATGGTGAAGCGACTTGAATTTAACTGAACTGAGACAGCAATTCAAAGCAAGGGTCACAGAGCGTTTAAATAAAGTCCTCTTGATTCGGGCACAAATATTAATTGCTTTCACTTCAGACTGGAGTCCGCTCGTCTCCTCTCCGTCTAAAGGTGGATACAGACTTTGCGAGCCATGCGCCACAACGGCGCACAACGAATGCCCCGGCCATACGTTGGTTGTTGGATCGCCCTCATGCGTAACACATGCCTCGCCACGAATACAAAGGTACACACCTTGCGAGGCATTCGCTGTGCGTTGTTCGCAGCGCATGCCTCGCAATGTCTCGTGCAATCACATGCGTTGAAAGCCTCATCGCGCCCCTAACCTCCTTCCGGTTAGTGCCTATCTTGGTGTCAGCTTTTATGCCGCCCGTGTGCCTCTAACTTGGCTTTACATGCCGTCGAGAAATATCTCTCAAGCTTGCTGGTTTCCTCACAATGTTTTCCTTCACCGAATTGAGTGAAAATTTTATAAAATACGCACATGAATCCGAAAAATCAGAGGTGCGTGTTTTGGGATCAAACTCGGATGGACGTATGAGCCACTGCGGTCTTTGCCTGTGCCAATCTTCACGGCTAGTGTAAAATGGAAAGAACTTGCAACTCTTACCCAGTGGTAGAGAAGGTGTACACCATATTGATGAGTCCGTCGACCATGGCAATGTCCTGTGGGTCGCGTGTTTCCAAGCCGGGGAAGCTGAAGATCCGCATCACGTCGTCAGCGTGGCACACACCTGGAATTTGCAAAAAAAACGTAAGAAATTATAATTTTGCGGTCTACTCTGGTGCTTCCATCTTAAAATTTGTAAAATTGTCTATGGAAATTGTATTGAAAAAACATGATGGCTGCTGCTACTGACCGTAATTTTTGTCATTGTGCGCCATCAGGCTGGAGAGGCTGTGGGCGCCGCGAAAGGCATACCGGTACACGTAGGTCGGCTGACCGGAGTTTGCTGCGTGGATCTGCGCAGTCTTCCCCACGTCCACCACGAACAGGCGGTCACTTAGGGCCTGTCGGATATACGAACTTTTAGAATAGCTCAGTGTCTACATTTGTTACAGTCAAAATAAAAGAAAGAAAAACTATTTGAGGGTCTCACAAAAGTAACAACAAAAAAAAAAACAAAATTAACAAAAAAAAAGTATAAATCAATCAAATCAAATCATTTTCATTTTAGGCCTACATGGGCACTTATAAAACATCGACAAAAGGTGCACGGTTCGGGTTGGTCGTTTTCTATGGAGATGAAACGGCAAGAAACGCCATGGTTAGTCTTTTAGAATCATTTGGTATTCAATATTTTTATGTTAGAGCGTTAGTACTTAAGTATGGGAGGACATCGTAGGCCCGACAATAAGTTGTTCCTTACTACAAAACGTAGAACAAGATGAAAAGTTACCAAGAATCTAGGAATCTATAAGGCCTACAATGTCCACACATTCACAAACAATCAGTAAATAAAAAAAAAGAGTATCATCATCTGCCTAGCCTTTTCCCAAACTATCTTGGGGTTGGCTTCCAGTCTAACCGGATGCAGCTGAGAACCAGTATTTTACATGAAGCGACTGCCTATCTGACCTCCACAACCCAGTAACTGGGGAATACGAAACCCCTTGGTTAGGACTGGATATCAGACTTTTTGGCTTCTGACTACTCGTAACGACTGTCAAAGATCTACAAATGACAGCCGGGACCAACGGCTTAAAGTGCTATCCGAGGCACGGTTAAATAAAAAAAAAAGAGTATAAAACAAGAAAAAAAAAATAGAAAAATATATTACAAAAAAATTAGATTAAACAAATGACACAAATGTTGTCATCAGTGCTGCAACTATTCTAAACAAAAAGTGTAATGATTGATGTTAAAGAAGTAAACATAAGAAAAAAATCTAATAAAAATGAGACAAATTAAACCGTTTTATCTCTTAAACAATACAAAACTGTTGTCTCAAAACTGTTAGCCTACTAAAATCATCGTGTTTGTAGTAGGTATTCAGAAAAAAAATAAAATAAAGAAATCCCCATTTAACTTAATAAGGATTTTGACTGATACCCGCCAAAAGTGGTTTTGTCCGATTAACAGTTTTAACTGTAACATAAAGGGTGTAAAACACCTCTTAACGAAGCCGAAAGTCACTGGTTCTCCCTGTCATTGCGATCACTTTTTTGTTCTATACCATACCTGGGAACCTTCTAGTTACGGAGATATTAGGGGTCAAAGTTCCAACTTTTTGACAAGTATTCTTTTAAATACAAGTTTTTAATGTAAGATTTTTACTTTAAACACCTCCACGACCCCCGTACTATTCAATCCGTCCATCAGCACAATGTTTTGAGTGCGTTACATTGAGTTCTACCACAAAACATGATTTTACACCCCCCAAAAAAACGTCGTTTCCCAGCAATAATTTTTGCGTAAAGTTACTTAGTTTCATGTACAGAATGCTTGGTTGACGGCTTCGTGATGAGGTGATTTACACGGTGTATACAGCGTGTAAAAAGGACCCTTCAGGCTTCGTTTTGATGAAACCATCTCACACAACTAAGTAGGTATGTAGTTATTAAAGTGAAACTTTTATTACATCGTCTCAAACTTTTTCGTCTGTGTGTTGCATGTCGCGTGACGCTCGGCCGCGGAGTAGGGATACTACTCCGCGATTTACACGTTTTATACCCTTAATGGACTATTATTCCAAAAATTTTTAGTTAAATGTCTATAGTGTGAAAAAAAGTTTCACTTTTACCGTGGTTTCATAACACCACCCATTTTTTTTTATTTTTGTAAACGATATTGTCAAAAGGCTGATTGCTGTAACCGCCTACGGCAATTTTGCAAGCTTTCATCAATGACTTGACACAAATTGTATGTCTAAAAAAGTTAAATGGAAGACGTTTATCGAAATAATTTTAGTATTTTTTTACGTCATAATAGGTTTTTTTAGAAAATTACGAGGGGCTCCATTTCGCCTTTATTCTCGTTGACATTAAAGTAGCAAAAAAAAAAAAGAATTTAAGATAATTATATTAATATTGGGCAATTTTTTTTTTCTGCGGCAAGGAGAGCCTCAAAATATTTTAAATATCAAAAGACTCAAAAACGTTTTAAGTGTTAAAACAAACCTATCAGGTTGAAATTTTTTGTTGTTTCTTTGGGCGTTTCTGCGGAACCCTAAATACAAAAATAAACCCAAAAGTCTCCGTGGCGAACCTTGTACGGAACCATTAAGATAGAAGCCTTCGAAGACAGCTAGCTAGTTGATTACATGATGGCGTTGATCAATGGTCATTAATTCAACGATTCAGGATTATTAAGCAAGCCCATGAGACTCACCTGTTCCGATCGGGAGTACTATTTATCGTTCTTAGTTGGCAGTCATCCCTATCTGCTAAATTTCTAACTAAAATCGTAGAGATACGCAAAATAATATCGCTATTTAAAGTCAAACGCAATCTTGGATTGCTAATTATTAAATTATGCCTTGGATAGGAAGTGAACCTAATCTACATCTACATCTACACTAATATTATAAAGAGGAAAGTTTTGTATTTTTGTATAGTAACGAATAAACTTAAAAACTACTGGACTGATTTCAAAAATTCTTTTGCCGTTAGAAAGCTACATTATCACTGAGTAACATAGGCTATATTTATTACTAGAAAAAATACAGATCCTTAGAAATCACTACTAAAACCCACCTAAGGTGTAAAAAAATAACCTTAAAATGTCTATCATCGCATGCGCTGCGGAAAGTATTGATGATAGAACAAAAAAATGTTCTACAATATTATAGAACACATCAATATCAACAAAAAACTTCACGAGACCATATCTCCAACTATTGTAGTTATGTCACTATAACTACTTTTTTACATTTTAGAAGTTGATAGAAATGCTGATCGATATCAGACCATGTTATCCATACCTTAGTATTCATTCTTATCCAAACAAACTATTTCGTATTTAAGACAGTTTCAATACCTGTTAATTACTTTTTGAATTATTGAAATCGGACATTCCATTCAAAAGATATTACGAAATTAAAAATATCTGTATAAACAAAAATTACACGCTGACGCGCCGTTGTGGCTCCACGTAGCGCAGCGTGCAACGCGGCGAGAGAGATGGCACCGAAGTGTGGGAGAGGGGTGTTCGCATAGTAGGTACTCCATTATGATATTGTTAATTTTTAGCCCTCCCAGTAAGTGTAATGGTGCAAGACTTTTGATAAAGGAATTAAGAGACAATGTGATTGTAGCAACTATAATCACGGGCCCCGCGGCCGGTCAGCTCGCTCACATTCCTTGGATCCCAATGATACCGACGGATTTGCCTATAACTTTTAAAAGGTTACAATTTCCTGTAAAGATATCCTTTGCCCTTACAATAAATAAATCCCAGGGACAAATGTTCTCGATGGTTGGTATCAACCTAAGGAAAGAGTGCTTTTCTCACGGGCAATTGTATGTGGCTCTTTCTCGAGTCTCCTGAAAATCAATGTTTTGTTATCACCTACAAATACCACTGCCAACATAGTGTACAGTGAAGCTTTAAGGTAAACTATAACAAAATAAAAACGTAAAGACTTAAATGTAAATATAAATAAAGAAATAAAAATTACATGAGTAAAAAAATTACACCCCCTAAAAATTAAGTATATAACATTTGAGTAGGCTTTCGCTTGGCTGCTGGATCAAGGGCTTGATTCAGAAAGCAGTACTTCTGGAAACGGCGCGTATTGTTAGGAGGTTCCTCTCTCAAGAGCCCTGACCACCGGTAGCCCGGACCCTGTTCCCGATGCCGGTGGGCTACTATTTTTTTAAATGATTTTTTAGATCAATTTTGTAAAATTATTTAAAAATGTTAATGCATGAGCTCGTGGCTAAATAATAACAGCCGCCCGGGTCGATCTTTAAGGTTAAGCTGTGCTTGCCGAGGTTGGTCCGTGGATGGGTGACCATCATTACATACCGAGTTTCCTCCGTGCCTCGGAAAGCACGTTAAGCCGTTGGTCCCGGCTGTCATTTGTAGATCTTTGACAGTCGTTACGAGTAGTCAGAAGCCAAAAAAAGTCTGACATCCAGTCTTACCAAGGGGTATCGTATTACCCAGTTACTGGGTTGTGGAGGTCAGATAGGCAGTCGCTTCATGTAAAATACTGATACTCAGCTGCATCCGGTTAGACTGGAAGCCGACCCCAAGAGAGTTTGGGAAAAGGCTAGGCAGATGATGA
Source organism: Cerastis leucographa (assembly GCA_963082945.1). Classification (NCBI taxonomy): domain Eukaryota; kingdom Metazoa; phylum Arthropoda; class Insecta; order Lepidoptera; family Noctuidae; genus Cerastis; species Cerastis leucographa. The sequence goes on along the minus strand of OY720361.1, from coordinate 17,340,619 downwards.
TTTAAAAATGTTATATGGATTTAAGTGAATAAAGGAAAATATATGTTTATTTTGAACATTTGGAAAAATTTAGTCATGTACGTTTTAATTAGCATATTTATAAGTTAAATTATCTTTATTTATCACATAATGTTTAAAAAAAAATTACCACCCGTGCGAAGCCGGGACGGGCCGCTAGTATGAAATTAAATTTAATGAGAAAACACCTTCGGTAACCTGCCGTTTACTAAGTAATTATTTATTGCTACTAAGTTAGATATAATTATGTAATTATTTTACGGAAAGCAATATCCAATACTCTGTTTCTTTGCCGTAACTACGTTGTGTATCATATAAGAGAACCAAAGAATATGAATGAAAATCAAGTTAAGTGATTTCATATCTATGAATATGGAATAACGTCAGAAGTCACTCACAAGCACGACCCGTCACGTCCACACCAATCTATAGGTCTATTGTTCTTTTATAACTTTGAAATCAAAACATCTGATGCAACTACGAAAATTAAATCAAAACTACGAAACCGACGAAATAGGTGGTCTATGACGCTACTTTTATACTAATCTTCATTACCTGACATTGCGCAAAATCTTCAACCGCGCCAGAATTGTTAACAACCGTCACGGCTAGAAGGCCATTCACAACACCCATCTGGTCGTAAGATCCTCCCCTTCACCGTTGAGGAACTCACACCCTGTTATACCACAATAGATCTGTTGAAGTTCTGTACCTGAACAAGCTGCGGGAAAGTCTCCTGGCTGACCGGCTTGCCTCCCAGGTAGTGCTGCTTGATCTTCATCGCGACTTCATTGCGGAGGTTCAGCGGTAGAGTGTCGTTGTACTCAAAGATATTGGGTGCCAGTTCATTCCAGCGTGCTTCCAAGTCTGGCAGGAGGTCAGGCGTCTCTTGGTAGGCTGGAAAAGAAGCGGTTGTGGGATGTAGCATTGATCTTTTTATATAATAGGTTTGCATGAGGAGAACTTTAGCACTACTTCTGAAAACCCAAGTTTTGGCAGTGAATTGGATTGATTCATGGAGTTCTGAAATTCTGGCAGATGCAAAATGAATTCTGAACCTAATTTGTAGACCTAATTTGAAGATTCTGAACCTAATTTCTAGACAAAGTTAGTCTATAAGCGATGAGGAAAAGGCAAAAAAAATATAAGTAGTAGAAGAACTATGAACAGCTTTTATATCATTTTGCTCTATTCATTGTTTGACTTTTTTATAACTTCAATATCAATTTATTATATTCAGCTTACACTACTGTAATGTTTCAGTTTACGTACTGTTCATCAAAAATACTTTTGGTAAATCAAAAGAATGTTTGACGAGACGTGAGGGCTAAAAATCATCGAAACTTAATTTGACCTGACATGACATACTACAGTCAACCATTATGAACAAACACGGTTGACAAGGCACGCCTTGAGGCATCAGTTTAAGCTAAAGGAACACTTACCAGCAGCCGGGTACAGTCCCTCTTCCGAAGTGACGGATGTTATGAAAGGCAGGTTCATCATGGCGCCAGCCTTGGTGGCGTGGTACGGGTACTGCTGGAGGAACGGCTCCCGTACTCCTGGCGCTTCCACCACGGGCGTGAATGGCGTGAACATGTTCACTTTCCATTCCTGAAGATGTTGAGATGTCTGGGTTAGTAGTTATAAAGGTTTTCGAACCGCTCAATTCGGAGAGGCCCGTGATGGACAACATAATGCAATACATAACGCGATGATAATACTTATATGTAGATTGAAAAATCTACTATTTCACAGAAACAAAGAAAGTATCGTATTCCCAAATGCATCATTGCCTCATCAATACTTAATATTATAAAGCTGAAGAGTTTGTTTAGTTGAACGCGCTAATCTCGAGAAATACTGGTTCGAATTGAAAAATTCTTTTAGTGTTGGAAAGCCCATTTATTGAGGAAGGCTATAGGCTATAAACATCAAGCTAGGACTAATAGGAGCGGAGTATCAATGAAAAATGTTGCGAAAACGGGGAAAACGTAACGCAGGCGAAGTTGCGCGGATTAGGTAGTCTTTTATAACAGCCTTGTCTATTAATGAATCAATCTTAAATAAACCTTTTTCAAATATCCAACACATTATATGCAATGCCTTAATCTGGTTTGGATAGCTCTCAATATTAAGTAGTAAAGCACCAGAGAACAGCACCCTGGCTGTTCGCCAATATTTTGAACATATTGCACTTGATTAAGGCATAGATTGTGTTGCTGCCATATTTCTCTGCTAAAATTCTTGCAAACTATATGCAAATTGGAATTCATTCAGCCCAAGTGGCTTGTCAATTAAAAGTATTTAATACAATTAGTTGTGAGCCACAATTCGCAATGTAGTTATAGGAAGCAGAGCAGCTAAGTTAGTCTGTAGGTTTATTTAGGTATTATAGAACATTATACAAGATTTCAAATATAATAAATTTGTACGCAACTTACAACAAAATGTACTACAGCGCCATCTATGACCCGACGGAAGAACTAACATAAATTTCTCTATAAGTTGCACTAGACTTAAGACTATATAGCAAAACCCGACCCACTATCGTGGCAGTTGCCCACCAGACAAATAACATATCTTGTAGGAGGATCCTCCCTTTGCTACTGTGGATGAGGTACGATACACCCTGTATTCCTCATACCCACATAAACTCAAGCTCCATGGGGGATGTCAGAACCATTCTCTTTCATTATCGCGTGGTTAGTGCCTAATCTGATGTCAGTGTTTTTATCCCGCCCACAGGCCTCTGACTTAAATTGGCTTTACTCACATGCCGTAGTGAAATATTTCTGAAGCATGCTGGTTGTCTCACGATGTTTTAGGAACTTGAGGCCTATGACGTAGCAGGCCGACGGTCACACCAATCTTCAATCTTATTGAAAGCCAGATGCATTGATCTTTACATTAAGACTAGACTCAATCATTGCTTTGATCTAGCTTCAAGCAATCAAATGGCCTTAAATTAGATTTAACTAAGAAATCGTTGAGTTACGAGTGAGATTCCATAATACGTAAAATTAAATCGTCAAAGCTATCGTGGTCAGAGGCACCCCTTAATAGTTTAATAAATTGAGTGCTGACCTAGAAACTAAACAGGCGGTACTTCCTTTGAGGTGGAAACTGAGAATTTTGCCCAAATCTGTCCTAAAAGTATATGTATAACAGCTGGATGGATTTAGATGAAATTCGGCTTGCAGATAGATCTGGGTTTGGACATAGGATACCTATTTTTTATCCCGATATTACGTAGCCATGGGATAGGCTCTGACCTCCACACGTGCGATGCCGCGGGCATAGCCTAGTCTAATATAAAAATACAAGATACGTACAAACATCTCAATCTGCGCATTAACGATGACCTCAGCCGGCCTATACTTGAGGCAATCCACCATTTCCTTGTTGGTGGTGGTGGGGCATCCCACGATGACAGCCAGGGCCTTCGCCTTCTCAGCAGGCTTCATGGAGTGCGTCCATTCTGAGAGGGCGGAGCCACTGAAGGCTATGCCACGCGCGAATGTGCCTGGAAAAGGGTTTTTGGGGGTTAGAGACAATACAGAAGCGTTTTGCTGCTAATCATAATATGATTAATAAATAAACTTGCATATTATGCAAGTTTATTCGTAGGTAAACCAGTTGGTGAACTTGGGGTGTAGATGAAACATGCGGTCTGCTCGTGACCATTTTCCCGCTAGATAGCGCTTAAGTTAAAATTTGCTGCTCCTAGACCAGTCAGGCCTAAACAAAGTGGCGTAACGCGATAGTGTGCCTGCTAGGCATGGCAGGCTGAAAACAGTCGGAGTGCGTGCGAATGTACGAGTATGACCCAGGCTACCGACTGATGGTAGTTCAGAAAAGACCCCCGGTTCTCCACGAACGGAGGTGCCCATGCGGATTAAGCCTCACCAAAAAATATGAATGCCGCACTTGAAAATTCAAAAATCAAAATGGTGGTTTCAATGGTCAAAATTTCTATAAAGTTTGACAGAAGATAGAAAAAAAGTTTTTTTAAAATTACCGTTGAAAAATTTCTATGTGGAGGGTTCAGAATGTAATGTAGTACGTGGTAAGCTTTTTCGCGTAGGTGTCTCTTCCACCCTGTGTTACAATTCTGTCGGACCTATGCCCATTTTGACTTTTGGGTCTAGTAGTCGAGTTTACTTTAATTATGAATCCACCGTTTTAGAAAACTTGGGTCTCTCTCTTGAAACTAAGGTATAATCATTGTTATATGAACAACTAAACGAGTATGAGTATAATGAAGATGGATTAGGTACGTCATAACTAGAAAATTCTTCAAAATAATTAAAATCGCCTTTGAAAGCATAAATTGTTTAACGTCCCATTTTGTCGCACTGTAGCTCGAAAGATCCTATACCGAGTATGCTCACGATGCTTAACGCGCTCTTGGAGACCAAACCAGCTGGCCTATCATGACGTCTTAAAGCAGTATTGTCTTACTCTTATTCCAGTGTGGGAAAGAGACGGAGCTATACAGGATGTCTTGCGCCATCTCTTTCCCACACTGGAAATACTCCTTTTTTTTTGCCTTTTTTTTTGTTTTTGTCTTAAAGAATTATTGTTTTACTCCTAAACAATAATGTTTTAAGACGTCATGGTAGGCCTTCTGGACTTTTTTGCAGATGAATGGAAGACCTTTAATGTTAAAATGTTTGTGAGAAGACCGAGTATGAAAGGCCTATTTAACTTATTTTTGTGAGATTGGCTTATGCTGTACTAAATCCATACTAATCCATTGGATACTAATCCATAATTCCTTAATCCATAATATCCATTATCCATAATAATATTATAAATGCGAATGTCACTCTGTTTGTTTGTATGTTAATTTGTTACCTTTTTACGACTAAACGGCTGATCGGATATTAATGAAATTTGGCGAGAAGATAGATAGATTTCAACCTGAGGAAGGACATAGGCTGCATATCATCACGCTACGACCAATAGGAGCGGAGCAGCAATGAAAAATGTTGCGAAAACGGGGAAAATGTGACGCAGACGAAGTTGCGCGGGACAGCTAGTAAATTATAATAACGTAGAATTTTCAACATGTTGACTTAGAAAACGCCCACCTTCCATCTGTCGTAACTGTTTTAGGCATTGGTCACACAGCCGGCGACTAGTGAAAATCTAGAAATGAGATTTTTTTTGTGTGTGGCAATAACTAGTGGAGAGATAGTTCTCGCCGGCAGTGTGAACAGTCGGCGAAGACATAGGACTTAATAAGGAGGTGCTCGTGGCTAAATAATAACAGCCGCACAGTTCGATCTTCACGGTTAAGCAGCGCCTAACAAGGTCGGTCCATTCATGGGTGAGACCACCTATTACATACCGAGTTTCCTCCGTGCCTCAGAAAGCACGTTAAGCCGTTGGTTCCGGCTGCCATTTGTAGATCTAAAGTCGAAACCAGTGGAAAGTCTGACAACCAGTCTTACCAACGTGTATCGTATAACCCAATACTAACTGGGTTGCGGTCTGATAGACAGTCGCTCCATGTAATATTATATTTTTAGTTGCAACAGATTTTGATAAAACTTTATAGTAATTTAACTTCTACGTTAGAAAAACACAAAATCAGACAAGTAATTTATAAAGATACTGTAAAAAACAAAGAATTAAATCGGGCGAAGTCGCGTGTAAAAGCGGGTTAAACCTTTTTTGGTCGGTCTCTTTGTAAAAGTTTTTCTAATTACAATGACCCCCATTAAGACGTTTCCAGTTCCACTATTTATTTTACAACTTGTATATCTCTGTTTTATTTATAGAAGTAGGTACATACCTGCCTTCGCTAGCACACATCATTATGCCTACATAGCAATTATACCTAAGTGATTATTTAACCCCTTACCACAATATCACGACTGTAATCCCCAAGGGTCAAGCAGAGGTGTGCCTAACAGCAAACACACATTTAAAAGCAAACCAACATTTCGCCAGTTAGGGGGCGTCCATTAATCACGTGATGATTTTTTAGCATTTTTTAATCCCCCCCCCCCCCCTTGGTGATACGTGATGAGGTTTAAGACTAACCCCCCGCCCCCACCCAAAATCACGTGTAGTTTTAGTCCCTACACAGAATCTTAATTTTTTTTAGAATATTATCTTTAAATACAGGTAGTTCGTTCGTTGCCTGGCAACGGCGAGTCAAGGTCACACTACAGGCCGCTTTTCGGTTTAGAATCGCGCATATGACGAAAAAATAAATACACATCATTTCTTACTACACCCCCCTCCCCCCTTGTGATATTTCGTGATTTTCGCTAAACCCCGTCCCTTACACCCCTGGTCCCTTACGTTATAGTCCCATGTAATAGGGAGCGTGCCTGTTGCCATCAACCGGGTACAGATCAAAACTTCATTGCTACTGAGAAATTCCTGAAGGAAAAACCCAATAACACTTTACCCCACCCGGGAATCGAACTCAGGACCTCTTGCTCAGCAGTTTACTCACAACTCTCGTTTACTTCTAAGTTACTTGTAGTTGTTAGTTGTTTTTAGTTTGACGGCACGGTTGGCGCAGTGGTTGAGCGATCGACTGCTGCGCTGCGTGCCGCGGGTTCGATCCCCGCACGGAACAAATATTTGTATGGCCTACAGATAGTTGTTCCGGGTCTGGCTGTTTGTGTATGTGAGTTTTAATGTTTGTTAACGACCCACGATACAGGAGAAATTCCTAGTGCGGGGCGACGTTTAAAAAAAAAAGTAATTAAGTACCTTGTTATAACATTATTATTGAGTTTGACACGGTGAAGTATGACGACGATACTTCTGAGAACTTTTGAAAACTCAAATCAAATCAGTTTATTTGCGATAAGTGTTGGTACAATTAGATCCAGAACACTTAGTCATAATACTGGTTTATCTTAGTCATATTGTAATGTTCATAGTTATAATTCAAATAAAAATAAAAAATTTGTAGCAATATTATTAGATACATTTAAAATATTATTGATGTCAGAGAGTAGATGCTTATTTATCTTAGTATTATATTTAATTGCTATTTATTTTAATCTCTTATTAAAAAAACTGGTACAATGTGGTGTGCTTGTCTAATTTTATAGATCTAAAAGTTGTTAGACAGGCTGCTATCCAAGCTCAGATGTGGTGTGAGCTGTCTACCACCGCATCCTAATCAAAGCGACCATAGCCGCGCGAATATGCGGTTGTCGCTCTTAAGTTAGTAATTTGTTTGGAAAACCGGAAAGCGCTTGTCGGTGCGATTAAGTGTAAGGGATACAGGTTCGCCGACAAAAAGTGAACGCGGGCACATGTTCGCTTGAAGATCGCTTTGGTTAAAACGCGATGTGGCATACAGGAACACCGGTTTGCACTGTAGGCCTGATATACCAGTTTATAGAGTAGTTAGACCAGTTTTACAGCTGTCTAAAAGTCTACCTAATCGAATTAAGGTAAGCTTTAATTTTGTATGGGGCGTGTTTCTCATCTTTGTCACCAGACGGCGTTAGTCGTATTGTTATAAAAAGTCACTCTGTATTCATTTGTAAGAAACACCTTATACAAAAATTATGCTCATACATAATAATGCTAGCGAGACACGAAAATTATTGTTTATTAAAAAAGTAAGACTAGACACATGTTTGGGTCAGCCTGATTTAGCACGATTCTGCACATAAGCCCTACAGAGTCCGTAATTGTACCTTACCTTTAAGTTCATTGCAAGATCTTCAAAGTAAAGTAAAGTAAAATTTATTTGCATAAATTGTAGGTACATAAAATAAGGTGTAAAAAGTAAAATTGGTGAGCCTTGTACAATTTACCATAAATTAGGCATGCAAACATTAAAGAAAAGAAAGAAAGAATATTCAATGATGAATATACCTATGTCATCCAACCTAACCTTTTCCCAAAATATGTTGGAGTCGGCTTCCAATCTAACCGTATGCAGTTCGAATACCAGTATTTTTACATGGAGCGACTGCCTATCCCACCTCCACAGGCCAATTAGGTACTAGGTAATTCGATACCAAAGTGACAAAATACCTATTTATATTCGACTTTACAACCCAACCTCTGCCGAAACACGCCTCAAGAATCTAGACTAGACTAGTGACAAGCAAAAGTTATCGCCTAACCTAAAGACCTACTGCTAACCTATTTATCTCATTTGACAGTTTCATTGCTATGCAATTATAGAGACAATGTTTTTGCGCCAATTAAGAGACATAATGTGTTTGCGCCAATTAAGTTATTCATATTAATGTGAAAAGGTTATCAATGAAGGTAAAACGATATAGAATCTCCTATACAACCTATTTTTTTTGATATCCCATAATTCTAGGGTTATATTCTGTAGGTAAAAATAATACTAAAACTTCTAGAATAGGTGGTCCAAAAATGTATAGTTTCGGAGATATCATCAATCATAATTAAATTAGGTCAAAAATTGTCACCAGTATGACGAATCTTTACTTTTGCGAGGTTGCCAAACTTCGCAGTAGTGTAGTAAAATAGTAGTAGTTTCATTGATTAATACGAGTAATTCTTTTTGTTCAATCCAATCTAAGAAAATGAGAAAAAAAAAAACAAAAAAAAAGTATGATTGAAACATAATTCATATGCCAAGAGTTATGGGATATAAAAAAAAATAGGTTGTATAAGATCATCTACTGAACTATTCGTTTCTAGTGCGATCAAAATGACTCTAAACTAATTTCGAGTTGCAACTCAATATTTTCTATATTTGTTTCAAAAAACCAATATTCTTGGGTACTTTAGAAAGGATCTCAAGATTAGTCAAGATCTCGAAATTTTTAGAATAAACTAATTAAAAATAGACAAGAAAAGTTTCTGGCGAATGCTTCCGCCAGATGTGACCAGTTACGTGGGAACGCGGTACAAGAGAATAAAGAACGTTTCGTATTTAATAAACGAGAACTGTCAGAATAACATGTTTTCTTAACTCACAACTTAAATAACAAATGCTTTTTGTTTCGTAAAATGTGGTTTTTGTTAAGAAATATGCAAAGAAATTACTATATGGTTTGATTCACTGCAGGTTTTACTTAACACTTCAAAGCATCCCCGTTTTATGAGAAACCTAATTTTAAATTAGTCCACTTGACTTTTACTGACTACCCAAAATTCTGTGAAGTGTGTACAGTTAACATGTCAACCGAAAATCCTCAAAAATCCAATTGAAACAATTGACATTCGATTTAAAGACTCGATTCGAATTCGACTGACATCCCGAGTTCCCGGATTTCTCGTGTCACACACGCAAATCCGTTATTGGAGTGACTTTTCGATCTTTTTCAGTGTTCCACAAAGCCGTGTAAAGCTGTCCTGTCAAAAAGAAACACTTGAGTAATCGCCTTTGCGTCTGTGTCAGTCCTACCACATCTTTGCACTTTTGGCATAGAAGTGGGGCCAATTAGTCGAATTATTGCAGATGTGTGTTTACAAAAATGGAATTTCGTTAGTGTATTTTATTTTTCTTTTATCATCAGATTTTCCTAAGCAGGTAAATGTCTCGCGGTAACCTAAATCTGTATTTCAAAGAAACCTTTAAGTTGGATACAGACATTGCGAGGCATGCGCCACGAACAGCGCACAACGAATGCCTCGGCTTGAGGCGTGCGTGTTGAAAAATTATACCAACATATGCTCGGGTCGAGACATCGCGTGCGAAGCAAATGCCTCGTTTGTGTCTTCATGTTTGTTGCGAGGCATGTGCTTCGCACAGATGCGCGCGTGCGAGGCGCGCGTGTGCGGCGAGAGTGTGCCGGCTCGTCTCGCCCGGTTCATTGCGAGCAGTGCGTTGCGTGTGGACGGTTGTGTCCGCCTCGCTGTGATTTTCTTTCGCAATATGCGTCCATATAGAAAGAAATTTCAAGAAAAGCAGTTGCATGTTATGAAAGTAACCGATTATTATGGGATCCAAAACATCATTATTATTACAATAAAAACAAAAGACAAGCCATCTTAACTGCTGCTGTGTGGGCTGGATCGGCCCGAGCATGCGCTGCGCGCTGTTTGGCCCGAGCAAACGCAGTTTCATTTTCTCAGTCGAGGCATGCGTGGATATCTTAAGCGGCGCACACCTCGAACGAGCGTGCGCGACTACGTCCACAACTAATGTAATGCTCGCGCTGAGGCACTTTGATCTTGAAGCATTTGCCGACATACGTTGGCTCGCCCTCGCACGTGCGTAGGACATGCCTCGCCACGAATATGAAGGTACATACCTTGCAAGGCATTCGCTGTGCGCAGTTCGCGGCGCGTGCCTCGTAAAGTCTGTATACGGCTTGAGAAAGGTCCCGAGGCAACTAACATCTACCCACTTTATAAATATGTCTTTTGTTAAAAGATATCAGTAACAAGGCAAACAAAAGCTGTTGTTCTAAAAAAATTTTCCAATTAGTGTAATCTTTTATTGTGATCGTCTCTAAGCACAGAAAAATCTAATTGTCAACCCTATCATTACCGGAATGCATTGTAGAGAAAGGACCTACATCATAATATTTTGATGTTGTGTTTGTATTTTTAAAAATTTTTAATACCGTTAATAATTTGTTTGTTTGTAGAGTTTAACAGCAAAATTTTGTTTGTTGATTTCTCCGCCAATTGTGGATCGATTTTCACTATGTGTGCTTTTATCAAGGCATTAGTTTAGGTGACGCCTAGTGTGAACTAAATATGACTCATCCAATCACATTCACCTAGTTAGCTGACCTTATAAAATGGTAGCATAATAGATGGTTTCATCTCAACGTTCATCTTGCGTCATCATATTGTATTAAGACAAGCCAGTATTGATCCACAAACAAGCCTTATTTATCGCCCTGTAATTACAAAGAATGACGTGCTTGAAAGTTTACGTTAATAATATTTAAACTACAGTTTCACTGTGTATTTTTCTTGATAGTGTGTAATATTTGCCAAGATAACGCCTTGGTACAAGTGTATGAACTTAGTGAAAACAAAGGCAACTCTTTGTTAACTGAAAAAGCTCACAATTACAGTAGGTTAGGTCTCTGTTTCTGCAATTGTTTTCTCCGGATGTTTTAACTGAAAATTCTACCGCATTTTAGTGCTGTTTTAAACTGCATTTTGCGGTTTCGAGCTGCGTTGGTTGGTTTTTAGTTTCAAAATTATCATTTTCTAGTTAGTTTTAGGTTTTCAGCGGTTTTTGAGGATGTTAATCTTAGGTAGCGGTCCGAATACCTAGTTTTTTTAATGTATTTTCTAACGTTGCGTTTTTAGTAGAAAAGAGGAGAGTAATTTTAACCTTTGATAAGGCACGAACTCATCAGTGAAATGTTTAAGGTTGAATGGAAAAACGACCTTATTAACATGAATATAGGGAATGGGGTTCTATGAACGTATCCACGTAGTGTCAATGAAATTTTATGGAACCACGAACGTCGCAATATGCCATTTTGGTATAATTATGACTTAAGGTCTCAAAATTGATCCCAAAAGCCCTGAACAAGTGGCGACCGCTTTCTAAGGGTTTCGTATTTTACGACTTTTAACAGTGCTGTAGAAATAGACGTTGAAGCTATACCTAATCAACTGTTTTCTTTAATTACTCTTAGGCTCGGCGCAAACGGGCCACCAACCACAGCCACCGGTGGCTGTCGCGCGCTACGCCCACTTTTGTAACAGTGTCAGAAGCGAGCGACAGCCACCGGTGCTCGGAAGCCGCCACATTTTATAACCAACTCTCAACTCCGCAGTCTTGCGATGGACTCCGACACGGAAAGTTTGCTCGCGTTACTGTTAATACTCAGACGACGTAGACGACGCCGTCGCCGCCTATATTGGGTACATCCAGGGGTGGAGCACCGCGACAGTGGCGCGTATCGGCGTCTTGTGTGGCCCGCAGCGACCACAAGTGGCGAGTCGCCGACACTGCTGTAGCGAGTGGCCACCACCGGCTACACGTATGCGGCGAGTTTCAACAAAGTGCGTCAACTGCTTGTCGCTAACCAACTTGCTTGCGCCGAGCCTTAATTCAAAATCCTTTGAAAATCCGAATGCAGCTGTAAGCAGCCTGCGTTATTTAAAGTTGGTTGTGAGTTATAAAACCTTACAGTACCTACTTTTTTTCTTTTTTGTCATAGATATTGTATAGAATTTCACTCTGTCAACGCCCTTTGGTACCACTACCTACTATAAGGTGCTATAAAAGCTCTCATTTCATCTCTCTCACAAGTAATAACATGTCCTACAGTCCTACAGCTATAACAATCATGTTCAAGATAATAAACGCAAGAAAAACAACATAAAGGCACGTAATACAATGTTTTGTGAACAATAAAACGACCTACAACCCCCGGCAAAAGTTATATGTTATAAAAAAGATATGACACGAAGAATGGCGTTCTATGCTCTTTCCATTTTCAAGAGAATTTGGCAAAAGTTTGACATAAAGAACGTTTATTTTTCGACGTGTTCGTACTGAACAAAATATCCCAATTACTTTATGCTGAATGCAGCAGCTTGCGTTTGAATTTGGAATTGTTTATTCAATGTGTTTTTTTATGGACTGGCAGCCATTTTGTATATGCTTTTCTGCACTGCACCAATGTTTACTTGCCTGTCTTGCTTTTGCTTAAAGATAGCCATCACAGTCCATTTATTTTTATTTTTGACTGAAGCTAACCAACAACACCTTCGCCAATCTTACTAAAATAAAGATCACTGCGGCTTTGACAAACTTGTCAGTGGCAGCATAACAACCTTGTAATACTGTAAGCTTGTCATACACAAGTCATACATGTTATGTACAGTAAGCTGTCAAATCAGCACTTTGATTTTACCAGTGACGCAAGGAGGTACAATTACTGTGAACTGGCTATAGCTTACATAGGCCGTAAAACTATGATTAAATTATACGAAAGTCATTCAAGCTTGTTAGAAGACAAAGATTTATCTTCTAACAAGCTTGAAGAATGACTTTGAATGACTTCTAAGCTATAGTGAGTTCACAGTTATTGTACCTCCTTGCGTCACTGGTAAAATCAAAGTGTTGATTTGACAGCTTACTGTGTGTCAACTTGTGTATGACAACCTTGCACTATTACCCAAAGCCTTAACTTTGTAACGCTATGAAAATTACGAAACATAACTAAATTTAAATTTAGGAGCTACGGAAGGGAGATCCAAAAAGCTTAATAAGACAGGATGAAAAGAACTTTTTGCTATAGAAAATTACATTACGATATATTTAGAGTTCAGTAGCGTCTCCGGTCATAAACTGTTTTGTTTCCTGACTTATGTACGGGGACTTCATTCACGATTCTGAAGCAGTCTTCGATTCTGTGATCATAACTATCTGGATATATATCTATAAATTTATGAGTAGATACTGCTTTATCTACGTGAGCGAAATCGGGGAGCGATTGGTATTGAAGCTGTTGTACAGTCAGCATCAAAAGTCGGTTAACACTCATAAATATTACTCCAAGTTTTGTGCTGGTCAGTGTGATCTGATGTTATATTGTTTTGCAAATTTGTGTAACCATTGATGAAAATATTGTTACGCCTTTTACTCCAGTCTGTTAATATGGATCTTTCTAAAACTAAGACGTCTTATAATTTTGGTTATGTGAATCGACTTTTGCTGCTGACCGTACGAGAAGAAAAAGTCCTGACGTTTGCAAAAAAGTCCGGAAATTTTACTTAAAATTTTTGTCGGTAGTCCTGTAACTTTTTTCTTAGCCCCTGAAGGTACCGTCAAACCGATCAGGTCGGGCTGCGGACTTGCTGTGGTTACCCAATTTGAGAGATAGTTCAATGCATTCATCATTCCCCTCTCCCAATTTTTTTTTTCTGGTCCGTGCCTTATGTCTTCTGTCTTACTTCTCTGTTACTCGTAATCTCAGCAATCACCTCATTTCTAGCTATATCATCCTTCACTCAGTCCATCCATCGTTTCTTTAGTCTTCCTCTACTCTTATAGCCACCCACATTCAGACTTAACATTTTCCTCACATCCTATCAAAATTCCCTATCCGGAGTATGTTCCTCACACAAGCGATCCGTACCAGTTTTAGGGCAACTTATTAACCCACTTAATTAGAAAAAGCCGCAGTCTGGACGGGGGTAAAAATGCTAAATATGTTATGACAAATATGGACGATTGCTAACGTATTATTATACACCGTGACTTTTTAGTCATCTTACAAAGGTGTTCCGTTCAATATATCCGACATAAAATATCTCTAGGCGCGTTTTTTTTTGTATTTAACATAATAGGTACAAAGAAATAGTACATTATGGTACTAGTGTGTAATGTTGGTGATTACCGCTGAGGCGCCATTGAGACCCGAGCCGTTAGGTGAGGGTCTTAAGAGAGCCGAGGACGGTAATCACCAATACACACGTGTATCATACGACGTTTTTCAACACACTTGTGAATAAAATAACAATAAAACCCCATTTTATTTAGTAGATAATAGATATTTTTCCTTGGAGTTTTCAGGTAGTAAACTTTCCATAACGTTAAGGGCTTCACATATCGGGTTTATATCGGGCGGTGTACAACTGCATAAATCATTTTCTTCGTAACTAGTACCTACTTGTAGAAATTTTTATGAATAAATAACTATAATTTGAACAGTGAAAACGAGTTGTGAAAAATGATTCGCTATGGCGGGAAGAATTAATCAGTTTTCCTATGCGCGCGCATTACGATCAGCCACAAACTAAAGGGATAAGGTTTTTTTTATTTTCCGCGCATAGGGTTTGCGCTTATTCTGCCACGTACAAAATGGGGAATTTAAAGTTTTCTTTTATTACAGAGAAAACAAAAGTTATATTTGAGTGAAAGTTTTATTTATTAAACACGAACGAGTTAAAATTATCTATTTAAATAAGAAGTTGCATGAAATGAGCAAGCAATAGATTGAAACGATCTTTTTTTGAATAAAAACTTTTTTAAGAACAAAGCACCTCAACCAATAAAATTAAAAAAAAAAAACTATAACTCACTAGTGAGTTATAGCAATGAAAAAGTCACAGTTTGATAATGGGTGTCATTCTGTGCCTAATTGCAGTGACCATAAAGCCACTTTATGAGCAAGTGTGTTGAAAAATAAATAATACATTCGAATTATGAAACATCACGTTTAATCAAAATACCATAAATGTAATGGTATTTTTATTTTAAAATTTCTAACCTCGTAAATAGCTTTTTTTATAAATGCTTAGTAGTCATTGGATATATGAATACGTGTATCTAGAAATCGACGACCCGAGAGAACCAGAGTTCGTGATTTGAAATATTATAGCGAGTTTCTAAGCTGCGCTTCGCTTGCGTTCATTGAACTGATGTTTGGCAGAGTAAAACCGGTGTGTTTGCTTTGATTTTACTATGCTATTGACTTCTTTATCGACTTTTTAGGTTTGTAAAAATCTACACCTACGTAATGTGCATTTAATGAATTTGTTGTTGTTTTTTTTTTATATTTTGGTCAACACACATTCATGTACCAAATACTCATTTCATAGAAGATTTATTTATTAGAAAACGTAGAAAAGTAAAAATAATAAATTCATCTCTACATGGTGTAAAACAAAGTCGCTTACCGCCATCTTTTCATCGTCTTATAATTAACGCAAAGGATTTTGTTGCGGTTTACATCAATATACAGAATAATTCAAAAGGAAGGTTTATATGTATAATTTATCCCTGAAAAACACATCAAAATTTCTAAGCGAACGCAGTCGCGGGCAGCAGATAGTATTTTATAAGACAATAGGGGTGAAGACTGGGTAAAGAAGACGACATTCTATTTTGTCCGTCAGACAAGTAATACAAAAATATTAGACACGTATTTTTTGTTTTATCAAAATATCAAAAAATTACTTAGTTAAAACTACCTACTTAAAGTTGGAGAGTGGGGGCTCACTACGTCACAAGTATAAAAATTACCTACGTGTGACGTCATGCGCCATTTCAACTCAATATATCTCCGTAATTTTATGACGACCACGTGAAAAAAGAGAAAAATACGTGTCCAATACTTTCAATAATCTACCCGACAGACAAAGAAAAAAAAAATGTGATCATCCCCTATTCCCACAAAGTTCGCCCTTCGCCATTTCCTAGTGTTTTAGATTTAAAGACGATGTGACGGGAGAAATTCCCCAGAAACCAGTTCTCGGTACTGCCATACTCGGCAAGATATCTCTTACCTCTAGACAAAGGTGACAGGTAATGGTAATGAACGCTGGCGCCTCCAGCGGAGCACCCGGTCAGCGTGATGCTGTCAGGGTTCCCTCCGAACATCAGGATGTTGTTCTTGATCCAGTGCAGCGCGAAGGCCTGGTCCTTGAGCCCGTTGTTACCAGGAGCGATCTCATCAGCGGTGCTCAGAAAACCTGGGGAACATAGAAAGAGGGAAATGATGTTTCAAGTATTTTTGGGGTTCGGGGAGAGAGAAATGCAAAAATGTTCTTCATTTTTTATTCGTTTTTGACTTAGAAGCTTGCTTGGTCGAGATATTTATCATCTGCCTAGCCTTTTCTCAAACTATCTCGGGGTCGGCTTCCAGTCTAACCGGATGCAGCTGAGTAGCAGTATTTTACATGAAGCAACTGCCTATATGACCTCCACAACCAGTAACTGTAACAGGTTACTGGTTTGTACGATACTCCTTGGTAAGACTGGAAGACAGACTTTTTGGCTTCTGACTACTCGTAACGACTGTCAAAGATCTACAAATGACAGCCAGGACCAACGGCTTAACGTGCTTTCTGGGGCACGGAGGAAACTCGGTATGTAATTATGGTCACCCATCCACAGACTAATCTTGGCAATCACGGTTTAACCTTAAAGATAGAGCCGTGTGGCTGTTATTGTTTAGCCACGAGCTCCTCATCCTTAGTCGAGATATTTATATACACCGTATATTAGAAATATGTGATCTTATTTATGTAGGTGGTAAGTCTGACAATAAGTCCGACCAACGAGTGTCGTATTAGGTACCTAGTACCAACTGGGTTGTGGAGGTCAGATAGGCAGTCGCTCTATGTAAACTGCTATTATTCAGCTGCATCCGGTTAGACTGGAAATGGACCCCAACATAGTCAGGGAAAAGGCTAGGCAGATGATGATACTTTCTTTTATGTTACGTCCCAAGTAATCAGCCACCAACCCACAACGAAATAATAGTATCCTCTTGATATCACTCTACTGTAACTAATCACAAAGAAATAAATAACTGTCGTCCTCAGGCTACACAAATGGATTACCGCTCCATATTTTCTTTTACCTTTTAGGAGAAAGAAAAACAAATACATATTCCGATTAAAAGTAAACAATACAAGGATAAACAGTTTATTTTATTGTACCGTTTTTATTCTGACCATTTTGTATAATGATTGGGGTAGCTCGTGAATTATTCTTCGGTTCGGACCTAACAGCCGGCCTAGCATGACCGCCGTAGAAACGAGCTATGTCTACGGAAGAATCGACAATTTGACAGATATTTCTATCGTCCCAAGCATGGCGATATTAAGAATGTAGAAAAGAAATGTTTCTTTTCTTCAGTCGACACAAGTCTACAACGTCGAGCATGACGACCATATTTTCTCTTCTTTTGACATTTGGGGGTAGAAACATTACTTCTGACAAATGTCAAACTAGTCTTAATAAAAACTAAATACGAGAAATACGTTTCGTGGTTGCGTTGAGTTACGTTCATAAGGTTGAAATGTTATGTAAAATATTTAGGTTTAATTTCGCGAAAAAGATCCAGGCCTGGATCCAGGATGCAGCAACACCATCCCGCCCACGAAAAATGAAAAACTCGTGCAATTGGCAACTTTTTTTTGTTAACTAAACGTAACCTTTTAACTTTCCATAGCAACGTCCCCGTTGCTATGGAAAGAATTTCTGTCTATGTCTTCGTAGAAACGCGAGTCGACGGGGCGCGCCATGCTCGGGCAGAAGAAATGACAAGTTGTTAAGAAAAGATTTCTTGTCGTTTCTTGGTAGAATAGAGATAGAACGGTCATGCTAGGGGGGCAGATAATGGGCGCTTGTTTTCCATTAAATATAAATTAGTTTTCTGTACTTTGTTTTCGTCTGTATTTTCGACAAACTTTATTTATTGTCTCTTTTTCGAAACTATCGATAAACTGTTCGTTTTTACGAACTCGCTTCGTTTGAAAGAAATTAAAGTTAATTTTGTAACGTTGCCTGTACGTCTACCATGAGTTTTAACAATCTACTCTACTACTCGCTAGCGTCTGTAGTTAAAAAAATGTATGAAAACTTTTACAGCGCCTCTAGCGGATAGTTGGGTACTAAAATGCGCAGTATGAGTCACTATAGTTATCTATCCTACGTCACCGTGTAGTAAATTAAACTACAGCGACTGCAATTTTGGGCTTCATTTGCTTAGAATTTGGTAGTAAGCACCAATACAGCTCATGGTACCATTGAAAAAGCCAACTATAGTATTTGCTTATTGACGGAACTATTGCAGTTACGTCAAGTGATCTAAACTATGACAACTCATGGTAGACGTACTGTTCACTTATTCTGTCTTTATTTGTATAGTTTTGTAGACAATGAAGAAAGAATAAAGATGCCATAGAGATAGTTGGATTAAATTATTGTGTAAGAACGAGGAATATCAGTAGAAACGAGATAAGAGTATGTTTGATGATGGGCCCTCAAGATAAACATTACAAAGTACGCAACAGAGCTCTGTAATCAAGACTAGAAAGCTAGTAATTTTTCATAGTCTTCTTGACAATAAGCAATGCTTTTCTTGAAAATTAGAAAAAGATTTTTAGATGCAAATACTACTAAGCCAAAGTAACTAAAACGGCACTAACCACTCAATAAAGAAAGAAAGAAAATGACTAGTGCAGTTTAAACTTGTCGCTTGTCTTGTTTCCGTTTTAAAATAGACACATTGCATTTAATGCTTGTTTTATTGCTCGCTGCTCGCCCACATACTTTGTATTCTCCCACTTTCAAAGTCAAAGCTTTTAGTTCAATTAGACCATTACAGGCACTTTTGAAAGTCAAAAAAACAAAATAAAACGCGAAGCTACAGCCCCAGTCACAAGGCATAATAACTCATGAAAGTACTGTAGTTCCCAATCCGTAGCGTAGAGCTCTATGGAGAAGAATGGGCAAGAAACTCCATGGACACTCTTTTAAATCAAAATATGTTACAAAATCTTGGTTACATCATTACTGTTAAAAATTAAAAATATGTGAGAACAATGTAGAAATACGGGCAAGTTAAGAGCGTCCAGAGTAAAAGATTAAATCAGTAATTAAAAAATAAAGTAATTAAAATAAACCGTGGCAGCTAAGAGATGACCAGTCACAACTGACAGCGCCCGTTCACGAACATGACGACTTCAATACTCTTTACAAATGTATCCTCAAGAATCAGCACTACTTTGAGTATATTAATAGGAATTGATCAGATCGTGGGAGCCGCATTGAGATTAAAGCCGCTTGTGGAAATTGTGGAATATAAACGTAAATAAATAATATGCCTCTGAAAACGTCTTTGAGGATTCCAAACGCTTTCAAAAACATGGCTACGATTTGTTTCTTTGCAATGAGGAGGGCACATTATTCAAGTGAAACTTCCTATGCGACTTCCAACAAGTTTTACCTACTGTTGCACTTCCAACTAAGTAGTTTCCATCTTGAACGCTGCACTAATTCATGTCTCCATGCTAATCAAGCTGTTCGTCACTAATCCAACAAATCATAGCTTCTTTATCACCCAAGGGTTTTAGCAAAGGTGTAATTACACCAGTTAAATTTAAGTCACATGTAATAACAGGCAAGCCAATTGCCACCAACAGGACACACATCCAGACTCCATGGTTGCTAATGAGAAATTTCTGATGGAGAAATACAATAACACCCGTGACATGCTCAGCAGTCGCTTGTGGCCAATAGACCAACGAGGCAATCTAGTCATTCTATGTATGTGTAACCTATTATAATATTGTTCTAACAATCTTGAACACGCTAAAGGTAAGGAGGGCCTAGTATTGCGTAGTATGTAAGCACAAATCCTATTATATGTATAACTTTTCTATTCTTCAAATTCTTACCTAGTGGTCCCAGCCTATAGTTCAGGGTGACCACGACCATGTCCCAGTCCATGAGATGGGTCGCTTCGTAGATGGTTCCTTCACCATACATGAAGGCTCCTCCGTGGATGAACACCATCACCGGCAGGTTGGCGCCGGGGCTCATCTTAGGGGTGTAGATGTTCACGAACAGGCAGTTCTCGCTACCTGGTAGAGAAAAAGAGATGGTGGTTCAAATCAAATCAAATCAAAATATTTTACTTTACATAGGCCTACATGGGCACTTATAAAACGTCAAAAAGGTTCACGGTTCGGGTTAGTCGTTTCCTATGGAGAAGAACCGGCAAGAAACTCCACGGTTACTCTTTTAAAATCATTTGGTTTTACAATATTTGAAGTTACAGCGTTAGTACTTAAGTATGGGAGGACAGCGTAGGCCCGACAATAATTCGTTGCTTACTACAGAAGGTTGCAAAAGAAAAAGAAAAAAAAACGGTTGAAACGGGTGATGCTTGAGAAGGGATGAAAGTACGTGAGTTTAACCAAAGGAAGATGAAGGAGTTATGTTTGAGGTCTTTGGAAGCCGTATCATAACATCGCACCCGTAATTCTGAAGAGGTTTAATAGAGGGTGAAAGGGACATCTGCTCACAAACGGTTAATAAGTATTCAGTACATAATGCCGAGAATTTTTTTTGGAAAATACTTAAAAGATTTTGTTCGACCTGGAAATCGAACCCAAGGATGTATACTTAGCTCAGCAGTAGCGCGACCACTAGACCAACGAATCAGTCTTTGCAATCAAAACTCAAAAACGGATGAACTGATTGTAATTTTGTACTAATATGAAATTAGTTCAGTGATCCTACCTGATGCCCATGTGTTTTATTGCGTAGGTAAGTTAAAAGGTTCCTACACAGTAAATAATTAACTGTGAGAAAAGAACATTTACATTTTATACGTCGTCTGTTAGTTCTTGTTCTACTGTCTAGATATGCTTACCATAAAACTTTAGTTTCTTTGTAACAAGTGCCAATAAAGACAGTCAGCTGCAAATGCCAATTCGCTTGCAATCTGCTTTAATAAATCAAAGAAAATACCACTATTTGCCGACTCAGCTTTCGTGGCTTGACTGCAAGTGTGTTTTATACATTATTCAGCGACGTTTTAGTTTTAAATGGAAAAGTTTTTGTCAATAACTGTTACATTAAAGAGATTTGAAACTGAACTTGGAGATTTAAAAAGAACTTGATCTCTTATGAGTTCGTTCTTTGATAATAATAGTAAAATAAAGATAGCATTGGTTCTTGGGAAATAATAGTAAAATAAAGACCTTTTATAGTTAACTTCTATCGTAACTATACTTAGATGCTTTTCTCAGTTGTATATAGTGCAGATACCGCTATGTCTCTTCATTTGGGGGCTAAACTCTCTAATTACAACAAATGGCCTGAACATCTAGAAAATGAACTCGTAAAATTGTAAACCAAATGCAACTACATCTAGAAAGTATATAAATGTTTTAGATATTCTCCTCTATGTTGAAAACAAACGGTTACATTTTTAGCATTTCACTTTAATTTTGTATAAGCAAGAAGAAGCAAGAAATTTCATATTGCGTGGTGGAAAATACTCTGCGGAATTCTGAAATCTATATTAATATTCTTTCAATTAGGTTGCCCAGAAGATACAAGTAGTTAAAAGCTTCTCAAGCTTGTTGCAGTTAGAATGCAAGAATGATTTTCAATTTAAAAGAAATAATATTTCTAGGGAAGCTGTATTCCAAAATGCATGAATCTTTTTTGATTTAATAGACTTCTAGAGCGGACGTAGGAAATATTTTCGTACAAAAATTTTGATCCAGATTTTGAATGAAACTAGACAGAACGATTTGTTACAAAGTAGTAACAAGTATTGGATTACTATTTTCTTCGTTTTGTTCTGTCTATCGCTCGTAAATATTAGGATATCTTTGACAAAATGCAATCAAAGTGACTGAAAAACTAGCTTTGCATGTGAAAGAACAATGAAGTAAGTTTTGGGAGACTGTCTCGTGTAATGTTTGACTATCAATAAAGCTGATTATCAGCCTAATTTGACTTTAAATTTTATCTACGGTTTGTTGTAATTTACCTGTAATGCTTTTTATGAATGGATCGTACTGCAGGCAGGCAGGGAGCCGCCTGGTGGCATCCCACACTCCGGTCCATGGCTTCATATGCTGTGGTTCCTGTTGACAAAAATACTTTTAAGAAAGACCGGCC
This sequence comes from Cerastis leucographa, assembly GCA_963082945.1. Taxonomy (NCBI): domain Eukaryota; kingdom Metazoa; phylum Arthropoda; class Insecta; order Lepidoptera; family Noctuidae; genus Cerastis; species Cerastis leucographa. Next base: position 17,318,268 of record OY720361.1, on the reverse strand, counting down.
GCTGATCACAAACCAAGATGTTAAGTATTGTAGTTTACATATTTTTATTGAGGACGCCAGCCCCACTTAACCTGAGGGACCAATTGACAAAACCATTTTGCATCTTTTTGGGAAGATACATCAAGTTTCCTTGTAATTCTGGGTGCTGACTGTGTGCCTTACAAAAAACTATTAAATGTCTCACTCAATGTGTGACTCAATGTCATCATAATCATTCTGTTGCCCTATCTCAATTTATTTGGGGTCGGCGCAGCATGTCTTCTTCTTCCATACGTTTCTGTAACTTCTCATCTCATCAGACGCCTGCTTTCCTTCAACATCAACAGGACTCAATGTACCTACGAAGATTAAAATAGTTACGAAAAGCCACTGTTTTGCACTTCTTTTGTTTAGTTGGTTCGCGAATCGGGAATAGAAAGTTAGCAAACGGAATGTAGCTCTTTTTTTTCTTATCTGAAGTACGTTCCAATCCTTTGGAGACTAAAGTAATCAACAAGTGGGAGAGTTACCGAACCATCCGACTAACCCGTATCCCACAAAGCTAGATTTTGTAAATCATGTTTTATTATCAGTCAATTAAAATAGTACCCTTCTGGCAGGCATCTCGCGGTTGAGTCATCAACCCATTTTTTTTTCTGTTGTCTACTACTTGATCCCAACTTTATTTATTTATTTACCTAGGTACCTGTAGTTTAAGATATTTTTATAACGCATTTGCTCGTAAAGGGTCTCTTATTTCACCAATTTCAGTATCGTAATGTATCTCAGTACGCACTAGTGCCGTAATGTAATGTAAAACGCATTAAAGGTTTTTTCTTCCTGTTCCAAAAAGGCTACAATTAACACACGTAAATTACAACATATTAATATGTTGTAATTTACGTGTGTTTAAGTGTAAAAACAAATTGTCAACCTATATTGAGGGTTGCAAGTATGTGCCAGAAAAAAGCAAAGTTGTCATCAGGATAGTAATTCATAACCTGCTAACAAGGCATTTCGCAAATAGGTTTTTACAAAAACTTTTACACGTCGTCTTTTGTAAAAACCGGCCAAGTGCGAGTCGGACTCGCGCACGAAGGGTTCCGTACCATTATTTTTAAAAACAAGCAAAAAAATCAACTGGCTAAATATCACGGTTCATGAGATACAGCCTGGTGACAGACGGTCAGCGAAGTCTCAGTAATAGGGTCCCGTTTGACCCTTTGGGTACGGAACCCTAAAAACTAGATGAGGCCGATGTTTCGTACCTGACTACTCTGAGAAGAAACTGCCGAAACAAACTCAGAAGTCACCGTCTCTTTTAAGGTCCAGACATAGTTCAAGTGACATGAGGACCATGTAGATTAGTGTCTGAGATGGTCTTTTCAAGAAAGAACCATATAGATTTGAGTGGACCTGTCCAGTCGGTACAAGCATTAGTCAGTGATCGTGTAGCTCGACTCATAAACCAAGGAGCTCAACGACACGACGAACAATACCAAAGAAAGGACATTTTGGTAGGCCGTGTATAGTACTCAAATACCAGACAAACTAACTAAACTAGATCGAAATAATATGACCCAAATACTCCTCATATTAACACTAATAACAGTAGGGCTCTGTTGGACGATTTTCGACCTTATTTATTTAATACGTTAAATACAAAAATGTAAACAAGGTGTAAGAGAATAAATGCAAGACCCTACCACTTTTGTTTTATGACTTTTAGAAATTCTTAACTGTTTTTTAGCTTTCCCATACATGTTTAATATGTTCATCTGTTGATCTCATCAATTCGTATAGAAAGTAATTTTAAGAAATCTTAGAACAGTAGTTTCAGTTTCATGGTTGAGTCACTACGCAAGGGATCTCTCGTTTCCTGCCAGGACTGCGGGTTGTTCGAAAGAGATACCGCGGCCCTGGAACACAAAGGACGAAGAAGGAACATGGGTGGGTTTTAGTCAGCACAAGTCTGACACTCCCTCCCGCTCCGCCCAGAGCGGGAGAAGTCATTTGATGATTTCCCATCCGTAAAAAAAAAAGGGATCTCTCGTTTACGTATTATGTTACATCTTGTAGATGGACTTAATACCTAGGCATTTTGTACCAGTCAACCTTTGGGTGATTACCCAACTAGCAATTTTGCCCTATAACCAAAGCTTAGTAAACGATGTATAAAGGTTTTGGCGGTGACAGATTGTTGTGTAAAAGCGTTTGCGAATACATTTTGGCTCTATAAGTTTATACAGCAAAAACGACCTATTAGGAATCGATGTAAAGGTTTACTTCGCGACTTTTTATAGCTGTTATAGTCAGGCGTTATAGCAACCTTCAATGTGACTATTATACAACGATAGAACTTTATAATAGTGTTTAGTGTCGCCTTAATGCGCCTGATTTACGCAATAAAGGTTCGGAACGAACTATAATAGGTCTTTCGTTATAGTAGAGATGAAGACTCAAGAATAGGGCGATATTGTGATATTGTGGGTTTTGAGGTCGTCGTTACAGTACATAGTAATATAGTGGGCACAAAATGTCTACAACAGAGTGATTTGGTGATATAGCTGAGTTTCAAATTACATTTATGTAGCTTAATTGTCATATAAAGGTTTGTCAGCGCTCGTTATAGTCGTAGTGATAAACTTATCACAAAGACACCTTTTTAGAACAGGATTGTTTGTTTATAGTCTATATAGTTAGTTATAGTATATATAGTCTCTCTATTACACAGTAGTACTATAACGGAGATCCTTTCTCTCTTACAACATAATTACTGTATATAAAGGTAGGCTAGCAATGCTTTTAAATGATAAATCAGTTTTGTAAAGGCATTTCTATCGCTTTTCTACAACAATATTAACATTTTGATTCAGCGTAATTAATGGTGGTTGTAATGGTGGTTGTAAGCTGTCATAACGAGTGCTATAGTAGAGTTCAGGAAGCTAGAAGTATGTTTATGACTTAAAATTCGTAATTATTTTAGTAAAAGCTCAATAATTCGAGGGGGGGCATTCAAATATTGTCGTAAACCCGTACATAGCTTATCAGTAAAATTACAGTCGCACGTTATTTTCCCCTTATGAGACAAATAATTTAATTACAAAATAATATTTAACTTTCCAGGATATCCTCGTATTCCCTTTTATTATAATTTTCTCTTAAAAAAACTGAGATACTGCAGCGGCGTGAACGAATGTAAACTGAATGAATGACAAAAAGGTACTTTAGCAGCGTTGCGGTGGCTTGTATGTCATCGAATAGAGATTGCGTTACTTTTACATCAACAGTAATAGGTCAAAATTGTCATGCCTGATACCGCTACAGTTTTACTTTAGAACTGAATGGAGATATAATTTCGCCACTTTCTTTGTAGGTGCACCTTTATTGGCCTTTTATTTGACCACCGATTAGTTTTTAGAAAACTTTCTATGGTCTTCTATACAACTAACTTTTGCTAGTTGGGTATTAGATGGTGGTGGTCAGTAGAAGGTACATTGCTGAAAATTGATTAGTTAAATACCAAAATAAGGATTAACTTCATGCGGGCAAAGTCGCGGCACAACCGCTAATGGTAGATATATGACGAACAGTCCAATTATTTGGGAACATAGCTGCAACGATGCACGAATCACGGTCGGCAGACAGACAAAGCAATCAATTACACCACAGTTCACAATTAGAGTAGCGTCACGGACTGTCACAGTGTAAAGGTAATCGGTAAACCAACTAGGCCAATGTTTCCCAAACATTATTTGCCATGGCCCGGTAAATGTTACACTGGCCCTTAGTGCCTACTCAATACCACTGAGATCTTTTCCACTGGGCACACTGGGCACACTGGGCACGTGCCCCGGGCCCCACGATCCAAGGGGCCCCCATGTTCCTGTAACTGTCAAAGCCAGCGGCTATCAAACAGGCAGGACCTTAGGATACTATTTTTTTTTCTTAAACTAAAGGCAATATCTTGGATATGAAAAATATTTTTCTGTGTTTTATTTCAAATCAAAGTTCTCCGCCGTTCGAGTTTTATCAAAGTTCAAAAAAAAACACCTATTATTTTTGCTAGAACTGTCACAAAAAAGAAACTTAACCTATTCGGTGCGGACTGTAAAAAAATTCGAAATCGCTTCGCTCGCTCTTGCATCCTACAAGGGCCCCATTATTCTCAAGTGCCCAGGGCCTTCAATGGGTTAAAGACGGCCCTGCCAACGACAACGAGGCAGACAACACATTCCAAACATTGAGTTGAAATACTGCATGTTAATAATATGTTTACTGTAATATTGTCATGTATTGTGACGTCATAACCGCAATATATTTACATATGCAGTGCCTTTGATTAGCTGTCTGTTGAATTGTGGGATCGTTTCTCGGCTATAGATAATGGAATTCTTAATTGTAAAGGGTATGGACGGAAATTCATCGCGTAATAGTACGTCTATTCAATGACATCGAGATCCTTAAGCTTTTGTTGTTTACTCTGCATAATTTGAGATTCCAGGATTTCAGGCTTTTGTTTTCAGTATTTTGGCTCTTTTTAAAACTTGCGTAGGTAGTTAGATCGTTATACTGACGTAGCTGTTGGAAAAATATCTGTGAACGGACTGTAGTAGGTAATTTAATGAATTCCTGAGAAACTTTTCAGTTATTACAGTATCTACTTAGTTTTTGACACTTGCTGTCAAAACAAGGCTATAGCGACCAAAAATGTACAACTTTTTATTAGGTATTTTTTTGTCACCTCGCTAAAATTAATCTTTTGATATTCAAATACTTTTGATGAGTTTTTATAATTTTATTTAGAAAAACACTGTCTACTTTTTATTCCGTCTGAGTTTTTTTCGCCCTTATTTACCAATTTAAAGTTTAACTAGTTTCTTATAATTAATACGTCTTCATAATAAACTATTATTGCCATAAATATAACGTATGTAGAACAAGTTTCTGAGATTCCTGTACTTAAAGCTGTATGGTATGTATCCAGGGTATCCACTGCTATATCCTACTCTATTTGTGCTGGGCATGGTAGGCTACTATAAACTGGAAGTAAGAAGGGAATTACCTCTCGCCACTTACTTATTTAAGACTATGCGTGGTAAAATACACAACCCAGGCGTTCTTAGCACGGTTGGGTTGTGTGTACATGAATGTGTACGTGGGGCGCCGCTGCTGTGGGTGCCGCCCGCTCGCACCAACCTCGTGCTACACGCGCACGCGCCTAGTGCACTCAATATGGTGTAACAACAGATTGACTGTTTCAATAGGGGTGCGGACTGGGTAAATAAAACGACATTCTATTTTGTCCGTCAGACAGGTAATACAAAAATATTAGACACGTGTTTTTTGTTTTAACAAAATATCATAAAATTACTTAGTTAAAACTCATTAAAGTTGGAGAGTGGGGGCTCACTACGTCACAAGTAGGTATAAAACTTACCTACATGTGACGTCATGCGCCATTTTAACTCAATATATCTCCGCAATTTTATGACCACGTGAAAAAAGAAAAAACACGTGTCCAATACTTTTCAATAAACTACCCGACGGACAAAGAAAAAAAAAGGATTATCCCCTATTGTACTCTGAGTGAATACACACGCCGCATTTTGTACAATTTACTAATACTAATACCTTCCGCTAATTATTAGTCTAGATTTATGTTTAATTTAAGCTATTATAACTATAACTGCACTATTGTATTAGGTAAGCCTGTGATGATAGTGTATGTGTTTTTAAATCCTAACTAATATTATAAATGCGAGAGTAAGTTTGTTACCTTTTCACGACTAAACGGCTGATCGGATCTTAATGAAATTTTGCAAGAAGATAGATTTCAACCTGAGGAAGGACATAGGCTATATATCATCACACCACGACCAATAGGAGCGGATCAGCAATGAAAAATGTTTCGAAAACGGGGAAAATGTGACGCAGACGAAGTTGCGCGGGACAGCTAGTAAATAAATAAATATGTATGACTGTGATATTTGTGTGCTAGTCGGATTAAATTGATTTTTGTTTCATAATATTACCAGTCATTAGCAACGATAGCCCAGTAGTATAAACGTCGGACTGCCAAGTCATAAGGTCTCGAGTTCGAATCGAAGACACGCACCTCTGATTTCTGATTCAAGGAGGAAAACATCGTGAGGAAACCAAACGAGCATACCTCACAGATATTTTAGACGGCCGCGGCCAATGGGCAACATAAAACTCTTAAATCGAGACAAAAACGAAAAAGTAAGAACACACAAAAACTATCATCTATACTAATAGGTATTTTATCTTTACTTGTATTATAAAACCGAAGAGTTTGTTTGTTTGGTTGAACGCGCTAATCTCGGAAATTACTGGTTCGAATTGAAAACATATTTTAGTGTTGGCCTATTTATCGAGGAATGTTCTAGGCTATAAAACAGCACGTTACGACCAATAGGAGCGGAAGATCAATGAAAAATGTTGCAGAAACGGGAAAATGTAACCGCAGACGAAGTAGCGCGGGTCAGCTAGTAGTCAATTTAGACAGATTGTGGCTCGGCTGCGGACACCGCATACAGACAGATAATTCAGAACATTATCTGTCAGAGTCTGTCATGTAAGCTGCGTCCGCAACATGCGTAAGCGGCAGAGAAGGATAAGCGCATGAAAACTTGCGATTTCGTGCTACTAGGGCTGTGTAGCAACCCTTAGTTAAGCATGACTAACAGTCTGTCGGTAAATGGATAACAGTGATGGTGAACGAATACCTAACTGACACATCATTTTGATAACATTTTTTTTTATTAACAATTTGAATTTGAATTATATAATAATGTGTGATACTTAATAATATTGTTTTTTTTTTAATTCTTTATTTTATATTGTTTGATAATTTATTATAATTAGCATGTTTGTATCAATATAATATTTGTACGCCGATGACGGCTTGACATAGCATTCATTAATAATTACAACATCTGTACCTAACCTACCTATGTTCAACAAATAAAAATATTTGTATTTTGTATTTGTAATATAAACGCATGTCCACCACGTCATAGTTGATTGCGTCACGTGATGTCCCCACTAAACCAGAACAGTACTTATGTACAATATATAATTCATAACAGCAGTACATTAATAAATCATCTGTGGGTTAGGCTGTGACAACTGGGAAGACAATTCCCAGCTGTCACCCCGGAGGACATGGCTAGAGGGGACTATTGGGAATAATCGTTCCTTTGTGATGGATCATCAAGTAATTAGAGCATGAGATACAGGCATGTGCCACACGAATCAGGCCGTTTGATAATCGAAGATTAAGTATTATCAAATAAGATCTTAAAATAAATTAATTTAAGATCTTATTCTTCAAATAAACTTCGAGCATTTTCCGGGTCGAGAGCAGCGGTGGCCCAGTGGTGGCAGCCCCGACTTACGAACAGTAAGCCGTGGGTTCGAACCCAGACAGGCGCATTACTTTGTGTAATTTATTTCATCACCGTTGCCCTCAAAAACGGTGAAGGATGTTTATTTATTTATTTAATACTAGGAGTACTTACAGCTGTAACGGATGGATAACAATAGGGGATCGGACTGGGTAAAGAAAACGACATTCTATTTTGTCCGTCAGACAGGAAATACAAAAATATTAGACACGTATTTTTTGTTTTATCAAAATATCAAAAAATTACTTAGTTAGGACACATTAAAGTTGGAGAGTGGGGGCTTACTACGTAACAAGTAGGTATAAAACTTACCTGCATGTGACGTCATGCGCCATTTCAACTCAATATATCTCCGTAATTTTATGACCACGTGAAAAAAGAAAAAATACGTGTCCAATACTTTTCAATAAACTACCCGACGGACAAAGAAAAAAAAAATAGGATTATCCCCTATTGTATATGAGACAGAGCCAATTACAGGTTCTCACGGATAGAAACAGAAAAAGTAGTAGAAAACTTAAGATCACTAACAAGCACGATTTATAAGATTAAATAACGAACAATAGGAACTAAACACTTTTAAAAAGGTCAGCATTCAGCCGAGTGCGTGCCGAATAGGTTTTAGTGGTAAATGGGTCAAATGAGAACTCTTTACAAAGAATATTAAAGTCCTTACTCGCTCGCACCATGTGAGGAAACCGGCATGTCCTAGAACTAAAAATTCGAAGACATGTGACATTTACCAACCCGCACTGGGTCTGCGTGGTGGATTACAGCCCACTCCCTCTCATTTGAGAGGAGGCCAGTGTCCGAGCAGTGGGAACATTGTAGGCTGATTATGATGATGATGATTTCCCTGCTCCAGATAGCAGACCTCTGAATTGTACTGTAGATCCTGAAGAGCATTGAATTGTCAAGACTGTTAACTATTTTCTTTGGTGAACAACCGGCTACAATTATCTGACCGGTTTCCCAGCTGGGGAACTGAACTATCGTTGATAGAACTGCAGTCATCCTTGGTTGTACTAAAGTAATAAATTAGTTATCTGAACTAACTTACCTACTTTAAAGCGAAAACGAAAGTTGAAAGCGTTATTATCACATTTATAAATACGTACTTACTTACTTTCGCATTAAAGCAAAGCTCATGATTTCTGCATAATATGTGTCATCATTGTTGCACAGTTTCTAGTTTGGTCCACCAGCCCCCCTAGCATGACCGTTCTATCTCTATTCTACCAAGAAACGACAAGAAATCTTTTCTATACAACTTGACATTTCTTCTGGCCGAGCATGGCGCGCCCCGTCGACTCGCGTTTCTACGAAGAAATTCTTTCCATAGCAACGGGGACGTATCACGTGATGTTTATATTCCCTGAATATTATTACGTTTAGAAAACAAAAAAAAGTTGCCAATTGCACGAGTTTTTCATTTTTCGTGGGCGGGATGGTGTTGCTGCATCCTGGATCCAGGCCTGGATCTTTTTCGCGAAATTAAACCTAAATATTTTACATAATATTTCAACCTTTTGAACGTAACTCAACGCAACCACGAAACGTATTTCTCGTATTTAGTTTTTAATAAGACTAGTTTGACATTTGTCAGAAGTAATGTTTCTACCCCCAAATGTCAAAAGAAGAGAAAAATATGGTCGTCATGCTCGACGTTGTAGACTTGTGTCGACTGAAGAAAAGAAACATTTCTTTTCTACATTCTTTAAATCGCCATGCTTGGGACGATAGAAATATCTGTCAAATTGTCGATTCTTCCGTAGACATAGCCCGTTTCTACGGCGGTCATGCTAAGCCGGCAGGCCAATGGTTCTTTAACCTCAGATTTCAGATTTATTTATTTGCCAACAATGTAGGTAAGTACAAGTTTAAGACGATACAATAGCAGATTTCCGCTACATTCTACCTTTCAGCATGCAAATTCATAGAAGATAATAGAATAGATATATTATTATAAATTAACAACTAACATGTCATTCTTATTAATACTAATAAAAATTCCTCTATTCCTTTTTATAATAATATCTTAACATAGTATAAAACAAGGCGCTTCCCGCCGTCTGTACGTTTAGATATTATAACTACGCAACGGATTTTGATGCGGTTTTCATCAATAGACAGAATGATAACCGAAAGAACCATGTATAATATATATCCCTGAAAATCACAAAAATTTCCACGCGACCGAAGTCCCGGGCAGCAACTAGCTGTAAGTTAAACCTACTTATGAAAAGTATGCACGGTTCAGCCCCTGTATTCACAAACGTTCGGATTCGATTTCGATTCGATAAGTCGTATGACTATCTTGTTTTGGTATTACGAAAGCGAGCGAGATAGACATACGACTTTCCGAATCGAAATCGAATCCGAGCGTTTGTGAATACTCGTGGATTAATTTTGTTTTATTCAAATAAATACTTGGACGTTTTAGTATCCTTGGCTGTATGTATCAGGTCCGTATTAGTACTTAAAACTAGATTCAAGCCATTTGATTGGTTAATACTAGTTTTTAGAAATGCTTCAGTCTTGAGTGAGTTTTGTATAATACGAGACTATGTTTTTTGTCTCGACTTCTCCTTTTAAACATCTTGCATGTTTGAAGGTTCGTTTTAATTTCATTCTGCTAGCTAGCTGCTAAATGAATGATAATGCAGCCACAACGCTTATGCACTACTTCAATATTATATGTATAAGCATTAATGCTATGGCAGCAAACTGTTCTATTATGTGCTAAGCTAATTTACATAGGCTAACGTTATCACGATTTAATATGGACCACTTCATTGTAAATGAAAATGTATGACTTTAGTCGTGGATTTGCGCTATCCTAAAACAATAGCCCAGGCTCTCCGGGGGTTTGGCGTATGTGTATATTTACACCTTCACTTCGCTCCAGTTATGTGTTTTTAACTCGCCGACCCGCATCAGCTTCGCTCGGTGACAGATTTTTATATTTTTTGCTGGGAAACGACTTTTTTTTGGGGGGTGTAAAATTATGTTTTGTGGTAGAACTCAATGTAACGCATTCAAAACATTGTGCTGATGGAATTGAATAGTACGGGGGTCGTGGAGGTGTTTAAAAATCGTACATTAAAAACTTGTACTTAAAAAAATACTTGACAAAAAGTTGGAACTTTAACCCCTAATATCTCCGTAACTAGAAGGTTCCCAGGTATGGTGTAGAACAAAAAAATGATCGCAATGACAGGGAGAACCAGTGCCTTTCAGCTTCGTTAAGAGGTGTTTTACACCCTTTATAGCGTTGCTATAGATTAATCGATATTTTAAAGATAAATAAAACTAATGAAATACTTATATTAATGCGCACGCTTACGCCTGTGATCTATCAGCTGTTGGCCGCGTGAACCTATTGTAGAACATAAAAAAAACTTTCAACGATAATTGGTTTGATTAAGATTTAATATTTAGTAGGTATTTGAGATGTGGAACTTTTTCATCAAGCTGCAGCAGTAACTGTGTTTTTCATTAACATTCCATGAAACACAAATTTAGTTTGGTGCTACGGAACCCTGTGTGAGAGAGTGACGACTCGCACTTGGCCGGTTTCTTTCAGTTAGAATATCGAATTTTATGTAATACCCAAATCCCGAGCTTTTTTTGTCATGAGTTCATTCAGTCGCAAATATTTCATAAAGTTTCTTTATTCGATTCACCGTGAGAATCGAATGAAGAAACTTTACGAACAAGACTCATTTCGAAAATGCTGACGGTATTACATTACTCAAGGACAAGTTCATAAGTATCTTCTCAAGATATCTACTTGCAAGATATTTTATGGAATCCTTGACTTTCTTTGTTCAGCGTGTGCCAGAAAAATGTGGTCTTATTCAAGGGTTTGATTCAGATCATCAAATTAAACAACTTTATGCATTCTGCAAAAAATTTAATCTCGAGACAAATATCAGCTATTCTGAACATTTGGGTCGAATAGTATTGAATATTCTATAATTCAATTCTTTATTGCGTATCACATATGTGTGTACAAGATCTTAAATAATAATAAAGTTTACATGAACCATGTCGGGCACAACTATTTTATACAATATTGATTGTAGCTTTTAAAATATTTAACAGTGATTAGAAATTATTAAATTCATTTAAATAAGTAAATAATGCCACATGAAAAAAAGAGTTTTTTTTTTAAAGTGAAACTTTATTACATCGTCTCAAACTTTTTCGTCTGTGTGTTGCATGTCGCGTGACGCTGACGGTCGGCTGCGGAGTAGGGATAAAGTGAATGAAAGGCGCTCTTTATCCCTATTCCGCGGCCTACCTACTCCGCGCTATAGTGTGAAAAAAGTTTCACTTTTACCGTGGTTTCATAAAACCACACAATCCTTTTTTTTTTTTATAAAACACATGATAATGAAAACCAAAATGACAATAAAATAATAACCAAAAATCCATAAATAGGTAAAACGTCTACATTTATTCATGGGGTACTGTTTAAAATGTTACAATAAAATACCTCCCCACATTCTTCAACTGAATGAAACGAAATTTAAATCTTGCATAAAACGCACACTATGTAGGCAAGCATATTATAAGTTGGGGGATTATATTGATGATAAAAATGCTTGGCTCAATGCTGGTCCTGCTCCACAACCATAGGGGCAATCGGAATCATCAGAATTAGAAAGTGAAGTTATTGTGAAAGCTGCAGAAGATTGTAAAAATATATTTGCATTGTATAGATTCAATCTCTTAGTGTTATATAATTGCATAGCACATGTGTGAGTACCATGTACTGTAAAGCCACCATTTAATGAGTACCTAAATCTTTCATTGAGGCGAAATTACCCTGGTGGTTGAGTGAATGTCATGCTCACTTAAATGTCACGCTGATGGTGGCGGGTGTGTCGGGTCGTTTAGTTCCCTTCAAAATGGTTGAGTTGAATGATGGCTGATACACGCGTCATGTTCGTGAACGGGCGCTGTCAGTAGTGACTGGTCATCTCTTAGCTGCCACGGTTTATTTTAAATACTTTATTTTTTAATTACTGATTTAATCTTTTACTCTGGACGCTCTTAACTTGCCCGTATTTCTACATTGTTCTCACATATTTTTAATTCTTAACATGAATGATGTAACCAAGATTTTGTAACATATTTTGATTTAAAAGAGTGTCCATGGAGTTTCTTGCCCATTCTTCTCCATAGAGATCTACGCTACGGAATGGGCAACTACAGTACTTTCACAAGTTATTATGCCTTGTGACTGGGACTGTAGCTTCGCGTTTTATTTTGTTTTTTTGACTTCCAAAAGTGCCTGTAATGGTCTAATTGAAATAAATGCTTTGACTTTTACTTTATTTAGGTCATCATTAAAAAAAAAACATTAAATGAAAAATAATTCACAAAAATGTATCTTTCAATGAATCTCTATGAAACTTATAATGATTACAATAAGGTTACGTAAGAAGACCACACAGAGTAATGATATGGTATGTATATATAGTATGCATGATGATTTTCAGCTCAAGTACTTCAAGTAGGTTACATCTAGATCTACAAGAAAGGTCAGTCACACCACAGCCCTCATTAGATATCCCGATGTATTCAGTCCTCGTTGGGTTGAAACAATACTGATGAATGTGTATGACTACCATCTGGAAACGGTCACAGATGTATGGGGCCAAGGGACATTGATTCAGAGGGATAGAAAAGAAAGAATGCTCGCTTTGCCAATTAAAAAAAAAACAGAGGCAGTCATAAAGACTGGCCGACAGAAGTGAAAATTCAAAACAATAGAATTACTGTGTTCTTATTTTGAATTTTTTAAATCATTCGCTCCGCTAGCCTGGCGCAATACGTCACGAGTCATCTATAGACTGACTTTGGCAGTCTGTGCTTAGCATTGATCACTCATCCTCATACTGACCTTGGCAACCGTTGCTTAACCTTGATCACCCGTCCACAGGGGGACCTTGGCTACCGTTGATTTGCCTTGATTACCCATCCACATGCTGACCTTTGATACCGTTGCTTTACAAAAGAACCTTATTGAATTGGCTTACTTCATTACTCGTTTTAAATCTTTTAAATCGAATCTGTAGTTCCATTCCCCTATTCATTTTGAAAAGTCAATTTAAACAACGGTCAAAAAGCTCGCAATAACGTGAAACATTCGTTCTAGTAAAGTAAAAATGGCGCATTCGCTGTCCGATTGCTTGTGTATTAGTAGTGGTAGGTTCGATTTCTGTGCGGTAGAAATATTTTTAAAGCTCAACAGATGTAAAGAGACTAAAAGTATCCCACCAAAAACATTTCATGTAAAATGTTGCCAAGACGACCAGATAAGGTTTGCCCTGTAAAAACATATCAGATCTCATGTAGCGCCAAGCTTCTGAATCTACACGGCCTAACTCTACCGACCTTAACTTCACAAATTCTACATATCAGTAAAACGGTATGGCTTCGCCGTTTCGCTACCGTCGTGGAGGTGATGCGAATATTTAGTTTCTGAAGTAAGTAACGAAACAGCCAAGCCATAACAGCCCCCCTAGCATGACCGTTCTATCTCTATTCTACCAAGAAACGACAAGAAATCTTTTCTATACAACTTGACATTTCTTCTGCCCGAGCATGGCGCGCCCCGTCGACTTGCATTTCTACGAAGACATAGACAGACATTATTTCCATAGCAACGGGGACGTATCACGTGATGTTTATATTCCCTGAATATTATTACGTTTAGTTAACAAAAAAAAGTTGCCAATTGCACGAGTTTTTCATTTTTCGTGGGCGGGATGGTGGTGCTGCATCCTGGATCCAGGCCTGGATCTTTTTCGCGAAATTAAACCTAATATTTTACATAACATTTCAACCTTTTGAATGTAACTCAACGCAACCACGAAACGTATTTCTCGCATTTGTCAGAAGTAATGTTTCTACCCCCAAATGTCAAAAGAAGAAAAAATATGGTCGTCATGCTAGACGTTGTAGACTTGTGTCGACTGAAGAAAAGAAACATTTCTTTTCTACATACTTAATATCGCCATGCTTGGGACGATAGAAATATCTGTCAAATTGTCGATTCTTCCGTAGACATAGCCCGTTTCTACGGCGGTCATGCTAGGCCGGCAGATTCGGGCTCAAAGCGTTCGCGTCAATGTTACTTCAAAAGTGGAAGTATAGTGTAAGGTATGTTTTTTTATGTAACGACCCCAGAATGCAGGAAAAAATTCAGACGCAGGAAAAAACGCCAACATGCATACTCTTGCTTTTTTCTCATGTAGGATGGGAGGTAGTAATTACAGAATGCATGCTACGTCGAAATTCAAAGCATTTATTCCTGTTTTCCGATCATTATAATCTAGATCTTTTCAAAGTTCGAGTTAGTCAGTTTCTTCTAGGCAAGAGTACTCCACCCTAGGCCGCGTCATCGCTTCACATGTCAGGGCAGTTGCAGCAAAACGCAAGCCTATTAATTTATCATACAAAATAACCCTTTTTAGGCACTTTTGAACGTCAAAGTTTAAAAGGAAATAGAAATGAATTTATTGCCCATGTGAAAAAATAGTTTCGTATACACAAAAGTGTGGAAGAAAATCCTTCGTTATTCTTTCAAAATGTTTCATAATATTTTTTAAATTACTATCCTTAAATATTCCTTTTGCTTCGTTCACGTTTAGAAACGTACCTTAATTTTAATAGAATCAAAATACTGAAAAGTAAATCTTCTTTATCGTGGTTATCCTATATATACCTATCCTGGTGTCAGAGTTTTATGCCACCCATGGGTTGTTTTTTCTTTTAAAACGTTGCCCCGCACTAGTAATCTCTCCTGTATCGTGGGTGCGTT
This sequence comes from Cerastis leucographa, assembly GCA_963082945.1. Taxonomy (NCBI): domain Eukaryota; kingdom Metazoa; phylum Arthropoda; class Insecta; order Lepidoptera; family Noctuidae; genus Cerastis; species Cerastis leucographa. Next base: position 17,303,022 of record OY720361.1, on the reverse strand, counting down.
TACAAACATTTAAACTCACATACACAAACAACCGGACCCGGAATAACTGTCTGTAGGCCTTACAAATATTTGTTCCGTGCGGGGATCGAACCCGCGACACGCAGGGCAGCAGTCGATCGCTCAACCGTCGTCCGACGGCTTTACATGCCGTCGAGTAATATCATTCAGGCATGCTGGTTTCCTCACGATGCTATCTTTCACCGAAGCAAGTGATAATATAAAATTCTTGTGTCGCGGTGTTTAAAATTTCATACAATTCGGTTCAGTCGGAACCGATTTGTATGAAATTTTGTGCGCCGACATCTATTTTTTCATACCCCTAAAACCCATCAAAATTATTTCCACGCGAACGAAGCCGCGGGCATCAGGCAGTTATACAATACGAATATAAAAATATAAAATCATTTAATTCAAGTATCCCTGACCCATACTTAATAGTAATATTACATTTACACAGTCACATTACATACACAACTTTTAAAAACAATTTCATTTACTTAATTCAATTATATTATAATAAGTCAAACACAAAATATAAATAACTCAATTAAAATTAAAAATTCATATAATAAACCAGGTCTGTCAGTCGCATCAGCCTGCCACATGTCGCAATTCAATTCATTTCGAATATGAATCCGAAAAATCAGAGGTGTCTTAGGGTGTTTTTGTTGTTGTTCGAACTTAATACCTTTGTCTTGGCAGATCGACGGTCACAACACTAGGATACCTGCTTACAGCACTGCTTACTAGCTTAAAGTAAATAAAAATTATATTCATCCTACAATAAATCCTAGTATTCGTAGTATGCCGTCTTAGCGGTGAGTGTAAGTTTAGATTACTTCAAATGGGTTTCGCGAGAGCTGAGGGGCGACTAAGGAATTATGTTCAAGTAGTAACTGCATTCGAACTTGAACATTCCACTACTGCAATCCGCAGTTTCTTGGAATTGTAGCAGTTTGGATTAAGCGTCTTAGGAAATATGAAATGAGAAATGTTATTTATTATGACACTTGTATTGCCTCATTAAGACATTGACGACTATTTAAACGATGTACTTTAGAATTTTTATTATTATTTTAGACATTTGTACATTTTCCTGTACTTTTTGACATTTTTATTATTATTTTTATTAATTTAACGTAACTTAATGATTTTTGTGCTTTGAATTATATTATTATGGTATTTACGCCTTTCTATGCAAAACTTGTTGAAACTTTTTTTTTGTAATCAATATAACTGATTGTAAATACCTACACGTGTTTTTGACAAATAAAAATCTCTTATCTTCATTAATACAAATTCCACAATGCATTCATTGATGTATTTGGACTGTCGAGCAAAAGATTTTTTTAAACATAAAGGGTGTAAAACACCTCTTAACGAAGCCGAAAGGCACTGGTTCTCCCTGTCATTGCGATCATTTTTTTGTTCTACACCATACCTGCGAACCTTCTAGTTACGGAGATATTAGGGGAGAAAGTTCCAACTTTTTGACAAGTATTTTTTTAATACAAGTTTTTAATGTAAGATTTTTACATTAAACACCTCCACGACCCCCGTACTATTAAATCGGTCCATCAGCACAATGTTTTGAGTGCGTAACATTGAGTTCTACCACAAAACATGATTTTACACCTCTCAAAAAAAGTCGTTTCCCAGCAATAATTTTTGCGTAAAGTTACTTAGTTTCATGTACAGAATGCTTGGTTGGCGGCTTCGTGATGAGGTGATTTACATGGTGTATATAGCGATGGTTTACGTAAATCTTTTAATTTAAAACCGGATGGAATAGAAAAAGTACTCCTTTGAACTTCGGATCTTCAAAACCGTGAATCACCAGAACAAACCGAAAACCGAAAAGAGATCGATGAAATGACTTTTTTTCTAGATTTAACTCTTTTTTTTTTTGTCGTTGATCTAGGAATCTAGAACAATCCGACTAATCTAAAGTTATCTATGGATCAATCATTCTTTCACCACAATTTCTTTCAAATAAATTATTAATTCCATTCCTAAGTACAAGGCATCGATTTACATTACATCACGCCTGAAATCTCAAAAGGGTTAGGCAGAGGTGTGCCTAATCGTACAGGCAGCCTCATTAAGTAGTTACCCCCTGGCGTACTCGGCGGGACAGTACAGGGGTTAGCACATAGTAATGCTGTCTATACACCTACATTTTACCAGTTATGTTTAAGTCCCATTTAGTAGAGGACGAACCTATTGCCATCAACCGGACACAAATCCGTACTCCTTGGCTGGTACTGAGAAATTCCTGATGAAAACACTCAATAACACTTTGCCGGACCTGGGAATCGAACTCAGGACGTCATGCTCAGCGGTAGCGGTTTCGACCACAAAACCATCAAGGCAGTAGGATCGATTTTGAGTTTAAATATCAATATCATGCTCAATTTCCCGTCTGACCGCATCTTACCAACCAACTCTTATCTAATATACTAATAATAAAGCTGAAGAGTTTGTTTGTTTGCTTGAACGCGCTAATCTCAGGAACTACTGGTCCGATTTGAAAAATTCTTTCAGTGTTAGATAGCCCATTTATCGAGGAAGGCTATAGGCTATATATCATCACTACGACCAATAGGAGCGGAGCAACAATGAAAAATGTTGCGAAAACGGCGAAAATGTGACGCAGACGAAGTTGCGCGGGACAGCTAGTACTTAATAAAGTTCAAGACTAAAACTTTAACTACCTTAAGATCAAACTGTTGTTTCAAACACAAGTTCGATAAGATAAGAACAACAGAATTAATTTAACGTCAAAACTTTAAATTAAACGGATGAGATGCAAATTACCTAAATGAAACTCTTTGGATTGAAGATCGATCTCTTTGGGCGTTACTCGTACATTTTCTAAGGTTTTGTAATTTGATTGTTGCAACTCATCAGCATTATCTTATTGCTGCGATGGTCTACCTAATCATCAGCCTAGCCTTTTCCCAAGTATGCTCAACAACTGGTCAATTTCCAGTATAGCCGTAAGCAGCATACCAGTACTTTACATAGAGCGAATGCCTATCTGACCTCCACAACCCAGTGTACAGGGTAATACGATACCCATTAGTAAGACTGTGAGATTTTCGGGCCACTGACTACCTGTAACGACTGTCGCAGATCTACAATTGACAGTCTGGTCCAATGGCTTATCGTGATTTCCGAGGCACGGAGGAAACTCTGTATGTAATCGGGTGGTCACCCATCCACGGACCAACTCAGGGAAGCACGGCTTAGCCTGCAGAACGATCCGAGCGGCTGTTACTGTTAAGTCACGAGCTCCGATCATCACAGCTTAGCGAAAGACCCTAAGCCGATTGCAATGCCAGGGTATCGTTTCTTGGGTCTTATAATTCAATCCTTTTCATATAATTCATAATTATTTAAGGACATTTACTTCGGTCCTACCAAAAATTAAAAAAAAAACTGGATTGGACGACTGTATGTTTAGTTGAGAGCAGCGGTCGCCCAGTAGTGGCAGCCCGGACTTACGAGCAGTAAGCCGTGTGTTCGAACCCAGGCAGGCGCATTACTTCGTGTAATTTATTTCATCACCGCTGCCCTCAAAAACGGCGAAAGAAAACATCGTAAGGAAACCGGCATCTCCTAGAACTAAAAATTTGAAGACATGTGACATCTACCAACACGCACTGGGCCCGCGTGGTGGATTACAGCCCACTCCCTCTCATAGAGAGGAGGCCAGAGTCCCAGCAGTGGGAATATTATAGGTTGATGATGATGATGATGTTCAGTTGGGCCTTTGTACAAAGGTATAGATAGAATGTCAAAATCAGATCCCATAAAGTATTTTCACGTTTTGATAATTTAAATCAGATTGAAGTTAATATACCTACCTACGGTAGTTATGTTATCTTCAGTTATCGATTAAACATTGGCATATTTACTTTATTTTATCGTCGATAAAACTAAACAAACAGAGAGGACAGTTTCGTAAACCTAACAGTGACATAATATGTCATCTAAACATTCGAGGAATGACGTCATCCGCGACACATGTATTGTGTCTTGTCTTCTCAGAATCTCGGCTATATTTTCGGAAGCCAGTTATTTCATCAATTGCCCCGGAGCAAGTTACCCTTTAGGGTAAAATGTCTTTGCATATTTCACGAAAGGATTGGAGATAATAGATTGTTTTCAGACTGAATATTATCAAAGACAACTTTCACTAAAGACAATGAAATGAAAATAGAGTTAGGAGAAACGCCCTTCAGTCATTTATTTAAGTTAGTAGACGAAAACACTAGTGGAGCTCGTGGCTAAATAATACCAGCCGCACGGGTCGATCTTTAAGGTTAAGCAGTGCTTGCCGAGGTTGGTCCGTGGATGGGTGACCATAATTACATACAGAGTTTCCCCCGTGCCTCGGAAAGTACGCTAAGCCGTTGGTCCCGGCTGTCATTTGTAGATCTTTGACAGTCGTTGCAAGTAGTCAGCAGCCAAAAGTCTGACATCCAGTCTTACCAAAGGGTATCGTATTACCCAGTTACTGGGTTGTGGAGGTCAGATAGGCAGTCGCTTCATGTAAAATACTGGTGCTCAGCTGTATCCGGTTAGACTGGAAGCCGACCCCAAGATAGTTTGGGAAAAGGCTAGGCTGATGATGAGACGAAAACATAAGTTAGACCGTAAAGCTCTGAACATAGAAGCTGAGAGGGATTGCTTCTATGTATTTTCTGTTTCAATTAATTGTATGTCAATCAATTTAAGAAAAGAACAGTGGTGGTCTAGTAGTTATGGCTCCGAATAACGAGGTATAGGTAAGATTGCTAACTACTGCCGCATGCCGTACATCAAACCACACTGTACCTGGGTGATAGATTAGGGCTTATTAATCATAATTTAATTTTCCTGCATTTTAGTGCCTCAATGGTCTAGTTGTCTCAATGGTCAAGCGCTACTTGGAGGTCCTGGGTTGGATTCCCGGGTAGGGCAAAGTGTAATTGGGTTTTTCCATCAGATAAATTTCTCAATAAGAAGCCTCGGAGTCCAAGTGGTATGGGAATTAAACATATTTTTTTTTTTTTAAACGTTGCCCCACACTAGTAATTTCTCCTGTATCGTGGATGCGTTTACAAACATTTAAACTCACATACACAAATAGCCAGACCCGGAAAAACTATCTGTAGGCCATACAAATATTTGTTCTGTGCGGGGATTGAACCCGCGACACGCAGCGCAGCAGTCGATCGCTCAGCCACCGCGCCAACCGTGCCGTCAAAACTAACGAAAAACTGGCAAAATGTAGGTGTACTATTAGGTACACCTCTACCTAACCCCTCTTTACGTATGTATGTAACCGTGTGGGTCTAGTAGTTATGCGTATGGCCCCGAATTTACGTATGTATGTAACCGTGTGGGTCTAGTAGTTATGCTTATGGCCCCGAATTTACGTATGTATGTAACCGTGTGGGTCTAGTAGTTATGCTTATGGCCCCGAATTTACGTATGTATGTAACTGTGTGGGTCTAGTTGTTATGCTTATGGCCCCGAATCGCGAGTTATAACTAGAAATTAAGACTCGTGACATCCAGCAAACCACAGCCGCGTGATGAATTAGGTCTCATTATTCATGATTAATTTTTTCCAAAACAACGATTTAATAAAAGGGCAAAAATGCTTTGTTCCAAAGGAAATTCTCTTGGAGCGTGTAAATTGAATAAGCCGCAAATGCGTAGGATTGCCAAAAAAGAATTCCAAAGAATTTTTCGATTGAAGTAAACCCACTCGTATTTCAAGCAAATATTTGCTTTGAAAGATTATCAGAAATACTCTAGTCACTGAGCAATCGAAACATACCGTGCTAAAGAAAAAGCTTCCATGAATTATATATATGTTACGGGCAATTTGATAAGTCCAGGCACTATTAATAATGGCCGGTCTGTATTCATAATGCCCGACTCAATTGGGCGATGTGATTAAAACAGCATGATTAATCACTTTTCCCGGTCATTATGAATAATGCCCAAACTATCTTGGGCAAAATAATAAAATAGGTGAACTGTAGTGTTTTTGTTTATTAAATGAAATTAAACTTACAAAATTTTCATGAAAATTTAACAAAAAATAACCAAACCTAACTAAGCCAATTGCCCGGCTACAAGTAGGGAATTATTCATACTGCCCGGTCCAAGTGATAAATTTAAGCTATCTCAAACACTGACTTATTATATGGACCACGGGCCGTCGGGCATTATTAATAATGGCCAGTCAAAGTGATAAATTAATCACTTTGCCCATCGCTCTTGGGCATTATTAATAATGGCCGGTCCTTATTAATAATGCCCAGTTAATCACGTTGCCCGTAACATATTATATTAACTAGCTGTGCCCGCGACTTCGTCCGCGTAGAATTTAGCTTAAGTTACTCTTTATTACATCAGCTATCTGCTAGTGCAAGTCCCGTCAAAATCGGTCCAGCCGTTCTAGAGTTTAGCCGGAACAAACAGACAGACAGACAAAAATTGTAAAAAACAAAATTTTGGTATATTTTGGCATTCATATGCATGTTGTAAAAAGCGGTTATTTTCATATTACAAAAAGATACCTCAATTTTATTTATAGATAGATTATAGACTATAGTTAACTCAGTAAAACCATGTTAGTTACGATCGCAAATCATATTTTAAACACAAAACCTGACTCTAACCTGCAAATTGCAAAAATATAAGGAAATTTAAATTTCGCTGGCTATCTTGGCACTTCCATCATAAGTACTAATGCTGTTACATGATAGTATTGTAAAACCAAATAATTTTAAAAGAGTAAGCATCGAGTTTCTTGTGGGTTCTTCTCCATAGGTTCTTCGTTATTTTATTTGAAGTATGTCATGGTGTAACTATAACTGTTTTGTAAATCTGTTTTTTTTTTTTCTTTTTGTATACTGGCACCTTGTTTTTATATAGGTATATTTATGTAATCTGTGTCCTTTAATTGTGCTTCTGTGTGTTGTGCTATGTCTTTTGTGTGCACTGAATAAATGATTTACCCATCAATCTCATAGGAAACGACCAATCGATGTATAGATGTTTGTTATTCTTGCACACAAGAACTGAGTGATCTGGACGAATTTTAGCATCATCATCTGCCTAGCCTTTTCCCAAACTATGTTGGGGTCGGATTCCAGTCTAACCAGATGCAGCTGAGTACCAGTATTTTACATGAAGCGACTGCCTATCTGACCTCCACAACCCCGTAACTGGGTAATACGATACAACTTCGAAAGACTGGATGTCCGACTTTTGGCTTGTGACTCTCGTAACGACTGTCAAAGATCTATAAATGACAGCCGGGACCGTGCTTAACGTGCTTTCCGAGGCATGGAGGAAACTCGGTATGTAATTATGGTCACCCATCCAGGGAACAACCTCGGCAAGCACGGCTTCACCTTGAAGATCGACCCGTGCGGCTGTTATTATTTAGCCATGAGTTCCAGGATGAATTTTAGCACAGAGATAGATAATAGTCTGGAATAGCATACAAGATACTTTCTTATCCAAGTAGTACGATTCCATGAGAAAATCACCAAACAAAGCGCGGGCGAATCCGGGGGCATCAGCTAGTTTGAAATAAAATGTTTTGATCGTTTAATAAGACGTCGTCATCCAAATTACTGCAGACCTTTTTCCTTGCAATGCAACAAATTATTAGCTGATACTTTTTATTACGAGAAAAAGGAACCCACGACGATAAACTACACTTGCATAATACTTCGTCAAGCATTTTTTGCCAACATCGCATCTTTCCCGGGAGCCCAGTTAATTTAGAAAACAACGTAATTTAATACCAAACACTTCAGTTTAAAGTTTTTACAGCGTTTTATATAAGAACATTGTGACTAATTTGTATTCCGAGCTAAGAACAGAAATATATTGATGTAAATTATTACGAGTATGACTACTTTTTAACCTTATAACTCAGGATATAAGGGTGAAAAGTGGTTGAAAATCAGCGAGTGCGGTAGTACCTACTTAAAGGCGGATACATACTTACGTGTCGTGGCGTGTCGTGACGCGCCAGAAGCAAATCGGTTTCATACATTTAATATGGTTAGGGACATATTTGCATGGCGTGTCGTGTCGCAACGATGTATGAAACCGAATGCTTCTGGCGCGTCACGACACGCCACGACACGTAAGTGTGTTTCGGCCTTAACGCGCAATGCACACTACCTTTGTTTTAGAACTATCGTAAATAATATTATAAATGTAAAAGTGGGTTAGTTTGTTTGTGACGCCGCGCCATCACGCTTTACTGACGGAACGAATTTCGATGAAATTCATACGGATAGGCCATAGAACATATTTAATCCCGGTAGGTTAGTCCCTTGAGGTAATTTCTGACTTCCAAGCAAACTAAGCCACAGCAAAACGCTATTTACTCATTAATTAAAAGTAACGCGCAATCAGGCGCAAAGAACGCTTGCTTTGTTTTAAAACTATTAACAATAAGTGTCGATTGTTACTCTTATGGTTGGTAGATGCACACATACACCAACTATTTATAAGTAACAATAGACATTTGCAGATAAAGTTAGCACACTTGCAAACACATCAGCAGATTAATTCTAGTGCAAACTGTTAAAAAAAACTGTTTTCTAACTGATCTGTCCAAAACAATTAAAACTGCTGCACTGCGTATTTCGTCTTTTAATCTTTTTTAGGCTTAATTGCTAAGCATGTCCAAAGTCCAAAGTAAAGATCTTTCGACCAAGTATTACGGTTTATACCAAAGCGGATTTCAAACTCTTTATCTATACAAATAAATAAAATTGAAGTGTCTGTTGGTAATATTAAAATAACCGCTTTTTAATACATACATATGTATACATGTATATACGGTACATATACCAAAATAACATTTTTTTACAATTATTGTTTGACTGTCTGTCTATCGGTCTGTCTGTTTGTTCCGGCTAATCTCTGGAACGGCTCGACCGATTTTGACGGGACTTTTACTGGCAGATAGCTGATGTAATAAGGAGTAACTTAGGCTACTACTATTTAAAAAAAAATCTTATTCCACGCGGACGAAGTCGCGTCTTCTCGTCGCGCGTCTGCCCTCAAAACGGTGAAGGAAAACATCGTGAGGCAACCGGCATGTCCTAGAACTGAAAATTCGAATACATGTGACATCTACCAACCCGCATTGGGCCCGCGTGGTGGATTACAGCCCACTCGCTATCAAAGAGAGGAGGCCTGCGTCCCGGCAGTGGTAACATTATAGGCTGATGATGATGAAGTCGCGGGCACAGCTAATTATTTAGAAAAACTGCCTAATAAATTTGCGACTTCTTTATTTACAGTGCAAAAAAAGTGCAAAAAAGTGCGCTTTCCTCCACATTTATTTATAGTCTGTCGACTTCACTGCCGGCTTCTCTGATCCCTGTTCATTTTAATCTGGATCTCTTCAAAGTAAGAGTGAATCGGTTTCTTCAAAACTAGTGGCTTCCACCCTAGGCCACATCATCGCTTCACATCAGACGAGTTGTGGCTTGCGTATGGCCTACCTAATTAAAAAAAAAAAATGATTCTTCTACGTCTATGGTAACATTGTCCCCGAGATCTATTTTCATCCCTAAAGAAACCACGAAGGATCAATAAAATGAGCTTGCGGAATCTCCAAGGTAACCATTTTATTGCCTACCTATCCGCAATGAAATTAGTTGTTATGATTAATAAAATCTTTTAGCAGTCTGGTTGGCGATCGCAATATCGCCTGAAAAGAATAGATTTCGTTAGATATCATCTTGATTTTTTTAAAGCTTTTCTACACTTTTGATGTGACATCGTCTCACTCCGCAAGTAAATATTTTCAAAATTATTTGTTTTTTCTAAAATTACTTCGTTAGTCATCAGGCAGTTTCTTTTATAATAATCTACATATTTTTGTATTTTAAAGAAGCTTAAGAACTTTTCTTAATTCGGCAACTTTGAGTAAACAAGATAATTTATATTCACTTTACCCGCGTGTTGACGACTGGGATGAAATAATGATAATAAAATAATGAAAATGAAAGGTTGTGTTGACGTCAAACTATTCTCAATTTTTCTTCACACTGCTCTGCACTGTTTACAGAAACTAGACATAAAATAAACGTTATAAATGATATTATATTTGAAACACACACAGGAAACAAAAACAATGAAAACAGGAACATTCAAAACAATTAAAAAATTACAATGAGACTGAATATCGACGCCCCCTAGGAATAAACCTGTATTATACGATTACTGACTTTTTACTGTTATATCATTTTCGGTATCTATGGGTCGGGATACACCAACGCAATTTTTTTCAATTTTTTTTTGCGGTAATTTCCAACGGTTTTCCTTATAACACTTTTGTTCTTTGGAAATTTTCCATTTTTTATTTACTAGAAAAATAACGAAATACATTAATACAAATTAAATTCTATAGCTACATTTCGGTAAAGTAATATTACTGTAAAATATTTCAGCAAATTTTCTGGTTAACGCGATTACAGGTTTATTATCGTAAATTTTGTGGTAGACATTTTCGGTAATGCACTATTACAGTTATCATCCGGGACATAAATTTATACCTACCTATTTAAATTAGACGAAGGTATTACAGACTTAAGAGGTAAGCACACCAATAGACCTCGAAAAATGAGCTCCAGCACGGAATCGAGTGTTGAGAAGCATATTTCATTATTTCCTAAAGTAGAGTCTCATTACACAAGAAAAAGCTCAACTCGAGAATATTTGTCACAAGACCTCAACATATCAAAAATTTATCGTTTGTACACTGAGTGGTTTCCACAGCAAAACTATGTTGAAGTTACGATGGCGACAAAACGTCAATATGAAACCATTTTTAACATAAAATTTAACTACTCATTTTTTAAGCCTAAAAAAGATCAATGTTCTACATGTTTTGTATATGAGCAAGCAAGTCCATCAGAGAAAGAGTCTTTAGAAGAAAGCTATAGACGTCATTTAAATAGAAAAGAGAGAATTCGCCAAATTAAAAATGAAGAAAAAATAACAATTGACAAAAGCGATAGCACGATTGCTATCTTTGACCTGCAATAGTAGATTGTATCATAAGGGAGCAAAATAATATTTTTACGGCGAGGGCGCTTTTTTGAATCCAGAGCGAAGTGAGGGATTCTAGAGTAGAATCCCGAGCGTAGCGAGGGATTCTTTAGTAGAATCCTGAACGCAGCGAGGGATTCAAAGCACGTCGCCCGAGCCAAAAATATATTTTGCGCCCGAGTGATACACTCTGCTTTTCATCACCCACTATGAGAAAACAGGCACCTCATATTCTATTGTAATATTATCATTTAATAAAAACATAATGGTAAAATTAAATAGCATCTAATAATAAAACAACTAAAAACTTATAATTATTAACATTTGAGACATTTTCGCAAGTATGAAAATTTTATATTCAGCTGGCGGTGCGAGTATGGGCCGTCGTCGTACCAGCCAGTCTTTATTCAAACAATATTTGCGTTCGATTTCTTTGGCGCTGAACACTAAGATGTTCCAGATTCAAAAAGTGCGCGGCAAAGATGATTGCGGCGCACTTTTTGAAATAAAGAGAATTAAAAACTCATTACTGCCCGCTAAAAGTTTCTTAGAGAAAACACTACCTTTGGGTGCACTTAAAGGCGAACCAATTCGTCCTTTTCAAATAGGTGGGATGAAAAAAGTGTTAAGTATTCCACAATCTGCTGTAGGCATTTTCCACTATAAACGCAAGCACCCTGTGTACAATTTTACTATTTTTGACGTACGTAAAAAAGGGTATTGCTACGTGTGGCATTACCAAATCGCAAAACAAGGCTGCATAGAAATTGGGAGTTGTTTGTTGCAATTCTTAAAGAGTGAACAGGAGCAAGGTGTTAACAAGATATATTTTTATTCGGATGGTTGTTACGGCCCAAATAAGAACAGGTTCATTTTTGCCTTCTATGTGTATGCAGCAAAATCTTTAAATTTATCTATAACGCACAGACTTTTTGAGACTGGACATAGCCAGAACGAGTGAGACTCGATGTATTCCTGTATTGAAAGGAACATGAAAAATAAGTATATTTACACACCTGATCAAATATATAACATAATTCTTAACTCCAAAGTCACGGGAGAAAAATATACTATGAAAGAATTGGGGCAAACAGATATTTTAGACATAAAAAAATTGGTAAATCCTTTGAATTGGCGTCGCGATATTAATGGGAATACGATACACTGGTCTGATGTTATGGAAATTCATGTATCATCATCCCAACAGGACAAGGTTTTCTTTAAATATGATTTTGATGAGGCATGTTCTGAATTAAATATTTCAAGTTCATTTCAAACCAAACAACGTGGGCGAAAACCTAAGACAGACTCTTTGATAGAAGATACTGTATTGGCACGTGCTTATCATCAGCCTCTTCCTATAAGCAAGGCGTTGCATACAGATTTACTGTCTTTGTGCAATAGTGGAGCGATTCCACGGTATTACCACGCATTTTATAAATCCTTAACTTCTGTAGAAAAAAATAGTGATGCTCGCGATTATAATGATGATGCCAATGATAATACAGATTAGTTTTTATGTTTTTGTTTGGCTAGTTTTTTTATACTTTTACTGATTTGACTGATTTTCTTGTTTGATTTGTGTGTGTTTTTGATTTTTGTGATTAACTGATTTGTGGTCTCTATGAAAGCTTTGTTTCCAATAAACGTTGTAATTTTAATAATTTTTCTTTAATTATTCCCTCGAAGATACCGATGACAAATTTATTTTACATTATCGGTTTTCAATGATTACGATAATATGACTACCAAAAATTTTCTATAAAATATGGTTTACACTACTTTACTCTTTTATGGTTATTAAAAATTTTACCATAATAAGTCGGTAACTGAACATTACAATCTCTCTCTGTAACGAAAAAACACGTTTAATAATCCAGTAAAGTAATATTATGCCTATGATTTTTAAGAAATTTACAAGAATAATTCGGTAAGTAAACATTACAGGAATAATATTGATAAGTCACGATCCTAAGATATAAATACCCTAAAAATTTTATGAAACTATTTTCGGTAATGTGTATTTTGGTGAATAACTAATTCTATGTATATTTAATAGTTACACTTAATAATATAAACTTTTCGGGTAAAAATTAGCTTTTCCATAACATAACAATGTTGTCATAATTACGTTTTGTTGAAGAGATATACCCGAAAAACACTAAAAGATTTTTCCTGTAAAATTTGATTTTTGCGGTTACCGGTTTATTCCCCGGGGACGTCGATATATTCAATTGTATTGCCATCAAAAACAACCAAAATTATCAGAATCAACAGAAAAGGCATAAAATTTCAACGACTAAATTTGACCCAAAAAACAAACAGGGCAAGATGACTTGTGCGAGGGCAAACTGGATTTTACTCGACACCTTGCGGCAAAGACAAATGGGAGGGTAATCTATGGTTTTAGTACTATGGGTGTTAACTATAATACTGGGATAGGTAATTTTATCTCCTATGGATAACTTTGAGAAGAGTTTATTTAAAAAAAAACACATCTCAACGTTCAAAGTTGCCTGAAAAAAAAATTGTTATGTTTATTTATAGCCTGACAACTCGCTGAATGACGAATGAAGCGACTGCTGAGCATGAGGGCCCGGGTTCGAATTCCGGGTTGGGCAAAGTTTTATTGGATTTTCCACCAGAAATTTCGCGTTAGCAGCCACGGAGTTTGGATTTGTGCCCGTTTGATTGCAATAGGCTTGCCCCCTATGGCCCCTATAATAGGGGGCAAGCCTGGGATGGCAATTGGCAAGGATGGGACTGAAACATAACTGGCAAAATGTGGATATCGTTACTTTTAGGTTCACCTCTGCCTAACCCTTCGGGATCCCAGGCGTGATGTTATGTTTGTGTATAAATCACTGAATTGACATATTATCGTTACCGGTTTGGTTATTTCCATAATAGTTTTTAATGTGCGGTAAACGATAATTATCGATCGCAATTAAAGCATTTCTAGAACCAATTATAATTATTTTAAAATTACTTCTACCTACCTAATTCAAATGACAAGTAGGTAGATACATTATTGTCCTATTAACATTTAAAACATACTCGAGAAGTTGGAAATCACGACTCGCATTTAATATTTATTGAAGAGACGCGATTCCAAATATTTATCGTTGGAAGATATTATGTACTTAAAATTATGTATAAACAACATACATAGTTGTATATTCCACGAGAGTAAATACGGCATAAGTAAACAAGGCTAATGTATGGTAAATTTTAACAGCAGTTTCAAGGATTTAAACGAAAACCATATTAATTAATTTGACGACGATAACGCCATTGTTTTCATGGTCATTTATACAAATAAAAGTTTGTTACCAACACAACTAACAAAGTGACAAAGTTACTATACTGTTTTGTTTACATGGTTGGAAAGTTTTAATCAGTTCTGTTAACTACTTATACCTAAAAATATTTATGTTAACCTATAAATTTTACCTGCGGTTTTACATCCGAAACGAACATTAATGCCCATTTAAACCATGTTTTTTATTACCACCAAATAAATAAGGATTTTTGTACTAAGAAAGCTGTGACGTTTCCCATCCTTTCTAACCTCTATAAATTATGGAAAACTCGATAACCATAAAAGTTTGGAGGGCCGGGTTTGAACTTCGCCTTCATGCCACTTGTCAGTAGGGTGACAAATTTATCAGGATATTTTATTTTCAATTTACTACCACTACACTATCACTCGGAGTGCTATAGAACAGTGTTTCCCAATCATTATTCTGCCATGGCCCGCTAAATGTCACACTGGCCCTTAGTGAAGTGACCCACTCAATACTTTAAAACCTCTTCCCCCGCTGATTACATTAAGTAAAATAGATCGGCGCGGGTATCGTTATTTTGTGCGAATAGAGTAATTTTTTTCTAAGGTGGACTTGTAAAAAAGCCCAAGCCCGCCTTTATACAGTTTTTACTTGTACATTTAAAGTTTTAATATTTTTTTTTTAAACAACGCAGATATATGCTTTGACCCGGTATTTTATTTTGATGACCCGTTACCGGGTCGGACCCACCAATCGGATAACGCTGGTATAGACAATACAGTTAAGGTATGTATTTAGTTTATGAAAAGCATTATTAACAACAGTTGCAATATAATATAACAGCCTTCTAACAAAAGGTTGACAGCAGGAGAGAGTGGAAGAAAAAACATGTTGCAACGACATTCTACATTGGGACGAGAGAAGAAGATAATGCTGAAGAGGTCCATCAAATAACAGTGCTAAACAACCACACAATAAACACAAATTATTAGGTAGATGTAGCAAAAGGTGTATTTAGAAATCATAGCAAGCGTTCTGAGATCCTGCCTACCCCCTAATGATAAGATCGTGAGTTTAAGAATGTAACAAAATACGTAAGCAACTTACCCTAAACCGATACTTTCCGATCGGAGGTCGTGCATATGGAACACCTTGGAAGCTGGCGAAGGACCGTCCCTTCGTGGACACCTTCCATGCACCCTGAAGAACCCCTTGAGCCACTCGTATGGTAGGGTTTGGAGCTTGAGCAGCAACCAAACCGGTAACGGTTAAAAACTGGAATAACCTCAACATTTTTAAAAGTAGAAGCAAGATGGCGCCCGCGCTCTCGACATGCGTGCGTCTGCGCAGGTGGCTGGCGCGGGACTGGCTGGATGCATACTATAAACTGTTTATAAAACATTTGTGATAGTAACGACCGGCTTAGTGCACAGATAATACATGTCATTATAGGGCGCCCATAGCTATGATTGCGTTTGACCGATATGGGTTATGCTGATTGCTGTATTCAGGGCGATAGTTCGATAGTTTTGTATCTAGGTACATTAAAATTTTAAAGACTGTGAAGTGTTGTTATTTGAATGAGATAGTACCTAGTACATCATAATTAAATATTCAAAAACTAACTACTGCAAAAGAGTTCTAGCTATATTTGAACAGCAAATTCTGTTATAATCTTTTAAATATTTAACTATTGATTTGATTCTACTTAATTGAAGTTTTTACTTTGCTATTTTAATTTCACATTTTTTTTTTAATAAACTGTTTAATATTTAACAAATTCCACTGAATCCGAATTTTAACGTTAATATTTAATCATTATTTGAAACCTGCTATTAGGAGTTGGCAAGCTTATCCTCAAAATATTAAATTATCTCTAATGTGTCATTAATTATTTAAACTTTTCTTATCATTAAACACTTTCACTCTTTCTTTATAATTTCTTAAACTTTAAGGAAGATATTTTTAAGAAAAATAAAAGGAATTTTAAAAGAGTAGTTGAGTCATTGTTCGCTCGGCCGCAAACTGGGGACTTCGCTAAGGCTGTCCGGTTCGTCCGGTTTCTGAAGAGCCTGTCCAAGAGTTGTCAGCGTCCACTTGAACCTGAATAGCAGCATCTAGTGGCTTTTTGATCCTTATGTTTAGTTGGCTGCTTCTGTACACTTATATTACATAATTATGTGACTTATGTTTTGGCTCGCTACTTTCATTCTAAAAATAAGGTGCACTTTTTTGCGATATTTTTATACTTTAGGTTAGGAAAATATCGCTACGATCGGTATATTTTTTTAACTTTTGGTATGTAAAAATTTTTGGGATTCCCCGGTGCACCTTACTATGCAATTGTGTTTGTTGCTGAAAGTTAGATTAAGTTTTTAATTTCAATATTAACTAGAATAAAGGCTCCAGACAGGCGCGACACGACGCGACGCGGCACGCTGCGACAAACAAAACCAACGTCGCACACTTTCTATGAAAACGCGCGCGACCGACACAGGCGCGACGCGACGTATTTCTGGGTTTTTTCGAGAGCACGACACGTTGCGCTTGCCCCGCGGAACGCCGCGACACGAAACAAAATATTCGTATAACATTGTGTATGCCGCCGAGCCTGCCCCGATTACTCGATCCTAACGTATCGAAAAGCAATCGAAAAATTTGTATAATTATGTAACTTGAAAATCGACTTGTTTATTTCTAGATTAAAGTCGATAGGACAACCTAATTTTAAGTTATCCTAATCTATCATTTTTCGGTCGCTTTTCAATACGTTATGATCGAGTAATCGATTCGATACCGCGTCGCGCCTGTGTGCGAGGCTTCGCGACGCGGCAACACCGCTATGCCGCATCACGCTGTTGCGTCGCGTCGCGTCGCACCTGCCTGAAGGAGCCTTAAGAAAGCTCCTGTCTTTCATGTCAGCGGTTGATTTTGTAAACAGCAATGAAACACAATATTTGAGAGTATTTTATCTAAGTTGAGAGTACTTAGATAAAATTAAATTATCAATAAAACTGCAAACGGGATATTTATCATGTTTACTATTTGTTTTGAGTTCCCGATATTTCGGCGCTGTTTATGATCAGAGACGTGTCAGTGTTTATGAACAGACCAATAGGGGATCGGACTGGGTAAAGAAAACGACATTCTATTTTGTCCGTCAGACAGGTAATACAAAAATATTAGACACGTATTTTTTGTTTTATCAAAATATCAAAAAATTACTTATTTAAAACTCATTAAAGTTAGGGAGTGGGGGCTTACTACGTCACAAGTAGGTATAAAACTTACCTACATGTGACGTCATGCGCCATTTCAACTCAATATATCTCCGTAATTTTAAGACCACGTGAAAAAAGAAAAAAATACGTGTCCAATACTTTTCAAAAAACTACCCGACGGACAAAGAAAAAAAAAATGTGATCACCCCCTACTGGTCTACCCTTTTTCTTGTTCATGTTAGATATCCCGTTTCCAAAATTATTGATAGTGTTAGTTACCATGTCATTTTAAAAACTTATAAAATTAAATTGACATCAATAACCGAAGAAACAGCTATCATATCGTCCAATTATTCTTCACATAAAAAAAATCCGGTAGCAAGTTCAGAAGGATATTAAAATCCGCAATTTACGGCATCACAACAAACTTAAAGGCCATAAATAGATAGAAAATAACACACACCAATAAGCGCCTGTGCAAAATGTATGCAAATTCTAATGGAAATCTGTTGCGGGGCGACATCGTAGGCGTGAAAGTGGAATAAGTACGTATATACCTACGTAATGTATTCAGGGTGAACTTCTCAAGGTTATTTCTATTTAGGTCAACTAACATATCTTCCTGCCCTTGTCCCTTTTAAGGCAGAGCCCTCATTAGTGCGTTGCGTCGTCGCTCGGATCTCCGACGGTGCAGCGCATCACCTTCGCTCGCCCCACTTCGTCTCTCGTCCGTCGGTCCCTTGAAAAGTCGCGTGCGTGTCTCTAAAAAACCGGCAAAGTGCAAGTAGGACACGCGAACGCAGGGTTCTGTACCATTATTTTTAAAAACGAGCAAAAAAATCACTTTTTTGTATGGGACCCCCTATAATGTGTATTTTATTCTGTTTTTAGTATTTGTTGTTATAGCGGCAACAGAAATACATAATCTGTAGAAATTTCAATTGGCTACCTATGATCGTTCATGAGATACGGCCTTGTGACAGACGGACGGACGGACAGCAAAGTCTCAGTAATAGGGTCCCGTTTGATCCTTTGGGTACGCAACCCCAAAAACTATATGTTCGCAACGTGAGCCACTAATGAGACCTTCTTCCATCCATTCTCTGCTGTCCGCCGTCTGGCTATTATTTACTCCAACTACAATGTAGGTCAACCAACAGAATATTTATTCAAGTGAAACTTTTATTACATCGTCTCAAACTTTTTCGTGTGTGTGTTGCATGTCGCGTGACGGTGGGCCGCGGAGTAGTAGCGTGCTCCGCGCTATAGTGTGAAAAAAAGTTCACTTTTACCGTGGTTTCATAAAACCACACAATCCTTTTTTATTGAATTGACTTTTATCAGAAACTACATACATACATAAATTCACGCCTTTTCCGATGGGGGTTGGCAGAAACCATAGAATGCCACCAGCTACGATCTTTACATCTCACTCCTTTTGCCTCATCCACGATCATACACGCATGCTGGTTGGGATTACTCGTACTTTGCACCTGACCTATCTGAAGGAACTCACAATAAGGTCAATCTTTGTCCTTCTAGAGCGTACCCTCCGGCCTTGCCACTCACATCTGCCTTGCAAATACCTTTTGTTAGGTGACATTCATTCATCCAAGTTTGCCTTGAATTCAGATATGAAACTAGCTGTACCCGCGACTTCACCCGCGTGGAATTTAAAAAATAGCCTACGTTACTCCTTATTACATCAGCTATCTGCCAGTGAAAGTCCCGTCAAATTGGTCCAGCCGTTCCAGATATTAGCCGAAACAAACAGACAGACGGACAGACAGACAGAAAGACAAAAAATGTAAAAAAAATTATTTTGGTATATGTACTGTGTATACATTCATATACACAGTGGACCTTTTATATAAGTAGACTGAAATAAAAAAAAATAAAAAAATATACATGTAGTAAAAAACAGTTATTTTAATATACACTTAATTTTTATTTTAGATTTAGAGATACATCTAAGCATTTTTTTTTTGGTCCGTACATCTTCTTTCAAACGGCATCGTTCTCGTATAACCTCACACAAGACCTCTGTACCTCCTATAATGCCATACGTACCTTTGTACCTGTATCCTGATTGATATTGACGACAGTGGAAATCATGTTTTTCCTACTCCTCCGCTGTCCTTACTAATTCATTTCATTGCGGAATCCAAGATAGATGAATCGTTTCTTCGGTCTCGGACAATTTTTGGTGGTCACCACGATTAATTCTGGCTTTCACGAGTTGTAATCAAATGGTTCTCGATAGTGTGGCGGACAAGTGTCAAAAAAACCTCCTATACTTGCAAACTGCAATGCAAACAATGGCTGCCTGAAGACGGTCGTTGGCTCCGAGGCAGGCCCAAGTGACGATAAGGACTCCTTCCTGACTGATTGGCCAGAGAAGTCAAAACATGGCGAGACTTGGAAAGCAATGGGGAAGGCCTTTGCCCATCAATGGGACAGAACATTCTAGGTAAAACAAAAAAAAACGGTCCAAGTGCGAATCTTACTCGCAAACAGGGTTCCATAGCCCCAAACAATATAATAACAATATATTGAACGGTCATTCATTAGTAAACTTCCTTTAATCGCATAACTAAATTCGTTTTTCATAGTAATTTAAAGAAAAACAAAGTTACATCTGCAGTTTGGTGAAAAAGTCACATATCTCAAAAACTAAATATCAAATATTATTCAAACCAATTTTCATTGAAAGTTTTTTTTACGTTCTACATCCCAATATTTTTTCAGAATTTTTCTCTTACTTTAGAAATTAGAGAGGGGGGGGGGACACTCGTTTTACCACTTGGGAAGTAATAACAATTAATTAATTCATCTTTCAAACGATTGACTTTGAAAAAAAATGGTCACATCTACCTACCAATAGTTTCGGAATAAAGTGGCTGTGACATACGGACGGACAGACAGACATGACGAATCTATAAGGGTTCCGTTTTTTGCCATTCGTCTACGGAACCCTAAAAACCAAACTGAATAGTCGACAACCCTACTCATATATTTACAGAAAAAAAAAGAAAAGAACGGTGTCGTCGTCCGCGTAATACAGTATTATTCATTTTAGTTTACAAGTGAGATTAGGTACTTTCCATTTGTGGAGTTCGTCTTGCCAGTCTGTGTTGGAGAAGAAAATTGAGGTTAATTCAGCTTGAAGTTGAGGAGCGTAAATTACGTTTAGTCAAATCTCAGCCCCTCGACTCCTTAAAAATAGGAGATATATTTGAAACGGTGTTTAAACAATAAAACGTTACATAACGATACATCACGCTTATAATGCCCGGAGGGTTAGCCAGAGGTGTACCTAATAGTAAAGACGGAAACATACTTACGTGTCGTGGCGTGTCGTGTCGCGCCAGAAGCAAATCGGTTTCATACATTTAATATGGTTAGGGACATATATTTGCAGGGCGTGTCGTGTCGCAACGATGTATGAAACCGAATGCTTCTGGCGCGTCACGACACGTAAGTGTGTTTCCGCCTTAAGTCTAATGTAATAGGAGGCGAGTCTATTACTATCAACCGGGTTTAATTCCAGACTGCTTCTGAGAAATTCGTGATGGCAAAACCCAATGCAATTTGCCCGACGCGGGAATCGAACCCAGGACTTGATGCTCAGCAGTCGCGCTTGCGACCACTAGACCAACAACACAGTCAAATAAAATATTAAGTGTGAAATAAAGTATTTCGATTTTCTCCTCTAAAGCAAATACAATAGGGGTGCGGACTGGGTAAAGAAAACGACATTCTATTTTGTCCGTCAGACAGGTAATACAAAAATATTAGACACGTATTTTTTGTTTTATCAAAATATCAAAAAAATACTTAGTTATAACTCATTAAAGTTGGAAAGTAGGGGCTCACTACGTCACAAGTAGGTATAAAACTTACCTACATGTGACGTCATGCGCCAATAATTCAACTCGATATATCTCCGTAATTTTATGACCACGTGAAAAAAGAAAAAATACGTGTCCAATACTTTTCAATAAACAACCCGACGGACAAAGAAAAATAATGTGATCATCCCCTATTAAGTATCAAATTGCTCAAAGGTAACAAAAGCTCCAACTATTAGCTATACCGTATCTATGTGAAGTCATAGAGCATTGTTTTGGCCTCGTGTGTCAAGTGCTTTAGCAAACCAGTCTGGGTTTCTAATAGCTACTTAATATCCATGGCATTATCCTGCGAACATTGACCGCGTCGCATAATTTAGGCTTTACAAGGATTACATTGTTAACGTAATTTTATGGGAGACTAGCTGCTGCCCGCGACTTCGTTCGCTTGGAAATTTTGATGGGTTTTAGGGTGTGAAAAATAGATGTTGGCCGATTCTCAGACCTACCCGATATGCACACAAAATTTCATACAAATCGGTTCAGCCGTTTCGGAGGAGTTTGGTAACAAACACCGAGATCGCGGTAACTTTCCAACAAGCCACTAGTAACTTGATACCGTTCACATAATAACTTCTACTCGTTAGGACGACTTATTCTAAGTGCATAATTCTAACTCACAGGCAAGGATTTTTTACCGCATAAATAGGCAAGAATTTTTGGCAACTTCATTCTTGATTTTAAGTTGTATAGTGATCAAAGTCAAACACAGACAAACAAAAACAGTTTGGCAAACAAAGGCGAGATAGAAAAGTGTGGACAAAAATGGAGGAGGCCTTTACCCTTCAGAGGGGTTCTCATTCAAATAATTGAAATTTATTTAGTAATAAAGTATGATATAATAAAATTACATAATAACTCGATAACAAGAATTATAAATTACATTTAAATAAAATCGAATCAAATTGAAATGGAATCAAGGAATGTAAAAAACAAATGATTTAAAAAATAATTATTGTGATTACTAATTACTGTTGCATGAAATAAATAATTATGTAAAATTGTAAAACTGCATGTAAATGAGAAATAATAAAAGGCTTATTTATTATATTATATTTATTATTTATCAGTGATCAAAGTCATTTAAATATTTACGAGCGATAGACGTGACAAGACGAAGAAATCGTAATCCAATACTTGTTACTACTTTGTAACAGATCGGTCTGTCTAGTGTCATACCGCAGGTCATACACCCGCTTGTCATGTAGCATTAGTTTCATTCGCAGTGTCCGTTCTACAAGCTGTTTTTGCATCCTCGTCAAATTCAAGAAGGTAAGTATGCTAATGATTCTCAACTCGAATGAATAATAAAATGGGTAGGTAATTTTCTTTATTTATTAAAAAAAAAACGTTTTTAACGCGCCCTATAACCACGCTTTCGCAGATACAAACAATCGCAAACGTTTATTCAATAATTTCTTATTCCCTAAACCACGTTAAGGGGGTTTATCGAAAATACTGACAAAACTTAAACAGCAACACCAGAAAGAACCGTAATTGAAATTGATTATTTATGTTTTTTTTGTAACAACCTACTCAATTCTAACGAGGATGCAAAACAACACCTTGTTTTAGTCTTTTAAATCACTTTGGTAGTGAGCGAATAAGATGTATCTTTACTTAATTAATGTTTGAAGCTGGGCTAATTTTGTCCTGCCAGCTAATCTGTCAAGGAACTAAATTTTTGTATAGCTATATATGCACCTATACAGTATATAATAGTACAGTAGAAATTAGTCGATTAGCCTTAAGACGCTGCCCCTTTTAGGATAATCCCTTTGCGCCCTCTACGTGACTTACTAATTAGAAAACTAAATGGATGTTCTTTTCCGAGAAAACCAACATTAAAAGCTGAAATATTGAGTACCTACAGCCTAATTAACGTTACAAGTAACAGTCTCAAATAATTTAATTAGGCCTAGATGTAGTCGACCTCGCAACTTCTTGACCACTCGTTATAAAGAATTTTCGAGGGTGAAAGAAAGATAGAAAGAAATATTTATTTTTCGCAGGGACATGACGTGCATACAAAATGACAAAAATAAAATAATACAATAAATAAAGGTACAGTGGTGTTCATAAGTCGAGTAGCAATCTCACAAAGCAATAGACTGGCACTTTGGTGTGACTTACGACTTTCTTTTAATGAGTAATTTCTATACTATAGGCACACATACTCACATTTGTCGGCAACTGGTTGTAGTTCATAATTTCATTTAAGTAGGTAGATGATATCGTGGCTTAGCGGTTAACGTATCCTATTTACTGAGAAACATAAATAGGATCGTTTACGTTTCGCGCGAGAATATTTATACTTTGATTGGGGCCAGTACTATATTTTCAGGTAAAAAAGGAAATCGAATTTATTCCTCCACGCGCCAATATCTTTACTTATATGGAAGTACTAAATGACGTCATGCTGCCAACTGTGCGCAACGTTTATCCAGCTGAAGAGTTTCGGGCGATATCTTTTGTCCAGGATAATTGTCCCATTCACCGGGCGACCACTGTGCGTGAGTGGTTTACCAGACACCCGGAGATAACTGTCATTCCATGGCCAGCACGATCTCCTGACCTCAACCCTAAAAATAAATGAAAATGGGGATGGATTATGGGGTTTGATGGTGCAAAGGTGGGACGAACAGGATGAGAGGTGTGTTGACCAGTTGAAGTCACATTGCATGGAGATATGGGAAAATATAAGAGGAACTGTCATATGTTTTAATCTGGTAGGCTCCATGCGTCAACGTCTTCTTGACTGTATCGAGAATAATGGTGGTTACACAAAATAGTAAGGGCCGTACAAATAAACACTGAATAAAGTTACGTTATAATTTAATATGAATAATTTCGGTATAACCATATTTTTTTTGACGTTCTTGCTTGTCATAACTTTATTCAGTGTTTATTTGCGGGGGTAAGGGTTTTATTAGAATAATATTAAGTATACCTATTAAATTGCGCCATTTCCGTGATTATTTATGGGGTGGGCCTATCTTCCAAAGAAAAAAAATTGTCCCCTTTGAGGTTTAGTTTCAATCTTCTTTTGGTAAAGAAAATGAATACTTAACCTATAACCTCAAGTCAATACCTAATAAATAAATAAAACATTATTGTAGCGGTTTGTTAACTTTAAATGTAATTATACTGAATAAACATTTTTGTTTTTTTATCACTTATCATACATGTGATATAACCAAACCTTTATTGCAATAACAATATTAAAAAGATACTTTCAGCTTGGTAAATATTATTGTTGATAAATAAAAACGAAAACATTGACAAAAACTTGCATCATAAGATTTGAACTTAAACTAGGTGCGTCTCATTCCAACGCTTGACACTTACCGCTATCAATACTTCGTTATTGGTGTAAATTTAGGCAACCTTATGAATCGACCAAGCAAGATCATGCGCTTGCTGCGTGTATAACGAATGCGACCAATTTTTTTTTGTTTCTTGGTGCGACGCCGATGGGGCGACATGCGAGGGTGTGCTAACTCTTTAGCTGTGGTGTGCGTACAATATTGAGTTTGACATCACTTACACATACAGACGCACGGACGCTCGCTTGTACGTTCACAACAATTCAATATTTAGCGTGCTACTGCACTTATGAACTCTTTACTGTAGGAACACCCAAATACTCCAAATATTTTATTCCGAATTTCAATAATCTGAGTGCCAAAAGTCCGAATTTCATAATACCTATGAATTATAATGTCTATTATTAAAAATCACGAAATTTATTTTACCGATAGTCGTAAATGCGATTTGTTAGTTTTCCAATTTTCATACGTTCGAAGAATCAAATGCTCGAAGGATTCTCGGTCCGAAAAACGACATCCCGTTTTTCAATACTTCGAATAAACTTAAAGTCAAAATGTTGTACTACAAAATTTAGTGACAGAAACAAATCGCTGCAAAACCGACTTCACGCAGTCTTGTCTGCCCTACCCCTAGAGTGTAATTTAAGCCCGCGTAGGCGCGGAGGGGTGGACGGCGTTACAACCATCTGCGACGATAAGCTCGCGTGGGGCGGCCCAAACTCCGCAGCGCCGGAGCCGTGGCAGAAATAATGCTTGCTGCATGTTGCATGCCTGCTTGCTTGCTGCTTGCCTGCTGCATGCCTGCTTGCTTGCTGCTTGCCTGCTGCATGCCTGCTTGCTTGCATGTTGCATGCCTGCTTGCTTGCATGTTGCATGCCTGCTTGCTTGCATGTTGCATGCCTGCTTGCTTGCATGTTGCATGCCTGCTTGCTTGCATGTTGCATGCCTGCTTGCATGTTGCATGCCTGCTTGCATGTTGCATGCCTACTTGCATGTTGCATGCCTGCTTACATGTTGCATGCTTGCATGCTGCAAATCCCCTGTATTATTGATGAATCACTTCGGTTAGGTTAGGCTAGAATTGTGACCGGGAAACGAAATATTTTTATTCGAAACAAAATATTTTTATTCAAAACTAAATATTTTTATTCAAAACTAAACAATCATAGTTTAAAAGAGAACAAGGCGTTTTAATTTCGGATTTGTATTAATCGGTATTTTAACAATCGGAATTCGTATTTTTGATGTTTCGAATTATCATTAAGTCGGAGTT
Organism: Cerastis leucographa; assembly: GCA_963082945.1. Taxonomy (NCBI): domain Eukaryota; kingdom Metazoa; phylum Arthropoda; class Insecta; order Lepidoptera; family Noctuidae; genus Cerastis; species Cerastis leucographa. Next base: position 17,276,908 of record OY720361.1, on the reverse strand, counting down.
TTTATTATTCGATCTATTAAAACTCGGTATTTTGAGAATAGTAATTATAAACGTAAGGAATATTGAAATTTAGGAATTATAAAAATAGGAGTAATGATAAGTCGGAGTTGTTATGTTAGTAATTTTGAGCCATTCGGAATTATGACTATCGGCATTTTGAAATTAGAACTTGTGACTATCGGAATAATGTTTTTCGTATTTATGTAGTATACCCCTTTAATGTACAACGTAAGCAAAAAATATTCTTGCACGTCGTGACTGCGACAAGCAGGTTACAACTCAGCATCATGCTGTGCCATGGTGGGACCCTCAGCACAGCGCTGGTTTTCAAAGGTCACCTGTGTATGACGGAAGCTCAGACATAAATATTTGTAAACACAAAGAAGAAAATAATGGGTGCATTGGGAAAGTTGGTATTGCAGGAATTTTTAGTGCAACACGGAGCGAATGATTTGGTAATCTTGTTTAATCAATCAATATAGCTAAATATTAGTGACGTTGCTTACTTAAAGGATACTTTTCGTATACAGGGCGAAAGAGACATTGACGCACAAACGATTGCCATAGAATTTTTTCATCGTCAAAACTGCAATTTCCTACAAAAGTGCAGTAACTAAGGTGCAATACACGGTCAACATGTATGGAACGCTGTTTTTAACCCCCGACCAAAAAGAGGGGTGTTATAAGTTTGACGTGTGTATCTGTGTATCTGTGTGTCTGTCTGTGGCATCGTAGCTCCCAAACGGATGAACAGATTTTGATAAAATTGGTGTCATTTAAAAGGTATTTTAATCGAGAGTGTTCTTAGCTATGTTTCGAGAAAATTTGCTTAGCCGTTTGAAGCTCATCACCTTTTTTCTAGTTGATGCAGGGATTTAAACAACTTCTACGGATCTAGTTGATTGGAAATTTGAATTCTTGTCACTTGTCACCATGGGCATTGCCAGGGGGGCAGGCTGCACACCCCCCCTCCCCCCTAAAAGCTTAAGTTTTTTTTTTAAATTCATATCTTTCCTTGTTTTCATTAATAAGCGAGAAGAGGCGCAACACCAAGAAAAGTGGAAGGAAAGGGAGGAGACCTATGACCAGGAGTGGGACAGTCAACTCTAAGAAAAAATAATTTAAGTTATAAAACATGAATGATGGTTTTTTAGAGGTTTCCGTCGGGGGTTTTTTAAATTTTTAATTTTGTTTAGTGAACAGGTGGTAATGGTTTGTGCGTCAGTATCTTTCCCACCTTGTATATATACAGGGTGTAAATCACCTCATCACGAAGCCGTCAACCAAGCATTCTGTACATGAAACTAAGTAACTTTACGCAAACATTATTGCTGGGAAACGACTTTTTTTTGGGGGTGTAAAATCATGTTTTGTGGTAGAACTCAATGTAACGCACTCAAAACATTGTGCTGATTGACGGATTGAATAATACGGGGGTCGTGGAGGTGTTTAAAGTAAAAATCTTACATTAAAAACTTGCACTTAAAAAAATACTTGTCAAAAAGTAGGAACTTTGACCCCTAATATCTCCGTAACTAGAAGGTTCCCAGGTATAGTGTAGAACAAAAAAATGATCGCAATGACAGTGACAGGAGAACCAGTGCCTTTCGGCTTCGTTAAGAGGTGTTTTACACCCTTTATATATCAACCTATAGCGTGCCCACAGCTGGGACGGAGATAGACTGCTTGTATTGTCTGTGAGAGAACATCGACTCGTGCGGCGCGGCGGTTTTTATGTAGCCACGAGCTTCTCTAAAACCTCATCTGTGACAAGCAAGGATAAATCCTCTACACGAGTGCTTTAATAAAACGATGTTTTTTTTTTACGATAAGCAGCTATTGCACTTGACCCCGATGCCTGTAGTGATATCGCAGCAATATACTGTGAAGATAATTTAATTTTAAAGCGCCTCCAGTCTAACGTTCTTTGTCGAGATCTCTTATTGTAACACCAAGTCACGTTTAGAACGACACAAGTTGAGAACTACCCATTCAATTACGTATCAACCTTGTATGTTACATTACCGTCAACTTTTAAATACATTTCTGTATTACAAGGTGATATGTGCAGGCGAGGTCGACCTAAAACGCCAATGGAAAGGTAGTACTGAGAGATTGTTGTTGGGTTTGAGTAAAGTGGTGGAGGGTCCAGAAACCGCATGAATTTCTGAAATTAATTACTGCGAATTGTTACGCGCAAGTTAATACAAAATTTTATAATAAAATGCTGATGGAATATTGTAAGTTTATTAAAGTTCGTGCAGGGTTTTCGTCGATATGTTAGTTTTTTTTAATACATATAACAATGTAAAACTGCTATGTAGGTTTTTATTTAAGATTAGACATAGCACTTACTTCTTGCCTCGCTTTGGTAGTCAAACTTATGATACATTTTGGGAAAAGTTAAGCCCATGTATAATTTCTGTAATCTTTTTCATTTAGTTTAATAGGTTACCTATGCTATATGGCATATATATATCGTAAGAGTGAAAGTGCAATCTGAACTGGCTTAGCTTTTGTTTGACAAAAACTTGCCGAAACCCTAATCCATTCTAGTACAGAAATTGACCGAAATCGCGTAGTCTTTGTTAGACAAATTCCTTCTAACATTGCAGCAAGAAATGCTGTTTAATTTGATACCGATATTTACCGATTGTTAGCTTTGATAATAGGTGGGAAATGGAAATTGTTATTATTTTGGTAAAAATCTAGAATTCTTTGGCCGGCGGACGGGGGTTAGGGGGGGGGGGTGAGGGGGGGTATACCCCTGCTTCCCTGGCACCACTCCCATTAAAAGGTAATGCATCGTTCTTGAGAAAAACCAATTATTGTAACGTAACGTCAAAACATTTTATATTCGCTTGTAAAGCATAGTCGACGTAGCCATGTGGGGCTCCTATTTCTGTCTGCAGGGTTTACAGTAACCTAACACGAAGGGGAAGTCGGGGTCTTAGTTCGCTCACTCCGCTTGCTCACTAGACCCCGCCGTCCCCTTCGAACCTATATAACCTGTCCGAGTCGGGGTGCCCCAAGTCCAGAGCTCGCTTCGCTCGCTCTTGCATCCAAATTCTCCAGGATATGTGTAATACAGTACTAGGTTTTGTCCGTGCATTTTCTTTGAAAATATCCAGGCAAAAAGCTAATCCATTTGAGTCAATTTTTTTACTGAGATTGATTAAGTTTTGGTGAGTAATATGCATAAACAAAAGCTCAACTATTAGAGTCTGGCTCGTGACTCAAATAGTATAAGCCTTTTTAAATTCGCGTCCCGGTTACGGTTTTGTGCGATACGACTTGCGACACGACTTGCATCAAGCATCGCTCTGGTGACTCGAAGCTTGCTCTAATCAATTTATTTATTTTGTTTTATCCTCAGTTTGAGTGTTTGTTTAGCCAAGGGCTTAAAGTCAGCCCACAAGAAATTCAATAAGGCGGGGGATACTCAATAAAAAACTCTTAAATTATTTGTGTTACTGTCACTTTAAATAACGAATTCCGAAAGTTTTGTAGCCAAGCACCAACAGTCCCATCAATGTTATTTTATCTCCAACAGCAACCTTATGGCAAAACAAAAAAATAAAGACCACTTTTGTAAAAACAGATAGCAATTCTTCCGAAGCTTACTATCTCAATTGAGTTAGGAGTCCGTAAACAAGAATCTTGTGAATAAATAAACAAAAAGTTTAGTTTCTTTAACTTCGGTAACTGGTACATGGATTGTAAGCTGTAAAAGCTTACGATTTAAACTTCACAGATTGTTGAGCTTAAAGGAGTCTGCCCTCTACACCGCTGTGGCATTGGGCAGATTCGTTTAGGGGGTTAAGTTCGAAAAATATGTATGGGTAAGTACTTATTTGTTATTTTTGTTTATGAAAAATATACTAAGATAAGATAAAACTTTGAAGATGTGTTATCTTGAGATAATAAGCCTATAATGTTCCCACTGCTGGGCGTTCCCAATTTCTTTGTTTTTTTGAAGACGTGGCGGTTTCCTCTTTTTTCTTCTTCTTCGTCGTTTCGTCTCGCTGAGGACCAAATAAAAAAATCAATCCACATCGATCCTCGCTCTGCCTTACGCGCGTTTACCTTCTACACGGCCCAGTATCATAAAACTTTCCAGACAATGCCTAGATGCGGTCGATGATTTTATTCACCGTTTTGAAAGCAGTAGTGATGGAATAAACAGTAACACGTAATAAAGTGCCTCTCTTATAGGTCTGATTTGAACCCACGACCACAACGGGTCGTGACACCACCCATCATTTTTTTTCCCTTGTGAAATTGTGTTATCATTTTCGCAATCAATCTAGTTCATCATCATCAGCATCAGCCTATAATGTTCCCACTGCTGGGACACAGGCACACAGGCCCCCTCTCTATGAGAGGGAGTGGACTGTAACCCACCACGCGGGCCCAGTGCGGGTTGCTAGAATTCATGTCTTAGGATTTTTAGTTCTAGGACATGCCGGTTTCCTCACGATGTTTTCCTTCACCGGTTTTGAGCGCAGCGGTGATGAAATGAATTACACAAAGTACAGTGCCCCACACCATTACCTGACCCATCTCACAAAGCCAAAAAGAGGCAAATGGGTCAGGTAATGCTGCTCACTGACTGTACTAGCTAGGATATCTTTTTATAGTTGCGGCTCGCGATTATTAGACGAATAAATATTATGCCTTAAAAATGTATGCAACTCCAAATTATGACATAGTAAATTAGATCAGACCAAATGATAGTTATGCTAGCCTTTGCATTATGCCACAGTGTTATCATGCTTCTAAAAGTTATGCGAAAACGTTATGCCAAACAATATTATGCCTTAAAATAGTATGCCAAGCCCTCTTGGCATACCACACTATGCACTATGGTATACTACAATATGCATATTACACTAAAAAACGTAACCAATTTACTATACAAGGTGTTGTTTTGCAACCTCGTCAAATTTCAGGAGGTGGTCAAGAAAGACATAAATAATCAATTAAAATTACGGTACCTAGTTAATTATTAATTAACGCTGATTTTTTTAGTTATTTAAGTTTGTCAGTATTTCAGAATAACCCTCTTAACGTGGTTTAGGCACTAGGAAATTATCGAACAAAATGTTTGAGATTGTTTGTATGTGTGTAAGCGAGATTATAAGGCAAGAACCAGACGGGCCGCGTTTAAAACACGGGTGTTTGACACTTGCCGATTTCCGTAAAAAAGAAAAAAAGAAAAATTACTACCCATTTTATTATTGATTCGGGACGAGAATCATTAGCATAGTAACCCCCTTGAATTTGACGAGGATGCAAAACAACACCTTGTAGTAAATAAACGAAAGATTACATAGAAATCCAAACGGCATCTTGAAATCATAATAAATAAGTGAGTTTTTAGCGAGTCAATTTATTTCTGTTGTTTTCTTTCAATGTCAAAGAAATGAGTGAATAGGGGCGTTTTTTAAGTTTTTTCTTTATCTGTTTTAATATATAAAAAGAAATAGTATGAAACTGTGAACTTTTTCTAATGCAATTTGTATGGCCAGCCCTAGTTTAAATATATATTGAGTGTCGAATTAAACTCGAAGCTAACATTTACTTTAATTTCACATGGCTAGGTCAACTAAGTTGCTTTCCAACGCTCAACGTGTGAAGCCTACAGCCTACGGGCTACATCGCACGCAACTTTGTTGCTAACACTGTTTTGTCTTAATTAATCAATCTGTTAATGTTAAAATAGATTCAGTATGGTTTTGAGAGTTTTTGAGTTATTCTTAATTGTGCTAAAATTGGCTAAATGAAATACTTGATTAGATGTATGTAGAATCACACAGTTTAACTCGTTTGGGTTATTTTGATACTTAAAGTAAAATCTATATACTTAAAAGTAATGTAAATGATTCAAAGAAAACGTCTTAGACTGAGTATTCATTTTTAACCGATTTCTAAAAAAGGAGGTGGTTTAAATACGCATCTTCTTTTTGCTTTTTATTAGCTTCACCTGTATGTTTGTTTGTAACCGAGTCCTTTGGGCGCGATTTTGACCCACTTTAAACGGCCAGATTTCGTTCAAAGTTTGTAGATTTATCGAGGACCGATGAAAATACATTAATTTGATAAAAAAAATCACATTTTTCAATTTGCAAAATAAGTTTTTTTTTGTAACCGACTCCTTTGGGCGCGATTTTGACCCACTTTAAATGGCCAGTTTTCGTTCAAACTTTGTAGATTTATCGAGGACTGATGACAATACATTAACTTGATAAAATTATTCCATTTTAAGTTTTTTGTTAATTTATACAAGGTGTTGTTTTGCAACCTCGTCAAATTTCAGGAGGTGGTCACGAAAGACATAAATAATCAATTAAAACTATGGTACCTAGTTAATTATTAATCAACGCTGATTTTTTTGGTTATTTAAGTTTGTCAGTATTTCAGAATAACCCCCTTAACGTGGTTTAGGGACTAGGAAATTACCGAATAAACGTTTGAGATTGTTTGTATGTGTGTAAGCAAGGTTATAAAGTAAGAACCTGACGCGCCGCGTTTAAAACACGGGTGGTTCACACTTACCGATTTCCGTAAAAAAGAAAAATTACCTACCCATTTTATTATTGATTCGGGACGAGAATCATTATCATTAGCATAGTTACCCCCTTGAATTTGACGAGGATGCAAAACAACACATTGTATAATTTTCATCTATAGTCAATAAGGCAGGAATTGATGCTAATTTTAAATTTCAACCATTATCTTTAACCGATTTATTTAATATTAGGAAATTTTAGAATACCAAAGAGAATTTTTAATTCAACTGAGCTAATAATAGATTAAAAAAAAAACTAAAAAAGCGCGCTTTTAAATAGAGATTTTACTATTAATACAGCTGCACATAAATAATTTGGAAAATATTACAGTTATTTATAGTTATCACGGAATAAATAGTAGACAAGAACAAATAATAGTTTAAAATTAAAAAAAAAAAACAAGCTATTATAAATAAACCAAACTAAAAAGAAGAAAATAAATATTAGTTTGAAAAAACTAAACGCTTTTTTTCTTAATTTAAATTTATTCAAATTTATTTTCTATTTTTTTGTTCGGTTTTTTATAAAAAGCGTGTTTTTTTTATGTATGTACACTGTAACCTATTCCTCCATGATTAGTTGTCCGATTGAAGTGATTCTTTTTTCATTTGGTAGTCCTGTATCAAATGCTGGGCGAATACATACCACCTCAATTTATAGAACCCTATGAGTATGAGTTATCCTCAAAAAAAAAAATGTATTTATAAGCTTTGTCATTTAATTTTGTATGCGGAACTGTAATTGAAAGAATAATCCTCGGTTTCCGGTTTTACTCAGACTTGGCGACATCTACATAAATGTTTAAAGCCCTGAAAATCCAACAAAACGCCTGTTAGAATTTCAACGCTTGGCTCAACGCCGAGGATTGATAGTAAACAATTGCAGGCATTCATTTAAATGTTGCCAGTATAGTAGTGTGAAAACACTTTTTTCTGTTTACGAGAAACCTACATATTTAATTTATTTGAGCTGGTCTGCTAGAAATCAGAACTAGACCAACTTAAGTAAGGTGTTTTATGTTAGATTATTCTTAGAAATGCAGAAGTCTCTGCTGCTTTCTGGACCAGCTCTACAGCTCAACAATAGCATGGTGAGTTTTGTTGATAAAGGGTTAATCATGACAGACTGTTTCGAGTCTCATCCGGGCAACGACGGGCTCGTAATTCCATATGGTATGTATGCGGTATGAGCTATGCCTATGAGGTATATATTTTGGTTCGACATACGGAAAGTGTTGCCGGAGGTGACTGCTGAGCTGGCGAGTAATAGAGAAGTATGGAAGAAAAAACAAACCAAATCAACGATGATGATACGGCTTCGTCAAGAGGACTTTGTAGAAGTTGTTTATACCCCTTCATCAACTAGAAAAAGAGGTGATAAGCTTCAAACGGCTGAGCAGATTTTCTCGAAACATAGCTAAGAACACTTTCGTTTAAAACACCTTTCAAACGACACCTATTATATATCAAAATCGGTTCATCCGTTTAGGATCTACGATGCCACAGATACACACGTCAAACTTATAACACCCCTCTGTTTTGGTCGGGGTTAAAAATTAACAGCCGTACGGGTCGATCATCAAGCCGCGCCTGCCTCGGTTGGTCTGTGGATCAGTGACTATCAGTGCCTCGGATAACACGTTTAGCAGTTGGTCCCGGCTGTAATTTTTTAACCCCCGACCGAAAAAGAGGGGTGTTATAAGTTTGACGTGTGTATCTGTGTATCTGTGTCTGTGTATCTGTGTGTCTGTCTGTGGCATCGTAGCTCCTAAACGGATGTACCGATTTTGATAAACATGGTTTCGTTTGAAAGGTGTTTTAATCGAGAGTGTTTTTAGCTATGTTTCGAAAAAATCTACTCAGCCGTTTGAAGCTTATCACCTCTTTTTCTAGTTGATGAAGGGGTATAAACAACTTCTACAAAGTCCTCTTGACGAAGCCGTATCATCATCGTTGATTTGGTTTGTTTTTTCTTCCATACTTCTCTATTACTCGCCAGCTCAGCAGTCACCTCCGGCAACACTTTCCGTATGTCGAACCAAAATATATACCTCATAGGCATAGCTCATACCGCATACATACCATATGGAATTACGAGCCCGTCGTTGCCCGGATGAGACTCGAAACAGCCGTTTGATGGTAATCACGTCTTTTCTAGTTGAAGGGAAATTAACAACTTCCACAGGTCTGGTTGATTCGAAATTTGAAATCTTGTCACTTCTCAACATGGGCATCGCCAGGGGGGGTGGTTGCAACCCCCCTCACCCCAAAAACGTTTTTTTTATTATTTAGCTGTTTCGTTTATTGGCGAGAAATCGCGCAACACCGAGAAAAGTGGAAGCAATGGGGAGACCTATGCCCAAGATTGGGACAGTCAAGGCTTAGATAAAAAAATATAAGTTTAAAAAGCATGAAATAAAAATTAAATTAAAAATTTAAAAAAGGGAAAAGAGGTTTTTTGTGTCGGGGGCTTTTTTAAATTTTTTTGGACATCTTTACAGGGAGTCAGTAGCCCGGAAGTCTGACAACCAGACTTACCAAAGGGTATCTACCCAATTGCAACTGGGTCGTGGACTACCTGGTAACAACCCCAATAAATACCCAGATAGTGATTGTGGAATACCCAGATACGATATCTGACCTCCAGGTCAGATAGGCAGACGCTCTATGTAAAATCCTAGTATTCAGCTTCATCCGGTTTGACTGGAAGCTGACCCCAACATACTTGGGAAAAGGCTAAGTAAATGATGTAGTCTCTCATGTACTGATTTAACTGTGTATAATAGGGGATCGGACTGGGTAAAGAAAACGACATTCTATTTTGTCCGTCAGACAGGTAATACAAAAATATTAGACACGTATTTTTTGTTTTATCAAAATATCAAAAAATTACTTAGTTAAAACTCATTAAAGTTGGAGAGTGGGGCTTACTACGTCACAAGTAGGTATAAAACTTACCTACATGTGACGTTATGCGCCATTTCAACTCAATATATCTCCTTAATTTTATGACCACGTGAAAAAAGAAAAAATATGTGTCCAATACTTTTCAATAAACTACCCGACGGACAAAGAAAAAAAAAAATAGGATTATCCCCTATTTTGCTGGTCATACGGCTTCGTCGATTATGCTTCGCAGCGTAGCTGGTAACATATAGTTGAGAGAAGCCGATGCGATCTTTTGTGTTTGAACGATGCATAAGCATGGCTTATGGAAAACTGTTTTTATAGTATTAAGGAATTTATGAACTGTAGGACAAATGGGAAAATTGAATGACATGTAAATTACATTTGACCTTTCATTTGTAAGTAAATAAAAAATTGTAATTGAATTATTATTATTTTTTGACATTTTTAATTTAATAATTTAGACATTTCTTGATTTAGTACTTATATAAAAATATACTAGCTGTCCCGCGCAACTTCGTCTGCGTCACATTTTCCCCGTTTTCGCAACATTTTTCATTGCTGCTCCGCTCCTATTGGTCATAGCGTGATGATACGTAACCTATGTCCTACCCAAGGTTGAAATCTATCATCTTGCCAAATTTCATTAAGATCCGATCAGCCGTTTAGTCATGAAAAGGTAACAAACAAACAAACATACAAACAGAGTGACATTCGCATTTATAATATTAGTATGGATGGATTTTGTGTTATCATTGGATTTTAATTATTTTGTTTTATATTAGAATCATTATGATGTCACAAAATTTGCCTGCCGAATTTCGTAGGCAGAATATGAAGAACTTATGTGGATAATGTTATAAAATCTGTAAAATACCATATTTCAGACAAAAAAATTAATCGATCTATCTAACTAAAACTCTGGGGGGTTACCATACAAATTAATATTTCAAAGGCAGCGGAACAACCTTATTTCTTGGTAAAAATAGAAAATATACTTTCCTCGTCTTATAAAATAATCTAACTTTGATACGTAACTAAATTACTCTAACAAAGACTTGGTTTGAACGTTGGTCTGGGAAATCAAATTAAGTTATACAAGGGAATTTTCATTACTTTATCGATATTATAGTTTTCCGAGCACGAACCCATATAAAGTGTTATTGATAAAAATGTTACAGAATAATGAACTCTGTTCAAAACGACGTACAGTTCATAATGTGTCACAGTTGATGTCAAGTACCTAAGTTTCCCAGATTTACGGGACAGATAGTTTTCAGTAAGTTAAGTTATTGCATGGTTTCATTTATACACACATTTATGTATTGATTTTGTGACCGTTCTTTAGAGGTCGTCCTTGTACACAAATCATGAATATGTACAGTAGGAAGTCTGCGAATACCCTTCCAAACGAAACCAATTTTATCTAAATCGTTTCATCCGTTTAGGAGCTACGATGCCACAGACAGACACACAGATACACAGATACACAGACACACAGATACACACGTCAAACTTATAACACCCCTCTTTTTTGGTCGGGGGTTAAAAAACCGGCCAAGTGCGAGTCGGACTCGCGCACGAAGAATCCGTACCATTATTTATCAAAACGACAAGAAAAAACACTTTTCTGTATGGGAGCCCCCTTCAATATTTATTTTATTCTGTTTTTAGTATTTGTTGTTATAGCGGCAACAGAAATACATCATCTATAGAAATTTCAACTGGCTAACTATCACGGTTCATGAGATACAGCCTGGTGACAGACGGACGGACGGATAGCGAAGTCTAAGTAATAGGGTCCCGTTCGAGCCTTTGGGTAAGGAACCTTAAAAAACAGCTGTTTCCTACAAAACAGCATAAACGGCGAAAATGTATGGAACCGCCAATTATTTTTTTAAGGGGGTTTTTGGTATTCAGAATGATATACTGAAAACTTGGTTACCGTCTTACTGTCAGTGTCCCTTCCATCAAATCATTATAATTTATTTATTTATTTATTAACCACCAATTATAGCAACATTACAGACAAGTCCAATACGATGCTATAAGTCACAAAGTACAATTACATTAAATATAATAACAAATACCATTACACCCAGTATAATAGTAATAATTAAATATGACATCGTTTATAGTTGCACACTTCTTTCTAGTATTATTTGTGCTGTTTGAATAAATCTCTGCAGGTTTTGCCCAAATATATCTTCCGATACCGTTATAATATTAATAATACGTGCGGCTCGCGACATAGGGGTAAACTTGAGTAGGTTAGTCCTAGCCGCTGGCACTTGTAACAGTGCGGGGCGGCGGCGCGCTCCCACGCACCCGTCCGGCGCGCACAGCCGCAACGCAGCCAGCACCTCGGGGTGGTGCAGCAATCCTAGCAGTACGCGAGCCACGTACTTGACTAACGCCACGTCCCTTCTTACTGCCAGCCTGGTGTACCCAACCATGCCCAGGACGAACATACTTGGATACATCAGAGGATAAAAGCGATAAACTCCTTACTGCTTAAGGTACAGAAATCTACAAAATTTATTCTGCATTCTTTCCAACATGAGGCTGTATTTTGTTTCATGTGGATTCCAAATGAATGCACTCGTTTCTAGTCTATAATGTGTATTTGAAAAGGTCGTGTTGACTAATATTAATATGTGTGATTTTCACCTCCTGTATCTATACATCTATACATACAAATAAATTAAATTGAACTGTCTGTTTGTAATATAAAAATAACCGCTTTTTACTTCATGCATATGTATATACATGTATATAAGGTACATATACCAAAATATCATTTTTTACAATTTTTGTCTGTCTTTCTGTCTGTCTGTTTGTTCTGGCAAATCTCTAGAACGGCTAGATCGATTTTGACGGGACTTTCACTGGCAGATACCTGATGTAGAAGAAGAGAAGCAGTCTAAAATAATTATTAATAAAAAAAAAACCACGCTGGCAAAGTCGCGGGCACAGCTATTAACTAAATAAAACTGCTAATTACAAGCCTTTACAGATAAATACAAAAATATAACTCCCTTATCATAGTCTAAGTTACTTCCTTAAAGCTGGTGGTTGGTTTTATTAGGCTAATAGCATCATCTGCCTAGCCTTTCCCAAACTATCTTGTGGTCGGCTTCAAGTCTAACCGGATGCAGTTGAGTACCAGTTACTTACATGAAAATACTGCCTATCTGACTTCCACAACTCAGTAACTGGGTAATACGATACCACTTAGTAAGACAGGATGTCAGACTTTTAGCTTCTGCCTACTCGTTACGACTGTCAAAGATCTGTAAATGACAGCCGGGATCAACGGCTTAACGTGATTTCCGAGGCACGAAGGAAACTTGGTATGTAATTATGGTCACCCATCCACGGACCAACCTCAGCAAGCACGGCTTAACCTTAAAGATCGATCCGAGCGGCTGTTACCCATTCTTCCATACTAATATTATAAATGCGAAGGTAACTCTGTTTGTTTGTTACCTTTTCACCAGTAAACGGCTGATCGGATCTTAATGAAATTTGGCAAGAAGATAGATTTCAACCTGGGGAAGGGCAAAGGCTATATATCATCACGCTGTGACCAATAGTAGCGGAGCAGCAATGGAAAATGTTGCGAAAACGGGGAAAATGTGACGCAGACGAAGTTGCGCGGGACAGCTAGTTATTTATAAGGCTTATAGCAATAGTAAAATATTCTCTTAATGTTAATCCCTGAGTCATTTTACCACTGTTAAAGTTTCTGCAATAAACCTTTTTTTATTTTATTTTACTCGTAACAGCTAGGCCAAAAGGTTGACCTATTTGTTACACAAACGTTTCTGTATAATTTCATATTTAAGTTGTAGGCGACCCCGCAATATAGTGAAGTAATTAAATTGCCCTCTCTGGTAAAACTAATATTGTTTTAACCTGTAATTTAGTTAGTAAACTAGATGTTTTAATAGTTACAACTGGCTTTAAAATAATAATTTGCTTAATTGCCTATTCTACCGTTATGCAGTTAATGAAGTTATATAATTAAATGGGACAAACGCGGGCTCCAAATTATGATATTAATTTATTGTTTAATTTGTAATTAGTTGGCAGTTTTGTTTCTAGTTTAATTGTAGTAAACATTTATTGATAGTTTTAACGAAACTGGCGAAATATGTGTGAAATATATGTAGATAGATACCTCTACCTCTCTCGGAGATTAGGAGCGTGAAGTTCTGTTTTTTTTTTTTAAACACATTATGGAAAAAGACCTACGGTAAGACAGGTGAAAAGGGGATGAAGGGGATGATCTGCCAAAAGGTTGGTGAGGAACTGCTTTAGACAGGAATAAGTGGAGGGATACAGAGGAGACATATGTCACAAGATAGCCTGACCTGGTAGCTGATTAATGGTAACTAAGGGTTATTTACGCCCGGTATGTAGACGTTCTCAGGGAGCTGTACAATTCGACAACCATGTAGGTTACATTACATGATCTCACCGCACCAATTTCGATTAAAAGTGGAGTGCGGCAAGGAGATACTATATCACCTAAACTTTTCACTGCTGCCCTGGATGACGTGATGAACACACTGAAATGGGACCAAAGTGGTTTAAACATCAATGGTGTCTACTAGTCACATCTTCGGTTTGCGGATGACCTTGTGGTGTTTGTCGAATCCCTTCAATGTATGCTGAAACAAGTTTTTGATGCTTCCCTGTAAGTTGGTCTAAGAATGAACATGCCTAAGACGAAGGTATATATATATATATATATATATATATATATATATATATATATATATATATATATATATATCCCACCTATACGCACTAAGCGCTTTGGGAATACTTTTATTATGCGTACCGCTAAGGAGTGGAATTCCCTGCCGGAGTCTGTGTTTCCCGATAGCTACAATCTGGGGGTCTTCAAATCAAGAGTGAATAGGTTTCTTCTAGGCAAGCGTGCTTCACCGTCGACCACATCATCGCTTACCATCAGGTGAGATAGTGGTCAAACGCGAGCCTATTTATAATAAAAAAAAAAAAAAAAAAAAAAAAAGGTCAGGTATCCGGGACGTCTACGCCTCAACTGCTATGGAAACGAACGTCTGGAGATGGTTGGTCATTATGTTTATCTGGAACATGTTCTATCTTTTGACAAGAAGCATTCCAACAAGGAGATCACATGAAGAGTACAGTTCGGATGGGCGGTATTTGGCAAGCTGGAGCTTATTTTTCGGGCCAAAACATCCCTCATTGCCTAAAAACCCTTTTCAACCAGTGTCCATGTGTCCTGCCAACAGTAACCTACGTTGCCGAGACATGGACGCTCACAAAGGAAACTATCCAGCGAGTACGAGTGGCACAAAGGGCCTTGGAGCGAGCCAAAGTCTACAACGTCGGTGATCGGGCGGTGCGCCTAAGGTGGTTTGGACGGGACATCTGGCTAAACGCGGAGTTGGCTGATGGAGCAAGGCTTTGACTGAGTAGTGGCCATGGTTAGGCCAAAGACACCAGGGTCCTCCAAAAGCTCGTTGGGTCGACGATATTGTCAAAGTCACGGGGAACAACTGGATAGGGGAGGAACAGAACTGGGAAGTGTGCCAGAAGAAAGGGGAGGCCTGAACCCAGCAGTGGGTGATTCCGGGCTGATATGATGAAGGCAACAACCATAACAAAATGTTATTCGTTTTAAGACAATGTTAGTACTTGTTTATGTATTGAAAAGATCAGAATAAATAAACGCTATTTTTATTTTATTTATTTAGATAATTTTATGTTTTTTTTTAAGAAGCATCGTCATGATAAGGTTTTTCGAAGCATACAGATGAAGTGTGACTCAAGTACTGCCATCGTACTGGATCCTTAAACGTTATAAGTTAGAAATGAAGTCTATTATTATTCAATTATTTATTCACTTCTGCGAATGACCTTGAAATGTTCTGAAGGGCAGACTTGTCTTTTGTTGTACACGCTTTTGCGTTCTAGCACATGTAGTCAATGTGTATAATAAAGTTGGGCAAACCCTCTCCAAAATCTATTATATTGAAGAAATACACGGTATAAGAGGGTCATATCGTGGAACACAATAGGGGTGCGGACTGGGTAAAGAAAACGACATTCTATTTTGTCCATCAGACAGGTAATACAAAAATATTAGACACATATTTTTTGTTTTATCTAAATATCAAAAAATTACTTAGTTAAAACTCATTAAATTTGGAGAGTGGGGGCTTACTACGTCACAAGTAGGTATAAAACTTAACTACATGTGACGTCATGCGCCATTTCAACTCAATATATCTCCGTAATTTTATGACCACGTGAAAAAAGAAAAAATACGTGTCCAATACTTTTCAATAAACTAACCCACGGACAAAGGAAAAATAAAAATTATCATCCCCTGTTGTACAGGATGGTTTCACTGCCACATTGGTCGAGTGGTCGTAAGCGCGAATGTTGAGCATGAGGTCCCGGGTTTGATTCCCGGGTCGGGCAACGTGTTATAGAGCTTTTCCATCAGGAATTTGCCATCTGCCATGAATCTGGATTTATGGTCGATTGATGGCAATAGACTCTCCTCCATAGGAGTTAAACATAACTGGAGAAAAGTGTGTGTATTGTTAGGTACACCTCTGCCTAACTCTTCGGTGATTACCTACAGGAGTGATGTCAGGTATGTATGGCTTCATCAGCACGAGATTCTGTACCCCAGCGTAGTATGCCGTCGTTTATGATACAAGTTATTGTTTTGCATCCTCGTCAAAAACTAAGAGGTTGTCACACAAATCTTAAATAATCAATTAAAATTACGTTACAAAGTTAATCATTAATAAACACTGATGATTTGATGATTTTGACATGATTTTTTTTTGGTAGTTTAAGTTTGTCAGTATTTCAGAATAGCCCCTTAACGTGGTTTAGGGAACAAGAAATTATCGAATAAACGTTTGAGATTGTTTGTTTGTATGTGTGTAGGAGCGGTTATAGGGCGAGAATCAGACGGCCCACACGGTTCACACTTACCGATTTTCGATAACAAGAAAAAAAATAAAAATATCTACCCATTTTACTATTGATTCAGGTCGAGAATCATTAGCATAGTTACCTCCTTGAATTTGACGAGGATGCAAAACAACACCTTGTATAATAACCGACGAAACAACGCTAATGGAGAACCATGTCCTGAATGAACTCTTGGTAAAAGTTTCCGCGTTGATGTTCCTTACATGTATAAGTATTGAGTGGAGAAGTTACTAATGAGGGAAAACTTCAAACGCTCACAATGCCGCGCCGCCGCGCCCGGGGAAGTTTCGATTAAATGCGCTAATCCAACAGATATGGTACCTAGTGGAAAGATTTCATTATTTGCCTTAAGCCATATCCCAAATGTCGGCTCACACTATTTTAAGCTTTCACAGTGTATAACTACACTTATAGTGCTCATTTACGAAGACGCGGCGCGACCTGCGGCGCATCGGGCGACGCGGCCCGCTTTAAATTCAAACATATGACGATTTATGAGAGCGTTCACGGAGAAGCGGATTGACGAGTGTTTGCTTGAGAGCCGGGTTTCGATTTCCACAAGAAACATTTTTAGAATGTCGTAGTTTTTTCCAATAATAATCAAATGTTGTTATTTTAATTTTGTAAGTGTTTTTTTTTTCTTTTTTACAATTACCTACCTGTCTTTTCAATGGTACAAACATAAAAATTATATATTACTAGCTGTACCCAGCATGCGTTGCAATGCACTTTTTACTACCCACCTACCCTATCCGACCTACCTACCCTATCCTACCTACCCTACCCGACGCTACCTACCTACCTACTCTACCCTACCCTACCTACCTACTCTACCCTACCCTACCCTACCCTTACTACCTACCTACCCTACCTACCTACCCTACCCTACCTACCTACCCTACCCTACCCTACCTACCTACCCTACCCTACCTACCTACCCTACCCTACCTACCTACCCTACCTACCCTACCCTACCTACCTACCCTACCTACCTACCTACCCTACCCTACCTACCTACCCTACCCTACCTACCTACCCTACCTAACCTACCCTACCTACCTACCCTACCCTACCTACCTACCCTATCCTACCTACGTACCCTACCCTACCCTACCCTACCGTATCCTATGTCCTTCTCCTGGCTCTAAACTACCTCCCTGCCAATTTTCAGCTAAATCGGTTCAGCCGTTCTTGAGTTATAAGTGAAGTAACTAACACGACTTTCTTTTATATATATAGATTAAGCTACATATTTTGTAATGATTTGAAAATCATAATGTATTAAGATAAAAGAATGTACGTAGTTACAAAAAGTAATAATTTACAGCATAAAATAAAAACAAAAAAACAAAATGAACAGAAAAAGAACATTCTTACTGACTGTGATTTCCTCCTCCTGTAATCCTGCAATTTCTGAATACTTTGCTGACACTTAGTCTAAAATAAACGTTCTATTATAATGCATGATGTGACAGTTGTCAAACACTTGAAGAATATGGTGCCATGTTGGGCTACAAGATCCGCCACGGGTGGTCGAGCGTCTCCGTAAACGGCAAATACGCCCGATGCGCCGCCCGACGCGCCGTCCAACGCGTTGTTACTTACGAGTCATCCCGCGATCACAGCGCCTGCAAAAGCGTCAAAATATCGGAAGCAAACAATAATTGATAATCACGGAAGATATCCCCTAAGTAACAGTGTCAGTGTCGGCTTTCAGTCTAACCGAGTGCAGCAGAATAGAATGTTGAGACTTTAATCCTAGCTCCGGACAAATAAGAGTTGTAAATCCAGATGAATAATGGATACTATTACTTCACCAAATTCCCTGAAAACTACTTGATCTGGGATTAAAACTTGTGAACGAATGCATTTATGTAAAACCTTTTGGATTCTGTTGGACGTTGGAAATGTGAACGCAGCACCGACAGACAAACTTTTGCATGTAAAAAAAAAAATAATATATGTATGAAAAAAACGTAAGAAAGTTTAAATTTCGCGGGATACCCTGAAGTTTCGCAAATAATTGTAAAATTTTACTGCAAAACTCGAATCGCATTTTGATTTTATCTCGAAGACAATGCTGGTTACCGCAGTAAAAGATTTATGTACTTCACATTTAAACTCGCGTCGTTTATAACTGAATTTATAAACAAACAAAACTTTTCTCTTTACAAAATTGCCATTATTAAATTTCAGAGCACGGGGGACTTGTAAGGGTGCTTGCATATAGGTCCAGGTACCCATTACGGATAAGTTGAGACAGATTGGTACCGGTGCGTGGAAAATAGTTCCATACTTGCTGTATGCGGTCGCACGATAAAAATGGCCTCGCAAACAAATTGATGAATTAATTTCTTGCCCATTCTTCTCCATAGAGATCTACGCTTGGGCAACTACAGTACTTTCACAGTTATTATGTCTTGTGACTGGTACTGTAGCTTCATTTTTATTGTTTTTCGACTATTCAAAAGTGCCTGTAACTGGCCTACTTGAAATAAATGATTTTGATTTGATTTGATTGAATTTTACGGCACGGTTGGCGCAGTGGCTGAGCGATTGGCTGCTGCGTTGTGCGTCGCGGGTTCGATCCTCGCACGGAATAAATATTTGTGAAACCTACGCGTATTTGTTCCAAGTCTGGCCGTTTGTTTATGTAAGCTTATATGTTTATTATCGCACCCACGATACAAGAGAAACTCCTAGTGTTAGGAAAAGTAAAAAAAAAGTTGTCTGGAAAAAACGCCGGTTCTTATATTGGTAAAGGGGGTCCCCCTTTTAATTTTAACCTTCAATTATTTTTATTCTTTATTGTAACACCGGCTATAGTATTACGCTCTATACGCGGTTTATTTTAATACTAGCTGTCCCACGCAACTTCGTCTGCGTCACATTTTCCCCGTTTTGCAACATTTTTCATTGCTGCTCCGCCTCTTTTGGTCGTAGCGTATGATATGATATATAGCTTATAGCCTTCCTCGATAAATGGGCAATCTAACACTTTTTTTTTTCAAATCGGACCAGTAGTTCCTGAGATTAGCGTGTTCAAGCAAACAAACAAACTCTTCAGCTTTATAATATTAGTATAGATACGCGGTTATAGTAATTTCAAGTGGCCACCTGTTACGGTTCAAAAGATCTTGTGACTGTCTCGTTGGTGTAGTGGTTGCAAGCGCGACTGTTGAGCAAGCGAGGCATGGGATCGATTCCCAGGTCGGGCAAAATTATATTTGGCTTTTCTACCAGGAATTTCTCAGTTGCAGCCACGGAGTCTTGGATTTGTGCCCGGTTGATGGCGACAGGCTCCACCCCTACTACATGGGACACTGGGGAACTGGCGGAATGTGGACGTACTATTACGTACACATCTGACTAATCCTTCGCGGATAATAGGCGTTAAGTTATGTTTTATGTTGATCCTGTGACAGACGGACGGACAGACAGCGGAGCTTTAATAATAGAGTCACGTTGGCACGCTTCGGATACGGAACCCTAAAAAGATACAGGTGTCTTGGCCCGGCCTTATTCACAAACGCTTCGATTCGATTTCAATTCGGAAAGTCGTATGTCTATCTCGTTCGCTCTCGTAATGCCAAAACAAGATAGACACATGACTTGTCGAATCGAAGCTTTTGTGAATACGGGGGCTGATCCGGACTAATCGGGGCCGGAAAACCTGTCTTTATACAAGCACCCTAAGTCAGGAACACATTTGTTACATCTCGCTCACTCCGAGCTCTCTGGATGAGAACAAATAGCATGCACGGGCTTCGTATAATCTGATTCGTCCAATGAGCACACGTCATTCTAGTCGAGTGCCGTGGCGTGATATAAGTCTGTTCTTAGCTGTATATACTAATCGAATCTGGGGTGGTACAATTTTGTTCTTCGTTTAAGTAGAGTTAATTTTTCAAAGAGGTTTTTCTGCTGACGGTAATTAAATACTTTTGCTAATATTTTGTCCTGGTAACAGTGAGCTCTATGCACCACAGCCGGCGTTCTAGTCAGGTTAGATTGCCAGGAGCCGTCAAGTGTTTCCATAGGTTTTTATTTGTATATCGTTATAGGTTGCTTATCTGGACTATCCTGTGGACGCCTTGAGTGTAAGGCCTCTAGCCAGGGGCCCGCCGTCATGTATCCAACGTATTTCTTTAAGAATAAGAATCATTTATTTGCATATAATATAGGTGTCATCAGGTATAAAAGTTGGTGATGGGTGCACAAACCATATTTTGTCTGTCTAGGGCATGCAAATTTGTTTCACATTATTATGTGTGTAATGCTAATTTAGTTAAATACCAATCATTGTCTATGATTAATTTTTACTGAAATAAGTACCTACCTAATAATATTAAAACTGTCAACTAAAACTCATTAACTACCTTAAAATAAAACTATTTACAAACAACTGTGTATAAAGGGTGTAAAACACCTCTTAACGAAGCCGAAAGGCACTGGTTCTCCCTGGTCATTGCGATCATTTTTTTGTTCTACACCATACCTGGGAACCTTCTAGTTACGGAGATATTAGGGGTCAAAGTTCCAACTTTTTGACAAGTATTTTTTTAAATACAAGTTTTTAATGTAAGATTTTTACTTTAAACACCTCCACTACCCCCGTACTATTCAATCCGTCCATCAGCACAATGTTTTGAGTGCGTTACATTGAGTTCTACCACAAAACATGATTTTACACCCCCCAAAAAAAAGTCGTTTCCCAGCAATAATTTTTGCGTAAAGTTACTTAGTTTCATGTACAGAATGCTTGGTTGACGGCTTGGTGATGAGGCGATTTACACCGTGTATATTCTTTAAAATTACACTTTTTACTTCATAAACTCTTGTTGAGGGTAAAAACAATTTTCGAAGCGATTTTTTTAAATTTTTGAATAGTAATTATTGAAAATTGTAATACACATTTGATAAACATTATTTTTAGATAACGTTGTATTAGAAAAGTAATCAATATTTTCGTAGCATCTCTTGGTCTTTGCTTTGTGTAATAATAATTGTCACCTTTGAATCTAAAGAATTCACGTTACGTCCTTACAAAGACTGATACCTTAAACACATAGGTACCTACATTCTGGTCAAGGTCAATACTTTGAGTTTTTTATATAAAGCCATGTTCAAGTGGACTGACACCACAAATAGCTCTGACACATTTATTTTGAATAATAAATGTCATATCTTTTGAATAGCCCCGTACCTATTATCAGCCCGTACCTTAAAATTGATTCCAGTTCCAATTGATTCCATGTTTATACTGCCTGCTGGCTTTGTCGTTGGGCATTGCTAGAGATACTCAGCAATGTCATGAACTCTTATAGTCAAAGTCATTTATTCATAAACAAGTAATTTGTATCTGAATATAAACACAAATATTACACAATTACAGTACATACACTAAAATAAATTAATTGATTTTCATAAATTACATCAATAATTTGAAAATAATATATTCACATTTCATCAATGTAGTATTTCGACATGTAAATTAAACAATATGGCGAACACCTAAAAGAAAAAAACTAGAGATAAATTTGCTTATATTGATAAAATTAATTAATAATATTAAATAAATAAATATTAAATTTATAGTTACGTGAACATATCAGCATTGACTCATGATCATAATCTGCTAATGAAGAGAGAAAGCGGCTGATGTGATGAAATTTGAGAGAATAACCCAGTCGTTGGCTTATGTCAAGGTCAACATTATTTATAAGCGCTAAATGTTGTAGACACAGATGGTGATACAAAAAGTTGCAGTGTAATGACACATTAAGAGCGTTTATTCCTTACCGCTTTTCATACAAACTTTCAAGTAGTTTTTTTCCGAAATGACTGAACCGATTTAAATGAAACTTTATACGCATAAGCAGGATACATAGGTCTAAAAATTTACTAAAAAATATTTTCAAAACGTGTTTTAAAACAAGAGATAATTGGAATTTTCTGTTTCTATAGAAAATTTAAATTTGGTCTAATTTAACTGTAACACTATTTTTCGAAAATGTTTTTAGTAACTTTTTAGATCTGTGTATCCTGCTTATGTGTACGAAGATTCATCAAAATCAGTTCAGTCATTTCGGAAAATAACGACTTGAAAGTTTGTATGAAATGTCGTAAGGCGTAAACGCTCTTAAGTCATTATAATTAAATATTAAAAACAGAATCATGACTACTTCAAAAAGGAAAAACCATTTTTTCCCTGTGCGAGATTTGTCTTATCTTAATAAATGTTTGTTATTGTTATTGTTATCGGCAACTCAAAACAAACATGGTGATATCCTGTTACCAGCGTTAATGATAATATATTTGTATACAATATGTTAAAAAAAACCCTGTCTTATCCGCGAGGGTGTTATTAGGCATCGATATTAGATTCTATTTATGTAGTCCATTTCGGATAACAAGTAAAAATAATATACCCCGATAAAAATTTAATAAAATGTACTAGGAAATTGATATGGCAACACAGGACAACACTCCGGTCGCTTCTCAGTGACGTCATAAACAAACAACTGACAATCGAACATCCTAAAGTCGAAGATGGTGTTGTCACGTTTTAAAAATTTGTTAGATTTGGAACTGGAACTGATGATAATTTGGGTACAAAAATAATACATTTTAAAATTCATTCATATGTTCACTATATTTTATGTTTCTTATTTTATATGTTAATGTCATTGCTATACCTATATTTTGTGTATTTTTATGTATTGAATTATGAGTCCTTGTCACTTTAATGAATAAATGAAATTAAATTAAATATGCCCCTTTCGGATCGGTAAGAGTTTCTTTCTTATTGTATAAAATAATATGTTTTTAATCTTGTTCTCAAAAACGGGTTTAACGATATCGATAAAAGTTGCAAATACGGGTTTATGGTGGCAAAAAATTGATCTAGCTACGTCTCATAACTGGAAAAGTACGTTTTCTCTATTTTCACCGGTGCTGAGCTCGGTCGGTCGCCCAGGTACTACTAATTATAAAACTACGTCTGATGAACTACCTCTTTTGAAACCAGTTTAGGTTTTATAATTTCCCATATCTCCATGCAATGTGACTTCAACTGGTCAACACACCTCTCATCCCGTTCGTCTCTCCTTTGCACATCAAACCCCATAGATTTTCTATAGACTTTTCCATAGATTTTCTATAAGGTTGAGTTCAGGAGATCGTGCTGGCCATGGAACGATAGTTATCTCCGGGTATCTGGTAAACCACTCGGCTGTAAGTGCCTTTCTTACTACTATAAAATAAATAAATAAATTAATTAAAGTTTATTTCAGACTACAGTCCATAGCTTTGTTAGTATTTTATTGTTAGTAACAATGGTGTTTAAATAACTAGTTTAGTATTGTTAGTGTTTACAATGTTTATTATTTATTAAGACCTATTCCTGTCTCCACCCAGTGTCTCGGGAAGGGACAGTCCGGTCTGGCAGCAATCATCTTCAAAATGCTGTTGTCACTACCAGGCAGACGCTGTAGTAAGGAGGCTGCTTTCTTTCGAAAGATAGCGTGGAAGCCATCTGTGCGAGACTCCGTGAACATTCCTGACGCGCTACAGCGCCATGGCAGTCCCAACCACATCCTGAAGGCATTATTATATTGGACGCGCAGGACATTGTAGGCTCGTCGAGTGTATGACACCCACAGGCCACTCGAGTAAAACGATTGACAGAACGCCTTAAAGACGGTTAGTTTGACATCTGTACTACAACGTGCGAACCTGCGGGCAAGCACATTGCTCCTCACAGACAACGCCCTGCGCTCCCTCTCAATATCTCCGTCGTCCCTTAGGTCGCTCGTGATAATGTGACCAAGATACCTAAAACTATCGACAATTTTGAGTGCTACGCCGTTAAGACTTATGGGCGGAACACAGCGTGACTGTTGCTTCGGGGCTTTAAAAACAAGAAGTTCACTCTTTTTAAATATACTAATGACCAACCTTCAAGCCCGAACACGTCCCGCCTCCTCTATGCAGACGACCTTCCCCTCACCTCCAAAGCCACCACCTTTGAGGAGGTTGAGGTCCGATTGTCAGATGCTCTCGGTGAATTATCCACGTACTACCTCGCTAATTCACTCAAACCCAATCCGAGCAAAACACAGTCTTGCATTTTCCACCTTCGAAACAGAGAGGCTGGGCGCAGACTTAACATCGTCTGGGGTGGAGTGCCTATCGAGCACAGCAACTTTCTGAAGTATCTTGGGGTTACTCTGGACAGATCACTGACATTCAGCAAAAACTGCAATACTATCAAGCAGAAGGTCCACACTCGCAACGGTCTCTTACGGCGACTAATTTCTTCGAAGTGGGGTGCTTCGCCTCATGTCTTGCGGACTACTGCGCTGGCGCTTTCTTTTTCAGCTGGCGAATTTGCGTGCCCCGTATGGAGCCGTTCAGTTCATGCAAAGTTAGTGGATAGAGCTCTGAATGAAACGTGCCGGATCATCACTGGTTGCCTTAAACCGTCACCGGTACAGATGCTGTACCCACTGGCAGGGATAGCGCCACCAGAAGATCGCCGAACAGTGGCAAGCTCTATTGAAAGAGCCAAAATGGCTTCAGACACACGACACCCTATGCACCTTAATACCCTCGTGTCGCAAAGGCTGAAAAGCCGAAACAGTTTTTTGAAGTGTGTCACCTCACTCACTGGCGAGCGGTCTTCGGAGCGACTAACGCTGTGGCGTGGTGGTGCATCTTTACCTAACCCATTCGTTCCACCTGCTGAGAGTCTCCCACCTGGACATGAGTGGCCATGGCTGACCTGGAAGTCTTTAAATAGACTTCGGACCCAGGTTGGTTGCAGCAAGGAAAACCTGTTCAGGTGGAGATTCATTAGGGATTCTGCCCTGGAGTGTAAATGTGGTGCTGCCCCGCAAACGATGCGGCACTTAATATCGTGTCCTGCGTGTCCTGCTGTTTGTTCATTACAGGAACTGATGGACGTTGCAGAGAGCGCCAAACTAGTGGCTCAGTTCTGGGCCGATACAATTTAGATTGCCATCGACACGCTAAGAAGAAGACTCTTTTTAAAGTTTGTGGCAGCCGACATGTGTATGTCCTCTTTAGGTCCTTTCTTAAAAATAAGAATGATGTGCGATGTTTTCCACTGTGCTGGAATTAGCCCAGTGCTCATTATTTCGTTGAATACAGACGTAAGTATGGGTAGTAGTTCTTCGGAGGAGCTCATTTGCAATTTTGTCGGGGCCTGGAGCCTTTTCCAATTTCTGGCTAATTATAGCTTTTTCGACCTCGCTAGGCAATATGTCTGGTTCTGGATCTTCTGTGTTGCCTTTCGTTTGGGTCGTTTTTATGTCCGTGATTTTGATTGTCATCTAGTTTCGAGTATAGTTCTTTGTAGAATTTAGTTGCTAAATTGTTAATATCTTTTCTTTTCGTTGAGGTATTTCCTTGTTTTATGAGTTTTGGTATCCATTCTTTGTTTATTTCTCTGAGTTCCTTTAAAGCTTTCTTTACGCCCCCTGTTTTCTTTATATGTCTTTCTAGTGTTTCCTGTCTCTTATTCTTTCTGTCTTTTCTGATGTTTTCCTTGATTTTTTTACTTAGTTCGGTTATTAGTTTGATATTTTCATTTTTGGGGTGATTTGAGAGAAGGTTTTTCCTTTTTTCCATAAGTTTAAGCGTTGTGTCGGTCAGCCTGTATTTCTTATCTCTCGTAGTTTTGGTTTTGATTAGAGTTAACTGTTTGTCTAAATTATCATACTTTGTAAGGACATTGGCATTTTTGTCTTCTAGTTTTATTTCTTGACCCAGTTCTTTCAGTGATTTGGCCACTTTCTTGAATGTTTCGTTGCAGTATTGGTCTGTTTTGTGTGGAGTAACATGTTTTCGAGATTGGCGTGGTGGTTCTGTTTTTAAGGAACTTCTTACCATGCGGTGGTTCGTGTTGAAATTAAATTTAGTTACTACTGCTGTGTCTGTGAAGGCATTTGGGTGGCTTGTAGCTATATAGTCAATCTCGTTTTTATATCTGCCGTCAGGGGATATCCAAGTCCACTTGTTCTTCCTGTTTTTCTTGTATTTACTGTTGAGTAACGTTAGGTTATGTTCTAGTAAGAACTCCACTAGTAGTTCTCCGTTTGGGCTTCTTTTTCCTTGCCCAAAGTTACCCAGGACGTACTCTTCCTTGCTTTGTTTTTCACCGACTTGTGCGTTGAAGTCTCCCATTAGTATAATATGGTTGTGTGAGTATTTCGTTACTGTTTGAGTTAGTTCATCGTAAAAAAGTTTGGTTTCTGTGTTTGTTGCTTGTTCAGTCGGGGCGTAAATTTGGATGATTGACCATAGCTTTCGGTATCTTGGTATTCTGATGTTGAGTACGACTATACGGTCGGAGATTCCAACTAGTTCTTGAATATGTTGTTTCATTGTCTGTTTGATTAGGAATCTCACGCCACGTTGCCCGGCTATTTCACCTTTATGGTACAGTATGTAGTCTGTACGTTCCTCTATTTTTTCGTCTAGTCTTCGCATCTCGCTGATTCCTAGGATATCCCAATTTATGTCTTCCAAGGCTTTTTCTGGCTCGTGTAGACTTTCGTCTGTTCTGAGGGTTCTCGTATTTAGGGTTGCAATTTTGAGCGTTTCGTTTCTTCTTGTTAGACTCTAACAAAAAGAAACTAGACCATCACCCTCTAACAGTTAGAGGGTGATGGTCTAGTGCTCCCGCGGGGACCAGCCGTAGTGGGAGACAGTTTTTTTTGTTGTTGATTAGTGTTGTGTGGTTTTCCGGGTCGCGGTTCCCTTGTCCTCAGGTCTATGTTCGTATTTGTCTGATAGTGAATGTGATCTCTCGCGAAGGTACTGAAATGCATCCCGTTTCATAATTTTTGGATCTTTCCTTCTTTTTAAGCTGGGCTTCTTTTGTAAGATCCTGTGTGATGTATGTATTAGGTTTCATTTTTTTCTTATTTTTTAATATTTGGATCTTCTTTTGGAGGGTCGTAGTAGCAAGTAGGATTGGTCTGGTTTTGCCGTTACCTTCTTCTCGTTTCCCTAGTCTTTGCATTCTATCTATCTCATCTTCTTTCAATTTGACATCTATTTCGTTCACCGTAGTAGTTATGATGTTTTCAAGGTCCTCTTCAGTCTCATCCTTCAGCTCTGAAATCCCATGTATTAATAAATTGTTTCTCTTTCCGTTTGTTTCTAGGATTTCAATTTTTTTGTTTAGTTTTTCGATTTCGGATTTTAATTTTATGTTTTCTTCTACTATAGGTTTTATTTTTTCATCTACTTTAAGTAGTACTGTTGTTGTAATATTTTCGGTTATAGCCGCGGTTTGGAGATTTAATTTTTCGTCCAACTTTTCTAATAACAGTAGCATTTCTGGTGACAGCTGAGTTGACATCTTGTGTTGGTGGAATGGAACGTAGTTTGTTTAGTTGAGACAGGCCGTAGATGGAGACGGAACGTTGCTCACGTTTCCGAACGAAATATTTTGTCGTTATGTTGGTTACTAACACTGTCACTTCACTATTTCTTGTTTATGATAAATAATTTGCTTAACTTTGACAGATAACCTCACTTATTTACTATGTTTAGTTCAAGTGTTTGTACGTTTTGTCCAATGTTCTTCGTTATGAATAGTATGTGATTTTGAAGCACAAGCACTAAGAAAACTCTTGGTCCGCACTGTTACTTCGGAATTGTGATCTTTTACAATATTATTTCGCGAAATGTAGCAGCGTAGCACTAAAGCGTCTCACTTGTCCGAACACCGGAACCGGATCATACTTATCTATACTATGTATTAATATTATAAAGCTGAAGAGTTTGTTTGTTTGCTTGAACGCGCTAATCTCAGGAACTACTGATCCGATTTGAAAAATTCTTTCAGTGTTAGATAGCCCATTTATCGAGGAAGGAAGGCTATATATCTTCACGCTACGACCAATAGGAGCGGAGAAAAAAAGAAAAATGTTGCGAAAACGGGGAAAATGTGACCCCATTTATTTAAAAACCAACCACAAATGGTGTTGTTTGCGGACGATACTTCGTTAATATTTAAGATAAACAGACGTGCAACAAACCTTGACGATGTAAATAACGCTCTAATGCAGGTCCATAAATGGTTTACCGCAAATAATTTAGTATTAAATGGGAAAAAAACTAAGTGCATAAGATTTTCTCTACCAAATGTCAAAAGCAGTGACTGTGACATAGTATTGAATCAAGAGAAACTTGAATTTGTCGATGAAACTGTTTTCTTGGGGATCACGCTCGACTCAAGGCTACAATGGGGTCCTCATTTAACATCTCTTGCAGGACGGCTAAGTTCAGCAGCATATGCTGTCAGAAAAATCCGTCAATTTACTGATGTAGATACCGCGAGGATAGTGTATTTTAGTTATTTTCATAGTATTATGTCATATGGTATTTTACTATGGGGACGGGCTGCAGACACCGAGTCTATATTTATTCTGCAGAAAAGAGCTATCAGAGCCATATATAATCTACGTAGGCGCGATTCTCTAAGAGAACTGTTCAAGGAAAGTAACATCATGACGGTACCTTGTCAATACATCTATGAAAACATCATGTACGTTAGAAAAAATCTGCATTTATTTAGTAAAAGAGGTGACCGGCACCACTATAATACTAGAAACAGAGACCAACTAGTTCAGCCAGGTTTCAGGTTAGCTAAAGTAGACTCATCTTTCATGGGGTACTGTTTAAAATGTTACAATAAAATACCTCCCCACATTCTACAACTGAATGAAACGAAATTTAAATCTTGCATAAAACGCACACTATGTAGGCAAGCATATTATAAGTTGGGGGATTATATTGATGATAAAAATGCTTGGCTCAATGCTGGTCCTGCTCCACAACCATAGGGGCAATCCGAATCATCAGAATTAGAAAGTGAAGTTATTGTGAAAGCTGCAGAAGATTGTAAAAATATATTTGCATTGTATAGATTCAATCTCGTAGTATTATATAATTTCATAGCACATGTGTGAGTACCATGTACTGTAAAGCCACTATTTAATGAGTAACTAAAGCTTTCATTGACGCGAAATTACCCTGGTGGTTGAGTGAATGTCATGCTCACTTAAATGTCACGCTGATGGTGGCGGGTGTGTCGGGTCGTTTAGTTCCCTTCAAAATGGTTGAGTTGAATGATGGCTGATACATGCGTCATGTTCGTGAACGGGCGCTGTCAGTTGTGACTGGTCATCTCTTAGCTGCCACGGTTTATTTTAATTACTTTATTTTTTTAATACTGATTTTAATCTTTTACTCTGGACGCTCTTAACTTGCCCGTATTTCTACATTGTTCTCACATATTTGTAATTCTTGACATGAATGATGTAACCAAGATTTTGTAACATATTTTGATTTAAAAGAGTGTCCATGGAGTTTCTTGCCCGTTCTTCTCCATAGAGATCTACGCTACGGAATGGGCAACTACAGTACTTTCACAAGTTATTATGCCTTGTGACTGGGACTGTAGCTTCGCGTTTTATTTTGTTTTTGTTGACTTTCAAAAGTGCCTGTAATGGTCTAATTGAAATAAATGCTTTGACTTTGACTTTGACTTTTTGCAGACGAAGTTGCGCTGGACAGCTACTTATTATATATCTATTTATTATTATTATTATCATATATATATATATCTATCTATATAAATAAAAAGAGAAGTCCTGACTGACTGATTGACTGACTCATCAACGCCCAGCCCAAACCCTTGGACCTAGAAAGCTGAAATTTTGCACAGAGGTTCCCTTTATAATGTTAACAAGGAATAAGGAAGGATTTTTCGAAATTCTACCTCTAAGGGACTTAAATAGGGCATGAAAGTTTGTATGGAAAATCGACATTTTTAAAATTAGAGAGCTGAAATTTTATATACAAGCTTCTGGTTAGAAATAAATATATACGTATTTTAGCGTTTTTAAGAATTTACTTGTGTTACTTGTATTCAATTTATTTGTGTTTCTCGATTGAACTGATAAACACGTATCATTTTTTTGGAAATTCCACCCCTCAGACGAAAACCGAGGTGGCATTTTTTATTTTTGTTTTGTAGTGTTAGCACGTTGGTATGGACAAATACGCAAAAAAAAACTTCATATAAGTACACACTTCTAAGGAATCTGGTTCATTTGTGCGAAGGACACTTGCGGGAACCCATTTACGCAAAAATATATTTGCGCGTATGGACACTTGCGTGACAGACACTCGCGCGACTGAACACTTGCGCGACTCAATGGCTTTATGGGTATCGTTTTCGTGGTTTTAGTGGGTCGCTGGCAATGAAAGAGAGAGAGGGAGAGCAGCTGTGGCCCAGTGGTGGCAGCCCCGACTTACGAGCAGTAAGTCGTGGGTTCGAACCCAGTCAGGCGCATTACTTTGGGTAATTTATTTCATCACCACTGCCCTCAAAAACGGTGAAGGAAAACATCGTGAGGAAACCTGCATGTCCTAGAACTAAAAATTCGAAGACGTGTGACATCTACCAACCCGCACTGGGCCTGCGTGGTGGATTACAGCCCACTCCCTCTCATAGAGAGGAGGCCTGCGTCCCAGCAGTGGGAACATAATAGGCTAATGATGATGATGATGGAAATGAAAATAAAAATCCGAGATGGCGTCGAGGAAAATTTCCTGTTTTTCGTTCATGGGTGTCGTTTTCGTGGTTTTCGGGGTCGCTGACCAAATTGACGCCGGTCGGTTTTGCTTTCACGGGTCGCCGGTCGTTCGTTTTTGTGGACTTCAGGGTCGCCGATAACAAAAATGATGACCTCATTTTCTAGGTGCAAATATTAAAATTTAAAATACGCAATGTCTCAATATCTTCCCCTAGGCCATATAGCCATAGCTGGCATTGATTTAAGTGAGAACTGTTTCTCACATGTGCAGTTTTATGTTGCATGCTCCGGAGTGAACTCGGCGAGTAACTTAGTAATTTTAGCCCCAAAAGGAAACACCGCAAGCGTCATTTACAAAGAAGGGTCAGAGTGTAGCCTTGGGGGCACTATGAAAAAATACATAGAAAAGTTTCGCGACCAATTTCGAGGTAGCGCTCGCCGGCCGCTGCCGCGGTACCGCTCGCTTCGCTCGCTCGGCTCGCGCGTAGTTGGTCACAGTTCTAACCTAAGGATATCTTTACGGGTACACATCGCTATAAATATAGGGGCACTATGAGCAGCAAAGAAAAAAAAAATCGTTAAAAAATTTTTTTGGGTCTTAGTGGATTTAAAAAAAAAAACTCGAAAACTTGAAAAAAAAATGACAGTTTCGGGTTAACCTTGACCATAAAAACCATTTAGGCTCTGAAAAGTATGGACCCAAGACGCACCGTTTCCGAATTATGGGCCTCCGAATTTTATTTAATTTTTATAAAACTATCTATATTTCCAAAGTGGTAGCTCAGATGAAAATCTTATCTGGAAAGAAACTGTTACTCTAGTAGAAAACTATGAGATGGTGCACAAAAAACAAAAATAATTTGAGAAAAAAAAAATGAAATTTTTTTTTAAGTCCTCGCGCCCTAGCGCCCCTAAGGCTACACTCCAACCCAAAGAAGTGCTAGGATAATTTATTAATATAGTTTTCCGGGAGTTAAAAATATTGGTTTAATCTGAGTATTTTTTAATTTAAAATATTGCTAACTTATTTTTTATTTTTTTTATTTAAGTTAGCTCATTTACACAATTACCTATAACGCTCGGTGGATGGATGACCATAACTCGGAAGACATGTATAAAATAAATTCTGGTTCAACCCATTTAGGTCAATAACAACACAAAATTTAAAAAAAAAAAAAACGGCGTAATATACATTTTTCTAACCAGAATGAATTATCTGGCTTCTTACTTCGAAAAGCGCAGACTTTTACACAACTATTAAAACCTATACTTACACTTACGCGCGAGCGAAGCCGCGGCCAACAACTATTATCTGTAACTTTTAAATGACTATTTTCGACATTATTTTGGGGTGGTTAACGCAAACGCAAGCGCCCGCGTGGTTTTCGGCAATTGCCCAATTGCCGAAAACCACGCGGGCGAAGCCGCGGGCAATAGCTAGTATAATATTATAAAGCTGAAGAGTTTGTTTGTTTGCTTGAACGGGCTAATCTCAGGAACTGAAAAATTCTTTCAGTGTTAGATAGCACATTTATCGAGGAAGGCTATAGGCTATATATCTTCACGCTACGACCAATAGGAGCGGAGTAGCAATGAAAAATGTTGCGAAAACGGGGAAAATGTGACGCAGACGAAGTTGCGCTGGACAGCTACTTATTATCTATCTATTTATTATTATATATATATATATATTCTTATGGATCAGAAGTTCATTTAATTTTCTTAAAAAGAATAATCAAAATAACTTAGCACTATTTATTTAAAATAACGAACCACAAAATCAACACAGTTACAAAAACCGTTATAGACCGAAATAATTTTAAGTCTCAGATAACGTCCGTCGCATCCGAGCTTCCGAGCCAAAGTGCCCGGCGAACGTGCTCCGAGAGCGCACCGCTTATCCGTTGCCCCCGCCACTCGCGTCACCACGATCATGCGATATCCCTGCCCTTTCGGCTGACGAATCCTATAAGACGGCCGTTCCTGACAGCTGAACGACCTCGTCAGCTTGGCTCTCTGGCATCTCTTGCTGCATTGGTCCCTCTTCTACAGATAAGTTCTGCGCCTGGTCTTCACCTTGGTAGCCTCGTCATCTAAAACATAGAGCCAAGACTTGAATAAGGTATTCTGAAAGTTTGAACTGTTAATTGCCTATTGTAGCGAAATTGCTAGCAATTGTACCAAAATAGGCAGTAGTTGCTAAATTGTATCACCGATGAAAGAGTTCCGGACCTCAATCATTACTGAAACAACTACAACATCGCCTGGCAACCACTATCGGGGTTCCAGATGTCCATAAAAAGAAAATTGCCACAATGTCGGGGCAAATAGGTAGCCAAATGTCGAGGCTATAAAAAGAAAATTGCCACAATGTCGGGGCAAAAAGTCGCAATGTCGGGACTATGGGTAATAACGTTGCCACAATGTCGGGGCCGCGCATTCCGGAGTCCAGCTTCCCAGTGCTTTGAGATCCCTTGCTAACAAACACAAAGCTGCCCACAGCAAAAAATGTTCGCTGCTGTCGACGACGCTTATTGACGTACGCTGCTGATTTTCAGAAAGCAACTCAGATGCCCTCTGTCTCCTCAAAGTAAGGAGCGCTTCTCGGTTAGGATGAGAGCCGTTCAGCGCGACGTCTCGCACCAAGGATCTCAGGACTGGAGTTGTGCCTTCAACACCAGTCAGCAACTGTAGAGGCGAGGTGCGGGTCGTAGCTTGCTTTGTTATGTTCAGGGTTAGTTGTACCTTCCATAACGCGTCGGACCACTGAGCACCCTTATTGTTCACCTCAATACGCAACATATTGAAGACCGTCCAGCAGTAACGGTCGACTTGCCCGTTCTCGCGGTGGATTTCTGGCGTGATAAAATGTATGTCACAGCCTAACTCCACGCCTCATTTGAAAGGTTCGCCTTGCCTGAGCAACTTGGCGATACAAGCGGTTTTCGAGGCATAGCCTGCTATGTACCTGCGAAAATAGCCCGCCAATCCCAGGAACTGGCGAACCTCTCTTACATTAGAGGGTTTCGGTGACTTAAATAAAGCTTCATTTTTACTTGGGCTCGGCCGTACCTGACCATGCCCAATAAGTTGACCAAGGTATTCGAGCTGTGTCCAAAAACGTTTTTTTTTTTAGGCTTACTAAAAATCCTGCGCCAGTTAGTGTTTTTAATACCTCGCGCAAAATTTTCAGGCCTTCACTGACAGAATTGGACATGATAAGCACATCATCTATGAAAACCAACACTTTTCCAGTATCCATTAGCTGCTTCAGAGTTTTGGAGAGTTTTTCTCTGATACACGATAGGAGCATTAGCGAGCCCATAACGCATCTTTAACTATTCGTAATGCCCTTCAGGCGTTACGAATGCTACTGTTTTACTAATGGAGTCATCATCCTTCATTGGCAGCTGATGGAAACCTGTGGCCATGTCAAGACTTGTGAAATATTTAAAACTACCCAGCCTGTCAATGTGGTCGTCAATCAGTGGTAACGGAAATCGCTCTTTGTGACAGCGTTTAAAGCCCGGTAGTCAACGCACATCCTATCAGCCTAGTCCTTTTCTTCACAAGAATGAGAGGACTCACGTAATCAGACTGTGACTCGCGGATCACGCCTTTACTTAACAGATCATTTATGCTATCCTCCCAACCATTGCCAAGGTTTTGGAGCATATTCTGCACACCTACATTTATAAACACATAAATAGGCTTTTGTCCGATGCTCAACACGGATTTTGTCCGGGCCGCTCCGTAAATTCGAACCTGCTTATTCACGTAGACTTTATATCCAGTAGCTTAGACAACGGCATGCAGGTCGACGCTTTATATTTTGATTTCCAAAAAGCATTCGACAGAGTTGACAACGATGTGCTCTTGAGAAAGCTGGGAACTATAGGTTTCTCGTCCGGATTTCTCAGCTTCTTTTCTGACTACCTGAGGGACCGCAAGCAGTTTGTCAGACACGGCTGCTTTGAGTCTAAGCCGTACGACACTCGCTCGGGATTGAGCCAGGGATCTGTGTTAGGACCGCCTCTGTTCCTGATCATGATAAATGATTTGATAACAAGGGTTAAGTTTGCCAAATGCCTGTTATACGCTGACGATCTAAAACTGGTCGCTGAAATCAGATCGAATGACGATTGTGAACTACTCCAAAAGGATATTGATGCCATCTATGAGTGGAGCATTGTAAACAAGCTGTTTTTCAATGCAAGCAAGTGCCACGTCATGACTTACGGTAGAGGGTTGCGGCCGATCCATTACAACTACAGATTGGGTGGTGAAGTTATCTCTCGAGTCACCAACGTCAAGGATCTAGGAGTGACGTTTGACCGCTGTCTGACTTTTAAAGAACACATTTCCATCCTAGCGAAGGAATCTTTCAGGCGACTGGGCTTTGTTATGCGAAACGCTCGGGACTTCCGAAATCCAAATGTTATCAGGTTACTGTACACCACTTTGGTCCGAAGCAAACTAGAGTCCAGTGCCTGTGTCTGGCACCCGTACACCGTGAACCTGACTCTGATGCTCGAAAAGGTGCAGAAAACCTTCCTGAGAAGCTTTTTCCAAAGGTTGTACTACTTCTTTCCCTACATGTACCCTACCAACTATCTGTTAGGAATGTTGGGCTTTAACTCTTTGGAGGTGAGAAGGGGCTTGGATCAGCTCACAGTAGCCTGCAATATCTTCCGGGGACGTATCGACTGTTCAGAACTCCATAGTCTTCTCTGCCGGCTATTTGTGCCCGACAAATACATCGGACACCGTCAGAGCCGCCGGCACAATCTGTTTGCCAAACGTTTCTCCAAAACTGTCGCCTGAGCGAATTCGCCGGTGTTTCGTATTCTCGTAATGCTCAACGCCCTTCTGACTACCAACCCTGAATGTGATGTGTTTGCGGATGAATGGAATAAAGTTATGCTTATATATAGCGTCAGGTGCATGCCTGACACATGCTGAGCTGGACTCCCATTTGGTGCAACCTTGAGACGCACACCGCACCTTGTATAACGTTATTTTATTTGAAGTATGTCATGGTGTTACTATAACTGTTTCGTAAAAATGTTTTTTCTTTGTTTTTTTTTTCTTTTTGTATATTGGCACCTTGTTTTTATATAGGTATATTTATGTAATCCGTGTCATTAATTGTGCTTCTGTGTGTTGTGCTATGTCTTTTGTGTGCACTGAATAAATGATTTATCTATCTATCTATCTATCTATCTATATGTCTGGTGTTCTGTGAGAAAAAGTATGCAAGAGCGTCCACTATTACATGTTAGTTTTAGTTTAACTTATTGAATGTCGTCGACTTTATGTACTACCTTTTTTATGTTTCCATGTTAATTACTGTAATTGGTGTTATTTCGTTTTAATTAACTATAAATAAATAAATATTGATTATCTCGCGAACGCGGCGTTTTTCATCTGCAGAGAGTTTATAAGGCCGATGGTTAAAAGGAATATCACTGCTTAGCTTAATTTCCATACTACCAGTGGTAACTGTAGATGTCGCTGTCCCAGTGGTAAAAGTATCGGGAAATTCATTTAGCAGAGCCACCAAACACTCTTTTTATCACCAGCCAAAGGCGTTTTTATCTTAGCGAACTCTACAGTTGACACATTATGTATATGTGAGACCCTAATCAAGCGTTGAGAGTTGTTCCTTCGAATGTATGTAACCCCGCCGCGATTCAAAATATCTGTGCCCATCAGAATCGGTGCTTGAATGCAATCCGGGGAGGCCACATACAAATCAATATCCAAAGAAAGTTGTGGAAACTCGATAATTATATTAACTAATGAAGTGGATTCTATGTCCTGACTTCCAATACCTCTCATACGGCGGTAGGTAGGAATTTTATTGAAACTAAAATACTTCAACACAATCAGATATAAGCAAATTATCAGATCCGGAATCAACTAAGACATCAACAGGCACATTTTGAATAACTGAGGACATCACGTTGCTTTGTCCGGAGGAGACTGAGCAAAAATTTACATTACTTGTTTTATTTTTAAATTTGATTTTGATTCCGTGCGTTCTTTAATAAAGCAAGTCTCAACAGAATGCCCAGTCTTTCTACGATAGCTACAAGTTTTAGCGGGTTTAGAAACCGATTAAGCTGCTTGTGAGTTAGGCTCAGCTTTCGATCGAGAATCTGCATCATTTGTTCCGGAGTTAGCAGACTTCTCAGGACAGTGACCCTGTTTATGGCCTACGTCTCCACGCTAAAAACAAGTCAACCGATCATATTGCGCAGGAGTCTTGCGTTTACGCGGATCAGGGTTATTTGAGCTCGACGTGCGAACAGGATTGCTTGTAGTAGTAGGTGTGATTTAAGGTTTCAAATAAACCGACAAAAATTCTACCCGATCTTTTGACTGTAGTTTAGCGTTGGTAGTCGCGGCTTTAACTTGGGGATCAGAAATGCCACGAATCACAATGGCGGCTTTAAGTTCATCGGATAGCCCCTTGACAATATTCAACAGCAACAAGGACTTTCGGGCAAATTCTGCATTCGTGGTAAATTTGTTCGAATTCGTATTCATCACGTCATACAGCACAGAGGCCATATCTACTTCACGCGGACACAATGACCGAAATTCAGCCTTGAAATTGGTCCACGTTCGGCCATTGGTCACCCAATCGTTGAGCCACGTTTTAGCATCACCACGTAAACAACCACCAATGCGTCCCAGGCATTCCCGATCGCCCCAGTGGCTTAATTCGCGACCCTTATCTACCTCCGCACACCACACGTCAAAGTCATGTACACTGGGATTGAAATTCGAAATATAGTAATGGTTCGATCTTACTTGAATCAGGGATGAAAGTGCACCCACAATCCTGTCCGCAGCGTCAGCCTCGCGTGATGCCTCGAGGACGGTGGTCCCCGTAGCTCGTGTTTCCATAATGGCAACAGGTTCTTCGGTTGCCGCCGATACCGGCGCCGGCGTGTAGCTTCTCGTGCACGGATGCGACGTCATTGGAGTAGACGTCTGTATAGCGTTTGGAGCCAACAGTTGCTCTAAGGCGTTCAACCGATCAAGCACTTCATTTAAAGGGTTGCGGCAAGGGCTGTCCCGACGCCCATAAGAACGATCACGGCCCCTACGTGGACTTTCAAAACTCGCTGATCTATCGTGACAACGCCTAAGGATCTGCTACGCGTTTCACGATGACGGTGTCGATGCCTCGAATGAATATCGCGACGGCTACGCGACGGCTACGCGACAATTACGCGAGAATTACTCGCGATCCGACATGATTAAATAGCAGTTAGCACAATAACGTAAACCACAAATAAACACACGTGGGCGTTAAACGCACAAGAACTAAAAACCGAAAAAATTTTAACACGAGGCGAGTTATTTTTAAATTGTGTTCACAACACGTGGTTAGAATTACTTTAAAACGAAACTTTTTTTTTTTAAAACACTGTTTAAAAATAACGAATCCCACTTCTGATCTTATGGATCAGAAGCTCATTTAATTTTCTTAAAAAGAATAATCAAAATAACTTAACACTATTTATTTAAAATAACGAACCACAAAATCAACACAGTTACAAAAACCGTTATAGACCGAAATAATTTTAAGTCTCAGATAACGTCCGTTGCATCCGAGCTTCCGAGCCAAAGTGCCCGGCGAACGTGCTCCGAGAGCGCACCGCTTATCCGTTGCCCCCGCCACTCGTTGCGTCACCACGATCATGCGATATCCCTGCCCTTTCGGCTGACGAATCCTATAAGAATATATTATAAATAAAAAGAGTAATATAAAATATATTAAAGACTATTTATTATTATCATACATATATCTATCTATATAAATAAAAAAAGAAGTCCTGACTGACTGATTGACTGACTCATCAACGCCCAGCCCAAACCTTTGAACCTAGAAAGCTGAAATTTTGCACAGAGGTTCCCTTTATAATGTAGACAAGAAACAAGGAAGGATTTTTTGAAATTCAACCCCTAAAGGACCTAAATAGGGGATGAAAGTTTGTATGGAAAATCGTCATTTTTAAAGTTAGAAGGCTGAAATTTCATATACAAGCTTCTGGTTAGAAATAAATAAATTGATATTTTAGCGTTTTCGAGAAATTACCCCCTAACAGGGTGACATGGGGTTTCAAAGTTTTTATGCGGAATCCATCGGGTGCGCCAAAGTTCACCTAAATTTTCAATCCGAAAATGTTCTTCCTAACATTTTTCATCCTAACAATCGCAATTCCTAACTACTCTTTCTCTAATGTTCTAATTCCGAAGCATTCAACTTCATAATGTCAGTAGCAATAATCATCTATTATACTTTTATTTGTTTTCCTATATTTCCTCAATATAAGCATCTTTTACACTATTATTAAAAGTCATATCTTTTTTGTTTAGATTTATTTTTTAGTAATTAAAGCGTGTTCTATAATTTTATTTAAAGCGGTGTGTACCTGCAAAGATATCCATAGGTTAGGTTAGGTTAGAACTGTGACCAACTACGCGTGAGACGAGCGAGCGCAGCGAGCGGTGCCGCGGCAGCGGCCGGCGAGCGCTACCTCGAAATTTGTCGCGAAATTTTTCTAAAAATTATTTTCATGGTGCTATAAACATCATCTTCTACCCATATATATTATTTATTACACTTGGTAAATGTTTCTTTCTGAGTATGAGTGAAAATATTATGGTAATTATGTTTAGGGATAAAAGCGTTATGATAAAAAACAGTAGGAGTTGAAATATATTTACAATAATGATATTATTAATTACAATTTTCGGAAACATGAGTGTTATGAACATCGCCGGTAGCACTACAAATAGTATGAATGAAAACTTTAGGATGAAAAATTTTAGGAAGAGTGATCATTCGGATTACAAATCATTAGGAAGAACAATTTCGGGTAAAGAACTTTAGGTGAGCCAATATGGACCCGAATCCATCATTTCTGAAGTAAGAAGAATGACATTAAATATTGAAGTTTCTGAGCAAAAATAAATGAACACGTATTTGGCCGTTTTTGGAAATTCGACCCCAAAAGGGAGAAAAGGGGTTGAAACATTAGTAAAACAAATATAGTCTGCACAGCTTGAAATTTACTATTTGTGTTTCTCGATGAAATTGATAAACACGTATCAATGTTTTTGGAAAATCCACCCCTCAGACGATAACAGGGGTGGCATTTTTTTTTTGTTTTGTAATGTTAGCACTTTTGTATGGACAAATACGCCAAAAAAACACGTTAAAGTTAAGTTCACACTTTAAGGGAATCTCGGTCATTTGTGCGGAGGACACTTGCGGGACGAAAATATATTGCGCATGGATACTTGTGCGAAAGACACTCACGCGACTAGACACTTGCGCGACTCAATGGCTTCATGGGTGTCGTTTTCGTGGTTTTCGGGGTCGCTGACCAAATTGACGCCGAGGAAAACTTTCGGTTTTTCTTTCACGGGTGTTGTTTTTGAGGACTTCAGGGTCGCCGATAGCGAAAATGATGACCTCATGTTCTAAGTGCAAATAATAACATTTAAAATACGCATTGTCTGAATATCCTCCCCTAGGCTATGTCTGGCATTGATTTAAGTGAGAACTGCGAAGCCGCGGGCAACAACTATTATCTATAACATTTATATGACTATTTTCGACATTATTTTGGGGGGTTAACGCATACGTGAGGAATTGCCGAACTCCACGCGGGCGAAGTCGCGGGCAGAAGCTAGTGCATAATAAAGAGGATGACGCAAAAAGTACTTACCTAAGCAAAGATAATAAAATTCACATGGGCCCACCGGGCAAGCTTTCTCTACCAAATTAATGAAAAATCATCTAAATCGGTCGAGGAATCACGGAGAAATATGAGTACATACGTCAAAAATGTACATAAATAAATAAAAAGTGTTCACAAAATGAAAACTACTGGGGCAAACTATGTTAAATTTTTATGAGACCAAATAGAAACTATTTCACATAAACCTAAAAAAGAATCACGTAAAGCGGATCATAAATCTCAGCGTAATCGGTGCACATACATAAAAAAATACCAGTCGAATTGAGAACCTCCTCCTTTTTGAAGTCGGTTAAAAAATAACTGGCGACATATAGGTGTGTTCTTAATAGAGCTGTAAGTACCCTTATGAATATACTTCTGCCTTATCGGGGAAATAACAGGCGTGTTTTAATGTTAATTTATAAATACTGACGTGTAATAGCCCATAGCATAATATTTTGTATTGATACAGGGTTTTTACGTCTGACAAACGGGAAAAATTACATTGCAAACTTATATTTGATAACATAGGTCGTACACCTAAGATAACTTATTGGTATAAATAGGACTCTGCGATGTTCTTGAATGTTAACATCTCACAGCTATCGGGTAGTAAGCACGTATCAACATGAAGCTCTTCATCATGTTCGTGGTTGTCGCGTTACTGGCCGCGTTGTGTTCGGCGCAACCTGTTGACAAGCCAGCAACCAATCAAACAGAAACTCTAAGCTCGCTTCAATTCAAGAAAAGCATTGTTATACATAGGCACTGTACGCAACGTTACCTCAGTATCCATCGACGGTGTTTGTTCACTGAGTAAGTCGAAATATTTTATTTTCATATCATTCTTCTATTTTTACCCGACTACCGCGAAGCAGTCGGTTAAAAAGTAAAACTCGAACGTGTAAGTTGTATATTTTTTGCTTTTCCGTTTTTTTTTGTAGGGTTTTTTTTTTTTTAATCCTTCCTTATTTTAGTAGCCGTAAACATAAAATATGTGGAGATAGTAACAATAGATTATCAGACAAAATTTTCATGATTCAATTTCACAAATTATTGTTTTGTAATGAACACAGCTGTGTATCTAAAAGTCTATTTTAGCTTTTCTAATAAAATAAATGATGACTGTCTCGTTGTTCGAGTGATAACAAGCGCGACTGCTGAGCATGAGGTACTGGGTTCGATTCCCGGGTCGGGCATAGTGTTATTGGGTTTTTCCATCAGGAATCCGTACGGAGTTTAGATTTGTGCTCGGTTGATGGGAAATGTGGGTATAGTAGTAGATATACCTCTGCTTAACCCAAAGGGGATTACACGCGTGATGTTAAGTTATGTAAATGTTGACGTTCTGTAATTTCTTTGTTACAGAGATTTTCTTGATGAATAACGTCCAGGATGTAGAGAGGGCGAACAGAAGACCTGCATATTTGAACTTGTGGACGAAATCAAGATTTCAAAGAAACATTTTTATAACGTAAAACTTTTTTTTTCGCCATCGTTCTAATAAAATGTACGTAAAAAAAAACAAGCTGTTTGATTAAATGAAAGAACTAAATTAAATTTACGTAAAAATATAGGTTCCTATTTAAGAGGTTTCACCTGTGTGGTAGTCGGAAGACGACACCATATTGAGAATAATATCCCTTGTAAACCTTATTTTTTTATTTAAACTTCATTTACAATATTGGTACATATGCGGACTTGATGATACACTCTACCAGTCAACCGTCAGACCTTCTCCCAGCATTTAAAGTATCGTAATTATGTACTTATCCAAGTCATCATTAGTCTGTGTGAATTATATTCTGTTTGTTCTGCACAATTCGAGCTAAGCCAATCGACATTTAGTGGTTGTGGTATTTGTTTTTAACCCGCAACCAAAAAAGAAGGGTGTTATAAGTTTGACGTGTGTATCTGTGTGTCTGTCTGTGGCATCGTAGCTCCTAAACGGATAAACTGATTTTGATGAAATTTGTTTCGTTTGAAAGATAATAATAATAATAAATAAAGTTTATTGGCCATAAGTTTAGGTTACAGTACACCGGTAATACATATTATTTACATAGTATAGGGCACACTCACTTACGTTCAACTACACTAAGTTAGAATTACTTATCTATAACAAGTAGCAAGTGGAGTAGAAGAACAGTAAAATTATAATAACGCTATCACAAGTAAGGCAATGGTTCACATAATTGATAAAATAATAAATGCCCGATGAAGATATTTTAATCGAGAGTGTTCTTAGCTATGTTTCAAGAAAATCTGCTCAGCCGTTTAAAGGTCATCACCTCTTTTCTAGTTGAAGGGAAATAAACAACTTCCATAGATCTGGTCGATTCGAAATTTGAAATCTGTTTACTTGTCACCATGGGTTTCCCCGGGGGGGGGGGGGCATTGCACCCTCCTAAAAGATCAGGTTTTTTTTTA
This sequence comes from Cerastis leucographa, assembly GCA_963082945.1. Classification (NCBI taxonomy): domain Eukaryota; kingdom Metazoa; phylum Arthropoda; class Insecta; order Lepidoptera; family Noctuidae; genus Cerastis; species Cerastis leucographa. The sequence goes on along the minus strand of OY720361.1, from coordinate 17,233,586 downwards.
AATTTTATAACTTCTTGTTTTCGTTTATTAGCGAAAAGTGGAAGAAATGGGGGAGGCCTATGCCCAGGATTGGGACAGTCAAGGCTAAGATACAATAATATAGGTTTAAAAAACATGAAATAAAATTAAAAAAAAGCCCCGACACAAATTACCTCTAAAAAACCATAAATAAAATAATCCAAGCGTCTTACCGTCGGGGGACCGCTAAGTAGACCGCTTAGTACAAGCACAAAACAAAGCGGACGATAATAATTTAAATATAAGTTTCCGGAAAGAAAACGCCATTCTTTACAGTAACATATTCTCTCAGTGCTAGACTTCTGACATATCATACATACCTACATCATAATAAAATATACATATCTTCCTAGTAATTAAAAATATTATAGTATAAACTTTAAAGGATTTCGTTTTAATTACCAGGACCTTCATTTGAATAGTTACAATATTTATTATTTACGCCGCTGAGATTCTTTGCAGCCGAAGAACATAAATAATTATAATATAAAATGTTTTAATAATTCGGTATGTAAAGTAAAAATTAACCTATGCCGATTTTAAAACCATTTCGGGATTTTAGGTTTGGAAGCCTTATTTTTCTATTTTTGGGTCTTAAAACTTTAAGATTGTATTTTGTTTCACAAAAATACTTTAAAGCACTTGACTTTTACTTGACCTTTTAATGACGTCATATAGTATCCTGTTTATGAAACTTTCAGTGCCTCTTGTAATGAAATAATTAAGTTGTTTTCTATGTGTCAAGCGTCAATGTCAACGTCAAGTTGTATTGATTCTCGCTACTTTCGTTGAGCGAACTGTGCCATGATTTCCTGATAAGTTACCTAATTTTTTACACGGTAACCCTTGCTTTCCCCTCGGACTTCAATAGTTACTGCTACATTGACCATTTGCTTGTTTTACGGAACTGCTTGCTTAGAGGTAAATGTTTAGAGCAATTCGTTATTGTATAGGCAGAAAACCAATTAAACATAAAAATACATAAATTAGGTTTCACCCTCATCAATGGAGTATTTAGTGTTTCACCCGATGGAGTTTCAGATGATTTTTACAAAAAATTACTCTGTACCTACTGCATAAATTATGACCCTCAATACACTACCGATTCACTAAGTCAAGCTCAAATATTTTGGAAAACATATATTTACAACAAGATTATCATTAGTGCTAGAACATAAAATAAAACTATTTATTTTAATCACTCGTTATTATATCATTTTGTAAATTAATTAAACCACACGCAGTCAACACTATATGATCGAGATAACCAACATGTTTGTGGCTGACTACTGAATGAGCTTTAAGAAATCGAAACTCTCGAACCCTTCTTATAACTATTTCTATGTGGACCCTTAAAAGGGGACTCTAGTGGGCTTTTCTCCATACAAACGTATTCCGCTATTTTCTTCGTGGATAATGCGTGTAGAGCAATGATTTTTTGACAAAAAATCTAGGTCTTATTAATGCATGCCCCTATCATTTCTTTTTATCAAAACATAATCACTAAAAGAATTATAACAATCCAAAAACCCTAAAAAAAACCCAAATTAGATAATCAGACAAATTAGATAAGTTTTATACAAAAAAGGAAATAATAGAAGTATAGATATACTTTTCTTCTAAATTCTGATTTAAGAATTATTTAGATCAGTTTAGTTTTGAAGAAGAAAACAGCGGAATACAAAATGTCTTTTGGTCAAGTATTTTTTAGGTAAAATCAGCCTGAGCTGCAGTTGTCCCTTTCGCTCTTTACGGGGGCTTGGTCGGGCGCAGCGCGACGGCAATAGTTTCTTCAAGTACCTATTTATCAAATTCCTCGAGCATAGAGTCCCCTCTTAAACTTGCTACAATTTTTGTTTGGATAAATTCTTCTTTAGTTGGCTTCATCGAGGCAAACACTTGGAGGACATTTACTTCCTAGGGTTAAGGTTTTTTTCCTAAGGTTTCTTTTACAAACACAAACAATTTGTGTCGGCTATATTTTGCTGTGGTGTTGTTACATGACGGTATAAAGCATTTAGCACAAGTACTCTTTGATCGATTCATATTTTATAATAAGCTTTATCTTTACAATACCTATGCTACGTAAAGTGTAAAAATAAAAATTAAATAAAAATATCAAACAAACGAAACAACCAGAAAAATTCAGAATTCAAAGTAACTGCTTTCTGCCGCGGTACTGTCGCGGTGCTAACGTCCTAATGTGAATGCGGCCTTAAGTCAACATGTCAGCGGTAACCGAAATATCGGTAACTGTCACATACTTCTTCGTTCTAGTCGTCTAAAGCGCGACTGCTGAGCACGAGGTGTCGGGTTCGATTTCCAGCTCGAGCAAAAAGTGTTGGTGTTTTCTTCAGGAATTTATCAATAGTAGCCACAGCAGATAAGCAATGTGATTGACCTGTATTACATGGAAATTAAAATTTACTGGCAACATATAGGCGTGTTATTGATAGAGGTGTAAGTACCCTAATGGATACATCTCTGCCTAACCCACCGAGGAATAACAGGCGTGATTTAATGTTAATTTATAAATATTGTCGTGTGATTGCCTATAGCATAATATTTTGTACTAGCTGTGCCCACGACGTCGTCCGCGTCGATTTTTTTTTTTTTCGTTTTTTGCATATTTTTTTTCTAAAAGTTAAGTAGCCTAAGTTACTCCTTATTACATCAGCTATCCACCAGCGAAAGTCCCGTCAATATCGGTCTAGCAGACGGACAGACAGACAGACAAAAATTGTTAATAATGTTATTTTGGTATATGCACAGTATATACATTTATATACATGTAGTAAAAAGCGGTTATTTTAATATTACAAACAGACACTTCAATTTTATTTGTTTGTAAACGTAAATACTTAAATGTATATGTATGTATATGTAAATAGATTGATACAGGGTTTTTACGTCCGACAAACGGGAAAAATTACACTGCAAACTAATATTTGATAACATAGGTCGTTCATATATGATAACTAATTGGTATAAATAGGACTCTGCGATGTTCTTGAATGTTTACGTCTCACAGGTATCGGGTAGTAAGCACGTATCAACATGAAGCTCTTCATCATGTTCGTGGTTGTTGCGTTACTGGCCGCGTTGTGTTCGGCGCAACCTGTTGACAAGCCAGCAACCAATCAACCAGAAATTCTAAGCTCGATTCGATTCAAGAAAAGCAGTTTTATAAATAAGCGCTGTCCGCCAGGTTACCTCAGTACCGGCCTTTTTTGCTACCCTGAGTAAGTAGAAATATTATATTTTCATATTATACTACTATTTTTACCCGACTACGGCGAAGCAAAAGGAGGGTTATGATTTGGACCGGAATGTATAAATTTATGTGAGTATACATACATACATACTCACATACATGCATAAATACATACCCGTCAAAATCCTTACCTTCGTTTTAGGGTTCCGTACCGAAAGGGTCAAACGGGACCCTATTACTGAGACTTCGCTGTCCGTCTGTCGCCAGGCTGTATCTCATGAACCGTGATAGTCAGTTGAAATTTCTACAGATTATATATTTCTGTTGCCGCTATAATAACAAATACTAAAAACAGAATAAAATAAATAATTAAGGGGGCTCCCATACAAAAAAGATTTTTTTCTTCCTCGTTTTTTAAAATAATGGTAAGGAACCCTACGTGCGCGAGTCCGACTCGCACTTGGCCGGTTTTATTTGCTTCGCTGTAGTCGGTTAAAAAGTAAAACCCGAACGTGTAAGTTGTTTGAAATTTTGGTAGCCCTAAACCTAAAATATGTGGAGATAGTAGCAATAGATTATCAGACAAGATTTTCATGATTCATTTTCACAAATTATTGTTTTGTAATGAACACCGCTGTGTATCTGAAGGTCTATATTGGCCTTTCTAATAAAATAAATGATGACTGTCTCGTTGTTCGAGTGATAACAAGCGCGACTGCTGAGCATGAGGTATTGGGTTCGATTCCCGGGTCGGGCATAGTGTTATTGGGATTTACGGAGTTTAAATTTGTGCCCGGTTGATGGGAAATGTTGGTATAGTAATAGATAGACCTCTGCTTAACCCTAAGGGGATTACACGCGTGATGTTAAGTTATGTAAATGTTGACGTTCAGTAATTTCTTTGTTACAGAGATGATGTTGATGAATAACGTCCAGGATGTAGAGAGGGCGAACAGCAGACCTGCATATTTGAACTTGTGGACGAAATCAAGATTTCAAAGAAACATTTTTATAACGTAAAACTTTTTTTTTCGCCATCGTTCTAATAAAATGTGCGTAAAAATAAACATGCTGTTTGATTAAATGAAAGTACTACATTAAATTTACGTAAAAATATAGGTTCCTATTTAAGAGGTTTCACCTGTGTGGTAGTCGGAAGACGACACCATATTGAGAATAATATCCCTTGTATACCTTATTTATTTATTTAAACTTCATTTACAGTAATGGTACATAGGCGGACTTAATGGCATTCTCTACCAGTCAACCTTCAAACCTTAACCTTTCCCAGCATTTAAATCTTAATTATGAACTAATCCAAGTCATCATTTACCTGTGTGAATTATATTTGGGTTGGTTCTGCACAATTCGAACTAAGCCAATCGACATTTAGTGGTTATGTTTTTTTTTGTAGTCTAAGTCATTTTATGTTTTATAAAATCATCTCTAACTATATATATATAAAAAAACTAATATACAAAAAAACTAAAACAAAGCATCAAAAAACCGCTGTCAACCGGTATTGTGCCCATAAAGGCCAGCCGTTGGTTGTTGGTCGTCAAACGTCAACTAAATGTTTGATATTTCCATAAAAAGGCTGTGAGCTCTCGAACCCCACGATCCTAGAGTTTCAACCCCAAACAGCTGTTTTTAGTTTGCATAAATCAACCAAAAATATTTTGTCACTTCCGGTTGAAGCATGACAATAATTTAAATATATGTTTCCGGAAAAAACGCCATTCTTTTCAATGACATATTCTCGCAGAGCTAGATAGACTTCTGAGAAACGATCTTCCTAGTAATTGAAAATATTATAATATAAACTTTAAAAGGATTCTGTAGTTTTAATTACCAGGACCTACATTCCAATAGTTACAATATTTATTATTTACGCAGCTTGAATCTCAAGAATCTTAATCTTCGCAGCCGAAGAACATAAATAATTATAATATAAAATCTTTTAATAATGACTGACAATGTCATACACAGAATCTCATATACTCAGAATACTCAGTGTGGCTTGGTGGCCACAACAGTCTTCTGCCGTGATTCTTGGCTGCAACACGACTTCACTGGCAGTTCTCACTTCATGCAGCAGCCTGCCAAGCTGACGATCTCCCAATTTCAGGCCTGGTCGAAGTAGACTTGGATCTGCACTTTATACCCTGTATAAAATGGTTTGATGCATGGCGTTATGAAGTTTCTGGTTGCTGTCGGGGCGGTCAATTTTACGGGTATTTAGTCTGAACGGCCCAAAACGAATGGACCGCAAGCCATTCGACTGTAATAAAAAATTGTATACGTTCGAAAGGACCGGTAATAGAATGATTTCAAAATTAATTTAAAGGGACATTCGCATTTATTGTGATAGCCGCATAGCTTATGAATTTTAACTATTTAAATATTTACTTATTTGAAATCATCTAAATAAACAGAATACATTTTGGTTCCTCGTGTAACGAAGATGTATTCTGTCGGCAGGATTTCTGGTAACTATTTTTTTATGGGACAAGCCCGCCACACTATTCCCATACCCTTACATGTTACGTTAGAGGACTGGCAAAAAAAAAGGGAAACCTGAAACTTTAGCAGGAAACTGGAACATACGAACTGCAGTACAGGAAAACTAGGCAGATAAGCGTAGAGCCGCAGAAGACCGTACCCAGAATTATTAAAATACATACCAACTTGAACTCATGCCAGCCTGGTACATTTTGGGGAACATACAAATGTGTGTATATTATATATGTACAGTCACGTCTAACAATATGTATAAATCTGAAAAGTGATTTTCTCGTGAAATTACGTTGAAATAAGACCTATTTCGTAATAGTATGGCTTCCCAAATTCCATGTTCATGAAAACGTAAAACCGTAATCAATACAGTAGGAGAAAATCACTTCTAAAAGTTGCTGCGTGTATACATATTATTAGACGTGTCTGTAAAAGGCTGGCATGAGTTTAATCAGATAAGATGACACGTAATAGAGTATTATGGAAGAAGACATGCTGCGCCGACCACAAATAAATTGGGTCAAGGGCAAGAGAATGATGATTATGTGTCAAAATGAAATCTTTTATTTCAACTTTTTAATTTTTGCACTCGAATGTACTTGATGTGCTTATTTTTTATTCATTATTCTTATCTTTATATCACCGGCCCTTTCGAACGTAGACAATTTTTGTTCACCATCGAATGGCCCGAAGTCTTTTCGTTTTTTGCCGAGGTTTATTCGTTTTGGGCCGTTCAGACTTAATACCCAATTTTACTACTATCAATTAGGCTGGATTTTGTTTTCACCATTCATACAGAAATATAAATTATACATTTTCTATGTCGTTTTAGAATGAAGACAATACATTATTTTAGCACCTTTTAAGCCCGCCTGACACTGGATGCTACGACTCCTGTGGCTACGATGCTACGCGTGGCCTACGCTTCTAACAGCTGATTTTGCTGCTACGCGGTGGGAAAGCATTGAATCATTTCTCGTTTGTATTTTACATTGTTGCTGTCTGTACTTTGTAGCAATACAGCCGCAAAAGTCACACGCAAATATCTAAATGACAGCTTTCCTCAAATATTGACTCAACGGGTAATGTTTACTTACAAAGTTATTCACGAGGGGAGGCCTGTTTCCAAGGATTGGACACATTGTGGGCTGAGTATGCGTTATGTTTACTTACAGCAGAAGATGTCATGTGGTGTTTACAGTTGGGTTGCGGTTAATTATGTTTAATTTTATGTAAGTATGTGCACTATAGTATCTGCCTACTACAGACACTTTATACTCACACTTATCATCCATATTCATACTTTTATTGGTTTTCCATTAGCATATTACGATTTGTTTCATTTTTATAAATATTTTCTTAGTTTTCTTTGTTGTGACATTGTTTACATCGAACTTGTCAGCTGTCATTTACTTTTATTTTTAATTGTTACCAAGCCAACCAAACTCTCTATGAAGGTTTCATTTAGATTATATATTACTAAAAATATTATTATCATCAATTCGTCAGTTCAATTGTTGTATTTTTAAGATTTGCTGTGTAAAGAAATTCTGAGTTATATTTACAAAAATATTATGCGCAAGGTTTTTGACCAATTGTTACTGGCTGCTTTGAAGACTGGCAGGTTGCGTCTTACTAGAGCGCAGCAGTTTTGAATCTGAAAAAGAAATTTGAAGAAAAGAAACGGAAGATCAGGGTATAAAAGGGATTTCTGACAGATGCCCTGGTTCTAGTCTGGAGTTAAGAGTCGGTTCAGTCTGGACACGAGAAATCAGTATAGTCTAAAATCAAGAAAACAGCTAAGTCTAGTTTGGAGTCAAGATCTGTCATATCTTGAGTTTTGAGCACAGCCTGGTGGAGTCAAAGAGCGGCCTTCGTTTAGTGCTGCCGTGGCTGTTGCTAACTGTCTGCTGGAAGCTGCTTTGCGAACTGACGAGCCTGGCACTGGGGCTCATTACCTGTCTGCTGGAAGCTGCTCTTCGAGCTGACGAGCCCCACGTTGGGCGCGCGCCAAAATGTAACAAACTTGCTTATTCCTTGATGAAAGGAGTAAACAGATTTATACATTAAAAAAGTAATTAGGGGAAAATGAATTTAATAAATGATGAAATGAAAAATACAATAAATTAGTATAAAAGTGAAGGGCAGGTTAACCGAGAACGTTTTAAATATCTCCGCAAATCTCTGAGCGTGATAGTAACTGAAGACAAACTTGCAGTCGTAGAAAGCTGGCTTGATTAAGATGAGCTTGACCACGACGAACTTGATGCAGGGCGATTTGGTAGGACCCACCAGCAGACACGTACCGCCCAATGCCAGGCTCGTCAGCTCGAAGAGCAGCTTCCAGCAGACAGGTAATGAGCCCCAGTGCCAGGCTCGTCAGTTCGCAAAGCAGCTTCCAGCAGACAGTTAGCAACAGCCACGGCAGCACTAAACGAAGGCCGCTCTTTGACTCCACCAGGCTGTGCTCAAAACTCAAGATATGACAGATCTTGACTCCAAACTAGACTTAGCTGTTTTCTTGATTTTAGACTATACTGATTTCTCGTGTCCAGACTGAACCGACTCTTAACTCCAGACTAGAACTGAACTCTTGACTCCAGACTAGAACCGACTCTTAACTCCAGACTAGAACCAGGGCATCTGTCAGAAATCCCTTTTATACCCTGATCTTCCGTTTCTTTTCTTCCAATCATTTTTTAGATTCAAAACTGCTGCGCTCTATTAAGACGCAACCTGCCAGTATTAAAAACAGCCAGTAACAATGGTCAAAAACCCTGCACATAATATTTTTAGAAATATAACTCAGAATATCTTTACACAGCAAATATTCACAATTAACTATAAAATACAACAATTTGAACTGACGAATTGATGATAATAATTTTTAGTAATATATAATCTAAATGAAACCTTCATAGAGAGTTTGGCTGGTAACAATCAAAAATAAAAGTAAATGACATCTGACAAATATGCTTGAAGTAAACATGTCACAACAAAGAAAACTAAGAAAATATTTATAAAAATGAAATAAAAATATGAATATGGATGATTAAGTGTGAGTATAAAGTATCTGTAGTAAGCAGATACTATATTTCCCCAACGACCCCGAGAAAATTTTTGGCCTAGAACAAAAATTTTGGTAAGGTTAAAGTATTACAGCATTCACAAAACTTTCATAACTCATTCAAACATACCGACATCTTACGAAGTTAGGCCAGGTAGGATTCACATTCAATGATCACTACTCCACCTGATAAATCAATAACAGTAGGCTTATTTTTGGAGTTGTAATCCGCTCGCGTCTAAAACCCATAATAAAATGAAATATAAAGATTTGAATAAGGGATCCACCCCAATCAACTTTTAGAGTTGAAGAATAGCGAAGGCTTATTTTAAGGAAGTCGCAACCCGCTTCAATCAACTCTAAAAGTTGACTGAAGCGGGTTGCGACTTCCTTAAAATAAGCCTTCGCTAAACTTAACAACTTGTCAGCTGTCATTTACTTTTATTTTTAATTGTTACCAAGCCAACCAAACTCTCTATGAAGGTTTCATTTAGATTATATATTACTAAAAATATTATTATCATCAATTCGTCAGTTCAATTGTTGTATTTTTAAATATTCCCTGATTTTTCCACTAAAACGGGCTACTAGTGCTAACATCATTTCTAACTTAGAAAATTTTGTTTTTCTAGTTCATGGAGTACCTCAGACCATTATTATGGATAACGGATCTCAATTCCAATCTCATGAATTTCGTAATTTTCTGGGCAGATATAACATACCATACATATTTTTCTCTCCTCACTATTGTCCTCAAGTTAATCCGACTGAAAGATACAACCGTACTATAATCACAGCTTTGTCATCTTTGGTTGGCGATGACCATAGATCTTGGGATACCCACCTTCCTAAAGTCCAATATGCTATGAACAGCATAACCAATGTTACTACTGGTTTCTCTCCTAACTTTTTACTCTTTGGACGAGAAACAGTTACTTCGGGCTCACTTTATACGCCAACTAATAATATTGATGAAATCGTTTTTCTACCTAGGGATATCTATGCTACTAACATAGGTTTATTGTCTGCAACTTTCGATAAAGTTCAGACAGCCCTTCATATTGCTCATGTTCGTAACTCTTCTCGATATAATGAAAGTCATACCTTTAAAGAATATAATGTAGGAGACACAGTCTGGCGAAGAAACTATATAAATAGCCAGGCTGGGACTTATTTCAGCGCAAAACTAGCACCGAAATATGTGAAGTCCACTGTGTTGCAAAAATTATCTCCATTAGTCTATATACTAGAGGATCCTAATGGCAACCAAGCTAAATGGCATATTAAGGATTTTAAAATATGATGTCTATAGTTATGTAAATAAATTCACCATTCTTATACTTACTCATGACTCATCTCTATCCTCTTCCTTTCTTCTAACTGTAGAGTTTTATTCGGTCTATTTAAACTCTTAAGTTTTTATTTTCTTTGTTCATTCATTGGTTCTTAAACCATTAAAAGATTATTTTTAATCTTCTTCTATATCTGTTCTTATCAGATAACTCTTTGAAGTGCTTTTAGGTACAAGTTATCTAACCTTCTATTATACTAACTGTACTATAAGTTGGTATAACTATTTTCTTATCAACTCTAAAAGTTGACTCTGAAGCGGGTTGCGACTTCCTTAAAATAAGCCTTCGCTAATCTTCAACTCTAAAAGTTGATTGAAGCGGGTTGCGACTTCCTTAAAATAAGCCTTCGCTAATCTTCAACTCTAAAAGTTGACTGAAGCGGGTTGCGACTTCCTTAAAATAAGCCTTCGCTAATCTTCAACTCTAAAAGTTGATTGGGGTGGATCCCTTATTATTATTTTTCATCTTATTATGGGTTTTAGACGCGAGCGGATTACAACTCCAAAAATAAGCCTACTGTTATTGATTTATCAGGTGGAGTAGTGATCATTGAATGTGAATCCTACCTGGCCTAACTTCGTAAGATGTCGGTGTGTTTGAATGAGTTATGAAAGTTTTGTGAATGCTGTAATACTTTAACCTTACCAAAATTTTTGTTCTAGGCCAAAAATTTTCTCGGGGTCGTTGGGGAAATATAGTATCTGCCTACTACAGACACTTTATACTCACACTTATCATCCATATTCATACTTTTATTGGTTTTCCATTAGCATATTACGATTTGTTTCATTTTTATAAATATTTTCTTAGTTTTCTTTGTTGTGACATTGTTTACATCGAACTTGTCAGCTGTCATTTACTTTTATTTTTAATTGTTACCAAGCCAACCAAACTCTCTATGAAGGTTTCATTTAGATTATATATTACTAAAAATATTATTATCATCAATTCGTCAGTTCAATTGTTGTATTTTTAAGATTTGCTGTGTAAAGAAATTCTGAGTTATATTTACAAAAATATTATGCGCAAGGTTTTTGACCAATTGTTACTGGCTGCTTTGAAGACTGGCAGGTTGCGTCTTACTAGAGCGCAGCAGTTTTGAATCTGAAAAAGAAATTTGAAGAAAAGAAACGGAAGATCAGGGTATAAAAGGGATTTCTGACAGATGCCCTGGTTCTAGTCTGGAGTTAAGAGTCGGTTCAGTCTGGACACGAGAAATCAGTATAGTCTAAAATCAAGAAAACAGCTAAGTCTAGTTTGGAGTCAAGATCTGTCATATCTTGAGTTTTGAGCACAGCCTGGTGGAGTCAAAGAGCGGCCTTCGTTTAGTGCTGCCGTGGCTGTTGCTAACTGTCTGCTGGAAGCTGCTTTGCGAACTGACGAGCCTGGCACTGGGGCTCATTACCTGTCTGCTGGAAGCTGCTCTTCGAGCTGACGAGCCTGGCATTGGGCGGTACGTGTCTGCTGGTGGGTCCTACCAAATCGCCCTGCATCAAGTTCGTCGTGGTCAAGCTCATCTTAATCAAGCCAGCTTTCTACGACTGCAAGTTTGTCTTCAGTTACTATCACGCTCAGAGATTTGCGGAGATATTTAAAACGTTCTCGGTTAACCTGCCCTTCACTTTTGTACTAATTTATTGTATTTTTCATTTCATCATTTATTAAATTCATTTTCCCCTAATTACTTTTTTAATGTATAAATCTGTTTACTCCTTTCATCAAGGAATAAGCAAGTTTGTTACAGCACATCGCACGAAATAACGTCGCGCAATTATGTACCGAATAGTAAATAAATATAAATAAATTTATAATAAGACCAGTTGCCGCACGCGTGGTCCCCCTTGGGTGCGGCAACTGTCTTTCATCCAAAGTAACAGCATATTAAAGTAAAAAAAAAGTAATTTCATACTCAAAATCTAATGGAACGTTGTAGCTTACACGCATAAAACATTGTACGCTGCATGAAAGAGAGGAGGCTATACATCATCATCATGGGGAGAGAGGGCGCTGCAGTGCGCAAGTAAACATTAGCTCCGTATATTTCTTACCCTAAAAATAAATACAGCGCCTATATCATAATTAAAAGTAAATAAAAGTGAAAAACTAAATAACCAACAGTGACAGAAGAAATAGTTTATTAAATTCTAACAAGAAAAGTGAATAAATAATCAAATTAAAAACTGTGTCAATGTTAACGACCAAAGTTCAAATTTGTGCTACGTGTGTACTATGAAAAGTTATTAAAGTGAGGATAATTCCTGCTGCATAGAAAAGGAAATGCATCAAAAAGCACCCCTAAAAGGTGAGAAACTTAATTTGACCACCGTGGATAAACATTGAAAAACAATAGAAAGTGCAAATCATCCCGCACCCCAAGCAGCTCCATCTAGCGTTAAATTGCAAAAGCACTATCATCATATGACAGCAGGCTACCAACGCTCAGATACATACCTATTGATTTCAACGCTATTTCACACAATACACACTAGAGGGCGCTATTATAAGTACTTCAAGATGTCATCTACGAATACGATTGTTTGTGCTGGATGTCAACAAAACCCACCAGACACGGCAATGCTTATCTGCTATTTTTGTAAAGATGTATATGATCTACAATGTGCCAACACGAAAACTGATCTCTTCAAGAAAATGACCCCAGAGCAAAAAAATACATGGCAATGTCAGGCATGCCGATGCAAGGCTCCAAAAATCGGTAATATAGATACTCCTATACGACCTCAAGACTATAAAAGAGCAAACCAGCCTAATTCCCCTCTGGAAAATACTACCAACAATAATATTACCATCAGAAAGAAGACTTCTAATTTCAACAATGATAGTACAATATCAGAAGACTTGAGCTTTCTCGGTGATACTATTCCTAAAGAAGATACGAATATTAATATAAATACGGATATCCCAGCGACCTTCTCACTAAAAAATATGAGCGAAATTATAATACAGCGTCTAAAAGAAAATAATAAACATATAATATCAGAACTCCAAATTACAATTGAAGTAGAAATAAAAAAAGCAATTGCGAAGCTTAAAGCGGATATAGATGGAAAAACTGACTTCTTATATAAACAAAACGATAAAACAATTCATGAAATAGAAGAAATAAACAAAAAAATTGAAAAACTAAGCATTGAAAACGAAACTCTGAAAAACGAAATTAAAAATATGAAGCACCAATCAACTACAGAAATTAAAGACACTGAAAACAACTCCAAGAAAATAGTAATCTACGGCTTCTCCGAATACTACAATGAGTCTGACTATGAATTACACAATAGATTGATTGAAATGTTTTATGAAATTCTGCATGTAGACCTAAACGGATACTTAGAAGAAACATATCGTATAGGTAGATTCAGCACAAAAAACAGACCCCTAGTTATTGAGCTTCTAAGCAAGAAAATGGCTAGGTATATTGTTGAGAACAGCCACTATTTCCAAGGAACTACCATACATGTCTCCGAATTTCTAAATAAAAATGCGCAAAACGAAAGGATATTAATGCGTGAGGAAATGCTGAAAGCACGGAAAAATGGACAGCATGCAGTAATACGTAATAACAACTTATTTGTAGATGGGAAACGGATACAAACTAGAGAAGAGGCGACCATAAAGAAGCCACACCGCAGAAGCTCTAATTCAAACGAACAAATAAACAACGTCGACAAAACCCTCATTACAACTACACAACATTACAAACATAATAAGGAATATCCTAAAGGCACTACTTTTCGAAACCACAGAACAACAATTTAAAATTTTATATCAAAACATACAAAGCATATATAACAAACAACATCTACTTGAGGCCTTCATCCACGAAAAAACAATATATAACGTTATATGCCTTTGTGAGACCTGGCTATCACCAGAAAAATTGAGTAACTTACAGATTAGCGGCTACAAAATTGCTGCATCTTACTGTCGCCGTTCTCGAGGAGGCGGCGGCGTCTGTATCCTATTACAAAACCATTTAGAGCACAAGGAAATTATTGAAATTGTTAACATGTCTGTTGAGTATTGTATAGAATTATGTGCAGTAGAATTACCTAACGAGAATCTACTTATAGTTACTATATATTGGAATAGAAGGGAGGAGGAAGTTTTTACTCGAAAATTAAAAGAAATGATGTATTTTATTAATAATAAATATCTGAGATATAAAGTAATAATAGGAGGAGACTTAAATATAAATATCCTAGAAAACTGTCTAAAAACCAACTTGTTCTTAGATCTAATGTTGGAACATAAATTCATACAACATATTAAAGAACCCACACGTATCACACAAACTAGCTCAACATGCTTAGACCTTATTTTTTCAAATTTTGATTCAAGACATACTTATACCACCGTAGAAGAAATAGGCTTCTCAGACCACTGTGCAACCATCTTTCACATGAAATTACCTAGCGACAGAAATAAGAAAACAAACTGGTTTGTAAAAAAAAGATTATTTAATACCAAAAATGTAGAAAAGTTTAAATCTGAACTAAAAAAACAAAACTGGAATGAAATAATAAAACCAAATAAAAATGTAGATGAAAACTACATTTCTTTAAATAAAATATTAACTAAAATCCTAAATGAGTGTATTCCGCTGCAGCAAATTAAAATAAAAACGGTATATAAAAAGTATTGGCTAACTAAGGGTATCAAATTATCTTGCAAAAACAAAAGACTTCTTAAAATACTTACCACTAAAACAAACAATCCCATATTATCAAAATATTATAAAAAATATGAAAAAACCCTAAAGCAATCGGTAATGACAGCAAAAAAACTACAATATATAAATAAAATAAAAAAATCATCAAATAAAGTCAAAACCATGTGGAATATAATTAACGAAAGAACAAATAAACCATTAAAAAACGAAAAAAATAACATAAAATTACATAAAGATGATAAATTTGTAACTGAACCCAAGAAAATAGCAAACATTTTTAATGACTTCTTTGCTTCCATTGGGGAAAAAACCTCAGTAGCAAAAGGAGCGCCTGTGATGTGCTCCACAGAAAACACCATGTTTCTCAGCCCTGTCGATCCCTACGAAGTAAATAAGATATTGAAAAGTTTAAAAAATAAAACGAGCTACGGAGTAGATGAATTTCCCCCATCTCTACTTAAGCAATGTGCAGACGAACTAACCCTACCATTTTATAAATTAATTAACCAATCCTTTGAAGAAGGAACTTTTCCAAATCAACTTTAAAACTCACTGATCAAACCAATACATAAGAAAAATTCCAAAACCGACCCTAATAACTATCGCCCTATCGCGCTGTTACCAACTGCGTCTAAAATCTTTGAAAAGGCAATGTGTGACCGCGTATACTGTTTTTGCGAAAAATATAAAATACTTGACGACTGCCAAAACGGTTTCCGTAAAAATAGGTCTACAACGTTAGCAGTCTATAAATACGTACAAAAGGCTCTAACTATTATTAATAATAAAAACTACGCCATAGGTATGCTGCTTGATATGACGAAAGCCTATGACAAGGTGCAATTTAAAATACTGTTAGACAAGTTACATGGGATAGGAATACGAGGAAAAGCTCATGAATGGTTTGCATCATACCTTAAGGATAGAGTACAATCAGTAGAAATAGAATATTTTGATAACAATACAAATGAAATAATTAAAATTAGATCCGATAGTAAATCAGTAAACGCGTCAATTCCCCAAGGCAGTGTAATAGGCTGCCTTTTGTTCCTTATATATATAAACGACCTCCCTAAAATCATAAACGGACCATGTGTTCTATTCGCGGACGACATCTCTATACTCACCTCATGCCAGAACGATGACGATATAAACGCCAAATTAAACTCCCTTCTTTCTGCAGCTGTAAACTGGATGGAAAACCATAATCTAGAAATAAACTTCACCAAAACAAAATTAATTACTTTTCACCCCCATCAAAAATCCCAACTAAAACTAAATTTCATTTTTAACAATACTAAACTGGAACAAGTTAATGAATTTACTCTCCTCGGCTTGTCCATAGATACTCACATTAATTGGAAATCCCACATACAAAAAGTAAGGGCAAAACTATCAAAATTTTCATATGCCCTACGCGAAATAAAAAGAACTACCAATCTGCAAACTGCACTTGTTACTTACTATGCATATGCCCATGCATGGCTCAGCTATGGGGTCATGCTTTGGGGAAACAGTACAGACTCACAAACGTTATTTATTTTACAAAAGAAGTTAATTCGAATAATAACCAATATAGAGCAAACAGATAGCTGCAAACCGCACTTCCAAAAACACAAAATACTCACACTTCCCTGTTTATATATCTTGGAATTATGTAAATTTGTCAAAAAACACCCAGACTTTTACACCACTTGCGACGAAACACAAACAAGATATACTTTCAGACACAACAAGAACAAAATAAACATACCTCAATCCCGAATCAAAATGCACTCATCCAGCCCTCTAGTAATGTCCACAAAAATGTACAATAAATTGCCAAATGACATTAGAGAAGTAAAAAAAACGCATATATTTATTAATAAATTGACACAATTTCTAAAATCCAAGGCATACTACTCAGTAAAGGAGTTTTTGGAAGACAAATCGATTACAAAATAAAATTATTTTCTCTTTTATACATCAGAAATTATGAAATATATATAATATAATATGGAATATAGGAAACCAAATAAAAATATGAATACATAAATAATAAAATACTTACCTAGTAATGAAAATCCTTCTAAGAACTTCTTATTATCCACTTTTAATAATTAATAACCTGCCTAGAGAAAATATGTTCTGAATCAAGGAAATAATTTAGGATAATGATATAACTAAGCAACTTAGATTGATCTCATTAATTATAAAAAAAAATACCTAATATAATATAATACTATTGTTCTTAATAATTAATATTTTAATGTTGTTTTATTATTTTGTTGTGTTGGTTTATAGTGTTAATATTGTAGTACTATAATTTTATTGTTCACGATTTGTAATAAGTAATAATGTCACTCATAACTATAATTATATTAATGATACTTATATTGCTGTGCCCTAACAGGGTCCATAACATTGGTCTTAGCTTTAAGCATTTTATAACACCTTTAAAACATTGTGGAACGCAATTAAATGAATATGAATATGAATATGAATATGAATCATCATCATCGGCCTATAATGTTCCCACTGCTGGGAGACAGGCCTCCTCTCTATGAGAGGGAGTGAGCTGTAATCCACCACGCATGCCCAGTGCGGGTTGGTAGATGTCACATGTCTTCGAATTGATTTGACGATGTTTTCCTTCACCGTTTGTGACGGCAGCGGTGATGAAATAAATTACAAAAAGTAATGCGCCTGCCTGGGTTCAAACCTACGGCTTACTGCTCGTAAGTCGGGGCTGCCAACACTTGGCCACCGCTGCTCAGCTACATCAGCCAAGTAAATTAACTTTTCGAGGTATCAGGAACATGGTGGGTATAGGTACTCGTATTGGTTATTTGGATTCCAGGGCACTTCTGGAGCAGCTGACACACGGCCGATTCCTGCTGTACTTTGATATTTTTTTTATTTGATATGATTATCAGCCAATAGGAAAAGACTTGATCAGATTAACGTAATCTCCTGTTCTACTATAAAATTCGTGGCGTCGAAATACCGTTGATTAATTGGTACATACGCCTTCTGTCAGTGACCGCCTTCAAACCCGTCACTTTCTACGCGTCACTTTCTATACGTCACGTTCTACGCGTCACTTTCTATACTCAGACGCTCAGACGGATGAGCTAACTAAACGAATTAGCAAATCAGCCTATGCCCTATTTAAACTGACCTCAGTGATTAACGTCGATGCTTTAGTCACAGCATATCATGGTTTGGTGAGTTCAGTATTGAGGTATGGTGTCATTTTCTGGGGTAACTCAACCAACAGGGAATTAGTTTTAAAAGCATAAAAAAGGTGCATTAGGTCAATGTTCAGACTCCACAATTTAGATTCATGTAAGCCATTCTTTATCAAATACAAATTATTGACATTTCCGTGCTTGTATATTTTTGAGGTAGCTGTATTTGTTAAGACCAATCCAGACCTGTTTACCAGAATATCATTTTATAACACACGAACTCGACCACAGAATAATAACTTGTGCGTAAAAAGGTCCCACACAGCATTGATGCAAAAAAGTGTTTTTTGTATGGCACCAATCATTTATAACCACATACCTAGTTCAATTAAGGAGTTAAACATTCTCTTATTTAAGAAAAGGCTTAAAGCTTTGTTGTTGAATAAAGCATATTACAGCATTTCGGAATTTTTGACAGACAAAATGTAATGACTCTTTTAACTGACCTTAGTTAGTACCCATTGACACAGTATGTAAATAATTTCAATTCGATTTAATATTGCTCGTGACATGTTTTGAATTATTTTTAATTATTTATTTTTATTTAGACATTATTTGAATATTGACATAGTAAACTTACAATTACTTACTTTTGGCATTTATGTGTTTTGCTTATTATTTTTTTCTCTTATTTTTTTTTTTTTGTTTGTCTAGATTATTTACCTAATACTATATGCATCTGATTTATGTTATTACGTTATCAATTTTAATGTCAATGATCTTTATAAATATTTGTACGCCTTCGGGTATAACATAGCGCGCTTGTAATTTTTATAACAACTATTTATTGTACCTGTGTTAACAAATGATTAAATGACTTAAATGACTTACGTCACTTTGTACGCGTCACTTTTTATACGTCATTTGTGTCGTAACTCGAGTAAATAGTGACACGCTTGGTAAGCAAGGAAAGTGTTGAAATAAAATGAAATTGTTTATTCCTTAAATAGGATGTCTGAATCACTTTTACAGGTCACATTTTAAACGCAAGCTAGGTCGAAGTGGACATTTTCTTTCTGACTAAGAATTCACAAAACAAACTTAGAGAATGAACAAAAACAATGAGGTCTGCGCAGGTCTGCTGGCAGAAATTTCATATGAAATAAGCAGTACCTTTGTACTCCAATATTTAATGTTTTTTCCTGTGTTGTCTATTGTGTGTACATAAATAGTAAAATAAAGAAATAAATAAATAAATGAGCATCCATTTTTTTTTTTTTTTTTTTTTAAATAGTTTAATAATGTTTTCTTTTCAACTCTTTTTAGGGTTCCGTACCCAAAGGATCAAACGGGACCCTATTACTGAGACTTCGCTGTCCGTCCGTCCGTCCGTCTGTCACCAGGTTGTATCTCATGAACCGTGATACGTAGCCAGTTGAAATTTCTACAGATTATGTATTTCTGTTGATGCTGTAACAACAAATACTAAAAACATAATAAAATTAATATTTAAGGGGGCTCCCAAAATAAAAAAGGTTTTTTTTTCCTCTTTTTTTATAAATAATGGTACGGAACCCTTCGTGCGCGAGTCCGACTCGCACTTGGCCGGTTTTTTGATAAAACGTTCTAAATCATAGCATAACATCACACCTGAAATCCCCGTAGACTTAGGTAGAGGTGTACTCGTACTTAATAGTACACCCATATTTCACCAGTTATATTTAAGAGGGTACTCTAGTGGGCCTTTCTCCATACAAAAGTATTCCGCTGTTTTCTCTGTGGATAATGCGTCTAGAGCAATGATTTTATTCCAATACATGCCCCTATTATTAATACATGCCCCTATCATTTCCTTTTTTTTCAAAACATTCACTAAAATATTTATGAAAATCGAAAAACCAGAAAAAAAACCCGCCATGTTCAGACGACTATCAGACAAATTAGATAAGTTTTTAACAAAAAAGAAAATAATAGAACCATATATATAATTTTCCTCTAAATTTTGATAGAAGAATTATTTAGAACATTTTAGATTTGAAGAAGAAAACAGCGGAATACAAAACGTCTTTTGGTCACGATTTTTGTGGATAAAATCAGCGTGAGTTGCACTTGTCCCTTTTGCATTTTACGGGGGCTTGGTCGGTCGCAGCACCGACGGCAATAGTTTCTTCAAATACCTAGTCTTCAAATTCCTCTAGCCTAGAGTCCCCTCTTAAGTCCAATTTAATAGGAGGTGTGCCAACTACTATGCTTACTTTAGCAATTCCTGATAGAAAAACCCAATAACATTTTGGCCAACATGGGAATCGAACCCAAGAGAATCACTGACTCCTAAAGAATCTTCACATAGTCTAGGAGACAGAGTATTTAAGTATTGACCATTAGACCTGTCTAGCTTGCTAAATAATTTTGGTGAAATAAAGAAATAACAACACAATGCTGTCAGCATTACATCATAAGCAAGTTGTAAGTGACAAAGTAAAAGTCAAAATTATATGTCAGTGCAATGAAATATTTTGGCATACTATTGGCTATTTGTAATAAATAATTCTATACACGTGACGAGCCTCCAGTCAACCCGAATTACGTCAGTGATAAATAACTGTTCTGATTCCGCAATAGGTATTACATATTTTCTAAAAGTAAATAAACCATACTCGTAATATATTTTTTTTTCCTTGAAGTTTTATAAATAATACTGAAATATTTTAATTAGAAATAACACATCCCTGACCATACTTACACGCCTAATCCCTGTAAATATTATGGTCATATATGTGGAAATTCTCACGTTGGCCAACCAAGAAAAATGAAGTCATTGAAATCCCGATGTTTTACCCTATGGTACAATTTCTGGAACTGGTAACTGTATAAATGGAATTCTGGAATCCCATTACTACATCCCACGTGGCACAGCAGTTGTGCAGTAAAAAAAGCCTTGACGAACATCTGTCGAAGCTCTCACTTGGCAGTTGGATCAAGAACCAGATTCAGAAGGCAGTACTCCTCTATACGGCCCACATTGTGAGGAGGTTCCTGTCTCTGCAGCCCTAACCGCCGGTAGCTTGGACCCTGCTCCCGACACCGGCGGAAACCTGCTTTTTATATTTTTTAGTGTTTTTTTTTTGTAAAGTTTTTATAACAAATATTTAAAAATGTATAAAATAAGATGTAAAAATGAATAAAGGAATAATAAAGCCTCTTTATTTCCATAATGAATATCTTATTAAACAAATATATCATACGTTTATTTTTACTATCTGTGCGTGCATGAATTGTATTGTATTGTATAGCGGGCTGGTTTCCGCAACTCCACGTCTAAGGCGCGTATTTTGCGTGCGGGTGGGACCATTACTCCAACCACCCCAGTTCCCCGAGAAAGGCCAGCAGCCCCTTGGTGTTGCTGACGATCTCGCGGAGAGTACCTGGGTTACCGAGGTACTTTGCCCTGTATGCTGCAACCTCTGGGCATTGTAGAAGCACGTAGGCTGCTGTCCTCCATGCAGGCTCTGCACAGTGGGCTATCCGTGACTCCTAAGACAAAGAGGTGTTTATTAAAAGAGCCGTGCCCAGTAATGGCGGCTGTGATTATGTGTAGCTGTGGCTTGGTCAGCCGAAGCGCCCGTTTGGTGAGGTGGCCATCTATAGTAGGAAGTGCCTCCTTGGCCTGCCTACACTCACCATGGTATATGCACAGTTTGTGGTGTTGATCCCTGGTGCGTTTCCTTACCAGAGTTCGTAGATACCCGAAGGGGAGTGGCACGATGGGTTCTGGTCCCACTGCTGCGATGCTTGAACCCCTTCTAGCGAGTACGTCCGCCGCATCGTTGCCTCGGGTTGAATCGCTGTGACCTTTAATCCATTGTATGGTTATGTTGTTGTGATTACCGACCTGGTTTAGGCGCTGGTGACACTCGTAAATTAACCCGGAGTTGACCGTGTGGTTGTCTAGTGCTAACAGTACAGCCATGCTGTCTGAAAGAAAAAATAGTAGTAAGTAAGTTTTGTTTTTTCATGTGACTGACGAATATTCTAATAATATGATCAAAATATTATTTATATCATGATTATAAATTACAATCCCATAACAATTATTTCTAAACAAATAAATTCAAATCAGTTGTAATCCTTTTAAATGTGACATCAGTCAAATATAAATATAATTACATTAATCTCAGAGGAAAAATAACATCTGAATTCCGAGAATTAGTAACCGAATTAGCTAGTAACCTAATGCGGTTTTTACCTTTAGTTATTGAAATAGTATAAATGTGAGTCTGGAATCTCATCCCAAAGTATTCCTCTTACAACAGTCGAGCAGTAAACCTGAAGTCAACATGAAGCTCTTCATCATGTTCGTGGTTGTCGCGTTACTGGCCGCGTCGTCGTGTTCAGCGCTAATCGTTAACTGCTCATCACGAAAGCAACTAAACTTTTTTAATAAATTTCTACGAGTCAAGCCAAATAAGAACTTTGTATGTGACGATTGTCCACCCGGTTCCTACAGACTTAACGGTTTTTGCGTCTATGAGTAAGTTGATTTTTTTATATTTTTATCCTATTTTTAGGGTTCCGTAGCCGAATGGCAAAAAACGGAACCCTTATAGATTCGTCATGTCTGTCTGTCTGTCCGTCCGTATCACAGCCACTTTATTCCGAAACTATTAGGACTACACAGCTGAAACTTACTATGAAAAACAAATTTAGTTTTGCGGTTGAGTGAAGGTTTACTAATGAATGACCGTTCAAAACATTGTCATTATATTGTTTGGGGCTATGGAACCCTGTGTGCGAGTAAGACTCGCACTTGGCCCGTTTTTTTTTTTTCCTTTAGTGGGGGTAATTCGTCCGGCGCTACTTTAAGACTTCGCCATAAGAAATGAGTACATAAGAGGAAAGCTGTAAGTGGCGCTGGTGACCGAAAAGTTGCATGGTAATCGGTTGGCTTGGTATGGGCATGTGATGCGGACGAATGAGGAAAATGTCGTGAGGAAAGTTTAGAGTATGAATGTGGATGGATATAAGAGTAGAGGAAGAATAAATAAACCAAAAAAAAAAAAAAGTATCCATCCGGAAACTTTTTTTTTTTTTTTTTAAAACGTTGCCCCACACTTGGAATTTCTCCTGTATCGTGGGTGCGTTTACAAACATTTAAACTCACATACACTAACAGCCAGACCCGAAACAACTATCTGTAGGCCATACAAATATTTGTTCCGTGCGGGGATTGAACCCGCGACACGCAGCGCAGCAGTCGATCGCTCAACCACTGCACCAACCGTGCGGTCAAAACTTAAATTATTCTTTTGTAATAAATTGTCGTACTTTTCTTTTACAGGGATATAAACTGAGCTACCAGATACGAAACACCCAGGATAGTGAGAGGGCGCACAGAGACCTGCAAATATTAAGTGCAGACGTATTTGCATAATCTTAAATGTACTTTAAAATCAAGCCTTTAAAGATGCCGTTTTCACCGTAAAGCTATTTTTTTCGCGGTTATTCTACTCGTAATAAATACAATGGAATATATTTATTGATTAATGTTAAGTATAATGTAATAAACTGTAAATATTAAAGTAAATATTATATTATAAAAAGTTTTTAGTAACTTTTTAAACCTATGTTTCCTGCTTATGCGTATGAAGGTTCATTAAAATCGGTTCAGCTATTTCGCAAAATAAGAACTTGTAAGTTTGTGTGAAAAGTCGTAAGGCGTAAACGCTCTCAAACTATGCGTAGTGATTAAAAATAAATACAGTGAAATAATTTAACAAAGCGTGTCGTAATTTCACTTTGAATTATCTGTGTATTTGTTAGATCCAAGAAACCTACACTTCACTTGATCACTTGTAAAACCCAGTCGTATTTCCAAGCGCTTGACTTAATCCTTCAAGTATTATTACAAGATCTAAACTGTCTAGAACAAGGCTGACAAGATGAACCCACTTCTAAAATCACTATTATGATGGTTGGTACTAACTGTAGTTAACTGGTTACATAACATCACGCCTGTTATCCCAGAAGGGTTGGGCAGAGGTGTACCTAATAGGCCACGCACAATTCGCTATTAATGTTTAAGTCCCAAAAAATAGGAGGCGAGCCTATTACCATCAACCGGGAACCGTCCGGCTGCTACTGCTAATTTCTGATGGAAAAACACAATTTAACACTTTGCTCGACCTGGGAATCGAATCCAAGATCTCAAGCTAAGTAGTCGCGCTTGCAGCGAGGAAGGTAACTGGTTCTGAAGTAACTATCTGGGACATGAATGAGGCTGTTTATTTATTTAATTATTTATTTATCTACACACAAAAGACTTAACAGGACAATACATTAAGATACAAGAGCACAAAGGTACTGCTTATTTCAAATGAAATTTCTTCCAGCAGACCTGCGAGTGGAAAGATGGATTAGAAATGTAGACACAGTGTGTAGAAAAGATAAAACAGGAAAAAAAATGAGCTTAAGTATATAAAATAACATACATACAAATAAATAAAAATAAAAAATAAATAATAAAAAATTGTTAGCATAATATCAAACGAATGAAGCTCTGAATTTTTAAACTTGTTCCAATAAACAATCCGATAGTTTTCGAAGGCATTTCGTGATAAAACTTGATTAATATATTTGAAAATTCATATATTGCAGAGTCAGTGGTAACTGCCCGGATTACGAGTTGGTTTGGTCGTGGATTTAGCACCAGGCAGGCCGCATTGATTAGTGTTATTTATTTTATCATCACTGCTCTATAAATAGTAGTAAAGGAAAACATCAAGAGGACACATTGCGGAAACATCGTGTGTCCTAAAACCAAACTCGCAATGGGTTCGCTCGGTGTATTATAGTATAGCTCACTCCCTCACATGCTTCACACATGCCTCCGCTCTATGAGAATTGAGCGGAGACATGTGTCCTAGCGGTGGGAAGTAGTCAGATTATTTTTATAATGTACCTACACGGATTGAGCGGAGGCATGTGTCCCAGCAGTGGGAAGTAGGCAGATTATGCTTATTAGATTATACATGGAAACTTAAATAACTCAATTAGAGTCGTAATTCCTTTACGCTATAAAATAGGTTTTGAAAAGTACGAGATTCAAAGTTACTGGAAACTCTTTTGTTAGAAGTTTTGTTTAACTATTGCCATTGCCACTCGAGAAAGGGTATTTGATTCATTTTTAACAATCAATAAAACTCTTTTTTGGTCACTGAGTGAATAAAAAAAAATTGAATTTGGAATAAACCCGAATGTTATACTCCTACTGAATTTCGAAAACTGGTCTAATTTCACTAATTAATACAATATAATGTCTTTCATATCGGGGGGCACGGCAGTGCCCCCGCCAAGTTGAGCGCGAAGCAAACACTGCCGTACCATCCTTTGCTGGAACCATTTCGCCGCATTTTCAGGCCCCTATTTGAGAACTTCTGGATAAGACCAGCACGAAGAAATTTTCGTCATCCAGTAAGCTATAATCACATACTTAAAATCCAAAATTTCAAGTCTGGAACGTCATTTAGTTCCGAAGTTAAGCGAAAGTAAAGTTTCGCATTTATGACACTCACTCACTTACTCACTCATGATCATTAGAATAGAACGAGTACTTCCCATAAACTCAGAGAGCTGAAATTCGGTACAGAGTCTTAAGGTTTATTGGCCACACAAAGGGAAAACTTTAAAAACTAGGATAATCGAAGATCTGGAGTACCTGGTGACCCTGATTAGAAAACACAAGAGCCCAACCAAACTACTAGAGATCGACATACCGCCTTTACAAAAAATATTCAACTTGGTGGGCCGCTCCATTTGAAGTCAAAAATCGAAGGTCTGAAGTATCTGATGAAGAACCCTCTACTGGTCCCAGCTAATTATAGCTGTATTAGAGATATGGCAATGCCCCCTTCTACTATTGGTACATAAAAAATACGTCTGTCATTGCAAAAATCCAGCATAGTGGGACACATCTTCTAATCTAATTTAATCTAGCCTATAGCGTCCCACTGCTGGGCGTTAAGTAATACTGTTGCACGTTACACGTTGTTTAAACGTTTCTACAAAAAGAAGTGAAATCCCACCAAAAACATTCTGTAAAAAACTAGACCAGTCTCGATGGAGCTGCTTGTTTATCTCTAAAAAGTAATGAAATCTAGACAAAGTCGTGCCAAGTCTAAGGTTCCTAACTGCGATTTCCTTATTATTATAGTTAATGTTATGTGACTTTGCCGTTGAAGGGTACAAAAGTGTACAAAACCAGGTGCTTCATGACACCATTGCACCAATCTGTCGCCAGAACCGCTACCCATTAACGATGGAAAATTGCCACTTGGAAAACGTTGATTCAATAACCAGTCAATTGTAGGCTTAATAAAGCTGCGTATTTCAATAGTACTTATGTATAGGCGAGCCTGAAACAAACAATATAAGTACTTATTACTATTATAGTAAATAATAAGTTGCACAATCAACAACAGCCTAAAATGAGACACTAGCGTCCAATTACCAATACCAGTATGGTCTATTATCTCGCTTAACAAACATAGGTAGGTACAACGGATATAACATTACGTGTAAACAAAATTGACTTGTACCCACTAACGTATAAAGAATTTTCAACGGCCAAGTCACACAACATTAACTATATTAATCAAGAAATCGCAGTAAGGAACCTTAGACTTGGCACGACTTTGTCTAGATTTCATTACTTTTTAGAGATAAACAAGCAGCTCCATCGAGACTTGGCTAGTTTTATACAGAATGTTTTTGGTGGGATTATGTTGTTTTATTTAATGTTTTTTGGTGTCCACGCACAAGAGGTGCGTGTATGATCACATGTATGAACGTGGACACCAAATTTCCGATTATGTAAGAAAGTGTGATAAATATAAAGACTATACTAATATTTATTATCTCGCAGTCAATGGTAAAAAGCGCAGAACTCAACTCGTGAAAAAAAAACATCTTGCTCCTTGTCTAGTCTAGAAACCCCTGTTGCTCTCTGGATCCAACTTAGTACCTCGAATTAAATTCCCTTCTTTTATCTAATATCTATTTTTAAATTTTTGCCAAGTGTGTAACACCCACAAGTCATTAGTCCCCATTAATCCCCATTTTTCATACTAAATCTATTATTTTATCAAGTGTAACTTGATCGTCTATTGTTATTTCGATAAACCAATCATGCGATTCTATGGCTGGCTTACTGAGGGCATTGGTCGTTGATAAGGGTTTCGCGAACTGAGAATTAATTACTTTGATCGGAAACTTTACTATTTTTTTTTTTTTTTACTGTATGTGTTATTTTGCAAATGGTGTCGACAATGCTACGATACTATACCTCATCTTCTTTGGTTATTGCTTAACCTACTGGTCTACCATGATTAAAGCAGTATTGTTTTACTCGTACTCGTAGTGGGAAAGAGACAGAGCTATACAGGATGTGCGCCATTTCTTGCCCACACTGGTGTCAGAGTTTTTATGCCACCTATGGGCCTCTGACTTGGCTTTACATGCCGTTGAGAAATAATTCTAAGGCATGCTAGTTTCCTCACGCTGTGTTCCTTCACTGAGTGATAATTATACAATACGCACATGAATTCGAAAAGTCAAAGTGCAGGCTAAGTAACGCTTATAGATGTCCTCCTAAATGTGTTGTTCTTATTAGCATGTCAATGGCTATCTAAATTGATAAAGCCCAATATTTGGCGTTTTCAGTTGCGTCTATCATCTCCTGTAATATTCAAACAACAGGACAGGCAGGACACGATATTGTGTGTCCCATTGCTTGTGGAACAACGTCACAGTTAGGCTCCAGGGCAGAGTCATCTATGAATCCCCCCTGAAAACTTTTTCCTTGCTTCGGTCAAACTTTGTCCGGAGCATATTTAAAGACGGTTTAGGCGCATTAGGGCTAATTCTCATTTTGCCAACCGACTCCCTAATGGACTACTTCTCATTATGGCCACTTCTCATTTTGGCTACTTCTGATTAGGGCTACTTCTCACTTGGGCTACTTCTCATTAGGGCTATTACTCATTAGGGCTACTTCTCAAAGTTTGGGAATGTTTATTGTAATGTATGTATACAAACATGTTTATTCATTCATAGGAGATCAATTACATTATTTAAGAATAAATCAACATTAATTGAACCAATGTAATAGGTAAGTATCCAATATTATAAGTATTTATTCTTGTAATTACTTTAGTCTGGTTTGAAATTAACATTTATTTATAACATACACAAATCAATATGCAGGCGCGTATTACACGTGGCGCCATCTGTTATTTCCTACCCGATTTTCTAGTAATAATTGGGTAATAATACAGGGTGTTTTTTTTTTCAAATTAACGGGTTCTATTCCTGGCTAGGAATATTTATTTTTCAAAAAACCAATGAATCAGTTTTAGTTTTTATCAAAATTGGGCTCGTGACTCCTTTGAGTGTTTTTCGCTATTCCTCATAGTTTCGGATATGGCCTATACCACCCAGTTGAAAATCTCACCCTGTATATCTCGGCTCCGATGTATTCTGGAAATAATTATTCATAGAAGAAAATAGATGTCTTATTTTGTTCTTACTAATGAAATATTTTACATTAGTGGCCGCAGACTTAAAAAATCATGCCACTTTTACCCAAACCCCTTTCAATAAGATCCGATCAGCCGTTTAGTCGTGAAAAAGTAACAAAAAAACATACAAACAAACAAACAAACAAAGTGAAAAAAGAAAAAAAAAGACTTTCGCATTTATAATATTAGTATGGATTAATGTTGATTTCTTCTTAAAATAATGTAATTGATCTCTTATGAATGAATAAACATGTTTATATACATAAAGACAGTACTTATTTCAATAAATATTCCCAAATTTTGAGAAGTAGCCCTAATGAGAAGTAGCCCAAGTGAGAAGTAGCCCAAGTGCGAAATAGCCCAAGTGAGAAAAAGCCCAAGTGAGAAGTAGCCCGTAGTAATCAGAAGTAGCCATAATGAGAAGTAGTCCATTAGGGAGTCGGTTGCCAAAATGAGAATTAGCCCTAATGCGCCTAAACCTTAAAGACTACCAGGTCAGCAATAGCAACATGGATCTAGGAGGAAGATTCTTTGTTAGTGTGTTTAGTTGGACGCCTTATTTCTCACATATCTCCTATCCCGCTTTCTACGTAGCATCATCATCTGCGTAGCCTTTTCCCAACTATGCTGAGGTCAGCTTCCAGTCTAACCGGATTCACCACAACCCAGCTAGTACTGGGTAATACCGTACCTCTTGGTAAGACTGTTTATGATACTTCCCGCTTTCTATGTAGCAAAAGCCTTACTAATATAGTTATAATTTACTTTTGTTGTGTAACTTATGTTCGTCGTAATTTTAAAATCAACAAACCCTTTCCCGCTTCCAAAAATATTTAAGCAGCCGTGCGTAACTTTCTGGCAGTCTAAAATAAATAGAAACGTGGTACCATATTTATTCATGGGGCGGTATAATCCTTCTAATATTATTTTTATTTAGGAACTTGGCTGTTTGCTTTTCCTCTAGCTTGAATGGCTGAGCGTGAAATTAATTTCAAGGCGCGAAAAGAACTATTAATAATTCAATGAATATTTTTGAGTTTTTAAATGAAATATCTCATCTTTTCATTGGGTTCGTAGTGGTCGCAAGCACTACTGCTATGCATGAGGGCGTGGGTTCTATTCCCAGTTTAAGTTTTATGGGTTTTTATATTATGAATTTCTCAGTAGCAGCTACGGAGTCTGGATTTGTGGCCAGTTGATGGCATTAAGCTCACCCCGTTTGGCACATGGGACGAAAACATAACTGGCCAAATGTGAGTGTACTATAAGGTACATCTCTGCCTAACCCATACCTATGTGTTACAGGCTTGAAGTTATGTTATTGGGCACAAATAAATCTAAATTCAACACTAAAAGATCCCTTGTTGGTTTCCCACTTCGGCCTAACAAACCAATAAGCATTTATTATAAGAACAAGTAGAAAATTGACGATACCCTTTGAAATCGTAACTCTCGCGAATGTCCCAAGTAAGGGATCTCCCCTTACTTTCGGCAGCACAGGTTAACCCTCGCGAATGGCCCAGACTCTCTCAGCCGAAAGTAAGGGGAGATGGTTTGCGTTAGCACAGGGTTATGTTAATTAGTTTTCATTATCTTCAAAGAGTCCTTGGAAATCTAATATTAGTGGAATCAGACTGAAGAATAACATTTTAGTATAAATTACTTGGACAGAAATAGTAACACTAACTAGAAGTGCGTAGTAAATTATTTTCACGAAGTAAGGTTTAACTATTTATCTTCAAAATAGCCCTAACAATAGGGATGATGACTGGGTAAAGAAAACGAAATTCTATTTTGTCCGTCAATAAGGTAATACAAAAATATTAGATACGTATTTTTTGTTTTATCAAGTTAGCAAAAAAATACTTAGTTAAAACGCATTAAAGTTGGAGAGTGGGGGCTTACTACGTCACAACTAGGTATAAAATGTACTGAGCCGTGACGTCATGCGCCATTTCAACTCAAAATATCTCCGTAATTTTAGGATTACGTGAAAAAAGAAAAAATACGTGTCAAATACTTTTTAATAATATACCCGATAGACAAATAAAAAAAAATGAGTCACCATCCCTATTCGTTACTTAGTTGAAAGGCAAATAACCCTAATCTCTTCAAAGTTCTAACTTTGAAGAGATTAGGGTTATTTGCCTTACCCAGAAGAAGCATGCTCACTCTAGTGAGCATGCTTCTTCTGGGTAAGCTCGTACCATCGTCGACCTTGTCTCTGTCATCTCTGACCTAGACTAGAGTCAAGAGCAAACCCATCGCAAAAAAAATGGCAGAATTTTTTCGCGACTAGGCGACTCTTAAACATCTAGTCAAACTATCTTCCATAAGAGTTTAAATTTCCTACTATCAATCGATTAGCAAGATTGGTAGCTAAATACCGATTTAATATGCTTTTCAATTCATTCAATTCAATTAATTTAATTCAGATTTTTATCCATAAAATTTGGTTAGTTAGTACACTTAAAAATGATGTTAGTAATAGTTAATCAAATCAGAGACAGAAACACGCCACATTAAGACTAAAAACATCAAAAAAAATATATATATTCCGAGTTGATACGACAGAGGGGCTTTCCTTTAAACTACCCATACTAGGTACCATTTCCAAGCTCTGTACCAAAAATTAATTAAATAGGAGCAGTAGTTTAGTCGCAAATGATTTTTAAGTTGTTACCTCGTTTGAACACGATGTATCTTTCCTAACAGCTGATTATGTCTACGCATAGGTCATGCACCTTAAAACGATAAATCTGAGTATAACCTACGATGCGTTGTTGCCGCTCTGACGCAAGTCATTGCAAAACATCCCGTGCGTAAAAGAAGACGCGCGCGCGCGTCTTTGCCGCTTTGGTAGGTCAGTGAAATTAATTTACAAAGGATGGTTGCGTTTTACTCTGATTTGTAAGCTATTTAGTTTGTTTGAAAGAAAAAAAATCTCAATTTGGTTGCTTTTTATTTTTATACCGTATCGGATTAATACTAAACACGTATAGTATACGTAGCGTAATTTAATGCCCCTCTGTCATATCAACTCTGTATATAAGTATATGAAAATTAAATAAATACAAACATATTATGTCAAATAAAATGTCGACAATCAAATATAAAAATTAAATGAAAATAAATCATATTAAATAATAAATAATTGCTCTTGCCAAGAAAAAAAAAATAGTTATTAAGAATATAAACCAATAATTTTTTTCACTAAAAATAACTGAAATTAATTCATAACTTTAGCCAAATAAACATTGTAAACGTGCGCGATTATTTCCGGGCGCGCAAAATAATAATAATAATAATAAATAATAATTTTTTTCTCAAAAAACTTAGCAACATTTCACAGAAAAATTTCTTTGAAAAAAAAAAAAATTAAAATATTTGCGGGCTGCCAGTTTTCGTAAACTGAAGGGCAATTACTGGCTTAATGTTACGTAAATCTTTAAGGAAATTGTCGAGAAATCTCAAGTCAATGATAAAAGGCACTCCTTAAGATGTTGCTCTTTATTTAACTCTTGAAAAACAAGATATAACGTCCCTTTTTATGTAAACAGTATTTATATTTAAGTTAAAACATCAATATGAACAGGGGAGTTGCTCCTAGGCTTTAATTTATTTAGAAACAGTTAAATTCTGAACTAGACCCTAGAGTTATACTGTTATAAATGACTTCATTTCGGTACAGAATTTAGTTTGCTAAACAATAACTACATTGAGTTTTGTTTTGACCTGGGCTTAAGAATTCGGCAGATGGCTTTGTACAGGGTGTTTTTTTGCAAGTGAATAGAGCGTTCTGGGGTGAAGTGAAGGCCTTAACACACAGAACGTATGTCGCAGAGAAGGTACTGTTTTGTTTTTTGTCGGTCTTTCCGACAGGCTTTTTCGTCTTTCTGATTTGGCGATATTCATCATCATCATCTGCCTAGCTTTGTTGAGGTCTGCTTCCAGTCTAGCCGCATGCAGCTGAATACCAGTATTTTACACGAGCGACTCCCTATATGACCTCTACAACCCGGTTAGAACTGGGTAATACGATACCGAGGGGTAAGACTGATTGTCAGACTCGGGCCACTGACTACTTGTGACGACTGAGAATAATCTACAAATTACAGCCAGGACTAACGACTTGTCGTGCTTTCCGCACGACACGGCACGGAGAAAGCTCGGTATGTATTGGGTGGTCACCGATCCACGGATCAACCTAGGCATGCTCGGTTTAACCTGTACATTGATCCGAGCGGCTGTTATTATTCAGCAAAGAGCTCCTTGTTTGGGGATAATCATAAGTATGGAATTACGCAGGAGAAAACTTAGTGACTGCTACGCGGATAGCTACGCTGCTACGCTTTCTCTACACTGCTACGCTGCTACGCTTTCACTACACTGCTACGCTGCTACGCTTTCTCTACACTGCTACGCGGTTGTGAGCGCTGCTACGCTTTGACATCGTTTGTCCGCGGACACCCTCAAGGGGAGGTGAAACAACGACCTTCGCTCGTAAATCGTAATCTTGTATGAAAATATTCCCAATGACCGCTCTATAAGTCTTTTATCTCTTCTGTTTGGGTGACACGCTTGTTTTTTACTAACTTGAAAAGTATTAATGCTCTATGCCTTAGTTACGTTGCGTCAGTAGTGACGGGGCACAGGCAAATAATATACACAACAGCTTAGCATACACAACATATTTGTGGTTTCGGTGTCATCTTTAAGTAGTATGTGGGAAATTACACATACACCTTTGTGACAGGGATTATCCCCGTGCATAAAAATATGCGTAATTTTTCACGTCTCGTAATAAGCCACAAAATAGACACATGTTTTTCTAGTGAGTATGCTTCATTAGGAAGCTACTAAAATGAGTATTTGTCCAATAATTTATTCATTTAGTTTTCTAAACATAAACGAGAATGCAATTTTAGTCACTTTACTAGTTAATGTGATCTTTTTAAACAATTTTATGCCAAGTTATCTGAAATCTGTGAAAAGGTATAAATAACTAATATGATAACAAATCTTAGGCTTTTGTTTTTTTTTTAAATCTTTATTTATTAAAGGGGTTTTTATCCATGAGGATCGATTGACAGCTGTCATGTTGTGTGAAATGGTTTTCAAATTGATATTGGGTATTATTATTTAATATTATAATTGTATTTGCGCGTGTAGCGGGGTTTTGTACGCACGTATTTATCGGCAAACATTCCGTGTAGTGTTTATAGATATCTTTTTCGGCGCGGGTGCTCCCGTTACCGGTGTTAATGGAGGAAGGAGGAAGTGCAAAATACGAAGATGCGCTGACTGAATCAAGCGATTCAGAAATAATAAAGAATTGTGAGCGTGAGATGTTGATGATGACGGGGACGATGGATTTTGACCGACAATATACAGCAAGATCAGAGAAAAGATCCAGAGAAAAAAGTGAAGACAGTAGTGAAGAAAGTTTTACGACAGTTAACAGGAGACGACCAAAAAAACTTATCAGAAGTACATCCAATGGTAATTTTAGCTCATTCAGGTTTGAATTGCATAAAAATAATCAACCTTCGAGTAGTAATGCCGCGGAGAAAACTGACAGTATAACAAATGGTACGTTTGAGATATGTTTGACATCTTTACAAGTCTTACCAAAACAGATGGCTTTGGCTAAGTGGTTAAGAAGCGGAAATATCCAAAATATCATCAGGATCAAATATAAAAGCCCATATAAAGTATTTGTGCAGTTTGATGATAGAAAACAAGCTGAAAAATTACTGAATTTACCTAAAAACAAGGATCTAGATATTAGAGCTCAATTTACTGATGAGGTTGACCTATCTTATGGGTTAATCAAAGGGGTTGATTTAGATATTACGGATGAGGAAATGATAGAGTCATTTAGTAGCACATTCGAAGTTGTATCTGTCAGAAGGTTACGACGCTTGAACGATTTGGGTAAATGGATTGAGAGTGAGACCGTTAGATTAGCTTTTAAAGGCCAGACTGTACCAGAGTATGTGTATGCATATGGATGTAGATTTAGGGTTGACAAATATGTTTTTCCCGTGACCCAGTGCTCAGGATGTTGGAAGTTTGGCCATCCTAAAAAGTTTTGTCCAATAAATAAAAACCTTTGCCCCAAATGTGGAAAAGACCACATCAATTGTGAGACGCAAACGTTTAGATGTTTGAATTGTAATGGTCCTCATATGGCTATTGACAAAATATGCCCGTATTTTATTAAAGAGAAGAGGATTCGTGTTATCATGAGTTTACAAAATACCACATACAAAAATGCGATGGAGATGTACTTTAATGAAAAAAAAAAATCTAACAAGCTGGTTTTCCTGGAACAAACGGATGTGAGCTGTAGTCCTACAATAAATAACCTTATTAAAGAGCAATCTGGGGAGCAGGTTTATCATACAGAACAAGCTATAGATGATGAACAAGTTCTTTCAGAAGAAAGACAAGAAGATTACGCGACAGTAGTGCGAAACAAAACTTGTAAAAGCCAAAAAGAAGGATCAAATAACCCTAAAAAAAAGAGTCACAAAAATGTACATGACAACACTAATAAATGGGTGCCTACAGAAAGAAGGCTGGCGAAAATGGACCCAAAGAATCTAAAAATTAACTAAACTCCGTTCCAGTGTAAATATAAAATAATTATAACTACAGTTTTATGAGATATTTATTTTTAAAATATTGAATTTTTAGGACTCGGGAATCAAAAGTTATAAATATTTTCAATTTACTAAAATTAAGTAATCGTGCAGTTACAAAACGCAACTTTTTTCCGATTACGTTCCAATCCAATGACATGTGTTTTTGCTCAAGGGTTTTCTTACTACAAATGGCTCTTTCTCTTAGTTTTTATACATTCTATTATGTCAAAAATTCATAAAAAATAACATGCAAACCTGATATTAAAACGCCAATTAACAATGCAAAAGCATTTAATAAAAATGGAACAATGGCGATTTTATAGTATTTCTTATAAAGGAACGGTATCAATGATGATCGATTGAGTCCCGTCACTACTGTCATTGTCAGATCTGTGATGATCTAGTCCATCGTTATGTTTGTATTTTTGTCTGGGATTTTATGTTTATCATTGCGATTTTGTAGATTCTCGACGACTTGGCCTTTACATCTTGAACTGAAGATAATGCACCCTGTCATAGACTACCTACCGCATTCTTCTCTGGATATTGGACAATGAGTTGTTTTTTATTTGGACTTTGATTTTAACCACAAACATGCGTTGCGTTACTTTCTTCTTCTCTTACGACTTAAGCTCTTACGGAGGTGTCGTCTCTTTGATGGAGGTGCTCAGGGCTTTGAAAAAGTTCAGAGATGGGTGTATCCACGTGATGTAAGTATATTTGTAAAAAAACATGTATTTATATCATAAGTTAAGAACTTATTTAAGATATCTATCTGAACAACAAACTAAGATTCGTTTATCTTTTATATGTATAAATACATACTGTTGTAATCTTATATTAGGCTCATTCTTACTGTTGCCCTATACTTTATCGGACTAAAACAGTATGCAGTAAAAGACTGCCCGAGGTAGCAGTAGTGTATTTTACTGAGATCTTTCAGTCATCAAAATAGAAGATGGGTGGCTGTCGCATTTTGTCATGAAATATTTATACCTAATATTTATAAACCCCTCCACAGGTATCAGAGGTCTTCGACCTCTATATTATCTTTAGACATTTCTGTTTTTCTTTTGTTACTTATGGAACTCTTTATGTTTATTACATTATAGGTGAATTTATTTATTTTAACATAATTAATTAATTTCAGATAACAGGAGACGACTACCTTTGTCACTCATGCTGGGGGCTGATAAGCTGCGACCCTGAAAATGAAACCCGACAGCAACTTGGCCATCGTAACGTCTGTGTTGCATAAAATAAAAACTATGTAAAAATACCAAAAAATAAGATTTATTACTCATACTTTTTTTATTCAACAAACCCAACCAATTGAAAAGCATTCAATAGCTGTACATAGCTAGTCAGCTCTGGCTGTTATAATTTATGTAAAACAATATTATCTTGTCTCAGCGTAATAAGAATAGTTTTACTTGACTATAATTCGCTTAAAGATCAAAATCGTAACGACATAGTTTTAATAGTGATTGAACTAATTACAGGGTTAGTGATCAGTTTAGTCTCTAGCTGCAGTCTAGCAGTTTTATGATTCATCAATTAGGTACAGGCAATGAAGTAAAAATTCTGGTTTTGGCTTATGACAAGAAGCAAAACACATAAAGTCAGAACTAAAACTGCGAGGGAAATACAGTAGTTCGAATCTTCCTTTATCTTATGTATTATTATATTTTGATTAATCTTAATTACGGAGACATTCCACTGTTAAAAACCTTAGTCGTAAGATTTTTAGGTTATCTTGTAAATAGACGTATATCTCTTTTCTCCCAACTTTTCAGTCTTACTTTCCATTTACTTTTCTGATAGTCTTTAGTCGTTTTATAACTATGTATAAGTTGCTATAGTGAACGCTACCTCTAAGAGTGGGTCCCAAAATACATGTAGTCTCGCCCGTCTCCTTTAGGAAATATTCAATATCATGAGGATGAAAAGAGAGATACAAACGAGAGAAAATTTCAATGGAGGAAAATTTGGAGAAAGATTATGGAAATTGTGTTTTCGAACGATCAGAATCTAATGGACAAAATGAAGTCGGTGTTTAAAATTATATGTGAGGAAGTTAAAATATGGTTGCTTAGTAGTTTTATGGACAGAGATATGCTAAACTTATTTGTATCTAAAAATAATGGATAGTTCACCAAAAGAGATGTCGTTAAAAATATGTCAGTGGAATGCACAAAGTCTAAGACCCAAATTAAATAGTTTTGAAATATTTTTAAATCAAGAAAAGATTCACATTGCTATTTTGAGCGAAACATGGCTTGACGCAAACGTCAACTTTAATTTAGCCGGGTACAATATATTTAGAAAGGATAGACTAGATTCTTATGGAGGAGTTGCTATTATAAGTCATAAATCATTGCATACGCAAATAAGTCCTATTAATCTATCAAACCCAGGCATTGAGATAATTCACGTAAAAGTTTTAAATTGTAAAAATCTTAAAAATATAATATCAATTTACTGCCCTTCTTCTGTAGTTACACGTTCTGCCGATTGGGATAGACTGTTTAATTTAGATCTCAACAAGACTTTGATTGCAGGGGATTTTAATGGGCACCATACGAATTGGTCCTACAAAATAGACCAAAGAGGAACTCAACTGTTAGATTCTTCACTGGAAAATGACTGGATTTCTTTAAATAATGGCGATTTTACTAGGATTAAATTAGTGAATGGTTTACTGAAGAGGTCCTCACCTGATATTACGTTTGCGTCGTCAGATATAGCTATAAATTGTGATTGGAAAGTATTTAATGAAAACCTGGGAAGTGATCACCTTATTATTAAAATAATACTTAACTATTTCGAATCAAAAGATTATATTAAAAAACGCAACTATAAAAAAGCAGACTGGAAAATGTTTAGCGAAAATCTTCAACAGCCATTTTCCGATTTTGATCATTTTGAAGATATTCAAATTCAATATGATTATTTTGAGGATAACATTAATCGGTCAGCCAGTAAAAATATTCCTGAGACAAAGATCTGTACCAATCCGGCTGGTAATTTTAAACCTAAGGAATATTGGGATCCATCATTGTCCAGAGCAGTAGCTACACGTAGACTAGCTTTGAGTACATTTAGACGTAATCCAACTCCTAGTAATCTCAAAGCTCTAGAGGATAGAACTGAGGAAGCTCACGCTTTGATAAGTAAAGCTAGATCAAATAATTGGAAATATTTTTGCAGCAGCATAAATGAAACTATTTCTGTGTCTGAAATGTGGCGGAAAATGCGTTGGTTCAAAGGTTATAAACAGACAAAATGTTATCCATCTGAGACTAAACAAAAAGAGTTGTTAAGTGCTTTAGCACCAGACACAGTAACAAACAAACAACCTTTTTTCACATCTCATAATAGTTTATTGGAATCACCATTTAGTTTGCAAGAAATGAAACATTGTTTAAAAAAAAAGGATACTGCTCCGGGCAAGGATAGAATAACTTACTCCATGATTTATAACTTACCTCCTGCAGGCAAAGTATTTTTATTACACTTATATAACAGGATTTTTTCATCTGGATATATTCCACACCAATGGCGACAAGTAAGCGTTATACCCATACCAAAGACTGCCAGCAGTGCTGACGCAGAACCAAAGCTTAGGCCGATATCTCTCATCTCCTGTGTTTGTAAAATATTTCACACAATGTTAGTAAAGAGAATGGAGTGGTTTACGGAGAAAAATAAGTTTTTATCTGCTGCTACGTCTGGTTTTCGGAAAGGACAATCCTGTTTGGATAGTCTCGCGAGACTTGTCACTGATATTCAAATAGGATTTTCAAACAATATTCCTACTGTAGCTTGCTTCTTAGACATAGAGAATGCATACAACAACGTGTTAGTTGAGAGTGTCGTGACTATACTAGATAAATTGCAGTTTGGTTCTAATATTTGTAAATACATTTGGGAGTTCTTAAATGCCAGATGTTTAATGATAAAATTATATCCTGAGGATTCAGTAATAAGTAGATGGACAAATAGGGGTTTGGCTCAGGGAGATCCACTTTCTCCTTTACTGTTTAACTTAACCACGTATAAAATTTGTCGTGAGATTGAAAACGTTTCTTTGTTGCAATATGCCGATGATTTTGTATTTTATTTAAAGCACAGGGACATACATTTTTGCCAAATTACTTTACAATTAGCAGTTAACGATATGATAACTAAGCTTGATGAAGTAGGTTTAGAACTTTCCCCTAATAAATCTAAAATGTGTATTTTTACAAGAGGTCGAAGAAGAAACAAAATCGATCTTAAAGTCAATGAGCATGTTATTAGTACAGTTGAAAATGTTAAGTATTTAGGTATGTGGCTTGATCGACTGTGGGGTAAACATGTTAATGAAGTAGCGGAAAAGGTCTTGAAATTTTTGAAACTTTTGAAAGTTTTGGCCGGTTCCAAATGGGGAATGCATCCAATGTATTTACGTACGTTATATATTTCGGTGATAAGAAGTAGATTGGATTATGGATGTTTTTTGTTCGGAAGTTGCGCTAAAGTTCATTTATATAAATTAGATAAAATACAAAATCAGGCTATGAGAATAATTGGAGGCTTTATTAAAAGCAGTCCCATTCATGTAATGGAAAGCGAACTTTGTTTACCTCCTTTGCATATTAGAAGACTATTTCTTTCTTATAAATACTGTCTGAAAAGTATGTCCTGGTCAAACAGTATAATTATGCGACTTCTTGCAGAACAAAATGGTCTTATGCAGACAAGATTTTGGCATAACAAAAAAAAACCTTTACTTGTTTCGGTACTTGATGAATGTGAATGTTTTCGTGTGCATTCCTCTGATTGTTTAGAAATGTTTTCGTTAGACGTTTGGGTAACCAGTATTAAAATAGATGACATCATTATGTGTACTTTAGAAAGTGTAAAAGGTCCTAAAAACTCGTTAAATTTTTCTTCTCTTAAGTTTGATATCATAAAAGAAATTCACGATAAATACTATCAGTATAATAAATATTTTACGGATGGTTCTAAGTGTAAGGATGGTCTGGGAGCTGCGTTTTATGATGTTTATAGGAACAATTCAAGTATGTACAAAGTAAACACTAATGTGTCTATTATGACGATGGAGCTCATTGCAATTTATAAAGCCATTAATTCTGCTTACAATTCTGGAGATCGATTTTGTGTGATTTTCACAGATAGTAAGAGTGGTCTGCAGCATTTAGCTCGTTGTGCCTCTGGTTTCAGAGGTATTTCGATAGCTTACTCCATATTAAGTAAGATAATAGATTTAACAAGCAATGGTATTTTTCTAAGATTGCAATGGGTTCCATCTCATGTAGGGTTGAGAGGCAATGAAGAGGCTGACAGATTAGCTAAGTTAGCGGTTACTCAGGGTCAAGAATTGTATGTAGTACCTAATTATTTAGAACAAATAAGTTCTTGCAAAAAAATTTGTTATGATAGGTTTAAAGAATATTTTGATGAACGAAGCAGGGAAAAGGGTATCTGGTATAAAACTATTCAATATCAGCCTCTTCGAATTCCGTGGTTTGCTAGCAAGGAAATGAGTAGATGTCATATTGTTTTGCTTCATAGACTGCGCTCTGGTCACTACCCTTCTCGGAAGTTTGGTTTTTTGATGAAGAAAGTAAATTCTCCCAATTGTGAAACATGTGGAACGGTTGAAGATGTTCACCACATACTTGTAGAGTGTATTAAGTACAAGAAGGAAAGAGAAACTCTGCTTACTTCGTTAAAATTAAATAAATATGATGCCGGTCCATATGTTCAGATTTTAGCGCAACCTTCAACGGAGATAGCAATACTCCTTGCTGAGTTATTTTAGAGAATTATTATTTATATTTTGTGTTGTTTAGTTTAGAATAGGTTAAGTTATGATGAGGCTGACTTGCCTTTGAGGATAAAAGCCTCCAATAAAAAATAAGATTAAAAAAAAAAAAAAAAAAAAAATCCATGAGGATATGCCAACCCCATCGTACCTAATGAACTATTATTAAACACTTTGAATATAATCTACTTACTCTAATCTATTTACTATGCATTAGAAGGAGAATCATTGATTAGGCCTCTTCACCAAGCCACACAGTCTTTTAGCAATCATTGATCTGGGATTTGCTAAAATGTTTTGGATTAGCCCAACGTCCAGAATGTTTAATTTAAACTCTCTTATCAATGATTCCCTTTCTTTCTTGCTCCTTATACACTCCATCAGCAAATGTTGCACATCTTCAATTTTGTTGCATATGTCACAATTAGGTGATGCGACCTTTCGCATTAGGAAAGCAAACTTTGCTGATGGATAGTGTCCAGACCGCAGCCTTAGTGCTAGCTTAACATAACTTCTACCCAAACTTGTATCCTCAAACCAGGGCACACGAGGAAGCTCGTTCTGAATTACTTTATACCGAATTCCTTTTGCTTTAGATATTTCATCGAAGTTGTTTCTCCATCTGTCAAAACATGTCAGCTTGAACTTGGAGTAATATTCCCAGTAATCTGGGATGTAGGTTATTTTGCTACCGGTCGTTACTGCAAGCCTTGACAGACGGTCGGCCTCCTCGTTGCCCCGTAAGCCTATGTGTGCTGGGACCCATTGCAATATTACCCTAGTCTCGTCTTCGTTAAGATGATATATCAGTTTGAGTATATCATAGGCTATCGATGCACCTCTGCAACCAGAGACGCATCGAGCCACATTTTGTATGGCATTCCTGCTATCAGTGAAAACAACTACTTTATTAAGTTTTTCAATTACTGCATAAGCCACTGCTTGATATATTGCAATGAGCTCCAGAGACATTATACAGACAGTTGCATTATTTTTTAAACTAGCTTTATGGCCTGTATTTTGAAAGAAAAAGTCAGTTCCGCACCCATTTAATCTTTTTGAACCATCTGTAAAAAATTTACACCAATCACTGTACTTGGCAACTAATTCTGATGTTACTTCATGAACCAATATATTGGGATTATAATATTGTTTTGATTGCTTGATACATTCCAAATCCGTCTTGATGACCATTTTAATTTGTATAGCGGATATCCAAGTATCTAATGTAAACCTTTTAAGAATTTCCGCAGAATTAATTTGTGGTTTTCCCACTTCGTCAAAAGTAGTAGCAAGTAAAGGCTTCTTTTTATTTGACCAGTACCTATGATGACTAGAAGAGCTCAATTCTGAAATCGTGTTTAAACAATTACTACTAGACCATGAACGTGATTTTAATATACAGTATGTTAGGTTAAACGAGGGACATATTGAGGGAGGGTATTCAGTATTCGATTCTCGTCCCAAATATGTAAAAAACCTATAACGTATATAGAAGAATTTTTAATGTTTTGTTTAGTGCCTAGATATTTTGGACTGTCCTAAGCCAGGTAAGTTTAAAGTATGAAGGGAAAATAGATTATACCTAAGAGTCATTGACCCGCTCACATGTTCTGCGATAGTATTAAGTCGCTAGCGCAAGGGTGTATACACGTTGCGTGACATTTGCGAAAATTTTGGTATGGTTCCGTCTGTTATTTATCAGTGTTTTTTTTTGTTTATATTTTAATTAGTATCATGTTAGCATGTATTATTATGGGTTTGAATATGTCCCTCGTTTAAACTAACATACTGTATACTTAAAAGCAAGATATTGACGTCTTATAAATAGTGGTAGTATGTGTAATTCACTTTCCATCACATGGATTGGAGTACTTCTAATGAATCCTCCTATTACTCTAAGGGCTTGATTTTGTAGCTTATCCAATTTGCAAAGATGTGTCTTTGTACTGGAATCATATAAGTAACAGGCATAATCAATACGACTTCTTACCAACAAGATATATATTTTACGTATGTGTTTGGTATGGACACCCCAGGAGGACCCTGCTAGTACTTTTAATAGATTTAATAATTTTGTACATTTATTGACTACTAGCTGTCCCGCGCAACTTCGTCTGCGTCAAAGTTTCCCCGTTTTGCCCCCGGCTGCTCCGCTCCTATTGGTCGTAGCGTGATGATATCCTATGTCCTGCCCCAGGTTGAAATCTATCTTCTTGCCAAATTTCATTACGGTCAGATCAGCCGTTTAGTCGTGAAAAAGTAACAAACAAACGAACAAACAAACAGAGTGACATTCGCATTTATAATATTAGTATGGATTTCATTAGTATGTTTGCGCCACTGTAAACTTCTGTCTAACCATATACCCAAATATTTAACACATTCCACCATTAATAGCGGTTGCTCATAAATTTATAAGAAAGGCACTATTCTTCTTCGACCCCTACTAAAAACACAGTAATTGGATTTGCTTGGTGATAACGTCAATCCAACCTCACCCAGTAAAGTTACTAAACAGTTTAACGCATTTTGTATATTACGTTCAGATGTTTTTATTTGTTTGTCGCTTGTATATATAACAAAATC
Source organism: Cerastis leucographa (assembly GCA_963082945.1). Classification (NCBI taxonomy): domain Eukaryota; kingdom Metazoa; phylum Arthropoda; class Insecta; order Lepidoptera; family Noctuidae; genus Cerastis; species Cerastis leucographa. Next base: position 17,189,918 of record OY720361.1, on the reverse strand, counting down.
GTTGGCATATTGCGATATCATGACATTTTGAATTTTATGACAGATTTGATAAGTAACCAAGTTAAATAATAAAGGGGAGAGAGGGTCCCCTTGTGCTCAAAGTCAAAGTCAAAGCATTTATTTCAATTAGACCATTGCAGGCACTTTTGAAAGGCAAAAAAACAAAATAAAACGCGAAGCTACAGTCCCAGTCACAAGGCATAATAACTTGTGAAAGTACTGTAGTTGCCCATTCCGTAGCGTAGATCTCTATGGAAAAGAATGGGCAAGAAACTCCATGGACACTCTTTTAAATCAAAATATGTTACAAAATCTTGGTTACATCATTCATGTTAAGAATTAAAAATATGTGAGAACAATGTAGAAATACGGGCAAGTTAAGAGCGTCCAGAGTAAAAGATTAAATCAGTAATTAAAAAATAAAGTAATTAAAATAAACCGTGGCCGCTAAGAGATGACCAGTCACAACTGACAGCGCCCGTTCACGAACATGATGCATGTATCAGCCATCATTCAACTCAACCATTTTGAAGGGAACTAAACGCTAGTCTTAAAATTCGGAAATATAATAAAGAAATAATTGCAGAACGAAGGTAATTTAAAAAAATGTTTTTATTTATGAATTTTTACCCACATCAATGAACAAATGGAATTGACATACCGAATTGACGTTTAATGGATGCACACAGGTCTCACTATTTAGCCACAATTTAAATTCGTTGAATAGAATAGAATAAAATTTTATTGTACACCAAAAATTATGCATAACGGGTTTACAAAACTGCTAATTTTATGGTTACAATGGCGGTCTTATCGCTGATAGCGATATCTTCCAGACAACCTTTGGATGGACATTAAAATAAAAAAGGGGGTAGTCAGTGGTATAGTTCACTAAAATAACAAAAGTAAGTAAGTTTTAAATAACAAAAGTAAAGTTATCTACTTCATATATATATATACATGTATAATATAAATATAATACATAAATAAATATATTTATAGATATTTGTGTGTCTTTAACATTAAATGGCCAAAATAAAACTGGAATGGTGACTAATTTTGACTGAATGAAATTAATTAAAGACTAAAAATGATTTGTAATTAAGCTTTTGAAAGCAAGGAGTGACTGTTTTTGTCCTACCAACACCGGCAATTCGTTCCATAAACGGACAGCCTGGACCGTGTAGGACTTGTCATAAAATTTGGTGTAATTAAAAGTCTCAAATTCTCCGATGATCTCAAGTGTCCAGTATGAATGTCATGTAGGAACTTGAAACGTTGTCTGAGATAGGAGGGCGTTGTGGGATTAAACAGAATTTATTTATTTTACTATTTATGTACACACAGTAGAGAACACAGGAAAAAAAGAACATAAAACATTTGAGTACAAAGGTACTGCTTATTTCATACGAAATTTCTGCCAGCAGACCTGCGAAAGGAAAAATGAAAAAGAAATGTAGACGATAGTGTGTGAGAGAATGAAAAGAAAAATATGTTTATGTGCCTAACCTAACTTAACCTATACTATTACCTAAATATAAATACACATATAACTAAATGTAAATACATAATGCTAAGATATATAAACAAATATAAATACATATATAAATCAGATTTGAGAGGAAAGGTAATGCTCTTTCACACGGTTTTTGAATAGCGAAATGGTCTTTAAGTCACGAATGTTGGGCGGAAGTGAGTTCCACAACCTTACAGCATGAACAGAGAAGGAATAGGAGTAATAGCTGGATTTGTGAGGATGGGATTTAAGGATGGATCTAAGGTGCGATCTACAAGGTACGTCACGTAAGAGAAACGCTCGCGCAGGTAAGAAGGATAGGACGGGTTGTGTAGGATATTGAAGAGGAGACAGAGAATCCTAGTGTTCCTGCGAAGGCGGATTGGGAGCCACTTGAGTTCTTTGCGAAGGTGAGAAACGTGGTCATATTTACGGAGACCAAAAATAAAGCGAATACTTAAATTTTGCAAGCGCTCAAGCTTATTTAATAGCTCCTCAGTAGCATCCAAGTAGCAGGCGTCGGCATAATCTATAATCGGCTGAATAAGCGTTTGTGCCAAAGAAATTTTAGTCTTCAAAGGCAGGAGATTCTGAAGGCATTTCAGCGAGTGTAAAGAAAAGTGTACCTTACGGCTGACCTCGTTGACTTGAGCTCGCCACGACATATTGGAATCTATAGTAACACCCAGATCTTTGGCAGTATCTGTATAGTCGATGAGAACACCATCGAGGTACAAAGGCTTCAAAGAAGCAACAACAGCCGCAGTTCGGACAAATCTGCTGCCTATGATCACGGCCTGAGATTTTGTCGGGTTAATTTGCAAACCAAATGACTTAGCCCAAGCGCTGACACAAGCCAGGTCATGATTCATAGCAGCAATAGCGGAATCCGCATCAGCTACATTAAAATGCCGATAGAGCTACAAGTCATCTGCATAAAGATGGAAATTAGAAGCGATTACACTGGTAACCATGTTAATGAAAATTTGAAAAAGAAGAGGAGAGAGAACGCTACCCTGAGGGACACCCTCGGTGAGGCTACACCAATTAGAGAAAGTCTCATCAAGGCGAACGCACTGAGAGCGCCCCCGAAGATAAGAATTGAACCAGGCTAAAGTAGAAGATGAAAAATTTAAAGATTTGAGGATACCTAGCAAAATGTCGAAATCCACTGAGTTGAAGGCACTACTGAAGTCAAGCAATACAAGAACGGTAAGTGACTTACTCTCCATAGCCCAGCGGATATCGTCAGTTACTTTCAAAAGTGCAGTTACAGTACTATGACCCGAGCGAAAACCCGATTGGAAAGGGGATAATAAAGAGTTTGACGTCAAGAAAAGTGTTAATTGTTTATGGACTAAGTGCTCAAAAACTTTGGAAAGAAATGGGAGAATAGAAATAGGTCTAAAGTGGGTTGGCGAGGTTGGATTGTTAGTTTTAGGTAAAGGTATAATGTGAGCCTGCTTCCAAACTAAAGGAAAAGAGCAACTAGAAAAAGAGTTATTAAATATGTAAGTAAGAACAGAAAGTAAAGAGGGAAGGATAAGAGTAACCATTCTTGAACACAACTTATCGTTACCGACTGCTGAAGATGTAATAGCAAGGACAGATTTCTTCACGTCATCCTCAGAGACATTGCTAAGGTTAAAAGGAGAACATTGTGGCAAAGGTAATCTGGAAAGGTTCTCCAGGGTCGCAGCTTTGGCAGAAGAATCGAGAGAAAAGGGAAGGAGAGAGAAATGTTTATTGAGATCGTCGAGGTTCACATCCATTTACGAGAATAGGGGATCCGACTGGGTAAAGAAAACGACATTCTATTTTGTCCGTCAGACAGGTAATACAAAAATATTAGACACGTATTTTTTGTTTTATCAAAATATCAAAAAATTACTTAGTTAGAACTCATGAAAGTTGGAGAGTGGGGGCTTACTACGTCACAAGTAGGTATAAAACGTACCTACATGTGACATCATGCGCCATTTCAACTCAATATATCTCCGTAATTTTGTGACCACGTGAAAAAAGAAAAAATACGTGTCCAATACTTTTCAATAAACTAGCCGACGGACAAAGAAAAAAAAATAGGATCGTCCCCTATTTACGTTATTCGTAAGTGAAAGAAAAATCATTAGGAAATTCAAGAAAAAAAAAATCTGTAGCTGCGATTTTTTTAACTTTCTTCTTTACACCTCTAAGAACTCAAGAAAAAAGTTCCATAAAAAACTGACCACTATAGACTTTGTTCCACCTTTTTGCCTAATTGCACTCGCCTAGTCAGGCAACCAAGGAAAATCCAGTCCAGAACCATACAAGGTATAAGGAAAACTACCTTAAGTCACTGGAATGGTATAAATAGTGGGCTCAGAACCTTTTTTCTTTTATGAGAGCGAGTACTAAGCACGTATCAACATGAACCTCTTCAGCATTTTCGCGATTGTCGCGTTACTCGTCACGTTGTGTGCGGCGCAACCGGTTGACCGCTCAGTAACTGAGAAGCCAAGCATTTCTAAAGGTCTACGAATCAAGAGAGATGTTTTAGGAGGCAGTTGTGCGGAGGGAAAAGTCAGAGAGGGTTCTTACTGCATAGTAGCTGAGTAAGTAACATAGTGCATATTTTTTATATTTAGTTACAGTAGGCCGTAATTCAGTCTCTTAATGATTAAAACCACACGGTATTCTTGGACAACGTTCAGCCGGAGGTCGTTGTTTGCCCTCCGGCGGCGCCTGGTTCGTGTGCTGTGGATACCGAGGGAAGTTGTGTCCTCCCTCATTTGCGCCGCGATCTCCTTTGCACAATCACTTCCTCGCAAAAGAAGGCAACGACGGCGTTTCACGTTTTCCCTGACTTAAATGATAGGTCACGACCCACGACTACGACTGTCTGATAGCATAGGTTAAAATACACCAGATACTGACAGATCTAACCTGATCTGTTCAACCAGGACTCGGTGCATTAAGTCAAACGGCTAACACATACTGGTAACAAGATCGCTCGACGAGCATCGAAAAACTGTACTACCCAGTTTTATTAAAAAAATACCTTGTCAAGAACAACCGCTGTTCTGTGGTTATTCACTTACTGAAAGAGGGTATTGTGGCACTATTTTAGAAGACTTATGAGACAAGGAAGTCGTTTCTGATAACTGCAAGATGAGTGTCATATATTAATTTTGAGAAAATTGCCTCAAAAGACAAGGGAGGTTTTAAGAAAAAATCAGAACATGACCTGTATGGCGCTTAATTTCCAAAGCCATATTTATGCACTTTTTTGGGAAATTGTTTTTCGAAGGATTCAGTCGTTTAGGTATAAACTATCAGAAAAGTATCAATGAAATCGTTGGAGTGGAGTCGTTTTACAAAATTAATTGTTTTTGGTCACAAGTCAGAAAATTTCAATAAAAGCGAAGAACCGAGACAGCTCGGTAACCAACCAGTTTTGCCCCTAGTTAACTGGACTTAATTTGTTGCTGACGATCTCTTGTATAACCCCTTTCAAGATAATGTTCAGTAACTTCAGTGTGAGTACATTTAAGCATGTTTCTACAGCGTACATTTCTTTTTTACAGTGACAATGACGAAATAAATGTGAAAACCCACCAAGATGCTGAGGGGGAACGGAGGACTCAAGATATTAGCTGACCACTTGTTTGAAGTTGAAATGAAAATTTCTAATTTTAAATATGCATATGTATACATAAGCTTGATAAAGAGACTGTTCAAACGTTCATATAATATGTACTAGTTTATCAACAGTATTAGGATCCAGGTGGATAGTTCATGACTCTGCACTCCAGGGCTCGTTCATTAAACCATGGGACACTAACTTGATATCGTGTCCTGCCTGACCTGCTGTTTGCATAGTACGGGAGCTGATAGACGGTACTGAAAGACTGATTTAAATGCCATTGATACTTCTTGTATTAGTCCGTACAAATATTGACAAGGATATAGTTTGTTTGGACTCAAGGAGCAGAACAGCTTACCTTGGAGGAGGTGCCCAGTAAAATAGCGCTGAAGTGAAGTGTTATTAACATAGTTTTAATAATAAACTATTAATATATTATTAAGGTTCATCAATTCATCATCATCTATTATTATTTATTACCTGCATTTTCATTAACACGAATTGTATTTTTACGACATTTATGTCTATTTCAGTCTGTAAAGTATATGCGCCAAAGCTACCTGAAATAAATTAATTCTTATTATGCTTCATTTATGTTGTACTGTATAAATATTGAGCATTGTATTTTTTTTGTAATTACTTTTAATGATTAAATGCTTTAAAAAAAAAAAAAAATTAAGTGGTGTACTGGGAAAGCACGTTAAACTTTTGGACCCGGCTGTCATTTGTAGATCTTTGGCAGGCGTTAAAGTTAAAGTCGCTCGAAAGTCTGACAACTAATCTTTACAAGGGGTATATTATTACCCAGTACTAACTGGGTTGTGGAGGTCAGATAGGCAGTCGTTTCACGTAAAATACTGGTATTAAACTTCATCCGGTCAGACTGGAAGCCGACCCCAACATAATTGGGAAAAGGCTTGGCAGAAGAGATTTAAACAATAGAGGCCCAATGGCATATAAGGCCAGGCTGCCTATGGTCCAGGCTTGAGAGACCGGAACCTCTTCACAATTTAAGCCGTATCTAGGAGAACTGCCTTCATAATCATGACCTTGACCTCACCGACTCGCTTCGCGAGATGTTCGCTGTAGTTCTGTTCGACGTTAAAACGATACAAGTTCACATTATTTATTTCATTATTCCGTTTATATTCATGTTTTGACTTATATATTTTTTTAATTCCTGTATTAAAACATATAAAATATAGTAGCCCACCGGTATCGGGAGCAGGGCCTAAGCTACCGGCGGTTAGGGCTCCAGAGTAAGGAACCTACTAACAATACGAGCCGTGTCCAGGAGTACCCCTTACTGAATTTAGGTCTTGAACCAGCTGCGAAGTGAAAGCCTCCTCAGATGTTGGTCGAGGCTAGACGACTATCGGCACAATGACTGCTGTACTCACGTTCCTCATGTCGGCAACCTTGCGAGTCAGATCTAGATACTAGAATTGCTTCTTGAATTGCTTTTCACGAGGTTCTTGTTATGTTGGACTTTTACTATTATAGCTTATCGCCGCAATGATATTTAATAAGACAAATACAATACAATAAATAAGATATTTTCAGATATTCACATTAGTAAAACCACTCACACATTTAACCGTGCCGGCATTAGACCGTTAAGGACCAGACACAGTTGTCCGCAATAACCGGACCGGCTGTAAACCGGCGCTATTGCCTGTTCAAAATTATATGAAAACACGTACTGTCGCATACCAGCGTACCGCAAAAACGCTGCGCCAAATTCAGTTTTAAATTAAAATGTACGTTTTTGTGATTGAACGGCTAGGTAATGAGAATATAACTGAATAGTCTTTGAATAGACTCAAGACTCAGAGTGGCCAAAGCAAAGAAAACTTATTAAAGTTGACATTCATGCAAGTGAGTCATGAGAGTGTTCTTCCCTAAACGATGGAACACTTAATATCACGACCTGCGGCCCCTGCGGGTCCTGCTGTCTGCACGCTACAGGAACTGATGGACGCTACTGAAGGTGCCAAACGAGGAGCCAAATTTAGTGCCGACTCAGTATAGGTATGCCCGAAATTGTAAATACATTAAAAATTAATAGACTTGGTATAATTATTATTTCCTTTATTTATTTATATTTACAAATTTCATACGTTTTTAATATTCCTTATAACAATATAAAAAATTGCAGCTCACCGATTTCAGGAACAGGTTCATCAAAGCTTTGGTAAAATTGTTATTAAGAATACAATAATTTGTTATACTTCAGAATCGACTAAAGTTTCACATAATCTCATGATACACTCTTTATCCTCCGTAAGTGACTCCTCCTTACGTACGTGACGTCATCACACTATCCCTTCCCACTCGTTCATTACCCCGAGGGAGATAGGGAACGAGAGACAGTCCGAGCGATGAATAGTTAACGTTAGATGTTGCCACGTTTGCCCGGGATCCCCGAACGTGACCTGTTGCTACCCAATCAATACCCGGGCCAAGTACGATACGATTCAAAGGTACCATTGACGTCACTTCATAGTAAAACGGCCGAAACATCCAAAACTAGACGTTTATCTAAACTACAGCACGACCGTTGGTAGATACTAGGATATTATGGTTTGTTTTTTCCCGTCCTTCTCCATTTTTTTAAACAGACAAAATAACGTTATCTGTCTGACTTTCTGACAGTTCAACAATGCCTCCTTATTATTTTTATTAGAATAAATATAAAGACAAAAAGAAAAAAGGGGTATTTGGCATATGCTCAAAAGAACACAACTTAAAAAAAAAAAAAAACTTAAACCTTAACGTAAAAAGTGTATTAAAGGAAAGTGGCCGACACTGTGATTTCTTCTTTTATAAGGCATTTTGTGGAGAAGATGACCAAAACTTATTCATCTTATGTGCAAATTGCTTCTGAAACTGATTGTTATTATCTACTTACCCTAGGTATGTAACTAACACTATGGATTTCTGATATCCGGTTGTTGAAAATAAATAAAGTAAACACAAGAATAAAATATAATTATTGTGTGTCTCATAGCTACGCCATTTAGGCCCAGGCCCATCAAAATGCCGGGCAACTAGTGCCCGACGCTGGTCAGTTTCATACTTTGTGTCAAAGTGTGTGTGTACTTAAATAAAATAAAATTGTGTACCTACAGCAATAATAATAACAAATAAACTACATAATAATACCGTGAAAAGGGAAAATAAAATATATGGTGGAGTTTGATTTAAAATCGGCTATCTAAGCGCATCACACACAGAGAGCGGGCGTTGCTCGTGCGTGGGACGTGCGCGGGTCGTGTGCGGGTCGGGTGACGCCCGGGACCCGCTCTGTTTCTGGTAGCAGGCGACATGTGCGCGCAGCCGCTCGGCTCTCGCGCAACACCCGACCCGCGCACGACCCGCGCCAGGGGGTCTACTCTCTAAGTCCGTCAACGAATATACGGGTCCGTCCGTAAATAGCTTTATACTTCGAAATGAACCCTACTCCCTAATATTTTCGGAATTATGAGTTTTGAAAACACATCGCGAGTCAGGGCAACTGTCTAGCCTGTGGACGGTGAGTAATGGGCTAGCTCACCGTCCGTCCGTCTTATGACGACAGGCCGTGTCGACGGCGCGTACGTGTTCCATGCGCGCCTCAAGGAGATGTCAGCAAACCGGAAGGGGCCCGAGAGGGCCGATGCCTGCCAGGGCTGCGGGTTGTTCGAAAGAGATACCGCGGCCCTGGAACACAAAGGGCGAAGAAGGAACATGGGAGGGTTTTAGTCAGTACAAGTCTGACACTCCCTCCCGCTCCGCCCAGAGCGGGAGAAGTCATTTGATGGTTTCCCATCCGCAAAAAAAAAAAGGGCAACTGTCTAATTGTGTTGTAATAAATTTTTAGTTCGGACATCTAACGAATCTTATGTCCGTAAGTGATACGGAGTAGGTAACAACCGTAACTTCGGCCGAAACTACGGATTTCGTGCTTAGAGAGTAGGCCCCCTGACCCGGGCCCGCTTTCTGTGTGTGATGCGCTTTATACTTTTAAACAACAAAGAACTTGTCGACATAAATACGGTAACGTGCTCAAGTAAAAAAGGTTGATAGGTTCACGCATCATGTAACTGAGGTGTTTAATGCGACCATATCCAGCTTACGTTGCGCTTCCATTATATACAGTTGTAATTGTCTTATTTCTATTTTGTTGATGTGTCTTATCAGTGGGGGCAGGTTATTTCACACTTTAGAAGCTGCATAGCGAAAGCTGCCTCTGAAAGCACATCAAGCTACAACAATCTGACAAATTTCTTTAATAGATTTTCAACTTTATTGTTAAAAATTTTGGTTCACAGTTGATTGGGAAAATTTGACAGTTTCGAGTTACCTTGGTGTGCTGGTGTCTATACATACTAAAGTAATATTTTAGCAACGCGTTGCGGCCAGCCCAAGTGCGCGACAGCCTTTAAACTCAGGGTTTCTGACTCTCAACAAAAATATCTACATAAATACCACTATACTAGTAAGAGGTGTGATGTCAGTGTAAACGAGTTCGCAGTCTTCTAGTAAAGTGCGACATAAAACACAACATTAAGGTTCCATCGCCAAGATTTGTCAATATTTATAACTCCTGGTCTAGGTGCGAGTTAAATTTAAATTTTAAACGAACAGGGTTTTGACAGAGTCCAGAACTTGATATAAGTTGCTTCAAGCGAAGCAACTTATATCGCAACAACTCTCGACTCACCCGCAGGCAGCAGTCGCGCACGCTCATCAGTGGTAGCAGACGTGTTAAGTAAATTGTCTTGAACTAGTCTGCAGAGCGGCTCGCCCCACCGTCTCTGGGAAAATGGGTTGTCGGGTGTTTCAGTATTCGGGCGAGCGGGTTTCCAAGTATCGATAGCCTCGGAGAAGCACGAAACATCAAAATCAATCAGTTTAAAAGCCAGGATATATTCCTTATTAATTTTTAGTGCCGTAGACTCAGTTATGAAAGCCCTAGATAGAATATCTCTTTAGCATGAGACATACATGTCTCATGGATATGTCTCAGGAACTCAGAGCAGGAACCGGAGGAACTTTTACGTCAATAGTCCATACTACTGACGTAAAATTAACAATAATTAACCACAATTGTTAAATACTTGTGGTAAAGGTAAAACCCCTTTAATTTAAATTTAAAGTTTAATGTGGTTTTCCCTTTTTAACTAAAATACCTGTAAATAATTTGTGCCTAGCAAATATATTGCAGCTCATATTCATAGAAATCATTAGAGACACCTGAGAATAGAATTGCATTGACTCTACGAAGATACTCAATAAATGACGACAAACAAACTCACAGAATAAAATTAAAATGGATGTACGACGTAAACATTGGATCAAAGATACCTACATTAAATAAGAAGTTGGCAACATCACCAGGGGATTTAGTGGGTGCATACACCCTTCATCCTTGAGCCTATCTTAAGTAAAGTGGCGGCTTGACGGCTTATCCGTTTTTAGGTTTAAATGTAGGTACGAGTGTGAAGCCAACCGCAGCTGAAAAGCCGAACTAATCGCGACGACAGACCGTAGTCACACGACTCAAACTCAACATCAACATTTTAATCTGACCATTACAGGCACTTTTAAATGTCACAAAATAAAAAAAAAGGGAAGTTACAGTCCCAAGTGACTAGTTTTGAAACAATATAATATGTTTACAGGTAATAATATAGGTTCAATAGTAATAACAATATTGCAGCCTACAACCATTATCCGCATGTTAACAAAATTGAGATTAAGTAAAAAGTGTTACTAGATAAACTTTACTCAGATTATGTATACAATAAAACAATTGACTAATAAAATACAGGAAGACCAAAGAAAAGATGGATGGATTGTATGAAAAAAGATATGAAGGAAAAAGGAGTAAATGATAGCGTGAGGAATGACAGAGGACAATAGAAGAAAAAAAAGTGTTGGGCCGACCCCAAATAACAAGGTCAAGGAGATGATGATTATTAAAATAAAATACTGTTAATTATTTATTTAAAAAAGAATTGGATAAACTTCTACCTTTTGGACAAAATTCTTACCATGATCAAACAACAAAGGGCCTTTTTCATTCTTTTACCCTTACCCCCATTTATTTGGGGTCGCCGCAGCATGTCTTCTGCTTCCATACTTCTCCATTACTTGTCATCTCATCAGATACCTCCTTTGTTACCATATCATCCTTTACACAGTCCATCCATCGTTTATGTCCTTGTCAAGATGAAATTTTGTCAGCAGTTTCGATTGTCGAAAAGTCCGGATATCGGAATTGAGTCGATATCGGAAAAAAAACACGAGACATTTCGCTAGCGTATGTCTATCTCACTTACGCTAACGAAATGTCACGTGGTTTTTGTGCGACAAACCATTGGTTGAAAAAGTTATCGCTAATGGCACTTCTTATTATTATTCTAGATTCCCTGGTAGTAAAAGCAGCGAAAGCGTTTTCATGGAGTTGTATTTGAAACCAATTGTGTCATTGCGGTTTGTCGTATTGATAAGGTTACTTTGCTTTTGCGGTTTCTGTTTGCGGTCGGTAGCCTTTTCAATTCTACTTTAACCTGTTTACAAGAATGTACCCAGTTATTCCTATTTCATTGAGAAATAGGAACATAATGTAAATTATGATTTCAGAATTCACGCTGTGGTTCCTGCAATTAAATTGCAATGCAATTTATACTTTACGTAGCATATTTGTTATTTGGAGCACATTCACGGGATTGTATGAATTGTTAGACAGGGGTAGTGGCGTGTATGTTTTTTGTTATGTAGTCACTGATTTTATTGGGTTTCGTGTTTGTGCTTTTGGAATTTATATGTCAAAATAGAAGAATTGCTAGTTATGTAGTATGTTTGAAAGATAAACCTTCTTAATAGTATACTTAATCTTTATAGCACATACACGACGCTAAAAGTAATAAATGAAGTATATTTTGCAAATAGGGTTTAACAAACACTTTCAGTCGTGGTCTTTTTTTTTAACTAGCTGTGGCCGGTGTTTCGTACCTACTCTGAGAAGAAACTGCCGAAACAAACTCAGAGGTCACTGTCTCTTTTAAAGTCCAGACATTGGACTAGTCAGGATCATGCTGATTAGTAGGTATCTAGTAGTAGAAGAGGAGTAAATCACACAGATTTGAGTGGACCTGTCCAGTCCGTGCTAGCATTTGTCAGTGATCGTGAAGCTGGACTCATAACCCAATGCTTCACAATTTCAAATCACCAATGAGTGTACCCACAATGTTATAGCACTAGGATTTCAAATGGGTGTCCGAATACGACGCTAGTTACATGTGTTACTAGTTCGTGATTCCGGTCGGGGACGAATGGATTAAAGTTAAAACAATCTTCGACAAAATAAATGAAAACCTTCAGTGACATTTATCAAGAATTCACTTTAGACAACGATTAATTCCCAACGGAAATAGGAAATAGTAAGGAAATAATACGGAAATAGTTATAAAACTGGCACATCGCCAGTTCGATGTGAAGAGCAAGTGATAAACACGGGTAAATGCCCCATTTGATGCTAGGCGATAACTTTGGAGTAACAGCTGTTATGAACTGCAGTGATCAACGCATTTGGCGTTCACAGACAAATCCCTAGCGGCTTTAATTTCACCAACCTGCATTGGGTCCGAGTGATGACTTACGGACTGACTTCCTTTCACAGAGTAAAAGCTTGTGTCCCAGCAGTAGTAATTTTATTAGTTGATTTTGATGTTCGGAAAATAAGATGTCTTTAATTTCACTGACATCGACACCTACATCCAACGAAATAGTTGTATACGATGTATAAGCACTTTAAGCTGTTGGTCCCTTTCCGGTTATCTTGCATTGCCGTCCTATTGTACTATGAGAGTAAACGAACAGAGAGTGCACCTGTGTCTGAGTAGGTACACACTTTTGCACTATAATATCTCCTGCGTCGATGGCTATTCTCCATTAAGATTGGTGCCGATTCCGAAAGTGGTCAGGAGGACCAATATTATCATGAGCAAAGCGCCGCAATGCTGAGCCTTCGTACCTGAAAACACAGTTATGTCGATTGAATAATTATTGTTTAAGTTTTAGGTGTACGAGGAACAGGGTGTAAAGTTCGTCGATACTCCTTAGAAAAGGGAGGATCCTCCGACCAGACAGGTGCTATGTCTGGTGGGCAACTGCCCGACAGTTGTTGTCGGGTTTTTTCGATATAGTCTTTAACTCGATGTAAACTTTTCTTGCGAGATGTAGGAAATTGACGTTAGTTCTTCTGTCGTGTCATAGATGGCGCTGTAGTACTTTTTGTAGAAAGTTGCTTTTTATATCGCTACAAAGTAACTGACGACGTCGTGAAGGAAGTCTGCCAAACCAATCTGCAGACATCTATTAGGATAGCAAAAAACAGAGCAACTCGGAATGCTCTGGTGCACAAAGTAACGATCACTAGCTGTCGTGACCCTCAGCCACGAGGGTACGAATAAGAAGAGAAAGGTATTCAAGTTACTGTGTTTCCTACACACTTCGTCAAAAACTGACTCTTATAGCACTACTATTATGTTGTAAGCAAAGCAAATTAAATCATAGTTTTAAAATAATGACAAAAATACTTTTCGCTCTGGTGTTTTGTTTCTTTAGTGTAAACGTCGCTTGATTCACGTGGGCATTTGTCACTGCAGTTCTCGGCTCCATAACTTGAATTCCACCTCGGCTGCAAAGACAAAGTTTCCCCACTTGTATCGCACTTGTATCAAAATGTACTATTTCAGTACCGAGGGTTGTGTTGTTTGCTGGCCAAAATATTCATGTTATTATTCCCTTTTTTTGGGCAAACTCTTTTACAAGCAGTTCAAAAAACAACTAGACATTCAATTGTTTTATTTGTTTTGTTTCCTCAAACAAGATAAGGGCAGCCTTCAAAACTGAAAAACAATCTCAGTGGATCTTGTTGGCAATCTGTAACGCGGGGGATGAACATGACAATACACAGGGAGTTTGGTTAGACGAGGGATATACTATTAGGTACTAGTGCAATATCTTGTAGATAAAAATTGAAGGCACAGCTTTTTTTTAAGATTTTGTTTAAACTCACTTCTAAAAAGGTCCTCCTTTTAAGTGTCCATTAGTTATGTGGAGCACATACGTTTTTTCTTCGTGTATGTCTCTACACCGATTACTTCGAGATTACTGGGATCTTCGTGATTCGTTTTTCATTTCATTTCAAATGTAAAATTTGTTCGTGATAGGAATTCGTCTGGCATACTGTTACTGAAACTGGTAGGAAATCCGTTTTGTTTTTCCAGTTGGACTCATTGTAAAAGATGATAAGTTTCGTTTTCATGAGTAGCAACAACACTCCCTTAGCGTAAAAGATTCTGACCTAACGCCCCGCTCATGACCTCGGGCAAAGCGTTTAACGTCAAACGTCATAGTAGTTATGTTAGTTCATTCGTTGTCCGCCGTTTGTGGCCTCACAAAGTCTGTATCCACCTTTAAAAGGAGGAGGTTATATGTGTTCCACTAGCCATTTTATGTTTCATTCATGTTCACTCATATCTCCGTTTTACTGGACTTTATGAGTTACCCTCTACAATATCCAGATTTTCTTTTTCGTCTTCGTGGATGACGTGATTATAACTTTTGACGTGACAACGTCTTATAAATTGGTTTGCCGGGTGACACTTCAAGAAACTGCGTTACGCTCCGCTCACGTTATGCGCTCACAATGAGAGCGAGTGAGAGGCACGCGTGCCTTTCACTTTTTATGTCTGTCTCTCTCGCTCTTAGGCGGGCTAACCATGCCCGAGTGGAAGGGACGCGTGCCTCTATATATGTATATTTGTATATAAATACGTATGTATGTGTAAAGGTAAAAATAAAATTTTGTTAATATGAAATTCAGTGCGAGATTCTTTGTATAAATTAATGTTTTAAATATAATTCTTTGTATAAATAAATGTTTTAAATTGTTACTATTATTTCATCCTTCTTCCTACTATACGAATGAATATTCACATTAAAATTATTTTACCACTCAAAGTCGTTGTCACGTAAAACTTTCGCCCGTATACCGACTTTACAGGCAACCAATTTTTTAGTTACAATGCAAAATTCATACTTGACAAGCAAGGATGCGTGTGAGATACCACAACTAAAAAGCGTAAAATAAAAAACATATTTGCAAAAAAACTACCAAACTTCCAATAATAAACATTTCCAATAACTTTTATTTCGGAAATCTGTGGAAAAAAAATCAATGACTTCCGAAAGTAAAGTTATTTTGCAGTTTTTAGTGTTTTTTTTTACGCCGTTTATTTTGTTCACCGCAGTCGCGAGTGTAGCACGTGATGAAGCTGTTTTGTTATGGTACGATTATAGTTTGGAGCCTTATTCTCTATGAAAGTTTTCAAACAAAACGACCTCGTTACTGTTATGCCATTGCGAACCATTGTGGAGCTGGTTGCAAGGAACTTTTCACATTTGCATTCATGGCTAGAACTCCATTTTGCCGCACCCACGTAGTGCACATTATAATGGCCTAGCTCCAACCGCATTACTTTCCTTTTGCTTTAGGTACGCACGGCGAACAATCAAGCTATATAAAACCAGTTTATGTAGATCCATCATTGTACGGGAAATCTATACAAAGCAAAGCCATGTTATACTGGAAATATATAGTTTGATGTGTCGCTGAGTGTATTTGTAATAACTAAAGTCGCAAGTCTACGCCGTTAAACTAGAAACAATAAAGCGCCGGAAGTCAATATTCGACACGTTATTGCCGAAATACAGCCTGATATACTGCGAAGAGTGTGTGAAAAGTGGACCGCCATATTACGCCACGTATGTGCCAGCCACGGTGGTCAAATACCATAAAATCATTATCATTCTCTTGCCCTTATCCCAATTTATTTGGGGTCGGCGCAGCATGTCTTCTTCTTCCATATTTCTCTCTTGCTTGTCATCTCATAAGACACCTCCTTTCTTGCCATATCATCCTACACACAGTCCATCCATCGTTTCTTTGGTCTTCCTCTACTCTTATAACCATCCACATTCATACTCAAAGCTTTCCTCACGACATTTTCCTCATTCCTCCGCATCACATGCCCATACCATGACAACCGATTACCACACATCTTTTCAGTCACCAGCGCCACTTTCAGACTGCCCCTAATTTACTCATTTCTTATTTTATCCATTCCCGTAACACCACACATCCCCCTTAGCATTCTCATCTCAGCTACATGCAAATGCCTTTCATTCATCCCTTTTGTGGCCCAACAATGGATATTACAAACATGTTGCTTAATCAGTCCCTGTGCCAAATTCCATCCAGATCCGTTCAGCCGTTCTGGTGTGATTGGGTAACAAACATCCATGCATTCTTTCGCATTTATAACATTAGTATAGATACCAACTGTCGTGTTTTTTTGTAGATATATGAGAAAGACCACATAAGATAGCTTAGTCGTAAAACAGCCCTAACAAGATAATAATAATGACGTAAAGAGAACAAGGCCGGGTAAATATCAGTAAATCTTCCTTGATTGTAATAACTTGTACGTAGTTCACAAAAGTTTTGGTTTTATCGAGTCGTCTCCGTTGGGGGAGTGACCTTCGTTGTGACATGGCGTGGATATAAGGTTTCATTCGCCCACAAGTTAGTAGAACATACTTGAAAGACGAATCTTAGGTGATTTTCTACAGTTTTATTCGGCTGGGCCTTATTCGGCAAGGCTGGCGGCAACATATGTTTATTCTTATTCATTATTGCACATAAAATTAAAAGAAAAACAAGGTTGTTTTGCATCCTCGTCAAATTCAAGTAGTTAAAAATGCTAATGATTCTCGTCCCGAATCAATAATAAAATGGGTAGTTTTTTTTTTAAGTGAAACTTCTTATGCGACTTCCAACAAGTTTAACGTTCTAATGGAGGGGGAATATTTTCTATTACCCACTCAGAGATGGCGCTATAACAAGATTTGTGACTACGTAGTTCTACTAGGTACGCAAGATGGCGTGCAAACAGTCATGCAATCGACTCTTCGGTGTGACCAGCCTTCGCTCAATTTCCATGAGTAGAATAACCTCGATTTAAACTTATGTAATAAAAAGTGTACAACAATAAAACAATAAAATATTATTTAGAAGCTCAATAAAATAACGAGAGTGAATGCGTGACACTCGAACGCATGCGTGTAATATTACAAAGTTTCACTTCTTCCGCGCGGAGGGACTCCACGCACTATTTTTTTTTTATTCGTTACGTAAATCGGTAAGTGTGAACCACCCGTGTTTAAAACGCGGGCCGTCTGATTCTTGCCTTATAACTGCGCTTCCACACATACAAACAATCTCAAACGTTTATTCGATAATTTCTTATTACCTAAGCCAAGTTAAGGGGGTTATTCTGAAATACTGACAAACATAAACAACCAAAAAAATCAGCGTTAAATGATAAATAACTAGGTACCGTAATTTTAATTGATTGTTTATGTCTTGTGTGTCGAACTCCTGAATTTTGACGAGGATGCAAAACAACACCTTGTATATACACACAAATAATATATAGCTTATGTATAATGGCGATAAAGCTGCAAGTCGTCTGTATGAGAGATGATAATGAGAAGTTAAAATCTTAGTGATAGCGTTAATGAAAACGAAGAAAAGAAGAGGAGAAAAGACGCCACCCTGAGGAACACCTATAGAAATATCACACCAGAGTAAGCCTCATTCAAGTGTACCGACTGCGAGCGACCCCGAAGGTAAGAATCACAGAAGGAGATATGTTTAGAGAGGACAGGAAACCTAAGAGGATGTCAAAATCAACTGAATCAAAAGCATTGCTAAAGTTCAACCACCGACGTTTAGTTTGCAATGTGTACAAAAATGGGTGTGTAAATACGCGGTTGGCGGGATGGACATTGATGCAAAATAGGACAAAGCGCTAATATATACGGTTTAGCCCAAATCTGGAAGACATGTCCCATGTCACATATACACCAACCTGCCACTAATAGGTATATTATTCGTGCGTGTATGACCAAATGTGTGAACGTTTTCGAAGTACAAGATTAAGGTACTAACGTAAGTATTGTTCTTGGAAGTCCATGACGTATGTTATTAGTATGTAGGTAATATAATATAGGAAACAAATAAAAACATAACATTACACTTTGTTATCCCCAAAGAGTTAGACAGGGGTTATGCCTAACAAGTATAGGTACACCCACAATTTGCCAGTTATGTTTAAGAGCGTTTAGGCCTTACGACATTTTATATAAACTTTCAAGACTGAACCGATTTTAATGAAACTTCACACGTATAAGCAGGATACATAGGTCTAAAAAAAAGGTCCTTTTTATCTTGTTGTACCTTTTGTAGTAAGCAACGACTTATTGTCGGGCCTACGCTGTCCTCCCATTCTTAAGTACTAATGCTGTAACTTCAAATTTTGTAAAACCAAATGATTTTAAAAGAGTAACCATGGAGTTTCTTGCCGGTTCTTCTCCATAGGAAACGACCAACCCGAACCGTGCACCTTTTGTCTACGTTTTATAAGTACCTATGTAGGCCTATGTAAAATAATTTGATTTGATTTGAAAAAAGTTACTAAAAAACATTTTCGAAAAAAAGTGAGACCGATTATAAATTATCTATAGAAACAATAAATATCCAATTATCTTTAAAAGACATTTCGAAAATGTTTCTTTGTAACTTTTTAGATCTATGTCCCCCCTGCTTATGCGTATTAAGTTTCATTAAAATCAGTTCAGTCATTTCGGAAAATAAGAACTTGAAAATGTGCATTAAGTGCAGTAAGGTATGAACTCTTTTAAGTCCTAAGAAATAGGGGCGAGCCTATTGCTTTCAATCAAAACCCAGACAACGTGTTTAATACGTGAAACAAGCAATAACATCACATAACATCACATAACATTACATCTTGTAATCACTGTGGAGTTAGGCAGAGGTGTACCTAAGGTACATCCACGTTTCGCCAGTTTTGTTCAAGTCCTATGTAATAGCGAGCCTATTGCACAAATCTAGACTCCTGCTATTGAGTTTATCAATAAACAATATGTTCGAAATTTCATTTAAATGGTGTAGAGTAGGCCGCATGTTATCATCATCATCATCAGCCTATAATGTTCCCACTGCGGGGATACAGGCCTCCTCCTCCATATAGCCGTACCACTGGGGGTCCACAACACGGTATTTCAGGCGGAATGCATGGGCTTTTCCCTGGCCGCATCAGCCATCTTAGCCAGGAGGGCTAAGGACCACTCTATCCGAATACTTTCAGACAGCAGGGCTGTACTGTTAGCACTAGACAACCACACGGTCAACTCCGGGTTAATATACGAGTGTCACCAGCGCCTAAACCAGGTCGGTAATTACAACAACATAACCATACAATGGATTAAGGGCCACAGCGATTCCCGGGGCAACGATGCAGCGGACGAACTCGCTAGAAGGGGTTCCAGTATAGCAGCAGTGGGACCTGAACCCATCGTGCCACTCCCCTTCGGGTATCTACGGACTCTGGTAAGGAAACGCACCAGGGATCAACACCACAAACTGTGGCTAAACCATGGTGAGTGTAGGCAGGCCAAGGAGGCACTTCCCACGATAGATAACCGCCTCACCAAACGGGTGCTTCGGTTGACCAAATTACAGCTCCGCATAGTCACAGCCGCCATCACTGGTCACGGCTCTTTTAATAAACACCTCTTTGTCCTAGGAGTCACGGATAGCCCACTGTGTAGAGCCTGCATGGAGGAGGACGAGACAGCAGCCCACGTGCTTCTACACTGCCCAGAGGTTGCAACATACAGGGCAAAGTACTTAGGTAACCCAGGTACTCTCCGCGAGATTGTCAGCAACACCAAGGGGCTGCTGGCCTTTCTCGGGGAGCTGGGGTGGTTGGAGTAATGTTCCCACCCGTACGCAAAATACGCGCTTTAGACGTGGAGTTGCGGAAACCAGCCCGCTATACAATACAATACAATACAATACAATACAATACAGGCCTCCTCTCTAAGAGAGGGAGTGGGCTGTAATCCACCACGCGGGCCCAGTGCGGGTTGGTAGATGTCACATGTCTTCGAATTTTTAGTTCTAGGACATGCCGGATTCCTCGCGATGTTTTCCTTCACCGTTTTTGCAGTCTGCTGCGGGCAGCTGTGATGAAATAAATTACACAAAGTTATGCGCCTGCCTCGGTTCGAACCCGCGGCTTACTGCTCGTAAGTCGGGGCTGCCACCACTGGGCCACCGCTGCTCTCTCTGTTAGTGGTAACAAAACCAGTATAAACTGGTCCGTTATTCCAATAAAAATCCGTACCTCCTGCGTTGGATCAACATGTTACCGCAGACGGCAGTATGGCTTACTGTTTAAAATATTTTTTTTTCTTGATATTCTACAAATAAACATTTATCCAGTTTCTATACTAATACTATTATATAGGTACAATTGAAGTGTCTGTTTGTTCTTCCAAGATACATAACAGCTTTTTACTGAATGCATATGAATATATATGAATATTTGTCTGTCGGTCTGTTAGTCTGCCTGTTTGTTCCGGCTTATCTCCAAAACGGCTGGACTAACTTTGACAGTAGGTACTATTACTGGCATGGTAGATAGCTGATGTTATAAAGAGTAACTTAGGCTACTTTTATTTTGGAAATTGGATTAGGGGTCTGAGTAAAAAAAACAAAACCCTTGAAATTGTTAACATAATTCCATTCAATGTAATAATGATAATAATAATTTCACGTAGATGAAGCTCGCGGGCCACAGCTAGTGCTACCTGTGTATTTATACCAAGCGTCGTTGTGTCGTTGGTATAAAGACCTCCTATCTCTGTCTTCGTACATCACAAATTATCTGTGAGCCCAATTTCACGATCGATTGAGGTGTCGAGGCATGAAAACGGGACAAACCAACCAAATAAACGTTGTTTCCTTTTTATAATATTACGTAAGGGCACAGTGTTCACTAACCTACTTAAAATATGCTTATGTGGGTATAAATATTGTATTGTCGCAAACAACAGATGCAAAGGTTCCCACGTGCAATTAACTTAATGTCAGACTAAATTGAATTCTACGAAATGTCGATTGATATTTGCGATTCCAAGTATGCTTTCAGAATCTAAGATAACATTTTTATCCAAATAAATGTTTTAGTTATTATAATTTAATGCAAAGAAACAGGTAGCTACTACACATAAGTAATGACATAATACAACATAATGCTTAAATGTGCCTCTCAATATTCGATAAAAAGATAAAACGTAAGTAATTCAGGTTCCTTTCATATTTTTATTACATCAACGTTACGTCTTAGTGGATAACGATCATAAGTTACCCCGTGAGAGCGCCTGTGTAGATTCTGCAATTCAACGTTGGTGTGAGTTCATTCAGTGTTGCTCGGGCATTTGCGGCAGGCGCTCGTGTCCAAAGCCAATGCCTCCTCCTTTATCTAAGTACGAAGTAATCTTTTGAATGAACTTGTAACATATTTATGTTTTAATATGAAACGGCTAGTATATTGTGGAAGACTTTGTGGATTGTGACAATGTTTAGTTATTTCAATGTGCCCGTTTTTTCATGCCAAACTTGTCTGTGATTTCTTCTGCAGCCTGTAAAATGAAAGTCAGTGTTATTAAAAAGTTATTAATGGGAAAACTTAGAGGCGAGCGGAGACTTATTTAAATGGATAAAGGTTTATATAGGTAAGTTTTATTGCTGTTTCTTTATAAATGTAATGCTGTGTTCGCATTTAATTGTTAACGTTTAGTTTGTATATCATTTTTATATTACTTAACCTAAATTATTTCTAAATACTCAAGTTTCAATTAAATTACCCGTTGTTATACTTTATTGTAACCTCAACACATAAACCTGCCCGGTACAAATGCTCTAAACTAGCACAAAGAAAACTTCAGCCGGCGAATTTGCACTGAAATTCTGAAAGTTACGATCGGCCCTGAGGAAAATATAATAATAAAAGAAACACTTTCAGCCCGGGCTTTTCACGGAGGCCTGTAGCGTGAATGAAAAGCCGGCCGGTTTATTTTTGTCACCCCTAAAACTGACTGGGGTACAGGTTGTAATATATTAACACCAAACAGAAAGAAAACGTGTTTATTTATCATGCACAGGAAAAAACAAAATGGTTAAATTAAAAATAAAAACAAAATTATATAAAAAAAAAAAAACATAAAAAAATAAGACAAACTTAATTGGTCCTATACAAAGCCAAAATATCTCAGAGCAAGGAGATATCTCAGCATCTTTATCATGATTTTATCATTGAAAAACTGTCTCAATGAGGCCAAATAACAAAATGACATAATTTCAACACGTTTCACTTTTATCGATACTAACCCCTTCGTTATAGCAATAATTGAATTGCGACAATGATGCCTTTGTCTCGTTTATTGTAAGCTTATGTTTAAATTTCTTTGATTAAAACAAACGAATACAATATCCACTTTCCTTGTGAGTTATTTTTACTCAAGTTACTCAAGAAGTAACTCAAGAAGTAAGGGTAGGCTTCCCCTTTGTCCTTCAAAGGTTCTTTATTTTGGGGCAACCTGTTTTATACTGATAACTAGAGATCGGGCTATATGGAAATGTATATTTGCATTTCCTCTCTCCTAAATTTGCTGTGACCGAAAGTGTTTATTTGGATTTGTGTTTATATTGATAATAAAGAATTGAGTACTGAGTAGGTATTGAGTATTGAATATGCATTTGCAGATTACGGCCATTTATAAAAAAAAAATAAGATTATGCCTGTTTAGCTGAAATAGCACACAACGTACAGCGGTAGAGCGTGCCTTTTTGGGCATGTTTCCTTTAATTTTAATAGTATCCAACTGGAAAAATATAAGTGAAGTGATACACAAAGAAAATCATATGAATTCAAATACTGGATGTAGATCGATCGTTTTCAAGTTACGAAAATATTATAATTAATAGAAGGCTCAATCGTACTGAGCATTGGAAACAGTAGTCGGTTTTCAAGTAAAAAAAAAAAATATGCAGCCGACACTGTGTTATATAAAAAAAAATGTTGTAACTTTATTTCAATTATGTTACATATTTTGACACACATGTTGCAAAATTTAAAGCATTTGTTGCATATTTCGACGATTTTAAGTTTCATGTAAACTGGTCTCTACTGATAACACACAGACACTGCGACAGTTTGCTCTCATACCCCCCTCCCCCCTAACTTACGTCAATGCTTACTACTTTAGTCACGGAGGACTAGGCAACAGGTCGCCAGTTATACAGTAAATAGACGGTTATAGCAGAGCATACACAATAGTACAACAGAATCATCTACATAATAAAATTTCCCGCACACTTTTTCCATTGATAGCAACATGGACCAATTCTTTGCCTTCCATACAACTTTTGATTCTTGTATTTATTTTTTTACAGTTCGTTTATACTTCGTAAATCATCAATAATAAGAAAAATACAATAAAATGTTAAATTCATTCATTCATTAGCAGACCACGCAAGGCGTAAACCACCGCGTCTAGAGCTAGACGCTTGATATTTTGCACTAGTTGCAGTGTTTCTTAAATACTAAAGGTGAGCGCTAAGAACGGATTTCAGGAAATTCGATCCCTAAAGGGGTTATTTTGGATGAAAGGGAAAGAAAGTTCATCAATTTAGCTTATAAAATGAAATTGCTTCGAGGGGAAAGCTAATTATTCAATTAGCCTGCTGAAAATAACTTTACGTACCCACAGACAAAGCCTGCTCAAAGCGACCTAAACGTTCCCAAACTTATTTTTCCAGTAGATTTACTTAGTAGGCCATACTCACATGGCTCAAGCAAAAAATATTCCATGTCCCAAGCTCTTTCATTCATAAAATTATTCATACATTTCAAAATGAGAGAAACCTCGAGAGGCTTTCAAGATTACCGACATAAATCGTCACAATGAAATACGAACACGTTAAGTAGGGCTGTGTACCCTCTAGGGATGAGAGCAAACACACTTTGCAGGTCCCGGGAATCCCGGGAACTCTTCACCTCGGGAAAAGGAGCGTGGGTCCGGGATTTGCACTAGAGGTTGTCATTAGCATGCGGGCTCACGACCTGGGCATTGCATCATCTCCTGTGTTCAGGTGGCGTACCATGACGTCTTAAAACATTATTGTTCCATTCTCATTCCAGAGTGAAAAAGAGACGGAGCTGTACAGGTCGTCTAGCTCCATCTCTTTCCCACTCTAGAATAGGAAGGGAACTATAATGTTTTAAGCGTCATATTACCCCCCTGTTTTGGTTTTTATGCTGACATCAAGTTTGGACACAACTTACTGCCAGGTTTTGGAATAAGTCCAGAAATGGTTATCTAAATCTGACTAGCTCATTTTATAACATAACGCCAAGCCTGTTATATCCGAAGGGTTAGGCAGCGATGTACCTAACAGTACACCCAGGTTTCGCTAGTTATGTTTAAGTCCCACGTAATAGGGGGCGAGCCTATTGTCAACAATCGGGCACAAACTAGACTCCGTGTCTGCTACTGAAAAAATTCTGATTGAAAAACCCAATAACACTTAACATTACCTGGGAATCGAACCCAGCGCCTCACGCTCAGCAGCTGCGCTTGTGACCAGAAGACCATGTCTTGGTCTTCTAGGACTTTTATTCCTGTAGAATTTGGGTGTTCTTGCGTGTTAATTTATAACTAACTAGCTGTGCCCAAGATTTCGTCCGCGTGGAATTAGAAACTTTCAAAATTGTACTAGCCTAAGTTACCCCTTATTATATCAGCTATCTGCCAGTGAAAGTCCCTTCAAAATCGGTCCATCCGTTCCAGAGATTAGCCGGAACAAACAGACAGACCGAAAGACAGACAAAAATTGTAAAAATAGTTATTTTGGCATATGTACCGTATATGCACATGCATGTAGTAAAAAGCCGTTATTTTAATATTACAAACTTCAATTTTATTTATTTGTATGTATGTATAGACAAACGCTTTCAGTTAAAAGTAATCAATATTGCCAATCAAAAATACTTTTTAATTTATTCGTGACAATAGTAAGCTCCATTATCGGGCAAACATGGCCGAACGCTTTTAGAGTGCAAACAAGCTTTTATAATAAA
Organism: Cerastis leucographa; assembly: GCA_963082945.1. NCBI lineage: Eukaryota > Metazoa > Arthropoda > Insecta > Lepidoptera > Noctuidae > Cerastis > Cerastis leucographa. The sequence continues at coordinate 17,164,648 of OY720361.1, read as the reverse complement.
TAAACGTTTACATGAACGATGGAAATAGTTTGCAAATAAAAATAGACACCCAACATCATGCGTTTATTTAGTATTTATATAAATGTGCTAAATTTATACTTATACGAGTATAATACTAGCTGTACCCGGCATGCGTTGCAATGCACTTTTTCCCACCTACCTACCCTACCCTACCTACCTACCTTACCTACCCTACCCTACCTACCTACCCTACCCTACCTACCTACCTTAGCCTACCCTACCTATCTACTTACCCTGCCTGCCCTACCTACCCTACCCACCTATCTACCTACCCTACCCTACCTACCTACCTGCCCTATCCTACCTACCCTACCCTACCTACCGACCAACCTACCCTACCCTACCTACCGACCAACCTATCCTACCCTACCTTTCTCACCTTTTAAACCTTCCCTGGACTACATTTCTTCTCATTCATTCATTCTTTGAAAAACATTTGAAAACCAAGATCAGCTAAATCGGCCCAGCCGTTCTTGAGTTTTAGCGAGACAAACGAACGAGCAATTGATTTTTATATTTATAGAAGATAGATAGACTAGCTGTTGCCCGCGATTTTTTCCGCGTGGTTATGAAGATATGAAGTACTATGAAGATTTTTAACATATAGGGTTGCAATAGCTTTTATAATCCCTTAAACCAGCCCTGTCATAAGTTCTGTTCCTACCTTCTATCTCTCTACCAAGTATAAGGTACAAAAAGCCAAGGATTTCATACAAACTTGTGAGAGCCCTTAGTCCAGACAGTCACAAAATTATTTCTTAGCTAATGTCCGCCCTCTCTTAAATTCTAGACAAGCTAAATTTCAGCTCGGTATTACAAAAAAATACAGAACTTTCAAACTAACTTGAAAGCCCTCAGACCTCCTTAATCCGGCCCTGTCGCAAAATCTGTTCTTAGCGGACGTCTACTAACTGTAAAGTACCTCCCTGTCAAATTTCATCTTTATTCGTCAAGTGGTTTTCGATATTTTGTGATGAGTGAGTGACCTTTCGCTTTTATAATATATAAATATGTAAATAGACTAGTACCCAACATGCGTTGCAATGTACTTTTTTATACCTACCCTACCCTAACCTACCCTACCTACCTATTGGGCTTGTACAAATATTTCAAAACCAAAATTAGCCGAATCGGTCCAGCCGTACTCGAGTTTTATAGTGAGACTTACAAACGTCATTTCATTTTGTATATTTGTCGCAGGCAATTTGTATGATTCGTCGTCCGTTTAAAAACGCTCGCTGTTTTAAAATATGCCGAAGTCAACATGTAAATTGCCTTGTCACTTTGTAAGATGCCACAACATTTCATAGATAATTCAATCGCCGCGCCGTTTACAAAATGCCGCGGCAAATTGAAATATTTAAGTTTTTGAGGTTATCCGGCACGTTAAAGACGCTAAGGTGTCCATGGAATCTGGTGCTCGGAGGACTCCTGCGGAAGATTATTGGTTCTATATTCGCCTAAAAAGCGTAGTCGACGTAGCCACGCTACGCGGGGCTCCTATTTCTGTCTGAAGGGTTTACAGTTATAACCTAACACGGAGGGGATGTCGGGGTCTTTCGCTCGCTCCGCTCGCTGACTAGACCCCGCCATCTCCTTCGAACCTAACCTATCCGAGTCGGGGTGCCCCAAGTCCAGAGCTCGCTTCGCTCGCTCTTGCATCCTAATTCACCTGGTGGCAAAAGTAACACAACCTGTGTTTTTTATGATGGTCACCCTACTATAACAATCAATGTCGAAATTTTAACAATTGAACAAGTGGCCAATTTGCCTTAGGCATATTTTAAAACAGCGACGCCGTTTGTAAAACGCCGAACCATACAAATTGCCTGCCACATATAGATTATAATGTTTGTTTCTTCAGTTGGATGCGCTTATTTTGGGAACTACTGGCTCACTCGCATAAAAAAATAGTTTTAGTGTTCGATAGCCCATTTATTTATTTTATAATATATGCATAGTCTATATAAAATATCGTGCTACGACCTATAGGAGCGGAGCATCAATGAAAAATGTTGCAAAAACGGGAAAATAATATGACGCAGACGAAGTTGAGCGGGTCAGCTAGTGAATACTAAATAAAAGCATGATGTTGAATTTTCAACTCTGATCTCAACAAAACAAATAACCGGCGAACTTTCTCATTTAGTTGTCGCGTGGTGCTGGTAAGGGAGTCGTCTGCGTCTGGAGCATGTGATCAGGAGGAATGAAACATATGTGACTAAAAGAGTGATAGATACATGCAGAGGGAGAGGAAGGCTAAACAAAAAATAGATGGTTTTGTGAGGAATGATAATGAAGGAGAAAGCATTAAATGTGTCGTCTGACAGGACCCCAAGGAAAATAGGACAAGGGCAGCAAGACGATGATGAGATGTATTATTGGTGACGTTATACATGGTGATAGAAGATAAAAACACTATCCTACAAAATCTATTTACGCTAATCGATGACGAACCTATGAAAAACATAAAGCTGTTAGGTACCCCCACTCAACCTGGTATTCTGTGCCCCCGTTACCGTTCCCGCTCCCGAAAGAAGGTCACCTATATTTAGCTCCCGGCTGCCAAAACTTACTGCTACCTCAACATATTACCTGCCTATTGAAAACTGAAGTTATCGTGATGAGTCATGTGATTGGTCAAAAGACTTAATTCTGTAAAAAATATGCAATCCACTATCTCTTGCTAAAATCAGCCCTGAATACATTCAGAACGTATACTCAAAACTTGAAAATTTATCAAACATAATATGTCAACTAAAAAAATCAGCAATTTATTGATAGTTAATTGAAAAGGTATAATACCAGTTACAATAATTAGACTGTATAACGTGACGTCGACACAGACGTCGACACACGGAATCGCGATTAACGCCTATGCGACAAAACTGTACTGCGACACACTATAGTTCGAATGCACGCTTGTGCGACAAACTGTAGCTCGACATCACCCTTTGACTAACATGAAAACAGAAAAGAAAACACCGGTGAAACACCAAGATGACAACATTCAACGGGTTAAAAACTAACACGGAACAGTGCACTCTTGCATACTTTCTCTCACAGAAAACCAGACATATACGCATTACTTACTCCATTCATCCGCAAAGACATTCAGGGTTGGCACTCAGATGGGCGCTGAGCATCTCCATTCTCCATAGTATGACACTCAAGACATTCGACTCTGGCGACAGTTTTGCCATTTTCTAAATAAAGTCGACCCAGATTTCGGCCACGAGTTTGGCGTCTTCAGGAGCGTCCATCAGTTACTGTCACGTGTCGACAGCAGGACATGTAGAACAAGATATTAATCTTTTCGTGCACTTAAAATTCGATTCGAGTTAATGTTTATGTAATGTTTTAACACGTCAATTTTCATTATTTGATATTTCCTCATTAGTTTCGTCCTTGCCTCGGAAAACACGTTAATCAATCAATCAATCATTTTATTATGAAGCAACTAAGACCCATAGATAAAACACACAAAATAATCTTATACAATAAAAAGAAACTAATACATATCAAAAAACCTTAATAAACTCATAACTAAGCACGTAATGTTGACGGCGTCGTATTTCACTGCGTGGTGTCGCGTAACCGTCCTCGGAAACGTCGATCTACGACACCTTTCAGCCAAAAGTCCTCTTTCAAGCAGGTCTGTAGATATTGGATGGAACTCGTACCACGACTTAAAGTTGATGTTGTGGTGCGATTCCAACCTTTCGACCCTCAGAATCCAGTTGGTCTTCACTTTCAAATACTGCACAACATTCTCAATCGACGTGGCGTGATGCAGACGTGAAATGTAAAGCTTCATCGTAGGCACAACAGGGCGCAGCAGCATGTTGGGCCCACTCGGTGCGGTACCGCTTCTTCCTCCTTTCTACTTTCGTGTAACCCTCTTCATCAACTTGGCCCGTTCCGACCAAAGTCAGGGCAGGTTGGGCACCCTTCTTCTGCGTGTTGAGATCTTTCAGGAGAGTGTGACAACAGTCAGATAGGCAGTCGCTCTATGTAAAATGCTGTTATTCAGCTGCATACGGTTAGGCTGGAAGCCGACCCAACATAGTTGGGGTTGGCTTCCAGTTCTAACAAGGGCTTGGCAGATGATGATGAGATCTGGGACTGATGACACATCTATAATATCTGTGACAAGGCTTTTCAATCTCTTGGTTTTGTAAGGAGGGAGGCAAATAGGTTCAAAGATAAGAATACTATAATAACTATCTACTACTCTTTTGTACGTAGCAAACTACAGTACAATGCTCTGGTATTGGATCCGCATGAGCAAAAATATAAACTGATGCTAGAACGGGTCCATCGAAAATTTGCTCGCTACCAATAATATATGGATATTACCCCTATTTCTATCCGTCTCTTTTTGTCTCGGGAATGGCGGGCATCAACACGTTAGAACTGAGACGTAAGTGTGCGCTGTTGATGCACTACTATCATTACAATTGACGACGCGACTAGTCTAGCTCGCTGTTCATTGTTTGCTCCGGACCGGCTGCGGCGGTCGCGGTCCTGTGCCTCACGGGGCCTGTTCGCGCCTCCCTCTGTGCGTATCCAAACTGCTCGATATGCGCCCACAGGCCAGGCGATAAATCTGCTAAACGTCCTGATTACTCTATAAAGCGATATAATGCGTGATGCGATATAAAGCTATGCTTTAAATTAGCGTAAATTTTTTCAGTTAATGTTATGTTGTTGGCTATTGCAGCACGTTTTAGTGCATACTGTAAGTGCAGCAAGTATTTGTATTAATAAATAAATGAGATGAGGTTAGAGTTTCGTATCTGACTGGCCACAGTTTTTTTTAAAGTCCAGTCATTGTCTTGGTCAGATCACATTTTCTTCAGAGCGAAGGCCGAAGAAGAAGAGCGAAGAAGTATAAATTTCCATCTGAACAGGTTTTCTTCGCTACGGCCAACCAGGGTTCGGTATCTGTATAGGGACCAAGTTTAATTGTAAATAATATCATGACAAAAGAACGAACGATCTTTAACAACCCGGGGGTTAGTAAACAGGGTGTTACAAAAACAATTATCCCGAAATGCCGCTTTCGTTAGCAGAGGATATTAAAAATGCATCAATACGGAACGCGGCCGCGTTTCGACGTGAATACGAATTACTTACAAAGCCGTGCGCCCTGTTTCACGACTTTCAGAAAAAGATTTACCTTTAGCTACTTTAAAAGGAAATGGCAGTTTTGGAATTATGAATCTTATGTGTACCGGACTGAGTATAGTTTCCATTGAGACCATAGTTGATATAATGCCATTTTTTTTCAAGTTTCGGTCGCCTTTACACTAACTTAATTCAGTTTTACGTTATGTTAATTGCTCTTAAGTTTCTCGTAGGTGTATGCACTGGGATTTAAAAGGAAGGAAAATAAAACGACAACTTTCAATAAAATGTTAGTTTGTTGCTTCAGAGTAGTACAGTTACCATAAAACATTACCTCATGAGTAGATAAGGGTTAGTCAGGGCTACATTTTGCCGGTTTTGTTAAGTCGGTAACACTTTTCCCGACTTGGGAACCTAATCTCATCATCATCTACCTATCCTTTTCTCAAACTATCTTGGGGTCGGCTTCCAGTCTAACTGGATGCAGCTGAGTACCAGTATTTTACTACAAGCGACTGCCTATCTGACCTCCACAACCCAGTAACTGGGTAATACGACACCCCTTGACAAGACTGGATGTCAGACTTTTGGCTTCTGACTACTCGTAACGACTGTCAAAGATCTACAAATGACAGCCGGGACCAACGGCTTAACGTGCTTTCCGAGGCGCCGAACCTCAGAACAGTAACAAAATGCTTACAACGGTGACGTCAAGATCAGTAAGACGATCAAAATATGATACAGTCAGTAATTTGTTCTCGATTTGTATGTATTCACTAAGAACGATGGGCAACTTCCTATTATAAGCATCGTCCCCAATTTAAAAGTGATCAAACATCGGTAAAGTGTGTCATATTTACGTAGGTAGTTTTATTTAGCACTATAGCTGACCCGCGGAACTTCGTCTGCGTCACTTTTTCCCAGTTTTTGCAATTTCCATTGGTACTGCGCTATTGATTGTAGCGTGATGTTATATAACCTATAAATATCATTCCTCAATAAATGGGCTATCCAAAACGGAAAGATTGTTTCAATTCGAACCATCACTTCCTGAGATTAGCGCGTTCAATCAAACAAACAAACTCTCCATATTTATAATATAAGTTTAGATTTTTAGTTAAGCCTTGTATTCATTAGGCAACATCTATATATATAAAAGAAAGTCGTGTTAGTTACTTCACTTATAACTCAAGAACGGCTGAACCGATTTAGCTGAAAATTGGCAGGGAGGTAGTTTAGAGCCAGGAGAAGGACATAGGATACGGTAGGGTAGGGTAGGTAGGTAGGGTAGGGTAGGTAGGTAGGGTAGGGTAGGTAGGTACGGTAGGGTAGGTAGGTAGGGTAGGGTAGGTAGGTAGGGTAGGGTAGGTAGGTAGGTAGGGTAGGGTAGGTAGGTAGGGTAGGTAGGTAGGGTAGGGTAGGTAGGTAGGTAGGGTAGGGTAGGTAGGTAGGGTAGGGTAGGTAGGTAGGGTAGGGTAGGTAGGTAGGGTAGGGTAGGGTAGGTAGGTAGGTAGGGTAGGGTAGGTAGTAAGGGTAGGGTAGGGTAGGGTAGAGTAGGTAGGTAGGGTAGGGTAGAGTAGGTAGGTAGGTAGCGTAGGGTAGGGTAGGTAGGATAGGGTAGGTAGGTCGGATAGGGTAGGTGGGTAGTAAAAAGTGCATTGCAACGCATGCTGGGTACAGCTAGTTTGTTGATAAACACTGTTTTTAAACAGTTTATAAACAGTGTTTCATCATCTCTGGAAACAGTTTATAAACAGTTCATAAACAAATGTGATGAAACATGTTTATGGGTGTTGGGAATCGCACCCAACAAACACGCAGTCGGCACGAGCAGCGACACGCGCAAGCGACGTGACCGACCTACGCGTCATCGTCAACGTCATCGGCGAGCGAGGGGAGCTGCGGGCGGCGCCGGCCGGCCTGCGGACACTCGCTTCCTCGGACACCACCGCGACGGACGATCCTCTCAAACGCCTTCTAAATTATTCTTTGTTTGTCCGGGACAGTTTAATATTGTAAATTTAATCGGCAATACATCGGCCTATACCTATAATACAGTCCACTATTATTTCTACCCAACGAGTTATTAAACAATGGCCATAGCATGGCCATCTTTCAGAAACAGTATTTACGGTAAACTTGGTGATAAACACGTCATAAACAGTTTATCAACAAATGTTGCCTGAATACAAGGCTTTAGTAAAACAGCTTGTTGGAACGAAGTTCCTTATCGCGCGTTGTGAAAGGGGGCTAGACGGAAAAAATTCTTACGAAAAGTTGTCACGACACTTTTTGCTATAGTAAGCTATTGTAAGCTTTATTTCTTTAAAATAAAGTTGAAATTTCCTTAAATTACGTACAATTGGGGTGTGCATGTGAGTAAGGATATATATGATTATTATTTTGAGTGACCGAACTACAAAGTACAAATTCGGTTGTGCAGTTAAGTAAGACGTATTGCTTCGAATTAAGGATTAATCTTCCTTAAATTAAATATTTTATTTTTCGCACACTAACTTAAATCTAAAATGTATTGATATTATGTACGTGAAAGGAACTTCGTTCCATCCGGGTGTCCCTTGACACCTCTTAAGTTTTTTATTGTAAAAGGTACGTTTATATTATGTTAGGATGAGGGTGAAACACATAATGTTTTACATTAAAATACGTTTCCTTTGCACTTAGTGCATAGGTTCAAATTCTTTTCAGCAGTTTTATTCTAGTTTTGTTGCAGTTTTATCTAGATCAATAGAATCTTCAGAATAAGCATCGTCCCCCGCGTACTCATCACTGTAACAAAAGAAAGGTACTACATTAAACCTGTTCATTTTTGAATTATTATATTTTATCTTATAACTAGCTAGCTTATGCTCGCGGCTCGTGTGGAATTATATAATTGTCCCACGGGATCGTACTACCAAGATAAAATTATTCTATGTTTAAATCCAGGTTATAAACTACTTGTGTGCCAAATTTTCTCAGAATCCGTTCTGTAGTTTTTGTGTGAAAGAGTCACAAACATTCGCAAACTTTCGAAATTATAGTAGAAGTAAGACGATAATAGTAGTGACGTGAGAAGTAAGATATTTCAGTAATTTGAAAATAATCTATAGGAATGCGAAAAGAAAACCTATCCCATACTATATGAGGAGAGCGCTGAAATGTTGTTAAAGTCATGAAGCTGTAGGGTGCTTGCATAAAGATACAAGTTTCCAGAACGGACAAATCGGTACCAATCGATGCAGGCCCATACTTTCTGTACAAGCACAGGTTTGGTCCTAAAAATAATCCCGTCGGTGTCACTAAAGTTACAATAAAAAAAAACAAAGGGGTCAATTAAAATTCATCTTTCTAAAGGCCGATGGTAAAGCCAAGGGACATTTTGGACACCCACATTTCTTCATTTATGTTTAAATCCCATTTATTAGGCGGCTAGCCTTTTGCCATCATACGAGCATAAATCCAGACTCCATAGCTGCTATTCAGAAATTCCTGATGGAAAGACCCAAAAACCATTTGCCCGACCCGGGAATCGAAACCAGAACTTCATGCTCAGCTATCGCAATTGCGACCACTAGATCAATAAAATTTTTTGGCTCTAAAGCCTTGACATTCAAGAAGTCGTCACCAAACTGAAACTCGTGACCATCGTTATGACTTGCTTCGGGGAAGGAAAACATCGTGAGAAAACCAGCATGCCTGATAGCTATTTCTCGGCGGCATATAAAGCCAAACCAGTGGCATAAAAATTCTGACACCAGGGGGGTTACTATAACGCTTTAAACAAGTGGGAAAGAGATGGAGCTAGACGACCTGTATAGCCCCGTCTCTTTTTCACTGTGGAATAAGAATGGAACAATAATGTTTTAAGACGTCATGGTACGTCACCAGGTTTGTTACTAACCACACGACAAAGAAGAAGAGCTACCTAGTCAGTTGAAAAGATATGCACAGCATTACAAAACGTGTTTCCTAAATTGTAAAATTTGAATTATTCATACTTACTGATACCAGCAGACAGAGTCCACTCTGTAGGAACCTTCTGGATTCAGCGGAAATCGCGTCTCGCTGGAACCGTCGAGCTTCTGAAGTGTGTGGTTGCTCGGGCGTTGAGCTGTCAACCGGTTGCGCCGAACACGACGCGGCCAGTAACGCGACAACCACGAACATGATGAAGAGCTTCATGTTGACTTCAGGTTTACTACTCGACTGTTGTGAAAGGAATACGATGGGACGAGATTCCAGAGTCACATTTATACCATTTCAATAACTAAACGTAAAACCACATGAGGTTACTACCTAATTCGGTTACTTACTCTCGGAATTTGTGGTTTTATTTTCCTGTGTGGCAATGAAAAATCCCTACGTTTTTATTTGCCTGATTTGACATTTAAATTATAAATATAATTAATGCTTAAATTTCCTGTCGAAACAAAATATGTGAATCAGACACCGAAGCAGTTATCTCTGAAACATATCGACTGCGAGGTGCTTCGTCAATGTTGATGAGGTAATGCTTGTCTCATACAAATGTAAAAGAAGCGATAGCTTGAGCTCTCATTCACGTGAGGAATTGCATCATTTGCTGAAATCATTCATATTCCAGTTTATATCACACCAGCTCGCTTTTCTCATCATTTATTTATTTAAAGTTCATGTGCAATAGTTATACATAGGCGGACTTAATGCCAATCTTCTTGTCAACTGACATTCTACAGGTCATCATCGTTATCTGCCCAGCCTTTTCCCAAGTATGTTGTGGTCGCCTTCCAGTCTAACCGGATACATCTGAATACTAGTTAGTACTGGGTAAGACTGGCTGTTAGACTTTCAAGCCACTGACTTGTCTGTCACGACTACCAAAGACTATACGACAACGTTACGACAACCGTGAGGAGACAAGTAAAAAAAAAAACATCCTACTGCATATTATTAATTGCGAAAATTTGTGAGTTTAGATGGATGGTTATTTGTTCCTCTTTCACTCGGAAACTACTAAACAGATTGGGATGAAATTTGGCATACTGGTAGTTTATAACCTGGATTAACACATAAAATAGTTTTCATCCCGGTAGTACAATCCCGTAGGATAATTACCGAACTCCAAGCGTGCAAAACCGCGGGCAAAGGCTAGTACTTTTATATTGACGGTAAATAATTCACTTTATTTAATAAACTGACATTACACTCTATGGCAATGAAAAACTGCTCAAAAATCTAAAATAATAAAACTAAACTAACTACATAACATAAAATGAATAAAAAACAAAAACCTCCATAACGCTGACAGTTGGAAATGTGCCCATGAGACTGTCTGTAAGGCTTTGCCACGTCGCCGTCGCGGGCCTGTGGACGGTGAGTAATGGGCCAGCTCACCGTCCGTCCGTCTTATGACGACAGGCCGTGCCGACGCGCGACGGTGCGTTTGTGTTCCACGCGCGCCTCAAGGAGATGTCAGCAAATCGGAAGGGGTCCGAGACGGCCGATGCCTGCCAGGGCTGCGGGTTGTTCGAAAGAGATACCGCGGCCCTGGAACACAAAGGGCGAAGAAGGAACATGGGTGGGTTTTAGTCAGTACAAGTCTGACACTCCCTCCCGCCCCGCCCAGAGCGGGAGAAGTCATTTGATGATTTCCCATCAGCAAAAAAAAAAAAAAGGCTTTGCCACGTTGTATGTCGGTAAACATACAACATTCGGGTAACCCGTTCTAATATTTACTCGTAAACGCGTAGAAATATTCTTCAAAGCCAAATAATATAGCAAAGGGGACGATTATGCTAATCTCAAGGGCCCATTTGATCTACTGTGATGTTTATGACCAGTCTAGTCTAAATCATAGGGTTGGATAAACAGACATCATCTTAAGACAGAATAGTTGGAACAACTAAGCCAAAACTGTATTATTTACACCTCGAATTTATCGTAATTCATTCTTAATGAGGAGGACTTGTGACTAAAAAATAACAGCTGTACGGGTCGACGTTCAAGGATAAGCAGCGTTTGCCAACGCCAGTCTGTGCATGGGTGACCAATCATTTCATACTGAATTCCCTCCGTGTCTCGGAACTCGGCTATTATATCGGTATTTGTAGACCTTTGACAGTCGTTACAGGGAGTCAGTGGCCTGAAAATCTGAAAACCACTCTTACCAAGGCGTATCCTATTACCCAGTGCTAACGATGGTGGTGTACAGACGCCATAGCACAAGCTACCCGAAACTGTCAAAATTTTCCCAATCAACCTTGAACCTATTTCTTTAACCATAAAGTTGAAAATCAATTAAAGAAATTTGACAGATTGTTGTTAGTTGACGTGCTGGTGGTGTCTGTACGTTTCACGGAGTGCAGAATTCTGTTTGTTAAGTTTTTATTTCCACGCTTTAAGGCGGGCCGTTCAGGATTATAACCATCTTATTCTATTAAAAAAAAGTCTGAAAAGTTTTTTTTTTTTTTTTGTCAGATTGAGATGAACTTTTTCTATCAGGAATTGCTCAGTAGCAGCCACGGAGTCTGGATTTATGCCCGGTTGATGGCAATAGGCTCGCCCCCTATGTGGGTGTACTTATAGGTACAGTCAGCATCAAAAGTGTGTTAACACTTATAAATATTACTCCAAGTTTTGTGCTGGTCAGTGTGATCTGATCTTATATTGTTTTGCGAACTTGTGTAACCATTGATGAAAATATTGTTATGTCTTTTACTCCAGTCTGTTAATATGGATCGTTCTAAAACTAAGACATCTTATAATTTTGGTTATGTAAAGCGACTTTTGCTGCTGACCATACCTACACCTCTGCCTATCCCTTCAGGGATTACAGGCGTGATGTTATGTTATGTACACCTATAAAGTAATGTTTTACGTCGTGTTTTCTTGTAGATAGAAAAACAGAGAGAACAAATGAGTGTTAGTTATACGCATTTTTTTTCTTCCGTTATTTTTTCGTAGATATTGTGTGAGTGAGATAGCGAATGCGGATGAGCGAGACAGGCTATATATCTAGGGTAGGCGGTGGGCTACTGATGTTTATTACATGGTGACCTGTTTATCTGGATGGGGACAAAAATAGGGTAGCAGATATCTCAGCTCTATGTCGCCTATTTGTCCCGCGCTGGATTAGCGGTTAAGGTAGGTACTTTATACAATCACAAAATAAAATAAAAAAACAAATCAAATCATCTTTATGAATCTTAGTAGTGAAAATAAAAACCTGTAAGTTACAAGCGTAGCACACAAGAGTTACAGTTTCATTTTGTTGTTTGTTCAATTGATGGCACGGTTGGCGCAGTGGTTGAGCGATCGACTGCTGCGCTGCGTGTCGCGGGTTCGATCCCCGCACGGAACAAATATTTCTATGGCCTACAGATAGTTGTTCCGGGTCTGGCTGTTGGTGTATGTGTGTTTAAATGTTTGTAAACGCACCCACGACAAAGGAGAAACTCCTAGTGCGGGGGCAAAGATTTGTCAAAAAAAAAAACTTTGCCTAATGAGTCCCACTCCTGGGCAAAGGCCTACCCTTCCTCGTTCCAAACTTCTTTGTCCTGCAATACCAGCGACCAATAGGACATCCTATCTGGCAAATGGCTAGTGGATTAATACAAATAGAATCCAATACTCGAAATCCACCTACTTTTTGAAATAGGGAAATCTTCGCTCATATTGATATTGTTAGATTTAGCCATAACAGAATATAATAAGTATGTTTAATATATAATTAGTTAGTAGTACATAGTTATGGTGGTTCATTGTTATACAAAAGAGCGCCTCTCGCCATCAAACGTAAAAGTTTGATGTAATTTTTTTAAATAAATAAAAAAAAAAAGGATTGTGTGGTTTTATGAAAAAACGGTAAAAGTGATTTTTTTTTTCACACTATAGATATTTAATTATTTTTTTTTGGAATAATATTCCATTAAGTAATAGTCTACACACTATACGGTCAGCTGCTGCGAACTATAGCCGCCATATTGGCCTTGGCTGCTCTGACGAGCGCCTTTCACTTTATCCCTATTCGCGGCCGACCGTCACGCGACATGCAACACACAGACGAAAAGATTGAGAAGATGTAATAAAAGTTCCACTCTAGAAAAAAAAACTGTCATCATTCTGTTGCCCTTATCCCAATTTATTTGGGGTCGGCGCAGCATATCTTCTTCTTTCATACTTCTCTATTGCTTGTCATATCATGAGACACCTCCTTTCTAGCCATATCATCCTTCACACAGTCCATCCATCGTTTCTTTGGTCTTCCTCTACTCTCATAACCACCCACATTCATATTCTAAACTTTCCTCACGACATTTTCCCCATTCCTCCGCATCACATGCCCATACCACGACAACCGAGTAACACACAGCTTTTCAGTGACCGTACTCATTTCTTATTTTATCCATTCGCGTAACACACACATCCTCCTTAGCATTCTCATCTCAGCCACATGCAAGTGCCTTTCATTCAGAAAAAAAAAAACTAACAAGTACTTATCTATACTTATTATTATTTAATATTTATTATTTTTATTTTAATATTATAAAGCTGAAGAGTTTGTTTGTTTGCTTGAACGCTCTAATCTCAGGAATACTGGTCCGATTTAAAAAAAAAATTCAGTGTTAGATAGCTTGTTTATCGAGAAAGGCTATAGGTTATATATCATCACGCTACGACCAACAGGAGCGGCGCAGCAATGAAAAATGTTCCGAAAACGGGGAAAATGTGACGCAGACGAAGTTGCGCAGTACAGCTAGTTGTAAAATAATCCTGTAACAAAGTCTTATTTCCACAAATATTGCTGAGGAATTCTATTAAAACATCTTACTCAAATATTGTTTTACGTAAGTACAAGAAACAACAACATGTTCTCTGAAATAGGATTGTAAGAATAAACTTTACTTTGTATAGATTTTCTTCAGTCGATGAAACTCGTAAACACGGCAGTCTCTCACGTAAAACCGAAACTCATCAGAAATTCTATATCCGATTTCCGGACGGCGGATATTTGTATTTCTAACCGTCCGGCGTCCGGTTCGATTGTATTCCTGCTGTCCGATAGTACACTCACGAGCAATATTTTTTGTTTATATTTTTTGTTTATAAGCGATTTTCTCGTGAAGTATCGTTTGCAACTGTGAGATAAGACATATTTTATGGTAACGTTAAAATAACAATCAATACACAATACAAGGTGTTCTTTTGCATCCTCGTCAAAAATCAGAAGGTTGTCTCAAAAGTCATAAATAATCAATTTAAATTACGGTACCTAGTTAATCCATACTTCCATACCCATACTAACATTATAAATGCGAAAGTCACTCTGTTTGTTTGTTACCTTTTCACGACTAAACGGCAGATCAGATCTTAGTGAAATTTGGCAAGAAGATAGATTTCAACCTGGGGCCTTCCCCAGGTTGAAATAAAAAAAATAGCCTATGTCCTTACATAGGCTGTATATCATCACGCTACAACCAGCGGAGCAGCAATGAAAAATGTTGCGAAAACGGGGAAAATGTGACGCAGACGAAGTTGCGCGGGACAGCTAGTTATTAATAAATGCTGCTTTTTTTGTTTATTAAGTTTGTCATTATTTTACAAAAGCCCCCTTAACGTGGTTTAGGGAATAAGAAATTATCAAATAAACGTTTGCGATTGTTTGTATGTGTGAAAGCGTGGTTATAGTACGAGAATCAGACGGGCCGCGTTTAAATTAGGGTTTACACTTACCGAATTCCGTAAATAAATAAAAATAAAAATAAAAGAATTACCTGCCCATTTTATTATTGATCCGGGTCGAGAATCATTAGCATAGATACCTCCTTGAATTTGACGAGGATGCAAAACAACACCTTGTATTACGCCTGTAATTTTTGAAGGGTTAAGCAGAGGTGTACCTAATACTACACACACATTTACGAATTATGTTTAAGTCCCATGTAAACCACGTTCGTGTTCCACGCGCGCCTCAAGGAGATGTCAGCAAATCGGAAGGGGTCCGAGAGGGCCGATGCCTGCCAGGGCTGCGGGTTATTCGAAAGAGATACCGCGGCCCTGGAACACAAAGGGCTAAGAAGGAACATGGATGGGTTTTAGTCAGTACAAGTCTGACACTTCCTTTCGCTCCGCCCAGAGCGGGAGAAGTAATTTGGTGATTTCCCATCCGTAAAAAAAAAGTCACATGTTATAGGGGGCGAGCCTATTGCCATCAACCAGGCACAAACCCAGACTCCGTGGCTGCCATTGAGAAATTCCTGATTGATAAACCCAATAAAACTTTGCCCGACCTGGCAATCGAACCTAGGCCTTCTTGCTCAGAGAGGCAGTGATTATCATTATCATCTGCCTAGCCTTTTCCCAAACTATCTTGGGCTCGGCTTCCAGTTTAACCGGATGCTGAGTATAGAGCTGAGTATCAGTATTTTACATGAAGCGACTGCCTATCTGACCCCCACAACCCAGTTACTGGATAATACGATACCCCTTGGTAAGTATTGGAGGTCAGACTTTTGGCTTCTGACTACTCGTAACGACTGTCAAAGATCTACAAATGACAGCCGGGACCAACGGCTTATCGTGCTTTCCGAGGCACGGAGGAAACTCAGTATGTAATTATGGTCACCCATCCACGGACTAACCTCGGCAGGCACGGTTTAACCTTAAAGATCGACCCGTGCGGCTGCTATTATTTAGCCACAAGCTCCTCAGAGAGGCAGAGATTAATTGGGCATTATTCATAATGCCCTCATTTATCGCTGCCTATAGTAGCTCGTGACTACATTCACATACTTATCTTCCCCCGGCCGCGACCGAAACCGCTCCGGAATTCCTGATCGCGATCCCAGAGTTAATTTCCCATGAATATGCATGGAGGATTATTATTAATATTCTAGCTATTTCTTTTTATTTTGAACAACAATGTATGTTATTTAAATATGGAAATTAAAGGACAGATGGTTCGTTGCGTCTGAGAGATTATCAGATATTACCAGTGGTTGATACTGATATGTACCACATGGTTTAAACAAACTTTTTGATAATTTTTGGATTTCTTCTATAACTAATAACTAACTTCAAACAATTATCTATAGGCCACACAAAATATTTGTTCCATGCGGGGGGATCCAACCCGCGACACACAGGGCAGCAGTCAATCCCTCAACCATTTTGTTTTTTTGTTGCGGTTTGGAAAATCCGTAAATGGACGTCCTCCGCCTGGGTAGGGCGGAGGGGTCTGTCAGGCTCCAACTGACTAAAAACCACCCCGGTGTTCCCTCGCACACTTGCGTCAGGGGGCAGCGGGAATTAATGTGACTTCCGCTGCCCCGGACTAGTGCCGGCCTGCTCGACCAGTACGGGCCTCGTCCTTGGGGGGAGTGAGGTGTACTCCCCCCGTTACATCTGTAAGAGGCGCGCGTGGAATACTACGCGCCGCCGTCTCGGGTCCATTATGATGAGGGCCGACGGATGTCCCCGAAACCGTCGCCCCTGGACCTGTTTAGGGGGGCCGGAAGAGGGCGTTATCCGCCCTCTGCCGACGCCCGGTGCGTCTGCTGCGGAATGGGATGGAACTCGAGATCTCCCTCTCCCTTTCCGCAGTTTCCTTCTGCGACATGACGGTTTCGCAGAAGGACACCACCGCGTCCCAGGACTCTGTGCCACCGACCATCGCGCGAGCAACGGTCGGCAGCGACAGGTCTCCACCTACCTCTGTGACTCGTCCCACGCGGGACATTCTGCCAGCGTATGCCGCGCCGTATCCTCCGGACAATAGACGCAGTGATGGCACCGAGCGTCTGGCTCCCTGCTTATGCGACACAGGTACTTCCCGAAGCAACCATGCCCCGAGAGCACCTGCGTCACCCGAAACGTCAGGGAGCCGTGCTTCCTCCCGAGCCAATCGTCGATTACTGGCCGGATCGCCTCAATTGTGTCGAGGCCGGTGGAGGGATGGTCAAGCCGCCTCCGCCATTCTGCCACCATGACCTGTCGGAGCTGAGATCGCTGCAGCGTAATCTGTCACTGCACCAGCCTTTCACCCCGATCCTTGGCGTCCTCGCGCCACTGATGAAGTGTCGCGAGGGTTTTCGCTTCCAGGTCCCACAGCGGGGATCCGGCCAGTACACAAGCTGCCTCGTAGGAGATCGTGCGATATCCCCGTATGACCCTGACGGCCATCGCTCTCTGCGGTTTGCGTAGTACTGCGATAGTGGGTGACGGACCTGCCGGACCGCAGGTCCGTCGCCCATACCGGGGCCCCGTAAAGGGCCATAGATCGCACAATCCCTAATCACTCAACCACTGGTCCAACCGCGCCGTCAATTATTACATGGGATTTAAACATAACTGTCGAAATGTAGGTCTACTATAAAGTTCAACCAACCCTTCGGGGATTACACGCGTGATGTTTTGTTATTTCAAGAAAACAGAACTTCGCGCCTACCATGACGTCTTAAAGCAGTATTGTTTTACTCTCATTCCAGTGTGGGAAAGAGACGGAGCTATACAGGATGTCTAGCGCCATCTCTTTCCCACTTTTCAAAACATAATGTTGAAAGGCCACCAAAGGTGAACTATTAATGACATAGATATTCTACCAGTCAAACTTTAGGTGATCCAGATTTCGATTTCAGCGTGGTAATTACTTAATACAATATTTGCAATGAAAAGACACAAGTTTTGACTTTTTTTTTTTTGTATGGCATCTCGCAGTTCAGCCTCTGAGGCTGGCTTCTACTTAACCGGTGAATCCTGTGGATACCTAGAATTTAAGGCCTCCAGCTAGGGCAAAAACTTATAAACTAAGCAACAACACGCTAAGGTCACCCCCTGGGGTACGGGCCTCGGCTTAGGGCGTCGCTAGGGGAGGGCAGGAAAGGGACTGGCTGGATCTGAGTGGTTTAATTATTTAGGGGCTGATTTATCACTAAAGGCTCACTTATTTATGTAGTGTCGAGCATACGATTCTTTAAACACAAATGAATTCGGAACGTCGCGTACGTACGCGTGCAGGTTGTTTTTGTGTCGTGAGTAACAGTTGAATAACCTTCTTATGTTCGGTTAGGTTTAGAAACTGATATCACGAGGTCCTGCATCTACTATCCAGAAGATTTTATTCATTGCGTCATATGTTTAAAAAATTCGTCTCGCTTAACAATGTTAATATCACAATTAATGTTGTTTAATTGTCATAAAGGATGAAATCGCTATTGTGAGTGTAATACACAATAACCTCGCTGTTACAAGCCACTAAATGTATTGATTGATTCATTTGAATCCGGCGTTTAAACCGCAGAACACAATATGTGATGGCTGCGAGTAGTTATCTCAGCTTTCAAAGGCTGTTCATTATAATAAATACATGCTGCATAGCTACAGCCTGTATATGACCACACCCTATATATACAGGGTACGTTTGAGAGTTGAGATATACAGGATGTGTTGCACAATAAACACAACTATTGACATAACATATAAAACTCTTTTACATCCTAACTTCACTAATCCAGAGCTAGTTGAAAGCCATTCGGGCACGAGTTGACCGCCATTTTGCTGAACTTGGCGCCCCCTATTTGGCGCAGCCGTGAGGCACCCAGTGTTCCCTTTTGTTCGCTTCATTTGTTGTTTACATTATTTAATTAATTTTGTTTTATATTGTGTATACTTTCGTCAAGTGCCAAATAAATGTATTTTCACCACTCCCGCACGAAAGAAGTGTCTTTCCTCTACGAAAACAGTGAGGAAAATTGGTTTTTCCTCACTGTTTGAACAGTGAGGAAGGTAATGATCCCGTTCAGAAATTAACTTTGCTTGATTTTTTTAATGTTAAGTTTTAAAGACATTTTAAAAAATAAATAATTTTATTAGAATAGAAATATTTATAAGTTAAGATTAATGTTTTTTATAAAATTTATCAAATTATTGTAAGTGTATAAGTTCAGAAACATTAAAAAAGTTTGATAAAATATTGAAAAAAAATACATCGTCAAATTTAGGATTATAATTTTTAAACGCACTCAAAGAAAGAAGCTTGTGAAAGAAGGACATTGGAAGCAAAAGTTCGGAAAAAGAATTATTTTGATTTGCTTTGTGACTATTTAATTTATTTACCTATGATGACTGAATACTTTCTTGCTGGGAGTGGTGAAAACTTTTGTATGCAACATGTGAGCAAGTTCATTTGCTATTCGTTTTGTTGAGTCTTTCGCTTACTCAGGATTGAAATTTATAATCACTCGCTGCGCTCGTGATTCTATTTTTCAATCCTTCGTTACTCAAGACTCAAAATCAAAACTCATAGGAAAAACGAACTTTCCTCACATGTTGGATAAATAACTATTTATTTCTCTTTATTTATTTATTTATGATGGACTAGCTGATGCTCGGGGCTTCGCCCACGCACTTGGAGTTTGGTAATCGTCCCACAGGGTCATACAGGGCTACGGGGATAAAAAATCTTATGTGTTAATCCAGGTCATAAACTATCTGTGTGCCAAATTTCATCCAAATCTGTCTTGCATTTTTTGCGTAAAAGAGTAACAAACATCCATACATCTTCACAAGCTTTCGAATATGTATTACTAGCTGTCCCGCACAACTTCGTCTGCGTCACATTTTCGCAACATTTTTCATTGCTGCTCCGCTCCTATTGGTCGTAGCATGATGATATATAGCCTATGTCCTTCCTCAGGTTGAAATCTATCTCCTTACAAAATTTCATTAAGAGCCGTTTAGTCGTGAAAAGGTAACAAACAAACTTAATGTCACATTTATAATATTAGTTTGGATTAGTAGGATATTTTCCATCATAACACATACTGTATAACTCAACTTCAATATTAATTAAATTAAACAATGGCTTTTCGTAACAATAGTTGACCATTTTCTTTTTATAAGGATAAACTTTGGTTATCAGCAATGAGATACGGTTTCGTGAAGAATTGGTTTAAACCTTGTATATGTAATAAACTTTTAAAAATAATAATAAACGTCCACCGGTATCGGGAACAGTGTCCAAGTTACAGGCTGTCAGGCTTCAGAGAAAGGAACCTTCCTAACAATACGAGTCATGTCCAGGAGTAAAGTTTTCTGCGAACTTTCTTCGTGAACTAAACATCTCGTCAGACTTTCTTGCTTAATCATTGTTACTACATGACATAGTTTTTTCAGTCGCGCCAAGATTCTTGCTTCTATTCTATTCTACCCAGTTGGGCTGTGGAAGTCAGATAAGTCTCATGGTTTGTGTCACGATATCTCAATTTCAATCGTGCATTTTGAAGATGGATCTAGTCCAACCAGAAAAGAGGCATTTTCCAGAGAGAGTATTTCAAGCTAGCATAGACATAGGTACTAGTTCTTGTAAACAAAATCAACAAGGATTAGGGGAGTTGGACATTTTGAGAATTGGACATTTTGGGAATTGGACATTTTGGGATTTGGAGATTTTGGTATTTGGACATTTTGGGACTTGGACATTTTGACACCGTTGGACATTTTGAGAATTGGACATTTTGCCCCTGAACGATTTTATGGTCACATAAAATAGCCAACCAATAACAAGACAGCAACAACACATGCTGCATATCAAAAACTTAAGAAATATAATAGGTTTATTGGTCATAAAACCAGGTAAAAGAGTTCTAGTTTGAAGGCAAGGCATAAGCAACCCCTCTCCACCTGCGGGGGTCGTAAAAGGGAGTAATAACAAGAGAATGGAATGGTAGCGTCATCCTGTCTGCTTATTGTAATAAACTGTGATCAGCTATCGTCTGCCGAGCGTGGCAGGAATGGCAATTACCCATAGCGGTCGATGGCAGGTCAAAAGTATATACTGTAAGTATATACACTGGGCCGATTATGTATATATTTATGTATTTGATCATTATCTCTCCCGATAGAAAGCATAACCTAAAAGATCGTACAGAGTATTTTAAAAAACATGTCGTGGTTAAGATATGAGTCAGTCACCAAGATGGCAGCAGGGCTTTCGACCAGCAGCGTCCATTTTATGACGACAGGCCGTGTCGACTGCGCGTTCGTGTTCCCACGCGCGTCTCAAAGAGATGTCAGCAAATTGGAAGGGGTCCGAGAGGGCCAATGCCTGCCAGGGCTGTGGGACTGTTCGAAAGAGATGCCGCGGCCCTGGAACACAAAGGGCTAAGAAGGAACATGGATGGGTTTTAGTCAGTACAAGTCTGACACTCCCTCCCGCTCCCATAGCGGGAGAGGTCATTTGATGATTTCCCATCCGAAAAAAAAAGAGCTTTCGACCAGAAACTGCTGAACATAAGAACTGCCTCTGGTATTTTTAATCCCATCCAATTGAATCTTTTAATGATACTGAAATCAACAAATCCGCTTTCAAATCTCATTTGAGCTGTTTTAATTGGTTGCCCAAGACAACAAGCGACCTTACAGGATCTGACAACATTTATAATTGAATGTGCTTTCAACAGTACGGGGTAAGATAATCTTGCTGCTTGACTTGCGGAGGTCAGGGACAGTTAATCCTCTTAGAACAATCTAAAAGGCTGATAAGGGCTGTTATAAATAACGTCATAAAATATAGAGGTAGATCAATATCGTTTTCATCCCATCTATTCGAAAAGGACGAATTGGTTCGCCTTTAAGTGCACCCAAAGGTGGTGTTTTCTATAAGAAACTTTTAGCGGGCAGTAATGAGTTTTTAATCCTCTTTATTTCAAAAAGTGCGCCGCAATTTACTTTGCCGCGCACTTTTTAAACCTGGAACATGTTAGTGTTCAGCGCCAAAGAAATCGAATGCAAATATTGTTTACATTTTCATAATTGCGAAAATGTCTCAAATGTAAATATAAGTTTTTAGTCTTTTTATTATTAGATACTATTTAATTTCAATTTAGTTGTTACTCTATGTTTTAATAATAATGTTTCAATAAAATATAAGGGGCTTTTTATTTTCTCATATTGGGTGATGAAAAGTAGAGTGTATCACTCTGGCGCAAAATAGATTTTTGGCTCGGGCGACGTACTTTGAATCCCTCGCTATGTTCAGGATTCTACTAAAGAATCCCTCACTTCGCTCTGGATTCAAAAAAGCGCCCTCGCCGTAAAAATATTATTTTGCTCCCTTATGATACAATCTACTATTATTTCCTTAATGAAGATTGTTTCATGTACTGCAAACTCTTAAAACGTCTTGAGGAAATCTTGGTCTTTGTCCCAGCAATGAGAACGTTGTAGGCTGACTATGAATTACTTAAATTGCAGTCTGTGTTGAGGTCCTGGGGTTCGATTCCCGGGTTGGTAATTTATGTGTTATTGGGTTTTTCCATTAGGAAATTCTCAGTAGCAGCCACGGAGCCTGGATTTGGGCCCGGTTGCTGGAAATAGGTGCATGGGACTTGAGCTTAACTGGCGAAATGTGGGTGTAGTTACCATTAGAAACACCTCTGCTGACCCTTCGGGCATTACAGGCGTGATGTTAAGTTCTGTCGCTTGTATGTGTTAAATAGCCGTATTTCACCAACAGTGGCCTATATGAAAAGTACTCAATCGATTGCGCAACCAAGTGGGCCGCTCCAAACACAATCTGTCAAAATAAGGGATTATAGGTACTTCCGACACCCAATGCCTGGTTGATGACATTCTACATACATACATAAACTCACATCTTTGTTTGATGGGGAAAAATCGCGATTATGTAGGGCGTTGTTTAGTTTTTACTCACGATTTTTGTACGCTCCGTACATATTCCTTTTGCTTCAGAAATGTAAATAAATCTCGTCACATTACACGTTGATTTATATTCTATTCTATTCTATTGAATAAGACTATATCCTTTGTAAACATTTATTTATTTATATAGGTTTAACAACAGTTTCTATGTACGGTCAGCATCGAAAGTCGCTATAAATATCAAAAATTATAAGACTTCTTAGTTTTAGAACGATCCATATTAACAGACTGGAGTAAAATACATAACAATATTTTCATCAATAGTTACACAAATTCGCAAAACAATATTACTTTAGATCACACTGATCAGCACAAAACTTGGTGTAATATTGATAAGTGTTAACCGACTTCTGATGCCGACTGTACCACATTATCTTAATAAAGGTTTTTACTGTCCTGGGCTTACATAGTCACCAATTTGTCAACAAGCATTCACAAAAATATGTGATAACATAACATAAAATAAAATTACGACATAAATTAATTAAACTCGTAAAATTATGAGTTTTTTTCAGCTTGTTATATATGACGGCGGGAGCGTGGGCGTAACGATTACAGGGGCGTCATCGTTATTGTTTCTTGATTCGGGTTCCATGAAGAAGGTGGGTACTCGGGCAAACCAGTGAAAAGTAGGTTTAAAAAGAAATCACAGTCACGTATAATACTTGGTAATTACAATAAGTGGCAATTTAAATAACTAGGGCTTGTACGGTGGACGTAACAGTTTCGATCGTATCATCTCAACAGAACAAAAATCCCAGTCTAGTGTCCTGGATCGACTCTGTCCGCGTGTTTTTTTTGGCGGGAAGAATTCAAGATTTCGCGCCACCTCACGGCATCCACTGTACCAATCAACCAATGAAAATCAACTAACAGTTTGACCAACATTATGAAATCAACGAGTTGGTACTACCAACTTAGTAAAAAAAAAAAAATTAAAAAGAAAAAGGTTGCAGTCTTGAAATCGCTTGCGACGACATATATATAATTATCGGAAAAGAAAACAATATTGCTATTATTATACTAACACTAATTATGACTTACTTAAATTTATGAAATAGAGGTATCTACAGAATCAATAAAACTGAGATCAAATTTCAAATTATAATTATAACTAACACTTAAAAAGTAGTATATCAAATATAAAAGTCAAAAGCATCATTAGTACGCAGCTAACATAACAAAACATCGACTTTTATTTTATCCCAAGTTCCAGTGAAAGGTTTTATCACGTGAATATTTATACTTTTACCAACAGCACGTCTGTCCCTTGTGTAAATAAATCTTGATTTTGCAAAGCGAAAGTACCTTGTGTTACCTGCGTACCTAAATAACCCGAGATATTTTTAGTCAAGACCTTTCCAGACTATTTCAATCCCTGGAAATTGGCTCAAACTAGTCACTTATTTAAATACACACCGATCAAAATCATAACCCTCCTTTTTGCTTTTGTGGCAACGCCGCCAGTCTCTTGGGCACGTTACCAGTTGACAGCGTTGAGGAGGAGTTTTTTGACGCCCTTTTATAATTTGTTGTTATTTTAGTCATCTAGTTTTAAAAATAATATTTATTTTGCTTCGTCGTAGTCGGGTAGAGAGGTAGAGAGCAGCGTTGGCCCAGTGGTGGAGAGAGCAGCAGTGGCCCAGTGGTGGCAGCCCCGACTTACGAGCAGTAAGTCGTGGGTTCAAACCCAGGCAGGCGCATTACTTTGTGTAATTTATTTCATCACCGCTGCCCTCGAAACGGTGAAGGAAAACATCGTGAGGAAACCGGCATGTCCTAGGATAGGAGGCTTGTGTCCCAGCAGTGGGAACATTATAGGCTGGTGATGATTATGATATTATATATAGTTGCGATATTTTTTTATTCTGGACTACCTGTAAGCTTCTAGTCACGGAGTTATTGGAGGTCAAACCTTTCCACAAGTTTTATTAAATACTAGTTTATAGGGTTACATCTTTAATTTTGTAAACCTCTATGGCCCGTTAACTATTCTCTGGATCGAATAAGAAAAATATTTTATATGCGTTACATTGAATTTTCTTCTTCTTCTTACCGTGGCGACGGCAAATTCCGGCTAAATTTGTTTAGCCCAAAACTCAGCCAAGCGAACTCCGCTTGCTGATGCAGTCATAAGATCCTCAAGTGTGCAGGAGACAGGGCATGCAGTGCAAGATGAAAGGTGGGCCATTGTCTGTGGAGACACGCCACATACACACCTGAGGTCTGAGCCGTCCTTGCACCCCCATCTGTAGAGATTGTCTTTGCTACGGCTGACTTTGGTTCGGAGTCTATTTAGAGATTTCCAAGTCGGCCATGGCAAAGCATGCCCGGGTGGAAGGCTTTTAGAAGGCTGGATGAAGTCGTCAGGGGGCTTAAACAACTCCTGCCAAAGATTACATCTCGCTGTAGAGGCGTTGCTATTAGCTAGTTTTACCGTAAAACGTGATTTATGACCAAAAAGAAAGCCGCTATTATCGCCGATATTTGCTGAAAGCAAAAATACTGACCCACATTCAATTTCGCTTATGCTCCTACCGCGTGCTCAGCAGAGCGTCTGCGATCTTTAGACCAACGAGCAAAACAGAGGAGCAAATCACGTAGTTTTGAATTGTTTGCATTCTCATCTCAGTTAGCCTTTGGATCTTCAGGCTATTATTACATAATAATATGAGGTGGCTACAGTCGAACGGGTCGATTTTCAAGAAGCTGAGCTTACCGTGGTTGGTTCGTGGATGGGAGTCCATCCATTACATACCGAGTTTCCTCCATGCCTCGGAGAGCATGTTAAGCCATTGGTCCCTGTTTTCATTTGTAGATCGTTGATAGTCGTATGTATGTGTTACATACCTACCTAAATATATGTAGCGGCGGATATTTCCAAAACTAGGTACGCTATTATAACAGCTTTCTGCTTACCGTGTCCTACGAATAAGTGTCTTTGGCGTTACAGGTAGTAAGTGGCCCGAAAGTCTGACAACCAGTCTTACCAAGGAGTTTCTTATTACACAGTACTAACTGGGTTGTGGAGGGCAGACAGACAGTCGCTTCGTGAAAAATCCTGGTATTCAGCTGCATGCGGTAACACTGGAAGCCATCTCCAACATAGTTTGGAAAATGCTAGGCAGTTGATGATGATGACATTATATTTAATTAACAATAAAAAAAAAAACTGTTTTCAATATCAAACATAACATTGTTTTATTAACCATTTACAACAAAAAATTAGAAAAAGTTATTTAATTTCTATTCGTAAGTTATCTTACAGTTGCAATATTCAGAATTCTATCCAATCAAAAATGTTTTATTTCCATTCTTCAGCACATAATTATCTTCTGGATGTTGATATTGATTTCCTTTAACAAACAGGACATGTATCGTCTCCCGTAAGATCCAAATACCTAAAAACAAAGTTAGAATTAGGTTTGGTAAACGTCATAAAATTAATTTAATTTAACTTGTTTGTAATTCCTGATCTTAAGTAACAAAGAAATCAAAATCACATAACAGTGTTAAACAAATGTGTTCAGAAAAAGGATTTAATAATATAAACTCGCGACGGTATTGATCCCGCCATTAATGTACGTGCAGGTTGACTGTCGCTGTAAATACCTGTCGGACTAATTCAGGATAGCGTTGCTGTTCGTCGTCAATTACGCATAATTTGCCACGTTTCGCCAATTTCCTACATCGCGCATTCAAAGTTAACCACGGCATAAGGATAATTATGTACAAACACCCAGAAAAAAACCTTCGGGCAACACCTATCTGCTCGGAGGATACACCCTTCTGTAAAAACTACTACGTAGATAGTAAAATGGTAGTAGTAGTTTTTACAGAAGGCTGTAAAAACTACTACTACCATTTTACTATCTTGCATTGTCTTAAGAGCGATTACACCTTACGTCATTTCATACAAACTTTCAAGTCATTATTGACATTTCGAAAATGTTTTTTCGTTTCACAAATCAATTTTTGAACTAAGTCGACCCTTTTTTTTTTTTTTTTTTCTGGATGGGAAATCATCAAATGACTTCTCCCGCTCTGGGCGGAGCGGGAGGGAGTGTCAGACTTGTACTGACTAAAACCCACCCGTGTTCCTTCTTCGCCCTTTTTGTTCCAGGGCCGCGGTATCTCTTTCGAACAACCCGCAGCCCTGGCAGGCATCGGCCCTCTCGGGCCCCATCCGGTTTGCTGACATCTCCTTGAGGCGCGCGTGGAACACGTACGCGCCGTCGACACGGCCTGTCGTCATAAGACGGACGGACGGTGAGCTAGCCCATTACTCACCGTCCACAGGCTCGCGCCTACGGTGGCCGGGGGCCACTGGTTGCCCCCCGACGCCCGGGGCGTCTCCCGCGGCGGCTGGGACGTGAGGTTCTCTCCCTCTCACGTTCCGCCACCTCCTTCGCTAGCATGACTGCTTCGCAGAAGGAGGCGACGGCTTCCCATTCCCTCTCGCTCCGGACCATGGATTGAACCAGGGCCGGTCGCGAGAGGTCACCGCCGCCAAAACTACTAAGTCGACCCTTGTGTTATGTTTAGTGTTATGACAACACCCACCAAATCGTATTCCTAGAATTACTTGGCCGCACTTGGCGGATCTTCGAATAAGTTAGGTAACTCCTCGATAAATGTGCGTTGCTTCCTACAATAGCTATCTTTGTTTAAACCATAGTTGCATTCTGCTTCAATCAATGCTAAAGATGTCAAATGACACTTTAAACAATGTTAAAGATGTATATTAATTAGTTTTCCGGTACTTCAAATATGACGAATGAAAAGTAGGCGTTTACATATCAATTTATTTTAAAAAAACTGGTCGGAATGTAGGCGTGGTTAAGTCCGACTTAGTTCAGTTCATGACAAATCATCAATACGTCCCCTATAAATTCATTTTTTTGATAATTGATTATATAGAATGTGTTAATAATGTAAAATAATAGGTATACGAGTCTTAATTATAACTAAAACTGTTCTCATGCTCTAGTTGAGGTAGTTAGTATAAGTATCATTTTAAATTTAACATCTGTAACTTGTACCTACTTTCTGTGCAAATAAAGAACTATTCTATTTAATACCATTGAATGACTTTTTCATGGAATAGTAATTCAATGGAATTTAAAAAATGAAAATTTGACGAAACGAGAGATGAGTGACGTGAGATGCAACAGATGTATGAAAGTATTTGTACTTACTTTTCACAGGAAACGCAACGAGCCACTAGAAAAACAAAACCATTTGTACACCTGCAAGGTTTGTATACGTGTCTCTTGACCCGTGAAAAAATTGACACTTCAGGTTGATCGGGTGCTGAGCCGTCAACCGGTTGTGCCGAACACAACGCGGCGAGAAACGCAACAATCACGACAAACGTAACAAAGAACTTCATGGTCACGACTATAAGTGCTATCGAGTTTACTTCTAGACCACTGTAAGTGGAATGTAATGAATGACCACCAACGCCAATGTTTTATACAAATCTTTGATGACATCTGTGCAGGCCAAATGGACTTACTTGGATTTATAGGTACCTATTTAGGGTTTCATTAGAATGTTTTCATGACTCAACGCCTGTGTCAATAATAAGGAAAAGCCTTAATAAATTGTAAATTTATGTGTAAATTATATGTACAGAAATAAATAAATGAGAATGACTTCTTAAAGAAAATTATATTGGAGCTTTAATATCTGATGTCAAAGTTGTGTTGTTCGTTGATTACTACTAACTATTTGCATACTGTTATAGTTACATATTTCATCAAAAATTAACTCTTTCCTATCATTTGCCGTATGCCATTACTTCCCAGAATTTGATCCTTTTTTTGCATATTAACTCTTATCCTATTTCCGTGAAGAGTAGAAAGAGGAGTCTGTCAAACTTCACAGTTGTTTTGGTGGGTGGGTCAGGAGCTGGATTAGGAAGTCTGCAATTTTCCTTTAGAAGAGTTTGTCCACCTCATCCAGCATCACAATGGGTATGCAGAGTCAGGGTCTGCCCAGCTTACCAGTTTTCCAACGGCCTGGAAACTGACTCCGATCACATACGCTTAAAAGTCCTATTAATTGGGGCTAGAGAGCTCTAATAGCCGGAACCCATGCACTGCCTGGAATCTCATCGGTTCCTAAAGCAGTGTTTTTGGCCTGCAGCATTTGCACCGCTAGTTTGTTTACCAATAATGGCGAGTTATACGGATTTGCTTTATAGTCACCATCCACAGCCCGACTTAACCCACTGCTGGGTACAGGCCGCTCTTTGCTTTTGCCAAGCTCCACGTTCTTGTGCCAGCATCCAGGATATTCCCGCAATTTAACCTTCCCATCTCGCCGCCGGACGACCAACACTTATCTTTCCAGTCACCGATGACAAAATTACGATCATCATTATACAACAAGTTTGATAATAATTCACTTCTGAAAATAATCACCCGATAAACTTTTTTTTTATAACGATAGTGCGTTATAAAAAAAAGTTTATCATGTGATTATTTTGACAAATCAATCATTTATTAATGAATTTTGCCTCGTCAAACAACTTTCGGAATTAAACGTTTTACAAATTGCATTATTATGTAATTTTCGAAGCAAAGCGAGTTCGGGTCTTGGTGCAACCCGACTTGGACAGGTTAGGTTCGAAGGTTCGAACTAAGACCCCGCCATCCTCTTCGTATTTGGTTACTTTAAACCCTGCTGACAGAAATAGGGGCCCAATTAGGCAGCGACGTTTTGTCAACTACGCCTTATTACAAAGTATTGATATTTACTATGACCTTGAACTTTGGGCGGTTATCACACTGCACCGCGCTCCGTCGGGTAGCGCGGGGCTGTCGATTTTAACATTGTAAGCAATTATCTCAATTTATTTAAAATATACAGCCCCGCGCTACGCGGCAGAGCGCGGTTTAGTGTGTGAATTTGTCCACTGAAAAAGACTATCCAAGAAAAACTTGCGACTACATGAACATAAAAAATGTACAGTGCCTCCAACGTGCTTCAGTCAACCGGCAGCGCCATGTAATCGTTTGCTTTTCTCACTTTGACATCATAAATATGGGTACTTATGATAATTGGATAAGCCACCCCTTAAGTATGTTAAACTTTAGTTTTAGATAGGTTTTCTAATACGTAATCCTGATAACTGTGTGACTGGTTCATAAAATTTATCATAAAATTATATTTAAGATAAACGTAATTTTGACAGACACGCAGTCGCTTCATGTAAAATACTGGTATTCAGCTGTATCCGGTTAGACTGGAAGCCGACCTCAACAAAGTTGCGAAAAGGCTGTGTAGATAATGATGAAGAGAAAAGAGTACCTATTGCAATAATTCCAAATTGTTATGCACAACTTGTAATAACGGTGTTTTAACTTAAAGAACAGCGAGTTTTCAAGCATCCATTTGTTTCTTGGCTTACTTGCCAAGACACTTTCGATATTGCAAGAATTGCAACCTACTTGCTACTTTGTCACAACTGAGCGACTTACTGTCTTATTTATTTATTACTATCTGTCCCCGGTATGCGTTGCAATGCAATTTTTACCTACCCTATCTACCTACCTACCATACCCTACCCTACCCTACCCTACCTACCTACCCTACCCTACCCTACCTACCTACCTACCCTACCTACCTACCTACCCTACCTACCTACCTACCCTACCCTACCTACCTACCTACCTACCCTATCCTACCCTACCCTACCTACCTACCCTACTCTACCCTACCTACCTACCTACCCTACCTACCTACCTACCCTACATACCCTACACTACCCTACCCTACCTACTTACCTCCCTACCCTACCCTACCCTACCTACCTACCCTACATACTCTACCTACCCTACCTACCTACCATACCCTACCCTACCCTACCCTACCTACCTACCCAACCCTACCTACCTACCTACCCTACCCTACCCTACCCTACCTACCTACCCCACCCTACCTTTCTCACCTTTTAAACCTTCCCTGGACTACGACAAACATTTTAAAACCAAAATCAGCCAAATCGGTTCAGCCGTTCTCGAGTTTTAGCGAGACTAACGAACAGCAACTGATTTTTATTTATATGGACTTTCAGCATTCATAAACCCTGTACAGGGGTTGTTGTACTCATTCGTCACAAACTAAAGTCGTCACATTTTTGTAAACTCTATACATTGAAAGTTGCGGACTTAATGCCACTAGAATTCTATATAAGCCACCTGTCCTCTTACACTACGTCGATGTTTTGTCTCTTCTTCGTGAACACATTTTGGATGTAAAAAAAGACACTTAGGGAAAATCCGACCGAAAGTCACTTGTTTTTTTTACCGAGTGCTATGGAAGGTGTAGGTTGTGCTGTACATCTTTTGTGCCGTGATAACTGCACCGATTTACGTGATTATTTTTTTAATTTGATAGACGAACCGCGCGCGGTTGTGCCAGGTCCCAGATAAATTTTATTCACTTTGTTTGAGTAGGAAACGAGTTGGCTCCTTTAGTACTATTTTTCATTCTTTGCGTATGTTGATGATTTAATGGTCTCATAATAAGTTCTAATTACTCTGCATAATTTGTGCACATAAAGGTAGATAAAATAACTTTTTTACATAAATAAATTGCAAAAAAAGACTCTAAAAGTAAAACATAACTTTACTTTAGGAAGTCGGTGGTAAAACATCAAGGAATTCAGTTTTTTTTTTGTTCTGGACCATACACAGGAACCTTCCAGTTACGGAGATATTAGAAGTCAAAGTTCCAACTTTTAAATGTTATTTTTTTTTTAATATATCTATGACCCCTGTACTATTCAATGGATCCATCAGCACAATGTTTTGAGTGCGTTACATTGAGTCCTCCGCAAAAGGATAGGAAGCAGAAGGAGTGATTTTTCACCCCAAAAAGTTCGAAAAATCCGTGATCATGGCGTTTGCAACAGCGCCGAAATATCGGGAACTCGAAACAAATAATACACATGGTAAATATCCCTTAGTAAATGTTATTAAAAAGTTCGAAAAAGTAAAAAAAAATGTCGTTTCGCGGCAAAAAGTTTTGCAAAGTTACTTCGAGAAGCTCGCTACGACAAGGAATCATTTACACCTTGTATTTATGCTTAGTTTGAAGAGCGGTCGCGGTGTGACTGTAAGCTATCGTCATAGTGTTTATTGTGTTCAGCGTACCTTAATACATCAAAAGCTTTTTGCAAAAAAATGATCACTTACTAGCTGTACCATGGAGTGCGATGCAATGCACTTTTACTTTTTTTCATTGTTGTCCATCATCATCATCAGCCTATAATGTTCCCACTGCTGGGACACAGGCCTCCTTCTCTATGAGAGAGAGTGGGCTGTACACCCATCCACCACGCGGGCCCAGTGCGGGGTAGTAGATGTCACATGTCTTTGAATTTTTAGTTCTAGGACATACCGGTTTCCTCACGATGGTTTTCTTCACTGTTTTTAAGAGCAGCGGTGATGAAATAAATTACACAAAGTAATGCGCCTGCCTGGGTTCGAATGCTTACTGCTCGTAAGTCGGGGCTGCCACCACTGGGCCGCCGCTGCTCTCATTGTTGTCCATCTTCGCATTATTGCCTTAATATTGAAACCGGTTTTGGGCACATTGGTTCAATGATTTCAAAGTCTATAACGAACGCAGATAGGTAGTTTTTTTTTTTTGTGTTTTATAAATACAACCTGTTTTTTTTTGTTATCCCATAACTCTAAGATGTGATTGACACCATAATATATCAAAGTATCAACTGGCATATGAATTATGTTTAATTCATTCTTTTTAATTTTTTGTTTTTCGCATTTTCTTAGCTTTAAATATGAATTATTGGTTTGAGTAAAAAGAATAACTCGTATTTATCATTGAAACTACTACCATTTTACTACACTACTGCGAAGTTTGGCAACCTCGCTAAAGTAAAGATCCGTCATACTGGTGACAATTTTTGACCTAAGTAAATTATGATTGATGATATCTCCGAAACTATGCATTTTTGGACCACCTATTCTAGGAGTTTTAGTATTGTTTTTACCTACAGAATATAACCCTAGAGATAAGGGATATAAAAAAAAAAACAGGTTGTATAGGAGATAGATAATAGGACACGGGGTGAGAACTAATCTATACTAACATTATAAAGCTGAAGAGTTTGTTTGGTTGGATGCGCTAATCTCAAGAACTACTGGTACGAATTGTTCTTTTTCCCTTTGTAGTCAGATAGCCCATATAACGAGGAAGGCTATAAAACACCACCGCTCCTATTGGTCGTAACCAATAGGTACGGAGTATCAATTAAAAATGTTGAAAAAACGGGGAAAATGTGGGCCAACTAGTGAAATAACATATCTGGAAAACAAATAAAGAGTCCAACATGCCTTTATAAACACTTTTGTTTCATGCGTATAAATTAAGAAAGAAGTTCATTCTTCTCCATAGAGATCTACGCTACGGAATGGGCAACTACAGTACTTTCACAAGTTATTATGCCTTGTGACTGGGACTGTAGCTTCGCGTTTTATTTTGTTTTTCGACTTTCAAAAGTGCCTGTAATGGTCTAATTGAAATAAATGCTTTGACTTTGACTTTGAAAGATAGTCTCGTTGGTTTTGTATTCGCAAGCGTCGTTATTGGGTTTAAAATATGTATACCTACCGGGAAATTCTTCGTAGAAGTAGTTTGGCTTTGTGCCCGGTCGATGGCAATAGGCAATAGGCTTGTCCTCTAGTACATGAGACTTAATAAAAACATAGTTGGCGAAATATGGACGGACGATAGACCCTACAACTCTGCCTAACTCTTTGGAGCTTACAGGCGTGATTTTAGGTTTATTTTATAATAGGAAAACATTTTTCTTGAGTCTTTCAGTTGTAATAAAACTTACATTTACCTTACCAAGTTGGTAAATAATGCGTAATAGTAAAACGAGTGTAAACATCGTCAGGTGGGGTTCTATGGTTTCTACTTTTTGGGAAAAGACGTCACTTTATGTATGTACAAGTAAAACTTATAAACCAATAATCAAGTTCTTACAGTACCTAGCTGCATAACAAAGAAAAAAACGCAAAGAACAACTGATTCGAATACATTGTTTTATTGACCGATAAAGAGTTACAATTTACAAGGAACAGATAAAAGAAAATATATTTTTAACAGTAACCCAATCTAACGTCAAATTTACTATTTTTAGTCAATTCAATGCCATCGATAAATTTTTATTTCCTTTCTTCTGGTTTTTAGGGTACCGTACCCAAAGGGTTAAACAGGTCCCTATTACTGAGACTTCGCTGTCCGTCTGTCACCAGGCTGTATCTCATGAACCGTGATAGTTAGCCAGATGAATGTACTCAAATGGCAGATCTTTTTATCGCAATAGCATTTATTATTATATTGAGAGTACATATTGTCTATTGTCTTCCTTTAATATTCTGTACAATAATCTTCTCCCATGAGTTCGAAGTACCTAAAACAAAAAAAATACCGTTAGTAAAATGTTTGGTGACCATTGTACGAGTAAAATGATTGTCTTTGAAAATGGGCCAGCTACGAATCGACAAAAATCTGCGGGCAGTCGATATCCCACGATACACCACACCCTCAGAACGGAGAATCCACCCTTTATTTTTCCTATACCACAGAATACACAATTTAACAAGAACTATAGAGCTATAAGATTCAACAGTTTTATAAAAAAAAAATACTGACTGGAGTCCCTCCGCGCGTAAGAAATGAAACTTCATAAAACTATACGCATGCGTACGAGTGCCACGCATTCACTCTCGTTATTTTATTGAGCTTCTAAATAATATTTTGTCGTTTTCTTGTTGTATTATTTTTTTACATTACTTTATCGAGGTTATTCTACTCATGGAAATTGAGCGAAGGCTGGTCACACCGAAGAGTCGAATGCATGACTGTTTGCACGCCATTTTGCGTACTTTATAGTAGAACTACGTAGTCACAAATCTTGTAATACTGCCATCTCTTAGTGAGTTTTAGAAAATATTCCCCCTCCATGGTAGCGTTAAACTTGTTGGAAGTCGCATAAGAAGTTTCACTTCAAAAAGATCTGTTCGTAGGTACTAACTGTTGACAGGTAACGCAAAGGTTTCTTATAGGAGCATAACCGTTAGGACACGGTCTGATAGGTATTAAGCTTCTTTTAACCCGTGGAAAAATTGATACTGGTTGATCGGGTGCTGAGCTGTCAACCGGTTGTGCCGAACACAACGCTGCGAGAAATGCGACAATCACGACAAACGTAACAAAGAACTTCATGGTGAAGACGACAAGTGCTATACCGTGTTCACTTCTAAACCACTGTCAGTGGAATGTAATGAAAGACAGCCAACTTCAAATTCAAATTCATTTAATCATTTTGTGAACATAGGGTAAAAATATACAGATCATCATCATCATCATTAGCCTATCATGTTCCCACTGCTGGGACACAGGCCTCCTCTCCTATGAGAGGGAAGGGCTGTAATCCACCACGCGGGCCCAGTGCGGGTTGGTAGATGTCACATGTCTTCGAATTTTTGGTTCTAGGACATGCCGGTTTCCTCACGATATTTTCCTTCACCGTTTTTGAGAGCAGCGATGGTGAAATAAATTACACAAAGTAATGCGCCTGCCTGGGTTCGAACCCACGGCTTACTGTTCGTAAGTCGGGGCTGCCACCACTGGGCCACCGCCGCTCTCACTGGGCCACCGCCCATATACAGATGTTATAAATAAATGTTGGTCCATACTATGTCCCGCCAGAAGGCATACAAAATTTAAAGTAGGTTCTCCTATTTTATACTAATTTGTGATGACATCAAATGGACTAATACGGAATTATAATAGGTACTTATGAAAGGGATGATGACTGGGTAAAGAAACCGAAATACTATTTAGTCCATCGTCAATTTATTTATTTATTAAAGTGAAACTTTTATTACATCACCTGAAACTTTTTCGTCTGTGTGTTGCATGTCGCGTGACGCTCGGCCGCGGAGTAGTACTCTGCGTTTTATACGTTTTATACCCTTAATGGAATATTATTCCAAAAATGTTTAGTTAAATGACTATAGTGTGAAAAAAAGTTTCACTTTTACCGTGGTTTCATAAAAGCACACAATCCTTTTTATTTATTTATTTATGTACACACAAAACACTTAACAGGATAATACATTAAGATACAAGAGCACAAAGGTACTGCTTATTTCAAAAGAAATTTCTTCCAGCAGACCTGCGAGTGGAAAGATGGATCAATCAGGTAATGTAAAATTATTAGACACGTATTTTGTGTTTTAAACAATAAAATATTAAGTTCACAAATAGGTATAAATTTACTTACCTTAGGCGTCATGCGCCATTTCAACTCAATGTATCTCCGTAATTTTATGGTAACATGACAAAAGAAAAAATACGTGTCCAATTTTTTTAATAATCTACCCGACCGACAAAGAAAAAAAATAGTCATCATCCCTATTGAAGGTAGGTAATTAAATTTAAGGTTATTAAATTCATTTTTAATGACATCAACGAAGTCACGAATAATAAGGAAAATTGGCGAATTATTATGTCACTTATTCACTACATTGTATTAGGTATTATTTATTTAAACTTCATTTACAATAGTGGTACATAGGCGGACTTTATGCTACAAGGCATTCTCTACCAGTCAACCATTCGGTTAAAAGGACAACATTGTGATAGGGTACAAAATAATATCTTACTTTTTTATTAATTAATTTTGAAATTGAATATAATTACATAGACACTAATACACAAATACACTTAAAATATACTAATAAATATTTTAACAAAATAATACCAAAATAAAAACGAGAAACCTAATAATAATTACTATGACTAGACATCTAATTGCGAGCTACTTGGTCTGATTTAAATAGTTGTTACTTTTCTTTTAAAAATGAATTTGCTTTCAGCTTTTTTAATACCGAGGGGTAGCGCGTTCCACAGCTTTATTGACGAGACAGCATATGAATTTGACATGGAACCGGTACGGTGTGAAGGAATTTGGAGGACTAGATGTTTGGAAGCTCCTAGGTTACGACTGTGAGAACTGCCCAACACTTTGAAACAAGTTTTAAGATAATTGGGAGCACTTGGATCGTTCAAAATAGTGAAGAGCATACAGAGAGATCTGAGTGACTTCCTGAGTCGGAAAGGCAGCCATTTAAGCTAAGAACGGTAGGAAGAAATTTGATTGTACTTACGAAGGCCAAAAAAGCGAATGCGATTGTTGAGAAGTCGATCTAATTTATTAAGAAGTTCTCGGGAAAAATCGGAAGATCAAACATCAGCATAATCAATAATGGGAAGCAGACCAAAGTGAGTTTGGTGCTCGATGGTAGGAAATGCTTGAATATATACAGGGTGTAACGGAAAGGGTATATACATCCTTAAGGGTGTGCTATAGACCATCAAACTGAACATGTTTCTCAACATAAAAAAAAATTTGCAGCAAAAAAAAATATCAGCTGCCTATACATTTGGGTCGAATAGGTATTGTAATTTTCTATGGGGCAGCAGATATTTTTTTTGCTGAAAAACATGTTTTATAATGAGAAACATGTTCAGTTTGATGGTCTGTAGCACACCCTTATGGATGTATATACCCTTTCCGTTACACCCTGTATAGAGAGACTGTAGCGAGAACGTGACTTTCTGGCTCACCTGCGCCACGTGTTTACTCCAACTAAAACTGTCGCCAAAGTACAAACCTAAGTCTTTTACGTGAAGTGAAAGAGAAATGACGGAGTTCTCGTATATCAGCGGCACATTGTTCACATTTGTCTAATAGTAAGAACTACCAATGAGGATGGCCTGGCTTTTTCCGACGTTAACAGAAACCCCAAATTTACCAGACTACTCACTGATAATTCGAAGATGAAATGCAATTATCAAGGTAAGGTCAATGTATGTAGGTATAACATATATATTTGATGCTACAATACTAAAAGAACACAAAAAAACAACAGCGGATGAAGCAGATACGAAAACTTTTTCATATAATATAGGTTGACAGGATTGTTTTGGCTTTTCATTTGATCATGTATACAGAAATGTGATTTACTTTGAGGACGTACACAGTAAAGACTAAGAACTAAGATAAACTAGGATGCAGGAGCCAGTGATCAAACTCGAACACTTTAGCACCCCACCTCGGATAAGTTATTTAAGTACGATTTTCTTTCGACAATAATAGGTACAGAAAAAGGAGTTATTGGTCTAGTAGTACAGAATGGCATAAAATACACAGGGGGTTTGGTGTATCGTTTCCCAAATTGAACGGTCTGAAAGGAGCAGTAATTTGCTGTCCTTTCAGTCTCAATAGTTATTGAAAAAGATTTGTTTTGAAGATAGAATTGAGCTATTAAAAATAAAAAAATACGAGATTGAATCGAGACAGAAAGGATTGTTTTTTAAATTTGACATTTAAAAATCAAGCATAAAAAATCCGCACCTTGCTTCTAATAAATGAATCAATGGACTGAATAGCCTCGGTTTCAAAAGCTGACTCAATAATGAGTAATAGATATTTGAAAGTAATTTTACTTACAGACCGCAGACATCACA
This sequence comes from Cerastis leucographa, assembly GCA_963082945.1. NCBI lineage: Eukaryota > Metazoa > Arthropoda > Insecta > Lepidoptera > Noctuidae > Cerastis > Cerastis leucographa. The sequence continues at coordinate 17,126,215 of OY720361.1, read as the reverse complement.
GTGTTCTCAGAAAGCTAATTCAGCGGTGCAAGTGCATTTAGGTTTCAAAATATTATAATAAGATCTCTTAATCCGGTTAATAGCTGAAGCTTCTGGTTGATCGGGTGCTGAGCTGTCAATCGGTTGTGCCGAACACAACGCACTGAGAATCGAGAAAATCACGACAAAAGTAAGAAAAATCTTCATAATTATTAACTTGCTACAGTGTTGACTTCTAGCCTACCACGACTCGAATGTTTTAGAAGACAAGTAACTCTGAATTTATTAGGATTTTAAATGACATCTACGCAGACTAAATGGACATATACGGAAAAATTGGTGCGTACTCTGTTTTCCGTTTTCTTACCAATAAATCTCATTAAACAGGTATGCCGTTTATGGAGTTATAAGTAACAAGCTAGTTTGCCTTAAGGAATTCCCCATACTCAGAAATTGATCGTCTCCCAACTTATGTCTAGACTCTGAAGATGTGCGTGGTCTGTCTGTGATACTGATGCTGATGGCCTGTGTCGTTTCATTGATGGGTAAAACCCTCACTGTTAGTAGATAAGACGTAGAGATCAACGCGAAAATTGAGTGGCGTATGCCCAGCAGTTGGTGGAATCAGGATGTGGGTGATGACGATGCTGGCAGAGCTGATAAACTTCTATAGACTTCAACATCATCTGCCTAGCCATTTTCCAACTTTGTTGGTGTTGGCTTCACGGCTTCCAAGTGTCTATACACACTTCCTCCCACTATTTAAAGCGCACACTCTGAAAGCGAAAAAAATCTTCCTTAGCTCACTTTTATTATCCTAACTTCCTAACTAATACTATAAATGCGAGAGTAAGTTTGTTTGTTACCTCTTCACGCCTAAACCACTGAACCGATTATTCTGAAATTTTGCATACACGTTATCACGTGTACAGGTGTACGAACATAGCGTACCTTTCATCCCGAAAAAAGTACTGTTCCTGAGAAAAACAAGAATAACGTTCTTATGATAATAGATGTCGCCACGTGTCCGAGCTGGTTATTGTCAAATCCTAAATTAACGCGAGCGAAGCTTCGGGAAAAAGCTAGTAATAATTATAAAGGAGCTCTTGTACAAACTCTGTACTTTTAGACCTGGTCGCAGGTTTCCATGACGTCAATGCGAGCCAACTGTAGCTTTCCTGTTTGTATTACAAGGAATTTAAAAAGATTAGGAAGTAGCCCACCACACATGGTCCCTACCTATTTAACTATATATGTGAATAGCAAAACATCCTCAACGTTGGCGAAGTGTATTACATACCTTATATTAAATAAATCTAGTATGTAAGGATCGAATCAGATGACGTTCTGTGGTTGCTGCCTACCCCCTTGCAAAAAGACGTGAGTTTAAGTATGAATGTGTTTGTTTTTTTTTTTAAACGTTTGCCCCACTCTAGGACTTTCTCCTATATCGTGGGTGCTTTACAAACATTTAAACTCACATACACAGCCAGACCCAGAACAAATTATCTGTAAGCCTTACAAATATTTGTTCCGCGTGGGGATCGATCCTCCGACACGCTGGGTTATAGGCGTGATGTTGTTTTATGTAAACTAATGTAAGAAGTTGAAAGAAGCTACTAAAGCGCGGACTAAGAAAAAAAAAAAAGGGCCCGGAATTTACACGACTGTCGAAAATCTACCCCATGTATCGATGTCGGCTAAAAATAACAAAAAGGTTAATTTTACAAAATGAAAGCAATATGGCGTCGGATTACTCATAATTCTCGCAGGAATAAAACCAAATGAGATAGTCAACTTTTGACACGAACGAGTTCGCGAGGCGTATAATGATATAAAAGACTCGAATCGAATGTGGCTGATAATGTCACATATTCGCACAAATATTAGATTATGGCGAGGAAAACATTCGCACATTTTGTTGTGGAAAAACTGTATCTTTAATCTATTGGTCGCAAGTGATGCTGTTGAGCTCGACGTTTTGGGTTTAATTCTCATGTCAGACAAAGTGTCTTTGAGTTATTCCAGCACAATGTTTTGAGGAGTAAGCTTTTTTTTTTACGGATGGGAAGTTATCAAATGATTTCTCCCGCTCTGGGCGGAGCGGAAGGGAATGTCAGACTTGTACTGAGTAAAACCCATCCAAGTTCCTTCTTCGCCCTTTGTGTTCCAGGGCCACGGTATCTCTTTCGAACAGCCCGCAGCCCTGGCAGGCATCGACCCTCTCGAACCCCTTCCGATTTGCTGACATCTCCTTGAGGCGCGCGTGGAACACGAACGCGCCGTCGGCACGGCCTGTCGTCATAAGACGGACGGACGGTGAGCTACCCATCACTCACCGTCCACAGGCCCTGAGTAGTAAGCCTGGATTTTGTTTTTGTGCCCGGTTGATAGTATTAGGCTCGTCAACCACATAGCTGGCGTTATAGGTCCTTAAAATAACAGGCGAAGTGTGTGAGGATTATAGTGGATTTTTTTGGATGTAGCATTTGCAAGGTTTCTTTTATCATATAACCGTAATAAAAATCGATTGAGTTCTCATTCATCCAAATCGGCTCAGGAGTTCGGGCTGAACGTAAAGCAGAAAATGATTCGCGACCGTATCACGTTCACCAACCTGCAAATTACAAAAAACGTAAGAAGATTTGAATTTTGCGGGCTACCGTGATGGATTAACCTCAATCTATTTTTCATAGAACTATCTGTCGTAAACACCATTCACCATCCTACCCTCTTTGGGAACGAATCCCAAAAGTTCGACAACCCTTTTTCGACGGATAGCAAAAACGTGCACTGTAGCATGGTGGCCGTTCGAGCTTATTTCAATTTTGTACGACAAAAAGCCTCACCGATTTCGGACACGCCGGCCTAACTTCGTGTGCGCAGTATGTAGGTATACAGTACGTTGTAGGCAAAATCGTTTGGTATGTCAAAGACTTTGTGATTGCTTTATCACCATTAGGTTGAATGCATCGTTGAATGACACTTGCGCGCTGTCATACGTCAAGAGAGTCTAATGGCAAGAGCCAATCGCTTTCAAAACATCTTCTATTTCTACAAACCTAGAACCAGGTTATTCATGCAAACTTTTGCCAAACTGAATTTGCATGCATGAATGTGAGTAGGAGAAAACTATACATTTATTTTAGGAATGGAACTCGGCACATTACAAATTGAATGGGTGCACATATAAAAATGTCATTTTTAACCAAGCGTGCCATACCGTCTTTATACGACATTCAGTAGGATTGACACAAGCATTTTCAGTGGTAATTGGCAATGCATTTTATACTTTTAAATGGCTTATGTTTAACATAACACCAGATAAAGTAAATATAACTTAAACACATTTTTATACTGCCTGAAATAGTAAATGATCACCAGAAATAGTAAATGATCACCAGAATTAAAAACCTGAAAATCACAGCTCCGAACTAAGGCGTAGTCGACGGAGCCCCGCTACGGGGCTCCTATTTCTCTCTGCAGGGTTTAAAGTAACCTAACACGAAGGGGATGTCGGGGTCCCGCCATCCCCTTCGAACATAACCTGTCCGAGTCGGGGTGCCCAATATCCCGAGCTCGCTTTGCTCGCACTTGCTTCCTAAGTTCTTCTTGCCACAAAATTTGGTGATCATTTACTATATTTGGTGATCATTTACTATATTTGGTCTTTGAATACAATTTTTTTGGTGTTTAGTATTTTTTTTTGGGTAACGTAGCTTAGGATCTCAAAGTATTTTTTGGTGCTCATTATATTTAATCCCCTTTTAAATTAACGATATCGCTGCCAACATAACACTTTTTCTAGTAGGCGAGTGCATTCACTGATACTTATTTCCTGTTTCTGATTTGATTGTTTCAATGTAATGTTACACTTGAAGTTAAAACTTAAGTTTCTCCTAAACTTCACTTGCTCAATTCAGAAGCAATTAGAAGTTAAAGGTTGTGACACTCGTACATACAAGTGATAGTTGTTTTCAAGGAGTTATCACAGGATAACAGGGAAACTCGACTTATACCTTTAAAGGGGTTATAATAGAGGTCATTAGCAAAAAATTAAGTTTAGTTAACTAAGGGTCAAAACTCAATGGTTACCGACCAGTGTCGGTTTTACAATTTTTTTAACTGGTTATCAAAAAAAATATGGAAAAACCACTCTAGTCTTTAATTGAGACTTTTCTGAAAGTTAAAAAGTGAGTGACCATTTAAAAAAAATGTTTGCTCAAACTTATCTCAGATATAAAAGATCATTAGTACCAATGATTTATTATTTTTATATTATTCCCAAAAATCGAGATGAATTGTTGGAAATAAAACAAAAAAAACTATTCATTCAAAGGACTTAATTTAATGCAAACGACCTCTAGTATTACCAGAAATAAGTTGAGTTTCCCGGTCACTCTGGTATAATTATGTAAATCAATGTAGTCTTGTAAATTAAACCTTGTGTAGGCTTTTTTTTTTTTTGCGGATGGGAAATCATCAAATGACTTCTCCCGCTCTGGGCGGAGCGGGAGGGAGTGTCAGACTTGACTGACTAAAACCCACCCATGTTCCTTCTTAGCCCTTTGTGTTCCAGGGCCACGGTATCTCTTTCGAACAACCCGCAGCCCAACCTTAAACTAAGTTTTAATCTGACACAGTTAAGAGCGTTTATACCTAATGGCATTTCATTTAAACTTTCAAGTCCTTATTTTCCGAAATGACTGAACTGATTTCAATGAAACTTCATACGCTTAAGCAGGATACATAGGTCTAAAAAGTTATTAAATAACATTTTCGAAAAATAGTGTTACAGCTCAATAGGGATGATGACTGGGTAAAGAAAACGAAATTCTATTTTGTCCGTCAATCAGGTAATACAAAAATATTAGATACGTATTTTTTGTTTTATCAAGTTAACAAAAAAATACGTAGTTAAAACTCATTAAAGTTGGAGAGTGGGGGCTTACTACGTCACAAGTAGGTATAAAACTTACCTACATGTGACGTCATGCGCCATTTCAACTCAATATATCTCCGTAATTTTATGACCACGAGAAAAAAGAAAAAATACTTGTCCAATACTTTTCAATAAACTACGCGACGGACAAATAAAAAAAAAATTGGATTATCCCCTATTATAGTCCAATTACCTTTTTTTAAAAGACATTTCGGGACATAAGGACTTGCAAGTTGAAATGTCGTAAGGTGTATGTAAATGCTCATAAGATTACTCCTGATTTTTTAACTTGTCGATAAGCGAGTTTCAGACTAAAGTTTAACTGTTTACCTATTTTATATGTATTTTAGTGTTTTTTTACAAACTATAATAAGAGTTTTAATACTTAGTTATATCAAAAGGAACAATACGTTTTACTTAAATAAAACTCTAAAATAAAGTAAAGCGAAATCTTGCCTATTTTCCCCATAGGAAACTTTATTTTTCTGAACCTTAGAACACAAGTGCGTATAGGGTTTCATTTCAATTATAAAATAAATGAAATGGAGGCATATTATTAAATGTTTTACTTATTTTTTTTTTCAAAAATCGCATTTACTGAAAGGACATTTCCCATTTCAAAGCAGTTGTAAATAATTCTCGAAGATCACAGGTCTTACCGAAAAGGCGGATTTCTTAACGACAAAGCAAATGAAAAGAAAATTATTTTTTGAGATAAAACGAATTCATTCCTTATGCTTGAAAGACAAGACGACATCTCAAATGATACAAAAACATCCTCAAAGCAAAAACGATCTAATTTCATTTGTCAAGCGTCACATTTTCGCTTGTCTAGTGTCATATTATTGTCGGGTTCGTATCCGCAGGTGGCTGCCATTCCATATAAATGCGTTTGCCCTTTAGGGTCACCATAAAAGCCATAGTAACAGATGTTGTCACTATCTTAATTTTTCAGGGCCATATTCAACCTAATTTTATGATAGTACCTAGCTATGTATTTGTTTTGTAGTTACTTATCCCTGGACTATACTCATAACACAACGTGTGTACTGTTATAAACTAACAAATAATGAGGTATTAAAATTCATTAGTACTCAAACATTACATTGCAAAAGACTTTAAAAGACTTTCATGTGAATTTTTATTTCACTTCTTTTTTCAAGTAAGTAATGGACTTTATTTTAAATAACTACTATATACATTACAACGATAAATAAACTAATAAATGAAATAACTAAAATAACAATAAACTATGAAAGGGCACCAAAAAACGCGTCCTCAATGCTGTAGCTTTCATCTCCATATTTGAACTCCATAAAAAAACCCAAGTAAATCCGAACGCTATAAACGTCGTTTCACCTTATGAGTATCTTTGGTCTTATAACACTCGGCTACTAGCAAAAATTTACATTTGCACATGTGACTTGATTACAACAATACCTAACCGGTATCAATTGAACTGTTTAGAAAAAATAATGAAATGATCCCACGTTCTTGTCAAGGTCAAACTCAACGAAACTAATTGGATCGTTTACTTCTCCAAGCGATTGAATCTGGCGGCTAGTCATATTTCTATAAATTTTTAATCAGTGAGCCAGTATTGTTTGACCTAAAATCGATAGTCTCAAGTAATTCAAGGGCTCTTACGAACTGATCGAGTTATTTTAGACATACCCCGTCTAGCTGACTCAGGGCTCCAGTTTTGTGATATGCGGATATGTATCCGTCAGACATTGCCTGTCCAGTCCCATTTTAGTTTAGCAGCTGTATGTGCAACGTCAGCAATTTGAGTTCTGAAGCGCACTGTGATGTTCCTTATACGATCGGTAAGTTTAACGTTAAGTATGCTGCGCTCCATTGCCCGTTGGCAAACCTTGACTTTAGACTTCTGGATGTTTGTCAAAGACCACGTCTGTGCACTATATGTCAGTATGGGGAGATTACACATGTCCATTAACTTGCCATTTACTTGTAAATCGCCCTTGAGTAACTCTTTCATTGACCAGTAGCTCTTCCAGACATCTTCCGTGCGACTAGTAACTTCTTTGTCTAGTATCGCCTAGAAGGAGTCTACTTGGCCTTATAGAGGTAGAGGTATTCTTGGACATAGTGTATTTTCTCCACGTCTATATGCACGTTTATCGGTGAGCTGTTGGTCATGAGCGTAGTCTTTGACATGTTCATCTTTAGTCCAACCTGAAGGCTTGTATTGCTTAGCTCTTAAAGCATCTCTTCCAGTTCCACAGCTTATGAGGAGAAGAGGACTATGCCATCAGCGAAGCGCAGATTTGTTAACCTCACCTCGCCGAGTCAAATACCTTTCTTCTCCCAGGTGGTCGCCAACGTTCTAAAGACTTCTTCAAGGGTACAAGTAAATAGGTTTGAAGACAGCGGGTAGCCCTATTTGACTCTCTTTAGAATTTAGAATTTTGGACCTATCCGATTTAATTTAGAATTTAGAATTTTGGACCTATCCGATTTAATTTAGAATTTAGAATTTTGGACCTATCCGATTTAATTTAGAATTTAGAATTTTGGACCTATCCGACTTAATTTTGGACCTATCCGACTTAATTTTGGACCTATCCGATTTAATTTAGAATTTAGAATTTTGGACCTATCCGATTTAATTTAGAATTTAGAATTTTGGACCTATCCGACTTAATTTTGGACCTATCCGACTTAATTTTGGACCTATCCGATTTAATTTTGGACCTATCCGATTTAATTTTGGACCTATCCGACTTAATTTTGGACCTATCCGACTTAATTTTGGACCTATCCGATTTAATTTTATCCGCCCTTATCCTAATTTATTTGGGGTCGCGTAGCATGTCTCCTTCTTCCATACTTCTCTATTACTCGTCATCTCAGCAGTCACCTCCTTTCTGGCGATATCATCCTTCACACAGTCCACCCATCGTTTCTTTGGTCTTCCTCAAGTCTTATAGACATTCAACTTCATACTCAAAACTTTTTTCACGACATTTGTCGCATTCCACCGCATACATAAGACCTGATGAGTTCTGACGCAATGTGGGTGTACTATAGCCATACATCTCTACCTCACGCATCGGGGTTTACAGGCATGATGTTTTATTATAGTATGTCATGTTTGCTTTCTCTTTTGTTTAACAAAAGATTTATTTTCTACCTACCCTTATCTATACTAACATTATAAAGCTGAAGAGTTTGTTTGTTTGCTTGAACGCGCTAATCTCAGGAACTGAAGATCCGATTTGAAAAATTCTTTCAGTGTTAGATAGCCCATTTATCGAAGAAGGCTATAGGCTATATATCATCACGCTACGACCAATAGGAGCGGAGCAGCAATGATAAATGTTGCTAAAACGGGGAAAATGTGACGTAGACGAAGTTGCGCTGGACAGCTAGTTACCATATAAATCTAAAATCCCGCTGAAACATAAAATCTCAATTGGAAATAACATGTCTCTTATCATTTTCAACTCAAAGAAGATTTAAATGGAGATTCATGCAAAAACACGTTTCTCGAATTGGCGGGTAGGTATGCAGATTTACTCCAAGTCTTACTTCAATAACATTTGGGAATTTATGCGTTTTGGTGTTTGTTATACCACTGCTCGGCAAAGCTTTTTGCCATATCTTAATTTACCGTTTTAACACAATTAATTTTACCAATATCATCGCAAACAAATTATCACCAAAAGATTCATCATCTGCCTAGCCGTTTTCCAACCATGTTAGGGACGGCCTCCAGTCTAACCGGATGCAGCTGAGTAACAGTATTTTACATGGATCGACTGCCTATCTGACCCCCACAGCCTACTCATTGGGCTGTACAATAATACAACAGCCGTATGAAATTTGCGCGCGCGCACTTCTGGCCTGTCAGCTTGTGATAAAAGTGAATGAGTTTAAAAATAATGTTTCTTTGGAAAAGTTGTTTGTTATCATGAGTATAATCACGTGTTTAAGTATCGGTCACTAATTACCAGTCACCCTAATAGATCTATCTATACAGGGTGTAACGGAAAGGGTATATACATCCTTAAGGGTGTGCTACAGACCATCAAACTGAACATGTTTCTCAACATAAAAAAATTTTTGCAGCAAAAAAAAATATCAGCTGCCTATACATTTGGGTCGAATAGGTATTGTAATTTTCTATGGGGAAGCAGATATTTTTTTGCTGAAAAAAAATGTTTTATGACGAGAAACTTGTTCAGTTTGATGGTCTGTAGCACACCCCTAAGGATGTATATACCCTTTCCGTTACACCCTGTATATAGGAATATGTTTTTTTTTCAGAATTTTAATACGTGTCATCTACGAATAAAACACAAAACAAAACGACGGAAATCCGGGTATGCTCGCCTTAATATTTTTTCAAAGCACTTAGATTTCGGTATGTAGTAAGTGATCACCCATCTACAAACCAGCCTAAGCAAACGCGCCTTAACATGGGGTATTGATCCGAGTGGCTTTATTATTTAGCCAAAAGCACCAAGAGACTATAAATACTAAAAGCTAAAGATGCTCGTTTTACTATTAAAACTTGAGGAAGTTTACCAACCCATTTGGTCAGTTAAGCGGTGGTGTCAACCGAGTTACCCATTGTACAGTAAAAAAGATCTAAGCGATCACGCAAACACTCGCAAAAAGCAACTTTGTTTTACAATATGTTTAGTGATACTGGGTGTAAGAAAGGGCCATCAACCAAATCATAAATCAAACCATCAAACAAGACTTTCTCCGTGGAGCCGACAGCATAATCGCGAATAATAATCAACTGCCCGGTACAAAACCAAGGGGTTATTGTCTACTCGCTCCAAATATATGGCATCTTATTATTTTTTTACGAATTTTTACGATGTTGGTCCCGAGCAGAAAGTAGTTCAATTTGATGATTTGTAATACAACCTTTCATTTAGACCTTTTCTGATACACGCTGTATATTTTAACAATTACAATAACTGTGAACATTAAAACGAGCGTACGTCACCGGAAAGCTTAAAATGGAAACTAATTAGGCTATTTGAAAATGCACAACAATTAATATAAATTGGTACAATTTGACTCGTGGGTTGTGCACAGCCGTGCCGTGCTACGTTAACAGCTGTTACGAAATTAGCCAATTTAATTAAACACAGGAACAAAGCAAGCACTAAAATATGTACGAGTGGGATTGTCACAAATATGAATAGATTTTATAACATAACATAAATTCACGCCTATAATTCTCGAATGGTTAGGCAGAGGTATGTAGACAATTTTTGATTACGGTCGAATGGCACGCGGTCAATTAGTTTTGGGCCGTTCAGACTAAATACCCATAGTAGACCCACATTTCGCCAGTTACGTTTAAGTCCCATGTAATAGGGGCAACCCAATTGCCATCAACCGAGCACATATCTAGACTCCGTGGCTGTTACTGAGAAATACCTGATGGATAAACCCAAATAGCAATCTGCCCGACCCAGGAATCGAACCCTCATGCCACATCCTGAGGATCTACACAATGGATTTAATCTGTTGTTTAAATCAAAAACAATTCTGAAGTCAGAATGGCTGGCCACTTTCCTCGTAATAGTTCTCCCTCTTTAGCGAGGTACTAGTAATTTGATGTCCAAAATAGTATAAAATAGGTATAAAAGCTTGGCATTGCTCAAACCTCCAAAATATCTCTTGATCCAGCCATCCTGACCATCAAGTCTCATACTTGTCAATGCAATGAATATATTGTTACGAGTTCCTAGCACGGTCATGATATGATACAGTGTAATGGGCAGACTCCTTATGTCCCAAGCTTATTTCCACGAACAATCTGACTGCTAGACTACATCCAATATCGCGTATTATTCCAATGAGTGTCATTTCAAACTGAAAACTGTCCGATTCAAATTGGATCTGTTTTAGAACAGAATATTCAAAGGATATAGCACGGCTTTAGTAAACGAAACGTAGATCCAAACGACTGTTACATCGAAATACAAAGAATTGGACATTTTGAGAATTGGACATTTTGGGTATTGGACATTTTGGGATTTGGACATTTTGGGACTTGGACATTTTGACATCGTTGGACATTTTGAGAATTGGACATTTTGGGAATTGGACATTTTGGGATTTGGACATTTTGGGACTTGGACATTTTGACACCGTTAGACATTTTGAGAATTGGACATTTTGCCCCTGAACGCATTTTGGTTTCCGTTTTGTTTTTCGGTTTTTAGAAAAGTGTTACTAATATATTATGTAGTTTTTAAGGTTCTATTTCCTAACACATATTGTATGTTATCATTTATTTACATCATATTTACATATGACAATAAGGTATATAGCTATGGACCAAAGTTGCCTGAGAATAAATAAATGTTATATTATGTTGTTAAAATGTATGCAAATAGAACTGTGGCGACCGACGAAAAGCAACCTACAACAAAAAGTACTACAGCGCCATCTATGACACGACGGAAGAACTAACATCAATGCACTACAAGTCGAAACCCAGTTTTACCTCGACTTAAGACTATAGATGTGAATCTCATCATGTATTATTATATTACATAACGGGGCGGGGGAGCTCGCGGCTAAATAATAACAGTCGCACGGGGTTAAGCCGTGCTTGCCGAGGTTGGTCCATGACCATAATTACATACCGAGTTTCCTCCGTGCCACGGAAAGTACATTGAGCCGTTGGTCCCGGCTGTTATTTGTATCTTGGACAGTCGTTACGAGTAGTCAGAAGCCAAAAGTCTGACATCCAGTCTTACCAAAGGGTTTCGTATTACTCAGTTACTGGGTTATGGAGGGCAGATAAGCAGTTCCTTCATGTAAAATACTGGTACTCAGCGGCATTTCGTTATACTGGAAGCCGACCCCAAGATAGTTTGGGAAAAAGCTCGGTAGATGATGATTACGGGACCCTTAAGTCGTTAGATTTATCTCGATCAGAATATGTCACACAACACAACTCACAACGGCACAGGAAATTGCACATCGCGGATGCTTCACAATTCTCATTTCGTTCCTTCATCCATCCTTTTTTTGCATCATATTTCCTTGTATTTCTTGTACGTAATGTGTTTAGATATGGATATCTGATACTGTATTTCGTCATCATCCGGCTAGTCTTCGAATAAATTTGGTAAGTAATAAAAATTGCGTGGAGTCCCTCCGCGCGGAAGAAGTGCAACTTCGTAATACTACACGCATGCGTTTGAGTGCCACGCTTTCACGCTCGTTATTTTATTGAGCTTGTAAATAATATTTTGTTGTTTTCTTGTTGTATTATTATTACATAAGTTTATCGAGGTTATTCTTTTACTCATGGAAATTGAGTGAAGGCTGGTCACACCGAAGAGTCGAATGCATGACTTCACGCCGTTTGCACGCCATCTTGCGTACCTAGTAGAACTACGTAGTCACAAATTTTTTAATACTGCCATCTCTTAGTGAGATTTAGAAAATATTCCCACTCCATGGTAGCGTTAAACTTGTTGGAAGTCGCATAAGAAGATTCACTTCAAAAATCATAGAATTTTACCTTTTCGAATGAGGGTTCTTGAAGATCCAATATGCAGCCAATAAGGTATTAACATAACATAATATCACGCCTGCAATCCCCGAAGGCACCCTTCGGGGATTGAAGGCACCCTTCGGGGATTGCAGGCTAAGGTAAAAAAAACAAGTATATAACAACAAGTATAAAGTATAGTAGGGTACTATTCCCAAATCGAGCATTTTTTTTGTACCCTGCTCAGGTATATTTGTATGACCATAATCACGTTAACTGGTAAGGTTAAGTTATTCGGAATGAACGTACTCATTTGCTCATTAGTCAGGCTGAATTATTACCAATACGTTTAAAATATTTTTAAACGTGTTGGTAATAATTTTGTCTCAAAACAAGTATACAAGGCGTAAACGCCCACGTCACGAAGATGTCAATCAAACATACTGTACATCGAACTAAGTAACCCTAAGCAAACTTGTTCTTGGTGAAAATCACGTCAACGGTAGAACTCAATGTGACGCACTCAAAACATTGTGCTGATGGATGCATTGAATAATAAACGGTGACCCATGAAATAAAGTTATAACCTTAAAAACTAGTTAAAAAAATTACTTTTGAAAAAGTTGGAACTTTAACCCCCAACATCTCCGTAACTAGAAGGTCCCCAGGTACAGTCCAGAACAAAGAAATGATCGCAATGGTGACTGGGTGAAAACAAGTGCCTTTCGGTACTAAGAGGTATATAGTATTCTGATTTATTTAGTGGTTTATGTCAAGGAAAATAATTGAAAACCACAAAATTTGACAATAATCGCAGTTATTTCAATGGCAGCAATATTAATGAATTCAAATTATTTTACCTCTACTCGCTGTGGTTTTACACGTTTTGCTAGTGGTAGCCAACAGCGTCAGTAGCGACATTATCGATTTTGAGTTACGAATGCGACCTGACGGGCGAATCATTCTTGACAGATCGACTTGTCACAAATTGACATGCCATGCCTATTTACACACAGCAGCAAAACTACATCTTATTTACGACTGTTCTTATTTACGAATGTTAACGAAGTTTTTGGCAATGGAATCCTATGAAGTAGATTAAGATTTTAATCATCTTGTCCCGTCTATGGCTCGTAAATATTTGAACTCTTCATCATGTATGATCTTATATGCTATAATAACACCTCTGTATACCATGTTTTAAGCAAATAAATGATCTTATCTTATCTTATCTTTTTTTGATAAACCACTGCGATTTTAACTGCGAGGTAAAATAAAAGATGCGAAAGGGTTGTAGGTAAGCAGTTTTTATTTCAATTATAAAGAAAATCGTAGTATGTCAAGTATGCATGTATGTAGTCAGTCTGACTGACGGACTCAGTCAAGATATATGTACAATGTACAATCACGAGCAATTAAATATATCTACTAAACACCATTTAAAAGCAATTTCCTCATGAAATAACCGTCTACTGTGAGATAAGACCTGTTTCGTAATGGTATGTTTGGCTTCCAAAATACTATGTTCATGAAAACTTTACGTTACTGTTGACTCGACTCTGTCGTGACGAGCTCAAGTCAATGAGGTCAGCCGTAAGGTACATTTTTCTCTGCATTCGCTGAAATGCCTTCAGAGCCTTTGAAGACCAAAATTTCCATGGCACAAACACTCATTCAGCCGATAATAGATTATGCCGACGCCTGTTACCTGGATGCTACTGAGGAGCTATTAAATAAGCTTGAGCGCTTGCAAAATTTATGTATTCACTTTATTTTTGGTCTCCGTAAATATGACCACGTTTCTCACCTTCGCAAGGAACTCAAGTGGCTCCCAATCCGCCTTCGCAGGAACACTAGGATCCTATGTCTCCTCTTCAATATACTACACAACCCGTCCTATCCTTCTTACCTGCGCGAGCGTTTTTCTTACGCACGCCCGTAAAAAAAAAAAAAAGGTACGTACCGTGTCGATTGCACCTTAGATCAATTCTTAAATCCCATCCTCATAAATCCAGCTATTACTCCTATTCCTTCTCTGTCCATGCTGTAAGGTTGTGGAACTCACTTCCGCTTAACATTCGTGATTTAAAGACAATTTCTCTGTTCAAAAACAGAGTGAAAGAGCATTACCTTTCCTCTCAATTGTGATTTATGTAGATATATTCTTATTTGCTTATATATCTTAACATTATGTATTTATAATTAGTTATATGTGTATTTATATTTAGGTATAGTATAGATTAAGTTAGGTAAGGCACAATAACTCATTTTTTCTTTTAATTCTTTCACACACTATCGTCTACATTTCTTTTTCATTTCTCCTTTCGCAGGTCTGCTGGCAGAAATTTCATATGAAATAAGCAGTACCTTTGTACTCTAATATTTAATGTTTTTCCTGTGTTGTCTATTGTGTGTACATAAATAGTAAAACAAATAAAAACGTAAAACTTTAATCGATACTGTAGGAATAAATCTCTTTCGAATTTAAGTATAATGTATTATTTTAAATCGGTGGTAACTTTACATAACAAACAGATGCGAAGATGTTTAAAAAATAACAGGGAATACAGCAGGTTATTATTACTTAGGAACAAAATATCACAGACACTTACTTAAACCTCCACAAAACTTAACGAATACAATTAAAAAGTAATTGTTACGAAATAGAGCGGGTAAGTTCACAAAATAAATATTAAATTATAATTATTTTCTATTTTGTGAACTTAAAATAGGAAATTATAAATTAATATTTATAATTCGTATTGTATTCCTTTACCTAAACGTCTTCGCATCTGTTTGCTAAAAATATGCAGCACTTTGAGCGATGTTCCTGTCAAGAATGACACGCGACCAGAGATCATTGGAAGTTGTCACTCATTTCCATAGAACTTATATGTGCTACGTATGTACATCTTCATTTCTTTTTAAATATGTTATGCGCACACTTACCTACTATCTTCGCAAAATGGCATCTCTAGGTGCCTTTGCGTGAAATTTGAAGGCCCCAACCGTAAAATATTAAATATCTTTTCTTGGAATCGAATGCGAACTCCGTCTTAAAGCAGGCGGCCTAATATAATAGTTTTAACAATAAATAAGCATGTGGAAGTTTTTGTGATTTGTCTTATTTTTAATTCTTCTCAAATCGATGACTCAAATTTTATCCGACCAGTTGCCTGGACAATAATATTAATTAAATAACATGGCTATAATCACAATTCATGTTTAGTGTTTAGACTGGCTTACTGTTGGTTAAAAGATAATCTAAAACACAATAATCGACGCATTCAATTCACAAATCAAGCAAAAACGCCTAATATTCCTTAAACGCGCCAAACCATTCAATCTTACTATGGAATAAGTAGCGCGGTATACAAGTTGAGGAGAACACTAAGAAAACATCTATTTGTTCCTTATACTACACTAGCCTTTGCCCCGGACTTGGTTCGCAAACTAAGTTCTATTCCCAGTGACCTGAATAGGGCGAAGTTTAAAAATCTGTTTCAAAGTTCGCCTATAGTGCACATCTACACCTTTTAAAAATAAAGTTAGGATGTAAAAATTAACTACGACAAAAACAAGCCAGTAATAAAAGTTGGATAAACAAGGCACCGATATGTCGACTTTTTGTTTTTTTTTTTTTTTTGCTTTGACTCACATGGCTTTACTAAATACGTCTTATAAATAAGGTTTTGTCAGAGAGAGAGGAGCTCGTGGCTAAATAGTAACAGCCGCCCGGGTCGATCTTTAAGGTTAAGCCGTGCTTGCCGAGGTTGGTCCGTGGATGGGTGACCATAATTACATACCGAGTTTTCTCCGTGCCTCGGAAAGCACGTTAAGCCGTTGGTCCCGGCTGTCATTTGTAGATCTTTGACAGTCGTTACGAGTAGTCAGAAGCCAAAAGTCTGACATCCAGATTTACTAAGGGGTATCGTATTACCCAGTTACTGGGTTGTGGAGGTCAGATAGGCAGTCGCTTCATGTTAAATACTGGTAATCAGCTGCATCCGATTAGACTGGAAGTTGACGCCAAGATAGTTTGGGAAAAGGCTAAAGCAGATGATGAAATAAGGTTTTGTCAAATCATAGTTCATTTTTTCACTAAGATAAGATTTAGATTAGTACAGTCATGAGCAATAATACGTTTTGTAACCTGCGGGTTCAAAAATACCCGTAACGACATAAAAATACATTTAAAACAGAAGGAGCAAAACACTTGTGTTGTTTACTTAGTTGTGTTCATGACTGTACCTCGTAAGATATTTAGGGTAGTAACTAATGGTGTAACATTCCTAAGAACTTGGGAACTGTAAGTTGAGTGTAACTTACTGAACTCTAATGGAAGATCTAATGTTCCCAGTTATTAGTTTAATTGTTTGTAATTCAGGGGGGGTACTATGACGCTTAAAATATTATTGTTCCATTCCTATTCCAGAGTGGGAAAGAGATGGAGCTAGACGACCTGTATAGCTCCGTCTCTTTTTCACTCTGGAATGAGAATGGAACAACAATGTTTTAAGACGTCATGGTACGCCACCAGCTGTCTTGTAAGAGGTAAGTTATAAGTCAGTTTGTTTGAGGCCACTGATTTGATTCGTATTTGAGTTTTATGTGAATGATATACATAAGTAGACATATTTTTATGATCTTTACGCATTGTCGTGTCGTGATGCATTTTAGATTTTTATTGTTTGACAAAAGCTGGGTTATAAGGATAATAGTATGCAAAAAGGTCCAATATTTGAGGGGAAGATATAGCAAAAGAATTATAGTAAAAGCTCAGAAAACAGTATACTTTTCCAATAAATGCACGAAGTTTGATAACTCGCTAAACGGTTCGCGTAGCCGCGTAGCACTTGGCGTAGCACTTGAGCGTAGCAAATCGTAGCAACTGGAACGTGCTTGAGAGTTAGCTCATGCTTTTTATGATAGTAGGATGTAATGTTATATTTTCCAATCAATTTTCCCCGCAATCGAGTCGCTATCAGCAAAGAATATTATGAAATACATAGATAATAGCAATAGATACTTCTAAATTATAAATAAAGGACATTTAAAATTTAAGCTTTAAAATAGCACACCGTTCCGTTTGCTAAACCTTAAATGTGTCTCTTGCTTAAAATATTCACATTTTTCGAATAGTTTATTTACAATAAACTGTTTTTGTTAATTATTAAAATTATAAAGTTTGGCTTCGCCTTTATGGCGTAGCAGTAAGGGTGATTTTAGAAGTGCAGGTATTACCACTAATTTGTTGTCGGCTCCACTTAATGCAAAGCTTTTACTTTTAATTTTGCCAACCCAAGTGGTATGACATACATTTTTCGTGAAAACGATAAAAAAATTCATTGGTTACATGTTATTTAAAGCAGATACGAAACGAAAGGCTGTCTACAAATAGGGTAGTACGGAAGAAGACAAAGAGGTTTAAATGTATGGTTGCGTTAGATCGGATAACTTAAGAGCGTTTACACTTTATGACATTTCATCCAAACTTTCAAGTGCTTTTTTTCCGAAATGACAACCGATTTTAAAGTAACTTTTTAGGCCTATGTATCCTGAATCAGAATCAGAAATAATTTATTTGCAAAGAATGTAGGTAACAAATAATGGTGTTGTTGGCATAAAACAATTAGATCCAGTACATTCTACCATGTGGCACGCAACATATGTATTATAACAATCATGAGTAATTCAAATCTATATAAATTAATAATTATTAGGTAGTCGGGTTCTAATCAATCAAATACTTAAAAAAAAAAACAAAGTCATAGTAACAAGAATAGTCATGTATGTACTTACATTATAATAAGATTAACAAAATTAATAAATTGAAATAATATTGGTAAGTACATGAAATAGATTAAACAAAATTGATAAATTAAAATAACCTGCTTATGCGTATTAAGTTTCATTGAAATCAGTTCAGTCATTTCGGAAAATAAGTACTTGAAAGTTTGTATAAAATGCCGTAAGGTGTAAACATTCTGAAATAAAAACTTTATCAAGTAAGTTTTTATAAGACATGTTGCACAAAGTGGTGTTTTTAACATTTTTTTTTTTTTATAATCCGACTATTTGCATTTTCCCAACTATGTTGGGGTCGGCTTCCAGTTTTACCGGATGCAGCGTAGTACCAGTATTTTACATGGAGAGACTGCCTATCTGACCTCCACAACTCAGTTAGGACTAGGTAATACGATACGATCAGACTGGTTGTTAAGACTTCAGGACCACTGACTACTACCGGTACCTAACACAAATAAACGAAATTAATTACCTACTACCATAACATTCTCCCACAAAGCCATTCGATTAGACGGGTTTCTCATGTAAAGGAATGCTGGAGGCACATTTATGAAATTGTAATTAACTCGGTACCAAGTTAATGAAGAAATTAAATTTAAACACTCACAAGATACGAAAGTAATTACAAGGTAAACATGCTTGTGAACTAGACTTGGAGCTTTGGTATTTTACAGGAGTATTTTGGAGCAGTAAAAATTCTAGTAAAAACTCATCATCATCATCATTAGCCTATAATGTTCCCACTGCTGGGACACAGGCCTCCTCTCTATGAGAGGGAGTGGGCTGTAATCCACCACGCGGGCCCAGTGCGAGTTGGTAGATGTCACATGTCTTCGAATTTTTAGTTCATGCCGTTTCATCACGATGTTTTCCTTCACCGTTTTTGAGGGCAGCGGTGATGAAATAAATTACACAAAGTAATGCGCCTGCCTGGGTTCGAACCCACGGCTTAGTGCTCGTAAGTCGGGGCTGCCACCACTGCGCCACCGCTGCTCTCAATACTCAGCTACACAGCTAGCATATGTAAAAACTCGCTTTTCGGAAACTAGCATAGAAATAACACGGACAAAAACGCATTAGGTAAACCGGAGAGTTTATATTGCAAAACTGTGCTGGTTTTCTCACTTGTACGCTGAAACATACCTGGCGGGTGTATTTGACAGGTTTTCTGTACAGGTAAGAGTGTGTATGTTGCAAAACTGTGCAGGTATATCCTCTACGCAGCTCAAGCTTACCTGACGGGTGTACTTGTACAGGTACATCCCAGTGTGTTGTACCTTAAGGCAAAGAATTAAGCATAGTGAATTTTCATTTAATTATGATCACGGTGTGTGACCAATTTTAATGTGTACCAAACAAGATGATATGGGGGGAGGACGAGGGGTGTTTGTAAGTAACTGAAATGGAGTTGAATATAGTTCAGTAGAATCTATACTGGTGGTCTGATGTCTTTACATTTGCTACTTCCATATTTATATTGGAGTTAAAGAATTTAGGCAGTGATATTCATGCATTGTCTTACGAGTTATTTAAAAGTTTGCTAGATTCTGAATAAGGTACTAATCATATTTACCAAGAAACTTTCAATGTATTCATAGAAAACTGTCATTTACTTCGATTGCACTCCTCGCAGTGGTTTTGATGGCATTTCAATTTTGTATGATATTGAACGCCGGAAGATATAGCGGCAGACCACGCCGGAGATGGTGAGACGAGCTCCTTCCCATCGAACAGACTGGATTGCATTGAGATGCCATGGGGGCCTCGCCTAACATGCAAGGGATGGTGAGTTTAAATCCGGACGAGCACTTTGCAACCTTCTCTTGTTTTCCAAGTTCTTCTTTTAAAAATGGACGGACTCATGCCGTCCAATTTTTCTTTTCATCTTCTTCCCCATCCACATGAAATATTTTTCACTCCTTGCGTTTAATTCTGCTTCACCAAACCAGACTAGTCCTTTTCAACCTTTCTGTAACAGGCGCCTCGTTCAAACTTCCTTGTTTTGCAAAATGACACATTTTATTAGGTACAAAGGACAGTTTTCCGTAATACAACATAAGTGATGGTCTGTTACTTGAGATGTTTTGCTGTAAAGTCCATAATTGATTGAATAATTATCTTCAACATAAATGGGTATTTATCGTGTAACTCAAGCCTATGCGGCTTCGGCCAAGGGTGCATATTAGGACCAGTAACAACAGGGTTTAAGGGGACCTTGAAGCCGGAGATTCATCGTTTGGAGCCACAACAATCTCATTTTTCGTGTGCTTAGGGCCTTACCTGGTGATAGAGTTTTTATGCCACCTATGGGTCTCTGACTTGGCTTTACATGGCGTCCAGAAATATCTCACAGGCATGCTGGTTTAATCACGATGTCTTCCTTCACCGAAGCAAGTTATATTTATACAATACTGACTGTACCGTTGCATTGCACTTTTTACTACTTACCTACCTACCTACCCTACCCTACCCACGCTACCCTACCTACGTGAATCCGAAAAAAGAAGAGGCGTGTCTTGGTTTCGAATTTGTGATTTATTTTTATGACTTGGCAGTCCGATGATCACACGACTATGCTTACAACTCAAATGCAATCAATATCGCTTTTCGTTAAATGTAGAAGGTAGCGTAGTAAAAACATAAAAATCCAATAAACTGATACAGAGCGATTGAATGGATGTATATTTCGTGTTTCATACGAGAATCACAATACCGATTTGCTTAATACCACAGGATCGGATAAAGTTTTTATATAAAATTGTATTCGAGCGGCAATTTTACGATTGAAATGATGGCGAAGCGGCTTATCGAGTAGTTTTCAAGCTTTAAAACACAATAAAAACATTTAAAAATATTAGTTTCACGGCAGTAACGGCCATCAGTCCCGGAAATGTTAAGCTTTATTGTCTAGCATTACAAAAAAAAAGAGGCAAATCCCGATTTACTTCAGTTTTGCATTCCCGGACCCAATCTGGATTCGAACGGGATTGATTCAATCCCAGATCCTGAGATTGGGTCAAAACTAACTTGTATGGTGAAGTGTTCTGGCGTAAATTATCGAGTGATTTTAAATCAATTAATACGCGAAGTCTCGTCCCGCGATTCAACCCATGATCAAGACTTTACTTTGTAACGGCAGTACAAAAAGTACCACAGCGCCATCTATGATAGAAATGAAGGACTAACATCTAAATTCTGAGTTGCGCTATCGAAGTTATTCTTGGTTTATGACTAATTATACGAAAGTACGACAGCACATAAGTCTTTACGTCTGATCGAAGTATCCGGCCTCTCCTATGCAGAACTTTATACCCTGTTTGTCATACCCTTAAATTTTCGCGATATTTCAAGCTAAGAAAAACCAATCGATAAGCACAACGTGGTGTAAAGTTACGCGGCTTTGTTTGTGATAGTGTTACCACAGTACATTCGGTTTTAAAATTGCGGTTTGGAAATTACTTGGCATACAAAACTTATTTGCAAAATAATACCTTTACACAAATTTAACTCTTTTTAGTTGTGATTTTCTACGCAAATTCGTACCACGTGTTTAACATGGCCATCATGTTAACTCATAAACTACATAATTAAGCAAAGTGATCACGACTACTGGACCACCGCGCAACCTTACTCTACCAAATGAAAAAGATATCAATCCAGTTATTAATTGGAAAACAGTGTACATACATTTAAAAATAAAATGGCGGCCGAATAATATAGCCTCCTCGTTTTTACTAGTCAGTTAAAAAAATCTCTCAAAGAACATCAAATATAAAAATATTTATTCATAACTCGCTCGCATAGCAACGGCCTCCTTGACCTCTCAAAATCCTACACCCCCAAAGTGTTTGCAAACAGGTGGATGATGCTGCCAATTTCCCGGGCATAATCCCTTACTAGCCATTTACGGGACCTCCGGGAATCGAGGCCATTTAGTTGGAAGCCGTATAAGTGGCCTGCAATTTATTTACAATGTTACAGGTTATTAGGCACCTACACTTAATTAAATGGTGCTTGGCACTTCGTCATATTATTGAGCCCTCACTTAAAATGGTTTGTGATTTTTGTTCCTTTAATATTCCGTAAGGAATTCAACTACATAGTTTGAGTCGGCTTGATTCGGCATGATTGGTCAAACCGAGGCAAAATCGAACGTATATTTTGCCACCTGGCTGTGCCAAACGTGAGTGTTTAAAATAGCGTACATTTCTTTTAGATTTACAAAAATCGCTTTGTAAGCGTGAGAGCTATACTTGCAGTAAGTAGACTGACGACAAACCAAATTTTTAATCGCTGAAACAAACAAAAGTGTGGTGAGTCTTAAAGAAATTATTCAACTGCCTTGGAACCGTGAAATTAATCAGGAAGGAAAATTCAAAGACTAAAAATTATTAAGTAGGCCGTCGCGTTGTCAGCCCAAAGGGACGTTTACGTACAACCCGGAGAAACCAACTGGGGCCCTAATATTGCTGGAGTACTTTGTGACCATTTTATGAATTGTTACGTATTATGATACGACTAAAGCGGTCATTTTAGACCTTATCGATCTTATTCTGCACGGGAATTGCGTAACAGACGAATCAACCTAACAATATGCATGATGACAAATCAATAATATTCATTGCGCTGTTTACTCGCACTTGTGGAGCTGGCGATATTATCCAGCGCGTTTGTGAATTCCAATGATGAGATTTGTGAAGACGGACAAAGAAAAGTAGTATGTAAGGATCGTAGTGGTGTCCTATACTTCTGCGTACCTCCATGTGAAGTCTATGTTCCTGCTATTGATCTATCGCTTTCTTTTGCTTCGCATAGACTTCGTAACATTTAGAGCGGTAAATTTAAATATTTTTATTTTTGTATGAAAATCTGATGAACTAAAACATGACGAATTTTTAAAAGTCATAGAACACAAGTTGTTGATTATGATGTTAGTAACATAGTCCTGAGAGGTTGCCGGTGTTTTACAAATAACCCTGTATATCGGCATCGGTTAACAAATTTCCTACAAACTCCTAAGGATTCTGATAAAGAGGTGTGTTACGTAATTGGGGGTTTGACGTAATCAAAAACACCATTGAATTTGGATCTGTGGTAGGCACCACGGATTCAAATTCAATTAATATTTATTTGGTCCTATTATGATCGCTGTTAGATTCGATTCGAGAATCTTGTTTGTGAATTTCAACAGCTCTTGAATACTTAAGTCGGGGACTCGGAGTTATAGCTGAAAGTTTAACCTCTTACTCATAACATCGTTAGCCTCATCCCCCGCTTCACCCTTTTCAGTTCATGTCAATGAAGTGGGGGGTTATTACAGAGGCTTTATTTGCTCGACATCGGCAGACATTCGGTTCGAATATAAGATGACGTGACTCAGTGGAAACGACTGCAACTTATATAGTGAAGATTCAATCCCCTTCAGGCACGTGACTTTGAGCTAATTATTTAATTACCATTATAGAATCGAGGACATATTGTGACATAACCAACTCTAGGTCTTCATGGTTGATTTTAGCGTACAATTCAGCTTCTAATACAAGGAGTTGTTTTGCATTCTCGTCAAATTACAGGAGGTGGTCACAAAAGACATAAATAATCAATTTAAATTACTGTACCTAGTTAATTATTAATAAACGCTGATTTTTTGGTTGTTTAAGTTTGTCAATATTTCAGAATAACCCCCGTAACGTGGGTTAGGGAATAAAAAATATCGAATAAACGTTTGAGATTGTTTGTATGTGTGGAAGCGCGGTTATAGGGAGAGAATCACACGGTCCGCGTTTAAAATACGGGTGGTTGACACTTACCGATTTCCGTATATGAAGAAAAAAAAAAAATTAACTACCCATTTTTTGATTGATTCGGGACGAGAATCATAAGCATAGTTACCTCATTGAATTTGACGAGGATGGAAAACAACACCTTGTAGAGAGGAGGCTTGTGTTTCCTTACATAACATAACATCACGCTTATAATCTCCGAGGGGTAAGGCAAAGGTGTACCTAATAATACACCCACATTTCGCTAGTTATGTTTAAGTCCCATGTAATAGGGGGCGAGCCTATAAACATATGCCTATAAACGGGCACAAATCCAGACTTGTAGCCATAAGTCTGGATTTATCCCCAGTTGGTAATGAGAAAGGAGTAAATGATAGCATGACGAATGACAGAGGAGTATGGAGAAAAGAGACGTGTTGCGCCGACCCCATATAAAAAAAAAATGGGACAAGGGCAGGAAGATGATGATGATGGTACTGAGAAATTCCTGATGGGAAACCGCAATATCAACTTGCCCTACCCGGGAATCGAACCCAGGAACTCACCACTAGTACTAGACAAATTAGGCAGACCTTAACCGTATTCACGTTGAAATCGTGGAACCAATTTACCTAAGTAGAACCTGAACCAGACTTTAGAAGTTTCTAACAAGAAAAAATACACAAACCCACCCTTGGTATCTATCAAACCAGAACACGGATAACATTATTTCCTGGCGAGCGAATTCGCGTGCGTAATGTTTCCAATTAGGCTGATGCCCAATATCTTGAGCTAAAAATAAAGATACCAAGTTACTGATTTATTGTTTGTTTTGTCTTTGCGTGTTGACGAAAACAACTTTATTTTAGTATTGTTAAACTCGTTTTTGCTTTAACGCTCTAAGATTGAATGTCACTCGTTTATACTAATATTATAAAGAGGTAAACTTCGTAAGTTAGGATCTAGGGGGTAATCTTCCGAACTACTGATCCAATTCCAAAAAAATCTTTCGCTAATGGGAAGCTACATTATCTCCGATTATCATAGACTAGAATAAAACATTCCCGTGTGATAATTTGCCATCATAAACGAGAGTGAAGCCGCGGGGAAAGTCTAGTAAGTAATAGAACGACAAGGTCTAAGTATCTACTTAAATGTGACAGTTAGATAGTTACGATCTTAAAAAAGTTTAACATAATGGGAGTCTTTGTGGGGGTGATGCTAATAACTGCCAGGACTCGAGCGAGCGATAAACGATAGGTTATACATGACAGTTTTTAATGTGCATGCAAAACCAAGTTCCATAGAGGTTACACACATTTACATAGCAAGCCTGTCGGTTGGCCCATTTGAAGCATGGCGTCACAGACACGACGATATGGTTGCTTGAGTGGGTTAATTACTTTAGAAAATAACTGGAAACTGTGAACTGTGCCACACACGCACAGTACCACGACGTAGGCATAACCAAACAGACTAAACATCTATTTCGATATTCTCAAGGTTGCATGTACACAAATACATGTTCATGCATGCATTATTTTTCTCAGCCTCGACTGTCCCACTCCTGGGCAAAGCCCTACCTCTACTTTTCTCGGCATTGCACCTCTTCTCGCCAATTAACGAACAAAGGGAAAGTTATAACTTAAAACCTGAGCCTATAGGGAGTAAGTGGGGCGGGGCAGGTCGGCAGCAAAAATTCACAAAATCCTCAAACCCGCAGTAAGACACACACCGTTTCGAGAGACGGTCTGTTGTCCAACATCATACATACATACACACACGCCATTTTAAGATGGAGCTCGGCTGAAGCTTCTGAACTTCACCTGCTACAATCCTTACATTCTAGTGGAAACACCATGATCTGGTGAAGACAAAGAAGGTAATACAAATAAGAGGTCGACTAGACATGTTATTTACTAGTCTCTAACCGTGAAATGAGTTAAGATAGAGCCCGCTGACAAAAACAGGAAAGTTTAGCCGTAGTAAATAAAACCGAAATGGCTACTTAAAGTTTTCTCTATAACGTAATTATAGGAATGTCTTTGTGTAAGACGCAGCGTCAATTTACTAGCTCCCTTTGGCGGAATATTAAATTTGAAGTCTTCCCAAATTGGTCTGTCTATATCAATACCGATTCAATTATAGAAAAAATGCTTGTGGCAGACGAAATTTACTTAATAGGTTTTACGTTATAGTGGGTGATTGGTTAAACGAGGACAATAATTTTTGGGCGTGTAATACTCGTGAAAAAGAACGATGGACTTATCAAGAAATCGCAAAGAAAAAATTATCAGCAGCTCTATACATTTATGATCGCATAAATTGAAAAAAAGATGAAGAGTACAGCTGCTTTTTTTACATGTTTCAGAATTAGTCTATTCTGAAAGTTGTTCACACTTATAAGTTCTTTACTTTCTTCAAGCATTGCCCTCAGTAAACCAATTTTCTCGTATATTTAGAGGGCATCATGGCTAAATATTATCAGCCTTACGGGTCGACCTTCAAGATTACGCAACGCTTAGCGAGGTCGGTCCGTTGATCGATGACCATCCGTGACATACCGAGACCCTCCGTGCTCTGGAAATCATATTCATGTCGAACTGTCTTAGCTGTCATCCGTAGATTTTACAAACGTTGCTAGAATAGGATGGATCAGCATTTCGGTAGCTCAATTCAGTACATTTTCGACTTTGTCAACATCTAATATGCTGATAGATTATTATTATATGCCTTACGGTATTGCTTATTATTTCACAATTCTAGACACTAAATCCTAGTAGTCTTTATATTCGAATTCAATAAGTAAAGTACAAATAAATCTAACTACAAGTAACTACATTATCAAAGTGGAAAAAAATATTACTTGGCATCAAAAATTCGTCCACACCTCTGTCAATAGGAAAAGTAATCCTATTAAATAAAAATTTGAAAACTTTGTTGAAAATGTATCTTGTCAATAGGGGATAATCCATTTTTTTTTTCTTTGTCCGTCGGGTAGTTTATTGAAAAGTATTATAATAATAATAATAATTATCATTCTGGCGCAGCATTTGGTCGGTGCCCGTCTGTCATACGGAGGATGATTGGATGCGAGATGTCGAGCGAGTGTGTGAATCTATCCCAGAAATGGAACACATTTTAATAACACCGTTAGATGTTGCCAGAGCAGTTCGTCCGTTACCGAACTGGAAATCTCCGGGACCGGACGGACTGCACAATTTCTGGCTCAAATGGCTAAGTAGTTCACACACTTGCCTGGCATCTCAATTCCAGTCATGCTTAGAGTCTGGGTCGCTACCAGAGTTTCTTACAACGGGTGTTACCCACCTGCTCCATAAGTCAGGTAGTCCTACGGAACCCAAGAATTATAGACCGATCACGTGTTTGTCGACGGTCTATAAACTTCTTACATCCATTTTGAGAGAGAAAATTAGCAAACACATTGATAGTAATTCCATTATGTCGGCCTCTCAAAATGGATGTAAGAACGGGTCCCGTGGTACTAAGGAGCTTCTCCTCATCGACATGGTCATTAGCCAACAGGTTCGTCGATCCCGCAAGGATCTGTCGACATGTTGGATAGATTATAAGAAGGCCTACGACTCTGTGCCACATACATGGCTCATGAGGGTGCTGGAGTTGTACAAGATAGATGCAACTCTACGCGCCTTTCTTGAGTCGTGTATGGGGCAATGGAGGACGGTCCTTCGATATCCAGGATGTCGACAAATCCAGGGGAACGATCGATTATGGAATCCGAGGGACTTCAGCTCTCTGATTCCATACACCTAACATCCCTTTCCTCATCCGAAAACTATAAGTATTTGGGTATGTCGGAAGCGTTAGGCATTAATGTAGCTGATATGAAGCAATCGTTGAGGGAGCGCTTCTTTGGTCGCCTGAAGAAGGTACTAAATAGCCTTCTTTCGGGCGGGAACAAGGTGCGCGCCTTCAACGGTTGGGTCATGCCGGTTTTAATGTACTCTTTTGGCATACTCAAATGGACTCAGACCGAACTGGACGCCCTGGATAGGAGAGTTCGTACACTGCTGACCGCAAACCGGATGCATCACCCACGATCATCGGTGATGAGACTGTACATCCCGCGGAAGTGCGGGGGTCGAGGCTTTTTAAACGCGAAGACCCTCCACAACCGCGAGGTGTGCAGCCTCAGAGAATATTTTTTAAAAGTAGAGGTGGGTATGCACCGAGATGTGGTCGCAGTGGACAAGGCACTCACCCCGCTGTCCATGGCTAAAGAGAACTGGCGCAAACCTGTAATACTGACTACCGATGACCGCAAGGGAATATGGCAAGGCAAGGTTCTTCACGGGCGCTATTACCAGGCTCTTCATGGACCTGATGTAGATTTTCTAGCGTCCGTGTCCTGGTTACGTTTCGGCGACCTCTTTGAGGAAACTGAAGGTTTTGTTTGTGCAATTATGGACGAAGTTATGCTGACGAACAACTACCGGAAACATATTATGAAGGACGGGACGGTGGACGTGTGTCGGGCATGCCACTGTCCGGGTGAGTCCATCAGACATATTATTTCTGGTTGTTCTCGTCTGGCTGACGGCGAGTACTTACACAGGCACAACCAAGTGGCCAGGATTATTCACCAGCAACTTGCCTTGAAATATAAACTTGTGGAATCTGAGGTACCGTACTACAAGTATGTGCCCGACCCAGTTCTCGAGAAAGACCAAGTCACGCTGTACTGGGATCGGCCTATCATTACTGACAGGACTATTGTTGCCAATAAGCCTGACATAGTGGTGATAGACCGATCAGCGCGCCGCGCAATGATAGTCGATGTTACCATCCCGCATGACGAAAACCTCGTGAAAGCTGAGAAAGAGAAACAGATAAAATATCTCGACTTGGCTCACGAGGTTGTCGATATGTGGAATGTGGACTCTGCTATCATTGTGCCGATTGTCGTAACGGCCAATGGCCTTATGGCCAAGAGCCTCGACGAACATCTGTCGAAGCTCTCACTTGGCAGTTGGATCAAGAGCCAGATTCAGAAGGCAGTACTCCTTGATACGGCCCGCATTGTGAGGAGGTTCCTGTCTCTGCAGCCCTAACCATCGGTAGCTTGGACCCTGCTCTCGTTACCGGCGGAAACCTGTTTTTTATATTTTTAAATGTTTTTTGTTATTTTTTTGTAAGAAATATGTAAAAATATAAAAGATAAGATTATAGATGAATAAAGGAGATAATAATAATAATAATTTATTACCACATAGATAAGATACATTGCACTGTTTACAAATTGAGGTTCTTAATTTAGCATTGATATGAGTACAATATGTTCAACCCTGTCCCCTAAACTAGGCTAGGCCTGTATCTTAGGGGGCAGTGTCCGGCTATAGGGGTATGCTTGTAGTTCTATTGTAAAAGACGTGCCAGTGGATTGTGTTAGGTTAGTACATTTTTGATCTTGTGGTTAACTAATGTGAGGGTGAGAAAGTGGTAAAGTGCTTAATGTAGGTGGAAGTTTCTGATGATTGTTTGTGGAGAGTGTTTGGGATGTTGTGGTTGTTGTGAGTGGAGTGTTATGAATGTAAGAGAGTTTAGCTCGTGAGCGAGAATTAGGTGATTGACACTTAAAGTGTAGTGTAGTGAGGATGTTTATTAGGCGATGTAAGTAAAAAGTGATTCTGTTTTATGATAGTCCTGTTTTAGTAGCCATTCTATTATTGAACATTTTAGTTTAAATCTAGGGAGACCGAGAATATTTAGTTCTTTATGGGCTTGATTGTAAATGTGATTACTTATTACGTAAAATTGGTGCCTTGCAAACTTTGTTTTATGTTGGATGCTGGGAATGACGTGTTTACGTTTCTTGGGATCTGGGGGAGCCAAACTGCCATGTATCCTGAGAATCGATTTGAGCACAAATAGCTGTCGTACAGTTAAAACCTTACAGTCTGCATAAAGTTGCGCTGTTGGGTATCTGCGTGGTTTCTTTGTCATAACTTTAAGGACTGCTCTTTGTGCTCTCTCGGCCCTCAGTAGACCAGTCTTTTTGGCCCCACCCCACACATTGATACAATACCCTAGCACCGATTGGCATAAAGCAAAATACACCATTAGAAGTATATCATGGTCAGCTGACCCCCTGAGTGATTTAAAGATTGATATTAGTCTCATTGTTCGGGTGGTAAGGTTGTCTAGGTGTTTATCCCATCTTAGTCCACTGTCTATATGGATTCCAAGGTATTTAATGCTGTCATTTCTAGTTAATTTTGGACAGGAGCATTGTGTTAAGGAACTTTTACATGAGTGTGCCGTTATGGAGAAAGTACTAGGTGGTTTCATATTGCAGCGGATCGCGAAAGGAATATATGAGGTTTTTTCCAGATTTAGAGTTAGCAGGTTAGAGTTAAACCAGTGCATGATTCCACTTAGAGCAGATTCTGCATTACCCTTAACAGCTTCCCAAGTGGGACCGTGGACGATGATAGCGGTGTCATCTGCATAGGTGTACATGTTGCAGTTTGGGAGCGTCATGTTGCAGAGATCGTTTATGTATATTTGAAACAATGTTGGCCCTAATATGCTACCCTGTGGTACGCTGTAAGTCACTAGCTCTTCGTTACTAAAATTGGTACCAATTTGGACTTGTTGACTACGGTTGTTTAGGTAGTCTGTGAAAATTTCAAGAGTTTTGCCACGTATCCCCAAAGATTCCAACTTAGATATAAGTTTGGGCACAGAAACTGTGTCAAATGCTTTAGATAAATCTATGAAAATTCCCAAACATTTCGTCTTTTCGTCGAGTTTTTTAGCAACTAGTTGCGTAAGTTCTAATACCGCGTCTTCAGTTGATATTCCTGGACGAAAGCCGTATTGGTTGCCAGCTATAAGATGGAATTTGTCTAGGAAGTTCCTAAGTTGTTT
This sequence comes from Cerastis leucographa, assembly GCA_963082945.1. Classification (NCBI taxonomy): domain Eukaryota; kingdom Metazoa; phylum Arthropoda; class Insecta; order Lepidoptera; family Noctuidae; genus Cerastis; species Cerastis leucographa. Next base: position 17,095,314 of record OY720361.1, on the reverse strand, counting down.
ATTGAGAATTTTCTCGAAGATTTTTGAGAGTGAGATGAGGACCGATATGGGTCTGTAATTGTTTACACAGTTTCTGTCCCCTCCCTTGAAAATTGGGTGCAAAATGGCTCTTTTAAGAGCGTTTGGGAAAACTCCTGACTGAATGCAGAGGTTAAAGATGTAGGTTATCGGTGGAACCAGGATATCGCGATGCATTTTTAGTAACGATGACGTGATGCCGTCCCAACCTGCGGCACAGTCACTGCGTAGCTGAAGTATAGTTGCTTCTACGTCATTTTCGTCAATTTCAGAAATGACAAACGAATTACAAAGCTGGCTTTTTGTGAATGTTTCGGAGGTTTGACCGCTGTTTGACAATGTTGTATTTGTATTTTGTAGTATTTTGGAAGCCAAGTTTTTACCTACGTTGGAGAAAAAGGTGCACACCTTATTTATGGAAGACATAGGAGTGTCGCATAATTTCAATAGTATGTCTGAACTAGTTCGTGTTGGGCGAGTGTTGGTGATTTCTTTAATTGTTTTCCATAGGGCTTTAGGATTGTTTTTACTTTTTTGCAGTTCATTTTTTTCGTGGGCTTGTTTTAGTTTCCTGAGTAATTCGTTGCAAAAATTTCTGTAGCGCGTATATGTAATTTTAAGGATTAAGTTATCTGGAGTTTTTTTAGATTTTAAATGCAATTTGTCTCGATGTTTAATGCACTTCAGAAGACCTACCGTGATCCATGGCTTTAAGGTCCGTTGTTTCCTTGGAAGGATAACTTGTGTCGTGTGTTTAGTCGTTATTGTTGAGATAATTTTTATTAGCATGTTCATGGCTTCGTTACCGTCACAAGAATTGTAGATATCTGCGAAACTTGTATTTTCCAATTCGTCTTTTATTGCGCCATAGTTTGTGCGAGAAGCAGTGGTTTTCTTGTTATGTGAAGGGTTAGCGTAGTTAAGCAGTAGTACTATCGGTTTGTGGTCAGTAATGTGTGATTCCAGTATTAAGGTGGTAGTGTCTAATATTTTTGTATTACCTGTCTGACGGACTAAATAGAATGTCGTTTTCTTTACCCAGTCCGATCCCCTAACGTTTTTGGGGGCCATACTTGTACAGTTTAGGCAATAACAATTTTGCTCATGCAAGTGAAGTTGGAGTTATACAAAACGAGCACTGTCCCTTTTCTGGTTTGCGCTACTATTCAATCCAGTTGACAAGTAATTAAGAAACTGCCAAGGTCACTTTACAGTTTTAGCGATGTTAGGGAATAACAAATTGGTTTCAGTCGATGATCTGTTTGCCAAGCGTAATTACTTCTGTCAGTCACACATGGTTCACTTTTAGTAAAAAATCAACGCCTAGTTGACACTTCCCGTGACCCAAGGGCTGGGTTTTACTTTGGCCAGAGGCTAAGTATTGCCATACAACGTGGCAACGCCGCCAGTCTCTTGAGCACGTTACCAGTTGACAGCGTTGAGGAGGAGTTTCTTGACGCCCTTTTTTAATTTGTTGTTATTTTAGTTTTAGTTATCTAGTTTTTAAAATAATATTAATCAGTAATTATAAAAAGTTGTAACTTAATTCAATAAATATTAAAAATAAATTAATTAAGAAAACGGCTGAAAATATATTTTAGATATTACATGCCTGTCTTAAACTTGGAATAGATTTGAAATCTTCTTTCATACACCAAACATATTATTATGTAGATGTCCATAATTATGTTTGTTGTTACCCAATGATCCTACCATATTAATTTCAATATTCACCATATTATCATATAGGTACCTACGTTTAATTTCACCGAAATATTTATTGAATCATGTAATCAGCTGGATCTGGGGGCACGGTACTGACCCCACCAAGACGAGCCAAAAAAGATAATCCAGCGCTACCTACCTTTTCTCGAACCGTTTCGTAGCAATTTCAAGCTCTCATAGCTTTGGATTGGATAATATTAGATAGTCCTAACTGCCAGGTTAAGATGTTGTCAGTACATTTGTAGAACAAAACACACTAATATGTCTAGATTTTGTACGTTACATTTTATTAACACCTAAAATACGTCAATTTTACTACTTTACTTACACACTTACTTTACAATTACTCAGGTTTCAAAACCTGTAGGTCATTTTCCGAAGTCCTAAAGAGCTAAATTTTGCATGCAGAATAGTATTTTCCCTAAACAGCAAAAAAATAATGGAATCTGTAGCTTTTATCCCACAACTCCCAATGTCGGGGACAAGTGATTTAACTTCTTACCATAAATCCACGGGAGTGTCTGATACGGCCGCGAAACGCCTAGCCGTTCTTTTTGACTAAGATATAGGTGTCTGGAGATAGGCCTTGTAGAGGGATGGGCTTGGCTCTTCTCGTCTATTACAAATATATAAATATAAATACCAATCAATAAAATTGTTATATCTGTTTGTAATTTCAAAATAGCAGTTTTTTACTGATGGCATTTGAATGTATATATACCGTACTTATAACAAAAAAAAACGTTTTGTACAACCAAACAGACAGACATGGACTTATGTCTGTCTGTTTGTCTTTATTAATTAATTTATTTTAATTCTATTTGTATTATTATTTTAATGAAAACCCTTGAAATTAATCACAAAATTCCAATAATTTAGGAATTTAGAATTTTGTCATTAATTTCAAGGGTTTTCACCGACCTCAAATAACATGGAACGACAGAAAGATGATGATGATGAATCTGAATCTTTAATAAAATCCCTATCAGAGAAACGGACATGTTGTTTTTCAATTAACTTAATTAATTTTGTACATATTTTATTATTATTTTAGATATATTTGTAGTTTGTAAATAATGGAAATTAAATAATGTAAATTAATGATAAATAAATTTTCACCCTTGAAATCAATGACAAAATTCTATTAATTTAGGGAATAGGGTTATATTTTTATAATAATTTTTCGCGGACGAAGGTCGCGGGTAAAAGCTAGTTAGAACTATAACTTTTTGAGAGTGAAAGTGTTTTGCGCGCACAAGTCTTGGCTACTAATTTTACATGAAATGCCTTTGTTTAGTTATTAAGACAGTAACAGATTACGAAGATCCAAATTTAATTTTAGGTACATAGATAATGTAAACAGTACATACACACCAAGAGTACAATACATAAATCTCTTACCCAAATATTTTATTTATATAAGAACAATATTTACCCACATGTTAGCAAGCTGACGTGTATTGGAGACGAGGGCAGACACACCAATTTACAATTTTATACATATGAGTATTTACTTTAAACAATCAGAATTAGTATTTACTTTTTGTTCATTTTGGACATCATTTACTTAGTAAATTTATTTAACAGGTTCTACTTAGAGTTTTGCTAACTACGTTGAGGTCACCTTCAGTGTTATTGAAAACAACCTAATGCTAGTATTTTGCATGGAGCTTATCTGACCTCCACAACTTAGTTAGTACTGGGTAATACGATACCCCTTGGTAAGACTGGTTGTCAGACTTTCGGGCCTCTCTGTAATGACTGTCAAAGATGTACAAACGACGGTCAGGACCCGGTTTAATCTGCTTTCTGAGGCACGGAACGAGGCTCGGTATGTAGTGGGTGGTCACCCATCCACGGACCAACCTAGGCATACGCGTATTAACCTTAAGATCGATTAGTACGGTGATTTAATTTAATCTTTCTTAAAAAGTCCATTGCTGGCTTTCTCTACGTTGTTATTACATCATTTTATCCGAAAAAACGTGCTTTTTTAGATAAGCATGTCTGAGTTTGCTTGGGTGTTCCTTTACAAAATCTCAAAATATTATTATAGCTGTGTTATCCAGATGTCAAACATAATTATGTTTGGCAGGTAAATACGATGTTAACTTAATTAGCCTACAAGGATTCCACATCTGGAACACGGCTATTATTTTTTCGAGGAATCTCTAAGTAGACTCAACTCAATGCCTTGGCGGATGTCACCATGTCATCGAAGATTTGGTTGAAAGACAACATGTCGTTTCTCTGATAGGGATTTTATTAAAGAATCAGATTCATCATTATCATCTTTCTGCCCTTACATGTTACTTGAGGTCTGTGCAAGACGTTTTTTTTCGTCTGCTTCCTAAGTTTTTAAACTGTCATGTGAATAATACTGTCATTTACCTGGATGTGTTAAACATGTATGGATTACAGGAGTCAGGACAAACTAGTTCACCCAAATATCGGGTTTGGCCGGTAACTAATATGTTATTAAATTATTGGAATAACTTTGATCAGCATAACATAAATATTTGCTCCCGCGAAGGATCCTAAACTTGAAAACAAACCAAAGTTGAAACTATGGTCTCATGGTATGGACTCATCATCCCTTCCCGGATGTGGCTATCCAACGCAGTAACCACAAGTTCCCTTAAATAAGCACACATTACATCACGCTTGTATTCCAAGAAGGTTTTGGCAGAAGTGTACATAAAGACATGTGTGTTGGTAAAGCGGTTTAGCGGCCAAACTTCAGGATCTTGTAAGTTCCAATACGGTTTCATAAGTCCTATAAATCATAGATAAATTCTATCAGTAATATATTTGATGGAAATGTAAAATACATGGAATTGACATACGTTACCTTGTTATAATATTATATCTCGTATTAAAACTGTTTTATAGGACACTAGCTTCTAGCCGCGGCTTTGCCCGTCTGGAGTTCAGCAATTGCCTACATGTGCGTTACCTACCCCAGCAAAATAATTTCGAATATAGTCATTTAAATAAAGATAAAAACTGTTGCCCGCGGCTTCGCTCAAGCGTAATTTTAAGTACCTACCTATAGACCTGAAGCTTGTATATGAAATTTTAATTTCATGCTTCTAACTTTAAAAATTACCGGTTTCCATACAATCGTTCATCCCTTATTTTACCTCTTTAGGGTTGGGGTTTCGAAAAACTCTTTCTTAGTGGATACCTACTCTTCACAAACAGCATACCCTCCGAATAGCATGTCTCACGCGGTTTAGGCTGTGCGTTGATATCTCAGTCAGTCAGTCAGTACTTTGAATTTTATAAATGTATACATATAGATGATTTGACTTAGATAATTCTCAATTTTTTTGACAAATTTAACTTTAAATTAAAAAATATTATTTATTTACCAGTGATTTTCTAAGGCCGTTACAGCACTGCATTATGTGTGAACTCTCTTTGAACTCACTCACTGTTACAGTTTTCAAACAAAAACACTGTCCTACCACAAAGTATTATAGCTGTCAAGTCATCAAATCTGCCATTAGCTTCCGACCGTCCGCCTACGTGGAACTTTCTTCGAAGCCGCCCACATCAAAGGCAGTGCGGAACCAAGGTTTTGTTTTATTTTTGAGCGCAATGCGGTATCCGCATTTTGATTTTTTGTTACCAGAAATGTGATAAGAATGGATAAAGTAAGAAAATACTATATTAGAGGATTTTTTTTTGCCAGTTACTGAAAAGTTGAAAGGGCTGTCTGTCTTAGTATGAATAGTATCTATGGTCAAGTGATGAGCGATGAATCGCATGTGACTTAAAGAGTGATGAATACAAGGTGTTGTTTTGCATCTTCGACAAAATTCAGGAGATTGTCACAAAAGACGTAAATGATCCATTTAAATTACGATACCTAGTCAATTATTAAAAACCGTTACTTTTTTTTGTTGTTTAAGTTAGTCAGGTAGACAATTTTGACCACGACAACTATTCTATTGTTAAAATAATAAGTGGCAGTGTTCGTAATCGATATCGCAAGTCATAGAGCAATAGGCGGCTGCGCTGCGTATCGCGGGTTCGAATCCCTGACGGGCCAAATATTTTTATGTCCAACAGATCCGGGTCTGGATGTTTGTGTATGTGAGTTAAGTTTGGAAACGCACCAACGACACAGGAGTAGTTCCCAATGTGGGGCAACAAAAAAAACATGTTGTTTTTTAAAAATTTTGTTGCATTTATTTCGTTACTTTGATCATTTGTTTTTAGGGTTCCGTACCCAAAGGGTCAAACGGTACCCTATTACTGAGATTTCGCTGTCCGTCTGTCACCAGGCTGTATCTCATGAACCGTGATAGTTAGCCAGTTGAAATTTCTACAGATTATGTATTTCTGTTGCCGCTATAACAACAAATACTAAAAACAGAATAAAGTAAATATTTAAGAGGGGAACCCTTCGTGCGCGTTTTTCTTTTACGCGTTCACATTTTTCTTTTTGGTGCATTTAATTCGTTACTTTGATCTTTTTTTTTTACCTTTATTTTTACCTAGGTTTTGTCACCTACCTTTTTTTTTTCTTAGATAATTATTACTCTTGCTTCAAGCGAACTTGCGAGTGTATTACGCAATTAAGAATAAGCTGCGTGATGCGATGCGATGACGATCATATATGGTGAACACATGATTATGTAGGTACCATTAGAGTTAATTGGAACGTCTGCTTGCAATCAAGACAGTACAATTATTGATCTACTGCCGCGCTTAACAGCTATGATTGTATAGCGCCCCTTAATTTGAGAGCTGAGAAAACAACACAATACTTGTTATAAATTCCGGTCAGTTGCCCGTTGTTTACTCTAGAACTTTCTTAAGGCAATACCCACAGGAAATATTGGTTGTTTACAAAGTTAGATTATTAGCTGAAGAGGAGTTTTTAACTATGGTTGTTGCGAACTTTAAAGGGTAAGTAAATAGTTTTCATAACCATCCTTTAGTTGATAACTGGAACAATTTGTGGTTGGGTTTCCCAGGTCGTGCAAAGTGTTTTATTTATTTAACTACTAGCTGTCCCGCGCAACTTCGTCTGCGTCACATTTTCCCCGTTTTCGCAACATTTTTCATTGCTGCTCCGCTCCTATTGGTCGTAGCGTGATGATATATAGTCTATGTCCTTTCCCAAGTTGAAATCTATCTTCTTGCCAAATTTCATTAAGATCCGATCAGCCGTTTAGTCGTGAAAAGGTAACAAACAAACAAACATACAAAAAAACAGAGTGACTTTCGCATTTATAATATTAGTATGGAAGTATGGATTAGTTAGGATGTACACACAAAATACTTAAAAGGACAGTACATAAGAGAGCACATTAAGAGAGAGAGAGAGAGAGAGAGTGTGTGCTATTGGTTTTATCCTTCAGGAATTTCTCAATAGCACCCGCGGAGTCTGTATCTTCACCTGGTTGATGACAATAGGCACATAGCTGGCGAAATGGGGGTATGCTACATATTAGGAACATCTCTGCGTAGGCCTTCTGGGATAACAGGCGTGATGTTAAGTTAAGGGGGGACTCTAGCCCCGAGGAATTTGAAGAATAGGTATTTGAAGACACTATTGCCGTCGCGTTGCGCCCGACCAAGCCCCCGTAAAGAGCGAAAGGGACAACTACAGCTCAGGCTGATTAAACCTACAAAAAACTTGACCAAAAGACGTTTTGTATTCCGCTGTTTTTTTCTGATCTAAATAATTCTTATATCAAAATTTATAGGAAAAGTATATCTATGCTTTTATTATTTTCTTTTTTGTTAAAAACTTATCTACTTTGTCGGATAGTCGTCTGAACATGGCGGTAAAAACGGTCTTTTTTTGGAGTTTTTGGATTGTCATAATTCTTTTAGTGATTATGTTTTAAAAAAGGAAATGATAAGGGCATGTATTAATAAGACCTAGATTTTTTGGAAAAAAAACATTGCTCTAGGCGCATTATCCACGAAGCGGAATACGTTTGTATGGAGAAAGGCCCACTAGAGTTCAGTCGCTGCCCAGAATCTAAAATTGTGTGACATTAACGTTAATAAAGTCGCTAAATTCCTCCTGCATGTTATACTGCCCACCCCTAAGGGAAATGCAAGCACGATATAACGTAAGTAATTGAAAATGGAGTTTATAAGAAGTAAATTGATTTAATCAAACTGCGGTGTCTAAGGTTTCATATAGTTAAGCTAATAATTAAATTGTAATACACGCCTTGTCGCCTCGTGTCCATGCCACGAGAAGCCATATTGCAGTAGTGATGCAATCTTTTATAGTCGTATAAATGGCTTCAAAATTATTAAATTCATTTTCTAACAAGAAGAAAATGAAATTAATAAGTATTGGTTGATTGCTAATTTATTGTTAATTGCCTAACCGGCTAATTAGTGTAAAAAGATCATTAACGAAACTGCGAAGCTGAAAGGCACTTGTTCTCTCCGTTATTGCGATATTTTTAGGGTTCCGTACCTCTAAAGGAAAAAACGGAAACCTTATAGGATCACTTTGTTGTCCGTCCGTCTGTCTGTCTGTCAAGACCCTTTTTCTCAGAAACGCGTAAAGGTATCAAGCTGGAATTTATATCAAATAGTCAAGTCTACTGTTCCTTAGAGATGTGAAAAAATCAAACTTCTAAGCCGACGCAATCAAAAGCTACAGCCGTTTATGCCGCAAAGCGCACATTTTCGATACTCGAAAGGGAATCAAAACCTACAGGGTACTTCCCGTGAACTCAGAATCTAGAAATTTGGTACGAAGCAACGTCTTATAGCACAGATAAAGGAAAAATTGCGGAAACCGTAAAATTTTTGTATTTTTCACCGAAAAAAATACAATTAATTTTAACTTTTACTTGTATACCTACAGGTTTATATCCTCGGATCCTCGGTGCGTTTTTCTTTGTTTTGGACCTTACCTGGGAACTTAAAAGTTACGGAAATATTGAAGTTCCAACTGTTTCACAAGTTTAAAAAAAGAAAAGAAACCTCCATGATGTACCATTTAATGAATCCATCAGCACAATGTTTTAAGTGCGTTAAATTGAGTTTTAACGTGAAAAAAAAAATGTTTTTTCACCCCAAAAAAAAGTCAGTTTCCAGCAATAATTTTTTCATAGACTTTACGTTTGATGTACAGAATGTTTGGTTGACGACAATGTGAAGGGAATGTTTGCATCTTGTATAACTCTAACTATTGTGCTCTTGCAGTCTCACTAGATGTAACAGAATAACAGTATTTCAAGGGGGACCCGAATCCTTGTAAGACACGTTGTCAGACTTTTGAGAACAAACCAAAGTTGTAAAGATACATAAATATAAATCATCGGCAAGAATCGTAAGCTAAAGAAAAGAAAATAGTATGAAATTCTTCGAAGCTTCGGAACGTGACAAAGTAGGCCGAAGTTAAAAAAGTTCCGCTCATTCTGATTGACGCGGGATAGAATAAATTAAGGAAGGAATTCTCAAATAAAAACTGACGACCCTGTAATTAGAGGGGGAGGGGGACGGGAAGATTGTTATGAGAGAGACAAATTATACATACCCACTTGTTTACTGCACTTTGTAGATTAGATTACATATGGACTATGATTTTGGATGTAGTCATAGCATCGTGGTGAGACCGTCGGACTGCCAAGTCATAACTCTCAAGTTCGAACCCAAGATACGCACCTGTGATTTTTTGATTCATAATAATTATATGTGTTTAATTATGACTTGCTTCGGTGAAAGAAAACATCGCAAGAAAACCAGCAAGCCTGAGATATATTTCTCTACCAACATGCCAAAAAAAATGGCATAGCAAAGCCAAGTCAGAGGTCCATGGGCGGCATAAAAACTCTGACTTCAGGTAAGGCATTAACCATACGATAAAGAAATATGGAAAGATTGGATTCACTCCTGGGGTCGATTGATCGGAAAAGATCTTGATTATGAAACCAATCGATTGTACGTGTCAGTCGAGAGCAGCGGTGATGAAATAAATTACACAAAGTAATGCACCTGCCTGGATTCGAACCTACGACTTACTGCTCGTAAGTCGGGGCTGCCACCATTGGGCCACCGCTGCTCATTTGCTAATCTTACGTACTACTATTATAAAATCAAATGTTTGTGTGGGTGTATGCATGGATGGATGTTTGTTAATCTGTCACGCAAAAACTACTGCCTGGATTTACACCTATGACTTTTTATCTCGGCAGTACGATCAAGTGGGACTGTTACGGATTCACCGCGGGCGAAGCCGTGGGTATGATTCTAGTTACTAAATCATATACCAGCAAAATTATTATGTAAACTAATGTCTTATATAAGAAGCGGTTGTGATGGTTAAAATATTTATAGTACAATGTTGCCTTGACAATGGTTTGTCATTTTCAATACAACACGAATACAATATCAATCGATACGGCTATTAAAAATTTATATTTATAACCTCTGTTGAGTAAGCGTATCAAGCGAAAGTGAGTTATTGTTTGTCATTTCATTCTGGGGGGTGGTTTAAAAACAAAACATAACGTCACGCTTATAATACCCGGGAGATAAGGCAGAGGTTTACTGATAGTATAGTACTCCCAGATTTCTGAACCAGTTATACTGAACTCCCATGAAGGGAAAGACTTTTGCTATCATCTGAAATTCGGACTACACGCTACTGAAACATTCTGCATCATCATCAGCCTATAATGTTCCCACTGCTGGGACACAGGCCTCCTCTTTATGAGAAGGAGTGGGCTGTAATCCACCACGCGGGCCCAGTGCGGGTTCGTAGATTTCACATGTCTATGAATTTTTAGTTCTAGGAAATGCCGGTTTCCCAGTGTTTTCCTTCCGTTTTGAGGGCAGCGGTGATGGAATAAATTGCACCAAGTAATGCGTCTGCCTGGGTTCGAAACCACGGCCTACTGGTCGTAAGTCGGAGCTGCCACCACTGGGCAACCGCTGCTCTCAATCTTGATGAAACATATTTCTAGACGTCTATCCATATTAATATTATAAATGCGAAAGTCACTCTGTTTGTTTGTTTGTTACCTTTTCACGACTAAACGGCTGATCGGATCTTAATGAAATTTGGCAAGAAGATAGATTTCCACCTGGGGAAGGACATAGGCTATCATCACGCTACGACCAATAGGAGCGGAGCAGCAATGAAAAATGTAGCGAAAACGGGGAAAATGAGACGCAGACGAAGTTGCGCGGGACAGCTAGTTGATTATAAAACTAACTAGCATCCGATTTCAATAAAGAAAGTAAGATTTTAAATAAAAAGGTCCACAATCATCAACAAACCTAGCCTTTTCCAAACTATGTTGGGGTCGGCTTCCACTCTAACCGAATGCAGCTAATACCAGATTGTACATGGAGCGACTAGGCAGTCGCTGTGTGGAGGTCAGATGCCTATCTAACCAGTTAGTCCTGGGTAATACGATACCCCTTGGTAAGACTGGAGAAGTTGTCAAGAATTCCACAGTACACCGCTAAAATAAGCAAGTTGGTAAATTATTTACCATTTCGTAGTCCCGCGAGAAACATCAACTCTGACTGTCTATTGAATAATACAATCAAAAGGGTGGAGTTACATCGTTTCCCGTTCCTTATAGTGCACAAGTGAAGTGTTACTAACATGTGTAGTTTTAAGGTTTTATTTACTAAAACAAATTATATTTAATCGCATGTATGTTAGACTGTAAGGTATACATATATCTATGGGCCAAAGTTGCCCGAAAATAAATGTATGTTTTTGTTGCTGTTAATTCTCCTTTGAGTTTACATAAAATCCTTTTCCCCATGGGATTGAGCAGAGAGATGTTTTCTATTTATTTTGACTTTCCGATATTTCGGCGCTGTTGCAAACGCCATGATCACGGATAAACTGAAGATATCGGTTAATTTCGGGAACTCAAAATAAATGGTAAACTAGCTGTTGCCCGCGACTTCGTCCGCCCGAAAATTTTGATGTGTACCTATGAAAAAAAAGATAGCCTATGTCCTTCCCTAGGATTTAATCTAACTCCTTGCCAAATTTCATTACGATACGATCAGCCGTTTAGTCGTGAAAAGGTAACAAACAAACAGAGTTACTTTCGCATTCATAATATTAGTATGGATAACCCGTTTCTAGTTTTATTGATAGTTTTAGTGACAATGTCACTTTAAAAACTTATACTCTTATAACCTTATTTCAATTCAGTTAAACGTCCATTTAGAAATACGAGGCGCCTTGAAATTGGTTGCCACTCGTCTAGGCCCTGGTCACACACGCGCGCCGGTTGCGAGTTCTACGCCCTTGACCTTTTTATTGAAGGTCAGTGTTTGTATGACCTTCAGCGCCCTGTCTACCTATTGGTGGATCTTCCGACATGAATGATAATAGTACATTATGATATAAGTGCGGTAAGTTGAAAATTACAGCCGAGGCGAATTGCTAGCCCGAGCCGTAGGCGAGGGCTACATGAAAGCAGAGGTTGTAATTATCAAAGCGCACGTATGTCATACGACGTTTTATAACACATTTGCGAGGAAATAAATAAAATTCGGATGACATTTTCAAACAAAAACAATACAGCGTAAAGAGAAAGCGCGCGGAATAATTTTTACGCTTTTTTTAAGGCAAAGGCACAAAAACAGTCAGTATTACTAATAAAGTAAATTAATATTTTTGTGTTTTGTTACAGATAAATGGTTGTAATTTATGGTCAAAATTGATTAAATTATAGAATTAAATGTTTATTTATTATATTTTATCTCCCAACTTAATTTTATTCATAAAATGTTGACTACTTTTCTGACATAAAAACTCTTTGCTAAGATTTAAAAAAGTACCGTTCGTTTTAGACGGAGCATTATGATAAGCCGTGCGTTTTACTTTACATTACCGCACTAGTGCGTAATGTGATACATTACGATACTGAACTTGGTGCAATAAGAGACCCTTTACGAGCAAATGTGTTATAAACACCTAAACAGACTGCTCTATCTGATAATTTGGTCATATACTAGAGGATCTTATAATTTGTATCTTGCACAGCAGCACCAAACCACCCTTATTTTTGTCAATTCCACGTCATTGATTGCGTTTGTTCCATGGTCTAGCAGACAAATTCACCCATAATTTGGTTGAATATTATGAACTAGTTGACCTTCAGAACTTCGTTTGCGTGTCATTTGCCCCGTTTTTGCAATTTACATTGATGCCCCGCTCCTATTAAAAATCAAAATTAAAATCAAAATATTTTTATTTCACATAAACCTACATGCACACTTGTAAAACTTCGGCAAAAAGGTGCTCGGTTCGGGTTGGTCGTTTCCTATGGAGAAGAACCAGCAAGAAACTCCATGGTTACTCTTTTAAAATCATTTGGTTTTACAATTTTTCTTGTTTCTATGTTTTTACAATTTTTCTATTAAGTATGGGAGGACATAGTAGGCCCGACAATAAGTCGTTGCTTACTACAAAACGTAGAACAAGATAAAATTTACCAATGATCTAGGAATCTATAAGGCCTACAAGGCCTACATATTGGTCGTAGCGTGATGTTATATAGCCTTATTCGATAAATAATATACTGTCCAACACTAAAAGAGTTTTTAAATTCAAACCTGTAGTTCCTGAGATTAGCGCGTTGAACCAAGCAAACTCTTCAGCTTCATAAAATTAGTATAGATTAATGGATTAGAATTTTTTCTTCAAAATCCATCGGATTGTTATCAAAGAAAGTGCCTTAAAGTAATTGTGAAGATTGTTTTGAATAGAGCAAGGTTAACGTTTTCGGGTGACTAAAGCTGATAGATAGAATATCCTTTACTATCAACACCGTACAAATTACATGTAGCAAAACATAGTATACATTATACATATACAACATGTAATTAACGCACCCTGAAACACGGCAATTAGAATATTATCTTATAATCATAATACACATTCAGAATTTTTTGTTAAACATGTATAGGCATTAATTATTGATTAAATTAGTTATACCTACTTATTCCGTCCCGTTTGACCCTTTTGGTACGGAACCCTAAAAATCAACTTACTGATTGTATAAACACAAATTCACACGACGTTGTCTTTTTAAAACACTTTCACTTCACTGAACTGCAATCGTGATGCAAAATCGTTTGGAGTCAACTCCTGGAGGGCTACTCTCTTTCTCCGAAACGTAACTTCGGCAACGAACGACACACAAGAAGTTCGAATTTACAGACAACGAATGTATTGAATGTTATTGTGTGCGTCCGCAAATTATATAGAGTAGGGTCACAAACGTAACTACGTTTAATTTTCGTTCGTTGCCGAAGTTATGTTTCGGAGAAAGAGAGTAGCCCTGCTGGCATGTTCTGAGGTGGAATAGATGTCCTTTCTAACCACGAAGTGTTCATGTGAATGAAGTGTACATGCATATGACTACATTCAAAGAGTGTCGCTGCTTCTCGGGTACTGGCAAGGAGATTCTTATCGAAATAGTCCAGTATTTCGTTTTGGAGACGAGTACGCGTATGCACATTGGCTCAGCTGCCTGTCGATAGCCATGTTCGCACGGACCGTTCCGTGGTCGCAAAGCCGATGATTAGCAGCTAATATAGTCCTGCTCCTGCGATCTACTCTTCTACCATATCTTTGGTTGAATGTTCTGCAAGCTAGAGCTACATTTTCAACCACACCGTGACAAAATCCGCACAATTTGGATGTACTGAACATTTGTGTAAAGAAATCGCGCGCCAAAAATTATTTACAAACACTCTACGTATTTCCTTCTAAAATGTCCCGGCTTGACATGTTGTTTACATATAAGTTAACTTCATCGTAGCCGCGTAAGCGCCGGTATCATAGTAGGTACGTACCTCGCTGTATACCGGGTTTTTAGTTTGCAGGAGAAAGAAAACGAAAACAAGTCGTTTGTTGGATTTTCTATTGTGTGTCCTTTTTCCAGTGCCGGTTAGAGTGTACATGCGATAAGAATCGTTAAATTTACTTACATTTATTTGTAAAGACTTCAATTTCCTTCAAACAAGGTTCATCTTCTTTATTGTGTATTGAAAGACGGAATTTGTATTAATACAAATAAAACTGCACTATTCAAAGTCTCCTTGATTTACGGTCCATTTCAGTTTGTTTTGATTGTACAGGAGTAGTGTGACTGTAATTTACGTAGTTTTAATTATTTTTGGGACAAAATTTAACCCATGTTGAGGACAGTATTAAATGATACTCTCAACCTTTTCTTGATAATATATTGAAGTAATTTAGTTACATAGTGAGAAGGCACATTACATTTATAATGGTGACGATCGCTGACATATAAGGTAAGTACGTATGCACGCGACCGGTCTATATTGCCGACTAATGGCGGCGCGCGAGCGTCCGGCGGCCTGGCTTGGCCCCCCGCGCGCGCGCCCCTGCTTCCGTCGTCTTACGGACGCGTTCCGCCGCACGGTGGGTTGATTTATATACGTAGTGGACTTAGGACATTAAAAAAAAAGTCATCTTATTTTTACTGATTAATGATGCAAATTTGTTCTACTATCTAATACAGTAAATTATTGTTCTATGACTTTTTATTTTACGCATTATTTTTAGTACTACAATTTTTTAAATATTTTTTTGTATAGAAAAAATCATAAAATCTAAAGAATCTCAAAAATCTGAAAACATCTCCAACTGCGATGTATATATTAAAATAGTACTATTTATTAGCTTATTTTTACAACTAGTCAGCTACTGCGCTTTGCTGCGATTTAGGAGAATTTTTTTTTTAATTTTTTTTCTTATTAAAATCGCATTTAAGTCTACAAAATCTCAAATTTCTTCCAATTGTTGGATAAGTATTTTAATAGTACAATTTATTTGCATCTAATCGTCTACTGTAGTTTACTGTGACTTAGTAGGTAGTTAGACTTTTTTAGATTTTTTTGAACGAAAATATCTTAAAAGTCACCTAAATCTTAGAATACTTAGCAGTGATAATTATTGTATTCTCTATTCCACACCACCCCAGAGGTAGAGAACTAGGCGCGTTTTTTTTATCAGTGGTCTCCCCAATAGGCCTAATCCACGACTACAAATCTGTGTTCTGTATGTGTGAGACTTACAAAGACAAATTCAAAATTCAAATCATTTACCAATATTTTTAGGAGGGGCCTGCACCATGCTCAACACCATGCTCTGACAATAACGGGTCTTCAGTTAAAACCCCTAAATTTTCTTGATCATCATCGTCAACAAATGTATCCTTAACGATCAACAAAGCTGTTGCTTCTTCTGAAAAGGCTTTGTGTTTTCGCACCAGTTTGTGTCGTATCTTTGAAATATGTGGATCAGAGCTGATTAACAAATTGTTCAAAATATCTTCATTAGTAGCTTTTCTACAGAATTTCCTCGAATTATGAGCACGATATCTCCGAAAATCTTTGTTGCGTGCTTCAGCTGCTTCTTCGGATAATTTTCCAATGGGCACTATACCCAAGCTTTCAATAATAGCTGCTCCGTGAGCTAAAACTTTGTGAACACTTGCAGGCATGTAAAACCAATTATATAATTCAATGTATAGTTCCATGGTGGTTTCGGTATAATCTTTAAACTTCAATATATCAATACGGTGACCCGACGAAATTGCTTCTAATATAGTTTTAAATCTTTTTATTAATTCTTCATTTACTCCTGTGATCGAAGCTGCAATATCGGGGTTTTCGAAAAATCTCCTCGCAGTATTCCCATCATTTGTTGTACCATGACCCTGTTTCACAACATCAATTAAAAGTCCTGTTTCGGATTTAAATGCTTCCTGAATATTTCTCTTTTTGCTCTCCATAATAGCTTTACTGTCACCTTTCACCATCCATGTCTTCAAATCTAATCTGTACGCTATATGAAGAATGCATTCCATGAATCGTATCCAGATGTGTAACGACGATAAACCATATTTATATAAATCGACATCAATTTCTTTTGCCAAAACCAAGGACAAATCATTCATTTCCTTTGGAGTAGCTTTACATATGTCACATCTTTGTGTTGATGTATCGCAAAGAACTGCAGTCGCTTTACCATCTATCATGGTTAGTATTAGGTTGTGCGAGATGGTCAAATCATCAACCACTGTCTTAACTAAATTGTTAATCTCTGCCTCAATCGCATTTTTTTCTTGCAAAATGCTGAATTTGTTTTCCTTCATGAATTTAAAAAACAGCGGACGACACCATAATGAGGAATTTGGGGAATCATTTTCCCATATAACTCTGTCACCAGACACTAATTTGATAGGAATCAAACTACCCATAAATACGCTAGAATCGTCAAAGTCCTCATCTTCTTCATTTTCTCTTCCAACTTTCTGCTTATAATTGGCTTGATTCGAAGCTCCGTCAAATCCCCATTTACTAATCAGTGTCAAATCTTTACAAGTTTCACTAATTTCGTTTGACATTATAATTCTCTTCACAGTAATATCCAATAGTGCCTGCAATTCTATCATAGCCGTTTTATCTGTTACTACAATAGCAGTTTTAGGTGGATAACATTTAATTTTTTCATTTTGCAGTGCGTAGTAAGAGGGATATACGTTGGTACCAGTTACTTCTGCGATACTTTTTCGTAGCGTATTATATTGCCATTTTGACAATTTCAAAGACAAAAACAAGCCTAAAGCTTCATCTGGAGAGAATACTGATTTCTTTTTATTTCCAAAAAGACAATCTTTTACTTTTTGCACGTCCTGTGGATGCTTGAGCAGATGCTGTAATATGTCAGCAACATCTTCCTTTCCTTCTGCTTTTAAGTTAAAAACATGGGCATGTGACAACTCCTCTGAAGCAATAGTTTGCGTAGTAAGTTCCGTACGTCTCTTTTTTTGTTTAGGACCTAATTCTGTAAATGGTTTTCTCGGACTTACTTGAGTTGATGTACCAACAGACACCTTTTCATGAGATGTAGTTGATGTGCTAGGAACTGGTTCGTCGTCGTTTTTTGCAAAATCTTTCATAAACTCAGGCCAAACTATCTCCGATGCCAACCAATCACTGTATTTACTTCTAAATGTATGTTCTTTTCGTTTAGCATTTTCCCATTTTTTATAAGTATTATAACAATACTTTGCGCAGAATTCCTTTAGCAAATTATCATTATCTTGATTTAAATCACACAATTTTGACTTGATAGCACTGTATAAAAAGTTATGATCCTTAATACTACCACTTGATTTCAATTTCACAAACATATCAACATTAGTAACTAAATCACTAAACATTTTCACAAAATTCTCGAAAATCAACTTTTAACAAAAATCAAGTAACGAGCGGGTAGTCCGTATGTAAAGGGTGGTTACAACGAACTGATATCATTGTTTTCAACTTGCTACCCCAAATATTTTTTACCTGCAAATTTACTGCCCTCTGATTGGCGCACGTCACTAATGACGACTCGTCTACTGATAAGAAAACCGGTTTTGGTGTTGTGGAAAGAGTGGTGTGGAATGCAGTTGCACAAAATATTTACAACAAACTAATAATAATAATCCTAATAATATGCACCATGCATCGAATTCTTTGTTTTATTCATACAAATTAAATCTCTGAAATTTTAGGGTAATAACCTACTTTAAAAAAAAGTTCCAAAACATAAAAGTATGGTATAAGTATATACAATGCAAATATATATTTAAAAATCCTTAAGTCCCAACTTCGCGATTTCAGCCCACCGTGCGCCGTATCGCGTGAATTGAGCGCGCTTATGGGCGCGTTCATACTCCGCGCCGTTGAAATCTTCTTTCAACTATTCTTCTTCAGCCACAGGTAGGGGGCATATTTTATTAATTGCCCGTTTAATGGTGCCGGTAGTTGTATGGATCTCCGCTACTCTACTGATCCCGTCGGCTCCTGGGTATAATTTAGTGACGCGACCCATACGCCAGTGGAGCGGCATCAAGTTATCCTCTTTAAGTATAATAAGGTCGCCGACATTGATAGGTTTGCATTTCTTCTTCCATTTCGCTCGACCTTGCAGTTCTGCCATGAACTCTCGTCGCCATCTCTCCCAGAACTGCTGCCGTATTTCTTCGATAAGCTGGTATCTGTTGGGTCTAGACGTTTTCACAGGAAGTGTTGGTATTGACATCAGTGGTCGTCCAATTAGGAAGTGCCCAGGAGTTAAGGGATTGATATCAGTGGGGTCTGACGACAGGGGGGAAAGAGGTCGGGAATTGAGGATTGCTTCTATTTGGGTGAAGAGCGTTGCTAACTCTTCAAACGTGAGGGATGCATTGCCAGCTATACGTTTTAAGTGAAATTTCGCGGATTTAACGCCCGCTTCCCAGATTCCTCCAAAGCTCGGAGAGTACGCAGGAATAAACTTGAATTTAATAGCCTCGTTTGCTGCATAATCTGAGACCGATTGAACGCTGGACTGTATAACCCTACCCAACTCATTGTTTGCGCCAACAAAGTTCCTTCCATTGTCACAGTAGATGGCATAGGGCTTGCCGCGACGCGACACAAATCTGCGCAGACATGATATGAAGGCCTCAGTGGTGAGATCGCTTACAACCTCCAAATGTAGGGCTTTAGTAACTAAACATACAAATATACATAAGTAGGCTTTGGTGATACGATTGCCTCGTCCTTTTTTGGAAGAAATCATAAAGGGCCCAGCAAAGTCAATCCCACAAGAATTGAAAGGAAAGTCTGGGTTTACTCTTACACTTGGCAAGTCGCCCATTAAAGGTTGTGCAGTCTGACCTTTCATTCGAGTACAGACAACACACTGTCTAACGATGGTGCGAGCTAAGATCCTGCCACCTAGTGGCCAAAATCTCTCGCGAACAGATGACAAGAGCAATTGTGGACCTGCGTGCATTAAATGTAAGTGTTCATATTTCATTATTAGTTTAGTTAAATGATGTTTAACATCCAGTAGAATTGGGTGTTTTTTATCATATTGACAATCAGACTGACTTAACCTGCCGCCCACTCTTATTAAACCATTTGTATCTAACCTTGGATTTAACGATAGTAATTTACTTTTGTTATGCAGTTCTATTCCATTTTGAAGGTTTTTTAAGTCCTTGGCAAACGACTCAGATTGACTAACTTTAAGTAATTTTATTAAGGAGTTCTCCAGTTCGTTCGCTTGCAAAGGTCCCTTTAATTTTAACTCTGTGCTTTTACAATTATTAATAAAACGTAACACATATGCATAAACTCGTTTAAGTCTGAGAAAACTTGAATATTTTTCAAATGGTATTAATGAATTATTTTCGGATGTGTCATCAACAGAGACTAATGCTTTGACTTCTGGCAATTTTTTAGGTATTGTGTAAGGTTGAGTAGGCCAATGGTCCTGTTTTAGGAACGAAGGACCTTCCCACCATAAAGATGATGACTGCAGTTGCTGTGGGTCAACACCCCTAGAAGCTAAATCTGCCGGGTTTAACTCTGATGGAACATGTTGCCACTCATATTTTTCGGTGATTTCATTTATTTTGTTGACTCGGTTACGTACAAAAGTCTGTAAAACTTTGCTCTGAGTTTTCAGCCAACCGAGTACAACTGTGGAATCAGTCCACATGTATTTTTTTGTAATATTGCAAGGTACAGACGGTAGTACCTTTTCACAAAGTTGAGCCCCTAACAGAGCAGCACACAACTCCAAACGTGGGATGGTGAGCTCTTTAATTGGAGAAACTCTGGTTTTTGCACATAGCAACCTCACAATAACATTATGTTTACTATCCTGAGAACGCATATAAACACACGCTCCATATGCCTGCTGACTTGCATCTACAAAACAATGCAGCTCCGCTGACTGCGTTTCTAAATTATCACTTAAAACATAACGAGGTACTACAATATTAGATAAATGATGCAAGTTTTGAATAAAATTAAACCATCTTTTTGCATAAGGCTCAGGTATGGGATCATCCCAGTTAAATTTTGCAATCCACAATTGTTGCAGTAATATTTTTGCCTTTATAATACAACAACTAACTAGCCCTAGTGGGTCAAATATTTTACATGTTGTTGAAATTATAATACGTTTAGTAACCTTTGTGGTTAAGTCAATTCCACTTGGGAAACGCAACTCATCTGCCTTTGGTGCCCATTTCAGGCCTAAGACATTAGCTTCATCATGAAAATTAAGACAATTAGATGATTCTGACATGCCACCGAGGATAAGAGAGTTTGTGCGAAATTTACGTAATGGGAAACAAGCTGAATTTAATGTTTCAGTGACATTTAAGTAAATATGTTTTAATTCTTCTTCAGTTGATGCACCTGTGTTAAGGTCATCAATGTAGAAATCATTCTTTATGACATTAGAAATAACCTTATCCTGACATTTATCAGCCAGCTCAACCAGACATCTAGTAGCTAAGAATGGTGCTGCAGCCATCCCATAGGTCAATGTATTGAGCTGTAAAATTTTTATTGGTTGATCTACTTGATCCCTCCACAACACAAGCTGCAGGTGCCGCTGTGATTTATCTAAGACTACTTGTCGGTACATTTTTTCGACATCAGCTGTTAAAACAAATTTATGAATTCTAAAACGAATAAGAATCGAGAATAAGTCACTCTGCACTGTGGGACCAACAGCTTGGATATCATTTAAAGATTTTCCTGAACTGGTTTTAGCTGAAGCGTCAAACACTACTCTCAGCTTGGTGGTATCATGCTGTTCCCGAATGACACAATGATGGGGTAAGTAACAACCAAACTTAGGTCTTTCAATTTCATTTAAATGTCCTAACCTTTCATATTCGTGTATAAATTCGTTATATTGTTTCTTAACTTCAGGGTTTTTAATTAATTTATTTTCTAAACTCAAGAAACGTTTAATTGCGATAGGAAACGATTTGCCAAGTGCCTTCTCCGGGGCCTCCGTCAGCGGCAACATGACTGAAAATCGTCCTTCTGATAAACGACAAGTTTTTTCTATAAAATGGGATTCGCAATATTGCTCATCTATTGAATAATTATTAGAACCTGTAGGTACTTCTTCTACCTCCCAGAATCTTTTAACGGAGTTATGGATATCTTGAAGTGATACCATTTTATTAGTTTTTACTAAATTACAATGTATATTATGGCTAAAATAAGATTCACCAGTAGGGCCAGCTACTAGCCACCCTAATTGGCTATCCTGTAATATAGGCTTATTCACACCTAAGACTATTCTATTATTACTTATAATTTCAAAAAAGTGGTCTGCACCAAGTAAGATATCTATCTCGGCAGGCTCATAAAACAAGGGATCTGCCAGAACAACCCCATTGGGCAATCCCAAACGCTCAACATTCACTTGAACGCCAGGTAATGTTCCTGTAATTTTAGGAATTATTAGGCAGTTAACAGTTACATTAAATGAACTAATTCGAGATTTTAACATAATCTTGCATTGTTCAGTTATTTTACATGCCACATTATTTATACCACTAACATTAAAAGAATTAATTTTATTTGTTTGTAAACCTAACCTTTCCTTCAGATTTTTTGTTATAAATGAAGACTGGCTTCCAGTGTCCAGCAAAGCACGCGCATGGTAAGTATTATTGTTGTGTGTATTAATTATTTCAACTTGTGCAGTACATAATAAAACTTGGCCTGGCGAGCGGGCTGACAAACTGACAGGAAGATTATTAGTTGATGGCTGAGTGGCTTCTATGGTTTCTGTGACAATATTAGCAATTGTACTGTTGTCATGCAACATTGTATTATGTTTTTCCTTACAGGTCCGGCAAAAACTATTCAATGTACATTCTGAATTGTTATGACCAGAACGAAGACAGTTAGTGCACAAATTATGCTTAGCCACTTCAGCGCGCTTGTCATTTAAACTGAAACCCTTAAATTTATGACACTGATGTACATAATGTGCTTTTTTACAGATAAAACATGTCTTAGTTTGAGCACCAACCAAAGTAGTTGTTAATGACTTGACAGCTTTATTATCCTTACTATTATTTGTATTTTTAGTATCATAATATCGACTACTATTAGCTGTCTCTAAGACATTTGCGCGATTATCTAAAAAGTTAACAAATTCTTCAAGAGAAGGCATGTGTACTAAATGACCTTTGTGTTCTTCCCATTTACTTTTTGTTCTAGGATCTAACTTTGCTGCAACCAAGAATATAACTAGAGGATCCCAGCCAGTTGTGGGAATTTCTAATATATTCAAAGCATATAAATTCTTTTGAATCTGATCCATCAAATATCTTAAAGCTTTGAAAGATTCCTTCTGAATTGGATTGATACCAACTAAGGCCTGAAAGTGATTATTTATAAGAATATTTTTGTTATTAAATCTGTCGCATAAAGACTTCCATGCAATTTGATAGTTCGCTGCGGTAAAGTCTATGGACCTTACTATAACACTAGCGCTACCTATTAGTGAATTTCTTAAGTAATGAAACTTGTTTATTAGTGGTATTGAATCATTATTATTAATTAAAGAGTCAAATGTATCTCTGTACTCCAGCCATTTAGAATAGTTCCCATCAAAGGTGGGCAAATTGATGGTTGGTAGTTTAACAGAGTTGCTCATATTGTTGCAACTAGAGTGTTCAGATTCACATTTTTCTTTACTATTTGATGAACCAACACTTATTAGTTCTTGAGTTAAAGAAATTATGGAGTAGAATTCCCCTTCTGTACTATCACGCTCTGACACTTGTTCATCTATATTACAAGCGATCTCCTCTATCTCAGATTGTATTGTATCAAATTTAGACATTAACTCTTGTAACTGAGTGAGTCGCAAAGACAGCTCTCGCACTTCTAAACTAGTAAGACTAGAGGCTTTCTCAATTTGAAATTTACATATGAAATTTTTGAACACTGTTAATCGACTACGTATACCACCACGTCTGCGAATTAATGTTTTCATCTCATCACCCTCCACATTAGGAGAGGCATTCGTATCACCCAGCATGTTGAGTGAAATTTAAACCTTAAGTATACTAAACAACACGCTCGAAACAATGAGTTGGGCAAACCTTGCAGAAAGTGACTACGTGAATAACTTGTGCAATCCCACCGGTTAATTCAGTCCAGCAGACAACCAGCCCAGACCACACCGCTGCCGCTGAGCTCGCCAACAGCTGCCGCCGAGGTCGTCGGCAGCACGTGGCAGCAACTGCGTGTCGGACGCAGCACGGCACGTGGCACGAAGTAGGTACTTGAGAGCGGGCCGTGCACGCGGACCCGGAATCGCTGAAATGTTCGGCAAATATCGTTGAATCTAATGCAACGATAGGAGTTTACACGCTTTCTCAATGGAGAATTACATGCTACGTGCACTATAAATAAAATGTTATATTTTGTGCGATTAAGCCAAGCGCCCAGTAGGTGCAGTTTAGTGCCCAATCGAGCTTTACAGGCAGCACATTTTATACCTATATTGAATGTGGCAGCGTGATGCGAAATTATGGGCGCAAATATTTATGCACGTGCTCAATAAATTATATTTTTAGAGCGATTATGCCAAGCAACTTAAATGGTACAGAATAGTACCGACAGCCTTACAGGCTTTATATACCGATACCTATAGAGGTATGTGGCAGCGAGGTGCGCCAGTGTAGACGCAATACCTAGGCTGAAAAATGCGACAAAGTGCAGCTTGGCAAGGTAGGTACGCATGTAAATTTACGTAACCTCACGTTGGCAAAGCAGCTAGGCATCCACACACCAAACAAAACAGGATAAAGGAGGGAAATAAATGGAACGGGCTTACTTCCTTTATCGCTACGCCACGCCGCCGGCGCCGTTGCCGATTGCTCGCAGTCGCAGCACAGCGCAGACCCACGCTCACACGACGTGAAAACAACGGTTCAACCGGAGCGGAGATGTAGCTCGGAGCTCGCCAGGAACCTTCTTATCTTCGTAGCCGCAGCACGAAGTTTTCTTTTCATCGACGAACCTCTACCGCCGCCATTAAACGATCAGCATGCGCGTCGCGTTGGTTGTCCACGTATTTTAACTTGAGTTCTTGACGGGTTCTTTTGATTATCACGGTCGCCATATGTTGAGGACAGTATTAAATGATACTCTCAACCTTTTCTTGATAATATATTGAAGTAATTTAGTTACATAGTGAGAAGGCACATTACATTTATAATGGTGACGATCGCTGACATATAAGGTAAGTACGTATGCACGCGACCGGTCTATATTGCCGACTAATGGCGGCGCGCGAGCGTCCGGCGGCCTGGCTTGGCCCCCCGCGCGCGCGCCCCTGCTTCCGTCGTCTTACGGACGCGTTCCGCCGTATCGCGTGAATTGAGCGCGCTTATGGGCGCGTTCAACCCATATTAAAAATTATAGAAATAGATTCAGTAAACGTGAACAAAATACTTTCACAATGTGCGTTAATTATGTTACATGTTGTTTAAGGAGACACAATTGCCAAAAGCGATATTTTCAAGACAACCTTTGGATGGATATCAAGAAAGACCAGAGACAATACAGGCACAGGCACTCAGAGATATAACTGTTACAAACTTATAAAAAAAAAATGTATTCAGTAGCCAAATGTTTCTATAGTATTGCTGAGTTTCTAATGGAGAAAACGTGCTAATTCTAATGTAGGGGCGAAGTTTGGTTCTGCTGTCTGTTGTTTTTAGGGTTCCGTACCCTAAGGGTCAAATGGGAACCTATTACTGAGACTTCGCTATCTGTCCGTCCGTCCGACGGTCTGTCACCAGGCTGTATCTCATGAACCGTGATTGTAAGCCAGTTGAAATTTCTACAAATTATGTATTTCTGTTGATGCTATAACAAAATATTAAATACTGAATAAAAAAAAAATAAAGGGGGCTCCCATACAAAAAAGTGTTTTTTTTGCTCGTTTTTATAAATAATAGCACGGAACCCTTCGTGCGCGAGTCCGACTCGCACTTGGCCAGTATGTTTACTTGATTTTGACATTCGAATCAATTTTGTCATGATATTTTGTTCTTCTACTTATCTAATTTAATTGATGTTCTAATTGCTTATGCCATACCTATATCATATGCAAATGTACATATTTGTTCGCCGCAAAGGTAAAATATGACTGTGATCCTGTCTGCAATTTACTTAACATCTCGCATGCTTTTGTGTGTGCGTACTCATGTTCCTGAAAATAAATGAACTTTGAATACAAATTGTATAAAGAGGCACAATTGCTAAAAGCGATCTTGTCAAGACAAACTTTGAATGGATATCAGGAAGGAGAAAAGACAATACAAGTTTATATGCTGAATAAAGAAATACGCCGCTATATCAAGCATGTATTTTCGCTTCCCGTTATTCAGAATGAATGTAAATTCCTAGAACTGTCGTGTTATAGATTCTGCAGACAGCCAATTTATTGGTTCCGCATACAAACGCCTTTGAGAGCTGATCCGGGCTCTCATTAGCTGTGTGGTCGTGTGATCTTTGTCGATACATGGCCACATACATAACTAGATACTCTTGTTACTTTTGACAAATTCGAAATATAAAGAAGTAGCTGATACTTATATGTAGATACCTAAATAGTAGACAGGCAGTCGCTCTATGTAAAATACTGGTACTCAACTGCATGCTATTAGACTGGAAGCTGGACCCAGCATAGTTGGGTACATGCTAGGCAGATGATTAGTAGGTAGGTAGTTGATATTATATCTTTTCACTAACACTAGTCGATACCCGAAGAAATGCCTAAATAAAAACAGGCTGGTGGAGTTGGTTTTAACGTTTAACACGCTTTTATTAGCTTCACCTGTAACAAACTATGTACGAAAATCTTAGAAGTAAAATGACCCTCACCCTAGTTTCACATTGATTGAGCTGAAATTTTGCACAGGTACATGTTTAGTTTAGATGACAATGCATGGTTAGCTGAAAGACGTCATTCTAAATCCAATATGGCGGACTCCAAAAGATGGCGGACTAGTTATTTTGTATGTATTGTCTCATGACAAACCAAACCCTTTCATTTGAATCCCATATCACTATGGGATTCAAATGAAAGGGTTTGCTGAGAAAAATACGAGCAATAAAATGACATCACTCTAAAGCGTGTTTTTTTTTGCATGATCTCTACATACGAATGAACCTTGGCAAATTTCCCAGCACATCTTGAATAGTAGGAACTTTTGTACTCGTATTAGAAGTGGCAAATAACACTTTGTAAGCATCGTGAACTTGACCAGACTTGTTCACATGCTCTCTCATTATACACCGTGTAAATCACCTCATCACGAAGCCGTCAACCAAGCATTCTGTACATGAAACTAAGTAACTTTACGCAAAAATTATTGCTGGGAAACGACTTTTTTTTGGGGGGTGTAAAATCATGTTTTGTGGTAGAACTCAATGTAACGCACTCAAAACATTGTGCTGATGGACGGATTGAATAGTACGGGGGTCGTGGAAGTGTTTAAAGTAAAAATCTTGCATTAAAAACTTGTATTTAAAAAAATACTTGGCAAAAATTTGGAACTTTGACCCGTAATATCTCCGTAACTAGAAGGTTCCCAGGTATGGTGTAGAACAAAAAAATTATCGCAATGACAGGGAGAACCAGTGCCTTTCGGCTTCGTTAAGAGGTGTTTTACACCCTTTATTCTTCACCTAAAATGAAACAAGAATGTCACATTGATACCTGCCCTTTTGTCATCATCACGTTTTTTTCTTCCATCATCTGCCTAGTCTTTTCCCAACAATTTTGGCGTCGGCTTCCAATCTTACCGGATTCAGCTGAATACCAGTATTTTACATGGAGCGACTGCCTATCTGATCTCCACAACCCAGTTAGTACTGGGTAATACGATACCCCTTGGAAAGACTGCTTGTCAGACTTTCGGGTCACTGACTACCTGTAATGACTGTCAAAAATCTACAAATGACAGCCGGGACAAACGGCTTAACGTGCTTTCCGAGGCACTGAGGAAACTCGGTATGTATGGGTGGTCACCCATCCACAGATCAATCTAGGCAAGCACGGCTTAACATAAACATCGACCCGAGCGGCAGTTATTATTTAGCCACGAGCTCCTCCCGTTTTTATCTTCCATTCTCCTATATTTACTCCTTTTCTTTCATATCATTCTTCACACAAACCATTCATCCCTTTCTTGGTATACTTGATTCTTGCTCTTTTGTAAACCTGCTAAATGTACTTCTTAAGAAACCCACGTCAAAGGGATGACGTGATTCATAATGCTGTATACTGCAGTCGCTTTCCGAATCCAATAATATCGCGTTCTGAGAACCTATCATGTAGGATTGCGTGTTTTTGTATCATTCATTTTGAAAAGGTTACTCCGAAAAAGACAGGCAATCTAAGGCAGTGCCAACCATAGCGGAAATAAAACTTAAGGAAGTTAAATTGGACGTGTAGAAGCGAAACAAGTTGAAGGCACCTAGCGCGACTTCGAAACTGTGATGTTTGTTCTTGCTCTTCTGCAATGTAGGTGTTTTCCAAATCACGTCAGAAACAGTTTTATATCACGTCATATATACAAGATGTTGTTTTGCATCCTCGTCAAATTCAAGGAGGTAGCTATGATAATGATTCTCGACCCGAACAAATAATAAAGTGAGTAGGTATTTTTTTTTCTTACTTACAGAAATCGATGTGAACCACCCGTGTTTTAAACGCGGCTCGTCTGTTCCTTGCCCTATAACCGCGCTTTCACACATACAATCAATCTCAAACGTTTATTCGATAATTTCTTATTCGAGAGTTATTCTGATACACTGACAAACTTAAACAACCAAATAAATCAGCGTTTATTAACAATTAACTAGGTATTTATGTCTTTTGTGACAACCTCCTGAATTTTGACGATGATGCAAAACAACACCTTGTATTTATCATTAATATTTCTATTAATGATCTTACTATGGGGTATCGTATTACCTAGTACTAACAGAGTTGTGTTGGTCCGATGGGCAGTCGCTTCATGTAAAATACTGGTATTCAGAAGACTGGAAGCCGGCCCCAACGTAGTTGGGAACACGATTATATTAATCTCTATTAGGGCTTGTACACAAAACTGCGATGCGACGTCGCATCATAAAAATCTACGAGCTCAAACAGTACAAACAGTTACAGATTCTTCTGCGTTGCGAATTCGCATTGCACCTATTCGCAGTATTGTGTACAAGCCCGTAATCAGCTGTTACCAGCAAAAGTGTTATTTATATCAACACGGTTAAAATGTATGGAACAGCTGTTTTTTTTTTTTAAATACTGATGTTTGTTTTTGGTGGATTGTTTCTGAATGATTTACTGAATACCTGCTTGTGCGTTGGTGTCCCTTTCGCCCTGTTTTTATTTTTCCATAATACAGCTAGTTTAGGTAATACATACGTACTTAATTTCTCGCTGTTTACTCTGTCTGACTGCAGGTAGAAACAACAGAATGACACTTGCTACAATCTGCTGGCCTACCGTGACGTTTTAAAACATAATTGTTTTACTCCCTTTCTAGTGTGGGAAAGAGATGGCGCTAGACATCCTGTATAGCTCCGTCTCTTTCCCACACTGGGATAAGAGTAAAACAGTACCGCTTTAAGAGCGTTTACACCCTACGGCATTTCATACAAACTTTCAAGTCCTTATTATCCGAAATGACTGAACCGATTTTAATGAAACTTCATAATATGCACAAGCAGGTACATAGGTCTAAAAAGTTACTAAGGAAATATTTTCGAAATGTCTTTAAAAAAAAAGATGTTGGAAATTTCCGTTTCTATAGACAATTTATAATCGGTCGCATTTAGCTGTGACTGACACTGTTTTTCGAAAATGTTTTTAGTCAGTAGTAAGTGATTCGTCCACGTTCATACATTCAGTCATACACGCACGCAAGTTTCAACTACAATGCACCTGAACTTTCTGAAGCGCTCTTAGATAGTACAGTCTGTTATTGCTGGTTTTTGAATTAAGTCATTGAAAAATAAGACTTGTGAAATTCTACTTAAGTTTAATAATTACAAGTGCGACGGTATATTGAAGGAATCATGTTAAGTAGAGTTACCGTTGGTCTAGTTTCCTATGGGAAACCTTTTTTCTTTTGCCTTTTTTCTTTTTTTTACTATAGGGTTTTAGTGCCTCCCCCAATCGCTTCCATGAGCTCTTTTTCCGTGCCTCCTCGAACCAGCTCACATGCGGTACGTATATTGAAATACTTAAATCAGATAATGGATGACAAACACAATCATCAATTAATTGTTTTGATCACTGTCCACGGATGCGAGCTTGTTATCATGCTCTAAATGAACAATGAAAATAGTCCTTTTTGTTACAACCAACGACGTATTTGTTTGTAGGGACTATGTGGTATCTACTGCTTTAACATTGTTATTTTATCAATGATTTTGCAGCAAATTGACCTTTAATCTCATTGTCATAAGGTTTATGTCAGAGGTAAAATAAGTGTGAAGTCCTGTACCTACGTGGGCTGGATAATATCTCGAGACTCGAAATACACTGTTATTTTTGGAGGACGCAATATTTATTTGGTACAAGATGGCGACTCATGATAGATGTGAACTGTACCAGGGATGTTCGTAATTGAATGTTTGTATTAGCACTGCTTAGTTAAGTACTGTCTTTAAGAGACAGACGACATTGTGCGGAGCGTCCATTGCCCTCAAAATCCCTAAAAGAGAATCTTCTTATTCTATGATAATATCTCCAGAACTACAAACATAAAGTTGATGAAGTAAACAACATAATACTAGGCTTTATTGGAACGCCTTTCAGTTTTCATTGATTTCGAGTTCCAGCCGTAAAGATGTTGACCTCAGCAATCTTGTATTGTAAAGTTCGCCTCCGTGAATACAAGTGTGACTTGGCGAGACTTCACGGAATGCTGTGAAGTTTTAACCAAAGGTTTAGGGTTGGCACTCACTTGTTCGTGTCGGCACATTTGATTAGAAAGTCCTCATCTGCCTTGACCTTTCCCAAATTTATGGGGATCGGCTTCCAGTCTTACCGGATGCAGCTGAGTACCAGTATTTTACGTCGAGCGACCTATTTGACCACGAAAACCCAGTTAGTATTGCGTAATACGGTACCCTTTGGTAAGACATATGGCTGTCAAACTTTCGGGCCACTGACTACCTGTAACGACGTGCTTTCCCAGGCACGCTGAAAACTTTGTATGTTTTCAGAGTGCCTGTTGGTCTGATGATATGAATGATGGTCACCCATTCATAGACTGACCTTGGCAAGCGCAGCTTAATCTTGAAGATCGACCCGTTTAGCTATTAATATTTAGCAAGGAGCTCCACTCACGAACATTCGATTAGAAAGTATTTGCCTTAAAACTAAGCTGACCCGAAGCAATTACTACACATATACATCCAACCATATGTATCAACCATCACTAAATGTTTTATTTATAAATGTAATACGAGTACATTAAGTAAGCCATTAATACTAAGTTTGAGTTAAGTAATCCCTTTGCTCGGTCTTCTCACAGAACCAAAAACATTCTAACATTATCGTCTTCCATTCATTAGCAAACCAGTCCTATTTAGGGTTGGTTTCTACGAGCGCTTTGAGCATCGTAAGCATACTCGTGTCATGTACCATGCTCTGAGCCCCCATCATCCCTTTCTCAACAACTCCTGGCGACGAAAACAGCCTCAATTGAGCGAACCTTTTTAAAAGGCTCACTTTAAGCCCCGTTACACAACTCTTGAAAAAAAAAACCCTTGAATTTCAAAAGAAAATGTTCGGGAGTTAAAACAACGTTGTATACAATTATTATGAACTAGCTGTCCCGCGTAAATTCGTCTGCGTCACATTTTCCCCGTTTTCGCAATATTTTTCATTGCTGCTCCGCTCCTATTGGTCGAAGCGTGATGATATATAGCCTATGTCCTTCCCCAGGTTGAAATCTATCTTTTTGCCAAATTTCATTAAGATCCGATCAGCCGTTTAGTCGTGAAAAGGTAACAAACAAACAAACAGAGTGACTTTCGCATTTATAATATTAGTATGGATTTCGTAGTTGGATCTAGGTCACGATACAGGCCTTCTTTTTACTACTTCTGGAGACTTCATTCAACCTCAGAGACACATCTGCTTTTTCAGTTTATGTCAAAAGAACAAACGGTCTTATTGCGTTGACATTTCGGTCGTAATTAACTTGCCTGTTAACCTTTATTCGGATAAGCGCAGAGGTTTAATGAAAAATCTCATCTAAGTTATTATTAAGGCGGGGCTGTCATCTGTTTTTGCAATGCAATTACTGGGCAATACGGTACCGATATTGATTGCCCCGGCCACCGCGTTATTACCTTAGTTCTGACCTAGCTTTTCTTTTTTTTTAAAAGGTTGGTTAAATGTGCTTTCCGATAAGTGAGGGTCTTTTATAAGACCTTTTGGTAAACAGTGGTGTTTACTATACCACATGTAGACGATTTATTTAGTACTACTGCTCGCTATTCATGAATAGAAGTGGAGTTCTAATTAACATTTGCTAATGACTGTTTGGGTACGTTTATTTTGATGTGGTTTTCACATTCTACTTACATTAACGAAGTTATATTATACAGTAATGTCAAAAGCGCTACAATAATGTTTTTGCTTGTTAAATTTATTTATTTCTTTGTTAAAACTTTTTGCACAAGTATAAATTATCATTCAAAAGCCGACTTAATGCCATAATGTATTTTATTTTAGTTTAATTTGTAGTCAAAATTTGTAATAATTTTTTTGAGGTGGAATTAAAATCCTGTTTCTAAAACGAAAGTTATCGACGTTAAAATAAACGCAAGTCAAGCAAGTGATGCCATGACAATTGTTAACTACTTTTGTGTCGGTTTTCGTTCTAGAAACTTGTCATAAGTATTTTCCCGTAACCAGCATCGATTGGGACTTCTCTGTGATATTCCACTTACGTTAGGGAACACCTAAATAAAAAATGGGAAAAGTAAATGGATACCTACATTTTTAAATTGGACATTCAGTTCAGCGGCCGGCTGACATATTGTTGAGCCTACGCTGTCCTCCCATTCTTAAGTTCTAACGCTGTAACATACAAATATTGTAAAACCAAACAATTTTAATAGAGTAACCATGGAGTTTCTTGCCGGTTCTTCTCCATAGGAAACGACGAACCCGTACCGAGCACCTTTTTGTCGACGTTTGAATGCCCATGTAGGCCTATGTGTAATAAAAATATTTTGATTTTAATTTTTATTTGAGCGCCTAGAGTTGAAATCTCAACACTGCCACGACATTTAGGCATTCATTTAAGAATTAAGTATCGCTTACTGTTCGTGAAATGGGGTACTACCAATAAACCACATAACAAAGCTTATTTATACCCGCCATCTCATTTCCCTGTTCCATCGAACCCTTTTCCTTTCAACTAATTAATAACATTAACAAATAAGCCTTACCTTACCTTTTCCGAGGTAAAACCAAAAATGGCCACGTAAAATTTAATTCCGACGGAGGTTTTATCCCTTTTCTTTAATTATAAACTTAGTTTGGATGTTTGTTCCTCAAAAACACTGAATGAAGGTATAATAAGAGCTTAATAGAGTATTCCGGATTTAAACAAAGGGTTTTTTTACCCTCAAAATTTTGGTTACATCCCGGTTGACATGCAAACCTGTTTAAAAGTCAAATTCGTTAATTAATGTAAATATTGCATGCAGTTTTGTATAAAACAGCTGTTTTTATATGGGTCTGGAATTAGTTTTTTTTTTTTATTCTGACTTCTTGGTACCAGTTTGCACTTTGATTTTTGAAAGTATGCATCCTAATAATAAAAAATCCGAAAGTTACTCTGTCTGTTACCTTTTTAAGATGAAATTTGGTATACAGGTAAACCATGGGAAGGACATAGGATACTTTTTTTAACAGACTTCCAAACGGAGAAGGTTATCTGTTCGTTTGAATGTTTTTTTTTATCTCGGTAGCACACATAAATTATAAATATACCTACATTCTAGAGAGCTAAGTCGCGGGCAAAAGCGAGTTATATTTTAAAACATTTTCAATAAGCTCGAATTTCGAACCGTAAGTAACTTTGTCCATAATCTGTAACTGCGTCATTGCAGGGTCGGGCGAAAAAAGACTCCAAAGTAGGGGTCGAAAGAGGTCGAATAAAAGACACCAGTTTTATCTTGAGATTTATGCAAATCTATAATTACCTATCTATCTTTACGAATAATAAAGACGAAGAGTTTGTTTGTTCGTTTGAACGCGTAAATCTCTCTCTCTACTAGTTATAGAAGTATCCATCTTAAAAATAAACAAAAATGTGAAAAAAATATTATTTACTGTAACGTTTAAATATTAAATACTGTAACGTTGCGCTAGGAATGAGGTGATTTTATTCTTCATGAGTAAAAACCCCAAGAGGAGGCAGATAAGTAAGTAATCACGTGGAAAGTTTAAACCCCTTTTATTTCAGCACTGACATAAGACGGATTTAAAAGTAATAAGCGTACAATACTGTGTTTAATATGTCATTTTTTTATTTGTTTTGTTTAGTTTAACTTTGAATCATCTACTTCTCAGTCATTTATAGGTGTTTTTTATCAGTATTTTAATTCCTTTAAATACATTGTTGTCAACTTTAAGAAACTTCTTCGTTGGTAGCCCAATTATTTAGGAAGTAATAACCAACATCACTCTAAGACCATTAGGAGACCACTGGCAGGTGAAACCGCGGGCCAGAGCTAGTCCACAAAATAAAATACTTACTACAAAATTTTACGTCCACGTAGATAGAAGACGATTTAGGAAAGGAATGTGCAAAGCGAATGACAGGGAATCACCGGGACAGGCGGCCTTGAAAGGCATTCCTTCAATCTTATTGGTGTCGGCCTTCAAACAGGTAAGGTGTGTAGTACTGGCAGCCGGCGCGCGTGTATGAGCAGATGTATGAACGTCGATGAAATGAAAGGTGTGGGTTATGTAGGGATTGTAGCTAGTGGTATTCGGTCTGAGGGTCTTCTTGTAACAGTGTCCGCTTGGGTAGGCAGAAAATACAAATTAGAAAAAGTCGTGTCTTTCTGAAGGTTATGCTTGGACTTTTTAAACTGACATGGTCACTAACATCATCATTAACACTACAAACAGGATATTTATGATGTTTACAGCCGCGCGGGTCGATCTTTAAGGTTAAGCTGTGCTTGCCGAGATTGGTCCGTGGATTGGTGACCATAATTACATAACGAGTTTCCTCCGTGCCTCGGAAAGCACGTTAAGCCGTTGGTCCTGGCTGTCATTTGTAGATCTTTGACAGTCGTTACGAGTAGTCAGAAGCCAAAAGTCTGACATCCAGTCTTACCAAGGGGTATCGTATTACCCAGTTACTGGGTTGTGGAGGTCAGATAGGCAGTAGCTTCATGTAAAATACTGGTACTCAGCTGCATCCGGTTAGACTGGGAGCCGACCTCAAGATAGTTTGGGAAATGGCTAGGCAGATGATGAAGTCACTTTGGGACCATTTTACATTGATTGCGTAATTCGCTTTGTTGGGCATAGTCATGGTTTTCCCTGATCTCCTTTTCAATAAAACAGAATAAAAATTACAAACAGTTTATCATGATAAACCACGCACATTTTGAGGAATACGTTTGGCAAACGCGACATTATGTTGGTTGAAGTATGTTTCTTGTTTAACCTAACACCAAATACCTTCAAATATTTATGAGCAATAGACGGGGATATGACGAAGAAAATCATCATCCAAAACATGTTACTACTTAGTAATAAGTCACTCTGTCTAATTTCATATGCCCGCTTGGTATCATTCGGGTGTCAAAATCGAAAACTTTCCCGATGAATTTTTTTTTATGAAAATATTCTCAATGTCCGCTCTATAACTGTTTTAAATTTATTATCTCTCTTGGCCTGAAATCCAATATAAACCGTGTCTATGTACTTAAAGTCCTGCACTCCAATTCAGAGGCCTATGGGCGGTATAAAAACTCTGACACTATATATGGTATTAACCACCCGAAAAGAAAGAAAACGTATATTGTGCCCAATTGACAGTTTGTATTGTTGCAGCGCAATGCCACCGCACACCCTGAAGGTGGAGAACTGCTCGTCCCACTGCACCACCCCGTCTGAGAAGCAGGACAACGTAGTCTCCGTCAAGGTCGGCTTCATTCACATCAACCCAGCTTCCAAGTAAGTACTATAGGCTGTTGTTTTGCATCCTCGTCAAATTCAAGGAGGTAACTATGCTAATGATTCAAATCAATAATAAAATGGGTAGTTTTTTTTCTTATTTACGGGAATCTATAAGTGTGAACCACCCGTGTTTTAAACGTGGCCCGTCTGATCCTCGCACTATAACCGCGCTTTTGAGTAGAGACATCTTTCCAATACGAGTAGTAATGCCTTGAGCCTTGCCTTAAATTAATTTTATATTCAAAAGTTTCACTTCGAGTTAAAAATCAGTAAAAGACAAAAGGAAAAAAACAATAAAAAAAAATGTAGCGCCGGTGAATATAGCACATATTTAGAATCAGGCGTTACTTTATGGAGATCCATGCAAAATACGTAGTTTATTTTAATTCCGCAAAAATATGCACATGCAGGAAAATCAATAATAATTAGCATTATGTATGTACTCTACTAAGATCGGTGCTGATCCAGCATCCAGTTTATATTCGTGGAATTAAAACTACATATTTTGCATAACATTTGAAGCGCCTGATGTTGGCTAGAGCCGCATTTGACGATCCCGCCTACATTTAATGCAAAGCAAAGTACACGCGCGTTGCTTAGCTATAGGTTGCTGTGAAACGGTGCCTTTACTGTCGATAAATGGTGACCTAATGTTTCTGAATAGCCGACTAATTATTAAAGGGGAATTAACCACATGATTCATGATCGCCATCTTGTATTAATCTGACCTCCCTGAGAGTCTGGCCTTAGCTATAATAATAACGTCTCGAAATTAATACAGGACCTATATGCCTTCTAGCTGGGTGATATTTGTAGCCATATGATCGTTTATACGTATGTCGTTGGCCTATTTATAATAATGGACGATTAGCAACTGGTATAATCATAATGTGTCTGCATATTCAAAACGTTTTAATGAACTTGAAGGAGGTTTAGTAACTGACAAGGCCAAAAGTGCTAAGCAACATAACCTGAAATTTAAAAGATATAGCCTCCTTCTCTTTAGAGGTTTTCTTGGAAGTGAAGAGGAATTCTTGAAACTCAATCCCGTCTATAAGACTTAGGTTAAACATAATAACAATTAATAAATGAATGTTTATTGATCCAATAACTTCAAATTAAATACAAGAGCTAAACAAACTAGAATTATAGGTGCATAGTAAATCCGTGATCAAAATATTGTTTACAAAATTGTTGTGTATTTTAATCTATGTGTAATTATATTTAGTTCAGACCTCACACCCCGAACTAGGTACGGAATGCCTGCATATTCGATAGTTCACAGTCAATTCCTCCTAAATAAATAAGAATGTCTTATTTACACAAAACAACAATAAGTATATTGTTACAGATTGGATCTTAAACTTCATCCGAGGACTATTTTTTCTTTTCTTTTTTTATTTACGAAAAAAAAGCGATGTATTTACTTGAAGTAAATACAACATGAGTTTCAAACTTATAAATCCAATAACTTTGTTAGCAATTTTCACTAATGTACCTACAGCCTCAGAGAATAAGTATTAGCAAAACAATTTCTTACTTTGTTTTAGGTATTCAGACACGATAGTATCGCGTGTGTAGCTCCCTAATAAATTTCAAACTTGAATTTCAGTGAAAATAGACACAAACTTTGTATTTATATGTATGTATGTACGCCTGGTTTATTAACATTTGGTACTTTTATGTATGTCGTAGAGCGCAGTTTCTGAAAGTGGAATATAATGGAATGTCAAGCAATTTTTGTCATTTCGTTCAAATATTTTAATATTGCTTGATTGCGTTTGGCTGTGACGCAATTACCAACGAACGATGACAGCTTATTCTGACAGCAGTTTTCTAAATGTGATTACCATCACATCTAGAAAATTGCTGTAACTTGTACTTTGTCAATCCGAATGGTACATGTAGTAGCGGCCGTTTTCTTATGTTGTTTATATTAGTGTGAAGAAGTATTTTGCTGAGTGGTTCAGGACAATCAACGGAGCCGTTTGCGATGTTCACTAAAAACAGATATCATTGATTAAGTCTTGCTTGCAACGGTAAAAAATGATATCGCTTACAACGGTATTCATAGTCGACTGAGAATTGCCTAGCTTTATAGTCCAAGTACCGCAATTTCCGCTGAACAGACTCAATACGAGATTTGTAGATCCCATATTGGTATATATTAAGTGATCTGCAGATGTAGGAAAATTTTGGACGAAACAGCAAGAGGGCCATAGTCTGTTCGGGAGCACCGCATTCGCAATATGTGTCGGAGAGATCTTTAATATCCCTAAAGTATGCATAATTATACAAATTATGTACAGTGTCAAACAATAAAACGCCTCGCTTAGCAAAGTTAAAAAGAGATTTTCACCTACTGTATTGATTACCGTTTTACGTTTTCAAGAACATTATGGCTTAAAAAACTAGCCGTACTGTTGTAATATAGGTCTTATTACAAAGTGGAAACTCGGTATATAATGGGTGGTTACCCACCCACGGGCCAACCTAGGCAAGCGCGACTTAGTCTGAAGACCAAACCTAGTGGCTATTACCTATTATTAAGCCACTTAACCACGAGCTCCTATACTCCTAATAAAGCAAAGCAGTGACTGGTTGCTAGTCGTTACCATAAGCCGTTGTTATAAACCAACTTATGTTAAAGATTATATTTTGTACAGTATACTTGTGATGAAAGTGTAGCCTCGCCTAGGGGTATCGGACAAAGCCGATTATAAAATAAATTTATAACAAATACTTGTAACAAAATACCGCTGGCCGATCCTCTGAACATTAGATTACTTTGTCGTAACAATATTGTGTAAAGAAAATGCGATAAGATATTTTCTTTTGTACAACATAACTGTTATTTATTAAATTCTTTGTAAGTTTAAAAGTCTACCTTTGGCTTGGAAATATAAAACCCACTTGTTTGAAGCTTTGAAAGCTGTGTTTTGTTTAGATTAATTGGACGATAGTTTTAAAGCTAAGGCCTCGTTTGTCCAGTGGTCGCAAAACGCTACTGCTGATCATTAGGTCTAGGATTCGATTCCCAGGTCGAACAAAGATAGTTTGGCCTTTTCCTTCAGGAATTTTTCGGTAGCAGCCTAAGTCTGAATTTGTGTCCACTTGATGTTTATAGGGTCCCCGCCCCTTATAACCTGACACTAAACCGTAATTGAGGAAATGCGGGTGTACATTGAACTTACTACAGGTGCTCTTTTGGTTACTAGTAGTGATTTTAGGCTATGTTTATAACAATTACTTGTAAGAAAATTCCAGAGGTTTCAATCACCTAAATATTAGATGTCTGTGCAATGGGGCGCAGTATGCTAGGCGTCAAACTAAGCGAACAAAATTATAAGCAACACCACACAGACCTCCAAAACACAAATTACTGACGTTGCCCTAAGCCGCTAAGCTGAAGTGGGACTGAGCTGGCCATGTCTGCCCGAAGAGCTGCTGTGGCCAAAATAACCACGATGTAGAGCCTTGACACAGCTTGGAGGCGACGCGATAGACCTTGCTGGAGATGGCGGGACGAGCTGGACAGAACCAACGACCAGTGGTTTACATTAGCCCTGTATCGTATTTATAAAATTTGGAAGTCAGGGGGAGAGTCCAGCAGTGAGATGATACAGGCTAACAGTAACAGTAAAAATATTAGGTTAAGAATTTGCGATTTTAATATTTTCTTTAGTACAAAACAGTACACAATAATTGTTGTTTTATTAAATTCCATGTAAGTCTTTGACCTTTGGCTTAGAAATATAATACCAACTTGATGACTGAAGTTCTGTGAAATGTTGAGTATATTGTATTTAGTTTGTATTAATTTCGCTATAGTTTGAGCTTAAGCTGAAAATAGCAAAGTGATTTATTTTGAATAAATTGGAAAATTGAG
Source organism: Cerastis leucographa (assembly GCA_963082945.1). NCBI lineage: Eukaryota > Metazoa > Arthropoda > Insecta > Lepidoptera > Noctuidae > Cerastis > Cerastis leucographa. The sequence continues at coordinate 17,055,559 of OY720361.1, read as the reverse complement.
CTGGTACAGTCAGCGCCAGAAGTTGATTAACACTTCAACTTTTTAAGTTTGAAATTTATTGTGAAAACAGAATTGAAAATTCTTCTAAGCGTGTCGATGGCAATTTAAATTGTGTCGGCCTATAACTGAGCCACGAGTTCTGATAGGTTGCTGGTGGCTCACGTCACCACGCACCTGAATGCGTATTGGTGGGTAATGGTGGGCATTACCCACTAGGGACAAGGCTTGTATATAACATATATCATAGATCCTTGGTAACTTTTTATCTTGTTCTACGTTTTGTAGTAAGCAACGACTTATTGTCGGGCCTACGATGTCCACTCATACTTAAGTGCCAATGCTATAACATAGAAAAATTGTAAAGCCAAATGATTTTAAAAGAGTAACCATGGAGTTTCTTGCCGGTTCTTCTCCATAGGAAACGACCAACCCGAACCGAGAACCTTTTTGTCGACGTTTTACAAGTGCCCATGTAGGCCTATGTGAAATAAAAATATTTTGATTTTGATTTTGAACAACACAATATTTCAGAATTCTCTTCTCGAAAGGTTTCGGTTTTCTTCCAAGTCGTTGCCACTTCGACGGCTGTGTTGCGATTGCGACTGACGATGGTCCGGAAGGGCTCGCCTGTCATACGGGTCGTTCTTACCTAATAGAGGACCGCCTATTTTAGACTCATTTTATTAACATTTTCGCTTGAACCGAGACCTTTTTTTCGCTGGAGCCGAGTTTTATTTATTTTTCTTAATAAAACCTTTATAAAAATACGCTTTCTAATTTGTAATCCCCTAATCCTATTAAAACAAACATAACTATCAAAAACAAAAAAGTTTCTAGAACAAAAAGTTATTAATATTGACTTTGACAAAGTTTCACTTAACAATTTTCACTTTATCGTGAGTTCTGTTTGTCCTATGGACTTAATTCTGTTTGTATATCTAGTTTTAAACCTTATTCTAACTTTATACAAGGCGTTGTTTTGCATCCTCGTCAAATTCAAGGAGGTAACTATGCTCATGATTCTCGTCCCGAATCAATAATAAAATGGGTAGGTATTTTTTTTTTCTCATTACAGAAATCGGTAAGTGTGAACCACCCTTGTTTTTAACGCGGGACGTCTGATTCTAGCACTAAAATACAAACAACATCCAACGTTTAGTCGATAATTTCTTATTCCCTAAACCACGTTAAAGGGGTTATTCTGAAATACTGACAAATATAAACAACCAAAAAAATCTGCGTTTATTAATGATTAACTAGGTACTGTAATTTCAATTGGTTATTTATGTCTTGTGTGACAACCTCCTGAATTTTGACGAGGATGAAAAACAACACCTTGTATAACATGTTTAAAATGAAAGTATGCGTAGAACAAAAAAAATATTATTAAAGTTTTCTGCTTACTCTGCAGATGTATTTGGGATTCCGTCGCCGACAAGAATAGTTATAACAATAGTCCAAATATTGTTCATTAACTCCGATAAGCTCCATATTAATGTATGATATTTGATATCAATTCAATTTATATAAAACAGTAGTTCTTGGCGTTCGTTTTAAAAAAAACTGACATTTGACTTTTGACACTAATTGACAGTGATATTGCAATGTTGTCATGTGTTAAAACGTGGGGAGGTTTCCCCACGTTTTTTTTTTTGGGTAATTACGACGTTTGCGTTGTGGCAACTTTATCGACCTTTAGTTTAGCTGTTACTTGGATGAAGAAAAACATTTGTATTAATATCAATAATGGTCAAGTAAAAGTTAATACTTTTACCAATTGCTTTAGCTGTTGATGAAGAAACTGGCTGTAAGTAACTTAACGTGTCAAATAATTGTATGTCAATTATCATGATGTGTAAAATTAAAAGTGCCTAAAGACTTTTCTTGTTGACCGTACTAAGTCTTACTTCAAATATTCTCCAAAAGCAGTGATTAAAAAACCGGCCAAGTGCGAGTCGGACTCGCGCAGGAAGGGTTCCGTACCATTATTTATAAAAACGAGGAAAAAATTCACTTTTTTGTATGGGAGCCCCCTTAAATACTTATTGTATTCTGTTTTAGTATTTGTTGTTATAGCATCAACAGAAATACACAATATGTAGAAATTTCAACTGGCAACCTATCACGGTTCATGATCAGCCTGGTGACAGACGGACGGACGGACGGTTGGACAGCGAAGTCTCAGTAATAGGGTCCCGTTTGACCCTTTGGGTACGGAACCCTCAAAATTAAGGAATGTACACAGTGTGTGAAGAATTAAATAAATAAATACACAAGTAGCTTCAGAAAGTGCAATTTGTTCACCTACCCGCTTTAAACTCTCGAAGAGGTTGTAGTTAGTAGTTTACCTCTTGAACTCATTAAGGTGATTAGGAGCAACATCTGCGCTTAATGCAATCACATTTTTGTCGATAAAATTGAAGCTTGTGTATTCTGCGAATTAGTAACGTCGCAATTAGATGTCAAATATTTTGTTGTTGAGGTGACCAATATTATTCAATCAAATTAAGTATCGCTCAGAGTTGAACAAAAAAAAATGATTTTTAGTCGCAATAATAACGGAGAACGCTGTAAAAGAAATGTAGACACAGTGGGTAGAAAAGATAAAATAGGAAAAAATACGATACAAATATATACACAAATAAAAGGTACTGGTATTGTAGTAATGTACATATACATGTTCGTGTAATATATGTATGTATAAACCGAATATTACAGTATAGAGGAAAGGTAAAGATCTTTGACTTGTCAATACGTCACGAACGGGCTTTAAATCTCCGACCAGCTTAGCACTTTGCCGGAGCTTAAAACACCTTTTTAGTACCAAGCATAAACTGTCCTAGGCCACTTTTTCTTTTTATTTTGCACTTTGTGAGAATATCAAAGTAAGCTTAGCACTTAGGCGGATTAGCTTGGCTAGGTTCACATCAAAACGCAGCGAAAGGCCGTCATGAAAAATTGCCAAGAAATGTCAGACTTTTAGGATTAGTCCGAATATTCAGATGAGGTATTTAGGGACAGCTGAAATAGTAGCTGATATTTTGTCTTTTAGAGTGAGTCAGTAGTCTGTCACAAGACGATGCAAAATTAGTCTAAATAGGAATGAATTATGTGACTCACATCCCATCCTTAATGGACTTATTTATTAATGTAGGAAGGTCTTTATTTTATTATTAATCTATCACCTGCCTAGCCTTTTCCCAACTACATGTTGGGTTAGCTTCCAGTCTAACCGGATGCAGTAAAACATCAGAATTTCACCTGGAGCTGCCTCTCATATGTACACAACCCAGTTAGTACTGTACGATACCCTTTGCTAGGACTGGTTGACAGTCTTTCGGGCCACTGACTACATGTGGCGACTGCCAAGGGTTTACAAATCACAGCTGAGACCAACGGCTTAACGTACTTTCCAACGCACGTACGGAGGAAACTCTGTATATAATGGGTCACCCATCCACGGACCAACCTAGGCAGGCACGGCTTAAACTAAGATCGATCCGAATGGCTCTTATTATTTAGCTGTGAGCTCCTCGTTATAATGACAAACCAGCATACAACATATAGTTAGCGATACGTAGGTGATAGATCTTCGGTAATGTTTCCTATCCAACTGGTTTTATCTCTACTCAGGAGGGCCGTTTCCCGTGCAACGAGGTGTCATCTGTCATCTACTCTCCACAGCCCAATTTATTGTGTACTGCCGGTATTCTAAGCTCCAACCATTTATTAGCTTCTACAGTAATTATGCTGCACCGATATACAAAAGTTAAAGATCTGTTCAGTCTCGGTTCTATCAGCTTTGGGGATATAACTACACTTTCAACATCAACAGTATCCATCATCTGCCTAGCCTTTTCCCAAACTATCTTGGGGTCGGCTTCCAGTCTAGCCGGATGCAGCTGAGTACCAGTATTTTACATGAAGCGACTGCCTACGATACCCCTTGGTAAGACTGCATGTCAGACTTTTTAGCTTCTGACTACTCGTAACGACTGTCAAAGATGTACAAATGACAGCCGGGACCAACGGCTAAACGTGCTTTCCGAAGCACGGAGGAAACTCGGTATGTAATTATGGTCACTCATCCACGGACCAACCTCGGCACGCACGGCTTAACCTTAAAGATCGACCCGTGCGGCTGCTTTTATTTAGCCACGAGCTCCTCTAGTGTTCTGGGGATGAAATATTTATGAAATGACTTAGAAATGGTCTACAATAATCACCGACGATCGAAAATGGAACTAAATAGTAATTATCATTATCTGCCTAGTCTTTTTCAAATCATGTTGGGGTTGGCTTTCAGTCTAACGGAATGCAGCAGGATATTTTATAAGAGCGACTGCCTATCTGACCTCCAGAACCTAGTAACTAAGTAATAATTGTAAACATACTAAATGCCAAGTATTGTAGGCAACCTGAAAGAGGGCAATGGCCAGCAGTAGACCGTAATAAACCTACCATTCTTCAACAGAAAAACCCTCAGCAACCCACCAGACCATAACATATTTACCGAGTCTTTCACTAACATCGTTATATACTCGTATAAACCTGTAGACGAGATTTCCACCGTAAGATTGGAGAGTTCTTGAATCATTCCTTTTTGAGTAATATAATTTCGAAGAGGGCTGTTAAGGGTCGCCTTACAAACGGAGAAATGTTAGCCGTAGTGAGGCTTTGTCAGAGTTTCTTGGTATTACGGATTGCTCACAAGTATGCCTGTTCCAGTTGGAAGTATAAGTATATTAATAATTCACCTCGGTTTTTTAAACAACATTTATAAATTTTCGAAAATGTTAAATTATAAATAATTTTTTACCAAATGTACCGAAAGTAACCCACGGGAACGTTTTAAATTTAGTAGTACCTACCGTATATTGCTACCTAAACACAAACTAATTTTACTTCTTTATGATATAAGTATAGATTTAGAAACAATTTTGATTGCAACAAGTCATTAAAGAGGACCAGGCATTTTGATTCTTGATCGGTAAACATCTTTAAATTCTTCTTTCTTCTTTTCGGTTTGGCAGTTTCACTCAAATTGTGTGCGTTTTTTTTTAAAGAAAATATCAGGTATTCAGGACTACCTACCCCCTCAATACGTTCTACTGAAAGAAATTTCATTTAATACAAATTGTAATAAAGTATATAGAAGAAATATGTATATTATGGTATGCCAATTTTTTCTCAAGTTTATCATATTTTATTCAATAAGTCCTTGTATAAAATTCATACAAAGGTACATTGTGTATTATCTTATGTTTGCGTGGGTTGTCGTGCGTTGACCCCGGCGTATTGTTCCCGTGTACACGTAGATGGCTAGTAGCAACGAAGGTACGGGTAACAAAAGAATCGGGTAAACAGGCATTCTTCTTTGTAACGGAATACCATATTTTTTCTTGTTTTATTACTTTTTAAACTCTCTTGAGAAAGCATCATCATCTGCCTAGCCTTTTCCCAAACTATCTTGGGGTCGGCTTCCAGTCTAACCGGATGCAGCTGAGTACCAGTATTTTACATGAAGCGACTGCCTATCTGACCTCCACAACCCAGTAACTGGGTAATACCGATACCCTTTGGTAAGACGGGATGTCAGACTTCTGGCTTCTGACTACTCGTAACGACTGTGAAAGATCTACATGTGACAGCCGGTGGAACCAACAGCTTAACGTCCTTTCCGAGGCACGGAGGAAACTCGGTATGTAATTATGGTCACCCATCCACAGACCAACCTCGGCAACCTTAAAGATCGACCCGTGCGGCTGTTATTATTATAAATGATAAATGATGTTTATTTTGCAAATAGGTTTTTACAAAATGACGTGTAAAAGTGTTACACGTCATTTTTTTTAAAACTAGATGGGGCCGGTGTTTCGTACCTGACTACTCTGAGAAGAAACAGCCGAAACAAACTCAGAGGTTCTCTGTTAACTTGTTGCTCTTTTAAAGTCCAGACATTGCTCAATTTACATGAGGACTATGCAGATTAGTGTCTGAGATGGTCTTTTGAAGAAAGAACCACACAGATTTGAGTGGACCTGTCCAGTCAGTGCAAGCATTTGTCAGTTATCGTGTAGCTCGACTTATATCTCAAGGAGCTCAACGCAACGACGAACAATACCAAAGAAAGGACATTTGGGTAGGTCGCTTAAAGTACTCAAACTGCCATTTAGCCAGGAGCTCCTCAAACTCTCTTGAGAAAGCAGCCTTGCAAAATAATTATCAATAAAAAAACACACATGATGGCTGTAATACCCAAAGGGGATAGAGGTACCTACCTAATAGTACATCCACATTTTGCCAGTTATATTTTAAGTCCCATGTAAAACTGGAGAGCCTTTTGCCGTCAATTGGGCACAGATCTAGACTCCTTGGCTGTTACTGAGAAATTCTTAACCTTCCGGATCAAACCCAGGCCCTCTTGCTCAGCAATCGCGTTTGTGTCCACTAGACCAAAGAGACAGCCAAATTATCAAAAAGTAACTGCGTTAGCATAAACTGTCTGTAATGTTGGCCTTGACACTGCTGGGACACAGGCCATCCCTCTGTGAGTGGGGTGGTCCTTAACCTCACAGGTCTCTTCGGTTTGGTGGAAGCCCCAAGCAAACGACAGATAGCAGCGGTGGTAGCCAGTGGTCGCAGCCTCGACTTACGAGCAGTAAGCCGTGGGATTCAACCCAGGCAGGCGTTACTTTGTGTAATTTATTTCATCACCGCTGCTCTCTCAAAACAGTGAAGGAAAAAACCAAAAAATTGAAGATATGTGACATCTACCAACCCGCACTGGACCTGCGTGGTGGATTACAGCCCGTTCCCCCTCATAGAGACTGAGACTGTCCCAGACGTGGGAATATTATTAATTATTATACCATGCAAGCAAGCTGTACACTTATTGCTTCGGTTGTCTATACCAGTCATTTACTATCTGTTCCTACCAGGAGACAGAGCTTGAACTTAGTTTACTGAACTTAGACTTCATAAGTCTAGATGGAGTTCCTAAAGACTTTGACTTAAACATCACCAAGTTTAGTAGTACTGAAGTTCTTTGTGAGAGAGATCGTCCGGGAAGTAGTATAGCCATACCTTTTGTACCGTCAAGCAGAACTTTGGTGTGTTCCAGTTTTAATGGTAAATGATTTATATGATGTTTATTTTGCAAAAAAGGTTCTTACAAACACTTTTACTCGTCATTTTTGTTTTAAACTTGGTTTCCTACCTGACTACTCCAGGAAGAAATAACAGCCGACACAAACTCAGAGGTCATGGTCTTTTTTATAGTCTAAATATAATCTTGGTGAACTCACATGAGAACTATGCAGATTAGTGTCTTCTTCTTAGTCATTACGCTCTTGACAGAGCGGTCTTGGTCGTCATGAAGTGTTGCTACTATTTGTGGCATATGTAATGCGTCTCACAATGTCCTGCCAACTCGCCCGATTAGATGTCACCCGGGTCACAGGGCCACCCACAGCAGACTTGATCTGGTCGGTCCAGCGCATGGGTGACCATCCACGCGGTCTAGTGCTTTCCACTTTTCCTTGGACGACTAACCGCTCTATGGACTGATTGTCTCGCCTTGAAACATGGCCGAAAAAAGTGAGTATTCGGGACTGTACTATTGTGCAGAGACGCTGCCTGATGTGAAGCTCTTGGAGTATCGAGACATTTGTGATTAGTGTCTAAGATGGTCTTTTAAAGAAAAAACCACACAGATTTGAGGGAATCGGTCCAGTCAGTGCAAGCATTTGTCAGTTATCGTACGGTAAGAGTGCCATGCCAACTTACAGAATGCACTCAGCGTTCTGTAAGTTACCGACGCGGTGACGTCGTAAATAACAGCTGTCAAATATAATATCGCTGTTAATATGAATTTCTTGAATAATAATAACGAAAATGAAATATCGCTCTGTGTGTACTAAATGATTGATGATGAATTGCGATAACTAATATGTTGGCATTGATTATTTAGTTGTAGGATTAGAAAAGGGAATTGTATATATCTTCCAAAAGTTATTGTTATACCTAAAACTGTTATAACGCTTTATACAGAGTTATTAAGTTAATTTCCCAGAATCCTACTAATATTATAAATGCGAAAGTTGGATGGATGGATGTTTGTTACTCTTTCACGCAAAAACTACTGAATGGATTTGGATAAAATTTGGCACACGGGTAGTTTATAACCTAGATTAACACATAGAATACTTTTTATCCCGACAGTATGTTCCCGTGGGACAGTTATCGAACTCCACGCGGGCGACGCCGCGGGCATAAGCTAGTATAATATAAAATGCTGCAATAGGCCTTTAGGATAGATAAAATAAAAACTCTTTAACGAATTGATAAAATATATCAAAATCAAATATCAAAAACCAGTTTTCTTCTTGAAAAAAAAAACGTAAATACTAGATTTTCCATCGCTAGCATTTGAAAGGTAAGTCTTAGTAGAATCCATTCACAGTTCAGTGAGTTTTCTATCCGGGTAGGATTAAGTATAGAAAGAGATTTTGCTTTTTTTTTTTGATTTTTTTTTCCATTCAGTTAAAGAAATCAAATAAATTCAAGAAGATAAAAATCGTAACTCAATAGTTCTTTTATTTGGTTTGATTTTAGTTCTTATTCTGTAATTCATTTATTTTGGAACAATACTACCTAAAAAATATTCTTGAGGTCTTTTTTCTTCTTTATCGTGTCTTTAGTGCCTAAACTGGTGTCAGAGTTTTTATGTCGGCCCCAGAAATAGTAGAATACGAGATCATTTCAAAAAATAGTGCGTGGAGTCCTCCGCGTTGAAGAAGTGAAACTTCGTAATACTACACGCATGCGTTCGAGTGCCACGCATTCACTCTCGTAATTTTATTGAGCTTCTAAATAATATTTTATTGTTTTCTTATTGTATTATTTTTATTACATAATTATGACATAAGTTTATCGAGGTTATTCTACTCTTGGAATTTGAGCGAAGGCTGGTCACACCGAAGAGTCGAATGCATGACTGTTTGCACGCCATCTTGCGTACCTAGTAGAACTACGTAGTCGCAAATCTTGTTATACTGCCATCTCTTAGTGAGTTTTAGAAAATATTTTCCCGTCATGGTAGCGTTAAACTTCTTGGAAGTCGCATAAGAAGTTTCATTTAAAAAAAAAAGTTCATGTTGTATTTTACTAACCAACAATAATAAAATCATTAATCACCGTATGTACTCCTTATATCGATCGAAAATTTGTTTAGTACTATATTTGGTTAAGTTCCTCATATTCAAGTGAACTATTTCAATCTTCTGGTAAAACTGCGCTTGCCTAGATTGGTCGTGGGATAGGTGACCACCTGTTACATACCGAGTTTCCTCGGTGCCTCGGAAAGCACGTTGAGCTATCAGTCAGTGCCCCAAAGGCTGACAACCAGTCTTCAAAAGTCAAAATAATTTTATTTCACTTAGGCCTACACGTGCCCATGTAGGCATATGTGAAATAAAATTACTTTGTTATGCCCATGTAGGCCTATCTATACTTAATATTATAAAGCTGAAGAGTTTGTTTGTTTGTTTGCTTGAACGCGCCAATCTCAGGAACTACTGATCCGATTTGAAAAATTATTTCAGTGTTATATAGCTCATTTATCGAGGAAGGCTATATGCTATATATCTTCACGCTACGACCAATAGGAGTGGAGGAGCAATGAAAAATGTTGCGAAAACGGGGAAAATGTGACGCAGGCGAAGTTGCGCTGGACAGCTATTTATTATCTATCTATTATTATATATATGTAAATAATCTATACTATATATATATTATATATCTGTACTAATATTATAAAGCTGAAGAGTTTGTTTGTTTGCTTGAACGCGCTTATCTCAGGAAATACAGGTCCGATTGAAAAAAAAAACTTTCAGTGTTAGATAGTCCATTTATCGAGGACGGCTATAGGCTATATATCACTACGCTTAAACCAATAGGAGCGGAGCAGCAATGAAAAAAGTTGCGAAAACGGGAAAAATGTGGCGCAGACGAAGTTGCGCGAGACAGCTAGTGTGAAATAAAATTATTGTATACATATTTATTTTTTTAATCATAAGACGTTGACAAAAAGGTGCTCGGGTTGGCCGTTTCCTATGGAGAAGAACCGGCAAGAAACTCCATGGGTACTTTTTTAAAATCATTTGGATTTACAATATTTTTATGTTACAGCGTTAGTTCTTTTAAGTATTACAAAACGTAGAACAAGATAAAAAGTTACCAAGGGTCTAGGAATCTATAAGGCCTACGTCAATGTCTACACATTCACAAACAATCGGTACAGAACGTCTTACCAAGGGGTATCGTATTACCCAGTACTAACTGGGTTATGGAGGTCAGCTAGGCAGTAGCACAATGTAAAATGCTGATATTCAACTGCATTCGATTAGACTGGAAACCGACTCCAACATAGTTCGCAGAAAGTTAGGCAGATGATGATTCAAGTGAACTAATTCTTTTAAGAAATACACTTAAAACCGAAGAATCACTTTAAACTCCACAATCGGCTAATAGGGACATACACCCTTAATTTGTCTCCGGACCCAAACCAGCGTAATAACAAAGCGTTTTAATTAATTTCAAAAATATTCCTAATTTAACACATTAAACTTTTTGGATGCTATTAGGACCGCTTGCCAAAAATGAACGGCAACATGCTGACCCTTCACAACTCCAGAAATTCTGAAATATTGAAAAAAGTTTCGCAATCGACGAGTCAGGCGATATTGATTCTGTTCGTCGAGTTTTATGAGATAATAATATATATATAATTTTTAATCACGGTTGTAGCTTTCTCTGTTTTATTGCTAGGGAGTTAACATAATTATTTTTATTGATATTTTTGTAGTTTTATGAGGATTCCTTCTGTTCAGCTGGATGCAAGATTAATTTGATTACTGAGTATGGTAAGAATGTCCATCTAGGTTTATATAATTATAATTTCATTTATTTATTAAAGTAACAAGGACTCATCATTCAATACACAAAAATTCAATAATAACAAATAATCGACGACACACAATTAACCATACAAAATACAAACTAAAATAAGAAATAAACATTACATCTGTCACAATTTATGTAGACAGCCGACGACTGCAGGTGACGTGCAAGTCACTGCAGCGTCGTATGTATGGACAGTCGAGCCTGTCGGCTATCATCATCAGTACGCTGTTGGGGCTGCCGCGCGCCCTGCGCACCAGGGACGCGCTACGCTTACGCATCGTTGCATAAAAGCAGTCTACACGAGCGGCAGCGAACATGCCCGAGGCACTACAGTGTCGCGGCAGCCCCATCAACGCTCTGAATGCGTTGTTATATTGAACGCGGAGGGCTTCGTATGCTTTTTGGGTGTGATTCACCTACAGGCTGCACGTGTACAGAGAAGTACAATAAGCCCTGAAAAGGGTCTGCTTGACCGACCTGGAACAGCGCGCAAACCTGCGAGCTATCATGTTGCCCCTAACAGCCAAAGCCTTCCGCTCCCTTTCGATATCAGCATCGTCCCTGAGACCGGCTGTTACTAAAGGCCCCAAGTATTTGAAATTGTCCACTTCAACCAAGGGAATACCGTACAGTTTGATGGGAGGTACTGTTAAAGGACGTTTAGAACCGGCCTGAAAAACCATAAACTGACTTTTCGCCACATTATATTAAAGACCGTGCCATTCAGCATATGCCTCACAGATCCCTAACAATGTTCTCATGCCACAAACCAATGCGCTCAGCAGCACCATGTCATCTGCATAACTAATATTATTCACACAAACTCCATCAATATGACAGCCGACATGGTGACTGCTGAGGGCAACAATCAAAGCGTTTACATATAGGTTAAAAAGTGCGGGGGAGCTCAACCCACCCTGCCTCACCCCGCACTCCAACCCATATGGTTCCGACAGTGAACCAGCCCACTTAACACTATTGATCTGGCCCCCATACCAACATTTAAACAAGTTAATGAGTTCTGTGGGAAAGTTAATTTCCTTTAACTTCTTCCACAAAATGTCATAGGAAACCAGATCAAAAGCCTTGGACAAATCGAGGAAGCACGCGTACACCGGAGTATTCCTGTTTGTATAGTACCTGATGGTATGCTTGAGACACAGTATAGCACTTTCTGTGGAGAGTCCTGGCCGAAAACCAAACTGGTTATCGTGCAGATGTAGATATTCATTTAACTGTGTATCAAGCAAACCGTCAAGCACTTTCACAATAACAGTTGCTAAAGACAGGTCCCCTGTTTTATTTTTAACAACTGGCACCACAACAGTTTTAACAAGGTCGGAGGGTAAGTAGGCATGACTGACACAGAAATTAAAAAGCATTGCCAATACTCTCGGTAAGTGATGTCCAGCCTGCTGAAGATGCTCAATGCTGAGACCGTCATGGACAGGGGACTTGCCTCTGGACATTAACTTAACAGCACACGCTACATTTTTCGAGGTAAATCTTGTCCCCACCTGACCATAACATGTCTCGACACCAAGCATTCCCAGTGCAGGCGGCCCCAGGGGTGCCTTTACATGAAAATGTTCTCGAAAGAGATCAGCAATGCCCTTAGGGTCACTCACGCCGTTGACGCCCGCTGGGAGGCCAGGCCGAAGCTTCATTTTATTAGTACCTTTCCAGAAGTTACGGAAGTCCTTCTTAGAGTGATGTGATGCAAGGATATCCATTTTAATCTGGTGCTGATGGTCTTGGCACCATTTAAGCCTTGACTTAAATATCCTTCTACTCTGGCACATTTCTTCATAAGCAGGGCCAGCAGAAGGCCCCCCGCATCTTTGCCATTCATGCCGGTTTTCCGGGAGAGGACGACCTAGGGAACGATGGATGGATTGTATTAGGAATTATTTAAAAGAAAAAGGAGTAAATGATAGCGTGGCGGTTGACAGAGAAGAATGAAGGAAGAAAACCACGTGTTGCGCCGACCCCAAGCAACAGGACAAAGGCAGTGATGATGGAGTATGTTAAGACAACCTACTTGCATTTGTTTTAAATATAATTCATTTATGACAACGCTGGTGAAGGTATCTCTATATATAAAAATGAATCCCTATTTCCCTTGGTCACGGCAAGACACATGTACGGCTGGATCGATTTCGCTAATTCTTTTTTGTTATGTTTGTTATTGTCAGGAGAAGGTTCTTAGGTAGGTAGGTAGGTAGGCACAAGTGCATTGCAACGCATGCTGGGATCAGCTAGTGTGTACATGAAAACGTTTGAGATTAAAGTAAAGGAATCATTTTAAAATCACGTGAATTTGCTCTCGGATGCCAAATGAGTACTTTCGTGGAAATCAAAACGAATAAGTTCGTAAGCTGCTTATTCCATGTTTGTGAAGGCGTAGTTTTTCGGAAAGTCTCTTTATGTAGCAACCTCATTTTGTATGTTAAAGGTTGCTTTGCAGTGTGATGGAAATTCTGAAAAAGTATACCCTGACCACCTTGTTGGTCTTGAGGTTGCAATCATGAGTGCTAAGCATGAGCTTTAATGACCAAATTTTTATTATTAATTTGTTATTTTCCATTAGGAATTTTTCAGTAGCAGCCACGGAGTCTGGATTTGTGCCCGGTTGATGGCAATAGGCTCGCCCCGTATTACATGGGACTTAACATAACTGGCGAAGTGTGGGTATACTATTAGGTACACCTCTGCCTAATCCATCGGGTATCATCGGCGTGATGTTATCTATACTAATATTATAACGCTGAAGAGTTTGTTTGTTTGTTTGCTTGCTTGAACGCGCCAATCTCAGGAATTACAGATCCGATTTGAAAAATTCTTTCAGTGTTAGATAGCCCATTTATCGAGGTAGGCTATAGGCTATATATCATCACGCTACGACAAATAGGAGCGGTGCAGTCATGTACAATGTTGCTAAAACGGGGAATATGTGACGCAGACGAAGTTGCGCTGGACAGCTAGTGTCATGTAAATGTGAACGAATACATGTATTGGTTTTATGTAGATTTCACCACACAAACAATATTGGTGATTGGTGTTCCCAGAATGAATCATTTAAGCTCGTTTTTTATGTACGCGGAAAAAGTGTTTCGTTTTTAAGCTTTGTTGTATCGGCAGATGTAAAGACTACGAGTATTGCGCGATTTTACATTACTGAATAAATAACAATGTAGGATTCTTAACGTTTTTAACGTTTCAGCTTAGCACTGAGGGTCGAAATTATAATTCTGTAATATTACTTAGGCATTTAAAGACGTGGTAAATAATCGCTAGTGTAGGTAAAAACAAGCATATTATGTTACTTTTCCTGAATATTACACATACCTACTCCAGTAACTTTATACATCAGTGCTTGCGTGAAATCCGGTAGTTCTGATTTTTTGCAGACTCGTTTATGATGTTGGCCCAATGAATAATCCAAGTTTGTGTCCTCGAGCGCCGAACGCAACTTTGACAAAAATCGAAAAATATTCCCCATTTTTTATTAGATTTTTGATCTTTTTTTTTAAGTTTTTGCGATTATAACCCTAAAGGACTATTTTTTTAAAGTCCTTTAAATGTTAATGAGCCGCAGCTTCGCTCGCGCGTAATTGTAAGTCTTGTATAGGATAAATAGTTGTGTCAAAGTATGTGATTTTCAAAGTAAGAAGCCAGATAGTTAATTCTGGTTAGTAAAAAGCATATTACGGCGTTTTTTTTTATTTTAGATTGTTGGTAACCTAAATAACCTAAAACCAGAATTTATTTAATACATGTCTTTCGAGCTACGGTGCCGTAGCTCCAATGCCCCGGTCATCCATCCACGCCTTTCGACATAGTTAATGGTGAAAATGAGATAGCTTACAACTTTTTTAAATCTATTTAACTTTATTTTGGCCGGCGCCATCTTGGATTTTCATTCAGACCTCATTTTCATTGTCAGGGACCCCGAAAACCACGAAAACGACAACCTTGAAAGATAAACAGCAAATCCTCAGCTTTTCATCATGCTTTTCATTTACTTGGATTTTCATTTTGATCTCACATCATTCGAAAACCACGAAAACGAAACCCATGAAGCTATTGAGTCGCGCAATTGTCCAGTCGCGCGAGTGTCTGTCACGCACATACCTATAAGTTGCGCAAATGGGTTTCCACAAGTGTCTTTCTCGCAAATGTCCCCTAGAAGTATACTAGGTGTTGTTTTGCATTCTCGTCAAATTCAAGAAGGTAATGCTCATGATTCTCGTACCAAATCAATTATAAAATGGGTAGGTAATTTTTATGTTTTTTCTTATTTACGGAAATCGGTAAGTGTGAACCACCCGTGTTTTAAACGCGGCCCGTCTGGTTCTCGCCCTATAACCTCGCTTACACACATACAAACAATCTCAAACGTTTATTCGATAATTTCTTATTCTCTAAACCACGTAAAGGGGATTATTCTGAAATATTGTCAAACTTAAACAACCAAAAAAATCAGCGTTTAATAATAATTAACTAGGTACCGTAATTTTAATTGATTATTTATGTCTTTTGTGACCACGTCCTGAAATTTGACGAGGATGCAATACAACACCTTGTATACATGAAGTTTTTTCAGCGTATTTTTCCAATTGCAAACCTAAAAAAAAATGGCACCCCTTTTATCGTTTGAGTCCGGAATTTCCAAAAACGTTGAAATACGTGTTTTTCAATTCAATCAAGACATAGTAAATTACAAGCTGATCAGACCATTTTAAAAATACTAATGTTTCCACTCCTATTCTCCCATTTGGGGTTGCATTTCCAAAACGACGAAATATGTATTCATTTATTTCTTCTTAGAAACTTCAATATTTAATTACATTCATCTAACTTCAAAAATGACGGATTCCACATTTAACTTCTTTTAACTCCATTTTTACATACCGAGTTTACTTCGTGCCTCAAAGAGTTTAAGACGTTAAGCCGTTTGGTGCCGGCCGTTATTTGTAGATTTGACAGTCGTTAGAGGTAGTCAGTGGCGCGAAGTTCTGACAACCAGTCTTACCAAGGGGTATCAGGGGCACAGTACTAACTGGGTTGTAAAGGTCAGGTAGGCAGTCGCTCCAAATAAAATACTGGTATTTAGCTGCATCCAGTTAGACTGGAAGACAACACCAACTTGGTTGGGAAAAGGCTAGGCAGATGATATTCAAAGAACCACGTGGCTCGCCGGAAAAAAAAAACGCGTGTTTGTAAGGCGATCGCTTTGGTAAGGACATCCTACAACGCCAAACTAAGTAACTCTACGCAAAAATATTGCTGGGAGACGACCTTTTTTTCTGGGGAGCATATTCCAGGCTCCAGTAAGATTTAATGTAAAGCACTCAACACATTGTGGTTATGTATGTACAGGGTTGATAGAGGTATTTTTTAAGTAAAGTTATTATATTAAAAACTGGTAGATACTCATTTAAAAAAAAAATGTTACAATTTGGAACTTTGACCTAAAATATCTCCGTTTTAACTAGAAAGTTCCCAGATGTGGGTCAGGACAAAAATGAATATCGTAAGGACGGGGAAAAAAAGTTCTTTTCTGCTTCGTTAGAGGTCTTTTAACACCCATTATTGCTGGAGAAATGTTGTAAATATTTCTTTAGGCAGTAGAAACTCTTAAGTGATTTCGTAATACATTTTACAACAAGCCCTGTCCACGATGGAATTTCCCATGGGCAATAATCAACAAACTTCTTCATAAAGTTTCATCCCCCATAAGGAGTGAAGTGAACTTTACAAATCCTTCTTGAGTGCTAAAGAAGGATTTCTAAAATTCACTCCTTATGTTACCTACCCATATTTACCTGTATGAAGAACTTTTGTGTGCAAAATTTCATACTTTTAGTTTGTCTGTGAATTTATGACGTTTATTACGAAGACGGATAAAATTCGAAGATGGACCGCACAAACTACATATTATGAGTCAAAAAAACTGGTGCCCTGAGACAGTCAGGCCACGAAGGTGATGGCTGGACGAACTTGATAATTTCCGTCAGAGCTGGAAGCAGGCGGAGCGGGTTCGTGCGCAGTGGAAAGAGTGGAGGGACGCCTTTGCCCAGAAGTGGCACAGAACGGCCTAGAAAAAAAAAATACGAAGTATCTAGTTAAGTATAAAAAAAGACTGAATTGTGTTAACTGTTTTACTCAGGGGTATTCAGGGTTTGAATTAAATTTGAGGAGGCGCAAGGATTAGGTAATGATCGTGGCAGGTGGTGTTCTGTAGTTTCTGCCTACCTCATGGAAAAAGACGTAAGTTTTTGTATACGTGTTAAATTGAGCATAAACATTGTTATAGTTGCTGCCATTTAGCATGGCAATATCGGTCACTACCCTTCCCTTAAAATCTCTTTGCACGAACAAAAAAAAAAAATTTGGTTTTCATTGGTAAAAATTTTGAGGATCACGATGGATGTCAATGCAGGCCATTTAAAGTCTTTATTTCCATGATTTCAATTAAAGATGTCAATAAATGTAGGTGGGTCAGTGACCGCTATTGCCATGCTAAATGACAGCAACTATAGACGCTAACGGTTATCGCCCTGAAGTAGTACATGAATTCGTTTAGCCGGTAAATAGTAATCATTTTAAATAGACGTTTTTTGTTTTACCACGTTGTACTTCTAAACTACAAAAACAGATTTTATTGATTTATTTAAACTACATGAACAATAGTGGTAGGTACATAGGCTGACTTAATGCAACAAAATAAGATAGACGGATTTCTTGCGATTTTCACCAATATTTAGATAAAAGTAAGTAAGTAATTCAGAAAGGTTCATGTGAAATACTACAAACAATCAAACATATCCATCAAACCGTAGGACGCAAGGCTGGGTGGCTAGTTTTAAAATGTTCCAAACATTTTCAATAGCAATAACATCAAGAATTTTATTCACAACATAAGTAACATTGTCGATTCTCCGTCTATGCTAGATCAATAAAATTTCATCTGCATGCTCTCCGTATACATGTATATCTTTGGGTATTCAATGTCGAAACTTCGAAAGATATCGTCAATATTCATTTCGACGTCTCTGTATTGAGATTTATTTTCGAATAGAAGAAATCTTTTATGGTGATTTGCTCCTGGTACATGGAACTTTGAAACAGCTAATCTACTCGGACAGAGGTTGGCTGAAGCAAGGAAAACCTGTTCATCCAGCTGAACTCTGATTCATAGATGACATTGCTCTGGATTGTAAATGTGGTGTTGCCCCACAAATGTTGGGACTTTTGATATGGTGTCCTGCCTGTCCTGTTGTTTGCACATCACAGGAGCTTATTGACGCTACTGAAAGTGCATAACTCGTCGCCAAATTTTGGGCTGACTCATTTTAAATTGTCATCGACACGCTAAAAAGAAGTCCAAATGTTACAAAGAATTTAATATGAAATAACACAAAAATAGATAAAAGCACAGAGGCAGTCTTATGGAATGCCAGCAGAAGTGAAATTTTAAAACAATGGGATTACTCTGTTCTATTTTTAATTTAAAACGCTTCGCTAGTCTGGCGCTATACGTCACGAACTCACGAGTACCTATGTCAGTCATGCGAATCCAAAGATTTTTTCACTATCAAAAAAATCGCAACGCGGCTAAAAAAGTTTTCATTTATAATCTAGCTCCCAAATACCAGAATACCAAGAAAAATCTAATAACGATAAAATTGGATCGAATTCTGAAGACTGGATTTGTCAGACTTTTGTCTGATATTTTGTGGACCAAATAAAATCTAGATTATTACTATTTGATAACATAACACCCTTGTAACACACAAAACTTTGAGTAAGGCTAGACGCAGGTCATATGTCCAGCCTTACTCAAAGTTTAGTTTTTCGCTAAACTCTAAGTAAAAAAGGTTAGCCAAACAATCTGTTACCAATCAAGTTCATTATCAAACTGGTGTATCCCTAAAGTTTGATCGAAAGTTTTTAAGAACAAAAAGAAGGGAATAATAAATTTAATTATGGTGGCACATGAAACAATTACAAACAATATTTTTATTTTTCCTTCCCCATTTCTTTCCAACACAATAATAAACTAAAAATAAGCAAAAAAACACGTAAGTAAATCAAAACATTACGCACACTTAATACTGTGTGCCTCACGGCTTCGCCAAATAAGTCTAGAACACACTACTTAACTAATTGTAAGGTAAATAGGAAGACACAGGTATTTCCCGAAGTGCGCTAGAATAGAATTATCCCTACAAATACGAGGGAGAGTGGATGTTAGTACAATCCAGTAATTAGGTTATGGAGGTCAGACGACAGTCGCCCCTTCTTATGGAATGATATGAGCAAGTTAATACAAAACACTACAGCAGTCTGTAAACCCATTTGAAAAGAGGATTTGATGGGTTTGAGTATCTGGTTATTTGTAAAATAATCTTAGAGACTTACTTACGATTCAAGTCTTATTTATTTTTGCGAAACTTATTAAAGGCAGTTACCCTATTTCGAACGACATTTTTCTCACAATCCGGAGCAGATTGAAGATAATTTGTAATCATTGCTTCATCTGATTTACAAATGAGTTTGATTGAATTGTCAAAAACAATAGGATTGTTACTGTGAGCGTGTAACGCAATTATATAGGTACCTTGCTGCTTGCTATTTCTAGATTTTGCCTATACTCTGAAGTTTAAATAGAGTTAAAAATGTACAAAAGAGTAAATCAAATAAGAAAGAAAAGAAAAGAATTCATTGACATCATTGTATGAAAAGAGTTTGTATATCTTAATCAACATTAATAAGTTTTTGTGCCATTGAAAATCAAAATGGCGTCTTATGTGGTGGGTGAGCGTAAGTTATTAATAAGTGATAAATGGCACTTTAATTCAGGACTGGCTGTGATTGCTCGAATTGATTGATGATATTGGACTATGAAGTGATCGATTTATGAGGTCTTTGTTTTTAATTTTATGCAATGGGTATTGCGGTTGAGTGGCCTTTATGTGTTTGCCAAATAAATATTAAGTATTTTATTCTTATTTTAGGACCAAACGTAATCTGCAAAGGGTTACGCAGAGGTGACCCGTACAGGGTTCGTAATTGCACCTTAATTTTAAGCCATTGTAAGATCTTCAAATATTAATTATAGATATGAATATAATGTGTGCCTAATAGTACACCAACATTTTAACCAGTTCTGTGGTTTACACCATACCATGTATTAGGGGGCGGGCTTATTGCCATCAACCGGGCACAAATCCAGACTCTGTGGCTGCTACTGAATTCCTGATCGAAAACCCCAATAACATTTGCCCAGCCCGGAAAACGAATCCCCGATTTCATGTTCAGCAGTCACGTGAGCGACCACTCGACCAACTACGCAATTTTCGCAGTAGTGGTGATGAAATAAATTTCTTAAGTAAATGCCTGCCCAAGTTTGAACTCACGACCTCCAATTCACGAGTGGCACTGCTCTGTTACTAATAGGCCGCTATTCCTCGAGAATAATCGTACTTTTTGAAGGAATTATTTATTCTAATTTGACCTCCAAAAGTCCAAACATCTTTGCGATGGAGACAGAATTCTAAACGAAGTTAGCAAACTTATACAGGCTGTAAAGGTCGTCTTATTTTTTCTCTACAAGAATTACTCAGTAAGATTGATAACCTGTACGTCTTTCACTCGTCCTAGGCATTATTTATTTTGTCTGCAGTGATACAGTAATATATGCAGATGTTTTTTTTTTTTCTATTCAGTTCGTGCAATTTGCACAAATAACAAAGCCAACACCGACCGTAAGCATAACTCTTTTAGTACCAATCGATGTTTTGTCGTTGAATTATGTTATTTGGACTATGAGACTGTCGAAAAAAAGTGTACCTGTATCTCTTTGCGCCCACAATTGTGCATTATAATTAATCTCTTCGCTGATGGCTTGTCTGCGCGAAGATTGTCTGACACGGCTGAAGCGTGACCACGGCGGCGAATGTCAACGGAGCTGCATAGGTGGTACCCAAGTCAGCAGTATATCTGTAAATATGTTCCTTTTACTAGAAACATGTCAAAGAAATATAAGAACATTTATTATCATTTTTATTGTGCATAATAAGACTATTTATTATCTTTGCTGAATATCATCAGGTGTTCATCTGGCACCTAAGTCCTACGTTGTTTTTTTCTGACTCTCTTTCTACATTTACAGCAATCAGTGTAATTTATCTTCCATTCTACTTTCAAAGGTAGGATTACTCCGGATTTTATCGCAAAGCTTTGAAGAAAGTAAGCTTGAAATAAATACGCATTATTTTCGCCTCTTTAAAACGTTTTCCTCCGTTGAGTCTGGAAGTAGATTTGCTCAAAGTTAAATTAAAGGCACGAGATTTAACGTTGCGCTGGACGTTGCTATTGACGTTCGAATTCAAATAAGAATACTTTAATTTACACAGGTACTAACCCAACATTGCTTTCTCTTTGTCACCATGGCAAATTAGTTACATCCTTTCTATTTAAATATCCAAAAACTTTCTCTAGCAAGTTCTGATCGTAACTAAAACTTCTGAATGTATGTTCTTTTGAGTGTAGAACACATTCGATGTCCTGAATATAATTGGCAATTAAAAATATAGGTGCGCGGTTACCTCTGTCGTTTCCTATGATAGGGAACTTTAGATGATTAATCTAGCATCAGTTACAGAACTAGCAAGAAACACCACAGTAATCCAATCTTTTTTATTAATAAACGTACAATGCCGTACAATGTCTTTTTACACAATGCGGCTCGCGTCGATATTTAGCTAAAGCCGTGCTTGCCTAGGTTGGTCTGTTAATGGGTGACCACCAGTTCCCTACCTAGTTTTGTTCGTCCCTCGGAAACCACTATAAGCTGTTGGTCCCGGCTGTCATTTGTAGATCGTTGACAATCAAAAATCAAAAATAAAAAAAAATAACAAAATATTTTAATTTCACATAGGCTTACATGGGCACTTGTAAAACGTCGACAAAAAGGTGCTCGGTTCGGGTTGTTCGTTTCCTATGGAGAAGAACCGGTAAGAAACTCCATGGTTACTCTTTTAAAATCGTTACCAGGTAGTCAGTTGTCCGAAGGTCTGAGTCTTAGCAAGAGGTATCGTAAGAGTATTACCCAGTACTAACTGGGTTGTGGAGGTCAGATAGGCAGTCGCTCCATGAAAAATATTGACATGCATCTGGTTAGACTGGCAGCCGACTCCATTAGGAAAAGGATAGGCAGATGATGATGAGGTTTGTATAAGTTACGTAATTAAATGTTTTGGCCAGATAAATCCACATCCCACAAATCGGATATAGATAATGTAATAAATATACAGTAGATACCATAGATATAACACATTCACAGTAATCCAATGTGTAAATAATGTCAAAAAAAAAGGTCTCGTTTTGTTGTGTTGGACGCTATAGCCGACGTTCTTGACCTAAAAAAAAATACACAGGTATTTTGTAGGTAATTCTAAAAAAGATGTGGTTATGTATTCCATCACTAGGATTTTGATTTTTTTCATGTTTGTTCATTTTCTCCATGATTATTGGCCCGATGTTATTCTTTTTCCATTTGATAGAGGAAGCTCGCGCCGTGGTCCCATATAAACTTTGCTTCAGTATTTTTTGAGTTATCCTATAAATCGTTTTATCTTCTTCGTCTTTAGAAAGGAAAAAAAATTCGGATTTTGGTCGTATAAGAATCAGAAGTATGCAGCCAAAATAAAGCACATTATTACTTTACCTATTTCATCGTTGTATTATTTCAATAATAATAATTGCAATGCTTATCAAAAAAACAATGTAAAAACGCCCGCCATACCATAGACACCGACTGACGCTATTCGCTTTTCCCGACATTTGTTTTTTTTTTTTTTTTTAAAAACGTAACTTGGCATAATATATAAAATATAACACTTTTTAACAATTGAGCAACTGATACTAAACGTAAAACAAATAAAATATAACAGTCGTCAGTGCAGCATGTCGGGCAAAGCGATGAAAAGAAAGGTATGCTTATTTCGAAATTGTGCCGACTTTTTCTGCGAACGTTTTTGAGACACTGTTTGTGTATATTGATATTTTATGTATCAACTTGCTGCTGCCCGTGAATTCGTTCCTGAAGTAATGTTGATGTGTTTTTCAGAGATAAATTATATATATATATAAACCTTCCTCATAAATCAATCTGTCTATAGATGAAAACCGCATCAAAATCCGTTGCGTAGTTTAAAATATCTAAGCGTCCAGAAGGCGGGAAGCGACTTTGTTTTAAACTATGGAGAGGATGATAGATTACTGTAATTTTGACAGACTTGTCAGTGGCACCCGAATAGCAACCTTATTGTGAAGACGATAAAGTGCATTGCGATTTTGACAGTGATGCAATGTAAATTAATAACTGTGAAAGAACTATCATTAATCTTAATGCGTCATTAGCTCTAAAATTATAATTAGGTGCTTTATGTGCCGTTTAGTTTGGCAAATTTGCAGACAATGGAGCATTGCAGATATAATAAATTAGCGCTATAGATCGCTGTTAGGGCGGATTTGGGGAGCATTGGCTATGACATGTCACGGTTACATCAAATAATTAATAGATTATCAGAAGTAATACGTTCTTAATGAATGCTTATCTTTTTCTATCTAGGTTCCGATTTGCATTCTAAATACCTAAGTAGAACTTCCATTTTACGTTAAAAGTGACCGCTGTCAAATTCGAATCTCATTTAAGAGTATTTCATAGAATTGGGCCCGAAAAATTTGAACAATTTATTTCCGCAGGAAACTGACCTGAAAATTCATCAAAAAAGAACGCTACCACTCTACACTGCATTGTTTAAAATATGCGTCGTACATACAATATTTATCACGAAAATTCTGGCCAGTTTTATATTGCTGCCCAAAAAATTAATTCAACCTTTTTAAGAATATTAAAAACGTAACGGCTTACTGGCGGTAAATGGCAAAAATAAATGTGTAAACCCATTAACTTTTGTTTTTTATTATTTACTCTTCGTGAAAAACGGCTTCCATTACTTATTTTTCATCTGAATCGGCCAGTTTTACAAAAGTTGCAGAAGGAAATAATATTTTAAAATGATAAATGATGTATTCGTTGGTTTTAAGTATTAATTTACCTGTTGGTTACAGCTGCGAATGGAACAAATTCTCCTGGGACACCTAACTGTAACAATGAAGTATTACCACATTGGAACTTTTTTTATAGAACTGCATTAAATTCAATGAGTGCTGCCCACTATTTGGCAAAATGTTGAGGGACAGCCATGTTTTTAATTGTATTTGAAAGCTCAACCTATTTGTTTCGATACAAAGTGAAAAAAATTAAATCTTGAGTTCATTCATTCAGTCATAGAAAACCGCACAGTCTACAATGCACATAAAAAGAGTTCCTTATTAAACTGAGGAGGAGAACTGGACTGACTTTTTGAAGTTCATCCCATAAAGGGGCAAGTTTTTTTTTTAATATTTTTTGCGTAGGGTTAGTTAGTTTCATGTGCAGAATTCTTGGTTGACGGCTTTGTGAAAGGTCTGTTTACACCATGTATGTTGATAAGTAAAATGAACGTTATATAAATTAGCATAAAACTTATTTTGCAAATTGAAAAACGGAATAATTTTATCAAGTTAATGTATTGCCATCGGTCCTCGATAAATTTACAAAGTTTGAACGAAATCTGGTCGTTTAAAGTGGGTCAAAATCGCGCCCAAAGGAGTCGGTTACAAAAAAAAAAATATTTTGCAATTTGAAAAATGTAATAAGTTTATCAAATTAATGTATTGTCATCGGTCTTCGATAAATCTAGAAACTTTGAACGAAATCTGTCCGTTTAAAGTGGGTCAAAATCGCGCCTAAAGGAACCGGTTACAAACAAACATACAGGTGA
The DNA here is from genome assembly GCA_963082945.1 of Cerastis leucographa. Taxonomy (NCBI): domain Eukaryota; kingdom Metazoa; phylum Arthropoda; class Insecta; order Lepidoptera; family Noctuidae; genus Cerastis; species Cerastis leucographa. Next base: position 17,030,693 of record OY720361.1, on the reverse strand, counting down.
AGCTAATAAAAAGCTTGTAATAATAAAAGGGAGTAATTTGTTGAATGTTCACGAGGAAATACCAATTACCAGAGTGGAAGGCAAGTGTAAATGGGTAAAAGGCCATCTACATGCGGCTACAGATAAAGTTTAACAGTTTGCAGCAAGTGCACGTGTCGTTGAAATGCTCCATTACCTCCCTATTGCGTCTGTTTATTGTATCTCTATTTGTATTAGAAGCCCCGAAGAGCAATGGACACCTAAACGAAATCCTAGTCATCATCTTCACTCATCACCTGCCTAGCTATTTCCCCACTATATTGGTGTCAGCTTCCAGTCTATCCGGATGCAGCTAGATAGCCAGCCGCTCCATGTAAAATGCTGTTATAAGGAGCGACTGCCTATCTGACCTCCTAACCCAGTTAGTACTCGGTAATACGATACCCCTTGGTAAGACTGGTTATCAGAATGATCACGACGAACTCGTCGTAAGTTTTGGGTCCAAACTCTTGAAGTATTTAATTTTTGTTATTTTTCATCACACTTGCACGTAAACAGTGTCATAACATACAGGTTAACTTGGCTGTAATGCCCCATATAAAACCCTAGGGCGGTAAGTATTTTTTTTTTAATTTACAGAACAGTATCACAGCACACAGGTCATGCAAGTTCAAGCAAGGAATTTACACGCAATTGAAAAATTGTCTTAAAATGTTATTTAAACAGGAATTTCATTCAATCTCGCTACATGTTATTTAATTACTCAACTAATGTTCTAAAATCTAAATAATCGATAGTTTTTTTGTATCGAAACGTCGATTTTTTTTTTTATTATACTCCGTCATGGCTGTATACCTAGGTAAGTATTTGCCTTTAACGTTTCTGAAGAAAACATTTGTATAATCTGTGTTGTGGGCAAACAGCCCGCCATCCGCAAGTCAGTTCACGTATTTCGTAATAATATGTGCTGACTTGTGTATATTCATAATTATTAACTCGCAAGTGTGATGAAAAACATTGTATGTTTCACGGGCGGTACGGGAATTACGAACCTCGACTCAGAAAGCCCTCAGTCTTCGACTTCGGGCTTCTACTAGAGCCTCGATCGTAATTCCTTACTTACCGCCCTTAATACACAATATACTATAACGTTTATTTTCATCACGGTGAAGGGAAACATTGCGAAAAAACAGATTTGACCTAGAACCATAAATTCCGTAGACAATGTTGGTTGGTACTGCTGTGTACACCTGCGAAAGTTCTTGGTTCAAGAATCTTAAATAATATCCTGTATTTACGAGCCATTGCAACGCATACAGCTATAGACACCGATGAATTTGTCAGTTTCTTCGAAGCATTTACTGCAATTAAAGGAAAATAATAACTCACTGTGTTTTACATAAACAAAGTTGCCTTTGTTTACCTACATATTAGCAAAATATTCAGTTGAATTTCGCAGTACCTATTAAGTAACTACACAATAAGCGGAATTTCTTGTATGGTAGGTGAATGTAATATTTCAAATTGAATAAAATTAGAATTACACAATTGTGTTAAAATGTAATGACTAACTTACGTTTACCTTTGACATAATATAACATCACGCCTTGTAATTCCCGAAGAGTTAGGCAAAGGTGTACGTAACAGTAAACCCATATTTCGCCAGATAAGTTTAAGTCTCATATAATAAGGGGGGGGGGGGGGTTGCCCGATCTGGGAATCGAACCCTGGACTACTGACCCTGGACCACTAGACCAATGAGGCAGTCGCAGAGGCCGATGTGTACATTGTTAAGGTATAAATAAATACCAGTGCCGCTTATTTGTGGGTGAAACGGGCTAAACGGAACTCTTATAGGATTACTTCGTTGCCCATCTGTATGTCAGAAACATGTGGCGGTAACATGTTGAAATTTAAATTAAATACTTTAGTCTATGGCCCCTTGGAACTGTTAAAAAAAATTCTTCCAAGTCAATGCTATCAAAGTTAAAAACACCGGTTGACCTAGAATCATGAAAATCATGATCCTTATATCATGAAAAGTAGTCAATATTCGTATATTGTAAGACACCGAAACTCATCCTCTGTCGAGCAAGGCACTGTTACAGGACAAAGGAACCGTTATCAATTAGGTGTTCTTGTTAAAACTAAATGTAGTGATAAGACTTGAGTTATAGTTATAACGAGCTGAATTTCAGGACCTTGTAGTACATAGTTCGAAACAGAAAGGGAAACTATATATGTAGGGCATGATATGATCGTTATGTGGTGAATGATTTCTCGTCTATGTAAAGACTATGCTCAACTTGGCTAAAGGTCTTGGTAAATGGCTAACAGCCGGTTTCTGAATAGAGTAAATGAAAGTATTAAATTGGTCAAACACAACTTAAGTTTGCTGCCAGCTTTGGGCTCGTAAACCTCAGGATTGGTGCCCTGACACAGTGACACGGGGTCGCGGCCGACCACGAATGAGATGGCGGGACGAACTGGATATCTTCCTTGGGAATTAAAAGAAGTAGCACAGAATCGTGACCGCTGAAAGGAAGCTGGGCTGTAGCCCAGCAGTGGGACAATATGGGCTAGCTATACTACCTATAAAAAACTTCAGTTTCAAATTTTAAGTGCCACAGTGTATTAAACGAGCAATTCGAATAGTTAATTGAACTTAATTTCCAGAGATATATTACGAGGATGCGTTGAGAGGAAGGTTGAGCTAGGCTAGCTGTGATTGGTTAGTTTTACGAACATCTCATTTTCGCTCATCTCTTGTGGAATAATTTAAATTTACTGTGCTGTACACGGGAGTAGTGGTTTGGTTCTTCAAAAAAATGCTGGTGGAATTCTTAACCTAATCCTTTTTAAAAGTTGGTTAACATATATGGGGACAAATCATTGCTGAAGAACTACAGTTTTAAGAGTTTCCAAATAAACCCCTAGTATTAAATGTTTATTTCTCGAGGAGCTAGTGCCTAAATAAAAACAGCCACACAGCTCGATTTTTAAGCATAAGCTGCTGAGATTGGACTGTGGATGGGTGACCATCTATGTCTCCCCTCATTACAAACCGAGTTTCCACAATGCCTCAGAAAGCACTTAAGCCGTTGGGCCCGGTTGACAGTTGTACAGCTCTGACAGTCGTCACAGATAATCAGTGGGCCGAAAGTCAGAAACCCAGACTTACCAAAGGGTATGGGTATTATGGGCATGATCAGATAGGCAATCGCTTTGCGTAACATGTTGATATTCAGCTGCATATGGTTGGAATAGAAGCCGACCCTAAGAGATGAGGATGTAAAATGTTTATTGCAAATAACAAAGATACGAAATAGCAAAAGTTTACAAAGTTTCGAACGGTTCGAGAAATGAAAAGCAGAGGGAACTTTCGCTAAGCGAGGGTGAAACTTATAATCTGATTTTAAATAGAGATTAAACTTTGTTCACAGTGTAAAAAGGGGAGTATTAATAGGAAAAGAACTATTTTAAAGTGGTTCTTTTTAAATTATTAGTATTCTGAAAGTTTTCATGGCTGAAAGGAGTAATGTTTAGCCCGCATTTAAACTATTAATGCATGTTGTGACACTTGTTTTCAGGAAATCTTATGGAGACCGTTGTTGGTTGCACGTTAAAGTGCTATATTCCATTTTTTTCGTTACTTGTATATGTGTAATAGTTGATTATTCTGAACAAATAAAATAGAGAATTAAAAAAAAAAAACATGGTCTTGCTGACCACATGTTTTGTTCAGCATTTTGTCATTTTAACAAGTTTTCTTCAAACGTTATATCAAACGAAAAATCTTTAGGAGTGTCAATCTTTGCAAGAAACCTCATCGTTACTTTTTGAATTTTTTTTAGGCCCGAGTTTTCCCACTTCTAGGTAAAGGCCTTCCACACTTGTTCCATTTTGCTTTATGTTGCACCTCTTCTCTCCAATAGGGATGATGACTGGGTAAAGAAAACGAAATTCTATTTTGTCCGTCAATCAGGTAATACAAAAATATTAGATATGTATTTTTTGTTTTATCAAGTTAGCAAAAAAATACTTAGTTAAAACGCATTAAAGTTGAAGAGTGGTGGCTCACTACGTCACAACTAGTTATAAATTGTACTGAGCCGTGACGTCATGCGCCATTTCAACTCAAAATATCTCCGTAATTTTACGATTACGTGAAAAAAGAAAAAATACGTGTCAAATACTTTTTAATAATCTACCCGATAGACAAATAAAAAAAAATACAAACATCCGAATTAAGAACCTCCTCCTTTTTTAGAAGTCGGTTAAAAATGAGTCACCATCCCATCCAAGGCGTCTCGCTATGATGATCTGATTGCCTTCATAGCTGCTTTCTCAAAGTCTATTGTAAATTTTCTTGGGTCATGGTATCTGACTTTTAATCAAATTAAATAAAATGGTGTAAGACTTAACATCTCGGAAAGTTATAAAGGCGTAAATCAATGGAATTATGTTGGTACTATTTTCTGTACTGTGAACATCACCATGTATCGAGTACAGTTGTGTGAAAGGTTCACTACAGCTTTTAAAGGTACCATCGCAATAAAAATCACGAGTCTCACATAATTATAACCCGTTTGTCCACCAGAGGTGGCCATTGGAAATGTTTAAAGAAGTTGTAGCCGTGTCCACCAGGGGTGGCTACAGCACTGAGGTATTACTACAATATAATTCAATGGGCTACAGTGAATTATTTTAATAATTATTCTCACTGGCCACCCCCCGGGGCCAGTGGGAATTATTTGTGGGTGGACAAGCAAGGGGTGGCCAGTAGGAATAATCGGGTCTGCCGCGTCCCCGTCTTGCTGTCTCAGGGCTCCAGTTTTGTGATTCGCCTAGGCTTTGCGGCAGACATGGCTTGCCCACTCACATTTTAGTTTGACAGCTTTACGAGCTTTTAAAAATGTTTTGTAATAATTATTATTTGCTGTAGTAATTGAATCATAACAATTCAATTGTGATGACGGTGTACCTAGAATAAAAAAATATTAGACTACATTACGTCAAAGACGTATTGTGGACATTATGGTTACGCATTACTTACTTATTTAAAATTGAAATGACTGGGATAACCTAAATTAGAGGAAAAAAAAACATACACTGTACTTACCTAGTTCTATACTAGTCTACCTAACTTGTGTTAGTAACACATATTGTTAACATGCCTAGGGAATACCCATGGAGACAAAAGGTTTACCTACATTATAATGATATGGAATAGGTTACCTAGGTAGAAGGTACTTACTTACTTCATTTTTGTAATATTAAAACTAACTGCTGTTAACGTAGGAATATGCATTTTAACTTAGCCCTACATTTTAATGAAAGATGAAAAACAAAAGGAATCTGGTGTAAAAGTATACAATGTGAGCCTCCTCATATACCGTGGTTCACCGGGTCGAAACTGGGGGCCTACTCTCTATGTCCATCAACGAAAATACGGGTCCGCCCGTAACTAGCTTTATACTTCGAAATAAACCCAACTCACAAATGTTTTCGGATTCATGAGTTTAGAAAACACACCGGGAGTAGGGATAACTGTCCAATCATATTGTCATTCATTTTTAGTTCGGGCCCCTAACGAATCTTGTCCGTAAGTGATAAGGAGTAAGAAACGACCGTAACTTCGGCCGAAACTACGGATTTCGTTCTTAGAGAGTAGACCCCCTGAATCGAAGCCAAATAGTTGCGACGCATCGTTTGCGGCCAGGACATATTCCACTAAACAAATTTGCTTACCTCATGAGAAAATCTGACTCTCCAAACTGTGAGCTGTGTGGCAAGATAGAGGATGCACAGCATGTGTTGGTGGAATGTGTCGGACATACTAATAAAAGAAACGCACTTCTCAACGCGAAAAAATTGTCGGTAATGGATGTTGGAGTGTTTCATAGTATTTTTAGCTAAGCCTACCTCTGAACCAGCAAAGATATTATATACTTTTTATTAGATAAATAATTAGATTAAGTTCATTAAGTTTTGTATAATTTTAATAAGCTTAATTTGTTTAGAAAGTAAGTTAATATCTGTAAAAGTACGATGGGATTGACATCGTCGCATTTGCGTACAAAAATCCCTTAAATAAAGAAGATTAAAAAAAAAAAAAAAACTTATTTATTTATTTATTCCTGGATCGAAAGAACTGGAAGTCTTGGGGAGAGCTCGTTGCCCAGCTGTGGGATGACTCAGGCTAATAGTATCAGAAACGGTAAAGAATCTTGCGTACGACATAATTAGTTATGTAGTACGCGAGATTCCTTACAGACCACGTGTTTTTACCCCATAAGAAACTTTTAGTGTCGAAACCAGGAAGGTTTGGCCACAAAACTAAATCGGGCGTCCGAGCAGTTTTCTTCGACATATCGGCCAGTCATGCAACAAGTCGTAGCCGTAGCCTCGTAGTGCTCGAGTTCCCTTACCCAGATTCTGGCATCATCGTCATAACATCAAAATATAATAATAAATAAAAAAATATTTCAGGCCAAGTAAGTCCATATTTAAAAACATAACAATTTTAGAAACTACACACTTACATACATCTGCCTAGCGTTGCCCAACTATGTTGGGGTCGGCTTCCAGTCTAACCGGATGCAGCTGAATACCAGTATTTTACGTGAAGCGACTGCCTATCTGAACCTCACAACCCCGTTAGTAATGCGTAATTCGACACCGCTCGGCAAGACTGGATGTTAAACTTTCAGGCACTACCAACGTGTAACTTGTAACTTACCCAGCTTCTGTGTTTCAAATTAGCTTATAAGCGAATTTCAGAAATTCATGAGACATACACAATATAATTATTATACACTAAGAATTATACAATACTTATAATTTCAGTTCTGTCCGTTAATTCTTTCAGATACCTAGGTATGAGCAAGTATTCCTCAACCTCGATTGAAATGGGTAGATCTTCCTAACGGACGGTTGTTGCGTCTGTTGGACTACTGCCTGACGGGTTTCTGCTTATAAAACGGACTTATAAGAAACTAGCTGTCCCGCGCAACTTCGTCTGCGTCAAATTTTCCGCATTTTCGCAAAAATTTCCATTGCTGCTCCGCTCCTATTGGTCGTAGCGTGATGATATATAGCCTACGTCCTTCCTCAGGTTGAAATCTATCTTCTTGCCAAATTTCATTAAGATCCGATCAGCCGTTTAGTCTTGAAAAGGTAACAAACAAACTTCCTTTCGCATATTTATAATATTAGTTAGGATAACCATAATATCTTTAAGGAACATTTAAAATCACGTGAACATAATGTGTAAACCTACATATATCTCGTTTTCTTGAATGAAAGAAATACCTACAAAGCCACTTATTTCCGAGATGTTTTCTCGAAATATAGATTTGTTGTTTTGAGTTATCTCATTTTGGCTTACGAGGGCAGTACTTAACTACAGCTTTTGTTCTAAGCTTTGTTTGCCTGTTTTAAAGTAGGTATCCATCTCTATTTGTAAGTTATCTTTCTAGCGCACATTCTTCTGAAATAACATAATAAGCAACAACAACATTATATGAATACTAGCTGTCCCGCGCAACTTCGTCTGCGTCACGTTTTCCCCGTTTTCGCAACATTTTTCATTGCTGCTCCGCTCCTATTGGTCGTAGCGTGATGATATATATCCTATGTCCTTTCCCAGGTTGAAATCTATCTTCTTGCCAAATTTCATTAAGATCTGATCAGCCGTTTAGTCGTGAAAAGGTAACAAACAAACAAACAGAGTGACATTCGCATTTATAATATTAGTATAGAGTATAGATTATGTTTCCAAACTTTCTATTCTGTTAAATTTTGGATTACTCATAAATTAGACATTCGTTCAAGTCAGGAAATTTTCGGTTCCCCAAAAAACGTCCGTCCGACATTAAAAATCTTTAAAACGACCACGACAACTACGATTAAGAATAAAGTGCCACTTAAGGCGGAAACATACTTACGTGTCGTGGAGTGTCGTGACGCGCCAGAAGCAAATCGGTTCATTACATTTAATATGGTTAGGGACATATATTTGCATGGCGTGTCGTGTCGCAACGATGTATGAAACCGAATGCTTCTGGCGCGCCACGACACGTAAGTATATTTCCGCCTTAAGAGGTGTACTTAAGAATTTTATTTCGTAATAATACTTTACCCAACCCGAGGATCGAACCCAGCACCTTTTGATCAATCGCGCTTGAGACCACTCGACACGCACTCGACGCGCTTGAGGACACGGTGGAGCACACCGTGGAGCTCTGCCCCGCTTGGGCTGAGTACCGCCGTGTCCTCGTAGCGGCGATTGGCGGCGGCGACCTCTCGCGTCCGGCCCTGGTTCAATCCATGGTCCGGAGCGAGAGGGAATGGGATGCCGTCGCCTCCTTCTGCGAAGCAGTCATGCTAGCGAAGGAGGTGGCGGAACGTGAGAGGGAGAGAACCTCACGTCCCAGCCGCCGCGGGAGACGCCCCGGGCGTCGGGGGGCAACCAGTGGCCCCCGGCCACCGTAGGCGCGAGCCTGTGGACGGTGAGTAATGGGCTAGCTCACCGTCCGTCCGTCTCATGACGACAGGCCGTGTCGACGGCGCGTACGTGTTCCACGCGCGCCTCAAGGAGATGTCAGCAAACCAGAAGGGGTCCGAAAGGGCCGATGCCTGCCAGGGCTGCGGGTTGTTCGAAAGAGATACCGCGGCCCCGGAACACAAAGGGCGAAGAAGGAACATGGGTGGGTTTTAGTCAGTACAAGTCTGACACTCCCTCCCGCTCCGCCCAGAGCGGGAGAAGTCATATGATGATTTCCCATCCGGAAAAAAAAAAAAAATAATAAAAAAAAAAGACCACTCGACCAACGAGCAGACCAATGAGGCGTTGACACACTGTAAAGTAGGAATTCCAATAGTTAGACAAAAATAATTCACATTTAGTATCTTCTAAGCATCCATTTTTGTCCTTAGCTTGTACTAGTAGTTTAATAGCTGTGCAGACTTAATGGGCATATTAGTACAGAGCTGCATGGTTACAAACAGAAAAATTGCTTGAGAAAGAGATTGCTTGTAAAAAGATTTTTTAAGATGTCTGTGGAAATTGATTTGAAAAACCAGAATGGCTACGTAAGTTCTGATTAACACCACGCGCTAAAAGAATCATGTAGCACTGTAATATTTTCTTTATCTCGGTTTTGAGAATTCAAAGGAACGTATATCTTTTCCAGACGGGGCCGTAGGATATTCCTGCTACAGATGCTGATCGTTTGCTTCGTACCCCACGTCGCGCTGCTCATCCAGAACTGCTCCAACATGGCACAGCTCTCGCAGACATTAGACTCCTCATTATATTTGGATACTGAGGTAAGCAGATACATGAGACACTTTAACTTTTTTGTCTTTGGGATGGCAACGCATTTCATGTCATTAGGATTGCAAATATCCAGTCGGCTGTGATTAGACTGTAACATGACTTTAATGACAGTCATAGGAGCTAGCACAAATCGGACAAGTACAATGCAATTTTCACTAATGTAATAGTTCTAAGTTTGGCCACGCACCAAAAGATCCTTGGAGAACTTGAATGTTTAAATAGTCTTGACATCCATAGCAAACAATTTTGAAGTAAAACTATGAAAACAAAGAAAATAATAATCTTACAAAAAAAAAAAGACATTTAAAAAGGCCGAAAGAAAAAAGCTTATTTAAAATAAAGTTAAAAAAAAGAAAACAATGCAGATTTAAAACAGCCCAATGTTCGATTTATAAAATTAAATCTAGATTAGTAAAAAAAAAAGCAAAACAAATTACGCTCGATTTTTAAATAGCTTAGTATAAAAGGGGTCGCCATGAAAAATGCTACAATAATGTTTTGTTTTGTGAAAAACTTAAGTATTCCCACGTAATAAAGGTACGTAAAATTTTCTTACTACTCGCATTGTCTGGTTTAACTTCTGCTTTGATTGCGAAGTGAGCGATTCGAAGAAATTTACAAAAACAGGTAGGTAATGTTAGGTTTGAAAAATATTCCTGTTGTTCAAAATATCAAGTTGTTTATAATAAAATTGCAATGATATTACGCAAGTATTAGAGATTCTCGAAATGCTGTTCCTGTTTATGAATAAATGGATTTTCCTATTATTTCTGCAATAAGAAAAACTACCTACTGCTTTGTGTTCCTAATTTACTTTGTTTTTCTGAATACGTTTTGGGAATACCCTTTTAATATTACTCAGTCATTAGATGGTTTTAAATATAAATTCTAGTCAACGTTTCCTTGTTATGGGTACCGACCAACACTTTCATATTTTTTTATTTTACCAGGTAAACACAATATTGTCGATGGGGGATCTCATCATCAGTCTTCAAGATGAAAGACATATCATCAGCGATTATCTGCTCAAATCATCACCAATCGATGTGTAAGTATTTTTTGTACTTTATGATTTGATATTATATTAATACAGTAGAAAGAATATCGCCGCTTAGAGAAACGGCAATATTATTTCCACTGTATTATTATATACATACCTACCTTGTTGTAGATAGCTTATAGAACTGCATTCGTTTCATTGTTTTAATCTTATGTTACCCCTGATTTTGCAGAACCTATTATATTAATAGTGACCTTTATGTTCGTTGACTTAAGGTTCAGTCAGAGTTAAATTAATAACTGTGCAAGGAAAGTCATTCCAAGTTGTAAGGCGGTTATTTTGTACTTTAGAAATTGTAAGGTATTAAAAACAGTTATCGATGTTCTATTATTCCTAAGTAGGTATTCTATCGAGGGTCCAATATCCGACGGATAACTTCTAGACATGGTTGCTGAAAACCTATATTTTTCCCCAATGTCTATGGCAGGAAAGAAACACATTAAAATCGCAATAATATTCACGTAAAAACAACCTATTGTTTATTCAATGGTTACCTATATGGTATCGCACGGACCTTGTTTATTGCCTCAATTCATACCTAAATGGAAAAAAAAATATGAATTACATTGCATACATAACTTAGTAGGTAAATATTATAATATATTATTATATGGTCTAATTTTCCTCCTAGTTAATCTCTCTCTCTCTCTTGGGTCGGTCCCTCATATCTGAGGATCGTGGTCAGCCTGAGGGTTGCATCGGGAGCGGATGATCTGCTTCCATCGGTTTCTGTCCATCGCATCTCTTATGACCGTGTAGAATTTGGAGGACGACGAGTCTTTGACTTGATCGGTCCATCTTGTTGGTGAGCGACCGCGCGATCTCTTGCCTTCGGTGTTTCCAACCACTATCAATTTTTCCAGACTTTTATTTTATCAATATAGTTAAAACGCATTAAAGTTGGAGAGTGGGGGCTCTGCTATGTCACAAGTAGGTATAAAATTTACTTACCCGTGACGTCATGCGTTTTCAACTCAATATATACTTAGATATATTGAGTTGAAATTACGTAGATAATGTAGACATTACCTACGTAATTTTATGATTACATGAAAAAAATAAAAAATACGTGTCCAATAAATCGACCCCATAGACAAAGAAAAAAGACTAGTCATAATCCTTAATCTTAAATCATTTCTGAGATCTCTCCAGACCAAAGAAAAGATAAGTTGATTGTGTAAGGAATTAAAGAAAAAGAGTCAATGATAGCGTGCCGGATGAATCTGATAAGACTGGAAGCTGGGGAAAAGGCTAGGCAGATGATGATAATGTGACGAAAAATATGTTGCGCCAAATAACATGGGAGAAGGGCACGTAGATGATGATCCGAGAAGCAAAATTAATGTCTAACAGCTTTTGTTTGACTTGTGTTTACTTAAAATACGTAAGTTTAGGCGTGAATCCAACTTCAACATAGTTCAGCAACAGGCTAGACTCCAGACAGACAAGATAATGTATGTGCTGTCTTTCCCGTTATAGTTATAAACTGTCGGTATGTATAGTAACAACAGTAGGTAGGAACCATAAAGTATTGTTGAATGAAACAACAAACTATGTTATGTTTAGCTTTTGTGCGTCATATATACTATTGTTGTTTACGTAATAAAAATATAAGGAAATAATGGTACACATACGTGTTTTGCTTTCTGAAAATGTGTTCGAAAGAACAGAGAGAATATATATATCAGAGAGAATATTTTCTTTTGAAAAAGAAATTTTTCAAAAGAAAATATTTTATGATTAATCTACTTCTATTCAGATGTTCCTATAGAAACTTTATTTTATCTCTCTTATTTTCGTTATTTTCTGCGAATCTGTTTTTTGACCTGAAAATTGTACCAATTACGGTTGTTCGTGGAAACTCAGTAGATGATTTTTTTTATGAAATTCTATGTAGCTTTTCCGATAACAGTGATAGTGATAACAAAGACTTCGATTTATTGTTATTTTCTAGAAATTATACTTGAGAGTAAAGAGCCCTTTTCAGGATACTTGTTTCCATTAAGAGCGAAAAAAAAAAGCAAAATAAAAATACAAATAATAATAATGTAAATCCCTTCTAACAGCCTAGGGTTCTATCAGTTATCCCCTTCTAAATTTTGGAATATAGCTAGAAGATTGTAAGTCTGTCGTTTGTCGTATCCATTACAATCGGTCCAACTGCCTCGTTTTCATGGGAAAATATCGTGTATATAGATTATGACATGACACACATGCTTACACAGGGTCTGTCTAGTGGTTACCATCACTATTGAGCATGAGGTACCCGGGTTCGATTCACGGGTTGGTATAATCATCTGACCAGGCACCCTATTCACAAACGCTCGTATTCGATTCCGATTCGATAAGTCGTATGTCTATCTTGTTTTGGCATTACGAAAGCGAGCGAGATAGACATGACTTTCCGAATCGAAATCGAATCCAAGCGTTTGTGAATACGGGTGCTGCACACCAATTGCGTAACACTTTAATCACAATCCGAAGGATTCTGAAAGGAAATCTTAATCTATTACTGAATTGCTTAAAAGGATTGAAAAACTTTAATAACGCAATGAGTCTTGTCGAAATGACAAAATTATAATCTGTTATGTATGTAAAATATAATTACCACTGATTTATATAATTATTTCGCGAACCCTTAGCAGTACCTACACAAAAGAGTTTCATGAAAAATCTATAACTAAAACAAGTGTGTATAAAAATTTTATACGTAGATGTAAGACACTGTCTTATAAGAAAAGCGTCTACGAACAAACAACCCCATTTGGACGGTCGGGCAAACAAAAATATTTGTCTCACTAATATTATTCTAAGTACCGAAGTTTGGAAGTTGTTGACTGATTTAAATATTGTTTTGTTGATGTCTTTGGGAAAAATAAGGAAGTTTGTCAGTTTTACCTACTCGATCAAGGTCAAGACAAGACACAAGATCATCTTTATCATCTATCTAGTTTTTTTCCAACTATATTGGGGACAATTTCCGAACCTACCCGTATGCCCTGAATACCATTATTTTAAATTGAGCGACTGCCTATCTTACCTTCAAAACTCACGTGCAGTATGACCTGGTAAAACCTGGACTTTTGACAAAAGTTTTAACTAGTTGATCTAAACGCGTAATTGCATGCGATATATCACGTACATGAAACGACATCTTCCGCACCATTGTCCCTTCAGTGTGATCAGCGCAGTCATGTTTTGGTCTTAAGTGCGGGTTTTTTTTTCTTCCATTCTCATGACTCGTATCATTCATTTCATTTTTTTTTTTAAGTAAAACTTCTTATGCGACTTCGAACAAGTTTAACGTTTTCATGGAGGGGGAATATTTTCTATTACCCAATAAGAGATGGCGCTATTACAAGATTTGTGACTACGTAGTTCTACTAGGTACGCAAGATGGCGTGCAAACAGTCATGCATTCTACTCTTCGGTGTGACCAGCCTTAGCTCAATTTCCATGAGTAGAATAACCTCGATAAACTTATGTTATAAAGTTTATCGAGGTTATATAAAGTGTACAACAATAAAACAATAAAATATTATTTAGAAGCTCAATAAAATAACGAGAGTGAATGGGTGGCACTCGAACGCATGCGTGTAGTATTACGAAGTTTCACTTCTTCCGCGCGGAGGGACTCCACGCACTATTTTTTTCATTTAATTAATTCCTCACACATACATACATAAACTCATTCCTTTTTCAAAGGGGGTAGGCAGAAACCACAGAACGCCAACTGCTACGATCCTTACATCTGTTTGCCTCGTCCACGTTCATACATCTAGTCATACACGCACGCAGGTTGCGAGTAGTAGTACTCAACGCACCTGATCTTTCTGAGGAACCTCACCAATAAGACCAGTGTGTCCTTCTAGGGCGTCCCCTCCCCGCGATGCCACCAGGCGCGGATCCACCGTTGTGGGCACGGTGGGCATGCCCACCAACCTAATTGATGTTGATAGTCTGATGTTCTACTCTAGCCCGCCCCACGGTTTTACATACATATATCTGAGGCCCGATTCGCATCGCTCACTCTTGCGTTCTCTTCATCTTGAAACTTGAAAATCTAACTCATCACAGGGGCAGCGAGGCAGTGGGGTTGGAGGTCAACCCCCCTCCCCCGAAATCTCGGACAACTAGGTACAAAGAAATCAACCTATCTGAGGCGGAACGCCATTTTAACAAGCTTTTGTTTAACTTTCAATGTTTCTAGCTAGCTTTGGTCGCCAATACATGCTTTATACCTATACCTACCTATGCTATCTCAATTCTGCAAAAGTTGGCAGAGTTCCTCCTACTCTCATTTCTGTAGAAATTAACAAAAATAACCTAAGTTATCCAAGTGAGACACATTTTTCCAGCAGACAGTTTTCCAGCTCGCTTCGCTCGCAGAACATCCTGTAAAATTCAAGCCTGTGTAAGTTTACAGAGATCTTCCTATTCTCATTCCTGTAAGAATTAACAAAAAGAACCTAATTTGGCTGAGGCGGGGTGCAAAAATATTTATTTATTGATTTTGTTCTCATCCAATCATATATAGGGGTAAGCGGAACCATCACATTGAAGTCAACAAAGCATTCTGTACATCAAACTATGTAACAAAATGGTTTGCCTTTGACAGCTTGATAACACACACAATTTTATTCGTTTCCAGAAATATTTTACGAAGGGCGTTCGTGACGATTGCTGATCAGTTCACCAGTGTTCCTGACATTCGGGATCATTTGATGACATTATAGTAAGTTAAGTATACCTATTATCATACTTACACATTTTTTTTAACTTTGCCCCACACTAGGAATAGGGATGGTGACTCATTTTTTTTTATTTGTCTATCGGGTAGATTATTAAAAAGTATTTGACACGTATTTTTTCTTTTTTCACGTAATCGTAAAATTACGGAGATATTTTGAGTTGAAATGGCGCATGACGTCACGGCTTAGTACATTTTATACATAGTTCTGACGTAGTTAGCCCCCACTCTCCAACTTTAATGCGTTTTAACTAAGTATTTTTTTGTTATCTTGATAAAACAAAAAATACGTATCTAATATTTTTATATTATGTGATTGACGGACAAAATAGAATTTCGTTTTCTTTACCCAGTCATCATCCCTATTTCTGCTGTATCGTGGGTGCGTTTACAAAAGTTTAAACTCGCATACACAAATCGCTAGAGCCGGAACAACTACCTGTAGCTCAAAAAGATTTTGGTTCCGTGTGGGGATCGAACCTGCGACACGCAGCGCATCATTCAATCACTCAATCACTTCGCTAATCGTGCCAAATTTAAATATACCTGCAGTATTTAATTAATGAGTTCATTTTAAGTACTTTAATGTGTACATTGGCATGAATAAGTATTTACTTGGGAATCCTGTGTTAAACCACATGTTATCGTCTATTAAACCGTAGGAGCTCGTATTTGACTCATTGGTTTTCGTAAGTAATATATTGATCTACATATTTTACCTATGAAACTGAGTCATTTTGGGTTATCATGAATCGACTACCGCGTTATTATTTAAGAGAGTTGAAATAAATCGGTCCAACCGAATTTCATGCATCATTGTCAAATTTCCTTTGTATTCAGTATTTTGCACCGCAGTGAAATACGAGATAACAGGTCTTATGTCCTGGGTTAGATTCTTAGGCCGGGCAGAGTGTTATTGGGTTTTTCATCGGGATTTTTCTGTAGCAGTCGCGGATTTTCATTTAATACCTATGTTCGGCCTACATGAGATTTAAAATAACAGGCGAAATGTGTGTGCACTATTAGGCACGTCTTTGCCTAACCCTTCGGGTTCCACGTGAAGTATATTTTCGTTGTAATTAGTAGAGATGAAACGGATATCCGGTATTCGGCTATCCAGCCTAACATTACTATATGTCCGGATACCGAATAACAAACGACAAAAGGGCCGAATACCGGAATTTAAAAAAAATACGATAATATAATATATAATAAGTGTTATATAATTTTAAGTAAGTACTTTATTCAAGTACTCAGCAAAAATATTGACGGCACGGTTGGCGCAGTGGTTGAGCGATCAACTGCTGCGCTGCGTGTCGCGGGTTCGATCCCCGCACGGAACAAATATTTGTATGGCCTACAGATAGTTGTTCCGGGTCTGGCTGTTTGTGTATGTGAGTTTAAATGTTTGTAAAGGCACCCACGACACAGGAGAAATTCCTAGTGTGGGGCAACGTTTGTAAAAAACAAAAAAAAAAAAAAAATATAATCAGTTTTCACAAAAATTTTATTTTAAAACTTAGAAAGTTATCGTTCGTCCTGCACTAATGGCAAGTTATATAATGGTGAATAAGTACTAATTCTCTGCATTGAGAGGTAACAAGCAGTTTCGCTTCTTTTCATAATCAAGGCCATAGCTTCAGAAAAGTTTCACTGTACTCACTGCTGGAGGGTGCTGAAACATACCAGTGCAACCTCAGCGAGTTCACTTTTTGCAATGCACCATTACGGCAATGTTTGGCGGGAGATCCGGAGGCCGGATATCCGGCTATACAGTTATAAGACTGGCCGAATATCCAGTACCCGGCCAAACAACTATCTGTTTAATCTCTAGTAATTAGTTTGATGTTTAGTTTTTGAGGTGAAATAACTGAAAAGTCCATAATATAGAGCCTCTTGCGAGGATTAAATGAGTTAGTGTCATATATCATATATCTGGCCCCAGCCAGTTGCATTACTTTGTGTTATTTATTTCATCACCACTGCTCTCAAAATATTCACTATTTTCGGAAAACATCGTGAGGAAAACGGCACGTCCTAGAACCAAAAATTCGAAGACATTGTGACATCGACCAATCCTCACTGGTCCGTGTGATACAAGGAGACTTAAAACCCACTCCTTCTCATAGAGGGAAGGCCTGTGTCCCAGCTGCTGTGGCAACATTATCGGTTTATTATGCTTTTGCTATAATTGTGTTAGTACAATAACCACAATGTTCAAACATTGAATGATTCATCTTATTTACCTTCAATATATTTCTCAAGAGATGTTTCGTGGAACTAGTATTAGCAGGATATACAGACACAGTCTTTAATACTCAGAAGGCACGTAATAACTTAATATAGGTCCGGTACTTCACCTTTAGATCGTTCTATAACTAATTCATTAACTAATTAAATTGAAACTGGCTTGGGAATTTCACACTGTTTAAAACCGAAAGCTATCTTACAGAGAAGGTAACTGAGTATGAATCATCCTATTTGATTGGCTAATTGGTGTTTTCAGACAATAATGACAAGTAAACATGATAAGAAGACACACATATGAATGTGAAATGAACAGTAAACCCTATTCTAAGTGATTATGGTAATAATGACTAGATTTCTTCACAATGTCTGCCGTGAGTGAGTATATTATCTACATTGCAAAAACATCGGCCTTCCGAAAGAAATGCAGGAGTTGTAAACTATTTCGTTTTGCCTGTCAAAAATAAAGATGACTGATTTTAACAGCGATGCAAAGTCAATCTATCGACTATCCATGAAGGTCCATTTTCACTTGTCCCCTTTGTCCATATTCCCAAATCTCTCCCCTTAACTATCAAAGGGTCTGGAAGGAGGTTGTTTATACACGGAGGCCAGGCAATAGTAGTTAGTATTCATGTACGGTAAAGGTATCGATTGTCTCTGTGGCAGCCCGATTGCCGAATGGAGTCGTTAGATTCCTGTTATTCACAGAGCCCTATAAAATACGTGATGGCATGGTACATACGACAGCGTACCTAATAAGGCAGACATCACGCAATTTGTGGTGAAAAATGCAGAAAATGGTGGCATATTAGACGGGAATATGCCACTTTGCTATTATTAAAATGTTTTTAGCCACCCATGAATTCCATGACTCAGAACTTATATAGTACCAAAACAAGGTAGTATAATAAACTTGGGAATGCGTAAAACATACTTTTATGGAATGTTTATCGGAAACATGAATGTACCTATTTTGAGACTTTATGGGAATTACAGAATTAATCATTTCGAGGTCAAAAATAAAGTAAATGTTTCCAAAATAACTTGTCCCGTTTCTTCATTTACATCATATTACGTGACAATGCCAAATGACATTTATAAAATGCTTTAATGTTATTGCAATATTTATTTTGTAGTTTAAACTTAAGTACCTAATAGAGAAGAAGAAAAATGCTGCGCCGACTACAGTTCAATTTGTATAAGGACTGGAGAGTGATAATGATGTAATTTAAACCTAAAGCGCTCAGCCGAGCTTTGGTTGATGAAATCCGACATGTGCGTTTTTATTTAGGCATTCATGTAGTTGTCATCTTGTGTTGGTGAAAACCAACATTAGTCATGCGCTTCACGCTCACCTAGGACAGACAACTGTTGATCAACACTTTTGAAATGGTTTTCTTAAAACGATTTACTTCAATTGTTTTCGTCAACTGCCTAGGTACTTCGGTAAAGATTATGTTTTTTTTTTTTTATTGTAGTCATTCGTAAATGGGAAAGTTTAGGCTTGCTTCACACTTCTTTGACCAACCTTGCTCATCCGAAAGTATGCGTAGCATCCCTTACATTCCTATTTTCGAGCTACGAGGGCAAAAGATACCCTTACCTGAACAAATAAATGAAATTGTTTCCTCTTTTACATGCAGCCATTTTAGGGAAGACCTTATGAATATCAAGTAAGTATTATCCCATAGCATTAAGCCAACTAACCTTGTATTATTATGTAAATTACGTCATTCTGGATTTTGAAAACAACTCTCCTGTGGAAAACACATTTTGAATGTCTTGAATATAAATGGAGGGTACTTCTGAGACTTTCTACAACTGTCGATGACTTTGAAAGTGTTTCGCATTAAAAAAACGATTTTCAACAGAAGCTTTTGTTAGTCCAAATCATGTTTTACATTTCCAGCATCGTAAAGAATGTAATTCTGTCTAGGCGCTCAAAACATACCATACCCAAAAACATACGCTTACCTATAAAGGGCGTAAAACACCTCTTAACGAAACCGAAAGGCACTGGTTCTCCCTGTCATTGCGATCATTTTTTTGTTCTACACCATACCTGGGAACCTTCTAGTTACGGAGATATTAGGGGTCAAAGTTCCAACTTTTTGAAAAGTATTTTTTTAAATACAAGTTTTTAATGTAAGATTTTTACTTTAAACACCTCCACGATCCCCGAACTATTCAATCCATCCATCAGCACAATGTTTTCAGTACGTTACATTGAGTTCTACCACAAAGCATGATTTTACACCCCCCAAAAAAAAGTCAGTAAAGTTACTTAGTTTCATGTACAGAATGCTTGGTTGACGGCTTCGTGATGAGGTGATTTACACGGTGTATAGACGGACAAGAATAAGCGTTTCTCGAGTAAAGTTTACAAGTTTATGGTCCGTATCAGGATTCCACCTAAAGCTCTGCGAGTGGTTTTAGGTAGTTAAACTTAGAATCGAGTCATTTGAATATTGTTTGAGTCAAATGCTTTCAATGAGTTTGTAATGCTTGATTGAATCTTGAGTAACGCTGTGTAATACGGACCTTAGTTAGTATTTCAGATTTTCGATGAATGTTTTTAGTAGATCGCCCCACTATTCACCCTTATTCTCTAAGAAACAAGGTTCAAAAGTAGTTGACCGTCACTGAACTTGGTAGTAGGTACCTACTGTTTGCACGTAAAATAATGCAAAACATTGGTCATGTATTTAAGCTGTTACGTTTCGTATTCATTGCACAATATACTGCATGCCTTGATCAATTATGGCAAACGATTGATCACTCGAAATGACTTTTACGGCCCTGAATGTAAAACTTTATTTGTAATGGCGTTGATCTATGCAATATTTTGTAGTATAATTTTGGGATCATAATTATGGCTGTTGCATAATGCATTTGTTTTTAATCGTATGAAAATTCGCTTACGTTCTACTTAAAAACTCGTTTGTCGTTTTTTTTTTCTTAGCTTTTGATGCCGTTTTTTTACCTACCTTATAAAACTATAAATAGCAAACCAAAACCAATATCTTTCCAATGATGATATTTCATAGAACTTTACTTCATAATATAATAAAACTGAGGTAACCACTGATAGTGTGCTGACAGTAGCTCCTATTTAAAATCGTGTGTTCAACAATATCTATTAGTTAATACTGTCAAATTGTCTGTATACTTTTATAAAGGAATTTAATCTAACCCTGTACGAATTTATCAAGTAGAATAAGACTGGAAACACACTGGTTACGGAGTAAACTCACTTATACGCAATGCGGACAGCCATGCCAAACGGTTCGTATATTAAGCGAACTTTAGACAGATGCGTACCGGAATCCAAGTTTTACTACATTTTTGATAATTTACGTATTAAGTTGGTTTCGGAATACGGAATGTGTCTTAATTTAAGGATGAATATTGTCGAAGTTTTAAACAATGCAAATCATTTCTAGTTATTTCTTGAGTACGCGGCGCGCTCAAAAGGTCAAGTGACAATTTTTCTAAATTGTATGTAGTTCTTAGAATTCTATCTTTTGACCGATTCCTATTCTGGTTTCCCACAAATCAGATTTCACTTGAACATTACAAGGAAAAGGAACAAAAACGCTTATTAGGTTTGCATCATACAAATTCGCATGGAAACATCTTATCTCGTGGATAGGAAAACTTACCTTGTAATAGAGATTTTCCGAGGTACAGGATAATCATAAATTCGTATCCAGATTGTTCTTTTCTGGTTTTATAAACCCCGGCTTATACTTTACCTTTTTCAGGGAGTAAAAATGTCCCTGGAAAATGAAATTGAATATTCTTTATAGTTGACGATAAAACTTGCTCTTGGAGGCTTAGGCCAACTTAGGCATTTAATACTGCACAAATATTTTAAACACATCATTCTGTTTATTTTATTCATTTGAAGTAAACAAAGACGCAATTCATCAGCAACATTCTGCTGCCCTTATTCCAATGTATTTGGGGTCGGCAGCATGTCTTCTTCTTCCATAATTTTCTATTGCTCGTCATCTCAGCAGTCACCTTTTTAGCTATATTATCATACAGTCCATCAATCTTTTCTTTGGTCTTCCTCTACTCTTATAGTCATCTACGTTCATACTCAACATTTTTCTCGCTACATTTTCCACATTCCTCCGCATCACATGTCCATACCACGTTAACTGATTACCACGTAAAAGACACAACTAAGTCTTCAAAACGTGTTTAGCGCTAAATAAAAAATATATTTTGTTTTTGTGAACTATGAGTTAACTTAGTGGAGTTTTAATGGGCTAGGTTTTACTGGTTTTGTTACTGTAATAAAATTGGGCCTCAAATAAGTGGACTTGAATTTATAGGAGATCAATTTTTCTCACAGTATTTCTTGTATATTTCAGGAGTATCAAGGCGGAAGCGTTTAAAAGAACGAGAGTGTACCAGGAAATTAATACATTATTGCTGTTAAATGTCGCGCAGAACGTGAAAACTACCACGTCGTCGTTATGGAGGTAAGAGTACGTACTTTTTTTTATAATTATTGAAGATGATTAAGCACTGAAATACATAAACTTACCAACTCAAATATGCAAAATAATACACCTAACACCCATCGTATCTGCAATATTTGTACATGCTAAGTAAACGTTAAGTTACCGCCCTATGGCAATTGGAAATATTTCCTCGACCAACAAAGAAATTTCACGCATACATAAGAATAATATAAGTAACTATTTAATGCGAACCGTGTACTTTCAAAGAACGATGGCCAGAACGGGCGTAAGTCCATCAGAATTAAAATACAAGTATGTCAAATTATAGCGTATGATTGCTAGGTACTTAATTCATATTATTGCAACAAGCACCATTCAATTAATTTCAATCAAATTCAATTATTTACAGACATAACGATCCAAAGTTTTGATAGTAGATACGCTTAATAAAATAATGTTAGTAAATAAACAAATAATCACAGGAAAATACACACCACACAAAAATATTGTAACTTTATCAAAATAAGACATTATACTAAATTTAAAATAAATTAATTCATCCATTATCACAAGAGACCAGAGATTTAGCTTTTTTGAAAATGTTGTATTGGCCAAAGATTTGACTACATCGATAGGGCTCTATTTTGGTTCTCCGCGACTCGGATACTTGTTGATGGAAGTGTCTTAGTTATGCCCTACTATCTTCTATCATAGTAAAAACTACTCAAAGGTTCGGCCTGGACTTTGGCATACAGATTTAAACTATTAAGACGTAGGCATCCGCTAAGAAAAGCTTTTTGAAAATTCAACCCCTAAACGGACGAAATAGAGCTTAAAATTCTGGAAGAAAATCCATCAACGGGTTAAGCTGTTGCGAGTCGGCTATTTTGAGAAAAATTTTAATTCTGTTGGTCTTACGTCAAGATTTCATAGAAAGTTGCCAACACTCACTTCATATATAATCGTTTGAATTTACTTTACGTTAACAAACATGTTTATAACACCCCCCGACTTTCTAACTAGTTGTATATCGTAGATTTAAATCCAGGCGGCGGGCGCATTACTTGGTTTAATTTATTTTATCACCACTACTCTTAAATGAAAAATAATGGGTTAGCATATAAGTGTATAATGTTCTCATTGCTAGGACACAGACCTCCTCTCTATGAGAGGGAGTGGGCTGTATTAGAGTCCACCACGCAGGCCCAGTGCGAATTGATACATGTCACATGAATTATTTTGATTCTAGAAAATACCGGTTTCCTTTAACAAATACATCCATCGCGCGGATTTCGAAGAAAATGATTTTTGTATGACTCACATGATAGTGGTAAGAATATTACATACCCTATTGATATTTTTCAATTACTTACTTCAATTAGTACTTTTGTCATACCAGATTTTGAACGACCTTTGATGTAGGTAACAATACAGCCGGCCATTTTATTTGAAAACTCTATGATACATGGATAGTTAAAGGACTCATAAATTGTTCCTAGGGCACAGCGTCACATTTTGGTTCAGTGACCCATGTTGCCTCATGCGTGAAAACCACTAGTTGAGACAGTTTTATAATAAAAGGTGTTGTTTTGCATTCTCGTCATATAATTATTTATATGACGAGGATGCAAAACAACACCTTTCAATCTGATCAAACTTTTGTTAAATTATAGCAATAATAAATATTATTAAAGTACTTTATCTTTCTTAAATATTACTAAAACAACTGTTATACCTGGATTTGAACCTCTTGCACGTCAAGCGGTTATGAAACCTCCGTTCTATTTAAACGATAAGATATTACTTGTAAATGCCTAATAATTAAGCCATTTAATGCTGGTCGTTATACCCATTAATAGAAGTATTAACGCTTGATTAAAAAAAAAAAACAGAGTTTAAAAAATAAAAACAAACTTAATCTTATTTATTCATTAAAATAATAAATTAATTATAATAAAATGTTTTTGCAAAATACAAAAATCAAGTGGGCCCACCACGGATTTGAACACACATGTGTTTTGGGGGGTAAGAACTTAATAGAGCTGTGTGTACATCGTTATCAGAGTTCAAGATCGACATGGTGTAGGTACGAAATAATAGTCTCAACACTAATTATATATATTACTAGCTGTACCCAGCATGCGTTAAAGATAAAGATAAAGATTCATTTATTTGCAAAAACATGTGTAGATAATATACATAGTATGATGCTTATTATAGATGTCAGAAGGTCTTCTTTGGCTCAACATGTTTGACCATGGCTGGTGTACAAATTTGGTCGAAAGACAATAAAATTACAAACAATAAAAATACATAGAATAATAATAAAAATCAATCAAAGAATAATAAAATTAAATTAAAAAAAAAAAAAATTGCAAATGCGTTGCAATGCAATTTTTCCTACCCACCTACCCTATCCTACCTACCCTATCGTACCTACCTACCCTACCCTACCCTACCGTATCCTATGTCCGTCTCCTGGTTTTAAGCTACCTCCCCACCAATTTTCATCGAAATCGGTTTAGCCGTTCTTGAGTTATAAATATTGTAACTAACACGACTTTCTTATATATATATAGATATTTATTCACTATTTATTGCCTATTTATTCATTCCCGATAACAAAATCTCAACTAATCAAGCCGATGAAAATGTTCGTAGATTCAAGGAAGCATTACTGTATAAATATTTCGCTGTAGTAAAGATTTAAGACTAAGGTACGCATTAAATAATTATTTCAATGTGGTTATAGAGGTACTCAGAAGAGAAATTATGAACTTTAGCTTCAATTCAACAATACCTAGAACTGCAGAAATACGGTATAAGTATTTACTCAACTCTAAGAAATGATTGAGTGTATAAAACTACAGCTTAAAAAAAAACATAAATTAAATGATTAATTAACCACAAGTTACTTACCCGCCTTTTACAGCGTTAATTTGACTAGGTAAATATTTCATTTTAATTACATATAGTTCTTATTAGGATGACGCATGTAATTCTGGATGATGTGTTTAACCACATTTTTTGACCTTCGTAAGACAAATTACCAGTATTTAAAATATCCAATAGTAAATTGGGATATCTTCTACCTCTCAATACACATACTTCTGTTGCTGTAATATTGGGCGTCCTAAAATTTATGCAAGGCTTGCATTGGGTACCATTCGTGCTGTAAACGGTGCCCGTAACACAATTCAATAACTGCATCAGACATGTTTTTTGTAGTGTGTCGTTTCAGTGATCAGAATTGTTCCCTCTATATCATGTGATTTAACACTATTAGTTTTATTTTAAGGGGTTATTTGAAGTCGAATGTCTATGCCAACAAA
Organism: Cerastis leucographa; assembly: GCA_963082945.1. Taxonomy (NCBI): domain Eukaryota; kingdom Metazoa; phylum Arthropoda; class Insecta; order Lepidoptera; family Noctuidae; genus Cerastis; species Cerastis leucographa. The sequence continues at coordinate 17,005,504 of OY720361.1, read as the reverse complement.
ACCCACTAGTACATTGATCGAAGAGATTCATTAACGAAATTCTAATTCATACAACTGAATTTTCAGTCTATTCGCAATTCTTTTATCTCTGACTATCCTTCATTGTCAAAAACTATCGGTATTTTCAATTGCTACCACTGACAAAATTACAGCGTTCTTCATTCTTTTTTGACAGTAAGGGACCTCGCGCACTACGCGGCCACGACTACGACTTTTGGCAGTAGATGCTCAGGCTAAGAAGAAAGTTTGGTCGCAAAACCGGGCGTCCGAACAGTTTAATTATAGATAGCTGCAGATCCTGCGACAAATCGTGGTCGTGGCTACGCAGTGCAGATCCCAAAGGTTCCACTCAGAGGTCAAAATTGTGAAATGACTGCACATTATGCGCATTGCTTTGCTTTTCCAACAAGAATCTGATTAACTAATTATTATTGTTTTCAGACAGCTGTCCGCTTGCTCCGACCTCCTGAGATCAAGAGAGGAGCTGTCTCTAGCCCTTACGTCACATTCTTACTACACAAAAGAGGACCAGATGGACACACTAGTAATAAGCAGTATACAAACACATATAGACTCAGGCAAAGTTAGTTTGAAGTCTACAATAGAGTATTTGGAGACCGAAAAAATAGTCAAAGAAGCTAAAGAATTAAATGAAGTTTTAATTTTGTAAGTATTGTTTGATTTTTGGAGATGAAAGGCATTAGTAAAACCTAGTTTTGATGCTATAAGTACTATTCTGTAATTATTACATCTGAATAGGTGTAATGACTGAATGAAGTTTATCTCTCGGCACTTCCCGAGAAATAAACTTGGCAAGCTTAGGGGAAAACCCTTACACTAGTATTGTCGGTCATGAACTGAACTAAGTTGGACTTAACCACGGCTATATTCCGACCATTTTTCTTTATAAATTGACATATAAACGCCTTTTTTTTTACTGTTAATTTTGAAGTACCAGATAACTATTAATTTAATACATCTCTAACATTGATTGAAGCAGAATGCAACTTTGGGCTTGACAAAGATAGCTAGTGTAGAGGAGGTACCTTATTCGAAGATCGGCCAATTCCGGCCATGAAATTCTAGGAATACGATTTGGTGGGTGTTTTCAAATGTTGTCATGGCAACAACGTTCGATTTAGTTAAAAAATGGCTTTTGGAATATGGGTGGTGGATTATGGGTATCGTATTACCTTACCATCTTTAGAGATGGTAAGGTAATACGATGTAGTTCATTTTATACTCACCTTCATGATTAAGAAAAAATGCATGCGGATCTATATACATTATTTTTATTTTGTTTGGGAGAATAATGCCCCGTGGACTGAATATATAGACGCCCGCGACTGCTCATCCGAAAAATGGTTCAAGGAAATATTTTGCCATTTCTGACGCATCATGTTTACTGGGAACTAGACTGCAGTTGTTTGACCTCGATTGACAATAACATATCGTGTCCAAACTCTAGGTAGCGTGTTTCACATGATTCAGATAGAATATGACGTGAACAAAATGAACCACGATATCATTGATCGACTGCAATTTGATTGTCTCACACATTAAACGTCGCAAAAAGAGTTCTTTTGTTCAGTCTTGAAGGGCAGGCAATTGGGAATCGGTTTTAAAGCTTTTCGTGTGGCTTCAAAGACTTTAAATAGAATAGGATGGATATTAAAGTGGTGGTATCCCCAAATATTATTAGATTTAGAATTTTATTAGAGACTAGATGACACCCACGACTTTCATCCACGTGAAATTAATTCACAATTTGAATGGTATTTTATTAACAATTTTTTTAATGGTTTTAAAATAACATCAGCTATCTGCCAAGAAAAGCCTTTCACGGAACTGTTTAACAAGCATTCTGTACATCTATCTAAGTAACTCCGCGCAACAATAGGGGATCGGACTGGGTAAAGAAAACGACATTCAATTTTGTCCGTCAGACAGGTAATACAAAAATATTAGAAACGTATTTTTTGTTTTATCAAAATATAAAAAAAATAGGTAAAAAAACTTTTTAAGTTAAACGGTTTTATGTTAAACATACATTACAATGTTTAAGATAAATGTACTAAAAACCAAAAAATAATAAAATAGATACAGTCGTGGGAATTATAAACATATGCATAGACTAGACTAAAATAAAACCGTGGGGCACGTCAATTGTCTACAATCGTTGATTAAAATGTTTGTTTTGTAATGTTACACTATAATTAGGCAGTTGTTCAACCGACAACGATGGACGTGTGATAAGTAGGGCAAGAATGTGGAAACAAGCTAGCAAGCTCGATTATAAGCGAGTTTTAGGGTTTCATAGTGGTGAGCGAGTAGTACTTTTATATCATATGTTTTGTCGATTAAAGACAAACTACGAGCAGTGAAACGATTCCTCGCCAGCCAGCAGTGTGAATGTCCAACGATAAACTAGTTGAAACATCTCTTTTATTTACATGGAGTGTATAACTATTGGAATTTCCATGAGCAAGAAAATAGTAAGTAATTTCCTCACCGTCTGCGGGCCAACTGCCTATTTTAACGACGAATTAAACGATTCTTCTATCGCACATTAAGTCGATAATTTGTAGACAATTGACGTGCCCCACGGTTTTATTTTAGTCTAGTCTATGCATATGTTTATAATGGTACTCCCTTTCTTCTCCTAAAATCGTTTGTCCGAAAATCATTATCCATAACACGTTTGCTATAAACTTCAGTAACCATAATGTTCAAAATCCCGAAATTTTGTTTAACATAATTATCTTTAGTTCTAAAAGTATCCGCTGTAATGTCCAGGTGACTATAGTTACCCAATAATTTTTCCGGTCAAGTGTCCAGGTAACCATAGTTAATGTCAGCTGTCGAGAATATCAGGACAAATTTATTCTCTGTGTTGCTCTATTAAATTACGCGTCAAACGCTCAAAACCCGAGTGTCCAAGTCGGCATATTTGTTGAGAAATAAAATGTCAAACTTCAATTTCTCAGTGTCAAATTTTATTGCTCTGACTCAAAGTGATCGCCGACTTTAAAATGTAAGTATAATTTTATTTGTAACCCAATACATATAGTGTATTATATCAAAATAAACCTCAATATCCAAGCTTTACAATTAACTATAAATATCGTAGGTTCAAAGTATGTTGAAACGATAATATTAAAATGAAAATGTGAAAAAAATCCGCCATGTTGACCGTGGTGATTTTCGTAAAGTTTTTTATTTGTTTTTAATGGATTTATTGCGAAAATCGTTAATATAATGCTCGTAATATGGAAATTAGTTCATAATTAGTATTTACACACAATAAAACAGTAAAATACAACGAAATTTTGCAATATTTTATGTGTTAAAAATTTTGTTCCCCAAGCAATTTTTAGAACATTTTTAAAAACCAGATTTAACGGTTTTTACCTGTGTATTTACACAAATACGATAAATAAGGCTGTTTTACTACTCATAAAAAACTGCGTTTTGGTTTGCCTAACTACGTCGAACGAAAAAGGAAGGTTATGATTTTTGTTCTTGTATTTGGTGTTTTGTTATCCTCTGTATTGTCTGGGTAGCCACAGCTACCCAATAATAATAATTTCAATGATTTTCGAAATGGAATTACAGACTCCAGCAGGTCAGGCTACCTGAAACTCAAATTTTCTTTCAGTTCTTCAGACTTGTGTGTGGCCCTGTGTGTGTGCATGTGTATCTTTAAAAATAAACTATAGAATCTATGTCTATGTTTTAGGTCTCATGATGAAAGCCGTGATTTGGGGCAGGCGTTAGATGAAGCACCAGCCCGGGGACCGGGGTGTTGTAGAAAGAGTGGTGAGGGAGAGGCATAGGTGGATGCGCAGCCGTATGTATCTTATTCAGTGTGTTTTTAAGATAATTAATATGTGCAAGTTAGTATGTTTAATGTCGTTATGTTTTAATGTTGCATATAATTTTTGGCAGTGCCGTTCTGGAGGATACGCTCGCTCCAGTTAGGGCTTCTTACACCGGGTGAATGCACTCTCAGCTGAAGCCTGGCAGGAGCTTAAGGAGTGGAAGCAGCGCGCTCAGCTTGAGCTGATGCTTATGCCCGATGTCAAACCGCGCAAGCGGGCAACATGGTAATTTATTTTTTTCTTTATTGTCCAGCTATTCGCTGAATCCTAGCTGCAAAGAAGTTTGTCAGTTTTTTTTTGTTTAACGGACAACCATCTCCTGAACGGTAGCCATGTATTATGGCTGCTGCTAGCCCACCGGTAGCCGAAGGTATACTTTAGACGCCCAGGCTGTCCCATTCTTCTAGTAAAATAGTTTTTTAACTGTATCATCCTTAGTAACTTACGTCTTGATTGTTATAGATCTCCCCGCCATCGCCATCATAGAGTTTGTGCCATAATAAGACTTTGTAAGAATGAGGTTATAATACAAGTTTGTTTGTTACAGCTGATGAAGCTGGAGCTCCAGTTACAGCAGATGAGCCAGCCCCAGGCTGCTCTCACTGGCCTAGCCAGGTGTCTCAAAGCGGTCAAGTCTCAACCTACCTACCATACCCTACCCTACCTACCTACCTATCCTACCCTACCTACCTACACTACCATACCCTACCTACCTACACTACCCTACCCTACCCTACCCTACCCTACCCTACCCTACCCTACCTACCTACCTACCTACCCTACATACCAATTGAAATTGAAATGCAATCTTTGTCTACCTGGACGTTTCGGTGTAAAATTATTGGGTAGCCGTGGTTACCCGGACATTTAAGCGGAAAAAATATTGGGTAACCATGGTTACGCGGACATTACAGCATTCCATTTTCAATACCTACTTTGTTGTAAAATATTAAATAAATACAATATCCCATCAGTGTCTCATTTCAACACAAATCACAACATGAAATTCAATCCCTTTGTAAACTAGCCTTAGGCGGCCATCTTTCACGCACACATACACACGCTCACGCACACATACGCAGGCCGCCGCCGGCATCGAATCAATGAGGGAAAGGGTCTATTGTTTTGGTTCATTGTGCTACTCAGAACATTCCAAGTAAGGACATATGGGTATCAAAAAAAAGGTTATATAGTCTAGTTTCATTATAAATAGGTTTTATTGACACAAACTACAAAATTATTGGTAAAAACTTAGTAAGAACAAATATTTTACTGATATTCAACACATATTCTCAAGTTTACATTTTTTTCTAAGTAATTCTCTCGAGTTGTTGGATATAGTTTTAGCATATGTAGATTCCGTATAGTTTCAGCTATACACCGTATTTTTTATATTGGTGTAGCTGCAGTAGTTTACGAGATAATAAGCTTTAAATGGGAAGCTGCCCGGGGGCGCTTGCGCAGCAAAGTTTCCGAGTGGGCGTGGACATGCGCAACGGGTAACTATAGTCACCTGGACATTACAACGGGTATTCTGTCATAATATCAAGTACTATAATTATTGAATCTCCTAATTTTACATGATCTAAAGTCATATGTCCTAAGTATTGTGTTAAATAATGTGTATTATTCCGAATGTTCATTTATGATATTTTTTTTAGTCCTATGACATATGCTAAAAATTAGGTTTTAGTGACAGTAACGAATCGTTGTAAATCCGACTCCACGCAGTCTTGTCTGCCCTACCCCTAGAGTGTAATTTAAAATCGCGTAGGTGCGGAGGGGCGAGGCGGCCCGCGAGTTGAGGAGCAGGTGGTTGTAACACTCGCCGCCGCGGCTGAGGCTGGCCGGCTGAGCCGGCCAGCAAGCCGAAGCTGCGGTGGTGAGCGTTAAACCCATCTGCGACGATAAACTCGCGAGGGACCGCCGGAGCGCCGCAGCGCCGGAGCCGTGACAGAAACCATGCCTGCTGCATGTTGCATGCTTGCATGATTGCTTGCATGCTGCATGCTACGTGCATGCTTGCATGCTGCATGCTGCGTGCTTGCTTGCATGCTGCATGCTGCGTGCCTGCTTGCATGCTTTACAAAAACCACATGTTCACAATCAACTGCTTTATTGAGTACATGTATAAAATAATTATTTATGTATAAAAAATAAAAAAAATGTTCTAAGAATATTCCTTTATTCATTTTTACAAACAAATTTTATACATTTTTAAATATTTCTTATAAATAATAAAAAATTAAATAAAAAAACATTTAAAAATATAAATAATTGTAGCCCACCGGTATCGGGAACAGGGTCCAAGCTACCGGCGGTCAGGGCTCCAGAGAAAGGAACCTCCTAACAATACGAGACGTGTCCAGGAGTACCGCTTTCTGAATCAAGCCCTTGATCCAACTGCCTAACGAGAGCCTCATCAAATATTGGTCGAGGCTCTTGGCAATTAGGCCATTGGCTGATACGACTATCGGCACAATGATCGCTGAGTCAACATGCCACATGTCGACAACCTCGCGAGCCAAGTCAATATACTTGATTTGTTTATCTTTCTCAGCCTTCACGAGGTTCTCGTCATGTGGAACCGTTATGTCAACAATCATTGAGCGCCGCTCTGATCGATCCACCACCACTATATCAGGCTTATTGGCTACAATAGTCCTGTCAGTGATGATGGATTGATCCTAATACAGTGTGATATTGCCATTTTCGAGAACTGGGTCGGGCACATACCTATAGTACGGCACTTCCGATTCCACAAGGCTGTATTTCAGAGCAAGTTGCTGATGAATAATCCTGGCTACAAGGTTGTGTATATGCAAGTATCTAAGAATATTATTATTATAAATAAACATTGTCTAATTTGAATTTAGGACTTATAACTTTTATAGAAAACATTTTTATGTATTTTGTATATTATTGATTGTAATATTTATGACAAACGGATTTAGGACATATTATATTTAGGGATTTCAATTTTATGGCATGTGATATTATGTGATGTTAAGTTCGGGTGAATTATCATTCGGACAAATGATGATTAGGACAAAAAAAGTTATGGCACCTTAAATTATGGATAAAAAAGTTAGGTGACACAATAGAGAACCGTTTATAATTCCCACGACTGTATCTATTTTATTATTTTTTGGTTTTTAGTACATTTATCTTAAACATTGTAATGTATGTTTAACCTAAAACCGTTTAACTTAAAAAGTTTTTTTACCTATTTTTATTTTCTAGTTTTTAGTTTTTATTTCGCATTCTGTTTAATTCATTTAGTGCTTCATTATTGCAAGGTTTCTTGCCCGTTAGTTTATTGCAGTCCAACTCCTCTATACGTAGTCTCTGCAAAGATCTTACTCTACTAAGAGCCACGTAGGCTTGACCTTCTTCAAACAGTTTCGCACCTAAGTATACGACTGCGTGATCCACAGTGCTGCCCTGCATTTTATGTATTGTAGAAGCCCATGATAGTATTAAAGGCAATAATTTTTTTTTTTTTTTTTTTTTTAATTTTCTTTAAAAAACGCTAACGACATATCATTTTTATCCACCCTAATGCCATACAGTTCTCGGCGCGTTTTAACCTTTCACCTTAACTTGGGTGGTGTACCGCTAACGACGTATCATTTTTAGCCACCCTAACGCCACACAGTCCTCAACACGATACAAAATCTTGACTGGGTGGTGGATTCAGGCTGGATTAATCAGATACCTAAATTACAGATTCAATTTCTAAATTTAAATCTTATTATTATACGCCATTTGGTGGCTGCGCCCATCTTAAATATTGAGGTTGTATAGTGCACTGTATTCTTCTTGTCAAGCCCTTTTATTTGATACCCATATTGGTGGGATTGATAAAAAATTGTTATCAGCCATTTGGTAGCGGCGGCCATCTTAGATTTCAATTTTGCATAGTAAATTGTATTCTACTTGTTGAGACCTTTCATTTGATACCCATGTTGATGGGATTGATAAAACCTAAGTTATCCGCCATTTTGTAGAGGCCGCCATCTTGGATTTTAATTTTATATAGTACATTGTATTATACTGGTTGAGCACTTTCATTTGATACCCATATTGATGGGATCGATAAAACCTACGTTATCCGCCATTTTGTAGCGGCCGCCATCTTGTATTTCAATTTTTTATAGTATATTGTATTCTGCTTGTTGAGCCCTTTCATTTGATACCCATATTGATGGGATTGATAAAACCTACGTTATCCGCCATTTTGTAGCGGCTGCCATCTTGGATTTCAATTTTTTATAGTATATTGTATTCTGCTTGTTGAGCCCTTTCATTTGATACCCATATTGATGGGATTAATAAAACATAAATTATCCGCCATTTTGTAGCGGCGGCCATCTTGAATTTATAATGATAATGAATAAACATAATTGTATTGTCACCAAAATCCAAAGTGTATACAAAATTTCAGATTAATCGGTTGACAGGAAGAGGGTGAAATTTGAATTACTAAACTTGACCCAAGAATAAATAAAACAAACGGGGTGAGCTAAATAAAACCGTTTAAAAAATACTTAGTTAGAACTCATTAAAGTTGGAGAGTGGGGGCTTACTACGTCACAAGTAGGTATAAAACTTACCTACATGTGACGTCATGCGCCATTTCAAATCAATATATCTCCGTAATTTTATGACCACGTGAAAAAAGAAAAAATACCTGTCCAATACTTTTCAATAAACTACCCGACGGACAAAGAAAAAAAAAATAGGATTATCCCCTATTAATGCTGGTATTCGACTTTTTTACGGGGTGAAAAATTACGGTTTACAGGTAGGGCACAATGAAACGCAGTCAAAAAGTTGTGCTAATAGATGCATTGAATAGTATAGGTATAATGGAGGTATTTAAAGTAAATTTATAACAGTAAAATCATGTATATAAAAAATTTCCCCAATATCCCCGTAACTAGAAGGTTCCCAGGTATGGGCCATACCTGGGAACTTTTTAGTTAAACGAACCAACAAAAAAAACTGTAATAATGGAGAGAACAAGTACCTTTTGGCTTCGTTAAGGCTCTTCTTACGCCCATTTGATAGGTACACACAGAGATACGAACGAACAGGTATAATAAAAAATAAAAGTGCGTGGCGTCCCTCCGCGCGGAAGAAGTGAAACTTCGAGTGCCACGCATTCACTCTCGCTCTGTCTCTTTCTATTCCCCCTCTCCAGGAGCGTTGAACGTAGAAGTTTCACTTCAATATGTTTATAAACGACGTGTGATTAACAATGTCCTGTTGGCACTTTTACATGACATATGTCACGTCTGTAACCTCTAAGCTAAGTCAGTAATTCTTAAGTCCCATCGCAGCAAATATTTTTAAGTACAAACCACCATTAAAAATAAACAATAATCATTCATTTATTTTCAGTTTCGAGGAGCTGAAGCAAACAATAGTGAATCAACCCAGAATCGAACCCACAGCTGCCAATATCAGTCGATATTTATACACAGATGTCGATTCGTCTACCTACCTGGACAGACTAAGGGTAGTTCAAAAAGACCTTTGGGTCATTGTAGGGTGAGTACATTTTAATTTTTTTTTCATAATTTAAGTTAGTTGTTATTACTCCAACAGTCGTTCAGTGCTAGATCTCTTTCAACTAAGGCCCGATATACATTGGTCAAGTACATGGGGTCTACTCTCTAAGCACGAAATCCGTATAGTTTCGGCCGAAGTTACGGTTGTTTCCTACTCCGTATCACTCACGGACGTAAGATTCGTTAGGGGTCCGAGCTAAAAATAAATGACAACACAATTGCACAGTAATAGGGATCCATTTTTTTTCTTTGCCCGTCGGTTAGTTTATTGAAAAGTATTGGACATGTATTTTATCTTTTTTCACGTGGTCATAAAATTACGGAGATATATTGAGTTGAAATGGCGCATGACGTCACATGTAGGTAAGTTTTATACCTACTTGTGACGTAGTAAGCCCCCACTCTCCAACTTTAATGAGTTTTAACTAAGTATTTTTTTTTATATTTTGATAAAACAAAAAATACGTGTCTAATATTTTTGTATTACCTGTCTGACGGACAAAATAGAATGTCGTTTTGTTTACCCAGTCCGCACCCCTATTGTCCCTACTCGTGATATGTTTTCAAAACTCATGAATCCGTAAATATTATGGAGTAGAGTTCATTTCGAAGTATAAAGCTATTTACGGACGGACCCGTATTTTCGTTGACGGACTTAGAGAGTAGACTGTTAGGACTTAGGGCTTCAATGATATTCAAACATAGTTATAATTGCAGAGATTTATTAAGGAATTAAAAAAGACAGCCATTACGCTTTTTGTTTTACAAGAGAGAGTTGCCACTTTCTAAATAATCACTCTTTATAAAAATAAGTGTTGCCATAATACAATATTCAACACACCCCCTCAACACTTATTTTATGTTAAAATATTTTTAACAACTCAACATTACAATCTTAACAAAAAGAAAATAACTTCAATTACTTCTAACTAAAACACATTAACTTTTGTTCCACAATAATCTTAACAAAGAAACTCCTAATGAAAATAAATGCCTACTTACTTTAAAATACTATTTCTATGTTTTTCATACAATTGTTTTCCCAATGGTTTAGTAAATAGGTCTCCAAGATTATTGGTACTGCTTATATAGAACAGTCTTATACATTCTGCGTCTATCTTATCAATTATAAAATGATATTTTATATCTATGTGCTTTAGCCTTGTTTTACTATAATTATTTTCTGATATTTTAATTACACTTTGGTTATCCTCATATATAACTACTTTTAAGTCATAATCAAAGTCAATTAACATATTTTTTAACCAACAGGATTCTACAATGCCTGAACATAATGCTATATATTCCGCCTCAGTTGAGGAAAGGGAAACACAAGATTGTTTTTTAGTACACCAAGATATTACAGAATCAAATACTTTAAACACATAGCCTGAAGTAGATTTTCTATCTTTTGTATCCCCTCCCCAATCAGCATCAACATAACCTTCTAATTTATCATTCATACTACTACAATATATAAGAGATAAATCAAGTGTACCTTTTACATATCTTAATACATGTTGTAAACATTTTAATAACAACATACTACTACAATGCTGATATCTACTAAGAAAGCCAACAGCTACACATAAATCAGGTCTTGTTGCATTAGAAGCATATAATAAATTTCCAATTATCTGTCTACACTTAAATTCTATTTCTTTACTTTCAGAATTTTGCCGTTTTAATAAATCAAATTTGAAGTTCTGATCAATAGGTGTGTTGCACGGTTTACAATCAGCCATTCCAAATTTTTCTAAAACATTTAACAAATATCCCTTTTGATTTATAACAGTCTTTCCACTTACCAAATCCTGCTTAATACTTATACCTAGATATTTAGCAGCAATACCTAAATCTTTCATAGCAAAATTCCTACACAACTTTTCTTTGAATTTTATTATTTGACTGTCACTATCGCAGAAATATAGTAAGTCATCTACATAGATAAGAACATACATAGAATAATCATCACAACATTTCGAATACAGACAAGGATCATTTTTAGATTTTATAAAACCATCATCACACATAAAATCATTAAATTTTTTATTCCAGTATTTGGGACTTTTCTTTAATCCATAAATTGACTTATTTAATTTACCTATTCCCCCATCTGGTAGCTTCATGTATACAGGTTCATCAATGTCACCATATAGAAAGGCACCTGTTACATCCATCTGAAAAACTTGGATTTTCTTTTTGACTGCTACAGCCATCAAAATACGGAAAGTAGTCAAACTGGCAACAGGCGCATAGACTTCTACACCATCTACATTAGTTTGCTCGAATCCTCTAGCAACTAAGCGAGCCTTGTACTGAATTTCTTGGTTACTATTTTCTTTTACTCTATATACCCATTTACTATTTATTACTTTTGTTTCTTCAGGCACCTGAGTCACAACTGTCCATGTATTATTATCATTTAAGGTTTTCATTTCTTTATTCATAGCTTCTATCCAATATTCTTTATCTCCGCACTCCATAGCCTCCTTATAAGTGCTAGGTTCATTATGCAAACTTATGAAACCAATTTCATAATCATTGAACCAATTAGGATTTTTTCTAGACCGTATTGGCCTTGATATTTCTGGGCTTCTAGGAATTACCACATTTACTTCTTCCTGTTCCTCTTCTTGAACTTTATTTTCATCCTGACAGTCCTGGAACTCGACACTCCCTTCAGTGTCCGTTTCTGATGTACATTCTTCATTATCTTTAATACATATCTTTTTATCCATATCTAGAGATATCACTTCTTCATGTTCTTCTGCATCTTCAGGCTTATCATGTTTCTTTACAAATGTCACATCTCGCACAATATCAACTACATTTTTATCAGGAAAATATATCCTGTAACCTTTTGTACATTCACCATATCCAATAAATATACCTTTTTCTCCTTTTGCATCAAATTTCTTTCTCTTCTCTTTTGGAATATGTACATACACATTACTTCCAAATGTATGTAGATTGTTAATATCAAACTTCTTACCTAACCATGATTCACAGGGTGTCTTTCCACCTTTATTGTGACTAGTTCTGTTCAGAGTAAATACAACTGTGTTAATCGCTTCAGCCCATAAAATTTTATCCATTCTTTTAGCAAATATTAAAGTTCTTGCTCCTTCAACTAAAGTTCTCATGTCCCGTTCTGCTTTCCCGTTTTGCTCAGGACAATAGGGAACAGTTGTCTCATGTGTTACCCCATGATCAATGAATAAGGCTTTCATTTGTGAGTTTACAAACTCTGTTCCGTTATCAGAACGAAATGTACATACAGAATTATTCAACACTTTTGCCTTCATAACAAATTGTTTTACTTTTTCTACAGTTTCTGACTTATGTTCCAAAAAATAAACAACTCTATAATTAGAAAAATCATCTTTTAAAAGGAGAAAGTACCTTGAACCTCCAAGTGATGAGACTTCCATTGGACCACACAGATCTGCATGCACCAATTCACCTGGCTTGCTTGTATTGCTTTTGCTGCTTTCAAAAGGTAACCTATGCTGTTTGCCTTCCAAACATGCTGTACATGTATCATTATGCGACTCACTGTAATCAATGTTATTTTCTTTTAGAATGCGTTTTACTTCCCTATAATTTTGATGTACTAACCTATCATGCCATTCATTTAACTCAAGTTTAGCTACATTAGCCTTAATGATATTTGACTCATTTAACAAGTCCATTACATAAAAAGTTGTATATAAATCCTTTTTTGCAACTGCACATACCTCATTTCCCTTTGTAAACAAACATTCATTATTACTTATTTTTATTTCAAAGCCCTTACTTACTGCACTTCCTAGTGAGAACAGATTCATCTTTAACTCAGGAACAAATAGAACATTATTAAATGAACTACAAACATAATTTTTACCATTAAAGGCTTGCACACAAATTTTTCCAATACCAATACCATCTAATTTTCGTCCGTCACCTATTATTACAGTTTTGGGTTCAGATAATTCTTCATATTCATTAAATAAATGTTTTTGGTACGTCATATGCTGACTGGCCCCGCTATCCACTAACCACTTTTCACACAGTCTATCTTCTACACCAGCCAGAGCTGTTGTAATGAATGCATTTCCTTGATTACTGCTGTCCTTTGTATTACTTTTGTAACTTTTCTGTCCATATGTCTTCAATCTACACTGCTCTTTAAAATGACCTGGCTTATTGCAGTTAAAGCATACATTTTTCAGTCTACAGTCTTTCTTCAAATGCCCAGGCTTATGACATAAAAAACACTTCATACTTTTGTTTCTACCCTGGTGATCTTTTGAAAACAAAGCTACACTTTCTTCATCCTTTTTATTTTTGTTCTTCAACCGTTCTTCTTCTAACAAGAGACATGCTGTCAAGTTGTCTATCGTTTGCTTATCTTCAGCACACGACTCCCAAGCACTGACAAAATGACTGAATGTTTCCGGTAACGACATAAGTATTTTGGAGATTACCATTTTATTACTTAAGTTCTCTCCTAAACGATGCAAAGTTTGTTGCTGTTCCTGTACTTTGGCAATAAAATCGGCCACACACATTTTGTCTTCAAATTTCAACTGGAAGAATCTTTGTTGACACATCATTATAGAAGTTTCGCCACTTTGTTCATATATACTATGCAGCCTTTCCCATACAGATCGAGCAGTCACACATGTAATTACTTGCTGCAATACTTTTTCTGATAACCTTGTTACTATAACGCTCATTGCTCGTGTGTCTTTGTCCACCGCAGTCTTTGAATCCTTGCCGCCATCACTGGACTTTACTTCAGTCCCAGTAACAATTTCGTACAACCCTAGGTCCCGGAGAATGATCGCCATCTGAAATCGCCAGACGCTCCAATTCTTTGCTCCCTCAAGTTTAATAACTCCATGTTGCTCCATATTTCCCTTAAGATATTGCTCCACGAACAAACCACGCGACGCCAAATTGCCGGCCGCCGCCGATGTTCTTTTATTTTCTTTCGCGACTTTTCGAAACCCGACCAAGCCGTTTACAAGCCAATATCTTCACCTAAATAGGATACAGGGACTGGGCCCATAACCTGTTAGGACTTAGGGCTTCAATGATATTCAAACATAGTTATAATTGCAGAGATTTATTAAGGAATTAAAAAAGACAGCCATTACGCTTTTTGTTTTACAAGAGAGAGTTGCCACTTTCTAAATAATCACTCTTTATAAAAATAAGTGTTGCCATAATACAATATTCAAGCCCCTGTAGCAAGTGGCGAAAACTTAAACAGGGACTGTTGACTCACTACTGTCCGATTGGTTTACACCACTGTCTTTACCTACTGTGTGTACTTATCTTCGCTAAATACTAGACCATTGTAAAGCAGCCTTTACATGAATCCCCTGAGCTTGTTTCACCATTTTTTTCTCAGGGGTATCCAGATCGTAAATGTCAACTACATACATTATGTATAGCTTATGTTCAGAAAAAAATGACGTGTTATTCCGATATCCTATAATTATTTCACAGAACCAACAGTTTCATTTCATGTCAGTTTGGCTACATCCCATTGGTAACTTTACCATTTTGCCAACTAAACAAAAAACCATCAAAAAAGTGGGTTGTGAAGGACAGATAGGCAGCCGCTCCATGTAAAAGACTGGTATCTAGCTGCATACTAGACTGAAAGCCGACCCCAATACAGGGTGTAACGGAAAGGGTATATACATCCTTAAGGGTGTGCTACAGACCATCAAACTGAACATGTTTCTCAAAATATTTTTTTTTTTGCAGCAAAAAAAAATATCAGCTGCCTATACATTTGGGTCGAATAGGTATTGTAATTTTCTATGGGGCAGCAGAGATTTTTTTTGCTGAAAAACATGTTTTATGGTGAGAAACATGTTCAGTTTGATGGTCTGTAGCACACCCTTAAGGATGTACATACCCTTTTCGTTACACCCTGTATAGTTGGGAGAAGGCTATGCAGATGATGATGGTATATGGTGTGTGTAGGTCGTCAGGGCGCGCGGTGGTGTGGGTGGCGCGGCGCACGCTGGGCATCGGCGTCGCCATCCTGGCGCTGGTGCTGCTCGCCTCGCCCGTCATGCTGCTGCTGCTGCGACACATCGCCTACACTATACAGGTACGTACGGTACACTAAGCTAGGACTACAAAAAACGCCCTTACTACTATGACATAAAGGCACTGTCGAAGTTGTTAACATTTTATGGTTCTGAGGAACAGGATGTAGTTAAGATTAAAAAGGGAGGATCCTCCGACGTTTATGTGTAAAATATAATTTTATAATTAAAACAAGAGCATTACTTACGAATGACGCCCTTAAAGCATCGGTAAGTACATGCCCTGCTTTTTAGCGTGACTGAATTCTACAGGTTTTTCGAGGAACTTGAATATATAACTTTGACTTTATTACGGTTTAAGCACACAAGTTAAACTATTGTGTCTGTTAAAATTATAAATGTAATTGTGTTTAGAGATCGAGCGTTTTGCGAAAATAGTGTTTACTTTGAAAGCATCACAACACATTGTAACTTAGGTACGCATCGTAGTTAAGAACTATAAAATATACCAGGTGTTGTTTTGCATCCTCGTCAAAATTCAGGAGGTTGTCACAAAAGACATAAATCATCATTCTCTTGCCCTTGTCTCAATTTATTTGAGGTCGCAGCATGTCTTCTTCCACCATACTTCTCTATTACTTGTCATCTCATGAGATCATCATCCTTTCTGTACAAAAGACATAAATAATCAATTAAAATTACGGTATCTAGTTAATTATTAATAAACGATGAATTTTTTTGTTGTTTATGTTAGTCAGTATTTCAGAATAACCCCCTTAGTGAATAAGAAATTATCAAATGAACGTTTGAGATTGTTTGTATGTGTGGAAACTTGGTTATAGGGCAAAAATCAGACAGCCCGCGTTTAAAACACGGGTGGTTCACAAATAACGATTTCCGTAAATAAGAAAAAAAAAATAACTATCCATTTTATTATTGATTCGGGACGAGAATGATAAGCGTTGATTGTTACCTCCTTGAATTTTACGACGATGCAAAACAACACCTTGTATCTCTGTTACAAAAATCCAGAAACTATTTATTACATTCATTATTTAAAATAACAACGTTATTACTAAGATTCTAAATTCACATCTTTACATAGCATAAAACAAAGTCGCTTCCCGCTGTCTGTATGCTTAGATCTTTTAAACTATCCATTTCACGGATTTTAATGCGGTTTTCATTAATAGACAAAATGATTCAAGAGAAAGGTTTAAATGTATAATTTATACTATCACTAAAGACACATTAAAATTTCTATTTAATAGCTAGTTAATTCATAAAACAAAAAAAAAAACCCGCGAGAATTCGTGGACAAAGCATGTGTAAAATCATCAGCTATTTTCTAACATCTACGACGTCTACGCACTGCGACGGTTGCTACGACATGCGACATTTCGTAGCGGTTTAGTTATTTTAAGAACAGTATTTTTCTAAGCTATGAACAAATGTGATCTGATCATTAATGCTTGTTTATTTTCTGTATGTAAAGAGGCCTTTGCCTTGAAATAGCTAAATTTAATGCTGTGTAGTAATCTTAGCACAACACGTACTGTGATTTTTATTACAACTAGTGCAACTTTGCACCTTTAGGTTATAACATACGAAACGAAATAAAGTCTAGAACGTTTAAGGCACCTACATAATTATACAAAATATTAACATGCAAATCGCGTAGATTTTGCCCATGACCGATAAATTAAGGCCTTTGCTTCTCGCTGCTACGACACAATTTGCAATGTTAATGCACCTATTATAACAGTTTCATATTCCTTTTGGAGCCACTGACAGTTCATCGGTGACTTGGATCAATCTTATGACATACTTGGATAAAATAAATTGACTGGGTAATCCTCATGAGGAGCTCGTGGCTAAATAATAACAGCCGCCCGGGTCGATCTTTAAGGATGAGCCGTGCTTGTCGAGTTTGGTCCGTGGATGGGTGGCCATAATTACATTCCGAGTTTCCTCCGTGCCTTATAAAATACGTTAAACCGTTGGTCCCGGCTGTCATTTGTAGATCTTTGACAGTCGTTAAGAGTCAGAAGCCAGAAAGTCTGACATCCTGAATCCTCATAAATTGCAATTTTGATACAACACGAAAAAATCAGATAGACTTCTCAACCCTCCCCAGGGTGAAGGAGTTTGTCTGTCTCTTACGGACCACATATTATTTTTCAATTTAACCATCTTTGGACGGGATATTCGGGCACTTTCGCAGTTCTTCACGCTCCACTGGCCGGATATTTGGACTTCCATTAGGAACCCCTAATCCTCTTCGGCCAGATAGGTACTACCGCGCACACTGACGGTCCATAACTTTTCAAACTTCTTACTCAGGACAGAAGGATGAAAAGTGATCGACCAGTGAATTTGGTAGTTTCTTTACTCTACCAGACATAACTACAACCATTTGTGACATATTCCCTGTGTGGTATCCGGGTAGTTGAATAGAATCAACCGCTCTCATCGATTAAGAGAATTGCTGGAGAAGTCTGACAAGTCATCAGTGTGTGGTAAGATCACCGCCTATCCAAGCTAAGGTCGCCATGTGTGACGCAAAGACTCTTATATAATATTTACATCATTTTGACATAATATACGATATCTCTCATGCTGATCTGGGAGTAATAGAAAAACATCGAATGTATCAGCTGCTTATCATCCCGCACATGTCGTAAAAGTCGAGGGAAGCGTTTACTTTTACATCTTTTAGTAAACAACAATCAACTGCAGCAGTTCGTATGCCCTAGCATACGAACTGCCACAGTTTGCAATTGGCTTAAGTTAGATAATTAGCATTAGAACAGGACGCTGATTTAGGGTGATGACGGTAATTATTAAGCTTAATATAACCGCAGCACCCACGAACCGAGTGAGCAGGTTCACTGTTCACCCATCAACCCGCATTAGACAAGCGTGATGGGTTAAATTTCTAATGACCCTCCACATGAGGTATATTGTAGTAAACATGTTGCGCTGACCCAAAGTAACATAGGACAAAGGCAAGAAGGTGATGATGATGAGGTACATTGTAAAAGTAACATAGGACAAAGGCAAGAAGGTGATGATGATGAGGTACATTGTAAAAATACAGTAAAGTACAGCGCTAAATGATTTTGTTGGCACTTGAATTACATAAGGGCGTTGGCCGGTAAACATTTGTGAAATTTTATCATAAAACAAGAAGCTATGTTAGTTCTGATTGTGGCCACGCGTCAAAAATTCTTGTAAAAAATAATTGCATTACATAAACATTATATTTGAAGTCAAAGACATGAAAATCATTCGAGTTCATTGACAATACCGATCAATGCGCACTTTTGATTTGCAATGAATCAAAAGTGCGCGTTGAGGTACCTTACATGCAGATACGGCATTTAACATTATTTAAATAATACAAAATTGAATTACGATTGATATTTAACCATTTAATTCTGTTTAACAACGCTTCAATTCAGGTTCCGAAACTTTGAGCTGCCATCATTTTCATGCTTCACAGTTTCTGGAAAAGACAATTATAGCGTGTGAGTGTTTTGATAAATTGATATCGATTGATTTGTTCATTTATTGTTGTTGCGCTGATTATTTTAGACTGTGAGGTAAATCTTATGTAGTAAGTAGCATGCTATATCTTCTTGGATTCTGTTCGAATCTTTTTGCGCTCAAACGTTGATGTTGAGCCGCGATTCTTAATCATTTGTATCATGATCCGGAGAATAAAGCAGAAGTAGAAGAAGTACTTTAAATAGTACACCCACATTTCACCAGTTAACCCTCCCCGACCCTCGCTCGAGCCAGCCCGCGATGCTGTGCCAGTAGTTTTAAATCAGCCCCTAAATAATGATACCATTCAGATCCAGCCTGTCCCCATGCAGTCCTCCCCCAGCGACGCCCTAAGCCGAGGTTCGTACCCCACAGGGGGTGCCCTTAGCGTGCAGTCGCTTAGTTTGTAAGTTTTTATGCCCTGGCTGGAGGCCTTTCTCTAAAGGCACCCACAGGATAGTCCGGTTAAGCAGACGACAACCTCATAGGTTGAACTGCGAGATGCCATTCAAAAAAAAAAAAAAAATCACCAGTTAATTTTAAGTAAGTACTATGTATCGGTCGAGCTTATTGCCACTAACCGGGAACAACTCCAGACTCCATGGTTGCTACTGAGAAAAATCTGATGGAAAAAGTCAATAACACCTTGACAGATCTAGAAATCGAACCCAGGACTTCAGACTGAGCAGTTGAGCTTGTAACCACTAGACCAACGACACTATACATTTAAAGTGTTTAATAAAATGTTTTGAATAAAAAAGATGGTAGCGTTAGTTTTAATTTAGCCAACGCGCAAATAGTTATACTTGCACTTTTATACAAGGGGTCATTCAAACTGTATGTATGTGATGGGACATGTTTCTATTAATATTTTATCTCTCGTCTATTTCGATGTGGCTTGTACATAAAAATTAAAGTATAGTTCGTACATTCGCAAGACTGCGATAACAGTAGTACATCACCGTTGTAACAGTTTCTCAGGAATGCAGTTGTCGGAGTCAAAACTGTTTATCGGTCAAAATCACCTTTGACTGGTGTCGGTCAAAATCTTTATTTAGTTAAAGCGCATTTTCTTTATAGATATTATGTTGTTTATGAATGCCTCAGTTATAATTACCTAGAATTACTACAATACGGTATTTTTATATATATTTACAAAGTCTTAACCGGGCAAAAGCAGTTTTGACCGATTGACATGTTTGACTGTAACACAGTCACGATAACATTTAACGCTTACACACCGAAAGGTATCGTGCTAAGATGAACTGAGGTTACACTGTGCGTAGTTTCCAAATCATATACAATCCTCACATGTTTTGTTAGGAAGTCACACCTGTTTAGCCACGTGAATCATCAAATTATTAACACATTTATTTACAAATTACACAATTTGAATTTAAGGACAAGGTAAAACCGGTATGCGGCTCTTAAGTTGTATTATAAGAAGGATATTTGATTTAAAATCATTCTTTTATATACAACATGGATTTTATGAAAGTGTTATACAAATTATTTGCTTTTGGCAGTTACCTTTTCATTTCATGGCTAAACAACTCAATAAATTGTTATGAAATTTGAGAGATAGGGAGCCTGACTGACTGAGATATCAAAGCACAGCCTAAACCGCAGGACCTAGAAACATACAATTTGGTAGGTGTGTTGATTGTAAAGAGTAGTTATCCATTAAGAAAAGGTTTTTCGAAATACCAGCCATAAAACGGGTAAAATAAGGGATGAATGATTGTATGGAGACCGGTCATTTTTAAAGTTAGAACCATGAAATTTAATATGCAAGGTTCTGGCTATTTACTATATGCGTTTTTGAAAATCTAGGTACCCCTAAGAGGTTGGTTAAAAGTTCATATGGGGATTCCGTCATTTTTGAAGTAAGAAGAATTGAATTTAATATTAAAACATGTGAGCAGAAATAAAATTATATTTCGTAGCTTTTTCGAAATTCAACCCCAAGCGGGAGAAATGGGGTGGTAACAACTATAATGTTTAATCTGCTTGAAATTTACTATTTGTGTTTCTTAATTGTATAGATAAACACGTATTTTAACGTTTTTGGAAATTAAGTATCAGTCGACAAAAAGGGTGATATTTTTTTAAATTTTTGTTTTGATGTAGTTATTGTTTTGCAACCTCGTCAAAATTGATGAGATGGTCACAAGAGATGTAAATAATCAACTTAAATTACGCTACATAGTTAATTATTAAAAAATGCTGCTTTTTGGTTGTCAGTATTTCAGAGTAACTCCCTTAGCGTAGCTTAGGGAACAAGAAATTATCGAATAAACGTTTGCGATTGTTTGTATGTGTGAAAGCGCGGTTATAAGGGGAGGATCAGGCGTATTTAAAACACGGCTAGTTCACACTTACCGATTTCCGTAAATAACATACCCATTTTATTATTGATTTGGGTCGAGAATCATTAGCATAATCACATCCTTGAATTTGACGAGCATGCCAAATAACAGCTCTACTTATACTTGCGTGACTTAATAGCTTCATGGGTGTCGTATACGTAGTTTTCGGGTTCGCAGATAACGAAAATGAGGTAAAACTAAAAATGCGAGATGGCTCAAAAGAAAATTTCCTGATTTTCCTTCACGGGTGTCGTTTTCGTGGTTATCCGGGTCACTGGCAATGAAAATGAAATGAAAATGAAAGTCCAGGATGACACCAAGGAAAATTAAGTTAAATAGATTTGTTTAATAATATATTTTTTTTTTTTAAAGTGAGCTAGCTTATTACCATTAAGTATATCGAAAGGCGTGAATGGATGACCGGGGCACTGAGGCTACGGCACCGTAGCTCGGAAGACATGTATAAAATAAAAACTGGTTCAACCCATTTAGGTCACTACGATCTAAAAAACGCCCTAACATAGGTTTTACCTACCAGAATGAATTCTCTGGCTGCTTACTTTGAAAATCACAGACTTTTACACAACTATTTATTTACAGTTACGCGCGAGCGAAGCCGCGGACAACAGTTATTATCTATATCATTTAAATGACTATTTTTGACGTGATTTTGCTGGGGTAACGCACACGTGGGCAATTGCCGAACTCCACGCGGGTGAAGCCGCGGGCAGAAGCTAGTCCTAGATATTTGTTTATAATCTAATATTTAGTTAATGAATAAAGAAACTCACTCCTTTCGTAAAACATTGATTCCCAACACGAATGCGTCCAACCGGGCACTTCTTGGGGGTATTAAACTTTCCAGGGTCGGCAAACCCTAACGTCACAAATGCTGAAAGCACAACGAACAACAACAGATACCACTTCATATTCACGTGTTCACATATAGCACTCGAATGACGAAAGATGCGCCGCGATAAAGCTTTTATATGTATACATAGTGTAGACATTAATGTACATATACATATTTATAAGCTTCAAACGGGTTTCGGAAAGTGTGTGTTGATTCAAGGACGATCACTTGTTTGTTTATGTATTTACCGATAGGTGGTGGCTACTAAAATAGCTTTAAACCCGTTTTGGTCTAGTATTTGGTATGTTTATGTCTACCTAGTAGTTGCAGTCCCATTACACTTTATGAGTGAGGGAAGAGAGCGCGTGTGTCTATGTTTGTCTTCAAACACACTTGCACTAATCTCTCGCGGTTGTAGGTTCTGCTGAGATTGGCTTTATAACTAACGCCAAGTCATAAAACGAAGATCTTCTTTTTGTTCGTAGAATGTCGATGGCAATCTAAATTTGATTGTTTCGGTCCAGAACTGGTGACTAGTTACGCGGCTTCAGTAGCGTGCATTAGTTCCTGTAATTAACAAACAATAGGACACGCAAGACAAGATATTAACTGACTCATCTTTTCTGGGAACAGCACAACTCTCCAGGGTAAAGTGATCAATGAATCTCCACCTGAGCAGGTTTTCCTTTTTGCGGTGAACCTGGTTCCGAAGTCTATTTAAAGACCTTAACGAAGATATTATGATTAATAAATCGTTATTCATCAACCTTATAAACACAAGAAGGATAACCTACCAAAGTCGATTATATAGCTATTTCAAATAAAGCCTACTAACGAGATAGCGAGCACAACACAGATGACTTTATCTTAAATGTTTTGAGCATAAAGTAGGAGCGACAGGTGCGCCCGCGAAATTAAAATTTTCTTACGTTTTTTGCAATTAGGAGATCAGTTTGAGGTTGTATGTTGATTAAAATATGATTTGCAACCGTAATAAATATAGCTTGTCAAAGCCGTCGCCTCCTTCTGCGAAGCAGTCATGCTAGCGAAGGAGGTGGCGGAACATGAGAGGGAGAGAGCCTCACGTCCGAGCCGCCGCGGGAGACGCCCCGGGCGTCGGGGGGCAACCAGTGGCCCCCGGCCACCGTAGGCGCGGGCCTGTGGACGGTGAGTA
Source organism: Cerastis leucographa (assembly GCA_963082945.1). Classification (NCBI taxonomy): domain Eukaryota; kingdom Metazoa; phylum Arthropoda; class Insecta; order Lepidoptera; family Noctuidae; genus Cerastis; species Cerastis leucographa. The sequence goes on along the minus strand of OY720361.1, from coordinate 16,982,049 downwards.
ATGGGCCAGCTCACCGTCCGCGTCCGTCCATCTTATGACGACAGGCCGTGCCAATGGCACGTTTATGTTCCACGCGCGCCTCAAGGAGATGTCAGCAAATCGAAAGGGGCCCTAGAGGGCCGATGCCTGCCAGGACTGCGGGACTGTTCGAAAGAGATACCGTGGCCCTGGAACACAAAGGGCTAAGAAGGAAAATGTATGTGTTTTAGTCAGTACAAGTCTGACACTCCCTTCAACTCCGCCCAGACCGAGAGGGGTTATATGTTGATTTCCCATCCAAAAAAAAAAAAAAAAACTTGTGTATTGTGTATTTGGCCGGCGAGCCGGCCAGCCTCAGCCGCGGCGGCGAGCTTAGAAACCACCTGCTCCTCAACTCGCGGGCCGCCTCATCCCTCCGCGCCTACGCGGGCTTAAATTACACTCTAGGGGTAGGGCAAACAAGACTACGTAAGGTCTGTTTTGCAGCCATTCGTTTCTGTCACTAACTTTTGTAGTACAACATATTGGCTTTTAAAGACAATATTTTAATTTTTAGTTAATAATTTCGTTAAAATAAAATACAATGGAAACATACATCGAACAAACAATATTCGCTGAAAAATAATTCTGCTGTTTGATAAGTTTGTCAGATAAAAAAATGTGATTGTAAAATTCTTTGAATTGTGTTTCTGTATAATATGTTTCATTCAAGTAAATGGTAGTCGAAACAAAAATATTCGAAATAAAAATACAGGGACTAAATAGTATGTGAAACATTTTCTGGGAAACGAAATTCTGTGAAATTTCTGTCTGCGAAACAAGGTGACACCTCTTTCTCCACACGGATTTCGTATAACCACAAAAAAAATGTGCTCTCAGACATGAATTGCCGTGAACCATATATTTCACATAACAAAAAACACAAAACAAAACCATTTATTTCACAAAATGGGTGATTTCCAAACCAATATTGCGTGGTTGCAAAATAATGTTTTTATGGATCAACACTTGAAGGGGGTTTTGCTAAAGAGGGTTTCCGGCAGACGCTTACCACAAAGCCCAAAATAGGAAAACAAAATGTAAATCATCATGGGATTTATTTCATACTGCGGATGGTTTAAAATATTATTAGCCTCACATTAAATGAATGCGTCAGAAAACAACGGAATGATAATCCAGTATTTCATGCGCACCGTTCGTTTTTAAGGAAGAAGGTACCTACTTTTATGTGCACATTGGACAAGTATTTCATCAAAATACAGCTCTAGAAAACCGCGAAGAAAAACGTAGTACAAGGAAATAGAGACTTTGTTTTGGTGTGGCTTTTCAAGGTAGTATTAAACGTCAACATATGTGTTTTTTCTTAATGTATATGTAATAGAGCTTGTAAAAACCAATTAACAGATAACCGTCATTTACCATTTAGAAACCAGCGTTTACTAGAACCAAAGTTAGAAGACGTTTCATAGATTACGGCTCGCTCATACAGAGAAGAGCGTGAGTCCTACTTATAAATAATTTATAAAAAAAAATAGTCTGATATTTAAGGTTTTTAAACTTACCTGGATCCTATAAGTTGGTGAGTCCGCCGTCAGATTAAAAACTTTCCCAAACAAACTCATAACCGATTGGAGAAAAAAAGAACAGATGCCCACATAGGTAACAGTCGACAGACTGTTCCGATGGATGTTTAAAAATCTTTTTTTGTCATTATTCAGATATACAGTATGTTAGGTTAAACGAGGGACATATTGAGGGAGGGTATTCAGTATTCGATTCTCGTCCCAAATATGTAAAAAACCTATAACGTATATAGAAGAATTTTTAATGTTTTGTTTAGTGCCTAGATATTTTGGACTGTCCTAAGCCAGGTAAGTTTAAAGTATGAAGGGAAAATGGATTATACCTAAGAGTCATTGACCCGCTCACATGTTCTGCGATAGTATTAAGTCGCTAGCGCAAGGGTGTATACACGTTGCGTGACATTTGCGAAAATTTTGGTATGGTTCTGTCTGTTATTTATCAGTGTTTTTTTTTGTTTATATTTTTATTAGTATCATGTTAGCATGTACTATTATGGGTTTGAATATGTCCCTCGTTTAAACTAACATAGTGTATAAAATTTATTTGGAAAAGTTGTTTAATATGACCGACGAGATCCAGGAAACTAAATTACCTCCCTCTATGAAAGAAAGAAAGAAAAAATATGAATTTGGCGTGTGCGTGTGGATTGAGAGATCTTTTCGAAAAACTCTTCCAATCCCACCCAAATTATAAGAGGATTTAGGAAATAATTGTAAAAACTTCATGGTAAGGTATAAAATTTGTAAAACCTAATCAAAGAAAGTTAGAATTCATTAACTGGATCTCTCAATCTGGACAACTGAAGAAAAAGCAATAACTCGTATCCAAGAATATACTGGCTATTTGTTTATAATTTGCATTTTAATTAATTGTGAAGGATTTGTTAAAGCTGCTAAACAAAATTTCGATTCGTTTCAAAGCCACGTTTAAGATTTATAACAGTTTATATGGATCACTCAGAGTGGACAATTTTCAATTGAGTGATCTTGTAAAACACGACCCTAGTACTGAAAAAGTATGAATAATTATCATGTTTATTACAAATTATGCTTCTGGGAGAATTTGTAAAACAAAAATCGTGATTGAAATCTTACTGGTTCAAGGGAAAATGAAAATCTTGTTTTTTGTCGATCGTCCCAACTGAGAGATCTTTATTTTGAACTATATTTAATAAACCAAAACTTATAGGTAGAAGGTAGATACATCAGAAATTGTTAAAAAGGTTGTACTAAAATTTGACGAATCAGTCGTCCCTGTAAGTGTTATACTTAAAAAGATAAATCAAGTTTTACAATCCTTAAGGAAAACGTTGAGTAGGGTAGACACACTTTTTTAATTTGTCCGATTTTTTTTTTGTGTGCCGATAGGCCTACAACAAGACTTCTTTATCCCAAAGATGTTCGTATGATTTGTTCACTGATTGATCTAACGGTTGTAACTCATGGGTAGTGTTAGAGGGTAAGCAATATAATACGATTTGGTTTTCGTCTGCGGCATCCACAATCTTAGCATCCAAATGCGAAGCAGCTCCATCAAAAACTAGCAAACATTTTCCAGGCGACTTGTTGTTGCCAAGATGATGGATGAAATCTATAAATAATTCAGTAGTCATGCTACCTTTTGGTGCCATTTTGACTATAGTGCCATCAGGCAAATTATCGTTAAATTCAGGCCTTAGCCTTTTACCCTTGAATATTATCATTGGTGGTACTGAGTTACCTAAAGCATTGACACACATAGCAATGGTGACGTTTTCAGCATGCTCCTGTGCAATAAAATGAACTATTTTACTGCCTTTTTGTTCAAGAACATGTTGCTGGTGGTGCAATGTTAATCGACAGCCTTTTTCATCTATATTATATAAACGTTCTGGATGCCAAAGAATTTCTAACTCATCATATATTTTTTTTATTGCCGTGAAAAATGCTGTTGCATAATGTACTTGTTCAATTTTTGAGCCCTTGCAGAGTTCATAAACTGTGCTTTGCGAACTGAAATTTCAGGGTTTCGTGTCAAAAAATTCCAAAACCATTTTCTACCTGCTATGCATTTGACGTCATTGAAAGTATTTAGTATTTCATTGGCTTGACAAAATAAGTAGGCTTGCTTTCTTACAATCTTGCGAGTCAACGGAACGCCTACTTGAGCAAGTATGTAATTATGAGTGAAATTATTTATTACCTTAAAATTTCTGAACTTTTTGTGTGTAAGATTTAGTTAGAATTAGAATTACGAACTTATAATTCCTTAGTAAGAGCACTACACATACAGTACCTAACTTAGCAGAAACTTGTCATTTAAAAACGTAATTTTATATTATTTATAAAAATTATGTAGTGAAACCAGAGACAAACTTGTATAAAAACGTTTAAACTGCATCATAATTTGAATTGTACCGGTAATGATTCCGACCGGCGATATGGTCACCCTACTATACGTTTTCCTCAAGGATTGTAAAAAATGATTTATCTTTTTAAGTATAACACTTACAGGGACGACTGGTTCGTCAAATTTTAGTACAACCTTTTTAACAATTTCTGATGTATCTACCTTCTACCTATAAGTTTTGGTTTATTAAATATAGTTCAAAATAAATCAAATCTTTTCAATCACGATTTTTGTTTTACAAATTCTCCCAGAAGCATACTTTGTAATAAACATGATAATTATTCATACTTTTTCAGTACTAGGTCGTGTTTTACAAGATCACTCAATTGAAAATTTTCCACTCTGAGTGATCCATATAAACTTTTATAAATCTTAAACGTGGCTTTGAAACGAATCGAAATTTTGTTTAGCAGCTTTAACAAATCCTTCACAATTAATTAAAATGCAAATTATAAACACATAGCCAGTATATTCTTGGATACGCGTTATGACTTTTTCTTCAGTTGTCCAGATTGAGAGATCCAGTTAATGAATTCTAACTTTCTTTGATTAGGTTTTACAAATTGTATACCTTACCATGAAGTTTTTACAATTATTTCCTAAATCCTTTTATAATTTGGGTGGGATTGGAAGAGTTTTTCGAAAAGATCTCTCAATCCACACGCACACGAATTAGGCCCATGCCACAAGTACACACAATACAAAGAAAATAACTTAAAAAGATATCGAATTAGAAAAAAAAGCAGCTTACACATAACTTCTGGGGTCATGACTCAAATCATGGTTACCGTTGTAATTAGTACCTTGTTAAGAAGTTGTGTCAGCACATTGTCAGTTTATTGTAGTGGTAAATGGGTACAGAAACTAACGGAATGAAAACCGCTAAACGTACAATATTAATAAGTTATCCATGTTGACGTATATTAGCGTTAACGATTGATAATTTATTAGGCGTGGTGTTTTATGTGGTTTTAAACCTTTGTCCCATACCACAAATCGTGTTCGTTTGGAAAACCCAAATACGATCTTCAATACAAACATTCGTCATCTTCCTGCTCTTGTCCCATGTTACTTAGGGTCGGCGCAACAAGTTTATTTTTAACCGACTTCTAAAAAAGGAGGAGGTTCTCAATTCGGATGTTTGTATTTTTTTTTTTTATGTTTGTTCGGGTATAACTCCGTCGCTTGCCAACCGATTTGAAAAATTATTTTTTTGTTGGAAAGGGTATACTTCCCAAATATCTCTATACTTATACTTCCCAAGTATCTTAGCTGTGTTTGGGCTTGTTGGAATTGTAACGGTATGCACTTTCCAGGTGTACTACTAATAATAATAATAAAAAAAAAACTTTTTCTTTTTTTAACTGACTGCTATAAAGAGGAGGTTATCAATTCGATTAGTATTTTTTTTATCTATGAACACCGATTACACTGAGATTTATGATCCGATTTGCCGTGATTCTTCTTTAGTTTGATGCGAAATAGTTGCCATTTGGTCCCATAAAAATTTAATATAGTTTGGCCATGTAGTTTTCATTTTATTAACATTACATTTCTTTAACATTTTATTTTTTTGTTTACATTTTTTTATATGTAAAATTTTCACGTATATACACCTATTTCTCCGTGATTACTGGACCGATTCATTCATTTGGTAGAGAAAGCTTGCCCGGTGGGCCCATATGAATTTTATTATCTTTGCTTAGGTACTTTTTGAGTCATCCTCTTTATTAGGCATTTTGTCCTTTGTCGTATGTATGGACGATGTGCTGGTGTCTAGTTACAATGTAAAAATGATACTTGACTAGGATTTAAGTGAGATACCACAACTGAAAAGGCTAAAATAAAAACTTTTTTATAAAAAAAAATAACCGACTTCCAAAAAAAAACACTAAAAAGTGGAAAATAATTTTAGTTTCGGAAGTCGGTGGCAAAAAAGTAAATGAAACAAACAAGTCACCGACTTCCAAAACTAAAATTATTTTCCACTTTTTAGTGTTTTTTTTTTGGAAGTCGGTTATTTTTTTTTATAAAAAAGTTTTTTATTCCATTCGCCTCTGTCAACCGTCACGCGATCTTTTACTTATTTTTCTTCCATATCACACAATTCAGCTATCGTTTCCTTGGTCTTCCTCTACCTACCCATCAACATTTGTATTCATCACTGTTTAAATCACATGCGATTTGTACAAACCATACAAACTTTCATCCCCTTGTAAATTCATGTTGGGAACGTTTTTACTGGATAAAAGTTTTTGGAGAAAAAAATTTTAGCTTCTAGCCCGTGTGGCTTTGGCTGTACAGGTCTGTCAGTGATTGAACGAATATAGTCCTCCTGATCGTTTTCAGTCACGGCGGCCAATCTTTAGTGAAGATTACCTTTAGTACTTTTTTAGTAAGTTCTTTTTTAGTACCTTTATTTTATCTTATGTTATCTTATTAAATTACTGTTAGGTTTTGTTTTTTTTTAGTTTAGTATGATGTTTTTCTATAGTAGTTGCAATAAGCACTTCCACATTCAGATCAATGTAACCGGCGTATGCCTCAACCCCTGTCATACAGGTTGCCCTAGTTCAGGGGTTGAGACTGCACCGATGTAATGTATAATGAAGTTGTAGAAATAAATTTATTATTTATTTATTAGCCATCGGCGCGGGAGATATATATTATAGTGCACAAGGACACACAAAGGCATTATGTCTGGCACTCATTATCTCATTTTTTGAGCCACTGATGATACGATGAAGGTATTCTGGTGTGTTCCGCGATGTTCCCGTTTAAAGCTGGTGAAGATCTGATGCTGATCTTTGCAGATATACAATGGAACTCTTTAATAATAGACGGAAAATCTGTGGTGCTGCAATCGCTTGGATGTTCATTGTTTACATAATATTATAACATAACATCACGTCTGTATGGTCAAAGGGGTACGCAGATGTGTACAGCACCCACATTTCGATAGTTAAGTATGTCAAGTTACTTTTTATTGGGGATAAGCCTATTACCATGACAAGTATTGTTAACAATGTAAAATAAATGCATAGCAAATATTTCTATAGGATATTATTACAAGTAAAAATGGAAAAGAAAAAAACTTTCTTGCAAATAAATAAAACCGACTTCAAAAACACAACTGACTGTGACTTTTATTTAATTGATTCAGATTTGTTTGCCACCGACTTCTGAAGCTAAAGTTATTTTTCACTTTGTTGTATTTGAAGGCTGTTTAATTTTTTCAAGGCTGCGGGACTGTTCGAAAGAGTTACTGTGGCCCTGGAACACAAAGGCTAATAAGAAACATGGACAGGTTTTAGTCAGTACAAGTCTGATACTCACAGACAGAGCGCGAGGGGTCGTTAGAAATTAGAGTAGATTTCCCATCCGAAAAAAAGGCACGGTTGACAATATCGGGCATGCCTCCGTCCGGGTCCGAGCAAATCAATCCGTCACATTATCTCCGAGTCCTCTGGATCTTGTCTAGCTAATGGAGTGTACTTGCATAGACAAAACCTTGTGGCCAGGATTATCCATCAGCAACTTGCTTTGAAATACAGTTAAGTGGAATTGAAAATGCCGTGCTTACCAGTTCTCGAAAATGGCAATATCACGTTGTACTGGGATCAATAATTCATCATCACTGACTAGACTAATGTAGCCAATAAGCCTGATATACTGGTGCTGGATCGATTAGAGCGGCGTGCAATGAATGTTGACATAATGATCTCGCATGATGAGAACCTTTTAAAAGCCGAGAAAGCAAATCAAGTATATTGACTTGCCTCGCTAAATTGTCGACATATGGGATGTGGATTCAGCGATCATTGTGCCCGATAGTCTTATCAGTAAATGGCTTGACTGCTTAGAGGCTCGACCAACGAGACTCGTTAAGCAGCTAGATCAAGAGAAACAAGAAAGAAAGCGGTACTCCTGGACACGGCTCGTTTTGTAAGGCGGTTCCTTTCTCCGGAGTTCTGACCGCGTAGCTTGGACTCTGGCACAAACCTTGCGCAAACATGTAGTGTCAAACACTACAGGTTTGCCCAGTTGTGTGACTGTGAGGCACTTGTCTGCGAGCATATCTCGATGCATGCCTACGTCGGTCTCTTGGATATATTCCCTGACACTGGATATCTCGCAATTGTGAGAGTCTTGGCATTTATGGTAATCATTATTATTCTTAGAACTTGGATATAGCCTTGGTTAGCTTAATAAAAAATGTTTATATCCATTAGCAGAGCAGCGGTGGCCCAGTGGTGGCAGTCCCGACTTACAAGCAGTAAGCCGTGGGTTCGAACCCAGGCAGGCGCATTACTTTGTGTAATTTATTTCATTACCGCTGCTCTCAAAAACGGTGAAGGAAAACATCATGAGGGAATCGGCATGTCCTAGAACTAAAAATTCGTAGACATGTGACATCTACCAACCTGCACTGGGCCCGCGTGGTGGATTACAGCCCACTCCCTCTCATACAGAGGAGGCCTGTGTCCCAGCAGTGGGAACATTATAGGCTAATGATGATGATGATGATATCCATAAGCTCTATTTAATTATTCCGTTTATTTCAATTGGCTGCCAAAAAAAAATTTGAATAGCTTAATCTGGGTGATCTCAGATATTTTGTGGTTGGATAACTTCACGGTGAATTGACTTACGACTTAGGTGTACTAATAAAAATGTTTATTATGTTATGGTCTTTCAAATAATAAGTTTACTTGTGTTTTTCGGCAGAAAAATTAATAATCTGGGTGATCTCAGATATTTTGTGGGCGAATAACTTCTCGGTGAATTAACTTACGACTTAGGTGTGATAATAAAAATGTGTGCTATGCTCTATTCAAATAATTCGTTTATTTTTGTTGACTTTTGAAATTAGCCCAATCTGGGTGATCCTCTTTGATACCGCACTTTTAAACCGAATGCACACTTTCATTAATTTGTTTTTTAAATTTTAGGAGGTATGTACCGCGTCAATGTCAAAATAATTGTCAATATGAATAAATTGTAAAATTCTATTAATAAGTATCTGTAAATGTCAATGTACAAGTCTCATAAAAAAGGGACATGTAGTATATTAGTCTATGCTTTTTAGTCTATGGATATTAATAAAAAAAAGTCATGTCATGCACGGAGACACTTGGTGTCTTTGCTTGGTGTGCGAGTCGGGCACTGAGCCCAGTCATAAAGACAATTTATTAAATTGCAAGAGTCGTCTCATTCCAAAGAACCACCCTCGTCATCACCAGAACCCAGTCAGACCCCAAACACAACATGGTTAGTATTGCACAGTGATCTTTCGTCCAAAATTTAAAAAAAAAAGTCAGATGATAACATTGTTTAATTAATTAGGTATCTATGACGGTTTGCTTTCCCGCCCGCCCGTAGTGAAAAAGTGAACATACTTTTTTATACTTTGGCGCAATAAACCTTTGAAGAATTCAAAAATTTTAAAAATGTGCGTGCACTTGTAGCATGCTCTTTTTTAATTTTATTCGTATTCCTTATATTCCGAGAACTGTTCTGATCCTAAGTGAATTTTCCATGTAGTTTTTTTGGCAGAATTTAATAAAGAGTAATCTAGTCGATGCACACAATAATATCCACTTTGAACAAACCACCAACACTTTACAAGTTTTTTTTTTCTGCAAAACAATGAATTTAGGGACCTTTCACAATTCAATGTTTTGCATACCATTTCTATAATGTTTTTGTACGCAGCATTGCTACCATCGTAACTAACATGTAAATGTGAAAAGTCTTTACAAGGATTTTTTCGCTGATTACATTCTATTGTTCTTATTTCCTGAGCTAAATGACGTGCGTATAAACGTTCGGCTACTAAATACTACTTTTCTTAGGTTGAATCAACAGGTAATTAACGTCGGATCGTCATACGGGATAATACCTATATAAAGCAGGGATAGTTATGCTTTTTCACATTCAGTTCTCATCATTCGAGCAGTGAGTACGACAGCGACACCATGAAAGTCATTAGTGGGATTGTTGTGTCGCTCGCTGCGTTGTGTTTGGCGCAACCTTTTGCTAGTTCAGGACCTGGTCTATCAAAAACTGCATCCAGTGTAAGGGTCAATAGACAACGTATAGTAAAATTTCCATGCCGGTGCCCAGGTGACCAAGTTTGGCTGAAAACTAGATGCGTTTCCTGCGAAAAGTAAGTATCTGACTGAAAGTATTAAAATTACTATAGCTTTTGCTTCCGTGTAGGTCAAAAATTATCCCAATGTGCAGTTTTAAATTTATTTATCAATTTTTTTTTTTTGGATTACCAACGAGTTTGTGTTACAATTTCTTATATAAAATTAAATCTAGAGCAGAATATAATAATAAGAATATTTTATATGGGCATGACACGCATACCTATTCAATTAAAGGTAACCACAACTTACCCACTATCGAGTACACATGTTATTATATTAAATTAAAATTAGGAATACATACAATTAAACAATTAATGATTAGGATAAAATATTTTAAAATATACAGACAAATAAAATAAAGTAGTGAGATTAAAATAGAAATAGAATATAAATTAAATAATATAATGATGGTTTTTATTAAATGCTTAAATTAAATTATTGGAATGATAATTCAAGTGTCCTCTAACCGGATATTCTTATAGAAATATTTTAAGTTCATCGGTAAATTTTCTAACTTATTTTTTTTATTATATTTAAGGTATTTGGATCTCACGGGCGATGACTCTTGTCCAATATGTCCACCGAATACTACCGCGAATAATATAAGGGCGAAGAGACAAGCTATGATACTCATTCCCAGCCAAGTTCAGTGCCCAATTGGCCAAGTTTGGCTTAATACTCGATGCATTACCTGCAAAATGTAAGTATGTATGTTGCCTATTTTCTACTAGCTTTTGACCACGTGTTAATTATTATCCCGAAGAACAACAACAAACAACGGGATGAAAACATACTAGTGTCCTAACCTAGATAATGGGTTTTTACATACAAAGGAGAATGAGAAGTTTTAGGCACACATAATATTTTACTTGAAAAGTCCTATGCCATGATAATGAAAGTTGCTATTTCAATGGCAACTTCTAAAAAAGGAGTAGGTTATGTATTACCAGCATCTTTTTTAACCGACTTCAATGTAGGAGGTTATGTTTCTCATCAGTATATATTTTTTCATGTATGTACTACAATCGCATTAAATCACAAAAAGTGGAAGGAGGGAAGGGAGGCCTTTGCCCTGCAGTGGGACAATATACCTAGGCTTATGAAAAAACCCGGAAATTGGACCAGTAACCACAGGCAAATGTATGGTGTTCATATTTATTATTATAATAATAATAATAGATATGAACACCATACATTTTTTTTTATTTGTTGGAAAAAGCTCTCTTTATTACCTTTCCTGACTCAGTAAAGGTAATAAAGGGAAACTGCTTCACAGGTAGTTTATGAGTTATCTTCTATAATAACTATTTTGTCTTCATCGTCTATGTTGATGACATGATATCATAAAAACTTCTAGTTTTAAAGTAACATTTATATATGACAAGAGTTTGTGTTGGATATCCCAATTAAAAACGGTAAAAAAAAAAACATTTTTGCAAAAAAACGGACTTCCAAAACAGAAAAAAAAGTAAAAAATAACTTTACTTTCGGAAGTCGTTCATAAATTCAATGATACTAACAATGTTAAACGACTTTCGAAAGTTAAGCATTTTTAATTTTTTATTATCTCCGAAAATACACTACTTGGAAAGCCCTATGTCATGGTTTAATACCTATTGCTCATGCAGATTGCTATTGAAGGGAGAGGGCCCATGTCTCATTTATGTTTTTGTTTTCCATTTTATTTAATACTTTTACCTGATGACGTGAAAGGCCAGACACAGTCTTCATTTAATTTTTTTTTTAAATTATGACTGGGACACAGGTCACGTAAATATGGCATACCATTTTAACGTTCACTGTAATATTTTGTAACTGTGCTTTTTATTATATTTTAGGCAATTGGATGCCATGGACACTGACTTCTCTCCAGAATGTCCTCAAACTACCTCCACCACAGCACCTGATCAACCCAAAAATGCATTTAATGTGAGGGTCAAGAGACAATCTTTTATAAAACCTAGCCAAAAGTGCCCAAGTGGCCAAGTTTCGCTGCATACTGGATGCGTTACCTGCCAGAAGTAAGTATCTGACTGTTATTATTAAACTCCTAGGTTTTTGCCCGCGTGTAGGTAAAAAATTAACCCAAAATACAAAAACGTAAAATCAGGGTGCAAAGAGTTTTTTTTTTCACTTATCCTAGTGTTCATCAAAAATATGAACCCTAATCATTATTACAATCCAGCCTTGTATACAGGGTGTAAAGGAAAGGGTATATACATCCTTAAGGGTGTGCTACAGACCATCAAACTGAACAGGTTTTTTATCATAAAAATTTTTTTGCAGCAAAAAAAATATCTGCTGCCCCATAGAAAATTCCAATACCTATTCGACCCAAATGTATAGGCAGCAGATTTTTTTTTTTGCTGCAAATTTTTTTTTATGCTGAGAAAAATGTACAGTTTGATGGTTTGTAGCACACCCTTAAGGATGTATATACCCTTTCCGTTACACCCTGTATAGACTAATAAGTAATTTAATTAAAACCTAAACTGCTATATTGGGGGTGAAAAGAGAATGATAAGTTATGGGCCCACCTCTTAATAAAATAATTTGCTCTTGAATTTACAAATATTTGACTTTGGTTATAATAGAAACGAATGTTCTACTTGAAAAGCCCTAGATCCCACGATTATAAATGTTGCTCTTTCAATAGCAACTATGGAATTGGCCCAGATCGCATAATTATATGCGTTCTCATATATTTTTTATAACCTCATATCTCCGAAAACACTAATATTAACCTTCGAGTTCTTTCGCCGTAGGACATTAGATAAAGCTTTCCTTTTAAATTTTGAATGTTTACAATCATGACTGAATATTTTAGCTGCACCATGAATACTATAGACGTAAAATACGAAAACAGTAGTAACTGTAGTAAAACTATTGAAAAGGAACGGCTCTTCTAATCTCACCCGCACCATCCTAGTGCGAAAGGACTATAGTTATAATAGAGACTAATGTTCTACTTCAAAAGCTCGTTTAAAGAAACCATTTATTAACTGTGATTTTTATTACATTTTAGGTATTATGAAATCACAGATGACGACCATCCAGAATGTTCTACAACCACCACCCCCACAGCCCCTGATCAACTAGGCACTGCAAATAATGTAAGGGTCAAAAGGCAACATCTAATAGACGTTCCCTGCCGGTGCCCAAAAGGTCGAATTTGGCTGAAAATTAGATGCGTGACCTGTGAAAAGTAAGTTCAAAAACTCAAACTCAAACCATTTATTTCAATTAGACCATTACAAGCACTTTTGAAAGTCAAAAAAAGACAAAATAAAAGGCGAAGCTACAGTTCCAGTCACAAGGCATAATAACTTGTGAAAGTACTGTAGTTGCCCATTCCAAAGCGTAGATCTCTATGGAGAAGAATGGGCAAGAAACTCCATGGACACTCTTTTAAAACAAAATATGTTACAAAATTTGGTTACATCATTCATGTTAACAATTACAAATATGTGAGAACGATGTAGAAATACGGGCAAGTTAAGAGCGTCCAGAGTAAAAGATTAAATCAGTAATTCAAAAATAAAGTAATTAAAATAAACCGAGGCAGCTAAGAGATGATCAGTCACAACTGACAGCGCCTGTTCACGAATATGACGCATGTCTCATCCATCATTCAACTCAACCATTTTGAAGGGAACTAAATGACCCGACACACCCGCCAAGTCTTGTATTTAACTGCAAATTATTTTCTACAAAAATTTTCCCGTGCGTAGTTTGAAAAGATATCATCTTCCTACCCTTGTCCCATTTTAGTTGGGGTCGGCGCAAACCCCTTTCTTTTCTTCTACTCTCCCCTGTCATTCGTCACACCATCGTTTACTCATTTTTCCATTATAATGTCGTCGTAAATAGATAAACAGACGGATAGAATTCCTTTTTCACTCAAAATCTTAAAGTATTAAATAAATACATAGTATTTTAAAGTTCACCATAACATTTTCTTACTGTTTTTTTTTTTATATTTCAGGTATTTGGATCTCACCGGAGCAGAATCGTGTCCAGTATGTCGTCCGGTCAAATTCCGCAAAAATAATGGGAAAAGAGTGAAAACTTCCAAAAAACAACATTATTTCAACCCATAAAGAAGATCTACCTACCGAATACTGACTTGACTGAGAACCGCTGAAAACCTACATACTTTGTTAAACTAGCTTGTAGTTCCTGAAGTACTAGTACTTTCTCACATAGTACTTAATAATAAATAAAAAGCATTGAATTATTAATATTTTCGTAATAATTTATTATTCCCCCAAAAGGTATTATGCCACAATCCTTGATTTTCCATATTAAGTAGGTCTATAATTTTATTTTCAATTCAAAATTAACTTACATAAGCCACACATTTAATATGGGAATAAAACATATTTTAATTTATCCATGAAATCCTAAGTCCGATTTTATAAGTAAGCCGCAGCGAAATAAGAATGCTTCTAATAAACTGATCCGTCTTTTTTACAACGAAAATTAAATTGTTCGATGAAAGCATCAAGTAAAGAACAGTTTTTTACCTGTCCCCGTGATAAATACATCACCATCTAACTATGTTAGCCAGGGATTTTACAACTCGCCAACTTTTTACGTTTTACATCTTCAGCGTATGTTCCTTTAAAAAATATAGTTCAGGCATCAACTTGGAAATTTTATAAATATAACTTAGCTTGTAAAATAATACATCGTACTCTTTCAACCTGAAAATAGCAACTGCAACGACAGAGCGTGATAGAAGAAAATACACACATCAAAAGTGTCTAGGGATCAACATATATTTTTGCAATAACTTTTCTCCTGATTGATATTAATTAAAATTTTCTTTAAGGCTTCATCAAATAAAGTGTTTTCGTTTGTCACAGTAACGATAAACCAAGTCACCTTTGCATTAATAAAGAAATTTGCCATTTTCTAATAAAGGGATTTTTGACATTTGAACCACTAACATTAAAGTTCGAAAAAAAGACTGAAATAACAGTTTTCTTTAAAATTTTATTGGGTAACTTAAACAATTAATAATCCGTGTTTCTACCGCGAACACTAACAACACAAGAACATCGGTTTGGCATACTCAAAATGAGTTCATCCAAATCACGCTGTGGAATGGCCGCCCATGTTCGTTGCAACAACCAAAAAAGGTCTTCTTGCGACTGGATACCCTCCATATTCGGCAGAGCTCTTCTCTGTAGCATATCCCATGCATGCTCAATCGGGTTCAAGTCTGGCGACTGAGCAGGCCAGGGCAGGACATTGATGTTAGCTGAGGCGAGAGTCTGTCTTACAACTCTTGCGGTGTGCGGTCGTGCATTATCATGCATTAACTGAAATAAGGGACCGATTTGCACTTGTAGAGGAACGATGACGTCTGATACAATCGTCTCAGCATAAATTTGAGCGTTGAGGTTGCCTCTGATCCAAATCAACTCAGTTCTTCCGCCGATCCAAATACCCGCCCATACCATGATGGTTCCACCACTATAAGGATGGACTTCCTGGCAGGATTTTAATCGCTGTTGGCGTCCAGGGGTTCTCCAGTGTCGTATACGTCTTGTATCCGGTCTCATACCAAAACGAGACTCATCAGAAAAGCACACGAAACGCCATTGTTCTTCTGCCCAATTTCTGTGTTCAAGAGCCCATTGATATCGAATCCTACGATTGTGCATTGCTATAGGTGGTACCCGTAGCGGTCTTCGGGAATGAAGGTTCACTTCATGCAAGCGGTTTCTGACTGTTTGGTCGCTAATTACGTTCCCTGAAGAGTGATGAAGCCTCACGGCTAACATCATGGCGGTTATTGTTGGAGCTCTTCGAGTTAAGATTTGAATGTATCGGTCTTGTCTCCGTGTGGTGCAGCGATACCGTCCTCCATGGCGCTCAGCCACGGTACCAGTGCTTCGGTAACGTGTCCAAAGTCGACTGATAACACTTTGACTTGTATTCAGAGCTAAAGCCACAGTACGTTGCCGGGAACCAGCTTCTATCATTCCCACGGCTCTGAGCATTTCTTCCCTGCTTAAATGACGTCGCCGCTCCATAATAACGTTGGTTTTAATCGTAGTAGGGAAACAGTAGCACTAATAATGTCTTCAATGCGTTGTATGTTTTTATAGGGAAAATATTGACAGCTGATTTTCATCTTTTACTCGAATTTGATTCACAGTTCCTGATTCAAATTATGAAATGCACCAAAAAGGATCCATATAAATTTATAAAATCATAAATTTATTACAAAGCCACATCTCAATCTCAAGAAATCCGCATAAAAATGCTTGATCCCTAGACACTTTTGATGTGTGTATTTATTATTTAAAAGACTTAACTTAAATATCTAACATCTTTCAGTTTCATTATAATAATGTGATACAATATTTGTCATTATTGTAATCTTATTATTTTAAATCACAGATTGTTTCATAATTACAATAAAAAACTTGGACAAATATCAAAAACATTGTAAATATAGTTTGCTATAGAGATCTATGTTGATGTTTTCTTATAGCTTTTATCCTTATCCTTATTCTTATACCTTTTAACAAATAATAAAAATACCCTAGTTTTATGTAAAATCACAGACTGTTTAAAATCACTACGAGGGTGGATGGTGTCATTGTCTTGCAATTGCACGTAAATGAAAATTAAAAGTATATAGAAATTTGAAATCACGTTGATAGCTAAACAAGCTCATAAATCGTAACGGGATTCATTTCATCAATTACAAATTGCGACTAAGGTGACAATCCTCTAGAGTTCTAGACTCTATAAACAGGTATCATGAAAATAATGAAAAAATACATACTACCACGTAGGTGATCCTACAGTATCCACTTATTCTTATTCTTTAGTGCACACCAAATTAAAAAGAAATATACATACAGATTGCAATATAAAAACTTTGTACAACGGTGAGCTTAACCCAGCATTGGGTTTTCTTACAGCAAACCATTTCTCGATTGCGAGATTTAGAGCTCCTTCAAGTTTTTTACCCCCCGTTATTTTGAATAAACTACTACCGGGTGCCAGCCAGCAAGTTTGAACACAATGATAACTGTCCCAAATGTGTACCCTATTAGAAAGAGACGACGACTCGTCGTTGACCGTTATAACAGCATAACCTCTATTTGATGAAATCGGGGTTTGACGAGTTAGACCTTGACGTTTTCCAAGGCGTAAAGGCAGACAGTATCAACCCCAGTATGGACTGCAATATTGGGGTTGATACTGTCACATAATCATTGTTTTTTTTTTTTTTTTTTTATAAAACTTTGCCCCACACTAGGAATTTCTCCTGTATCGTGGGTGCGTTTACAAACATTTAAAGTCACATACACAAACAGCCAGACCCGGAACAACTATCTGTAGGCCATACAAATATTTGTTCCGTGCGGGGAGCGAACCCGCGACATGCAGCGCAGCAGTCGATCGCTCAACCACTGCGCCAACCGTGCCGTCAAATAATAATACTTATTTACCTCAGTGATGCGAGGCTAGCAAGGTGGACTTTCCTCTGTCACGTTAAAAAGTGATTGCGTTTTGTAACCAGCCGTTTCTAAAAAGAAACGTTTATCGCGTCATCAAATAGATGTACAGTGCCATATAGCACAAAATGAAGCCTGCTTGTTGCCGCTTCCTGCTTTGCCGGCGGTGCACGAAGATGCCTCGTTGCTCTAAGCCCTAAGCTAATACTGTTTGTCAGACTTTCGGGCCACTGACTACTTGTAACAACTGTCAAAGATCTACAAATGACAGCCGGCACCAATGGCTTATAATGTGCTTTCCGAGCCACGGAGGAAACTCGGCATTATACAGGTTTTCACCCATCCACGAAACCCTCTCATAGAGAGGAGGCCTGCATCCCAGCAGTGGGAACACTATAGGCCGATGATGATGACGAAACAACCTAGCCTAACGCGGCTAGCTGAAGCTTGTCGCAAGATTCACATGTGTGTTCCTGTGTGTTTAATCAAGACTGACTTACCGACTTATGAATGAATCACCAGATGTTTCACATCTATTTATTATCTTGCTTCCCCTGTACACTATATTAAGTCGGTTATAATAATTGTGTAGCACATTCCGTTCATCAGTCGAATTCGGTTGCACTTGACACTGTCGCCATGAATATCTTCGTTACGTTTATCGTAATGGTCGCATCGTTCGCTGTGTTGAGTTCGGCGCAAACTGTTGGCACTTCAACACTTGATCAAACAGAAATATCACATCATGTAAGGAACAGGAGACAAGCAATGATAGCCACTCGCTGCCGGTGTGCAAAAGATCAAGTTTGGCTACGGATTAAATGCATTTCCTGCGAAGAGTAAGTATCTGACTGCAATTTATTTTTACTTCTAAGTTTTTGCTGCAGCTTCACCCGCTAGGAAGTCAGAAACTTTTGCACCTTTTTGGGATAAAAAGTGTGTTGTGAAAATTGCATCGCAATCCGTTCAGCCGCTAAGACGTGAAAGTGTAACAAATACTTGACTTATAAAGTAAGAGTTACTTTTGCATTATAAATAATATTACATCGATTAAATTAAAAATCCAATTCTTTATTTTAACGTCCAACGTAAAATTTTCTAACAATTAATATTTTTTATTATATTTTAGGTACTTGGATCTCTCAGGGGCTGACTCTTGTCCAGTATGCCCTCCGACTACCACCACCGCAGCACCATATCAACCAGGAAACGCTTATAAAGTAAGAACCAAGTACACTATATTAATACGTATACAATACCGTTGTGGGAAAACTAGTTTTCCCGTGAACTAAATGTCACCCACGAACGTTTTGTGGTTTTGTTCTAAAACAGCGAGGATGATAATAATTGCCAATGAGGTCATAGTTATTTGCCAATAATAAATATATATATATAAACACGCACTGGCATTAAAAATATACACGAGACAATTTTGTTTTTTTTTTGTGTCTTGGGTTTAATTACCGACAAATTTAGTGTCTTTTACCGTGATGTTTACTAATATTGTCATATTTTATTACATTTTAGGTATTGGGATCTCAATGGGATAGACTCTTCTACAGACTTTCCTGAGGATGAAACACAGAAAAAACCACAGCTGGTACATCACCCACTGCAAATGCTTTTCTTTCTTGGTGATGATCCCCAGTTACCTGTGTCAGCCTCATCTCAGTTCTACTTGCAACGAAAGTTCGATAGTTGTTTCACTTTATTAATTTTAGTTGTACTTAAGTAAAATTCCGAAACCCGGGATCGTGTCTTTAACTAGTCTTATATCCTAATCTAACATCTTTGTATGTACCATTTCCTACGAAAAAAATGTCTTAATCGATTTATTATTTTTTTATTTCTGTCCGCAAAAACCAACAAAAAATACGTTCCTACCTAATAATCAAAGCTGTTCAACAGGCACAGCAGCGCCAACAATATATATAATATAATAATAATAAAATAATTAATAGAACAAATATAATAAACCCCAAACTACCAAAAACCCTAAAAATATTTGCTTCGATTCGCATCACAAGGATCATACAAGTGATTACTCCTTTAGTTCTTAATAAATAAATTATATTATAAACAAATAACTACTATAGGTAAGTACCGCTATACCTCTTAATGAGGCTCTTGATAAGAGTATCCCTATACCTATAGTAAATCATTAATTCATTATCCTGTTACGTAAAAATTTGAGTATTCTAGAATTATTTAATCGATTACAAGAGTAAGCGCATTCCGTTCACAGCTGTCAAATAGTAAACACGCCAGCACCTGCCACTATGCAGCTACATAGTACTCTTAAAATGTTTGTAGTTGTGGTCTGGTTGCTCGTTGCCTTTTGTTCGGCGCAACCACTTGACATCTCTGCACCCGAGCGATCAGATACTTCAGCTAATATCCGACCTAAGAAACAGAACTTTATAAATTCACGATGCCCGTGCGGAGAAGGTCTTGTTTATGTGTTTGGACGATGCAAGACCTGTGCCGAGTGAGTATTATAATTTTATTTCCTTGTAGATTGTGCCCTCGACTTTGACCGTGTCTAGTTTTATTTTTAACATGAACACCATATACTCTCTGGTATCTTCTATTGCTCTGGGCATTACTGTAGCTTTCTATATGAAAGACTTTTTGAAAAGAGATGAGTATCGGGGACTACCTCATACATCCAAACTTACTCACCTGGGGCCCTACTATGACGTCATAGAGCACTCTTATTTTAACCTTACTTTGCGTTTTCGTACCATCACCTCCTTAAAACAAGCTTATTATATTCTGGTTAGAATTAGCAGTTTTGATGACGTTACCTCAAATAGTTCATTAAATTGGTACCACGACGTGTCTTTTGACAACCAGCTGGAATGTTTTTTTACGTGAAATAGCAAGAATGTTTGACAGTCAAAAAAAGTTGATCCGAAACGATTTATATATTATTGTTGTACAAATTATACTTAAAAAAAGCATCGCGGTGATATTATATGGTACCTACTAAAAGTGTATTTATTTACGTGTGATGGGTGTAATAAACACCACTGCACAATCCTTGGAAGGGTATGGGCGTGATGTTATGGTGTCGTAAACAAGTCGATTCAATTGTATTTCCTGCAATAATAATGCATCATCATCGTCATAATTATCAGCCAGAAAACGTCTGCTGCTGGACGTAGGCATCTCCCAAGCATCGCCACATTGACCGATCTTGTAATTCTCGCACTCAGTGAATTTCCGCCACGTCTGCCAGGTCGCCGATTTTAGTACTTACATAGATATTATGGCAAACTATTTTTTGGCTTGTTTTTATGGCGAATGTATGTAATATAAAAGTTTTTGGAAGTGATAACGCAGATGGAAATGGTACAGGAAAGTGGCGTCACTACTAGATACTAAGATTAAATAAAACTATTACAGCTATAATTAGTTAATAATCAGAATTCTTTATTAAACAGTTTGGAATATAGATTAAAGTCTTAAAGACCAGTCTATAATCGTTTTTCCTGGAATTAATTTAACGAGCTCCATGCACCCTCCATAGTCTGGTTTCTTAGACGCATCGATGTGGTTTCGACGTTAGTAGTAGTCCCTATTCACGTTAATGTTTTTATTCCATGCTAACTTCGCCAGCAAGTAAGGCATCTTCGACGCATTTTCTTTAGGAGCGGTAATTAGTTGCATATTGAAGCCCAACATCATAAATTTATAACAGAATAGAATCATATTTTTGAAAAAGGGCTCTTAGTTTCAGTAAAATCACAGCAAACAAGAAAAGTAAACACTATTATTACTTAAGATTTTTGTTGATGTATTTTGCTGACAAGTATAAATGACTCGTTGAACTGACATGGATGTCACTTTAAATAGAAAAAAAAGATAATGATACCAGCCAGTTTTAAAAACTCTGTTCCGATTCCTATCATGTTATAATTAGGGCCGCAACTTTATTTGAAAAATTTTCTTTCTAAAGGAAAATCTTCAAAGTTTTTGATGGGTTTTATGATTTTTATTAAATTTGTATCATAAAAATGAAATTTTGATGCTAAATAAAATTTTTATGTTACCAAAAGTTATAATTGGCTTCAGGACTATGACTTCAAAAAACGATTCGGACTGTTTATTGGTGAAAGAGACACTCTTGCACGTTATAGCAGGGAATAGACAAATCTTTTAAATCGCTCATTCTTTCCCCGTACTGGGCAAGAGTAAAACAATATTGTTTTGGTCATGGTACCAAACAATGTAATATTATAAAAAAAAATATACAGTATGTTAGGTTAAACGAGGGACATATTGAGGGAGGGTATTCAGTATTCGATTCTCGTCCCAAATATGAAAAAAACCTATAACGTATATAGAAGAATTTTTAATGTTTTGTTTAGTGCCTAGATATTTTGGACTGTCCTAAGCCAGGTAAGTTTAAAGTATGAAGGGAAAATGGATTATACCCAAGAGTCATTGACCCGCTCACATGTTCTGCGATAGTATTAAGTCGCTAGCGCAAGGGTGTATACACGTTGCGTGACATTTGCGAAAATTTTGGTATGGTTCTGTCTGTTATTTATCAGTTTTTTTTTTTTTGTTTATATTTTTAATAGTATCATGTTAGCATGTACTATTATGGGTTTGAATATGTCCCTCGTTTAAACTAACATACTGTATTATAAGATTGAAACAAAACGTTCCTGCAATAAGATTTTATTGGTAATGGTAATGCCCCCGATAACCCCTATGTTGCTTATGTAGTAAAACACCTGTAATTTATTAAGTGAAATTGTGTCATAAAGGTGTGAATATAATTGTTTTCAGCTGTATAAATTGTTAATAATATTTTAAAAAATCTTGGAAAAAAAACTACGCCACAATTTTTGAAAAAATAAATAAAATTCTATTAAGTAATACAATACCTTAGCACAAATCTATTTTTAACTAAAATTTAAATAATATACGTATATATGAGTAAGAAAAACCGCTATGAATGTTTTTTTTATTGTATCACTAATAATGTTTATAATATATATATTTTCTAAGTTCTGTTTTTTTATTATATTTTAGGTATATTGATCTCACGGGAGAAGATAAGTGTCCAGACTGTGGTTAAGAAGAAAATAAACTGTAACTGACTCAGAAGCTCTGCCAAGTATTAATGAATTGTTAATGAACATTATTAAGCTGTTGATTTTATTTATATTTTTTTTTTTTTTTTATATGATATTCGCCAAAAAAAGGTTTTTTTCTAGCCTTTTCTGTCTCACTCCTGGGCAAAGGCCTCCCTCCACTCCTCTTGTGAACCCGCGCGTCCTCTATTCCTTTCCCTTGTTTTTTAAAATAATATATATGTTTTTTTAATTTGTTCTGCTGGTCTTTATGATAAAATGAATATATAATCAATTAAAAATATCCGCAGCTGCATGTATGATACCTAACTACGACAACGTTGATTTTTTAAAAGTTTTTACTATACTTTCTTAATTCGCAGCATTTGCCAGTTATGTGTATTATCATCCTCAGCCCGACTTCTCCCACAACTGGATCTCTCTTTGCTCGTGCCAAGCTCCAAGTTCTTGTGTCAGCCTCATCCAGTAAATATACAATTTTATAAAACTTAAATTGTTGAGTTCGGGTCCTTTAGAGTTTAAAGGATTTTTCATCATTCATCAAAGAACTGGCGTAGTGCACGTCTGTCTAAGGCTTAGACAGACGTGCACGATGCCAGTTCTGTGATGACGAGGGTCTTGACACCATTTTATTATTGTAAGCATAGTATTAGATCTCATAAGATCTTGGTGTGGTAGTAATTCTTTCATTCTTCAGCGGCGAATTAAGGAGGTAATCGAAATACGTACGCGGCCACTACAGAATGGTGGAACAGAAATACGTTAGCGGACTATTTTTCCTTATAGATTAACTAAATATGCCTAATTATTATAATTATATTAAGTATTTTTTTCCGCGTACATCTGAAATTGACTTTTTGTTGGACATAAATAACTGAATAAAATTCATGATAATAATATGTTGTGCATGTTATGTAATGAGTTTATGACTGACTCATTGATCTAGTAGTTCAATTATTCATATCAGGAATTTCTCAGCGACACCCCCGGAGTCTGGATTCCTGCCCAGTAGATGGCAATAGACTCGCCCTCTATGATAAATTCCTGATGTAAAAACCCAATAACACTTTGCCCGACCTGGAAATTGAACCCAGGACCTTATCACATAATGATTATACCTCGATACAGCTACTCAACTTGCGTTGGATGGCAGTAACCGAAGATGCTGGTAAAGGTTGCTTATGTTTGTCTTATTGCCCATGTGTTAGGAAATTGGTAAATAAAACACAACGATTGAATTCAAATCAGTCCTTTAATTTGCTTGTTGGTCTGCTATGTGTTCCTATTATATCTACTGAATTACAGTAAGATATAAAACGGCTACATTCGCATGAATTTATATACAACCTGTTTTTTTTTATATCTCATAACTCTAGGATATGATTGAGACCATATCAAAGAATCAACTGGCATATGAATTAAGTTTCAATCATACTTTTGTTTTTGTTTTTTTTTCGCATTTTCTTAGCTTTAAATGTGAATTATTGGTTTGAATAAAAATAGTTACTCGTATTTATCAATGAAACTACTACTATTTTACTACACTACTGCGAAGTTTGTCAACCTCGCAAAAGTAAAGATTCGTCATACTGGTGACAATTTTTGACCTAATTTAATTATGAAACTATGCATTTTTGGACCACCTATTCTAGGAGTTTTAGTATTATTTTTACCTACAGAATATAACCCTAGAGTTATAGGATATAAAAAAAAAACAGGTTGTATATTTTGGATTTTAAGTCTGAAAGGTCAGAAAGCCTAGGAATATGAAATAGGCTGTTCAGTAGGTTATGTTAATTCAATACATTTTTTACTTTCCCGGTATTGTGATCGCAGATTTAAATTTCTACACTTTGTCTAACCCCTAAATAAATTAGGAAGTGCACTTAGGCAGTACACGTCGGTTAAGTCCTTCTTGACTCGAAAGTGGGGCTTGTCAAATTAAGTAGGGGCATTCAAATTAAATAAAATCTGGAATCTTTTTGACCAGGAGTCCCAGGTTTGTGTCAATCTGCATTTTTACAGGAACGGTGAACCGTAGCGGTGAACAATAAATAGCCTTTGATTGCCTTTCTACCACATGTGCTTAACTGCATATAGGCATGCATATCTTACCCGCTCCGCTACACCACTTATGTCTTGTGGAGATAGCTTGGTATCGCTCGTAAAAACAAAGTGACAGAAATCCACAAAAAAATAAAAAATAATGGCTCTTAATACCCGTTCACGAAATATTTGGCCTATTCGACCCACAAGGGTACTAAGTTTTCTGGTAAATTAAGATAGTCCAGTTTTGATAATTTTTCACAAAGTAACATCACAGTATGTAGATATGGTTGCTACAGGGTGGTGGCTTGTTGTCATTTTTTGAGCGGGCAATCTTCTTCTGTGATTCTTTCATACCTGCAAACAAAATGAAATAAAAATTTAGAAACTTGAATTGCTCGAGAGAGACTCATACAAGCAGCTAATCACTTAGTTGGTATCCACGACGACACTAAAAATATACGGGTTGGTGAGAACATTATCATCTGTCTAGGCTATTAAGGTTACGGATGAAGATATATTTTAATTATTTATTAAAACTTTATGCACATGTATAAAAAACACTATACAAAGGCGGACTTTTTGCCCTGAGTATTTTCTACCAGTCATATTTCATCAATATGTTCCTGTTTCTGTTCTTGTTGTTTTTTCTTCTATTCTCCCTGGCAACCATCACGCTACCATAAATTCTTTTATCCTTCCTACACGATTCATCCATCTAAGAATGGGGTGTTCGGTGACCGGGACGCGTATTGCCAAACTGTATACTGACCCAGACACCCGTAGTCTGTACTGAACTACATCGTGCTCATTAAATCACAAATAAATAGAAGCAAAGTGCATACGAGCTCAGAGTAATCTGAGAAGGTATGCATTTTGCTCGCAACAAATTGGAGCAAAGTACATACGAGCTCAGAGCAATCTGATAATGTATGCATTTTGCTCGCTTGTATGTAAAGCAAACTGTGACACCTCAAAACATTTTATATTCGCTTATAAAGCATAGTCGACGTAGCCACGCTACGCGGGGCTCCTATTTCTGTCTGCAGGGTTTACAGTAACCTAACACGACGGGGAAGTCGGGGTCTTAGTTCGCTCGCTCCGCTCGCTCACTAGACATCTCCTTCGAACCTAACCTGACCGAGTTAGGGTGCCTCAAGTCCAGAGCTCGCTTCGCTCGCTCTTGCATCCAAATTCTCCTGGATGTTTATAATACAGTACTAGGTTTTGTCCGTGCACTTTCTTTGAAAATATCCAGGCAGAAACTAGTCCATTTGAGTCATTTTTTTTTACTGAGATAGATTAGGTTTTGGCGAGTAATATGCATAACCAAAAGCTCATCTATTAGAGTCTGGCTCGTGACTCAAATAGCCCGGCCTTTATGGCCTTTGTAAACTCGCCGTCTGGACTCGTATGTATTTTGCTCTGGTATTTTAAAGCAAAATGTATATTGATTCAGACACTCTCTGAATAGGTAAACAGTATGCTCTTCAACTACAAAGGCAAACTGCAATCAAACTCAGAGCAACCCCGGTCTGGGTCAGTATACAGTTTGGCAATACGCGACCGGGACTTATGGTTTACCTACTACAATACAATTCCGTTTTTAAGAATCTAATGTCCTAACATTAGATTCCTCAAAACGGAATTGTTTTTCTGGTCTAATCAGGTACAACTGAATACCACTTTTATTTTTTTGCAGTCCAGTGCTCTCTAAAGGCTAGGGTTTAAACTTTAAACCTAAGCAATTACATTTCTTGTAGCTGCCGCATTTAGTTAAAAAAAAAACTACTCTATCGTTAAGCTATAGGTATTTGATTCGTGGTCTTGGCAAAATCAAGATAACCATGAAATAAAATTAAACAACGTAAATATTAATAGGTACACTTTCATTAGAAAACAAGTATATCTTACTTTGAGATTCGCAAACAATTTTATCTTTTGAAAAGTTAATACTTGCGAAACATTTGCAAACGTCTCATATATAATATACAAACGTTATCTACTGTCACTTTAGACCATGATATCAATAGTGAACTGGAAAGAATAAATTGCCGTAATACTGCAGCACGGATTCTTAATCTTGAAAATGTTTGTCATAGTTTCATTAGTGTATGCGCATAGCGTTTTAAAAATCACAATTGCCAAAATTATATCACTCTTACCGTTTACTTACTACTTTACCGCAGTTTTCAGGCGTATGGATCATCATCTACCTAGCGTTTTCTCAAACTATCTTGGGGTCGGCTTCCAGTCTAACCTAATACAGCTGAGTACCAGTATTATACATCAAGCGACTGCCTATCTGACCTCCACAACCCAGTAACTGGGTAATACGATACCCCTTGGTAAGACTGGATGTCAGACTTTGGCTTCTGTCTACTCGTAACGACTGTCAAAGATCTACAAATGACAGCCGGGACCAACGGCTTAACATGCTGGGCACGGAGGAAACTGGTGACTCCGAAATGGACGTCAGCGCAGCCTTCGAGCAACGTGACCTCATCATCATCAACATCATTTCCTCAAGTTTTCAAGCTGCGAGTCTCACATCCAGCCAGTGTTTAAGAGGTATTCCTGACCACCAGCATGTGGCGGAAGCGCATTCGTGGTTAGTACCCTCAGCCTCCCATCAAGCGACCTTGGCACAGCACACTGCGCTTTCGGCCGGTCGAGAGCTGTATACCTCCCAGTCGAGGTCTGGAAACTAGGCGGTGACAACAAGCAAAAATATGCACCGACATAATATTATAAGTATCCTGCCCACTGAACGTCAAAACATCAGCAGTCGGGGCGACTTCTTCACTGCCACCAACAAAGCCGTAAAAGTGGCAAAGTTTTCGGGCTAACAAAACATAATGTTGCCCCAGACAAGACATGAAGAAGAAGACGAAGTTATAAATCAGTTATTGATGTTAAAATAATCTTAACCGCAAAATGACTAACACAAGTGAAAAGTATAGTATCCTCGTTCTTATGAGTGAATCATTGATCCTTTTCCACTGAAAAACGGTAATTATTCTTCATTTGTGTAATTTCCTCAGATAAGTTTACCATGGCTAAGAAACAGTATTTTACGTTAATTACACAACTGTTGCGCGTTTGTATGACAACCCTGTGGACATTATTCAGATAATGATTAACGTCATTATTGTTTACATTTCTAAAGATGCCTTCTGACGATGCGTGATCTTACATATTACTAGCAGCTACCACACTCTCGCCAGATTTGGGAGATTATGGAAATATGCTTGTCCGTGTTCATACAGATACGTCCCTACCAGGTGCGTTGTATCCGCTGCCGGTCAGTTTCACATAGTTGTTGTGTTCTGCCACAGATATTCACAGATATTCATAGGATACAAATAAAGATGATCGGTTCGAAGCGTGACTGACCGTAGTCGTCGTAAAATCACACACAGTGGAAAACAATCCATACAACCTATTTGTTTGATGGCCGTTGACTCATTAGTAGAAGTTATAGGTACAGTAGTGTGCATGATTCACGTGCTGAGGCTATCTCAAAACGATAAACAGTTTGGCGGAAAACACACAGTTTTCACAGGGGTGTATTAGTTTCCAATTCAATCACTAAAATATCAATGGTAAATGGTCTTTCAAGAACGAACTCAAGTAACCTATGTTATCGCTATTAAAATACAATACTGAGTAAACACATGCAAAATGTCCTTAAGATTTGCTGGTGTATGATCTTTGACAGAATCAACGTAAAAAATAATAAACTGACTTGTTTTACCACCGTCATCAACAAAAAAAAAACATAAAGAATAGGTAAGTACAATGCAATACATATTTAAGCTTGTTGACTTACCACGGCAAAAAAATTAGAAACGTAGATTGGCATCTTATCCCTAAAAAGGTTTTCTACCAGACAACTTTTGGAATGCCATTAAGAGAGACACGAAACAATTATAAACAAAAAATACTTACTCTGCACACGTAAGACATCTGTCTGATAGTCTAACTAGATCTTGAGGACAATTATCCGAATAAATAACATTCCTTCTTAACCTGTTTACACTCACAACACCATATTTTGAACTTGTAGACACAATATACTCAATAATAACATCTAATGAACTGATTTTAACGCCCAGTTCTTGAATGTCAGTGTCTGAGATTTGGCCAGAGGCTGTGTCGACAAGGTCATTAGTAGTATGACTCAACACGTGAGATACGCTCACACCGGCGCACGCGCACAACACAAGAAGATTTACCAAACGATGCATATTAAGTTAACACGACTTTCTCACTCTACGCTTCGACAGTGAATGGTCCGTGATGCGCAAATAAATGATTGATTATATATCTTTGATTATATCTGCGCAATTATCAAAGATTAAGATATTGTTTTTATTTTGTAACATAATATGTCAATGATACAAGTGTAACAGGCGTAAAAAAGTTGTATTTTATATGTTTGCTAAGGTGAAAATAACATTATTGATGTTATCAATCCGCAGTGCTTGGCTTTGCTATTAAGATTGTATGAATGACAGTTTTGTATGGGTGCGTGGATAATCAAATCTTGAGACAAACTGTCATTCTGTTCTTGTTTCGTATTCATATTCATTTATTTTGCATTACATATTGTAAAAAAGATGTAACAAGCGTCTTAAGTGGGGACTCTAGTCGGTATTTCTCCATACAAACGTATTTCGCTGTTTTCTTCGTGGATAATGCGTCTAGAGCAATGATTTTTTTTTCAAAAAAATCTAGGTCTTATGAATACATGCCCCTATCATTTCCTTTTTTTTAAACATAATCACTAAAATAATTATGACAATCTAAAAACTCGAAAAAACGCCCGTTTTTACCTCTATGTTCAGACGACTATCAGACAAATTCGATAAATTTTTAACAAAAAAGAAAATAATGGAACCATAGATACTTTTCTTCTAAATTTTGATATAAGAATTATTTAGATCAGTTTAGTTTTGAAGAAGAAAACAGCGGAATACAAAACGTCTTTTGGTCAAGATTTTTGTAGGTAAAATAAGCCTGAGCTGCAGTTGTCCCTTTCGCACTTTACGGGGGCTTGGTCGGGCGCAGCGCGACGACAATAGTTTCTTCAAATAAAATTAAATTCTTTCAATTACCGATTAGAGCCCCTTCTTAAAGCTAGATACATAAATATGGTGGTACATTTAAACTCAAATACAGAAACAGCCAACCCGAAACAACTACCTCTAGGCCATAAAAATATTTGTTCGAACCAAACCCATGTCACGAAGCGCCAATCGTGCCTTCAATTAAAACAGTTTCACTATAAACATGAAAAACAATGTGCTTTAACCAGTTGCTGAACATATTATCCATGAGGAATAGCAAGAGACCCAGCACACTCCCTTGCAAAACTCCATGTTTAACAATCCTTTTATCCGACAATTAGGTTTTTACTTAGATTAAAAAATGGTTTTTGCTAACGATTTCTCAGGTAGGATTGTATGAATTTTAGTATATTTTCCTATGAAGCTAAACGATTAAAACTTACTACGCAGAATTTCTTGGTAAACATAGTCGAAAGCTTAAGTCCCTTGATTTGCTAAGTTGCTATAAATGTTTGGAGCTCTTACAGTTTTTTGAATAATATTTGTATAGGGTAAATACACGATACATACATTTGTTTTAAAGGAAAATATAAATTATTTAATCTGCATATTATACACGGTGTAAATCACCTCATCACGAAGCCGTCAACCAAGCATTCTGTACATGAAATTAAGTAACTTTACGCAAAAATTATTGCTGGGAAACGACTTTTTTTTGGGGGGTGAAAAATCATGTTTTGTGGTAGAACTCAATGTAACGCACTCAAAACATTGTGCTGATGGACGGATTGAATAGTACGGGGGTCGTGCAGGTGTTTAAAGTAAAAAACTTACATTAAAAACTTGTATTTAAAAAAATAGTTGTCAAAAAGTTGGAACTTTGACCCCTAATATCTCCGTAACTAGAAGGTTCCCAGGTATGGTGTAGAACGAAAAAATGATCGCAATGACAGGGAGAACCAATGCCTTTCGGCTTCGCTAAGAGGTGTTTTACACCCTTTATGTTTTAAAATATAGGTAAATTTTTCCCTATATGAACTGTTTTGATGTGGTTTATTAATGAAAAGCTAAAGCTTCAGATTTACACTCCTTACTCAGATTAAATGCGTTGTTATCAATGCACGATCGTTGTTAAGTAATTTGTAAATCATTACATAGTATAAAACAAAGTCGCTTTCTCTGTCCCTATATCCCTATGTATGCTTAAATCTTCAAAACTAACGGATTTTGATGCGGTTTTTTTTAATAGATAGAGTGATTGAAGAGGAAGGTTTATAAATGTATAATAACTATATATTTTATACCCGTGCGAAGCCAGAGCGGGCCGCCGTGTTTCCAAATTAACCAAGGTTTCTTTTTGTCTAGACATTTTAATAATCAAATTATTGTGAGAAACATGATCGTGTTAATTAAATTGCAGTTTTATATAACGTTTTGACCAAACAGTCCAGTTTCTACAAATCGAGATTATTTGCTTTTTCCTCAAGAAAACTTGAAAATTATATAATGTCTAGAGCAAATAGAGTATTTATTTAAGTTTCAATTTATTTAAAAATCGGTCAAGCGCGAGTCGGTCTCACACAAAGCCTTCGAGTCCAGCACCAAACAAATAACAATATTTTTAACTCTCATGCATAGGTCAATTCACACTCAAATGCGCAGCAGTCGATTGCAGTGGCTGAGCGATCGACTGCTGCGCGTCGTGGGTTCGATTCCCGCACGGAAAAAATATTTGTATGGTCTACAAATAGTTGTTCCGGGTCTGGCCGTTTGTGTATGTTAGTTTAAATGTTTGTAAGCGCACCTACGATACAGGAGAAATTCTTAGGGTGGAGTAACGTTTACTTATAAAAAAAAAATCTGCTACCTTTCCGTTTTTGCCATTTGGCAACAGATCCCTAAAAACGTAACATTTTATTGATCGTATAATATAACCTTAAGAACATTGCTCGTCAAGAGACATTACTTGTGTACTGTGTATTTTCCGTATTTGTATTTTTTATGGTATTTCGTGACTTATTAGAGTTTCGTTTTATCTCTAGTAACTTCGATTCGTGAACATCTATAAGTTTCATGGGGCGACTCATACTACTTACTTACTACTTACTGTATTGGAATATAATATAGGTACCGTACTTGTGGTGAATCACAGCTCAGTGAGATTCGATAAGTACCTGCTATGTACGACTCATTAAGAAAACGGGTTTCCCTGCTAACGGAACCATTACATAAATTAGTAACAAAAACATAGAGGTCAGGTTGTCTCTATTATTGTCTATATTCTTTCAAAATAAAAAAAAATATTACGGTCTTCATCGTGCAAACATAAATACATAAAAACAATAATCAGGCAGTGTTTTTAAAAGTA
This sequence comes from Cerastis leucographa, assembly GCA_963082945.1. Lineage (NCBI taxonomy): Eukaryota > Metazoa > Arthropoda > Insecta > Lepidoptera > Noctuidae > Cerastis > Cerastis leucographa. The sequence goes on along the minus strand of OY720361.1, from coordinate 16,949,865 downwards.
TGACAAGTCCCGTGTCTGACTGTTTAAGATTCGCCGGTTGAATATGTATGTTCGGGTTATCCGAAGCTAGTTTTTAAAGTTGGAAAAACCAGCAAGAAATGTAAACAAGATAGTCTGTTGGTCGGGATATTACTGACTCGATACAAACTTAAATTGTCTGACGAAAGTTAATTTAAAAAAAAAGCATTGTGGTGCCTTGAGTCCGTGGAGAATGATCCTATTAGATTCTAGGTTTACCGTCTACACGAGGCTGTTACACAAACGTAACGTCGTATAAAAAACAGAAGACCTTTCAGAAGAGATTCTATTAAACTATAACACGAGCTTACTACATTTCTCTCACTAGCTAACTAGCCGAGATATGAAACTAGTTCTATAAGCACGAAGCCACAGTTACTAGTTTACTAGCACTATCTTGCTGTCACAGATACAATAACTTGCCTCGTGTAAGTAGGACATTACCTAGGTTTCGCTGCAATGAATGTAATTTAAGTGTTAAGTTTTTTTTGCGGTAATTATGTACCAAGGTCATGTGAGCATGCCAATTTTCCTTATAGGTATTAATTGAAACAACACGTTATATCTATGCAGCACCTACCTTCCTTACTTTTTTTTAAACTGTTTGAAGCATCAAAAGGAAAAATTACGTATTCTAAGTCATATCAACGCGATCAATGATTTCATATAGAATACAGAGGCGTGTTATTGAAAAGTTTCCCTTAGCTAAAACGCAAACTAGCCTATCAACTTAACTCAATGAATAAAAGCTTTTTCTCTTTCATTTCAGACGTTCACTAACTCAATAGAGCAGAGCACACAGAAGTTGGTAGCTGAAAAACAGAAGAGTGATCTGCTCTTATCGAGAATGCTGCCTCTTCCCGTTCTGAGGAGGTTACGAGCACAAAAGGCGGTGCCGGCCGAAGCTTTCGACGCCGTCACGATATTCTTCAGCGATATCGTCGGATTCACCAGCATATCGGCCAGTAGTACTCCCATGGAGGTGATAAACATGCTCAATATGCTGTACAGGTCCGTTGGCTAAACCACGATCCATCTTGTTAATTGTTAAATCAAAGGCGACTTAATCCTACTTAACTTCTTTTTTCCGGGTCGATAATACTTCTGTTTCTTAGAGCCACGGAGATTACGCGAGTCTGATTCTTCGCATTGTTTATCAAACCTGGACTAGTGGCAATCACTTTCAAAACGTTTAATTTTTCTAAAAGCTTTTTCGATAGATTATGTCAACGCACGACAGTTTTGATATTTCCGTCATAGTTATCGCTGATAGAATTTCATTTTGTCTTGGTACCTTTATTCCAAACATTCAAATATTTACGAGCGATAGACAGGACAAGAAGAACAAAATTGAAATCCCATGTTGAGTCGAAATCGGTCTGTTTAGTTTTATACGCCCGCTTGTCAATTAGCGTTCGTGTGTCAAAAAAAGAAAATATTCGGGATCAATATTTTTGTATGAAAATATTCCCAATATCGTTATTCCGCTCTATACGTCTTATCTATACATTTTGTTCTAATAAAAGTAGCTTTATATTCGGACAAGCTTTTTCCAGTAGCTTCCCAAAGCATAATAAGCAAGGTTTCCGTATGTGGTCCCTTATTGTATTGAAATGCCGTACACACGGCGACACATCAAGCTATACATTTCCAGTATATTATGGCCTTGCTTCGTATAAATCTCCATTACAATGAGAGATTCGCATAAAATGGTTTTGCATAGCATGATTGGTCGCCGACCCGTGGTTGACTGTATCTAAACATGCATGATTTAGAAATCAGTTATGTCTTACAGATTTTTTCGAAACCAATAACCTATTTACCTTTCTAAAACATTTCTTATGTAAGTTTGGTTTGCCAGATAAAAAATATCAAGGACAAGAATTTTGAGAATTCGCATAAAGTTCGTCAAATTAGATTATATGACCGCAACAGATGCCATGACTTAATATAAACATGTCAAAAGAGGTCAGATAGGCTGTTGCTCCATGTAGCTCTAGCTGGTATTCAGTTGCAACCGGTTAGACTAAAAGGCGACCGCAACGTAGTTGAGAAAAGGCAAGGCAGAAGATAATGTTGCCCTTACGTGCCATTCCTCATATTCGGCACAAATCAATCAGTTATGATCAAGCTGAGCATGCTCTGCACACGTTGCTTGACCACTTCTAACTTTTCTCGACGATGAATAGACACCTCGTTCTCAACATGAGCGTTGTTTTGATCATATAGCATCGTGTTGAAAAACCAAAAAAGTTAGTCAAATAAAAGTCTTTAGAAAAAATGGGGGACATGCAGTTCAGGCTAACAAAATAAATAAATAACATAAGTGGGTTTCTTTCTAATTAATCTTTCTGCCTGTGAAATTCGCCCTTCGTTTCTATGATGGATAATGTGAATTGTTCGCCACTTTCCTCGTCTTTATCCTACCTTAGTGGAGCTCTGAATTATAAATGTATGCTGAAAAAAACATGATCATGGTGTTTGCAACAACGCCGAAATATCGGGAACTCAAAACAAATAATAAATATGGTAAATATCCCGTACAAATGTTATTGATAGTGTTACTGACCATGTCAGTTAAAAACTTGTATGCTGAAAACTTTCCAATTTACTGCAGAATATACTTTTTTTTTATATGACGGTATCTATGACTTGTAATATGCATTAAAAAGCTTGTGTTAAATTTTTGCATCAATTTTATAGTAGGATGCCTATGAGTTCACATCAGGAAAATATATGATAAATAATACAAGTAAATTACGGTCCTTAAACATAAAAAATACCTACATATCTAGAACACGATAAAATATGAATCGAAGCTTGAACTGCCCATGCAAACTGTATAGGCGAAATTATGTAAATATCCATTTATGAGTAATTTCCTTTCGCATTATTAGTAGTGTTAATAATGTTTGTGCAGGTTGTTCGATGAGAAGATTACTCATTACGACGTCTATAAAGTTGAGACTATCGGTGACGCGTACATGGTTGTGTCGGGTCTACCGCAGCGAAACGGTAAGTCATGTAGACTGTTGCTTCTTCTCAGAATAGTTCAACAAATCAAATAGTAATACAATCTTCCTGCCCTTTGTCACATGTTATTTGGAGTCAGTGCAACACGTTTTTTTCATTCGTAACGCCATCATTTACTCTTTTTCACGCTATCATTCCTCATCCAATCCCCTGAAGACCCCTCATCCACATTTACGAGTATTCATGTCTCTTTTAGTCACATGACGAGTTCCTTCTCATACGAGGACTAAGAGGTACCACTTTGTCAAACTCTTACTTCCTCTAATATGCTCACTAGCGACCCGTCCCGGCTTCGCACGGGTGCAATGCTGATACTAAATACACTACAGAAAAACTGTGAACGTTGTATATAAAAATATAGCGGCCCGCTCTGGCTTCGCACGGGTATAAAACATATAGTTATTATACATATAAACCTTCCTCTTCAATCACTCTATCTATTTAAATGAAACCGCATCAAAATCCGTTGCGTAGTTTTAAAGATTTAAGCATACATATAGGAACAGAGAAAGCGACTTTGTATTTAACCCCCGACCAAAAAAGAGGGGTTATACTATGTAGTGATTTCAATATTTTAACAGTAGGTACCATTAGGAAAATATTAGCCAATCGCCAAGGTAGTGACTGACAGACCAGTGCTAGGTATGGAGTAAATTCAGTCAACAATTTTATGAGTGTCGTGATTCGGGTCAGATCAATGTTTTTTTTTTTTGAAAAAGTCCCAAAGCAAGATTTTCTATTTTCATATTTCACATGGGACGTTAAAATACTTTTAAAGCGGAATGCGGGTGTAATGTACACTCTGCCTATCCGGTTATCCTTCAGGGTTGTTATGGTGATTTTATATTTTTTTGTTTATTTTTTCTTTACTTCTATTTGAAGTTAGCACAGCTGTATTTTTTGTCTTTCCCCCTTTACAGAATATTAACCGTTTCTTTGCACATAAAACCTTAAACTTTTTTTTTTCGCTGTCCCATTCTCCTTCGATTTTTGATGATGCACCAGTCACAAGCAATGAAATAGCAAAAATCAAAACTGATTTCCTTGTCTAATTACGGTTTCTACTTTGAGATAAGACGTTTTTAATAGCCATGGCTTCTAAAATACTATGTTTGTCAAAACATTAATCAATACAGTAGGAGCAGATCACTTTTGTATCTTGCTCATATATATATCATTGCTCATGACGTACAGTCACGTTCAGTCAGCGTTTGTGCTCATAGTTAGCTGTCCCCAGGCACACGGCACGCGTCCGAGATAGCGGATATGTCGCTGTCTCTGTTGCGCAGCCTGGAGGGCGCGTGCGTGCCGCACCGGCCCGGCGCGCCGCTCATGATCCGCGCGGGCGTCAACACGGGCCCCTGCGTAGCCGGCGTGGTGGGCACTACCATGCCGCGCTACTGTCTCTTCGGAGACACCATCAATACCGCCAGCCGCATGGAGAGCACTGGCGAAGGTAGACTTAACATATTTCAAAACTACTATTCATGATGTTTCTCGGGGAACGAACTTGTATGTCACATTTTTATCAACTAAAGACAAGTACAGTGCAATTAGAGGTTGTGGTAGGTCTAATTGTGTAAAATATAGGTAAATACGTTCGATTCAAGACTAAAACATGGAGGATTTTTTTTTCCAAGGTTCATAAAGAAAACTTGGAAACGGCTAACTGGGAAAAGGCTAGGCAGATGATGTTCATAAAAAAAAACTTCTCGTAAGTAAACTGACGACCTATTTTTCTATCCACAGCTATGAAAATACACATTTCTTATACAACGAAAATAGCACTCGACGAGATTGGAAACTATGAATTCGAGACGAGAGGTCCCGTCAACGTTGCGGTGAGAATACTATTAAAACTGTCCCGTTATCATCCTTTTCAAATATATCAAAGCCACCCTAAAGTTTTGTACAAAGTGAATATGCAGTGTGTAATGGCGCAATTAGACTTAGTCATTTGTCCGAAAAGAATAGAATTTAATTTTTATACAAATAAGGGTACAATACTTGTTTATAATATAATAATCGAGGCTCAGCCATATTTTACCGTTCGGCATGCAAACATTTACTTACATTATTTATGAAACATGTAGGTACTTGACTACATTAATTTCAAAAGCAATTACAATTATCATTCAAAAATAGACCAATTAATCAACAAATGTGAATCCGAATTAGATTGCAAAAGGAATTCAGGCAATCACAAACTCGACACTCGACTTCATTCGAACTACTCGTAGTCCTCAGTTTGTATTCCATTACGATGACCAGTATCTATATGCATATGCATCAAGTGCCCGAATTCGAGTACATTTATTCCACAACCCGAATTCGGGCTCACAACCTAGTTTAATAGGGGACCGGACTGGGTAAAGAAAACGACATTCTATTTTGTCCGTCAGACAGGTAATACAAAAATATTAGACACGTATTTTTTGTTTTATCAAAATATCAAAAAATTACTTAGTTAAAACTCATTAAAGTTGGAGAGTGGGGGCTTACTACGTCACAAGTAGGTATAAAACTTACCTACATGTGACGTCATGCGCCATTTCAACTCAATATATCTCCGTATTTTTATGACCACGTGAAAAAAGAAAAAATACGTGTCCAATACTTTTCAATAAACTACCCGACGAACAAAAAAAAAATTGGATTATCCCCTATTGCACTATAAAAATCACGGTTCTTTGACTACTCATTATCTTAATGTGTTTTTTATGTCTGGTTTCCAGGGCAAGGGTTGTATGGAGACTTACTGGCTGGTGGGTAAAGTGGGCGAGTTCCGAAGCGAAAGCCCGCGGGGCCCTCAGCTGCAAGACTATCACAATAACCTCATGGAGTTGCTCATTCGGTCCTAACTGTAAAACTTGAAATAAAATTTATTTCATGTTGTGTTTTGTTTTTTTCTTTACCTAATTTACCCTTTCATCTTTCCAGTTTAAGGCGATGCTATGCTGGGTAAAAAAAGAACTGCCCGAAAATCGCTATACACCCAGTACTGAAGTACCTTGAAAGAACCGCGTAGAACCGGTATACCCGGAATATATAATATTTTCAGTATAACATTTGTGTACGTTGACCGCCATTTTCAGGAAATATACACGGAAATTAATTTTCAGTCACTTCACACTACAGTTGTAGTTTTCCTAAACATCACAACGTCCAGTTATTTGTGAAAAAGTATCAGTTCCCAATTACAAAAGATATCATAGTCTTAAAATCTGGGAATCTATAAATTATAGAAGTAAATAGAATATTTTCGAAAAATTACTTGAAAATATCCTTTATTTGATCAAAATGAACATGAAATCGACCAAAATAGTGTTTAATGGATACACAAAGGTCACAAGGTAAATTTGGCGAAGGCCAAGTTATTCATTAACGAAAAAAATATACGAAAGTAAATTAAAATACTTGTATTCAGCTGCATGACTACAAGAAGACCCCAACATGCTTTAGAAAAAGCTAGAATGATAATAATTTTCTTATTTTGCTAGACTATAAATCGGATTCGCTTGGCTGAATCTACTCGTTTTGGGTTTTATTAAGTTAAATGAAGTTCTACTGAATGGACTTTAATAATTAAATGAAACAATAATATTAAAGCTTCTAACTAATTAAACAAAGTTAGTTTTCAGAAACTCACATAAATTATTTATTAAAATTCAGTATGAATTATTTATTTATTCTTGTGGTTACAAGCTAAAATAATAATTCAGAGGATAATATTATTAAACTTCGGGAATAAACCTCGAAAATAACGTGAATAAGGTAAATGAAAACGGAATGAGCTGATTACTCATAAGAAAACAATTTGTTTGTACAATTTGTTTGAATTCCTCCGGAAAAAAATGTTTTTAGTTATTTCATTCCTGTTGACGTATAACCAAACTATATTTAGACTTCATAACTAAATTTATTCGAGTTTATCTAACAAACAAAAAAAAATAAGAGGAACTCGTGGCTAAATCATAACAGCCGCTCGGGTCGATCTTCAGGTTTGATCTCTTCGGGTCGATTGCCTAGGTTGGTCCGTGGCCCATCCACGGACCACCGACACACATACCGAGTTTCCTCCGTGTCTCGGAAAAAACGTCAAGCCGTTGATACCGGCTGTCAATTGTAAATCTTTGACAATCGTTACAGACAGGTAGGTAGTCAGTGGCTTGAAAATAAGAACTTATCTTACCAAGGGGTATCAAGTTACCCAGTACTAGCCGGGTTGTGGAGGCATATAGGCAGCCGCTCAGTTAAAATTCTGGTACTCAGCTGTATCCGGCTTTCCGGTTAAACTGGAAGCCGTCCTCAACTTAGATGAGAAAAGGCTAGGCAGGATGATGATCTTACATACAAAGAATGCATGAACGAGAAGCTGTTTTTACTTGAGATTGTGAATGATTTTAGATATTTGGCTGCTACTAAGATTTCTTGATGGAAAAAATTTTCCAACCATTTTCCACCAACAACGCTTAACCTGTTCTGGGAATTGAACCAGGATCTCATGATTGGCAGTCTCATTTGAACCCACTAGACCAACGAAGCAGTCACTATCGAGGCATTAATTGATCAGATACCTGATCCATTTTTCTGATATTTTCATGCAATTTTTTTTTAAATAAAATACTTTTGTGTGGCTCATGTCACAAGAACACAAACCTTTGTCCTCTTAGTTTTTCCTCAAATGCATTGGCTAGATAAGAAAGACAGTTAATTCGTTTACATTGCTTCATACAGTTTTCAATGCTTTAAGATAAAACTATCAGGCTAAAACTAGATTCTAGATAACAATCTCGAGTTTACATCACACCTTATCCATTTTATTAATACCTTAACGAGCTTTTTAATTTTAGCAGTCAGCGAGGCAGCTTTTGTATTTCGTTCTGAATACAAAATCGCCTGTATTGTACCACAGATTATAATAAGATTTGGGAAACATGGAACGTGCCGGTCACGTGACATATAAGCGGACGCCATTACGCTGGTCATTGTGAACTAATAAAAACCTCCAGTACTGAAGCTCATATTATTTATTATAATACCCATTAAAACGTATACATGGCGCAGCCGGTCCAAGAACCATAAGAAAGTAATGAAATGTCAAGAAACAGTGGATTCTAAAACACAGTTAGAACACGTGGAAGAAATGGGCACTCCAATGGAATTTAAAAAGTTATACTCTGCTTCAAAGTCTGTTTTCATTTTTATAAAATCTAAACAAACTGTCTAAAAACCTGTTGATATTCAAATTCAAGTTCTTTTGAACTTGAATTTATTTAAATATCAACAGGTTTTTAAGCTGGCTAAAAAGATAAGCCTTTGTCTTTTTGTAAATGTTTTGAAATAAGTTCGAATAATCTTTTTAATCCTCAAAACTGTTCCCTAAGCCGTCTCACAAAAATCTGTGTCCCACCAACAGTGAAAACATTATGCTATTTTTTTCTGGCTAGACGCGGAAGTGGCCCTTGGATCAAGGTTTTGACCGAATAGTGCTGTCCGGGTCTAATGGCCGTCCAAAAGCGCGTTGGGTTGACGATATCGTCAAAATCGCGGGAAACAGGTGGATAAGGGACGCACTGAACAGAGAAGAATGGCTGAAGAAAGGGGAGGCCTATAGCCAACAGGGGACACCCCCTGTTGGCTATAGGCCCGAACTAATGATGATGATGATTTTAGGTTTCCTACGAAACCTTTTTTTCCGGTATCACAACTTCAAGTAGGTCTTTAGTCGTTTGTGCACTAATTATTGTTCTGGGCATTTTTTTTCCGTAATTCCCTCGTATGTATAAAAGAAAAGTAAGATTTTAAAAATTTGGCTTACACACAATTCCAAACTTATACGTTCATCATTGGGTTTTAGTAGTTAAAGTAATCTAGGAATATAAAAAACCTGAAGATGGTCCAAATAAATATCAAACAATGATTTGACATTGACATTGAAAAATTGTTACTTGAGAAAAATGTGAGCGAATTGAAAAAAATATAAACTAACTACTAATTTTCGTATTTCTACAACCTTGAATAATTTCTTACGATAAATATAAATAAATACAAATTAAAGATAAGAAGAATATATTTTAGAACTTTCAAAACAACTTGAATTATTTTTTTAGCTATCACATTTATAGTAATTTATAATTTGTTGTTGTTTTAGTTATCTAGTTTTAATTTGTTTATGAAATTATGGAATTAAATGTTAAGTGAAATTCCCTCGCTAAATTTACAAATTTTATTTTTGTTGCGCAGTCTGATAAAACATGTATGTGAATTAAGTGCAAAATTAATAAAGAATTAAAAGTAACAAGACCGCATTTCGAGATTGGCCAAGTGCGCAGCCAGGCTAGGGAAAAATCAGGCGGAGTACCAAGGGCTAAACGTATTGTTATTGACACGGAGGTATCACATCCCCTAAACTTCTAAATTCTTGTATGTTACCAAGAAATTCCTTATTGAAAAAGCATCGACCCCTTTTTGCCCGACCAACCCAACTCAACCGACTCAACGTTGGGTAGTTGCGCTCGCGACAACGAGACCAACGGGGCAGTTAAATTAAATATAGTAAATAAAGTAATCCTACTTACACTTTGCAAGTAACACATCGTTGTAACAACCATATCTGACCATTCGGACAACTTCCAACACGCACATTATTGACTAATGCTCTCTTGATCCGAAAGCAACTCGAAATTGTCTGTGGTTGATCAGGTGCTGAGTTGTCAACAGGTTGCGCCGAACATAACGCGGCCAGTGACGCGAAAACCACAAACATGATGAAGAGCTTCATGTTGATACGTGCTTACTACCCGGCTGCTGTGAGCGAAATTAAGGCAGGTGATCTTGAGGAACGTGTTTTTATAAAATGTATTTCCGGACCTTGAAGTAGATGAAAAAACATATTTAAACAGGTTATTTTACTTATCTCAATGCAAGTTGGCGAGATTTTCTATCTGCAGAAAATACGAACTTCTATCAAAGCTTCATAATTATGCTTTTTAATGATTTTAGGGGAAGTTATTTCAAAAATCCGTCCTAAACACGCCAAACTTAAAATATTGTATTAATGTTTATTTTGTTTAGCCTGCACATAAATAACGACACCAAAAATATAAACGTATAAAATCAAGATAATTTATTTCAAGAAATCCAGTTAAGGCACTTTTCAATAGTCGAACAACACTAAAAATGAAGATAAAATCCTAGTCACAAGACTATAACTGTGTGTCACAAGAATAACTGTGAAAGTACTGTAGTTGGCTATTAGATCGTTCGATTCGTAGATCTCTACGGAGAAGAATGGGCAAGAAACTCCATGGACACTCTAAATCAGAATCTTGTTACAAAAACCTTGGTTATATCATTCAGGTTGAGATGGTACATTATGTGACAATGAATGTAGCAAGGCGTGCACGTTTTAATGATCATAGTAAGAACAAAAAAGACAATTAAAAATAAAATTATTATTCCGAAATAGGCCGTGGCAACTAAGAGATGACCAGGCACAACTGACAGCGCCTGTTCACGAACATGACGGATCAGCCATCATACAATTCTTCGCAGACATTTCTTTTAAAAAATATGCAATAACATGGCTGGTATTAAAGGGCTTTGAATTATATGGCCTTGCCTAACTGCCGCCATTACATATTCTTATCAAAATAGCGGCTACTGATCAAACTTAGCGTATGAAACGAAAGCTGGCATCAATACAAACAAAAAAAAAATGTTTGAGACAAAATCTTCTAAAGTGTCAAAACTTGTTTGATTAATATGGGTTTTATGCGTGGCCGTTAGTATGAAAATAAAATGAAATGGCGGAAGTTAGATAGGCAATGCTTCATACAAACATTTTCCAACCGCTTTGAATCGGACGAGTCCTAGAGACAAGACCGTGTAACAGCAAGATAAGAGTGTGATATTCCCTAAGTAAATCGGTCAAAGGCCTTAGAAAAGTGAATGGGACATATTGGATGAGGAAGGCAAAGGACTGGGAGCTGTGGTGTCGCTATGGTGAGGCCTATATCCAGCACTTGTCTGTAGTAGCAGCTTGAGTTGGATGTAGAGGAAGGAATATTGGTACTCCCTTTCTTCTCCTAAAATTGTTTTTCCGAAAATCATTATCCATAACACGTTTGCTATAAACTTCAGTAACCATAATGTTCAAAATCCCGAAATTTTGTTTAACATAATTATCTTCTGTTCTAAAAGTATTCTGTCATAATATTGAGTACTATAATTATTGAATCTCCTAATTTTACAAGACCTAAAGTCACATGTCCTAAGTATTGTGTTAAATAATGTGTATTATTCCGAATGTTCATTTTAATATTTTTTTTTAGTCCTAAAACATATGCAAAAAATTAGGTTTTAGTGACAGTAACGAATCGCTGTAAATCCGACTCCACGCAGTCTTGTCTGCCCTACCCCTAGAGTGTAATTTAAAATCGCGTAGGCGCGGAGGGGCGAGGCGGCCCGCGAGTTGAGGAGCAGGTGGTTGTAACACTCGCCGCCGCGGCTGAGGCTGGCCGGCTGAGCCGGCCAGCAAGCCGAAGCTGCGGTGGTGAGCGTTAAACCCATCTGCGACGATAAACTCGCGAGGGACCGCCGGAGCGCCGCAGCGCCGGAGCCGTGACAGAAACCATGCCTGCTGCATGTTGCATGCTTGCATGATTGCTTGCATGCTGCATGCTTGCTTGCATGCTGCATGCTTGCTTGCATGCTGCATGCTTGCTTGCATGCTGCATGCTGCGTGCTTGCTTGCATGCTGCATGTTGCGTGCCTGCTTGCATGCTGCATGCTTGCTTGCATGCTGCATCCTTGCTTGCATGCTGCATGCTTGCTTGCTTTACAAAAACCACATGTTCACAATCAACTGCTTTATTGAGTACATTTATATATATTTGTTTATGTATAATCAAAAAAAAAAACAAATTTGTTCTAAGAATATTATTATTATAAATATAAATTATGTAATTTGAATTTAGGACTTACAACTTTTATAAAAAACATTTTTATGTCTTTTGTATATTATTGATTGTAATATTTATGACAAACGGATTTAGGACATATTATATTTAGGGATTTCAATTTTATGGCATGTGATATTATGTGATGTTAAGTTCGGTTGAGTTATCATTCGGACAAATGATGATTAGGACAAAAAAAGTTATGGCACTTTAAATTATGGATAAAAAAGTTAGGTGACACAATAGAGAACCAGGAATATTATATGTAAAATATCAAACTATTCGATTATTATAGAAAAACCAAGTTTATCATTCACTTTATTTTATTTGTTTAGTTTGTTAACATACTTTGCTTAAAATAGTTCTAAGCAAAGTTTAAAATTTGATCCGGTAATTGTAATAAGTCCTTCTGTAGTTCATTAGAAATAGGTACAATTTATAGTTTTAAAACTATTCCTTGGATTTGCGTAATGATATATCTTCTTGGTCATTCGTTTTCTAATTTATTGTACCTGTAAAAAAAGTCTGGTTATATGGTTGTTTCATAAATCTATCCAGTTTGCGTTTTTTGTCTGTAGTGGCAGGCAGGTACCTATTATGAAAGCATCAAGATATGAGGTTGCTATTGACTAATAGCATTCCTAAAACATCAGCCACATTAAGAAGGCAAAGAGACATACATAGTTCCAAAACTAACTCATTAAGGTGAAAGTCAGGGTAGCAATAAAAATGTTAATTTTATTACGTTTTCTGCAAATTGCAGGTAAGTGTCAGGTTGTAAATTGATAAAAATATGATTTGCAAACGTAACAATTAATGCTTTACCGAGTAACAATTATCAAAATCATCAATACACCCCCTCCAAGTTCATTTAACACCACTGAATGGCTTTTTCATGATATAGCCTTAAAGGTATTTCTACTTACATCTCATTAGGAATGCAAAAACCGCGCAGTTTTGTTTGGCCTTCCGGGCACTCTCCAATTTTCACGATCGCTTGTCTCATGAACCGAAGAACTCCTGAAGTGTGGTGAGGTTCTGAGGTGTCAACCGGTTGCGCCGAACATAACGCGGCCAGTAACGCGACAACCACGAACATGATGAAGAGCTTCATGTTGATACGTGCTTACTACTCGACTGCTGTGAGAAGTATACTGTACTTGTATACCTGAGGCGTATTTATACTGTTTTAAGGATCAGTGCTAGGTATATGGTAAAGTGCATAATTTTCCCTTTGTGGTTGTTACGGATAGATCAGTCTTAATGAATTAAATGTAAAACGATGATTTAATTAAATTTACACTTAATTCTTACTGTTTTTGAGTTTAAGTTAGTGTTTAAAAAGTAAAATGATTATCTGTAACTCGTTATTTTAACAGTCACTTCCTTTCTTGCCATATCATCCTTCACACAGTTCATCCACCGTTTCATTGATTTTACTCTTATAGCCATTTACATTTAACCTCAACATTTTCAGTCACTGGCGCCACCTTCAGGCTTCCACTTATGTACTCATTTCTTGTTTAATCCATTCGCGTTACACCATACATCCTCTTAGCATTTTCAGCCACATACAATAGGGATGATGACTGGGTAAAGAAAACGAAATTCTATTTTGTCAGAGAGAGTATTTTGTCAGGTAATACAAAAATATTAGATACGTATTTTTTTTTATCAAGTTAACACAAAAATACTTAGTTAAAACGCATAAAATTTGGAGAGTATAAAATGTACTGAGCCGTGACGTCATGCGACATTTCAACTCAAAATATCTCCATAATTTTACGATTACGTGAAAAAAGAAAAAATACGTGTCAAATACTTTTTAATAATCTACCCGATGTACAAATAAAAAAAAATGAGTCACCATCCCTATTGCCATAAAAATTGAATGCTCAGTCTTTGCCTAAGGTAAAGCTTGCCCTTGGGCCACGGGAACCGTCAACTAAATGTTTGGATATTTCCTTTTAAAAAGGCTGTGAACAATCGGACCCTACGGTTACAGACGGGAGTAATGTTTTGAACCGAACGTTTAGTGGTATGAGGTACAGAGTGTCATTAAGTTCCTCATCCCCCATAGAAATTAAGAAGATTTCCGAAGCTCAGCGACGACTTGTAGTAAACACTTGAAGTTTTTAAGAAAACAAAAAAAACTGTGGTATACCACTCTGCATTGATCGTTCTACCTTCATATCTTCAAGTACCTACAAGCGTCGCAACATGCCCACTGGTTTTCGCCACGAACATAGCCACCTTCTTCTTTAAAGCGCTTCGAGAGCGAACAACTTTAATCGGCTTGGGCTCGTCTTGGAAGACCCAGATTGTGGATTGTGGATTATTGTTTGGAATCAGGATCGTAGGCATAGATTCAAGATTCGTCACCACTGATCATGTCGTAGACGTGATTTGACTCTTCTTGGTTGAACCTTTGAAGGGTTTTCTTACACCAACTGACGCGGGCCGCATTATTATGTTCAGAAAGCAAATGCGTAATCCAACGGGAAACCAGCTTTCTCACACCAATCATCTCCTGCAAATCATTGGATGGACATTTTCCTTAGTGACATTAATTTTCGTATATGACCTGACAGATTCAAAGCAACGCGGCAACGCCGCTGTGACTAAACAATAGGGGTGAAGACTGGGTAAAGAAAACGACATTCTATTTTGTCCGTCAGACAGGTAATACAAAAATATTAAACACGTTTTTTTTGTTTTATCAAAATATAAAATAAAAATACTAAGTTAAAACTCATTAAAGTTGGAGAGTGGGGGCTAACTAAGTCACAAGTAGGTATAAAAATTACCTACACGTGACGTCATGCTCCATTTCAACTCAATATATCTCCGTATTTTATGACCACGTGAAAAAAGAAAAAATAAGTGTCCAATACTTTTCAATAATCTACCAGACGGACAAAGAAAAAAAACATGTGATCATCCCCTATTGCATTAATCCTTATTCCTTCAATTGTTTTGGTATTCTAAATTCCAATAAATTTGGATATGAAAAAGTTCTATATTCAAAATTGGCGACAAATATGTACAAACGACAAAACTTAAAAGGCTTGCCTGATAAGCTTACTTGAAAGATAATGTTGTTTCCCTAATAGGCTGCTTTATGTTGTTTTAATTAAAATCAGATTTAGATGTAGGTCTAACAATGAATTATTATAAATTGAATTGACATTTTGTTATCATTTTTATTGTATTTGCTAATGGGAAACTAGATGATTTAATAGTTGTAGGCTTATAATTTGAATAACAGAGTAGGTAATTAAATTCCATAGGGAAACATAAAATAAAACAATAGATGAATTAATAAAAAAACTGTTTTGTTTTAGCACATGGTATTTAGCGTATCGTATTGAGCCGTGACTCTTTTATTTGCATATTTTTTTTTGCACAAAACTGAAAAGTGACACAAATCTTTTAATTTTTGGTGACTCCGAAAGTTTGCAATCAGGGAATACCAACCACTTTTATAGTAGTTTTGGTTTTGAACTTATATCAGTGTGGAGAAGGTAAAGAGATAGCTCCATCTCTACCAATCTCCATTATTCCTTGCCCGTTTTAATCGCTTTAGGGCCGGACTTCACCGAAGCGGAGACAAGAAGAGACGAGAGAAAAGGAGATGTGTCGTAAACCACCAATAGAATTTCGTCATTAACACTTCTCATCTTCGCTTAGTTTTAGTAGGAACGGTTGAGAGAAGAGAGGAGATGTTTCGTAATTGTTTAGGCCAGCCTGCGCATTCGGCGACCAAGCACACAGCGGAGACGAGAAGAGATGATAGCGGCCTGCTGTGAGCAGTGTGCGGTGTGCTATGTGCGACGTGTGGTGAGCGGTGTGCGACGTGTGGTGAGCGGTGTGCTGAGTGCGGCTTGCGGTGAGCGGTGACCATCTCCTCTCCAGTCCGAAATACACGTCTATACAAGGTTCGATGGATACACCCTAACTTTTACTCATCTTCTCTCTTAACTACTTCGCACATCTCCACTCGTCTCCGCTTCGGTAAAGTCCAGGCCTAAAGAAGTGAAGGTACAGAACCAGAAAGTTGTTTGTTCAGAAAGTGTCATTGTCTTATAGCATTTAATACACATCTCTTGTTATTGCCTATTTCTAATTCTTGCAAACTGGACAATCTTCTCCTGTTACGTTGGTATACCTGAAAATAATAAAACCATGGTTTAATAACTTGCCTCATTGTAGGCGTTGGGTTTTAATTTTAAGGTCAGCAAAGTGTTATTGGGTATTCATTCCATCAGAATTTTCTCAGTAGCGGTACCCGATTGTTTTGTGCCTAATTTATTTGATGGTAATAGGCTCGCCCTTATATCGCGGGATATACTCGTACTGGCGAGTTGTGAGCGTACACTCGTACGCCCACAATAGCATACATTGCCCTCACATAAAGGGTGTAAAACACCTCTTAACGAAGCCGAAAGGCAGTGGTTCTCCCTGTCATTGCGATCATTTTTTTGTTCTACACCATATCTGGAAACCTTCTAGTTACGGAGATATTAGGGGTCAAAGTTCCAACTTTTTGACAAGTATTTTTTTAAATACAAGTTTTTTATGTAAGATTTTTACTTTAAACACCTCCACGACCCCCGTACTATTCAATCCGTCCATCAGCACAATGTTCTGAGTGCGTTACATTGAGTTGTACCACAAAACATGATTTTACGACCCCCAAAAAAAAGTCGTTTCCCAGGAATAATTTTTGCGTAAAGTTACTTAGTTTCATGTACAGAATGCTTGGTTCACGGCTTCGTGATGAGGTGATTTACACCGTGTATACTACACGCCTTTGCCTAACCTTTAATTGATTGGAAGGGTGATGCTAGTGTACTTTAGTTATGAGTTATGTTTAAATTAACAAGCAGGTATACGTAATGGTAATTTGCCGATGTCATTGTGGTTTCGAGAAACCAAACAAACAGGTGCTAGAGACATTTTGACCTTGACAATAGTGACTCGTGTCGGTCATTGGTTTAGCTTCACGTATTAAATTATTGCACTATTTGCACAAAATTATGTTTTAGAATCCGTTCCAGTTTTATCCCCACAGCCCGGACACTTTTTAAAGTCCTCCACGAAAATAAAAAGGTAAATAATGGTCAAAGTCAGTGAAACATCATGACACTTTATTACTTTATCTAGATACAATTTAAGTTGTACGTACTTTACGTTCTTATTTTTTACATTTAAAGCGAATTATGAGACAACTAGGTGAACGAGATCGAGAAGGCCGTGCACTTGTTAAGGGCAGAGGTCACCGAACTGATAGTAAATTCCATAAAAAATAACTCAAAAATAACATGGGACAAGGGTATAAAGATGATGAATTGATAATAATATAATTAATATTAAAATTAGGTAGGTATAAATAAAAAAATAAATAGAGAACATTGTCAGAAAGATAATGTCATCGAAACACGGAAAATAGCTTAATAGGGGTAAAGCGCATATTTTTTTTTATTAAATAAGCCAAGGATAGTGATCATTTAAAGTGATCTTACAATATCTCTTCATTTGAATGCTTGAATCTCTGTCTTGAAAGGTGACGATAAGCTAGCTTTGAAACAAGTGTAGCTTAGCTTACAACAAATATTTTGAAACACTTACTTAACACAGGAAACACACTTTGATTTCAGATAAATATGTCCTTCTGGGCAGGGGCATCTACCGCCCATTACAAGCGCCTGTCTCTTGAACCGAGTGATGATTAATGTATCTGGTTGATCGGGTGCCGAGCTGTCAACCGGTTGCGCTGTACACAGAGCCGCGAGTAACACGACAACAACCACAAAGTAAACAAACTTCATGTTTAAGTTACGGAGAAGATAGACGAAAAAAAAACAGGTGTTTTTTAATCGACTTCTGTGAGACGAATGCGATGTATTGATCCTTGGATTCTGTATTTATAGTCTTTAATTATCATATTGAAAATATGTTAACCAGTTATGTCAATATTGCAAGAAGATATATTGTTGTTTTTTTATTGACCTTTTTAAGGTTCCGTGGCCAATGGCTAACAAGAAACCATTATAGATTTGCCCTGCCCTCGCCCTAGTCGCCCTGTCTATCCGTCTGTTCGTATGTCACAGCCGTTTTACTCTGAGATTTTTGGCACCACACGGTTGAAATTTGAAGAGCAGGTGTGTTCTATAAACCGACACACAAAAGTGATGTGAAATTATGAAAAAAAAATAGGGGTGGCTTTCCATACATACAGCTCACTGACGACTCGGACACTAAACACTCGGAGTTCGGAAACACCGATTTGACACTTGGTAATTTCCTTATAATTTTTTTTCTGACAACTCGGATAGCATCAAGTACAGTCATTCCGATATAAAAGTTTTAATATTTATTTATATGTGGGAAAAATACATTACCAAATCTATTTTAGGGGTGGGTTTAGTCAAAAAATCCCGCACAGGCGGGACCAGTCAAAATAGAAATTAATAAAATAACCAAGCTAGAAATAGTTATACTTTTGCTGCCTAGTACATTAGCTAAGTTATTTTAATTTCTAACTATTTTAAAGAAATCCTTTAATCGGCTCCAAGATCACTAAGATCGCGGTCGTTATCCTATCAATAAAACGTTTTTTCTTGACTATACAAATCACAAAATTGGTCAGCGGGACCAGTTGACCAATTCAAAAATGCATTAAGTCGACTGATCCCGCGTGTCCCAAATGAGTGGGATCAATTGTCTAAAGAACCCCATCTTTCGGTAATAAATTTCTCTGTGGATGTGTATCATGACTGTAAGTTACCACAACTATATTACACACTTGTTGAAAAAAAAAACAAAAATAATTCAAAGTGTCTTTTCTACGCATCTCCACCACTTGAGCAAATCCTTACTACCCGACTGCCAAGGCGCGTAACTCAATATATGTAGTTTGTAATATTATCTATTAAAAATGGTGCTCCTACACGCTAGCTTTATACTAGTGTCCGAGTTGACAGTGTAAAAAATATCAACTCGGACAGTTAGTTTTGTCCGAGTCATCAGTGACTCATATAGCTAGGTTTCAGGCTTGCTTATGTAGTCTAAAATGTTATTGTGATGTTATGTGTGTGTTAATGTTATGTTATGTTATGTTATGTTATAAAAGTAAGAGAAAAAAAAAACTGAAAATATATAGGTACGTAGTAGTAAAAAAACTACAGATATTGCTTTAAATCACATTTGATATTAAGTTTTGGAGATATTGTCCTTTTTTCCCAAACTGCAGCAGTAATTTTGTTTTACATTACCATACTATGAATTAAAATTTAGTTTTGTTGTTGAGTATAAATTTAAATTTGAATAGCGCTAAAATTCCGTTTTTATATTTTTTTTGGTGTTTCAGAACCAGTGTGTGCGAGTCTGACTTGCACTTGGCCAATTTTTTTCTTGTATTATTTCCAATAGATAATAGACCATGAATTAAGTAGGTCCAAGTATAATAATAATAGACTGATTTATTGTCGACAGCTTAAAAGCATTATTGTGTAACGATGATAAACGTGTGATGACTGAACGAACGACGAATACCACCACTATTATATTGATCGTGTTCACGTAAAGCAAGTTTCCATGGATTGCATGGAATGTATATATTACAGAAACGCGTTTAGCATTTGTAACACTCGACGGCGACCTATTGTGATTATAACAACAAAATATTACAACACTATCAATATGTTTTATTGATAGTATCAATTACCATGCAGGTGAACGACTTGAAACATTTTAAATTAGTATTCTTCCTAAGATTCAAAAGAATTGGATCACGCATTTAGATTTTTAAACAAATTTTAGAACCCCTGTCGATTATATGATTTGCGGGTTGTAACTTGGCCAGGTTTATTCCTTTTACTACAAGAAATCTTGGAACGCGATTCCCCAGGAAATCAGGATGGCTACGAATCGCCTATCGTTTAAAATTAAAGTACGCGAGTATATTCGGAAAAAACTAGAGGTATCTTCACAACGTTAATATAGGTACAAATACAATTTTTTTTATTTCTTCTCAAACATTGTGTATTACATAAACTGAGGCAGCCCCAGTAAGTTACAATAGTACTTGTGTTGGGGCTGTCTCGCTCTTCCCTTAAATATTTTTCCCACAGTTTTTCCTGTTATATTAGTATTTATATTTTGATATATATTTATAGTATTTTGATATACTTTTATAGTATTTTATGTATCCTTTGTAGTTTGGTTTAGTATTCAATGAATAATATTTTATAGATATACACCTACTTCTGTTTGTCTGCATCACCCAAAGGTTGACTGGTAGAAAATGCCTATGGCATTAAGTCCGCCTCTGTACTATGTGCTTGAAGTGTTAAATAAATAAATCTACTGGTATGTAGTTTGTTCGTTTCGATTGCTGGGTTTAAAATGCCACCATCACGTTTGTTGAGTAGTATTATTAGTGAACAAATAGCTATTAAATACTAATGATTTATATTTTTGTAACCAACTCAACAGGTTCTAGACGATCATTTCATATTTGGCTAAAAAAATCAAAGTTGGTTTTTATACCTTAACCATAGCTACTTTATTCTACTTTTTTTCACTAGTCTATGTAACCCGATAACGCAAGGATTCTAACGATACCACATACTACTATCGAAATCGGTTAAGGCATTTAAAAGTTATATGGAATGTTATGTTTTAAAGAAACTCACAAACATACACACCTACATACATACATGAACCCTGAAAACATTTTTTTTTTGGGCAGTCCTTTAAAAAGAGTGAATGATTGCGTGATGATTAACAGGGGAGAATGGAAGAAAACTATGTCTTGAGTGGTAATTATTACGGGACAAAGTTAAGAAGATTGATATTTGAGAAAGAGTCGTACACAAAAACCGTTCCATTTAAAATGCGTTCCTATTTTTAAACAAACGAAATTTTCAAACCGCTGGATACTTACTTGGAACAAGGGACGCACTGCTGTATTAGAAGAACGTGATCTTCTGGGCAACGACACTTCAATATTCCTATAACATTTTTGTTGAACCGTCGCTCACTTAAAGTTTCTTGTTGCCGAGCTGAGCTGTCCAACGGTTGCGCCGAACACAACGCGACCAGTAACGCGAGAACCACGAACATTATGAAAAGCTTCATGTTGACATTTGCTTACTGCAGGGATGTTCACCAAAGAATGATAAGATTTCATTATTAGAAAGCCAATAAGAACCGTTTAAAAATGACGATTTATATTCGTTCGTCATTTCATATAAAGTTTATAGTTTTGAGAACTGGATTCTACGAAAGTTGAATATTTGCATAATTTTTAATCATAATAAGATTTGAGGTGAAACTCGTCAGGCAAAGCTTATTTAAAAATTGCGTAAGCATATTCAATCATTTGTAAAACTGATTCAAAAAAGTACTTAGATTACTTGGATCATTGACCTGGATGGTCCTCTTACCAACTGTACATCTTCGGATCGAACCTAAGCCTCTCAGTACGGCGAAGGATAACATCGTGAGGTAACCAGCGTGTTCTGGCACTATAAACTCTAAGACATAATATGACATTTACCAAGACCCACGGTAGATTACAGTCCACTGTCTCCCATAGAGAAAAGAAGAAGCATGTGGCCAGTATTGGACACACAGTATGGATCGATAATGTAATTTTTTCAACAAAAGTTAAGCTGCTGCCCATTCGATGTTATACCTTTACGCTTTTAAACAACAATTATCACTTTTCGCTAGTTAAGTTTTAATCCCATGGAATCTGGGACATATGAGCGGTGTTTTTTTTTTTTTTTATCAGACGTTACCCCACACTAGGAGTTTCTCCTGTATCATGGGTGCGTTTACAAACATTTAAATTCACATACACAAACAGCCAGACCCGGAACAACTATCTGTAGGCCATACAAATATTTGTTCCGTGCGGGGATCGAACCCGCGACACGCAGCGCAGCAGTCAATCGCTCAACCACTGCGCCAACCGTGTCGTCAAGTTGAAAAGTGGGAAGTTGGTCAAAGTCAAAGTCAAAGCATTTATTTCAATTAGACCATTACAGGCACTTTTGAAAGTCTAAAAAAAAATCAAAACGCGAAGCTACAGTCCCAGTCACAAGGCATAATAACTTATTAAAGTACTGTAGTTGCCCATTCCGTAGCGTAGATCTCTATGGAGAAGAACGGGCAAGAAACTCCATGGACACTCTTTTAAATCAAAATGTGTTACAAAATCTTGGTTACATCATTCATGTTAGGAATTACAAATATGTGAGAACAATGTAGAAATACAGGCAAGTTAAGAGCGTCCAGAGTAAAAGATTAAATCAGTAATTAAAAATAAAATAATTAAAATAAATCGTGGCAGCTAAGAGATGACCAGTCACAACTGACAGCACCCGTTCACGAACATAACGCATGTATCAGCCATCATTCAATTCAACCATTTTGAAGGGAACTAAACGACCCGACACACCCGCCACCATCAGCGAAAAAAGCGTTGGAAAGTTGGAAGTTATTAAAGTTGTTTTTAGAATAACTAGTACCTTCTTACTGTTGAAGATGTCAACAAAATATATATATTTGAACGTTGCCCCCCACACTAGAAATTTCTCCTGTATCGTGGGTGCGAACAAAAGTTGGAACTTGTTGCACAATATAATAAAAATCTAAACGAACAAACATTATCACATGTACTTTCAGTTTTCCAGCCATCTGGCGCCCTCTAGGATAGCTTTGTGAACTAAACCATAGAATGTTTTACAAACCGCCCGTAGATGGCAGCACGAAACGAACTGCGACATGTTTAATTCAAGTTTTGGTCCAGACTTCTGATTCCTGAAAAATTAAAGCATAAATAATTTTTATTGCAAATAAAAAAATCGGAAACTGGAGCTGTTTATAAATTGAAAGTACCCAACTACCAGATGTTAGCTAGTTGTTATATAAATAAATTCCAAGCTTAAAAGCCAAAATGTTTTTAATTGTACTTGTTTGCCTTTTTATTTCTTTTCAGATGGACAAAAGAGAAAAATAACTTGATGAAAAATTCTAAAAACAGTTCGTCTTAGTGGTACTAGATGGCGTTACTTGTTTCATAAACGGTTGAAGAATACTGTTCGAAGTTCGACAAAAATAACAGCCGAACTACTTGTCACTTGTAACGTTCACTTTGTCTTAAATAATTCTGCAGTAATCCGGTAGATGGCAATAGTCGTAATAAATTATTATTCATTATAATTATCCTGAAAAAACGCAACCATATTGGCAGGTCGCCACAGGTCCAGAAATGTGTTAATGATATTTTTCAAAATCAAAATATTTTATTTCACATAGGCCTACATGGGCACTTATAAAACGTCGACAAAAAGAGCACGGTTCAGGTTGGTCGTTTCTTATAGAGAAGAACCGAGAAGAAACTCCATAGTTACTCTCTTAAAATTATTTGTTTTTATCAATATATTTATGTTATAGCGTTAGAACATCAGTATGGGAGGCGTCATCAGCGTAGGCCCGACAATAAGGCGTATCTTACAACAAAACGTAGAACAAGATAAAAAGTAAACAAGCATCTAGGAATCTTTAAGGCCTACAATGCACACATTCATAAACAATCGGTAAATAAAAAAGAATCTATACGAAAATAAAAAGAAAATTATTATAAGTTGACTAAATTATATAATATTGACACAAATGTTGTCATCAGTGCTGTAAGTATTCTGAACAGTGACTGAATGGTGCAATGGTTTGAAAACTACTACTATTAATTGGGAAATTATAAACGTAGTCGCAGAATTTTTATTTGGCCACAGAACCCTACCTCTAATTTTATATGTATGCCACGGGAAAATATGATGGCTTCTAATAAACTAATTCGTCTTTTTTTACAATGCCAACTAAATATTTCAAAGAAAGCGTGAAATAAAGAGCAAAAATTATTTTTATGCGAGAGCGAGTTCGGAACTTGCGGCACCCCGACTCGGATAGGTTAGGTTCGAAAGGGATGGCGGGGTCTTGGTTCGCTCGCTTTGCTCGCTCACAAGACCCCGCTATCCACTTCGTGTTAGGTTACTTTAAACCTCGCAGAAAGAAGTAGGAGCCCCGCGCAGCGGGGCTGCGTCGACTAAGCCTATCACAAAAATGAATGTTATCAAGCACCTCAAAACTTTAGATAAAAACATTAGAAAAGTCTATTCTACCCAAAAAAAATGCTACGATGGTCTTGTTTCTATATTTAGTGGCTATAATTTGATGGTTATTGAGGTACATTTTATGATCAATAAATTATAAGACGAGTTATGAATTAGTTATACATAACTAGGTTTTAAACGTACTAAGTTATACAATTAGAAATCGATAGGATTACTTTATGGACGTCATATACAGGGTGCAACGGAAAGGGTATATACATCCTTAAGGCTGTGCTACAGACCATCAAACTGAACATGTTTCTCAACATAAAAAAAAAATTGCAGCAAAAAAAAATATCAGCTGCCTATACATTTGGGTCAAATAGGTATTGTAATTTTCTATGGGGCAGCAGATATTTTTTTTGCTGAAAACATGTTTTATGATGAGAAACATGTTCAGTTTCATGGTCTGTAGCACACCCTTAAGGATGTATATACCCTTTCCGTTACACCCTGTATAGTTATTTTAGAAGCTTACTGCTTGAATTCATATCACAAATATAGATGCTTTAAAATAAAAACCATGCTGAGATGTATTTACAGTAGCTGACATCGATGATTTAGGGTGGCTGAGATAATACTTTTTAGATGCACATTGATGATGGCCGAGTTAGTAATTTATAGGACAAGTTATGTTTTTGGACGACAAAAATGCTATTAAATAGAAGTCGGTTTAATTACTACCCCTATTAATTCAGCAAGATTATATTAACTAAGCTCGTACGGTCCGATTTAAAAATTAAAAATAAATAAATAATAAGGACAATTTGTCTATTTTTCTTTGTAGAGTTTTTTTTTTAATATACAGGATGGACAGATCGAAAAGGCCTCGAACAATTCCCTTAATACTGAAAACAAGAAATTTTATGAGGTTTAATAAGGTTAGTGCTTAAATCTACATTCACTAAGACCTGAAAAGTCACTTGCCTAAACTTGAAATTTAATTTAAGTTACCCGCTCAAAATGATTGATCACCTGCCCACCATTTTTTCAGCACATTTTTTTTCATTTGTACGACCATAAATTCTGTAAACTGTATCAAAGGATAATAAAAATTAATTACTTACTT
This sequence comes from Cerastis leucographa, assembly GCA_963082945.1. NCBI lineage: Eukaryota > Metazoa > Arthropoda > Insecta > Lepidoptera > Noctuidae > Cerastis > Cerastis leucographa. Next base: position 16,924,597 of record OY720361.1, on the reverse strand, counting down.
CAAATAAAAAAAATAAAAACATGAAAATGAGTATGTGAAGAATTCCGATGCCACACAATGTAGCTATATTCAGGTTTGAAGAGTAAAATATGGCCGGGTTCCCACTAGACCGGATCAGTTGTCGGGGTGGCTGAAGTGCAAGCGTATGGGACTGAACAAAATTTCGGAGCTGTTCACACTATGCTGGATCAGGCATAGTGGGAATCCAGCCTATGAGTACCGGTATAACTAACTACATTTAGCGGGGTACAACGTAACACACTCACATTCCCAATCAATCGATTTTTACAACACAATAACATTCATTGCGTGTTTTAAGTTGTCGATTAGACGAATTTTTCAAACATAATTAGGAAGCAAAGCAATAGTATGACGTAACTTTCTTCAAGATCCTTCGGAATGCGATAGAAAAGTGTGTTACGCAATTGAGAAGAAGTCTCCAATCATTTCAGCGTTATCCATGGTCGTGTGTCACAGCTTTGTGAATTATTATATTGAGGATTACAATGCTGACGTTTTTCACAAGCTGACTACTTGAATGACAACCAAAGACATAAGAAATGCAACTTTTCTCTAATTCGTCCTTTTTCACTCGACTCCGAGTGAAAGCTAAAATAATGAGTAACTATAATTTAAACTCTCAGTGGTAAGCCAAGCGTTGTCAATCCAACAGCGCGTTTTTAATAAGATGCACCCTAATGTTAGTCAAAACTTATTAGAAATACAGTTATCTAATTTGTCCCGTGAGAATTAACGCAGGGCTCCTATCTCTTATTGTGAATGGGCAAAGTTTATAAAAGTAAAGTAAATACAATCACTACGCACACAGACTGACTCCTGTGTGTGTAAATTATTTACAATATCGATAAGACACGACTGGACAGCGACGGTCGTGGAGACGAGTTATAGTGTCATTTTTTTTTTTTGTGTAAACTCGGATTATTGCTTAGTTCTCAGTGAACTCGGCATTGTTTTTTTAAGTTGGGCATGTTTATGATTTATTTACCTTGCTATAGTAGGCTTTTTATTGTTGTTAATAATCATTTGAAATTTAAGTACTTCGGATAATACTTATATCTTAACGCACACCGCACAGGATTTAAACAGTAAAAAATGTAATAATACACAAAATGCAAATTATGTATACAGCTTTAAATAAAAGGACAATAACTATATATATTTGATATTATATCCTTGGGTTTGATTGCACTAGGTACTTAACCAACCTTTTAATAACAGCAATAAATAGGCACCAACATCAATTAAAATATATTGTTTTTTACGCACATGCTATATTTATACAATTCGTTAGGGTAATGAAACACCGATATTTATTTTCACAACAAAAATTGTGTCTTAAATAATAATGTACTAGTATTTTCCTATTATTAAAAATTACCTATAATCATCACGACAGCATCCCACAAACAAATCTGTGTGTTTGACATTACTGTGTCGTTTAATTAATTGAAGAGGATAAGTGGGGATAGAAGAATAGAAAGCGTCAGTTTCTGACCCCATTTAATACAGATTTACGAATTGATTTTATATTGATTACAGAAAATAGATTAATCATTGATCATCATCATCATCAGCCTGTACTCGTCCACTGCTGGACATAGGCCTCTCCCATGATACGCCACTGAGCACGATCCTCGGTCACTCTCATCCAGCTCTTGCCAGCCGCCTTGCGAAGATCATCGCTCCACCGAGTCTGAGGACGTCCTACGCTACGTTTACCGATCCGTGGTGTCCACTCAAGAACTCGTCTACCCCAACGGTTATCGGTTCTTTGGGTTATATGGCCGGCCCATTGCCACTTCAGCGTGCTAATGGTGACGAAAAATTGGCGATGTGAAGACTCGACGCAGTTTCCCATACGCTGCCCAGCCCAGCTGTATTCTTCTGTTGGCCTCTTTCTCGAAGTTGTTTTTACCTAACTGCATAGTTTGCCCGAGGTAAACATACTCCTTAACAACCTTGAGAATACTGCCTTGAACTGCAATTGGTTCCGGACTGACATGTTCATTGAACATAACCTTGGTTTTATCCAGGTTCATCCGGAGACCGGAGACTAATCATTGATGTAATTGGATAAAAGGAGGAAAAGGGAAGATCATCAAAACACAACATAAAAATAATCTAAGTACATAGGACTGCTACTTGTATGCAGTTTCGAAATATTTTCACTGACGTTTCTTTTGTAAAGGCTGGCTGGCAATTTTTTTTCACCGTCTTTTTTTACTAAAAGGTTCGTTGGAATAAAGCTTTCAATCACGGAATCTAATAAGTGTGGTGTGATTTGCATGTTGATTGACTTTTTAATGGATTATAAGCCTCATTGCTGTCTGAAAGTGACTTTGTCTATAGGACGAAGAGTAAGTAACTGTGAAAATAATACGACATACGTCTACCTACGTAGGTATATAAATCCTTTCTTAAATGAATAGGATTATAATAAATCGCAATACGCAATACCTAATGTACTATCTAAATAATATAAACAATTATTCAAAACGATAAGTCTTCAGCGTTTAAAAATGACAATAGTTTGGCAACTGGAACTTGTACTTTGGCATCGCGGCCATATGAAGCAACATACAGCAATAGGTCAGCAGACAAAGGGTTACCTGTTGCTTTACACTTTTAGGTAGGTAATAATACCTATTATTCAAGATTCAATACCAAATTACGCCCAAATTCGGTGTAGGTATGTCACCAGGCAGTAAATTGCTCATAAGTGCCCGTGTTAGTACTTGTATGCCGCCATTACGTTTACGGGCAATAAAACATACAGTATGTAAGTAACATCTTAATTATTTTTATTGTTATTCTGAAGAACGACTTTGCATGAACCTTGAAAAACTGTGATTTAAGAAGGTAGGCTTGAGTGAAATTTCAATATAGGTACAATATTAAAGATATGAAATTGATAATTAATAATTATATATTATTATTATTGTATCTTTTATTTTAATATACATGTTCATTGACAAACAGGATATTCTAAAATAAATATACCTGACAGGTAATTCACTTTAGGAACACAGACAGATAGAATTGATTACTCCTATAACTACACTAAAATTTAAAATGGGCTATAAAATTTATTAAATAAACAATTATTATACGTTGTTATTTTTGTATCTTTTGTTTTAATACATGTTCATTCATAAACAGGATATTTTAAAATAAATATAGGTGTTTAACCGGTAAATATACTTGATTAATCCTAGTTCAGTATCATAACAATTAAGTGTATTTATCCCCAAATACATAAAGCATTTTGTTTATTAATAGATCCTAAAAAACAAATCGGTCAATTTGATACAGAATTAAAAAAGAGAAAAAATAAAACGAACACGTGATATCATTCGCCATAATTCACCTCACTAGTTTTATAACAACATAAGTACATATTGCACAATTGTTTTATTGACACAAATTACTAACACGTTTTAAATTACCCAATACAATTTAAATCTATTGTCGTAAAGGGTCTAATATGAACAGGAATGCATTTTCTACACGCACTGCCAAGGTTCAGTTCAAGGCAGAAAAAAAATAGCACAATACGCTCCACACCTCTCAATGTTTTGTCCGAATTGCACTTTTTAAATCATTACTAAAAGTAATTCCTGAACAGTGTTGTAAAGACAGTTGCGCCGTGATCATTGTGTCTTAAAAAAAAGTATTCAGTTTTTAAAATGAATATTTCGTGTGTTTGAACAATTTGGTTGCCAGTGCCGTTTTACTTTTAAAGTGTTTTTTTTTTTTATTGAAAGAGAAATGGCGCGGTTTTTGACATTTTCGTATCTGTTATTGGTGACTTTAATTTACGTTAGTACAAGGAGTATAAACAAAAGTGAGTAGTTTATCTGTTTAAGCAAATATTAAGTAGTAAATAAGCAATAATCGTTGGTTGCGCATGAATCAGTAGTTTTATATACTTATAGTAACCGCTTAACCTCAAACGCAAATACCTAAAGTAAAGTAGGAATAGCATTCTTGTTACATGACAAAAAACTAATTTCGGTTTATTATTGTTGACTTAAATCCGTTGTTGGTCTTAAAGGAAAGTCATTTATAAATAGCTTTTCCTCATTTTGTAACCTACTTTCTCTGACAGAAATGGTAATTTATGCCATGCGTAAAATAATTAACATTTTCTTTTGTACCTACTTAATTATCATATTTTCGAAAAGGTGTTTAACACATTTGGGGATTCGAAATAAGTTTAAAAAGATCGCTTACTCAACATTTTCACTGCCAACGTTTATCGTCTCCACAGAAATTAATCCTTCTCATGCTTTAACTAAATGATATAATGAAACTATTAGAATTCATACAGATAATATTTATTCAGTGTTGCTTACTTGGCAAGATCGATTATTGGATGGATACCCATCCATTAATCCATTAGACCACTCCGTGTCTTGGAAAGCACACAAAACTGTTGGTCCGGCTATCATTGGTAGATCTTTGACAGTCCATAAAAGTAGTCAGAAGCTTGTCATTGCGTTACCCAGTTACTAAGCTGTGGATGCCAGACAGGCAGTCACTCCTTGTAACAAACTTGTGTCCAGCTGTATCCGGTTAAATCCAGTGTAACCGGATACAGCTGGACACAAGCCGACCCTTACTGCTGGGGAATTCTAGGCAAATATAGATTAAGTTAGTGACAGGAATCAGTTCTTGGGAATCGAAATCAAAATCAAAAGTCATTTATTCAAATTAGGCTGATAATCAGCACTTTTTGAACGTCAAAATTACAAAAGACAGTCCCCCAAAACGCCCGCCCTTCGCCACTTCCTAGTGTTTTAGAATGGGTTTTTCTTTATCTGGAATAGGGCACTGAGCGGTCAGTTGACGAAGAATTTCTATAGTACAATATCAGGCCAAGGTGAGGCGTGAGAAACCAGGGCCGTCCTAAAGCTCGTTGGGTCGACTATATCGTCACAGTCGCTGGAAACATATGAATAAGGCACGCAAAGAACCGGGAAGTGTGGCAGAAAAAGAGGGAGGCAGTGGGTAATTCTTGGCTGGGGTATGATGATGAGAAAATCAGGCAAAAAATTTGCTTTTCGGTTATCCGGGAAAGACATATTTAATCATCTGATCTAAATAACGTTTGTGTTTATTTATTTAGAGCATCTCGAACAAAAGATGTTTAAACTAAAAACTAGACCTATTTCAAATCTAAACAATTACATCTCTAAATAATCAGCATCATACTATAACAGGCTGCTTTGCATAAGCGTGTTTGGCTTGTAAACAATAATAAAATAAATAAACAGATTTTCTTTCTTTTCCGTCATTATACGATCGCATACCTTAAATACTGCTTAATGCTGCATAATAAACAAAAAAAAACCGGCCATGTAAGATTTTTTATGGTTTTGATGCATTGTCTTTTGTTTCACCTCGGCGTGGTTGTCACAGAGTACAGTCACATTAAAAACGAAAACGGCTGTGGTTTTAAATAAAAAAAAAAAACGCTCATCCGGTGATACAGTATTTTTTATAATACGTTGCTAACCCACCACCAAGTACTAGGCTAGCATAAATTCAAGGTGTTGTGTATTTTTATATTCTGGGAATCCGAGTATGTACCCACTATTTAAGGGAACAGGGTACGAGCTATCGGTCGTCACGGTTACGGACAGTTTTAACATATGAGTACTACGTCGAATTAGATTCGAATACTAGTAGTATTACTACAAGCTGTAACGTCAAAAAGCAGAAACATTAAGCAGATTTTGTAAGAAAGGGATTCACTTTAATAACTATGTACCTACTAGTAAAGTCTCGTGAAATTGGCCCTGGAACTGTCGTAATTTCCAAATGACCAGTTCAGTGTTCCGTTATTACCCAGAGAAGAGGGCAATGCTACTCGTTTTGAGTCTAGACATAATATTATTAATACACCTACCTACCTGTCCCATTGTCGTCTATGACATCCGTTGGAAGCAAATTAGAGACAATATATTATTAATATCAACCAACTGCTATATTTAATTTTTGAGCATGGTTGTAATTAGCACTACGCATTACTAGCGAGGTAATGGTCATTTGTCTTTATCGTGTGGTTAGTACGTAGACTGGTGTCAGAGTTTTTATGTAGCCCATCGTCTTTACATGGAATCGAAAAAATATCCCGCAAGCATGCTTGGTTTTTCTCACGATGTTTTCCTTCGCCGAAGCAAGTGATAGTTATACAATACGCATGAATTCCTAAAATCAGAGGTGCGTGACTTGGGTTTGAACTCGGTAACTATGATTTGGTGGTCCGACGGTCACGCCACTAGGCTATCACTGCTTGAGGTGTGTCTTGCAATTGGTCAGTACTAGAGACTTTATTACCGGAAGACGATGCGTTGGAAGGCCTCCCACTAGGTGGACCGATGACCTGGTGAAGGTTGTGGGATCCGCTGGATATGAGTCGCACGGGACCGGCCAATGTGGCGTTACTTGGGGGAGGCCTATGTCCAGCAGTGGATGTCTTTCGGCTGGAATGATGACGATGAGAGACCTTATTAAATGCAACTTAAACTCGTCGAAATAAGCGTGTAAGTGAGCATCTGTCTAACCTTTTCCAAACTTTTTTGGGGTCGGCTTCCAGTCTAACCGGACGCAGCTAAATACTAGTATTTTATAAGGAACGATTGCCTTTCTAACTTCTACAGCCCAGTTAATACTAGGTAATACTATATGCCTTAGTGGTTTTCAGACTTTTGGATCTGACTATCTGTTACGACTGTCAAAGATCTGCAAATGACACCCGAAATCGCACACAGCTTATTGTACTTTCTGAGGCACGGAGGAAACTTGGTATGTAATGGGTCACCTATCAACGGACCAATAGCAAGTGAGGCTTAACCCAAGCAGCTGTTATTATTTAGCCGCGAGATCCTCAGAAATATGCAGATTTAATGTATTATAAATGCTCTCAATATGCAACAAAAGTGACAAAATACGCAGCATAAAATTGAAATCATCATCTACCTAGCCTTTTCGCAACTTCGTTGAGGTCGGCTTCGAGCATAAAATTTAAAAAAAGCAATGTTTTTTTTAAAATAAAGTTTTTATGTTATAATTATAATATTATTTTATTTTTCTTAAAACAGATTTCTGTTACCTACAAATTATCGGCAATACGATTGAATCTTCTATTTATGAAAATATTACATATGACTTGAAATAGATCCTTCTACATTCACATGGGCATTTCATTCCAAATCACTTCGTTATTTTTCTCAGGTGAACTAAATTACTGACGAATTGTCGTGTATATTAGAACACAGTTTTCAGTATTTCTTATAGTCATAAATGCGGGTTTTCCAAACTATGTAGAAATTAACTAATAAACTGTTGAAAAAATGACTCAGTACGGAGCTCAAATATTTAAACTATACAAAGAACAAAAAATGTAATACGTTACTCTAGAGTCACGGGAGCCCCTTTTTATGTCCGTTATGACCGTCTACACGTAGACCTTAGAATGCCCACCGTCCTTCATTTTAAGAAACGTCTTTCGAAGCGTTTCTTCGATAACGCCATTAAACACCGTAATCCCTTGATCGCAGCGGCCGCCCGTTACGAACCCTCGCGCATTAGTACAGTACGCCGTCCTAGGCATACCCTCGTCACTCCAGATGATGCTATCACCCTCCTCCAGGAGAGTAGCAAAGAGACTAGCACTCTTAAAAAGTTCCGACTCAAACCGCCGTCTTTACGACCTCGCTGTCGAGGTCCGTCGCGACGTCCCGGTCCATGCCCTCCCCGACCCTCGCTCGAGCCAGCCCGCGATGCTGTGCCAGTAGTTTTAAATCAGCCTCTAAATAATGATACCACTTAGATCCAGCCTGTCCCCATGCAGTCCTCCCCCAGCGACCCCCTAAGCCGAGGTTCGTACCTCACAGGGGGTGCCCTTAGCGTGCAGTCGCTTAGTTTGTAAGTTTTTATGCCCTGGCTGGAGGCCTTACTCTTAAGGCACCCACAGGATAGTCCGGTTAAGCAGACGACAACCTCATAGGTTGAACTGCGAGATGCCATTCACAAAAAAAAAACACGTTACACTAATAACAATCACTTAAATTGTTATGAGAATGTACTTAAATGTTTAATTACTTATAACAATTAATGTCATTCCCAGCATTGAGTCGAACAATCGGCCAAAAACAAAAGAAAAAGTTAATCACATACGAAACAATTTTGTCAAACAGTTTTCTTGTTCAAGTGTTGACCGGATAATCAAATACAGTTTTAATTGTTTAAATTTTATGTATTTACTGAGTTTTAGAGGCCAACTTTTCAACACCACCCGGTAGTTAAAAGTTATGACGTCAATAACTAGCGATCACATTATGTAATCCAACTAATATTTTATAATGCGAAAGTTTGTAAGAATGTATCAATGTTTGTTACTCTTACACGCATAAACTACTAAATGGATCTGGATAAAATTTGGCACAGGGATAGATAATAGTCTGGAATAGCACATAGAATACACTTTTTATCCCGGCAGTACGATCCCCTGGGACAATTTCCGAATAAAACCCAGGTGAAGTTAGGGCATAAGCTAGATTAAGCAATATAGCTTAAGAGGGGACTCTAGTCGGTATTTCTCCATACAAACGTATTCCGCTGTTTTCTTGGTGGATAATGCGTCTAGAGCAATTTTTTTTTTTTCCAAAAAATCTAGGTCATATTAATACATGCCCCTATCATTTCCTTTTTTTTTAAACATAATTACTAAAAGAATTGTACGGTCTCATTGCCGTACATTTTTCTGCTTACTCGGTGACCTACTTTAGGTCAACGATGCGCGTCATAATTCAACATAATAACAAAACATGGCAAACGAATTTAAATATAATGAACTTATAACTGGGTAGCTATCAACAACTGAGAGAAATAATCGCCTTCCACTCTAGTACTGTAACTTACTTTTAACTTAAATAAACTTAACTATTTAGTGCATCTTAGTGGAAAGTGTTTCTCTATACTAACTAAAAAACCTTCACGACAAATCGGTGTACGGAGTTAACTACTACAACCCGTACAAGAATAATGAATTAGATAAGTTTTTAACAAAAAAGAAAATTATGGAAGCATAGATATACCTTTCCTCTAAGTTTTGATATAAGAATTATTTAGATTTAAATATTTTCAATTACCAACTAGAGTCCCCTCTTAAGCCGTTTCCTAACTGTGATATTTATAATAATTGACAACTTGTTTGAGCAATTAGTTTTAAGCATTACAAATCGAAGCACAGGCTTCGATTTATCTGGTGTGTATTTGTATTTACAAATATTATGGTGCATTTGTTTCTGGAACATGATGGATTTGCATCGGTACATTTTGCCGTTAGTATACAAAAATAAAACTATTGCGATATGAGTCCACTGTTAAATTTGTCTTTCAGTTCACTTCATCAGGCTGATTCTAGTCATTATTGTTTACAGTTTCTTTTTGCCAGTTTTTTTTTGCATGTTGGTTCGGATTGGTGAAATGCTTTAGTTCAAGCCACTGCTGGGGAATGACCTCCCTTCATTCCCACGGCTACGATTTTGTACTACTTTTTTCCAATTCTCAAGGAAGACACTCAGTTCGTCCCGCCATCTCTTTCGTGGTCTTCCGCGACCCCGTGTCGCTGTTTCAGGGCACTAATCCTGAGCTCTACCGACCCACAGCTCGTTCAGAATGTGACATACATGTCCTGCCCAGTTCCATTTAAGTTGGTCAGCCTTTTGAGCCACGTCAACGATTTGCGTGAAACCAATTTTTTTTTCTCTGTGCTTATCACTCATGCCCAATTATCCTTCTACATTTTTCTCGTCATCACCTGCATGGCCGCGTCACCCTTGCATTAGGAAAATACCATAATGCACCTTTGAACCTTAGACAATGCGTCATCTTATGCGCTGCAGTTATATTTTCTTGGTGTCAAGGGGAAGCACACCTAAATTAGGTCAGGTCAGTTTGGTGAACGTCACACCTATGACAGTGTGGTGGGTGACACATTGTAGGAATAACACCTAATTTGAATCGATTTTAGAACTAATGGAACTTTTTGGATGATCGGTTGATTTATTGAAGTGTAAAAGGGGCTTTGTTCCATCTAAATGAAGGTTTCGACTGAATTTGGGGAAGATTTTAAAACCAGAAAGATGCAAAAGTTAAGCTTCTTTACTCTTCGAGGCCACTAACAAAACCTACAAGATAGAAACAAACAGTCTAGGCACCCAATAGGGCAACAATGATATTGAGTTATTTGCCACTAGCTCGCGGCTTCGCGCTTACGGGAATATTTTAATGTAATACTTTGGGATAATGTAGGTTCCCGTTAGTGAAATTATTTTCAGAGTAAGATCAGTAGTTCGAAGATTACCCGTTACATACAAACTTATAAACATCTTTACATCTTTGTATAGATGAAATAAACAATTAAAATGACTTGGCAATTGAAAACGGCAATTGGCAATTTTTAACAAATTCATTTTGGACCGCCAGCACTTTTCAATTAGAAATTAGGACTATTTAAAATAGTAGATAATTTTTTTTTTTTTTTTTAAAAACGTTGCCCCACACTAGGAATTTCTCCTGTATCGTGGGTGCGTTTACAAACATTTAAACTCACATACACAAACAGCCAGACCCGGAACAACTATCTGTAGGCCATACAAATATTTGTTCCGTGCGGGGATCGAACCCGCGACACGCAGCGCAGCAGTCGATCGCTCAACCACTGCGCCAACCGTGCCGTCAAAATTATATGATTATGTTGCCGTGCGATGGACAAGTCATTATATTTATTACAGAAATTACCTTAGAACTCACAACTTTTTATAGTAGAAGAGCTGGTTTTGGAGACTTGTCATTTTTGTACATATTATGTTTTTGATGGGATTTATTTGTCTTTCACAAGGCAAAACAATATTGTTAAATTAACAATAAAACAAAATTATAAAAAAAAAATTAACATAAGAAAAATGCAAAAGAAGACCTTAAATAGGTCCTGTACGAGATTAAAAGGCCTACATTAAAAAAAATGTCTCAGTGCTGAAATGTTCTTACATTGAAATGTTTATACTATTTTGATATATATTTTTTATACCGTATAATTATCCTGTAGTATATCGTAGTATAAAATTATATGTTTTCAGATATTACGTCTACCACTGTTTGTCTCTGCCCCAACTGACTAGAAAATGTCTATGGATTTAAGCCCGCTTCTGTATTTTTTGCTTGAGTTAAATAAATAAATCCTTACATGCGAGCCCTGTTTATTTTTTTTTTGCTATAATGGTCACACAATCATCAGTGACTCGATTAGACTGCGTCGTCCAATGTAACAGGGAATTCTACTTATGTACCTTTCATGTAGGCCCTTACGGGTTTTCCACAGAATGGTAGGTAGATTAGGTAGGTCTTTAATTTCTTTATTTATTTGACAAGCTGCGGTCAGCTTGTCAAATAAATACCTAAGTACTAAGAAATTAATAATCGGTAAAACGTTAATATATCGGTATTTATTAACGTAAAAGCCCAAGTATGTGTAATGAGTAGATTTTCCTCCTGTTACTATCGGTAAGGAGTCTTGTATTGATTTTGTACAGAAACGTGTCTTGTTAAATGAGGGTAGGCAGGTGCTATGTTTTAAACACTCTTCATATTATTTCTAAAACATGCCTCTTGGCTCAAGTTTTGTTTATGTTTTACTTAACAATAAGTTTGTTCATGAAACAAATAAAAAAATGCATTTACTGTAGCTGTTAGGAGCAGCGGTGGCCCAGTGGTAGCAGCCCCGACTTACGAGCAGTAAGTCGTAGGTTCGAACCTAGGAAGGCGCATTACTTTGTGTAATTTATTTCATCATCGCTACTCTCAAAACGGTGAAGGAAAACATCGTGAGGAAACCGGCATGTCCTAGAACTGAAAATTCGAAGACATGTGACATCTACCAACCCGCACTGGGCCCGCGTGGTAGATTACAGCCCATTTTTTCTCATAGAGAGGAGGCCTGCGTCCCAGCAGTGGGAACAATATAGGCTGATGATGATGATGATGATATACTGTAGTGCCCAGAGGCACTAAGGCGGTAAGGTTCTTGAACTTCTAATTTTACTGCATTATAATCTCAACCTGATTGCCTCGTTGATCGGGTAATCGCAATCGCAACTGCTGAACATAATGTCCCGGGTTCTATTCCCAGGTCCAGCAAAGTGTTATAGGGTTTTTCCATTAGGAATTTCTCAGTAACGGCCACTGAGCCTGGATTTGTGCTCTGTTGACGGCAATAGTCTCGCCCCCTATTACTTGGGACTTAAAAATTACTGTCGAAATGTTGGTGTACTACTCTGCCTAACCCTCTGGAAATTACAGGCGTGATGTTTTGTTAAGTAATCTCAACCAACCGGAATGAGATGCTCGCAATATTGGTCATAATCCCGTATTATGTGTGGGACTGTAGTTGGGCATTGTCCTAAACGATGATCGTGACACAAAACGTGACACAAAAAGACCGTTAAGAGCATTAATAGTACCTAATGCCTATTCTCCTTTAGTTAAGAGCGTTTACATCTTACGACATTTCATACAAACTTTCAAGTCGTTATTTTCCGAAATGACTGAACTGATTTTAATGAAACTTCGTACACATAAGCAGAATACACAGATCTAAAATGTTACTAAAAACATTTTCGAAAAATAGTGTTACAGTTAAATTAGACCGATTATAATTTTTCTATAGAAACCGAAAATTCCAATTATCTCTTTTTTTAAAACACATTTTGAAAATATCTTTTTAGACCTATGTATCTTGCTTATGCGTATAAAGTTTCATTTAAATCGGTTCAGTCGTTTTTTCCGAAACGACTGAACCGATTTACTGACTTGAAAGTTTGTATGAAAAGCGGTAAGGTATAAACGCTCTTAATTTAATAGCACATTCAATCTTTACAAAAACATCAACATATCCAGACATCTAGACACGCAGCAGCGTGGCCAGCCAAGCTCCAGAAAAGAAGGATCTGGCGACGCAACAGCTGTGTGCGTTATATTACACGTTACCATTTTGAGGAGTGTGATACGTGACTTAGAAAAGTGTAACACCGAATAACACGTCCCCGTAAGTTTACGAATACGAAACACTTTACAACGAATGCACGCTACCTCGAAAAACTTCACGTTGTAGCCATGCGATCTCGAATAACTCAATCACTAAAAGTCATCGTAAAAAGTCTTTATTCATATTACAATCAACTAAATAGAGAAAAAATTGTGCATTGTTACCCTAGGGGTGAAAGTAACTTATTTAGGCCCGAGACGGGGTTTTTTAATAGTTCGAGGGACTTAATACGTCTTTAACCCGAGGTAAACACTGTGCTTTTCATTACGAATACAAGGAAAGTAAAAATAAAAAAACATGAATTAGCTAAAGAAAAAATTTGTAAATTTTATAAACAATACTCTACAACTCGAAAAAACAAATGAAGATCGGATTGCCGCTTTCCCGCCTATCACACTCCATTTTGAGCCAATTTTAAACCCTATAAAACCCAAGATCTGTTTAACGTAACCACATGAAATTCGGCTTATTTATTGAAACTCATTTGATTAGATAGAATCCTAAAAATTTAATACATATAGTTCAAACGGTTATTGAAATATTATCGTCTAAAAATCGACATTTTTATCACTGGATGACATATTATAGATCAAAAACCTAACTCACTTCCAGATGACCTACAAACTTGAAATTTGACAGCAGACAATTCTGACATACCTCAAGCATGTCGGAATTGTCTGTTGTCATTTTCGACATTGACATTGAGTTCTGTTGTGTTGTGTTGTGAAAGTCAGATCAAAGCCTCGTGTAAGATATAACGTAGATGATAGATATAATATACAGTGTGTTAGTTTAAACGAGGGACATATTCAAACCCATAATAGTACATGCTAACATGATACTAATTAAAATATAAACAAAAAAAAAAACACTGATAAATAACAGACAGAACCATATCAAAATTTTCGCAAATGACACGCAACGTGTATACACCCTTGCGCTAGCGACTTAATACTATCGCAGAACATATGAGCGGGGCAATGACTCTTAGGTATAATCCATTTTCCCCTCATACTTTAAACTTACCTGGCTTAGGACAGTCCAAAATATCTAGGCACTAAACAAAACATTAAAAATTCTTCTATATACGTTATAGGTTTTTTACATATTTGGGACGAGAATCGAATACTGAATACCCTCCCTCAATATGTCACTCGTTTAACCTAACATACTGTATACTTTCCGCGCCACGAGAACATGTAAACCGCCCGTTACGAACTCTCGCGCATTAGTTCAGTAAGCCGTCCGAGGCATACTCTCGTCACCCCCGATGATGCTTTCACCCTCCTCCAGGAAAGTAGCAAAGAGACTAGTACTCTTAAAAAGTTTAGATCCAAACCGCCGTCTTTCCGACCTCGCCGTCGAGGTCCGTCGCGACGTCCCAGTCTTTGCCCTCCCCGACCCTCGCTCGAGCCAGCCCGCGATACTGTGCCAGTAGTTTTAAATCAGTCCCTAAATAATAATATCATTCAGATCCAGCCTGTCCCCATGCAGTCCTCCCCCAGCGACGCACAGTGGAACGAATGTATGGGAGCGGTTGGACGTAGACATGTCCGAAAAAAAAGAGTAAAATTATGCCAAACTAATGATGCCATCTTATTCGATTACTTAATGCCTTCATAACTTGTGGTGATGAATTTCTTCATAACTCCCATATTTCGGGAGTAATTTGAGAAAATGTGAAATTTTACTATGAAAATGAGTGTATCGAGCTCTCTCCCTCCTGATTCCGGGCTTGTTTCAAGTAGCGGTCTCTAATATCATAATGCTAATACTAAGAGCTATATTTAATACTAAGACACATAGTGCGCCAAATGTGCACTTTCTGGGATAAAGAGTGATGTTTATTTTATAACACAATTTTTTTATTTTTTGTTTATTTTGTTGATTAAAACCGTTTTTCTAAAGGTTTACCTTATTACAATAACATTTCTGAGCAGCCAATTAGAGAAGATATAAGCTAATTAGGATATATAATTAGGGACTTAAGGTTTACATATAAAACTGATGCACTAATGATTACTGATAAGAACATTGCTATTATTTAATTACTAAATGGCTCTTAATACACTAATTTAGCATGCATCATTTACTAATTATCACAATAACTAATTACCTTGCAATATTTAACAAAGGATACCTGGGATACCTGGATTTTATATAAATAGGTCACTATTAGTAACTTTAAAATCAGTGTTGATTTACACCTCGTTGTATCCAAGCTAATCTCGCAATGTATTTTCCAAATTTTAATACAAATCTTGATATTCACGTTGCTTTATGCGCACGCGCACATAAAGATTTACGCGACTTTAACTATTTGTTCAGTGTTTTAAAAGATAACAGTTGTGTTCAGTTATGTGAAAGTGCTGAAACAAGTTTAACCTCTCCAACCTTGCGGCTAAACGGTAAAACATCCAGCCGGCCTCACAATGACGTCATCGAGCGTGTCAAGTGTCCTGCGCTCATAAAAAGCTTATCGCGCGAGTTCTATTAGCTCTTATCTCAAGCGGTAAACAGTTTCGGGTTCTTGATTAACGAGACCATGTATTACAATATAAACAACTGTTTTATAACTACTTGAGAATTATAAACATCGCATAGAATTCAGAGAGCTCGCCGCAAACATACTGTAGTCGTAGTTTGTTTTTTTTTGGTAAAACTACTGAATCAATTTACACGAAACTTTAGATCTAACATAACAAATATACAAGTAATCTAATGACAGTGTTTTTTAGGAGTCCTACATAAATTATTCTTGCAAGATTCCAATTCAAACGTCTTATAAGAATCGGCCATTTTCTAACTGCGCAGTTCAATGCATGAAAATACTTGAAATATCAATAAATATGAATAAATATGCCTCGAACGCATGAAATTATGAATTATCACTATTTTTTCGCTTATTACTAATGTTTCCAAGACCATATTTCATTGTAAAAGAGTCAAATTCATATTTTCAATTTCGACTGACGAACTTCACAACAAAGGAATTTTTGGAGAAATTTTTGGGTCAAAAACATAATTTTTAGATATTTTTTCCAGCAAATGACTATCCAAAAAGTTACATTATACACTTATAACATACTATACATTTACTTACCAAAGTTTAACAACACAAAACACAAAAATTTCACTGCATTCCAAAACAAAACACCACCGTTCCACACTGGCCGCCATGACTCATTTTGACAGTCGACAAAGACGCGTTTCTTTATTTTTTTAATAATTTTGTGCAGTTGTTAGGTTGGTATGTTTGGTTTCATTTTAATCGAACTCTAGTTGGCCAGAGACGTAAATTTTTACAAACGAATTAGACCCTTACTGTACGTACGATAAGGGTTTAAGTTTGCTTGTACGAGGCGTTCCCATATGGGAACCTCGGGGCTCAACCGAATTGTTCGGCGTTCCCATATGGGAACCACGGGGCTGGAGAGGTTAAAAGACTGGTGTCGTCGATTTTGCTACCGCATTTATGCAAAATGGACACAGTCTGGAAGAAGCACAGATAAGTTTCGGAAGAAACATGAGATTTGGCTACAGGCTGCAATTCAATGGCCGGAATTACAGAATGAAAATATGGAACCTTCTACAGAAAATATAAGTGACGTCATCGAGCCCATAATTTCTCCTGCTAAATCTAATGCTTCAACTTGTACACATCCTAGTCCTCGTAAATCTTTTGAGGACCTTAGTAACCGGCAAAAAAGAAGACGCACTGAAGATAGTCTTTCATGCAGCAGTAGCAGCGCTGAAATTATGTTTTCGGCCGAAAGGGCGCTTCAAAAGGCAGGACAAAGCGATACAGCTTATGTTATGAAATACTTGACGGAGAATCCAGAAGAGGCCTCAAAAATCAAAGCCTTCATTGAAGGTAAATCAATTCAGGTACGGGAAATATCCCCTTTGAAGGCATTGGCTCTTTATGTATCGATGAACTTATCGAAATGGCGCTATAACACTCTTCGGGATTTCAACACTCAAGAAGGAGCTCTTCAATACCCGAGTTACTACATGTTGGTTAAAGAAAAAATTAAGTGCTATCCGGCCAAAGAAGATCTCACAGTTACAGAGAGCTCTGCAAAAATCAAATTACAAGCCTTGATGGATTTAACCTCAAGAAGACTTATTAGGTCGTTAGAAACCCCTGTTGATCCCAATCAACAGCTCGTATTGACCAGCAAATGGGGTTTTGACGGATCATCTAGCCAAAGCATTTATCATCAAAGGACGAGTGAAGATGAGCAAATCGATCTTGCTAGTAATTTTATGATTAGTCTTGTACCACTGCGGCTCGTCTCAAAAGGTGTAACAATTTGGGAAAACGAGCGACCATCTTCCACTTCATTTTGCCGGCCAATATTGTTTAAGTTTATAAAGGAAACCAAAGAAAATGTGCAGAGAGAGATGGCTGAAATCGAAGCAGAGATTGAAGCCTTAACTCCATCCACCATCACTGATGGAATTAGTGTCAAACACCAACTGCTGTTGACAATGATTGATGGTAAAATTCATTCCATTATATCCAATACAGCAGCTTCAGTGTGTGACATATGCAAGGCTTGTCCTAAAGAAATGAATAATTTAGAGTTAATCAAAGATAAACACGCAAACGAGGACATGTATAAATATAGCTTAAGCACCCTTCACGCTTGGATTCGCTCAATGGAATGCTTATTACACATTTCCTACAAATTAGACATAAAATCATGGCAAGTAAGGGGTGATATAGCAAAAAGGCAAGTTGATGACAGGAAGAAAAGAGTTCAAGAGGCTGTAAGAAGAGAAACGGGCTTACTTCTCGATGTTGTGAAACAAGGCAGTGGATCCACCAACAATGGCAACTCGGCAAGGAGATTTTTTGAAAACTACACTAAATCTGCTGAACTGACCGGAATAGATGCTATGCTTTTAAGAAAAATCTGTGTGATCTTGCAGTGTATTTCATCAGGAGAGAAGATCAACGTAACTAAATTCCGAGAGTTCTGCTTTGATACTGCTAAGCTTTACGTGGAGTTATACCCATGGTATTATATGCCTTCTTCACTTCATAAAATTTTAATGCATGGGCCAGACATAGTTCAGAACATGTCAATTGTGCCCATTGGTTTTCTATCCGAAGAGGCATCTGAGGCTAGAAATAAAGATTTTAGAAAATATAGAGAGGGGCATTCTCGAAAGCATAGCAGTATCTCATGCAATGAAGATATTATGCACAATCTTTTACTGTCTTCTGATCCACTTGTTACAAGTATCCGTCCAAAAGGAAATAAGTTTGTAAAAAAATCTTCTTTTAAGGAATTTTATGAGCTTACGGATTCTGAGAAAAGTGATATCGAATTTGTTAACATAAATGATTTAGCGGACATCGATTCTGAATTTGAATTAATTGATGATGATGATGATGACGAAGATAATTAAATGATGTTATTGTTTTAAAATGTGTAACTTAGTAAATTAGAGCTTACATCTTAATTATTTATTGTACTTTTAATGAAACTAGGTAATTTATTATCAACTTACTTAAAAGTCATACTCTCATCAGTTCTTGTGAATATTTTTGTTAATATATATTTCTGTATATATATAATATATTTATAGACCTCTTAATAAGTCTGTCTGCGGTTTAAAGTAAATACAAATGGGGAAAAAACGTTTTTTTTTTTTAAATTTTCATTTCCTTTTATCCCAGAAAGTGCACATTTGGCGCACTATGTGTCTTAGTATTAAATATAGCTCTTAGTAATAGCATTATGATATTAGAGACCGCTACTTGAAACAAGCCCGGAATCAGGAGGGAGAGAGCTCGATACACTCATTTTCATAGTAAAATTTCACATTTTCTCAAATTACTCCCGAAATATGGGAGTTATGAAGAAATTCATCACCACAATTTATGAAGGCATTAAGTAATCGAATAAGATGGCATCATTAGTTTGTCATAATTTTACTCTTATTTTTCGGACATGTCTACGTCCAACCGCTCCCATACATTCGTTCCACTGGCCCTAAGCCGAGGCTCGTACCACACAGGGGGTGCCCTTAGCGTGTAGTCGCTTAGTTTGTAAGTTTGTATGCCCTGGCTGGAGGCCTTACTCTCAAGGCATCCACAGGATAGTCCGGTTTAGCAGACGACAACCTCATAGGCTGAACTGCGAGATGACTCACAAAAAAAAATAAAAAAAAATAAGAGAACATGTAAATTTTGTCAACGCATTGAGGAGTTCGCAACCTTTGGATCAAATGATAACCTAATCCGCGAGAACAAAACAAAAAAACTGAAACGCATTCGAAACTCGAATGGCGGCCCAAATGTTTACGTTCCAGTAATTCAAACGCGTTCCAGTACCACAAAATATTAGATGACAGAGCTTTATATCGTGAAGATATAACCCAACCAAGTGAAATTGCTCGTTAGTTTCGTACTACACGTATGTTACTTTGAGTTGATTGAATTTGGTATTATTGGTTTTTCATTCAATTGTTGCTACGTAACTTAGTAGAAGTTTTTTGTTTACAAATTTTATATATGTTCTCGCGACGCGGAG
Source organism: Cerastis leucographa (assembly GCA_963082945.1). Classification (NCBI taxonomy): domain Eukaryota; kingdom Metazoa; phylum Arthropoda; class Insecta; order Lepidoptera; family Noctuidae; genus Cerastis; species Cerastis leucographa. The sequence continues at coordinate 16,904,914 of OY720361.1, read as the reverse complement.
TATAGAAACATATCAATATTTCCTCCGCGCCTCGAAAAGTTCGTTAAGCCATTAGTCCCGGCTGTCAATTGTAGATCTTTGTCAGTCGTACGAGTAGTCAGTGGCCCGAAAGCCAGACAACCAGTCTTACCAAGGGGCATCGTATTACCCAGTACTAACTTGGTTGTGGAGGTCAGATAGGCAGCCACTCCCTCCTTCATCCGGTTAGACTGAAAGCCAACCCAACGTAGTTGAGAAAAGGCCAGGCAGATTAAAAACTTCACTAACTAAAATCTATTCTTCAAAGACCTAATAACACAAGCCACTTCATTATTCGCGAATCTAGATTACTTTTTGCATCAGCAAAACGAGCATGATGTTTTTATTAACCGGTTTTCATACCCCAGAGCAAGGTCATCATTAATTCTGTATTCAAATCAGGTTGCTGCGGTTTCCAAACGGTTATTGTGCGGTTACGTGATGTTATTGGACGAAAGTTGGTTGATTGGTTGATCAGCCTTGACCCTGTTGGGGTGTCATTGACTTCAAAACTTGTATGTCGAATTATATTTTGGCTTATACGGAGTTGAATTAATTGGTTCCGCTTTTTTGTGAGCTATTTTAAAGCGTCAGGGCCCGAAGGTAGAAAAAAACTGGTAGCTGCCAAAAGTGAATGTGACATACGGAAGTATAAGTACTACCTGTGAAGTGAGTAAGTCCGCCAGCATTTGGTATCTGTAAAAAGATAATATAACATCACGACTGTTATCCCGAAGAGTTAAGCAGTGGTGTAAGTACCTAATAGTTCACCCACCACCATTTTGGATCTAATTATAGTTTGTAAATAATGAAAATACTGAATTCAAATAAATAAATAGGTTGGAGAATATCAAATTAAAAATAAATAAATAGGTTAATGCTCTGCATTTACTTCGACAATCTCCAGCCAAGTCACTGGCAAAGAATGCAATCCAATCCTTGTATATCTGTAGGTATTATTACAAAACCAACTATAAAGTTAGAAAAATAACTGCAGTTTCTTGCTTTAAGACATTCTTGAGCTATTGGTCAAGCTCTGACTGGATCGTAAAAATGTCGTTTTGTGCGTTGGACGGAGATCCGGAATAGGTGATCTAAATTATTACTATGACAATGCTTAACATCACGCCTGTAATCATAGAATGGTTAAGCAGAGGTGTACCTAATAATACAAACACATTTTGCCTGTTATGTTTAAGTTCTATGTAATAGGGGGCGAGCCTTTTGCCCTCAACTGGGCACAAATCTAGACTCCGTGGCTGAGAAAAACCCAATAATATTTTGCCCAACTTGGAAATCGAACCCATGCTTAGCAGTCGCCCTTGCGGACACTTTACCACCGAGGCAGTCACGAGGCAGTTTTAGTATGTACTAGCTTATACGCCCGCGGCGTCGCCCGCGTGGAGTTCGATAATTGTCCCACGGGAACATATTATCGGGATAAAAAGTATCCTATGTGTTAATCCAGGTTATAAACTACCCGTGTGCCAAATTTTATCCAAATCCATTTAGTAGTTTTTGCGTGAAAGAGTAACAAACATTCATCCATCCATCCTCATCACATCCTCACAAACTTTCGCATTTATAATATTAGTAGGATTACTATCACAGACTTATTATCGATTTTTGACGTCTAAAAAAGACACGGTTCAATGTTCGAATGGAACTTTTGGCGTCATTAAAAAGTTTTGTAATTTACGACGTCTTTTACCTTAAGGAAATGGAATATTTTTGAAGTTTCGAAAAAATATTGACGCTCACAACTTGTCTATGACGAGTTAAAGCAGTTTTTTACCAAAAAAAACCTCAATAGCTGACGTCTTTGAACGTCAGAAATACAAGGTGTTGTTTTGCATCCTAGTCAAAATTCAGGAGGCTGTCACACAAGACATAAATAATCAGTTAAAATTACGGTACCTAGTTAATCATTCATAAACGCAGATTTTTTTAGTTTTTTATGTTTGTCAGTATTTCAGAATAACCCCCTTAACGTGATTTAGGGAATAAGAAATTATCAAATAAACGTTTGAGATTGTTTGTATTTGTGAAAGCTCGGTTATGGGACGAGATTTAGACGGGCCGCATTTAAAACACGGGTGGTTCACACGTACCGATTTCCGCAAATAAGAAAAAAAATAAAAATGATCTTACATTTTTTTGTTGATTCGCGACGAGAATCATTAGCATAGTTACCTCCTTGAATTTGACGAGAATGCAAAACAACACCTTGTATAATATTACTAGCTGTCCCGCGCAACTTCGTCTGCGTCACATTTTCCCCGTTTTCGCAACATTTTTCATTGCTGCTCCGCTCCTAGTCGTAGCGTGATGATATATAGCCTATGTCATTCCCCAGGTTGAAATCTATCTTCTTGCCAAATTTCATTAAGATCCGATCAGCCGTTTAGTCGTGAAAAGGTAACAAACAAACAAACAGAGTGACTTTCGCATTTATAATATTAGTATGGATTATTAAACCAATGGTAATGCTAGTTATTATAATCAACTTAGCCGGACCTATTCTACCTACATCTAAAAGTTTGAAAAGATTGAGTCATGATTCCTTCTCTAATCATGATTCATGATAAAGAAAGCCTAAAGATTGAGAAAAGCTGAGGATTGACACTCTTGTCTTCCAACTACCGTCCTTTGTTTTATGTTGCGTTAACCATTTGAAGCTAAAAAAGTTGATTTATTTATTTTTTTGCCGAGAGATGGCAGAAGAAGCGTCGGAAGACCAATATAACTAAACTAACAACTAAATGTCGCGGGGTATACATGGTTGATGTATATAATACATCAATCGTATAAGGCTAAAGCTACCGGTTTACAGGGTTATTTTTTCTTATGTTTTACTTCACTATCACTATAAATTTATTAAGTATGTATAAATTAAAAGCGCCGGGCAGAGGTTCTGTATGTGCAGGGTAATCTCAGGAACTACTGATCAGATTTTGATACGGTTTTCACCAATAGAATGAGAAATTAGCTGACAAGGTTTTCTATTAGGCTATAAGTTGTAACACGCCAGAGTCAGGGTCATCGGGGTGTGACATAATTATGATGATGATTCATTGATGAGTGCGACCCGTGCGAAGCCGGGGCGGGTTGCTAGCTTTTTTTTGTTGTTAATTTTAACCAATTTTTTTGGGAAAGCAACTATTAACTACTTCATGACGATACAACAGTTTTCTAGATGCCATCATTATAAACATTTATTCAACAGTTCCGCAGTTCAGCAGATATCGTTTAAGATTAGACCAAGATTAGAATAAGCATCATCATTATGTCAGCTAGCATGACACTATTATGATGATTTTCTTTTTTATCATCTGTAACTCATAATACTTTAAACAGTTCCGCAATGACGTTCAGCGTAAACCCATGATAAGTATTTGTAAATTGTAATTATAATGATGGCCGTATCTTGGTCTCATCATCTTTCTGCCTTTGTCCCATGATACTTGGTGTTGGCGTAACACATTTTTACTTCCATCTCCTCTGTCAACCATCAATCTCTCCACTCTATACTATCCTATTATTTCCTTTTTTCTCATGGCCGTAATCTTGGGTAAATCTACAAAAAAAAATAGTGGCATTACAATTTACACAAAGCTAAATGATGATAACTCATTTCATTTGGGATCAAACGGGTGTAGCAAAATAGCAAAACGCATTCAAAACGATCTCCTGCGACATCTATGACGCAAGTTAGGAACTAAAAATACAGCATCGTGCAAACAAAGTTATACGCGAGGTAAGGATATAATAAACAACAACTGTCAGGCAGAAGCCAGACCCCAGACGTCTGATCGGAGGAACCATTACAATCGGGGTACCTATTAAGAATTTTGCACCCTATTCCACCCCTAAACGGTTATCAAGTTCATAATAATATTTCTGATGAGACAGAGAAGTAATAGAGAAGTATGGAATAAGAAGACACATGCTGCGCTGACCTAAAATAAATTGGGACAAGGGCAAGCGAATGATGATAATAATTAATAATATAGGAACAAAGAAGCAGACATATTATTCCCAAGTGTCGCTTTAGTGCCGAGCAGAAAATAAAGGGTGTAAAACACCTCTTAACAAAGCCGAAAGGCACTGGTTCTCCCTGTCATTGCGATATTTTTTTTGTTCCACACCATACCTGGGAACCTTCTACTTACGGAGATATTAGGGGTCAAAGTTTCAACTTTTTGACAAGATTTTTTTTTAAATACAAGTTTTTAATGTAAGATTTTTACTTTAAACACCTCCACGACCCCATATTCCATATTCAATCTGTCCATCAGCACAATGTTTTGAGTGCGTTACATTGAGTTCTACCACAAAACATGATTTTACACCCCCCAAAAAAAAGTCGTTTCCCAGCAATAATTTTTGCGTAAAGTTACTTAGTTTCATGTACAGTATGTTTGGTTGACGGCTTCGTGATAAGGTGATTTACACGGTGTATGTAAGTATTGTGAATCTATGTGGTTTTGTAATTAATTAACCATATGAAAACATTTTGACGTAGGTCTAGGTAGGCATTCAATTCCTAGTAAAACCATGTACAGACGGGAACGTGGGTTTCTAACGGTTACAGCTTTCCGTACATTGTAATTGACTGTAACAGTGACGTCTGTTTCGCAATAACTTATGTAACCTACAGTAGCAGTAACCTAAGATAGTTATTATTATATTGTTATTAGTATATATGTTATTATTGATAATTGTTTTTTTTTTTTAAGGTAAACCCAGAAATTAACATCTGGATGAATGTGTTTTGTCTAGGTATAAAAATAAAAATTGTAGCCTCATCAATCCAATATATTTTTTTGTATTTTGATACTATACGTAAATATCACCCGCATTCCCCTTAAACTTAAGGTGACAGCGACATGGTGGCGCGCGAAATTCAAATTTGCTTACGTTTTCTGCAATTTGCCAATCAGTGTCAGGTTTTATGTTGAATAAAATATGATATTTTGTCGTCCATCGTGTCGCATCCACCTTAAGGGTAAGAATATAAAACAATGGTTGGATCTGCTGTCTTTTATAGATTACAATGTTGGGCCACAAGAGGGATGAATTAAAGGTATTTGCATGTGGCTGAGATGAGACTACGAAGAAGGATGTGTGATGTTACGCGAAAGGATGAAATAAGAAATGACTGCTTGAGGAAGTCTGAAAGTGGCGCCGGGACTCAAAAGATCTGCAGGGAGGAATGAGGAAAACGTCGTGAGGAAAGTTTTGAGAATGAATGTGGATGGGTGTAAGAGTAGAGGAAGAGCAAAGAAAAGATGGATGAACTGTATGAAGGATGATATGGTAAGAAAGGAGGTATCTCATGATAATATGACAAGTAATAGAGAAATATGGAAAAGAAGACATGTTTCGTCGACCCCAAATTAATTAGGATAAGAGCAAGGAAATCATGATGAGTGTATAAATATAGAACGTTTTCCCGAAAGGCTTATCTTGGATTATCACATGTCTTGAAAAAACCGAACTCATGCAGACGATGTGAAAACTTGCCTAATCCTTGTTCTTCCCAGATATTTTTGTTAAATGAAAATAATGGCTTTGACCGTTTGAAACAGAATCAGTGCCAGATTTTTCATAACTGACAAGTTTTCGAGATAAGTCTTGACATAGCTACAAACAGTCATTCTTTTTAACCAATAGACACTATTAGTTCAAAAGGTGGTGGTTGGTGGCAGCACCGACTTAATAGCAGTAAGCCGTGGGTTCGAACCCAGGCAGGCGCATTACTTTGTGTAATTTATTTCATCACCGCTGCCCTCAAAAACGGTGAAGGAAAACATCGTAAGGAAACCAGCATGTCCAGAAATAAAAATTCGAAAACATGTGACATCTACCAACCCACACTGGTCCCGCGTGGTGGATTACAGCCCACTCCCTCTCATAGAGAGGAGGCCTATGTCCCAGCAGTGGGGAAATTATAGGCTGATGATAATGATGATGAATAGACACAAAAATTAGAAAAAAAAATAGACTTCTATTAATAAAACTCTTAATTTGTAAGTATTTGCTAATAATCTCTGGGATTTCCAGTTCACATTCTAAAAGTTTTAGCATAGATAAAGCTATTTCTACACAACCTGTTTGCTCAATGTTAACGCCTGACTTAATTAATGTTATGGACGTATAATATTATATGCGTGACGTGTATTGACGTCACAACATAACTGTCAGCCTGAGAGGCAACTTTGTTACGTCAAGATACGATCGCAACTTGGAGTTACTTGTTTATAACCGGTCGTGAGTGGGTGAAGGTTAAAACTGCTTTTATTTATAGTTTATCATCGTTTTGTCATAATAATTACAACTTTACGTGGGGTTTTTACCATGGACACTGACGCGTTAAGGTAGCATTTGACCTGCGCAATGCAGCGTTTTATGGCGTCAATAGACGGTTATTTATTACCTAAATTACCCTGATCTGCATTATCATCATCAGCCTAGCCTTTTCCGAGCTATGTTGGGGTCTGCTTCCAGTTTAACGAGATTCAGCTGAATACCAACGACTGTTTATATGACCTAGTTACTGAGTAATATGCCTTGATAAGACTGTGGCTGTCAGAATCTCGGGCTTCTGCCCGAGGTATTCGTGGATGACTGTCAAAGATCTAAAATTGGCATCCTAGACCAACGGTTTAACGTGCTAACCCTGTTCGGCATACGGATTAGATTGCTGATGCATTTTTTAATAGATTCAAACTAGAGTAGGTACGTCCTTTTGCTGCCTATAAAGCCGGGGATACCCCAGGCAGTAGATGACACAACAGCGTGAAATAAAGTTGAATACCGAAGGGATTACGTGTAAACACAAGGCGTGCCTACAACTTCGCATGGTTTCTACGAGGAGCTCGTGGCTAAATAATAACAGCCGCCCGGGTCGATCTTTAAGGTTAAGCCGTGCTTGCCGAGGTTGGTCCGTGGATGGGTGACCATAATTACATACCGAGTTTCCTCCGTGCCTCGGAAAGCACGTTAAGCCGTTAGTCCCGGCTGTCATTTGTAGATCTTTGACAGTCGTTACGAGTAGTCAGAAGCCAAAAAGTCTGACATCCAGTCTTACCAAGGGGTATCGTCTTACCCAGTTACTGGGTTGTGGAGGTCAGATAGGCAGTCGCTTCATGTAAAATACTGGTACTCAGCTGCATCCGGTTAGACTGGAAGCCGACCCCAAGATAGTTTGGGAAAAGGCTAGGCAGATGATGATGATCTTACAAGCTGGGGATATCCCGGGAATCAACATGCAAAAAGTTGCATACCTTTCTTAGTAATTACCCACGTTAAAACATAATTCCCACAACTTTGCACTGCGTCCACGTGTGTAGATGGGTCAACGTATTTCCCAAACTAAACAGACAAACAAACACATCACTAATTAGCGCTTAAAAAAAGAAAAATAAACGCTTGGGCTCAACAGCCTTTCAAAAGTTAGGGATAACCCAGACAGTTAGTAAGTTACACAACACTATGCAAAAAGTGACACACCTTTTTGATTAGGTATCTACGTTTAAACATAAGACATGAAATCACGTGCTGCAACTGTGAACGGCCTTCACGTGTGCAGGCGGGTCAACGTTTTTTCCCAGATCACTTGATGCATTTTAAAATGTAAACAAAAAGAGAACACTTCTACACAACAGCCTTTCAAAGTTGGGTATACCCCAAGAAAGTTCCTTGGCATACCTCAGAGAGTTAGGTTACACAACATCGTGCAAAAAGGTTGCACACCTTTTTGATTACGCGCTAACAATTACTTAAAATATATTATACAGAGGTAAAGTTTGGATTTGGGGGGTAATGTTCGGAACTACTGATGCGATTCCGAAAATTCTTTCACTACTGGGTAGCTACATTATGCCCAAGTGTCATAGGCTATAAAGGGTGTAAAGGTACCCATAAAGAAATAAATTGTTGCAACGACGAGGAGAGGGGGGCTTCTCTCCTCGTCGTTGCAACAATTTCTTTGATCGAGACCATACCTAGGATCCTTCTAGTTGCTGAGATGTAGATAAGGTTTTTTTTTTTAATTCAAGTTAAAACTTTATTATAAACTAGCTGTACCCGCGACTTCGTCTGCGTGGAATTTAACAAAAAAGAAATTTAGTTTATTAAGTTTTTTTTTCGTTTTGCATTTTTATTTGAATTTTTATTTATTTTTCTAAATAAGAAGTAGCTTTAGCTTATTACATCAGCTATCTGCCAGTGACAATCCCGTAAAAATCGGTCCAGCCGTTCCAGAGATTACCCGGAACAAACAGACAGACAGACAAAAACATTCATATGTATAGTTAAAAGCGGTTATTTTAATATTACAAACAGACACTTCAATTTGATTTATTTGTATTTGTATAGATACCTCCAGGATCCCAGTGTTATTCATTGCCTCCAGCATCACAATGTTTAGAGTGCATTACATTCAGTCCCACCGTAAAATGTCATGTTTCACTCCAAATAGTGAAGTTTCCCAGTAATAAATGTTGCGAAGATGCGTACCTAGAAAGAAATAAAACCACATGCCATTACTTTGTATGGCGTCCACGTTTTAAGGTGGGTTTACTTTTTACCGTAACCAAATAACAAACATAAATTGTATCTCAAGATATTTATAGACACGATTTGATATTCAAAAGTCGTCTCCGAAGGCTGTGTATAACATAATTTAGAACTTCGGATTCTCGTCACGTTGGTTGACGGCTAGACGCTAAAAAAAACGAAAGTCTATTAAACCTATTTGCTTCATTAGATGCGCGTGTGATAAGTATTTTTACTACACTGTTTGACTGAGTAGGTAGTATATCATTCTTGTTAAGGTAGGTCTTACTACGAATAATATAAATATTGACTCTTGTCAAGGGTGGATCCAAGATTCTGAAGAAGGATAGTTAGGTAAGAAATGTCCTTCAAAGTATTGCAATATGTTATGTCTTTGGAATTAGTTTTTGGGGATATGTATCCTAGCTGTGTCCACAACCCTCTAGATTCACCCTTGGGTACAATGGATGGACATCACATAGTATTCGCAGTTTACTAAATTCACAGGGCATCCAAAATTCTTCATCATTTCAGCCAAAAGACGTCCACTGCTGGACATAGGCCTCCCCCAAGTGCCGCCACATTGACCGGTCCCGTGCGACTCGCATCCAGCGGATCCCCGCAACCTTCACTAGGTCATCGATCATCTTCCTGTTCGTAAAATTTAAATTCTTCACGATGTTTTTATTCCTATTAAAGGTAGAGGTTTCAAAAGTTTGGAACCATCATTTGTGCTTCGAGTAATTAGTATTGGTCTTGAGAAGACAAGTTTCATCTTAAGAATAGTTTAGTAGCTAGCTTCCTCCAAAATATACTGGATGTGCCCTCATCTTCATTCTCTTGCTCTTATCCCAATTCATTTGGCGTCAGCGCAGTATGTCTCCTTCTTCGATACTTCTCTATTACTAATCATCTCATAAAGCATCTCCTTTCTTGCCATATCATCCTTAACAAAGTCCATCTATCGTTTCTTTGGTCTTCCAGTACTCTTATACCCATCCACATTCATGCTCACAACTTTCGGATAAGCCCTGTTCAGCACGTCCTGTAGACACTCCTTAAATGCGTCATGCTTTACCAAGTTATTAGATGCAAGGAGGTATCCTTATGTGTCTAATACTTAACATCTCTAGCAGTGACGTATTTTATACTACAACGGGCGTCACCATAATTTCCACTTACGCCCATATCATTTTTAACCGTCATTAAGTAGACACTTGCGCAAATCAAGAATAGAAAACAAGTTATTCAAATTATATGTTTAAAATATAACTATGTATAAAAATAACATTTTATAGGTATGGTATTTAGTGGTATACGGGATACAACTTTAAACTTATTAAACTAGCTTTTATCCGCGGGTTCGCTCGCGTTAATTTAAAATTTGATAAAAGCCGGCTGGGACACGCAGCGCATCTATTATCTTAAGAACGTTATTGTATTTTTCTTCGGGAACATTACTTTTTTCGAGATGAAAGGTACAGGCATAAAACCTGATACCTGAACCTGTACACCTGATAAAGTATATGCAAAATTTCAGGATGATCGGTTTAGTGGTTTAGGCGTGAAAAGGTAACAAACAAACAAACTTACTTTGGCAATTATAATATTACTAGCAGCCCCGCGCAACTTCGTCTGCGTCACATTTTCCCCGTTTTCGCAACATTTTTCATTGCTGCTCCGCTGCTATTGGTCGTAGCGTAATGATATATAGCTTATGTCCTTCCCCAGGTTGAGATCTATCTTCTTGCCAAATTTCATTAAGATCCGATCAGCCGTTTAGTCGTGAAAAGGTAACACACAAATATACAAACAAACAAACAGAGTGACTTTCGCAATTAAAATATTAGTATGGACTAGCTCTTGCCCGCGACTTCGCCCGCGTGAAAATTTTTAAGTGTAGAAAAAAGATAGCCTATGTCCTTCCCTAGGATTTAATCTAACTCCTTGCCAAATTACATTACGATCCGATCAACTTTTTAGTCGTGAAAAGGTAACAAACAAACAAACAGAGTTACTTTCGCATTTATAATATTAGTATAGTATGGATTATTAAAATTAGGATAGGATTATTCGAAATCGTTTGACGCATAACTTTGGATGCGCATGATTTTGTTTTTTACCTTATTAGGTGGTTTTTATTACTAAAATTTAATTAGGTATAGTACAATAATCACATTCAAAGTAAATATTTTTCTAGTGTTAATTACCTTATTGGAAAACATAATCATTATTGACCTAAATTGTTTCTCTCGGTGGGGGGTCAATTAAAGGGAAAGATGAATGTGACTTGTTATGGAGTCATAAAATAAAACCACGTATGACAAAATGAAGAGAGGACTCTAGCCCCGAGGAATTTTAAGATAAGGTATTAGAAGAAACTATTGCCGTCGCGCTGCGCCAGACCAAGACCCTGTAAAGAGCAAAAGGGACAACTGCAGCTCAGGCTGATTTTACCTACAAAAATCTTGACTAAAAGACGTTTTGTATTCCGCTGTTTTCTTCTTCAAAACTAAACTGATCTAAATAATTCTTATATCAAAATTTAGAGAAAAAGTATATCTGTGCTTCTATTATTTTCTTTTTTGTTAAAAACTTATCTAATTTGTCTGATAGTCATCTGAATATGGCGGTAAAAACGGGGTTTTTTGGGGTTTTTGGATTGTCATAATTCTCTTAGTGATTAAGTTTTTAAAAAAAGGAAATGATAGGGGTATGTATTAAATAAGACCTAGATTTTTTGAAAAACCCATTGCTCTAGACGCATTATCCACGAAGAAAACAGCGGTATACGTTTGTATGGAGAAAGGCCTACTAGAGTCCCCTCTTAATCTGTGTATGAAAAGGTTGGTTGAGTAGTAAATTAATTATTTCGTAAACAGAATATTTTGTCTGCTTTGTTGGTATAGTGGTCGTTAGCGCTATTGCTGAGCATGAGGTCCTAGATTCGATTCCCTTGTCGGGCAAAATGCATCCGTCAGTAAATTCTCAATAGCAGCGAAGGAGTCTGAATTTGTGCCCGGTTCATGGCAATAGGCTCGTCCCCTATATCATGGAACTTAACACATAACTGGTGAAATGTGTGTGTACCGTTTAGTTATGCGGTATTGCAGCATCACCAAAGTTTAAGTTATCATAAGATGCCATGGCAACAGACACATTTCTTTAGCACGTAGTTTTAACCGCAGAACGTCACAGTAGACGTCATACAATAATTGCATACTATATAATTGTTAACCGTTTCTGTAAGTACATAAGTATTTACTGTATTATTCATGCCACGTGCTTAGTGCGAGCAAGCATGGTGACCGTGACTTCCTAAGTACATACATACATTGTTGAGGAAGTACTGTAACGGTACCTATTCGCATGACGTGCATTCACGTTATGCTATGTTGATGAATAGAAAACGTCATTTTGAGGAGAACTAGCTGTTGCCCGCAACCTTCGCCCGTGTTTTGAAATTATTAAAAAATGTTGCTTCCTTACTTGAATCGGATTTTGTTTAACTTCAAGGGCTTTAGTTTTTTGCACGGAACCCTAATTCTTTTTTTTGAATAAAAGTATGCCTTAGTAACTTCTTCCAGCTTTCTACCAGTAAAACTCTATTTCTGCCTTAGGGGAAAAATTTTCATCAATTTATGGAAAAGTGGATTAAAAAATTACCTCAAATCCACTTTTCCATGCATTTTATTTGACCTTGTAGGTCACTTCTATGGGAAACAGTAGTTATTTTAAGGGTTTTTTTAGGGGGGTTAAGAATGATGTACAGAGTTTACGTGGTAACCATCTTCGCGTCGGTGTCTCTTCCACCCTCTACACTTTCTTCTCTGCATTCAGTAAAAAGCTGTTATTTTGAAATTACAAACAGATACTTCGATTTTATTTATTTGTGTAGAATAACCTCTTCTTACGTTATTTACTAATACTCTGAGAGCAGCAACTTAATAGCAATCAATATTTTAACAAGACTATACAACCTGTTTTTTTTTAAAATATCCCGTAACTCTATGTTTCAATAATACCTTTTTTCTTTCATTTTTCATACAAAATAATTCGTCAAAGTCATGATTATTAATCTAAAATACGTGAAATATGACAACGTCGCATTTTCTTAGCTTTAGAATGATTGGTTTGAATAAAAATGAAGCAGGTACTCGTATTTATCAATAAAAGTACTACTATTTTACTACACTACTGTGAAGTTTGGCAACCTTGCAAAAGTAAAGATTCGTCATACTGGTGACAATTTTTGACCTAATTTAATTATGATTGATGATATCTCCAAAACCATGCATTTTTGGACCACCTATTCTAGGAGTTATAGTATTATTTTTACCTAAAGAATATAACCCTAGAGTTATGGGATATAAAAAAAACAGGTTGTACATTACTGTGAGACATTTTAAACCGACTTAAAAAAAACTCAAGTTATGTGTGTGATGTGTGCGCTAGTAATGGGGTGGTATATGAGGTTTTTGGTAGCAAAAGTCAATCTTATTTATTTTTTAACCCTTCCGATATCGTTGTTATTAGTAAAGTGTCAGTCTTCTTCATCTTTTGTATTAGAAATCGGATCCGAAGGTTTACTGCATCAATAATTCTAAATAGTACGACAGGAAAAATGGCACCATTTAAAAAAATGGTACCAATTTAATTAACAAAATATACAGTCCCAGTAAAAGAAACTTTAACAAATCGTAAAACTAAAGCTGAGCTTTCAATTTATTGTAAAATTTATCCCGTAAAGTTAAATTCGTAACTTAACTTTGAAGTAAGTAGTGCGGTGTTTCGTGATATGAACTCAAAGAGTTATTGTTAACTTACCTAAAGTGTCGCGGAGCAAACGGTTCGTTTATTTTAAAAGTGCTACACTCTATTAAGACGTTTCTCCTGCCTTTATTAATTTATTTGAGGTCGGCGCAGCTTGTCTTGTTCTTCCATAGTTCTCTATTAGGTACTTGACAACTCGTCAGACACCTCCTTTCTTGCCATCCTTCGGACAGTCCATCCTCTTCCAGTCTGTCTTCTTCTACTCTTATAGAATTTGAAATCGGTTCAGCTGTGCACCCAGAAAAATAAAGCTGCAGTTCTCTTAGGCACACGTCTGATTATCCTTTCGTGGAAAACAGTCGTGACATTATCCTTAATGTGTTTTACTTGCACATAGATTGTTTATATTATAATAATTAGCATTCATTCATTGGAATTGTCTTCATTAACATATATCCCTCTTGTATATTCATCTATGTACCTAGTATGACTGAACTATATACCTCATACAGGTGAGGTTGACGTTGTTGGGGATAACCCCTTGATGCTTAGGTGTTATCCACACCCACTCACGTATGACCGATTCTAGGAAAGCTGGAGGAAAAGAAGAAATAATTTATTCGAAAGAACGGAAGAATCTTCATAAATTGATAAAGCTACTTGTCAAAGTTCAAGGCAGCAAAACAGCACGCCTGTAATCCCCGAAGAATTAGGCTCAGATGTACCTAATTGTACAAACACATTTCGGCAGTTATTTTTCAAATCCCATGTAATAGAGGGCCTATTGCCATCAACCGGGTACAAATGAGTGAGGGCAGCGGTGGCCTAGTGCTGGCAGCCCCGACCCACGAGCAGTAAGCCGTGGGTTCGAACCCAGGCAAGCGCATTACTTTGTGTAATTTATTTCAACACTGCTACTCTCAAAAACGGTGAAGGAAAACATCGTGAGGAAACCGGCATATCCTAGAACTAAAAATTCGAAGACATGTGACATCTACAAACCCGCACTGGGACCGCGTGGTGAATTACAGCCCACTCCCTCTCATATAGAGGAGGCCTGTGTCCCAGTAGTGAGAACATTATAGGCTGATGATGATGGGTACAAATCTAGACTCCGTGGCTGCTGCTGAGAAATTATTCCTGATGGAAAAACCCAATATCTCTTTGTCTGACCCGGGAACCTAGGACCTCATACTAAGCTTGGGACCACTAGATGAACAAGGTTATGTCAACCTATTGAAAGTTGTTGTAGCATCACTACAAAATTTAAAAGCTACTGAAATAGACCCTGACTAAGGAACCAATCAGCCTTCCTTCCTTTTCATAGTTATTTCATACTTTTTGCATAAACCAGTTGTATAGGTACCTAGCTGGGAAAAATGGTTTTACCATACTTGGTCACATTGCTGTAAACTACGCACTATTTTTAATTCTTGCTTTTTCCTACCAATTAAACATTTACTTAAGTGCCAACGATAATTGTATTAACACAGCGAAGGGTTCACTATATAAGGACAACCTCATCTCAAAAAAAAACCGTCACATAATTTAATATCAATCTTTTATTGCTGCATTTAAATTATTACGCATAGATAAGATAACTAAATACCTACTCGTAACTTTAGTTGGTCTTGTCCTTGCCTTGCATGAAACCTTTTCCCGCGGCTTCGTTCGCGTTGAGGTAGGAAATTATCTAACGCGAACGTATTAAATGTAACTAACCTCACTCGGGGATAATGTAGCTTCCTAACTAGTGAAATATTTTTCTCAGTCTGTTCATACTTTAGATAAGTTAAAATCTTCTTTTATAAGTTTTAATCGTCTTTTTCATGTGGTTCATACCAAATATTTGGTAGACCGTCGAGACATATCTTTCAAGCATGCTGGTTTGGTTTTCTCACGTTGTTTGCCTTCACTGAAGCAAGATATACTTATAGAGAGGTGCGTGTTTTGGTTTGAACTCGAGACCTGTGACTCCACAGTCCGACAGTCATACCACTAGGCTATAAGTCATACCACTAGGCTATGTAGGCTATTCGTTTTAATAAAACATAAGGTCATACATTACATACGCAACATCACGCCTGTCACCCCCGCCCGAATGATTAGGCAGTTGACAGATGGTTTAGACCAGCGTTTCCCAATTAGTGGGTCGCGACCCGGTACCGGGCCATCAAAATAAAAATCAGGATCGTTGCATTTCTGCCTTGTTTAAAAAAAATATTAATTTATTTATTAAATCTTAATGCACTATTAAAAAATTGTGTAAAGCCGGGCTGATTGCCTTGGGAATTTACTCACAGTCCACCTTAGAAAAAAAATTGAGATACCGATCTGTTATACTTAAATAGAAATTTAATCAGCGTTATAAATGTAATCACCGGGGGAAGAGGTTTTAAAGTAGCTATTGAGTATCACTAAGGGCCAGTATGACATTTACCGAGCCATGGCAGAATAATGTTTGGGAAACACTGGTTTAGACAGTAAACTCACATTTTATATAAGTTAAATTGAAGTCCATTACAATGTTGTCTATTTACCGGGCATAATTACGGGCTGCTACCGAATGGAACTCATGATCGAAAAATCATTTTTGTTTTCTTAAGAATGTTACAGGTTTAATTCCTAAACCTTCAACTGTTCAGCATTAGATCTTGCGACCAGTTATAGACCAACGAAGCAGTTAACCACGAATGACTCACGAAGTATTAATTTGGATAAAAGCTATTAACATACTAATAGAAACGAAAACCGGTAAAAAATAACACATTCAAATGTGAAACTTAAATTATTGACATTGATGTAACGTTTATGACGTCATAAGATGGTGGATTGATTTTCGAATTGTAATAGAATAGAATCATGTTTTTCAATCGCAAAGGGTCATAAAATTCAACAAACAGTAACACGTCTTAAACTACAAATACATACAGATAAATAATAAATAAAATAAATTAATAATACATTATTATTATAAAATATTTATAATTTCATCTAACAAAATAATTGTAATGTTCTAATTCAAATAAATTACACAAATGGTTAGTTAATTAATTAAAAATATGTAAATTAATATTATTGTGGACATGTTTTAAAATGATTAATTCATTAAGTATTATTAATATTTATTAGAAACATTAATTTTATACATTTTGCTTTGCCCTACAGGGACCGTTATTGTCCATGGTAAGATCTCTCCGCGTTATACAATGCAAATAAATAATAATGGAATGATTATGACGTCAAACATTTTAAAAGCTAATTTAAATGTTTGGAAAACGTTTTAGATGTACGTCATGAATAACTTACGCTATTTTTATACATTCAAAAACGTTGGAAACATAATTTATATATATACATATATATAATAAGGCATTGATGATGAGTAAGCGATTGTATGTCTTTAAAAAAATCGGCCAAGGTGTGTGATGTGATGTAACTTAGTGAAGGGAACAAAAGATATGTAATATTTCAACATACAGTAGGTATATTTTTATCTTCCACTGTATAATTATTAAGCTTTTATTTCATAGTATTTCTGCAACTACAGTCTAAAATATTCCGTAGCTTAAAAACTATTGACTGAAATATCAGCCATTCTTTTATCTTGTACCGAATAACACAAGCACATATTTTATTTAGATTTTTTACATCTTCCTTTTACACGTTGTTTATTACATTTATTTTTCGTAATTTCACTACTATAATGTAATCGAAAAAAGTGAAGTAGTTTAATTATGTCAAAAACGAACGGACAAACAAACGGACACGGTGAAATTAAAGGCTTTCTAAAATCATTCTTGGTATTTGGCTACAAAACGTAGGTACCTACGTCATAAATATTGGTTAAAAGTACGTTATTATTATTATTTTTTTCTATTTATATAAAAATAAATTTATTCAAATGCGTCATCCATATTGCTAGACAAATCAAATTATTATAAATGTACGTCACGAGTATGTTTAATCAGGCCATATATATTATTAATCTTACGAAACGTATTTCTCAACGATATATTTTTTGCGATGGGTTCCGTACCCAAAGGGTCAAATGGGAGTCTATTACTGAGACTTCGCTGTCCGTCCGTCCGTCCATCTGTTACCTGGCTGTATCTCATGAACCGTGATAGTTAGCCAGTCGAAATTTCTACAGATTACGTATTTCTGTTGCCGCTATAACAACAAATACTAAAAACAGAATAAAATAAATATTTAAGGGACTCCTATATAAAAAAAAGTGCTTTTATAAATAATTGTACGGAATCCTTCGTGCGCGAGTCCGACTCGCATTTGGCCGTTTATTTTTACGTAAATTGTTCTAATGCTTAAGTCATGTTCATTTAACGAGTTCAAAACTAAGCGTTGGGTTTTTACCTACTACAGTGTAGTATTGGGTATTTCCATGCACCTTTGTTTTGGTTTATTTGGCTCGTGGCAATTTAAGTGACTACATATCTTGCGGGAAATTGATGACTATACGTTTGGCGTTCAGGTGGAGACATAAACGTTTATTTTTTATCTTATTTGCCGTTTATTGGTCGCTAGCTTTTGCGCGTGGCTTCGCTTGGTGGGATATTATCCCACGGGAACGTTTTAATTATAGCTTATCGGGGACAAAATGCTGCTTCCCATTAGTGAAAGAACTTTCGCAATCGAATCAGGATTCCGATGATTGCCCCCTGCATCTTAACCGTCAGTCTTTATATCATATTAGAATGGATAGAATGGATTAATGAATCAAAAAGTTTGTGTTAATTTAAATAGGTAACTTTCTTTGCCTTTACTTTCCGCTATGAATATTTTTATTAAAGTAAGATAGGGCTCTAACTGCTAAAAAATAGAGCAGCGGTGGCCCAGTGGTAGCAGCCCCGACATACGAGTAGTAAGTCTTAGGTTCGAACCCAGGCAGGCGCAATACTTTCTGTAATTTATTTCATCACCGCGGCTGCTCTCAAAACGGTAAAGGAAAACATCGTGAGGAAACCGGCATGTCCTAGAACAAAAAATTCGAAGACATGTGACATCTACCAACCCGCACTGGGTTCGCGTGGTGGATTACAGCCCATTCCTTCTCATAGAGAGGAGGCCTGCATCCCAGCAGTGGGACCAATATAGGCTGATGATGATGATGATGAGGGCTCTAACCATTTGTAAACATCATTTTCGAACAGAGCAGTATCATTTTTGGACAAGTAAGTTTTATTTTGTTATGTTATGCTGAAGTGGGACTGGGCGGACCATGTCTGCCGTATGGCTGACGAGCTGTGGGCCAAAATAATTACGATGTGGAGTCCTGACACAGGACGCTAAGGCGACGCGGTAGATCTCGCTGGAGATAGTGGGCGAGCTGGACAGAACAGACGACCAGTGGTCCATATTGACCTTTGATCGAAGGATTTGGAATGCATGGGGAGAGGCCATTGCCCAACAGTCGAATAACACAGGCTAACAGTAACAGTTATTTTGAAACGTTCTAAGTCGACCCCAAGTGATTTGGGAATTGGGTAATTATTATGACGTTCAAAGATTATGTACGTCACGATTCATATCATAAAACATTTAATTACGCAAACAAAAATATATGGAAACATAATGACTCTGTTAATAAATAAATAAACCGACGGACAATTAAAAAAACATGACTCTGTTTAAATGCGATTATGATTGTTGATTGTAATGGTTATAACGTTAAATATCATGTTAGCACGTCATCAATGCTGTAAAAGACGAAAAAGTAAGTCATGAATATTTCAATATATTTTTTTTAAACAAAAAAACGCTGGCAACTTGATTAATTAAAATGCGAAACTGTGCTGATTACGTTGTTAAAAATCACGACGCCATGACATAAACGTTTGATATTTTTTTTAATGGTCTATTATGGCCGTTTTAAATTAATATCTTAAAAACACGCTACTAAACGATCGATGATTGTCTTACTTTTTAAGGACCATTATGATAACTTATTAGTATGATACTATTTTATATTCTATATTTTTATTTTAATATAAGTAATTATCTATATTTTTAGCATTGGGGTTTTCCATGCAGCTGCTGTGTATGAGTTTCTTCAGTTGGCTCCTGGCATAAACTATTTAATATATTGTATTGTGCCATAGTTACTTAGTCTTGCTTAGTGGTTGTTAATTTGTTTACATTCTTATCAAAAAAACTGGTCGGGGTTATCAAACCTCTTTTCTTTATAGTAGTAAAAAATATTGCAGTGTGCCACAACATGTACTTACTGGCTGAAAATATACCAGCCAGTCTATCCCTACTAGAAAAGCAAATTAGGGTTCACTTTCGAAGAAATGGTATGGGAATCGTTTTTTTTTGCGTTTGCAGACTTTTCTAGTACGGAAACCTCAGTTGGTTGGTCCTGACCTGATTTATGTTTTGACCCTTACGAGTAACAGGATCGATTGGCATTAAAAAAAGGTTTTTTTAAACTGTTGAAATACAATGTAATACTTTTAGTTTATATATTACTTAATTTGTTAGTAAATAAGTTGGTAACACTTAAATGTGGATATAATTTTTTTTTGTGTGCAGCACTCTGTGCTCTCTTGTAAGAAAACTACATCGTGGTAATAAAACTGCTCAACATTAAATAAAAGGCTTATATTTTATTCATAACAACAAAAACTTTATCATTTTCTGGCTGATTGTACGCTTTGGGCTGCAATAGCTCTAGAGAGAGAAGATTGGAAAATGGAAGGGAGGTCTTTGCCCTGCAGTGAAAAAACTACAGGCTCATAATAAATGTAAGAAATGGAATGCAACAAATGTTACAGTTTTCGCGCCGTTTCTTGACTTTGCTGTCATTGTATCTGTCAAAAAACTCTTTTCTTCTCATGGCAACCGGCAAAGGGCAACCGATTTGTCTTTGTAAAACGTCCTTAAAACATCGAAACTAAAATTAACTGTGCTACTGTGTTTTATTTTGATAAACTTTTTCATGATATCAGAGCGTTGTTACCAAATAAAGCAATAGCAGTTACTACTTCAATAAATAACAGTTTTTGTAAAATCTGTTATGGTTAGTCAGTGTTCTAAGACCATTCCATTAGCTTCACTATTAGGTTATTGTAAACCAAATGGGTGCTTGTTTAATAGGTCACTCTTTTTAGATTTACTTGGTACTATTCATAGTTTTAACCAAAGGATGAAGTGACCTTTTATTATCTTAACACCGGTTTTCGGACAGTATGTTTTTCGACTAGCAATTTGATTATATTACGTTGACGTTGATATTGTAATGATTGTGACGTCTAGAGATCATCGTCATGAACAAACCGAAAACATAAAAAACTGTAAAAACTTCATTTAAATGCCACATAGGAATTATTAACGCGCACGTCGAAACTGATGTACAAAACGTAATAAAGTACGTCTTTTTTACTATGACACACGTTATTTAATTTAAAAAAAAAAACAAAAATGGCTGACAACTTAATAATTTAAATAAAAAAACGACATTGAGAATGACGATGATATTGTAATGACTATGACGTTATAAGATTAAGTTGGTATGTCATACACGTTAAAGTTATTTTAAGAGTACGTCATAAATTCATGAATATCATAAAAGTTTTTTTTGGCCTACGGTTTTTATAACTAAATGTCTTGTCTAAAAATGACCGACCGGTTTTTATACAACAAGTAAGTATAAAACCGGTTAAATACCAGTATGGTACAATTTAAGTTTTTATAATTATTATAAAAACCGACACAACACATTTACCTATGTCTTAAATAAAATTACAAAACCTAACCGGTAACAATCTTAACCTCCAAACTCCGATTCATTTATTAGAGACACATAGCTACCTTAGGTATCTCTAATAAATAAATTGGACTTTTGGTTTTTCCATGCAGCTCTGTAAACTGTGTATTCATTTTATTTGGCTTGTGGCAAAGTTAGGGACTACCTACATCACCGGATATTGATAACTATTTATTTGTGCTTCAATTGATAAGAGTTCTTTATTTTAAGTAGCATTGATTGTCAACTTTCCTGATCGGGCCTTGGAAAAACGACTTTTTATGTTAATTTATTTCTGATATTAGTTAAAGGCTTATTTGCATCACAAATCGCTAAACGCGACATTAAAATGGATTATTTAAATAATGTAATGTAAATTGGTCACCCGTGTAAAACTAAGCAATGTTATTCAAAATTATCAATGGCTTTAAGAAATGGATAATTTACCTATCTAATTATACACAAGACATAAGGAGATGTCCACAGTGCACATTGATATGCATTGTGGACATCGCCTTATGTCTCTCCTATTTAATCATTGGCCGTTGCCGGTTTTCCGGTAAAATAACAGCCATATTATAAATGTCAAAATCGGCCACAAAAAAAGTTAAGACTAGTTAAACAAATACTTACCTCAAGACACACTCTGCGATTACCTACGTCTGATTACATTATTATCACCGGTTTTCATTTTGTGGGATTCCCAGATATAATGACCTTAATTAAAAAAAAAAAAACTCTTCAGTAACGCGTTCAGAACCATATAATTATTCGAACGTTGGTGGTAACAATAAAATAACACTGGGTTGGCCTGGCGAAGTATAGAGTTTTAACAGAATGAGAGGTCAGCTTATACTGTTTTTTGTTATAATATCACTGACTTGCGCACTGTATATGGCGTGGGTCGCAGACCTGTCTTTCGTTGCCATTATTTTCTCTGAATCATCTTTGCTTGGTAGTAGTCGCATAATAACTAGATACATTATTCTCATGACTGGTGATGATGTTCAGAATGTCACGTCCAGAATGGTAATTATGTCCAGAATGGTCACTCACAATGCGTGCGTGTATGCGTGTATGACTAGATGAATGAACGTGGAAGAAGCATGTAACAATCTTAGCAGGTTACGTTCTTTAGCTTCTGCCTATCTCCGTGGGAAATAGGTGTTTTTTTCAATTATTCTAAAAAATAGGACAACATTCGTTCAGAAAAGGATAAGGTACCAATTTGGTAGGTCTTCAAACATCCTACTAGAGCGAAACATACCGCTTGACATTTTGTTTTCTTTTGCAAAATAAAATACCTAAGACCGGTTTCATTCCGGTTGGTAACTATTCCGATTCGCCAACTAAACAAAATACCATCACAAAAGTGCCGTTTCGTAACTATTTTGATCTTTATACATCGAGTCGCCTGAAAAACAGGATTACCTAGTTCAGGCACAAATCATGAGTGAACTTGACGTAAATACGTTATATATTTTGAATGAATTATTATTTATTTTATATTAATAGTCTCGTTTCGTGAACTTTTGAGAATGCGCGTATTAATTCCCGTTTGGTAAACTTTTTCTTCTGTACAGTTAGGACTCCATCGGAAATTATAAAACCTACCTGAATTAAACAGTCATGCCACTGCATGTATTAATTACCATCTTTATGAACTAACCCTTCACCGACACCTCGGTACGTCTCAACCAATCTTTCTAGCGTGCTTAGTTAACCAGAAACGGGTTATTAATATGCAAAGAACCCGTTAAGTGGGTAACGATGACCCAAATAGTCAAGTGATTGGTTTTTCAGCTCAGGGGCAGAGTTCGATTCCCACATACTAATGTGTTTCTATTGTTTGATTCCGATAGCCAATTGTTAGATTCTGGTGAATATTTCGGTAAGTCGGTTGGTTATTCGATATTTCTAAAGTAAAAGTTATCCAATCATCTGTTTTTTTTTTTAAGCAAAATAGTTTATTTTGGCAAAAAACTATAGAAAATAATGTGACAGAGTTCCTTCTTTTTGCCATTTTGCTGCGGAACCCTAAAAACTAAATAAATATAATACAAGGAACAACAAGAAGCATCTTATACAAGGTGTTGTTTTGCATCCTCGTCAAAATTCAGGAGGTGGTCACAAAAGACATAAATAATCAATTAAAATTACGGTACCTAGTTATTTATTAATAAACATTTTATATAAACATTACATATTATTTTTGATTGTTTAAGTTTGTCAGTATTTCAGAATAACCCCTTTAACGTGGTTTAGAGAATAAGAAATCATCGAATACACGTTTGAGATTGTTTGTATGTGTGAAAGCGCGGTTATAGAGCGAGGATAAGACGGGCCGCGTTTAAAAAAAGGGTGTTTCACACTTACCGATTTTTGTAAATAAGAAAATAAAATAAAATTACCTACCCATTTTATTATTGAGTCGGGACCAGAATCATGAGCACAGTAACCTCCTTGAATTTGACGTGGATGCAAAACAACACTTTGTATGTACTTATATCCATCTTATATTATCTGTCTAAAAGCAGTGTGTTATTTCAAGCACAAAGTGTATTCTGTTTTTTTTTTCTTCTACAGGTAGTGATGATACCGCGCCAACGTTTGACGAAAAGAATAAGGATCACTGGAATTTGCAGGCGCAATGGATATTGAGAACAAAGGTATGTCTTCAATATTACCTATTGTTCTTTAGAATAAAAACCTTGGATTAAGGCGACCATCACCTGCCTACCCTTTTGGGTTGGCTTCCAGTCTAACCGGCTGCAGCTGAATAACGGTGTTTTACATGAAGCGACTGCCTATCTGACCTACAGAACCCAGATAGTACAAATAAAAAACACCACACAGTTGAGCAGCGGTGGCTCAGTGGTGGCAGCCCCAAATACTGGGTCATATGATAGCCCTTGGTAAGACTGATTGTCAGACTTTCGGGCCACTGACTACCTGGAACGTCTGTCAAAGATCTACAAATGACAGCCGGGATCAACAGCTAAACGTGTTTTTCCAAGGCACGGAGGAAACTCGGTATGTAATTGGTGACAAGCTCGGCTTAACTTTAAAATCGAGCGGTTCGCTTTTATTTCGCCAAAAGCTCCTTGACAATTAAGATGACAGTCCACTGTTAAGTGTGGCCAAAGCCACGATGGTTGCGGGGTTTTGTTGGCCAGCCACACATCCTTGCGTAGCTCGATCGTGGGTTACAGTCTGTGAGTCGCAGAGGAAGATCTTGCCTACATTTTTATACCAAACTTATTAAGAGCGTTCTCGCAAAATTCTTAACTCAAAAAACAACGACGACTGACGTTGAGTGCGCCTGTGTGCGTGGTGCACGCTTCTCGATACACACACGTGCAGAGGCAGGGGTTCGTAACACGGTTCACTGCGGTTTACTTATAATATAATTAAGAAAAAAATACAAGATATGGAACGTATTATTATGATAAAGAAATACAAATAGTATAAGAGTAGCCTACAAAAGTAAAATAATTATATTTATCCTAACTTATTAAATGCGACGGTGAGTTTGTTTGTTTGTTATGCTTTTACACTAAAACAACTAGACAGATTTGGATAAATGTTGGCACGTAGGTATACTCATGGTCTACCTACGTGCCAAATTTTATCCAAATTCTAATCCTGGAAAAGGACATAGGATACTTTTTATCCCGATATTCCCACGAGATCATTATTTATGCTGGTGAAACCACGGGGTGCTGCTATTCTATACTAATATTATATTATTAAGAGAAAATATTTGTTCTCCACTAAAAAGCTATATCTTTACCGAGAAACAAGGCTATATTATATCACAATTTTCGCGGACGAAATCACGGGCGAAATGATAGTATTTTATAAAAACGTAACATAGTAATAATTTTATAATACAATTTCCCTCAAGGGCATCGATCTGCTCCTCCTGGAAGCCTCGATAGTGCAGGCCTGGGTGACATCACCGAAAAGGCCTGCCGACGTCAACAACGAGGCAGGGTGATTTCAGGAGGCCATGTCCGAAATCTGCGACGTGGCAATGCTCCGAGTTCGGCCAGGAAGCGCCCGGCGTCAGGTGTACTGGTGGTCGCGAGAGTTGACGTCTCTGCGCGAGGCGTGCGTTGCCGCGCGGCACCCGTACGCCAGGCATCGCAGGCTCCGCATCCGCCCTCCGGATGCGGCAGCCATTGAAGCGGAGCTGTACGAGGGATACAGAGCAGCGAAGAGCGCCCTCCAAGAGGCTGTCCAGCGGGCCAAAGACCTGGGCCACGAGGAGATGCTGGAGACTCTCGACAGAGATCCGTGGGGCCGCCCTTATAAGATGGTGCGGGACAAACTCCGCACCTGGGCCCCCCCGCTGACGCAGAGTCTCCGGCCTCAGCTCGTGGAGGACGTGGTGAGCGCTCTGTTCCCTCTGCGAGGGGAACATCCTCCTCGCCTATGGCTCCGCCACTTGCGGTGCCAGAAGTGGACCACATCGAGGACGATGACGACATTCCGGAAGTGACCAGGGTAGACCTGAGAGTGGCGGTAGGCAGGCTTAAAGCCAAAAATACCGCCCCGAGATCCGATGGCTTGCCTGGGTCCTGGCCTCGGAGGCTCTCGGGCCCCGACTGGAAGGGCTCTTAAGCGCATGCTTGGAGAGAGGCCAGTTCTCGCTTCGTTGGAAGACGGGGAAGCTGGTCCTCATCCGGAAGCCGGGGCGCCCTGCGGACTCGCCGTCCGCATACCGGCTCATTGTGTTGCTCGACGAGGTAGGCAAGCTCTTTGAAAGAGTCATTGCTAACCGCCACGCCGGGCACCTTGTGGGGATGGGGCCGGATCTTGCGGATCACCAGTTTGGTTTCCGCAGGGGGCGCTAGACGGTGGACGCCATCATGCGCGTGAGGGCTCTCACGACGGGGGATGCGGTGTTCCGGGGTGGGGTCGTCGTGGCGGTGTCTCTTGACATCGCCAATGCCTTCAACACCATGCCGTGGACCTGCATTAGGGAGGCACTCCGGTATCACCGGGTGCCGACCTACCTTCGTCGTGTGGTCGGGGACTACCTGACGGACAGGGCCGTCATCTATCCCGGTCGCAACGGAGAGTAGAACCGGCGAGAGATGTCGTGCGGTGTTCGACAGGGATTGGTTCTGGGGCCACCCTTGTGGCACATCGGCTACGACTGGGTGCTGCGCGCTGACCTCCCTAGCGGTATCAGCGTAGTTTGCTACGCTGACGACACGCTGGTGCTGGCACAGGGGAGTTCGCACGAGGCGGCGCGCGGCGGCCGAATTAATGACACGCGGAGTTGCGATAGTCACGGACAGAATCCGGCAACTGGGTTTCGAGGTGGCATTGCATAAGTCCGAGGCCATGTGCTTTCATGGGCCGCGGAATGCGCCACTGTCGGGATCCATACTGACGGTAGGAGGGGTTCCCATCGGCGTCGAGTCGACGCTAAAGTACCTAGGGCTTGTCCTTGACAGCCGGTGGAACTTCGTTCAGCACTTCCGACGTTTAGCCCCAAAACTGGAACGGGCAGGGGCTGCATTCAAGCGGCTCTTGCCCAACCTGGGGGGTCCAAACGCCTCCTGCCGGAGGCTCTATGCGGGGGTCGTGCGGTCCATGGCCCTTTACGGGGCCCCGGTGTGGGCGCGTTTTTTGAGGTGGCGAGCCGCCCATTACCTGAACGCGCCCCAGAAGGTGGTAGCCGTAAGGCTGGTCCGGGGGTAACGCACGATCTCCGGCGAGGCGGCGAGCCTCTTGGCCGGATTGCCGCCATGGGATCTGGAGGCGATAGTGCTCGCGCGCCTGCACGAATGGCGCGCGGAGGCACTACGCCGGGGGGAAACTCCTCTGCCGTGGCAAATTGTCGCTCAGCGACAGACCTCCGGTGCGATCTCGCAGCGACTATCGCAACCACGTGCAGGGCACGCCACAATAGTGGCGATAAGTCCCCTCTTTGAGGAGTGGCTAGAGAGGCGGCACGGCACCCTCACCTTCCACCTGACGCAGGTCCTCACCGGACACGGTTGTTTCGGAAGGTTCCTGCACCGAATCGGGTGGGAGGAAACGCCCGGGTGTTACCATTGCGAGGATCGGCCGGAGGACACGGTGGAGCACAACGTGGAGCTCTGCCCCGCTTGGGATGAGCACCGCCGTGACCTCGTA
Source organism: Cerastis leucographa (assembly GCA_963082945.1). Taxonomy (NCBI): domain Eukaryota; kingdom Metazoa; phylum Arthropoda; class Insecta; order Lepidoptera; family Noctuidae; genus Cerastis; species Cerastis leucographa. The sequence goes on along the minus strand of OY720361.1, from coordinate 16,877,643 downwards.
GCGGCGATTGGCGGCGGCGACCTCTCGCGTCCGGCCCTGGGTCAATCCATGGTCCGGAGCGAGAGGGAATGGGAAGCCGTCGCCTCCTTCTGCGAAGCAGTCATGCTAGCGAAGGAGGTGGCGGAACGTGAGAGGGAGAGAACCTCACGTCCCAGCCGCCGCGGGAGACGCCCCGGGCGTCGGGGGGCAACCAGTGGCCCCCGGCCATCGTAGGCGCGGGCCTGTGGACGGTGAGTAATGGGCCAGCTCACCGTCCGTCCGTCTTATGACGACAGGCCGTGCCGACGGCGCGTTTGTGTTCCACGCGCGCCTCATGGAGATGTCAGCAAATCGGAAGGGGTCCGAGAGGGCCAATACCTGCCAGGGCTGCTGGTTGTTCGAAAGAGATACCGCGGCCCTGGAACACAAAGGGCTAAGAAGGAAAATGGGTGGGTTTGAGTCAGTCAAGTCTGACACTCCCCCAGAGCGGGAGAAGTCATTTGATGATTTTCCATCCGTAAAAAAAAAAAGGTCATCGATCTGGACTGTCTGGAATCTACAATTTCGGGGAGAATGCAAGAAGTATAAAATTTCTCCAATTTGGGTAGCATTTTTTCGATCCAGGATAGGTTATCTCTTTAAATTTTTCCAATTTTTATTGGAAATTCTGAGCCAGTCCACACGCCAAATATATAAACATTTTTGTTTGCTATGTGCTACTGCTGCTACCTGCTTGTTCGCATGCCCGAGTGGTCCGAACGTAGGGTGCCTGCCCTGACCTGCTCAGCAGGGCACCCACCGGTCCTGGTGACGGCGGCGACCGCCTCCTCTTGGGTCACAGAGTTGTCCAGGCCCAGGATGCGCAGGTCTGCGCATCTGACGGGCCTGGACACTCGGGCCTTGTCCGCATCTAGGGACGCTCTTAGCTTTTCAGCCAGAGTGTCAGTGGACGGGCCACTATTTACACCGGGGATCTCCAGCGCTCGAGCCCCTGTCGCGGTGACTTTAAGCAGGAGGCCCCCAGTGATCCCGAGCTCTGCGAGATCCACCGTCGCTTTCGCCTTCGAGAGCATGTCGCGGTAGGACACGCCCCTCTTTTTCCGCTTCCGGCTGTAGCGTGATCACAACAGTTGCGGTCTTCGGGGCGCGGAGTCTAGCCGCGATGCTTCGCGCCTTGTGCCGGCGCCTTCGCTCCTCGTTGCGGACCTTTTTGGCCGCCTTTCATCCCTTCCTCCTTTCCCCGACCACCTGCCACTCGGTTTCGGCCGCGGCAGGCGTGGGGGGTGGTGGCGGTGGCTGCGGCCGGCTTGCTGCTGGCGCAGGCACCGCCACCACCTGAGGAGCCACCTCGCCCTTTTTCTGGGCCGCTGCCGGTTTTGGCGGAGCCGACCAGACTGCCCCGGCCCAGAATTGGCAGCCGTAGCAGCCGCATATGAGACTGCCTTTGGGCCCGGGACCACCCTCGGTCGCATTCGGGCCCGAGCCAGCCCCCGGGCCCGCGGTCGCCTTGTTTGCCGCCAGGGAGGGGCGCAGTACAATGCCCTCCAGGACAGAGGTAACTTTGTATCAACGTTTTGAGCAAGCGATGATGATTATCCATCAATGTGCTGATTAATAACAGGGTCCTTTAATCCGCTGTAAACATAAAATATAACTTAAGTAATGACCGCATACACTACTCAGATCAACTAGGTATTTTTTACATTTACCGTAGAACTGCTCTCGCCTTTTGTAGGTATTCTTTTTTACTAGCTTTCCTCTTCTTCTTTGGGTAGGAACCGTATGTATTACTCTTACGACCCATTATTTCTAAAAGAAAGATTTCTGTTACCCGTAATTTATTGACGATTAATCTTTATAATTAGATTGTACAAAGCGTATCTTTGAATCATAAAACATGACTACAATTAATCATAAGTACAAAGAATACTAACATTTAAACTGCTGACGACCCCTGGGTTTTCTGTCAAAATTTCCTCACGCACACTAAGGCGCGCGGGAGCGCGAGCGACACAGGTCCATCCTCCACAAGCCCTCAGGCGACACTGACAGGACGCGCGTCGTACATCAACTAATAAGGCATTATTTTAGAATATTGTAATAAATAAATGTGCAGGTAAAAAGTAAAAATAAAAATATTTAGAGGAAAGGTAAAGTCTTATATTATAGTATGGTGAACTTTCTTTTTGTTAATTTTATCATTACCTTATGTTTAAACAATATTTAAAATGCATACATTTTAGATCAGTATTGCTTTTGAATATCGTTTTTTTTTGCGTGGATTCAATTTTTATCTCAATTTTAATCAATCTACGAACTTGAAGACTATATGACCTGTAAATATTTTTTTTTTCATATCTTTTCATGCTGCCAGTTTAACACAAATAGCAGGGAAAATCCTGATGTTTTACGATTGCTTGAAAATGGGTGCCGGGAAATTGCTATTTCTCGAAATATTTATGTATATAACAAAATTCTAATCAATCTACAAACTAAATCAAAGTTAGATTTATGAGTTTTCATTGAAATATTATGCCATTATCTTTAAATAACAATTATCGAGAACTTGAAAAAGTACGTATTTTTGGTCAAACGCTTAAATTATGTGAGCGCGCTCTTAATGTTGATATCTGATGCGCCACTCTTCATTGTTATTTTTTGTTGGAATTTATCTTTCACATTTGGTTCACTATTTCTGTTCAGACATTTCACTTCGAGTGAAAGAAGGAATGGAACGCAAAAATAAACGGAAAGTAAAGCATCTGATTTCAGTTTTAGACTTTTAGTAAAATTGCTTAGCATAACCGTGTCCCGCTATGGAGCAGAGCCTTTACGACCGGAACAATTCTTTCCCGGATTATGCAAAACTAAATTAAAGTTTTCAAACTGAAGTCAGTTCCAAGTTTTACGTTTTCTTTAATACCTTAGGATTAGGGGAGACGTACCTTGTTTCTCCGGTTAGGGACTTCGAAATTTTGAGTAATCGTCGTCTCTTGGTTCCTTTGTCTTCCCTTGATTTTCATCAATTTCAAACTAATTTTAGATGTATCGGGTTTATTGTTTTGTATGCCAAATTCATTATCCTACTATACGTTCATGAAACGTACCTTTTCTTGTATTTTCGAGGTTTTGCGTTAGATTACAAATTGTAATCCAACAGCAAACCCTTAAACTTAGTTACCAGGTATATTATGGCGCATCGAGTCATAAAGATTGTCATTTTGGATAAGGCTTCCAGTATGACCGGATACAGTTGAATACCAGTATTTTTCATGAAGCGACTGCCTATCTGACCTCCACAACCCAGATAGTACAAATAAAAAACACCACACAGTTGAGCAGCGGTGGCTCAGTGGTGGCAGCCCCGACCGACGAGCAGTAAGCCGTAGGTTCGAACCCAGGCAGGCGCATTACTTTGTGTCATTAATTTATTTCATCACCGCTGCCCTAAAAAAACGGTAAAGGAAAACATCGTGAGGAAACCGGCATGTCCTAGAACTAAAAATTCGAAGACATGTGACATCTACCAACCCGCACTGGGCCCGCGTGGTGGATTACAGCCCACGCCCTCTCATAAAGAGGAGGTTTTGTCCCAGCAGTGGGAACATTATAGGCTGATGATGATGATGATAATGATGATGATGATGATGATGACACACAGCTAAAACTAACTTTTTCTGATAATCAGCAATATAATAATATAGCAATCCCTTTGCAGCTGCACAGTCAGTGAGAGGAAGGTCCTCTTAAAAAATAACACTGATCTTAAAGTTCCTCATTCCAAATTCCAGTTAGCCAGTTCTCTAAACACGAGGGTAGCGAAGAACGTGATCCTGTTCCTTGGAGATGGCATGAGCATCACTACCTTGGCGGCTACCAGAGTGTACTTGGGACAGCAGTACGGTCACCTTGGTGAAGAATTGAAGCTGAGCTTTGAAGCCTTCCCTTACACTGGCCTGGCTAAGGTATGTAGAAGATATTGTTATTTTCATTTGTGTTTTATCATCTTCTGGCCGTATGACGTCTACTGTTGGACTAAAGTCACCCCAAGGATCGCAAGAACGACTGGTCTTGTGCTTTTGACTTCCAACGAATACAACAAATAGCTCTATCTTCTCCAATTGCAACCAACATATAAATTATCATATCCACAGGGACTGGTAGGTTGGTGGTGGGTGTTTAAAACGAGTATTTTTCCGGCTTCACCAATAATCGAAATCGTTCCGATCCTAATTTCTTTTACTGGGAATTTCCTGAAAAATAACTAATTAAAGCTGATTCAGGATCGGTTTTTCCTGTTCAATAAAATAGAAAAAACAACGGCCGATCTTCTAGTTATTTTCCTTATACCAGTAAAACAGTTCAGATAATAAGTTACTGATTCGCAATATCTCCCGGATTATTTACATTGTAAGGCCCATCATCATCATAACCTACACTGGTATTCTAAGAACCAATATATTTTTATGATTCTAAAGAAGCTTTTTTTATTTATCATATCTGGAAAAAAAGGACACCAATGTCCCCAACATACTCAGCATTTAGTTTATAATGAAAGGAGGCTGCAGCTGAATAGCAGTATTTATTGAACATGGAGCGACTGCCGATCTGACCACAGCACCATTAATTCCATAACCCTTGGTAAGACTGGTTGTTGGACTTTAGGGCCACTGACTACTTATAATGACTGTCAAATGACAGCCGAGACCAATGGCTTAACTTGCTTTCTGAGACACAATACAAAGATATAATAAAAAAAACATTTATTTTAATAAAACAATGGTCTTTTTATAGACATATTGCGTGGACCACAACGTAGCTGACTCCGCCTGCAGCGGCACTGCCTACCTCTCAGGAGTGAAGGCCAACAGTGGGACTGTGGGACTCAGTGCAGCTGTTAAACGTGGAGACTGCAAGGGGCAGAGAGATGGCATTCACTCCGTCACTGGACTGATGGACTGGGCGCAGAAAGCTTGGAAGGGAACTGGTGAGAATTTAGGCATAAGCTTTCATATTTCTTGCATGTAAAATTTAATTTAAAACTGTTGAATTGACAACAACAAAATCACGCTTTTTTTTTCGAATTACTTGGTGGAGGTGGTGTAGTAAGGCTCTATTAATATTTCAAGATGTGGTGGGTATTTGTCGATAATTCGACGAATACCCACCGACGACGTTTAATTAACTCTTTCTTAAATTTATTTGTTAGCAGGTAATTATTTTTTTTTGTTGAATTGCTATGCTACGTTGATGGCAATGCTGATTCTGTTAATAAAAAAATTGGTCCTCTGGTCATGTGAACAGTCGACCAATGGCTTGGTGATGTCCCGATAGACTAAGTGGGCACTCGGATCCCATGGCCCTATTGTTTTAACCCCAAAAGGCTCAAATATTTAGCTATCATTGAATAACGCCAACGGTTAAGCTCGCCGTTGTAGGTACATAAGTTTTTATATTGTAATTTATGTGTTTATTTTTAATTTTGTGTGCGATAAAGAATAAGAATAACGCTTGAATTGTCCGGAGGTTCAGATTTACATTTTACCAATTAACATCAACACATCGTAAAATCACGCCTGCAAGCCCCGACGGGTTAGGCAGAGTTATGTCTATTGTAGTACCTGAACCTCATTTCACCGTGACAGTGATGGTTTTTTAAGTCCCGTGTCGGTAGCACTGGTTGGGCCTATTGCCATAAACCAGTATAACCGGGACTTTGAGCTGATAATAAAAAAGCTCAATCACACGGTGTTGTTATTGAGTTTTTGTTTATATGAAGACCGAAACCAGGACTACACCCTTCGCATTGTCACTTAGTACTACCTAAATCTCTGAGTTTTGTTACCCATGTACTAGACTAAGGGTGCCACGCTTGGGTGTGACTAGACCAATCGATCGATCGCCGATCGATGGCATCGAACAATGGTAGAATGGATTGTCGACGTCGCGTCGATCGATAGTTTCTACTAGGTAAACCTATCGATCGATTGTCGACTAAGAAAACAGTATGTTACCATATTTTATTTATTTATTGGCCTATCTATAATTGAATATTCATAAGCTTCTGACATAATCTACTAAGTATTGGATAGTTTATGCAATTTCATAGAACTGACGAGATTTCATAGAATCAGTTTTGATTGCAATGAATAACAATTAATTACAATTTCTCAGAACTATCAATTATAAAGAAACGTTATTATAAGTGATAGGATTTACGTCTTTGGAAATGAAAGAGGTCGTGAAAGGTCAACCAAACGTGAAAGGACGACGGCTAAGCGATAAGCTGCTGCGCTGCGTGTTGTAGGTTCGATTCCTGCCTCATCAGCCTAGCCTTTTCCCAAACTATCTTGGAGTCGGCTTCCAGTCTAACCGGATGTAGCTGAGTACCAGTATTTTACATGAAGCGACTGCCTATCTGACCTCCACAACCCAGTAACTGGTTAATACGATATCCCTTGGTAAGACTGGATGTCAGACTTTTTGGGTTCTGACTACTCGTAACGACTGTCAAAGATCTACAAATAACAGCCGGGACCAACGGCTTAACGTGCTTTCCGAGGCACGGAGGAAACTCGGTATGAAATTATGGTCATCCATCCACGGACCAACCTTGGCAAGCATGGCTTAACCTTAAAGATCGAACCGGGTGACTGTTAATATTTAGCCACGAGCTACTCGATAGGTTCGGTTCCTGCATGTAACAAATAAAGGGTGTAAAACACCTCTTAAGAGCCCATACTACCTCAAATAGCTTTGCTTGATCCTCCGTTACGCCGAAAATACTGCAGCATTAATTTTGAAATAAATATATGTTAAAGTTGAGGATTAATGTTAAGTACTATGTTAGACGAAAACACGATTCCATAAAATTGACTCGATAGAAAAAAAATCCAAAGTTACCTCTAAACCGAACAATTAACCGCTGGTATTCAAAAAATACTGCAAATTACATCATGAAACTTGGCATACTAACTGAACTAACTATAACGCAGGGCTTATGTTTTTTATTTTTCTTTAATTACTATTATTTTCACCGTAAAAAGAAAATACCTAAACTATCGGCGGCGTCTTGAAGTTGTTCACTGCCGCCCAACCCCTGCTCAGTCTCGCTTCGGCTTTCGAACGGGATAGCTGTGTCGCTTGCGCACAGAACACACATTACGCAACAGGACGAAAACGTAAAATGAAAACATTGAAGTGCTTAGGTTTTTAGTGTTGGCGCAATGGGAAATAAGCGTAATAAAAATAAGAAGCGACTAGGTTGGCGTAAAGAAACAGGCAAACATATGATAAACGTAATGAAGTAAGTATCTATTTACGTATCTACTTACATTATTATTGATTACAAACATGTAAGTAGATAGCATATGACACGTTTGGTGCAGTGGCTAAGTGATTGGCTGCTGCGCTAGGGGTCGCAGGTGTTTCTGTATTTGTGAAGATCTGTGTTTGTAACTTTGTAAGTTTACAAACAAAAATGAAGCGTCCACGATTCAAAGGAAATCCAGTGTGGGGAAACTTTTATAAAAATATAAAAAGTTACATAAGTAAATAGGTTTGTTTTTGTATCATGACAACAAAATATAGGTATCTACATAAATGTAGTAATTATTTTTTTATAATTTTGCCCCATTCCAGGATTTCTCCTATATCGGAGACTGTCCGTTTACAAACACAAGTCTTCACAATTACCTATCTGCACGCTATAAAAATATTTGTACCGTGTGGTATCGAACCCGCGACCCGTAGTGCATCAGCCAAGCGCTTAGAAAGTATTAAAAAAAAAGTACCTAAGTATCTTCGGTAAGTACCTACCTGCAGGAAACAAAACTAACTTACTTATCCGACTGTAGTGCTACCTACCACATACCTACATACAATTTATGAACTTACTGACGCGGACGTACCTTGGTAGTTTAGCTAAATAATTATTATGTATCCTTCCAGATGACGTTGATTACACAGTACTGAAGGCGATGGTGATAAAGAGAATATTCGGGTAAATTCGTGAGTATCTTCTGCCGACCTAAAAATGTTTACTGATCTGTTATTAGTACACACGGCTACATAATTATCAAGCTATACTTATCCAGTATAAGCTGATCTCACATTGTATAGGCATTCCGTACAATGAGAGGTCAGCTTATACTGGAAAAGTATAGCTTTGATATGTAGCCACGCGTAGTCTGCAGTTCTGCACCCAATTTGTATATCCAATATACACGTAGGTAGGTATTCATTGTTATTCATGCGGCAAGACTGCTTTTATCGAAGATTTCGTTGATTTCGTCTTGTTTTGTATATTTATAGGGTTCCTTATCCAAATGATAAATAAAAAGATGTAAGGTCTAAGTAGGTATTAACTTGCCACGTGTGATTGTTACAGGACCCAAATACCTTCGGATGATGTAGGAATAAATTCGGACGAAACAAATCTTCATAATATATTACAAAATATAGAATTGTAAGTTATACATGTTTGATCATATCACAAAATTAACTGTTCCCCTAGGGCAGTCACTACCGCTTGGTACTACTTACGCGTAACGGTACTATCACGAAACTGGCGAGTTCACGATAAAACTTTTCATAATGTTGGACTTTTTAGGGTTCCGTATTATTTATTCATGTTGACAAAATTGTACTTTTATAATGAAGATTGTGTTTTCTTGTAGATCACAAGTACCACCTGTGAATATGAGCTGTTCACTGAATATACATAGTGACGAAAGAATACTGGATGCGTAAGCTGTTGCCCGCGACTTCGTTTGCGATCCAGGATAAAAAAAAGGCCTATGTCCTTCTCCAGAACATGGTCTACCCATGTGCCAAATTACATACAAATCCGTTCAGCCGTTTTAGTATGAATGGGTAACAAAAAAAGAAACTCACTTTCGCATTTATATTAGTTAGGAAGTTAGGATTATAATTTCTTACTTCACATACCAAAACTATCTTTTTTTTTTCAGATTTTTACACAACCCTCCGCAGTACGACACATCAGAAAATGAATGTGATGATGATGATACTAATTGGTACTTACTAGATTTTTTTTTTTAATGAGAAGGTTGTATGTTGAAATGCAGATTTGCAAGAATTCATCAAATATTTTTATTCTGGTCATTTCAGGTACGAACTGTACGAAGTGAGTTTAAATAATCCTGTAGAAGGGAAAGTTGATTTTGTGTAGTAATAAATATGCCAATTATAGATTTAAGTGAAGTAAAATAAATGTTGTATAACTTTGACGATGTTTAATTACTTTCTAAAAACGTATGGTATATCCCATACCTACCTAACCTACTCTAACCTACCTACCTATCCTACGTACGTCCCTACCCATATTACCTACCTATCCTACGTACGTACCTAACTATACTACCTACCTATCCTACGTACGTACCTACCTATCAGTGGCGGAACTATCATACAAGCCGAAAAGCCCGGCTTGCCTAACAATAAAACACAACAAATAAGAAAAAAAAACATTCCAAACAAAAAATGGTTGTCAAAATAATAATAACGTCAAATTTCGCGCGCATTTATCAAGAATACACGATGCGCGACGTTGCCAAAAAAATTCTAATATCTCCTATACCTACCGGCCGCGAGACTGGCTCGCTCTGACACTGAACAAAAGAAGAGTTCAAGCTTATTTCGCTATGTTCGTTCGGATGCTCCCACTCGCACTCACTGGCTTCTGCATTTGGCTTATCGGACCTCTCTGTTTTTCCTAGTAAAATGTCTCTTGTTTTGATAAAATTGATAGGTACTTATCTGGGAATTTGTATGGAGTTAAAAGCCGGGCTTTTCTTTGAATGTGTGCGTGTATGTCAGTGTAAGGTTGAGAGAGAATGTGTGTTCGGATTCGAATTGATTTCAAATTAGTTCTTTTTTTTTTTGAGCGATTACTACGTACGTACCTTCCTATACTACGTACGTACCTACCTATCCTACGTACGTACCTTCCTATACTACATACCTATCATACGTAAGTACCTTCCTATAATACGTACGTACCTTCCTATACTACGTACGTACCTTCCTATACTACGTACGTACCTACCTATACTACGTACTATCACGGCCATTGCCGCCTGACCATTTAAAAATTTTTTCGCATAAATCGTGCGTCGGCGGCAAACCACGCCCCCTTACACTTTTTCGCCTATTAGGAAAGCGCTATCGCAATTAGTTGCAACCTGCACTGCGCAGCTTAGTGACGCATCACGTGTAATGTTTTTGTGAATTTTACGTACGAACTATTTGACTTTGGCGCGCTTACCGGACCTTTTGCATATTGACCATTGCTCTGTTTACCAGACCCTTGATTGCCTAAACGTTGACCTGTGCGCGAATATTGGACACCGACCTGTGCTGGAACATTTTTGTGCATAATGTCGTTCAGAAATCTCGTACGCGAAGAACGTAATCAAATAATAATTTTGCATGGACAAGGATTTAATATTAGTCAAATCGCTGAGCAACTGCATATGAGCGTAAGTAGTAAATTATTATATTTAATGTTATGGTAAATTTTGCTGTTTTAAAATACCTTAATTTATAAATAAAACTTTATTAACGACAAAGTGCAAAGTTTAGCATCCAAGTGTTATTTTGTATAAGTAAGTAATTACTCTATATACCCTCTGTAATGGCACTCTCACTCTTTAATTTATTATCATAAAGGTAATTATGATAATAAATTAAATATATTAATTAAATTTATTATCATAAAAGTAAATATGATAAAGAGTGCTACAAAAATAACCATTTAGCGGTATGGGGGTTGTTTTATTAAAATTAGTCGGGTTATAACCGTTTGACGTTTGTTTACCTTTTATTTTTTGGTCCAGCGAGTAGGGTATAGTTTGTTTTACCACAATAAAAAAAAAAATATATATATAAAAAAAAAAAATATATAAACGAATAAAAAATAAACATAATAAAAAACATAATGGAAATAAACATAACTAAACGAGAAAGCAGCAGAAAAAATATTCTTAGTTTTTAAACTTGACTAAGCTATTACTTACATATACCTTTTATGAGCGTGGTATGTATTGTTTATTTTTCATAGAAATTTGTTCAAGCACACCTGAATGCTTGTGTTTAATGTGGTCGGCTTTTACTTTCTAGTAATCATCATTAGTAAATGCGCTGGTATACATTGTTTTACACTTGAGACACACTCCTGAAATCATAAATACTAGAGTGAACAATTAGTGCTAATTAATTGTCCGTGAACCTTTATTGTTTGCGCGCAGGTAGAAGTTAGTCTTGGACCTGGGTTGTAAATGTAAAACACGTGCGTTCGTTTTTGACCGCGTTAGGAAAGTGATGTCCAAGATGACTTGAACGAATTTTAAATTAATACGTACAGCGCTGATTTTATTATATTCTGTTAAACATCTCACAAAAGCACTTTCATATTGTTGTCTATAGTACCATATTTCGATTTCTATACTACCGATGAAGGTTAACAATCGATTACTGCGTAACAATTAAAATATCTATGTATACTTAAATCAACATTCTCTCTTCTTCAACCTTTGACCACCTAATGCTGAGTGAAGGTCTCTTCCAAATCTCTCCACTTTTGGCGGTTATGTGTTATGGCTATCCAGTTTCTTCCGGCCACTTTAATGAGATTATCTGTCCACCTAGTCGGTTGTCTTCCCACATTCCTCCGTCCCGTCCGTGGTCTCCACTCCAGCATTTTCTTCCCCCATCTTCCATCCAGTCTACGGCATATATCGCCCGCCCACTTCCACTTTCCTTTTGCTATCACTTCCGCTATGTCCGTGAGTCTCGTTCGTCTCCGTATTTCGGTATTTTTCACCCGATCATAGAGGGAGATGCCGAACATGCCTCGTTCCTAGCTCTCTGCGTGACTTGCATGCGTTGGATAGTGTGTTTGGTGAGCGTCCAAGTTTCAGCCCTATATTTCATGACTGGGAGGACACACTGCTCGAACATGAGACGCTTTAAATTTATGGGCACCCGCTTCTACTTGAGTACGTCGAACAGCTTACCGAAAGCACCCCACCCTAGTTAAATACGGCGCTTGATTTCGCGGTCTTGTCCGTTCATCGCTATACTCAAAGTCTGTCCTAAGTATACGTACTCCTTCAGTTTTCCTATTTGCTGGCCATTCACAAGAATATTATCAATGTCGTCGTCATAGCCCATGATTTTTGTTTTTGCGGCGTTCATTTTTAGACCGACATTGAGTGACAATTCATACAGTTCTTGCACCATGGCCTTCAGATCCTGCACGTTGCTGGCAAAAACGACAATATCGTCGGCAAAGCGCAGATGGGTCAACCTCTCACCATTAATGTTTAAGCCTCTATTAGACCAGTCGAGAAGCTTAAATACACCTTCCAAGCAGGCTGTGAAGAGTTTAGGTGATATTGTATCTCCTTGTCTCACCCCTCTTTTAACGCGTACTAGGTTCGTGAGCTCGTGGAGTTTGACTTGTAAGGTAGCCGCACGGTATACTTCCTTAATTGCGTCTACATATCTGGTGTCTACCTGACATCGTTTCAGCGAGTGAATGACTGCCCAGTGTTCAACCGAGTCAAACGCTTTTTCGTAGTCGATGAACGCTAACACTATAGGTCGGTTATACTCGTTGCACTTCTCAATTATTTGTCGTACTGTGAAGATGTGGTCTACTGTTGAGAACCCACTCCTGAAACCTGCCTGTTCCACTGGTTGTGCTGAGTCTAGTCTGGTGGTAAGACGGTTTGTGAAGACTATGGTGAAAAGTTTGTATATGTGGCTAAGTAATGAAATGGGTCGGTAGTTGCTCAGCTTGGTGTTGTCCCCTTCTTATGTAAAAGTATGACGACCGCATTTTTCCATAATACTGGAGTTGTCCCCCCGAATAGCACTTTATTATAGAGTACTTGCAGTTGTTTGAGGACTGGTCGACCCCCAAGGAGAAGTTGTTCGTAAAATACCTAAATTACCGTAAAGCCGAAATGTAAGAGGGCTCTTAAGTACTGCTTTGATGTCACGTGCGAACTCGGAGTACTTTCTCGCTCACACACGCACTATCTGTTTCAATTTCGTTAGTTAGTTTTAAAGAAGAAATATGCTTACCATTTTTAAGGCGCAGATATATAACTTTTAATGATTTTAAATTGAAGATCACGCCAATACTTCTTGTCTTATTTCTTTGAAAAAAATATATGTTATACTTGACAATTTTCTTTATAAATTGATATGTGAGTATGAAATTATATTTTTATAACATAGTGTAATTAATTTGTAAATTCATGTCTAACGCGGACGAAAAAACGACAATAACGCAAAAACTATCGGACGTTAATCGAAATTGTCTTTCAGATGGTCAAAGTTTCATGCAAAAGCATGAAACTTTGACCATCTGAAAGACAATTTAAAAACCCATATTTTAGTATACGGCTTTTATTTATATTGTGCTTGATAAATCAAGGTGGGTTGTTTTTCGAATAATCTTGGTGCGCGTTGAAGCGTTACGCATGCTCCTTTTACTCGCCGTAATGTCGCCTTAAAGTATTTTGTTGGCTTATAATAAAAGACAATCTTTTTACCCGTCTGCCAAGGAAATGTTTAGGTATTTCGCGCGTAGTAATCTTGTACAGCCCTCGCCAAACTTTGTCTAGCCGCTTTGCATTGCGCGCAATGCTAAGCGGCTAGTTTCGGGGCGGTCACAAAGTTTGGCGAGGGCTGGCTGTATGTTTGTAAATTTCTTTAACTCGTATCTTCCAAACGGCTGGATATATTGCGACAGTTAAGGTAAGTATTGTTAGATACGTATTAAAACCCAAGTGTCTTTAGATAGGTGTTTTAAAAATAAAACAAAGTGCTAAATTGTAAGTGGTTAATAAAATTAATACTTAAACCAAACCCATTCAATAGGGTATCAAAATGAAGGAAATTATAAGGAGATTACAAACATAAATATATATAAGTCATATGCTTAAATCTAATGAGGAACAATAAATTGGTAATCAATGGATTTAAATAGTTTGTTGGTTGTTTATAAAAGGTAATAAAGGGTTTGAGGAGACGATTCCAACAATGTAATCAACTAAAATATTTATTTTAGCTCAATCTCAGATTTGATACTACCAACTGCATCAAAATCAGACTGCTTGAAAGCTTTTTTAGAACTGTTTTATCGTTTTTTGCGATCAGCTTTTTAGATATGAGTCAGTTTTTCTGTTAATGAAGCCACTACTTCTTCTTCTACTTCTTTGTTTATTTTATTAAGTTGATAAAACTAATAAACCTTTAAAAATAGTATTTTACTTTTTAATTAATGCCTAACCGATAATTATAATGGGATTTATCAAATCAAAGTTCTAGTTAGAATAAATACTTCCTTTAATAGTAAGAATAAGCAGTTTAAGTAAAATACCTAGCTCTTCTCAGAACAAAATATAACTGACAACGATTTTTTCCCAAATCTATTCATAATATAATAGGTAATAGCAGTAGCTTGAAAATAACAATAAATCTCGTTCGGCGCGTGCGCCGCCGTGTCGTAAACTGTGCGCTCGGCCGGCCGCCGTTCTTGTCTTTCATTCGTCACTCAAGTTCAATGGGGCGGGGCTAGAGAGCGCTTATATTTATTGAGTGCAAGCAAAAATGAATCTAGTGGTGGTCAGGCGGAAGTGTCCCCGATGTATCTACCTATCATACGTACGTACCAACCTATCCTACGTACGTACCTTCTTATACTACATACCTATCATACGTACGTACCTTCCTATACTACGTGCGTATCTACCTATCATACGTACGTACCTACCTATCCTACTTACGTACCTTCCTATACTACATACCTATCATACGTACGTAACTACCTATACTACATACCTTCCTACGTACGTACCTACCTATACTACATAAGTACCTACCACGTACGTACCTTTCTACCTAAACTACTACCTACATACTTACCTACAAAAAATATAGTATTTTAGGGGATTTTTCGCTGCGGGTGCGTACCAGTCACAGTTTAATACAAACAAGTGTGATAATAGTACGGGGCTTTTAGGTTTGAACCTTGCATTAAATATAAACAGCGATTTTTTTCTTGAATCGTGTACTTGACCTTAGCTCTCCAAATAATAAAAAAAAATTAAACATTTTCCAAGGCCGGATCAAGGTCAAAAAGACGAAAACGCGTTTTTGTGAATAAAAACGTGGGCAAAATTATTAACAGGACGAATTTAATTATTTTAGGTAAAGAACTGGTGACAGTAATATATTTTTTCAGAATTAAACATTTTCGTCCACGGAAATTTCGATAAAAAAACATTTACGTAATTTTTGGATTGTACTTGAGGCAAAAATATAAACAGCGGTTTTTTTTCATAAAATAACTTAAATTAATATAATAAACCTCCGTTAAAAAAATTAAACAAATTTGACTCACGGAAGTTATTAATATCAGTTTTTTTACAATAGCGGTCGGGGCAAAAATGTAACAGGGTTTAATTTTGTTTAACTTTCATCTAAAGGCTATTTCTAACCAATTTACACGAAAATTAAACACTTTAAAGCAAATACTGAAAAAAAATTAAAATAATGTTTACGTAAAATACGTTTGCAAGCTTCATTCTTGTATTTGGTGCAGCGCTTTCATAGGAATTTGATCTTTCCGTAATAGAGATAAGGTGTAAAATCGCGTATACGTAACAAAACACTATTAAGACTTACAACTGTTTTGATGTGTTCCCGGTTGTCATACTTTCATGTAAATATCTGGTTCCCTAGCACGAGCGCATGGTGTAAACGTAAAATGTCGATGTTCACGTTACGTTGTTCGTCAGAGTCATCCATATATACGAAATAAATTATGAAATATTGTACGTAATACAAGTATTTTCCATTTTGAAATCGACGTATTTACGATCCGTTTAAATCAGTTTTTAATCAATATAAAACCTGACACTGCTGTGCAAATTGCAAAAAGCGTAAGAAAATTTGAACATCACGGGCCAAATGAAATTTTTCGTCGCGCGCGATATTTTTTTTTTTCATTCATAATGTTAATGACTAGCTTTTGCCCGCGCCCGCGTGAAGTTCGGCAATTGCCCACGTATGCGTTAACCACCCCAAAATAATGTCGAAAATAATCATTTAAATGTTATAGATAATAGTTGTTGGCCACGGCTTCGCGCGCGCGTAGGTGTAAGTATAGGACACATTTTAATAGTTGTGTAAAAATCTGCGCTTTTCGAAGTAAGACGCCACATAATTCTTTCTGGTTAGAAAAATGTATATTACGGTGATTTTTTTTTATTTTTTTTTTGTGTTTTTAGGGACCTAAATGGGTTGAACCAGAATTTATTTTATACATGTCTTCCGAGTGACGATGCTGTAGCTCAAATGCCCCGGTCATCCATCCACCTAGCGATATAGGTTATGGTGTAAATGAGCTAACTTACTTAACTTTCAATATTTTAAATTAAAAAATACTCAGATTAAACCAATCTTTTTAACTCCCGGAAAACTACACCGTGTAAATCACCTCATCACGAAGCCGTTAACCAAGCATTCTGTACATGAAACTATGTAACTTTACGCAAAAATTATTGCTGGTAAACGACTTTTTTTTTTGGGGGGTGTAAAATCATGTTTTGTGGTAGAACTCAATGTAACGCACTCAAAACATTGTGCTGATGGACGGATTGAATAGTACGGGGGTCGTGGAGGTGTTTAAAGTAAAAATCTTAAATTAAAAACTTTTATTTAAAAAAATACTTGTCAAAAAGTTGGAACTTTGACCCCTAATATCTCCGTAACTAGAAGGTTCCCAGGTATGGTGTAGAACAAAAAAATGATCGCAATGACAGGGAGAACCAGTGCCTTTCGGCTTCGTTAAGAGGTGTTTTACACCCTTTTATACTAATGAATTATCCTAGCTCTTCTGTGTAAATGACGTTTGCGGTGTTTCCTTTTGGGGCTAAAATTACTAAGATACTCGCCGAGCTCACTTCGGAGCACGCAACATAAAACTGCACACGTGAGAAACAGTTATCACTTAAATCAATGCCAGCCATAGCCTAGGGGAGGATATTGAGACATTGCGTATTTTAATTTTTATTATTTGCACCTAGAAAATGAGGTCATCATTTTCGTTATCGGCGACCCTGAAGTCCACAAAAACGACACTTGTGAAAGAAAAACCGAATGTTTTCCTCGCCGTCAATTTGATCAGCAACCCCAAAAACCACGAAAACGACACCCATGCACAAAAAACAGGAAATTTTCCTCGGGGCCATCTCCGATTTTTTTTTATTGCCAGCGACCCGCTAAAACCACGAAAACGACACCCGTGAAGCCATTGAGTCGCGCAATTGTCCAGCCCTCGAGTGTCGGTCACGCAAGTGTCCATGCGCGCAAATATCTTTTCGCGTAAATGGGTTACCGCAAGTGTCCTTCCCACAAATGACCCAGATTCCCTAGAAGTGTGTACTTAAATGAAGTTTTTTTTAGCGTATTTGTCCACACAAACGTGCTAACACAAAAAACAATAACAAAAAAATGCCATCCCTGTTTTCGTCTGAGGGGTGGAATTTTCAAAAAAATAGATACGTGTTTCACGTCAATTCAATCGAGAAACACAAATAGTGAATTTCAAGCTGTGAAAAACTTTGAACCCCTATCTCACCCTCTTAGGGGGTAAATTCTTAAAAACTCTAAAATAGGTATTTATTTATTTCTAACCAGAAGCTTGTATATGAAATTTCAGCCTTCTAACTTAAAAAATGACGAATTTCCATACAAACTTTCATCCCCTATTTAAGTCCGTTAGGGGTTGAATTTCGAAGAATCCTTCCTTATTCCTTGTCTACATTATAAAGGAAACCTCTGTGCAAAATTTCAGCTTTCCTGGGTCATAGGTTTGGGCTTGGCGTTGACGAGTCAGTCAATCAGTCAGTCAGGACTTCTATTTTTATTTATATAATATAGATATATATATATATATATATAACTTTGTAAAGCCATTTGTTGACCCTCTAATTGCAAAAGAACAATTTGAATTTTGCAGGCTACCCACCCTTCCACTTCCACCTTAAGTATGTAGTAGCTATCTGCACTGTAATGGTGAAATAAGTAATATAATTACCTCACCTGCATTTAACATGTTGGGAAACTGTGTTGTTATCGTCCTTTATAAAATAACACTATTTCTGTATTTTTAGCCAAAGAAAACGAGGTGGGTGCTACATTTTTTCAACCACCCTGAAAATAATCCACTCTTGAAATAATCATTTAGGTTTCGAGATATGGAACTTTTTTATCAAAACTGCAGCAGTAACTTTGTTCATCATTAACATACTATAAAAGAAAAAGGATTGTGTGGTTTTATGAAACCACGGTAAAAGTGAAACTTTTTTTCATACTTTTGACATTTATCTAAAAAAAATTGGAATAATATTGCATTAAGGGTATAAAACGCGGAGTACATAAAACCGACCGTCACGCGACATGCAACACACAGACGAAAAAGTTTGAGACGATGTAATAAAACTTTCACTTTAACAAATTTAGTTTTACTGTTGAGTGTATGTTTACAAATTAATTAGCGTTAAAAATATTTTTATTATATTGTTTGGTGCTACGGAACTCGGTGTGTGCGAGTATGACTCGCACTTGGCCAGTTTTCTAAATGAAGATTTAACGTTAATGACGATCATGTTTGTAAACAGTAGGTATGTCGCCACTGACCGACTGATGGCTTGCCGTTTTTATTCCTATGCTTTTACAATTACAGAGTAACACAATAAAACCTACTTGCAAAATAAACATCATTTATCATTTATCAATAAAAACACACCGACTCTTAAAAAAGAACACAGTCATACGCATACAATGAACGCAGCGCTTATCTTGGATACGCACACTAGCACACGCTGTACGCTGCTCGCTGCTTAGCGCTGACGTCACGTTCATCGTAATTTATTTTTTACTTTTACTTTATTAAATAACGCTCTAATCTGTTTAATTTTGGGAGATTAAGGTTTGGATTGATATATATCCCATTATTAAATGAATTTCAGTCCTGTTACATTTTTGCCGTAAGTAGTATTCAAGATTTTTGGATTTTCTTGATTTTCTGTGAAGTCCGGAGCAGAATTTGTTTAATTTTCATAATAATAGTTAGATATGTTGATAACAATCCCTTTAGCACTATTTTTGTCCTGTTAATATTTTTGCCTTAAGTACGAAGTCAAATTATATGATTTTTAAAAAAAACTGATTGTTCCGTGGACGAAAAATGTTTAATTTGCTGATCTACTCGTAGCACTCAATCTGTTCTACAATACTCCAAATAAACATACCTGTTTATATTTTTTTCCACCAAGTTACAACATATTAGACGTTTTCTTAAAAAAAAACACATACGCGGAGGTGAACTTTTCGCGGGATACAGCATAACATACTCTCCTGTCCATACCCTACACATTCAATGAAAAAAATCGCTGTTTTTAATTAATGCAGAGTTGGCCTAATTTTCGGCGTAAATTCCCCGGACTATAATTGAATTAGCGATGTAAATATAGTATTTTTCGTACTATATTATTTTTCTATATTATATGTATAGTACAATTGACTAATATAGTACGGGTGGCAACCACAGTCACATTACACACATACACGGCGAAAACTATAAAACACAAACTTACTACTAAACCAATGGGCGGAACCCTCAGCGCAAAGTTGGCTCGCGCTTGACTGGAATTTTGTAGCAGTAGGTAAAATAGTTCGCACGGTAACGACATCAAGCTATAACTTTCCAGTATAAGCTGATTTCGCATTATATAGGCTTTATATTCAATGAGAGGTCAGCTTATACTGGAAAATATAGCAAGATGAGTAGCCGTTAGTAGGTACAACATTGTAACTAAATTTGCTATGTATAATTTTATGTTCATTTATTGACAAGTTAATATTATATTCATTTGATAATTTTATTACTTAGTACCTACTCGTCCGATAATCCAGTTTACTAACAAAATCGCTTCAACCGCGTGCGCCCGCGTGACCGCGAGCAGTAGTGTGCGAGCGAGATAAAGAGTGAGTGTGGCGCGGCGAAGTGGGGGCCAAATTAGAATTTGAGCTGAGGTTGTATAGGCTCTTAACGAAGCCGAAAGGCACTGGTTCTCCCTGTCATTGCGATCATTTTTTTGTTCTACACCATACCTGGGAACCTTCTGATTACGGAGATATTAGGGGTCAAAGTATTTTTTTAAATACAAGTTTTTAATGTAAAATTTTCTACTTTAAACCACGACCCACTATTCAATCCGTCCATCAGCACAATGTTTTGAGTGCGTCACATTGAGTTCTACCATAAAACAAGATTTTACACCCCCCAAAAAAAGATGTTTCCCAGCAATAATTTTTGCGTAAAGTTACTTAGTTTCATGTACAGAATGCTTGGTTGACGGCTTCGTGATGAGGTGATTTACACGGTGTATTTGTATGTAAAATTCCACGTGTCCACGAATTCCAATTCCATATTTGTTCCGTGCGGGGATCGATCCTGCGACACGCAGCGCAGCAGTCAATCGCTTAGCCAATGCACCAACCTTGCCGTCTTTAACACGAGAATAACCTCATATTTGCAGGCTTCGTCACCACTACGCGGGTGACCCACGCTACGCCGGCGGCATCATACGCTCACTCGGCAGACAGACGGTGGGAGGCTGATAGCGACCTACCGAAGAAAGGACTACGATGTGATGACATCGCCACGCAACTCATCAGGGGACGGGTTGGCAAGAAGATTGATGTAAGTTTATTAAAACTCTTTTGACAGCAATGGTGCCTTAGTACAAGCAAGGGTGATATAAAATCAAAAGTAATTTATTCAAAGGCTGATAATCAAGCACTTTTTGAACGTCAAAATTACAAGAGACAGTCCCTCAAAACGCCCGCCCTTCACCACTTCCTAATGTTTTAGCTGGGAAGAAGAAGTGGTGGAACAAACTCCCCAGCAACACATCTGTCTGTTAGGTTAGAAGAACCAGATTCTATATAACAGTGTTCGAATTTATTTAAACAAGGAATCCATTACATCAAATTAATGTCACAAATTTCAGCTAGCACAAACCAATAATAAAATAAAAAAATTAAAAATTTACTCAAGAATAAATAAAGCCTCCAGACATGAAGGGCGTGCCCGCTTACACGTGCATACGTGCAGACGAATAAAATAAAATAAAGTAAATAAAAAATATATGCGTGAGGTTATTTAATATCAGTAAGCTAATTTGGAGAAAGAAAGAACATAAACATTGACTTGGGTTCAACCCAGCGACCAACTATTCTTATCGTTTAAGTAGTCGTTAATGGAATAGTAGGCCTTTGAACAAAGGTTACATTTCACTTTAGCTTTAAACACATTAAATGGCAAGTATAGAAAGGAAGATAGTAGCTTGTTGTAAAATATTATACCAAGCCCAACGAATGAATTATGAACCTTATGAAGCCGGTAATAATAGGAGTTGTAAGTTGCAAGATAGGTCCTTCGACAAATTATAACGTGTATGTGTAATCCCTGAACGGTTAGGCAGAAGTGTACCTAATGGTACACCAATATTTCGCCAGTTACGTTTAAGTCCCATATAATAGGGGGCGAGCCTATTACCATCAACCGGGCACAAATCCAGACTCCATTTCTGCTACTGAGAAATTCCTGATGGAAAAACCCAAAAACAATTTGCCCGACCCCGAATCCAGGACGTAAAGCTCAGCAGTCGCAATTGTGAACACTAGACCAACAAGTTAATAAAAAAATAAATAAAAGAATAACTTGGTAATAAAAGGCAATGATATAGTAATCATAATAATTATTAAATTGCCTGTATAACATTATATTAGTTTTATCCTTTCCCAATATGCAATTATAATCAACTAAGTCAGGGTCGTCATCCATTCTAACTGCATACGGCTGAATGCTGGTATCTTACTTGGAGTGACAGTTAATCAGACCTCCAAAACCTACCAGTTACTGCAATACGATTAACGACACGATTAAAACTGATACACACAGCTCCATTAACTTCTTTCCCCCCCCCCCAAAGTTTTCAAAGTTTCCCCGAATTTGTTTGGGCCTAGTTGATTTTTGTATTTTGCAAAAATATTTTACGATAATTAATTTATTGATTAAACTTTAATACTTCTATTATTGGGTATAACGACTAGCAATAAAATGCTTAACATTTACGAGTAGTCATTTTAACGTATAAATAGAACGGAAGTTTCAAGACCGCTTGACGTGCAAAAGGGTGGTTAAAACGGGCTTTTTTTGGGGTTTTTAAATTGTCATAATTCTTTTAGTGATTATGTTTTGGAAAAAAAGAAATGATAGGGGCATGTATTAATAAGATCTAGATTTTTTGGAAAAAAAAACATTGCTCTAGACGCATTATCCACGAAGAAAACAGCGGAATACGTTTGTATGGAGAAAGGCCCACTAGAGTCCCCTCTTAAGACATACTGACGCTTTCTGTACACACGGCAACACATCAAGCTTAACATGTCCAGTATAACATGGCCACGGTTTGTATAGATTGCGTGCGTACCTACTCAGGTTTTCAGGCTACTAACTTCATGCACCGATTGACGAATGACAGGCGGACAATTAAACGACAACAAGTTTTCAAAAGTTCCTAGGTTTGATTCCCAAACAAATTGGGCAAAGTATTATTCGATTTAGCAGCAGCCCGGCCATAAAGATTTGTGACAATAGGCTAGCCCTATTAAAATAACTCAATACCTAACTCGTCGGGGTCTGTAAACGTGACGATCTGATTTTATATTATTGAACATCACCATCTTCTTACCCTCGGCGCTAAACACTTTTTTTTTCTTCCATTCTCTCCTGTACTTCGTCACGCTATAATTTTTTTATTCCTTAATATCGTTTCTCACAATCCATCCATCTTTTCTTTGATCTTCCTTTCCCTATGCATCCATCAAACATTTCTATCATCTCTCTTTTAGTCACATGTTTTCCATGCCTCCTCACCAAGACACAGGACTCTCTTTCATCTTTTCTGTAACAGGCGCCACTTTCAAACTTCCTCTTAGATGCTCATTTTTAACTTTATCCATTTTAGTCACTCCACACATTAATCTCAACATTGTCATCTTTGATATTATTAATCGTTACCACATTTTTTCCACATAGGTCATATTAGGAGGTGGACGGAAGAACTTCTTCCCCTTAACTCAAAAAGACAGGCGAGGGCTCCAGGGCCACAGAAGTGACGGTGCAGACTTGATCTTGGAATGGAAAATAAAGAAGGAAGCCTCAAAAAAGACTTACAAGTACGTGTATGATAGACAGAGTCTCCTGAACTTGGATGAGAATAAGTATGATTCTGTGTTGGGGCTGTTCGCACATGACCATATGCCTTACCATTTGGAAGCCTCAAGCGAAGACCCGACCCTCACTGAAATGACTCAGAAAGCGATACAAATGTTGAAAAAGAAGAAAAATGGGTTCTTCCTGTTTGTTGAAGGTGAGTTTTTATTATTATTTATAAATTATGGGATGACCAAAAAGACCTTGTAGATTTCGTTTTTTTCAATGTTTTGTATTTGAGTGGTAATTGACAAGGTAAGATCGAATCTAATTAACCACCCTCCTTTTGAGATTTTCCGCGGTCAGGTAAAAAACGTGTAAAATGCTTTTAATTCATTTTGATAAAATATAAGTGTTTTCGAAGCATTACTAAATGTAAAATAACTAACAAAAAAATATGCTAGGTATGCTATTAATATACCACTGTGTAACCATTCGGGGTTTACAGACGTGAAAGCAGGAACTGTTATTCCCATACTACAACAGTTTTTTGAGGACGTGCGATATTCTTTCCTTTACTTAAACAATACAAATGAATGATTCCAGGAGGAAGGATAGACACCGCTCACCACGACGCGAAAGCCCGTAAAGCGCTGGACGAGACGGCTGAATTCGCGAAAGCGGTGGAAGCAGCTTTAAGGATGGTGGACCTACAGGAGACTTTGGTGGTTGTGACGTCTGACCACAGTCATACTATGACATACAATGGGTATAGTAAGCGAGGAACTGATATATTGGGGCTGGTTAATAAGGTACGTACTCAAAGCCGGAAAAATGCTTAGAATGTTCCCCCTTCGACCCACGCCTCCTCTTTAACAGAGGAGGGAGGGCTGTTATACTCTGCGCGTAGCCAATACGAGTTGGTAGATGTCACATGTCTTGGACTTATGAATGGCGCACTGGCTAAGGAATTGGCTGCTGAGCTGGGTGTCGCGGGTTCGATCTCCGTACGCAACAAATATTTATGTGACCCACACGTTGTGCAGGGTCTAGCTGTTTGTGTATTTATAGAGTGACTGGTAATTAGTGACCGATACTTAAACACGTGATTGTACTCATGAGAACAAACAACTTTCCCAAGTAAAAAATATTTTTACACTTATTCACTTTTATTACAATAACACAACAGCCGTATGAAATACGCGCGCGCGTGCGTCTGTGACCTATCAGCTGTTAGCCGCGTTACGCTGTTGTGTCTCATTACTATCGTGCCGTGCCACAGAGCACCCGCATGGCTCGCAATCCCATGTAACATGTGGACCCACGATACAGGAGAAATTCCTAGTATGGGGCAAAGCAAAAAAACCTGCACAAAAGCATGAAACAATGCTAATAGCCTGTACGCATTAAGCCACAACATCTTGAGATTGTCACATGCTGCCTACTTGTAAACTATGAAAGTGAGCAGTTCATGGTGGCGTTGCTTGTCACTAAAATTTGCTTATATATGTCACACTTGGTACATTTAAGTTCTGTGTTTCCTCACCTGCACAGATAAGTTGGTTGAAGTGTACACGTAGCCTAATTTTGCATTTTAATTTTCATATCGTTCGTTCTTTTTTAACACTTTAAAATTGTAATCGTGGAGATCGTAGTCGGTAGCATAATTGTTTTAAAATGTAATATTTCAGTGACTAATCGGTATCGTGCTACTGTTTGTTTTTCTTTAAAAAAATAAAACCAAAAATAGTTTTAAATCCTTTTTCCTGGATGAGAGACTCTCACCCTACGAGGACTTGGCAAACTGATTGATTAGTCAGTGTTGGCACTGCTGATTAAATTGCTTACGCAAATAACTAACACTGATCCTGGAATTTCCAGCCTTGATGTTTTCCTTCTTAGGTTATCCGTATCGGTCTTATATAGAAATGTGCTCATTTACTTATTTTTTGTTTTCATATAGAATAATGCTTCTGACAACATCCCATACACAATCCTAAGCTACGCCAACGGACCGGGCTACAAGATGAGGGATGAACATAACCAGAGGTATAACGTGGCCCTGGATGACAAGTTCAGTAAGTATTTTATTCTTTAAACCTATGATTTTGATAGAGAATGCAAAAAACTCGTGGTATTGTGTTCTTTATCTTAAAAACCTCCGTCACCCGTTTACTATTCAATGCATACATCAGCAATATGTTTAGTGTGCGTTACATTGAGTTTTACCGTAATACGAAATTTTTCGCCAACAAAAAAAAAATACCTTTCTCAGCAATAATTTTTGCGTAGAGTACTTAGATAAATGTACAGAACGCTTGGTTGACGGGTTTTTTACATCTTGCATGTTAATTTGTTTTTTTTTTTTTTATTACAGCCAATCTAAACTACACGTACCCTGCCCTGGTGCCGATCGCCCGAGAGACGCACGGAGGTGAAGACGTAGCAGTATTCGCTAAGGGCCCCTGGGCCCATCTCTTCACAGGCAACTACGAACAAAACTTTCTACCCCACGCCATTGCGTTTGCCTCCTGCATGGGACCAGGACTCACCATTTGTAACTCATAACTAGTTTAAAATAAGATGTAAGTAGGAAGTTGTAAACTATACCCTGACTCGGAAATATCTTGACCGGTTTTCCGAGTCGTTGTAAACTATACCCAGACTCGGAAATATCTTGAACATTTTTCCGAGCCTGGCCTCTACCATACCCAAACCCGGAATGATTATTTATTAGCTGTAACTAGTTATGTAATAAGTAGGTACACTTTTTTATAACAATCGTTTTTCAAAACGGAAATCGGAATACAATATTATGAAAGATTGGTGAAAAGTGTAATGCAATAAATATTGAATATTTAAATTAAATAGCATCGCAAGCTGCTTGCATTGAATTGAGCAAGTTAAAACAATGTGTAAGTATGTGAAAAAAAAAATAGTGCAACTAAACTCGGAAATAATGTTGATCGTCTTTTCCGAGTTTGGGTATAAAACTCCTCGAGTCGGTAATGTAAATCGCAGCATTTGGAACGAAATATAACTTATGAAAGCAAGCAAAGCGAGCGAAGCATTATGAATGAATGATTAATTATTGATATTTTAATAATTTTGTTATGTTAGTTTTAAGTATAATTTGTTTAGTGAACTATGCTGAACAGTTTATCATAAACCTCACCGATTTAGTGAACAAATGTCAATAAAGAAAAGTAAGCATAAAATAAATGGTTGAAAAAGCTATTTTGAGCTACAAATTCACCTCTTTTCCTTCATATTCTGGCTTTATTTCTCAACTCCACAAAAATTCTCCCTTAAACGTCAAATAGCTTTATTAAATACAATTACTTATAATACTTCTTTTCTCCTATTGTCTGAGCTAATTCCGCCCTCTTGCATCCGCGCCATAAATCAGTTTTTAACATTTCGTGGAAATAACACAATTTAGAACGATTTGATTATGGTAATGCCACTTCCCGAGAGCCTTCAGCGGAAATATATTTTAAACCATTCAATTTTGATCCTTATTTACCTGTTATCACAAAGCTCTAAATGCTATTTTATCGACAGCATCTATTTTTCATTTACATACAAATTAGAGCTTTATATAATTAATATAAGGTTTAATTTGTACGTGTTGTCGAGGGTTTGCTATTGTGGTGAATTTTGTTTGCAAACACAATGTGTTGTGGTATTTTAATTAGAAAAGCAAATATTTCTTATCACTTTGGTTTGTTTGAAATAACCAATTTTGTGTGAAGTATGTAGAATTAATTAAATGTATGAAATCATTATAATTATGCGTAATTTAATGTTATCACAGGCTACTTTGGAATATGTCATCAAATAGCACTACCACTTTTTAAAGTTTTTTTTTTATACTTATTTTGTTACTTCACTGCGCAATATTTAGTAACGGGTCCTTAAAGCTTTGCCAAAATAACGTCAAATTGAGAGATTTGTTGAAGATTATTATTGTATATTAGATTTTTTTATATTTTTTTATAAAAAAAAATAGAAACACGAGTAAAAATATATTTTAAAAGTTGGAAAAGTTGCACAACGCTATTCAAAATAACGTCAATTTTAAATCATCATCAGTTGTCTATCCTGTTCCCAATATTTTTGTCCTCGTCCAGTCTAACTGGATGTAGCTGAATACCAGTACTAGTAGCGACTACCTATCTGCCCCTCAAAACCCTTAATTAAATTTCAATTTATTTATTCAAACAGTATCGTACAACCCAGTACTACCTGGGTTATGGAGTTCAGATAGGCAGTCACTCCATGTAAAATACTGGTTTTCAGCTGCATTCGGTTAGACTGGAAGCCGACCCCAACATAGTTGGGTACAGACTAGGCAGATGAAAGAAGTATTTAATAGCTATTTGTGATGTTTCCAGCGATCAGAATGCACTTGCATAACTTTAATGGCGGGCAATAAATCCTATTTTAAAAGCTTAAGTAAACTTTTTGTACGTTTTAACTTACAGCACTGTTTTTGTTATAATTTATTAATAATTACTACAGTTACCATTGTGATATGAAAAGTTTTTGTAAGTTATATTAGTAGTATTTTTTTACCTGATTTGATAAAATATTTTATAACCAATGATTTTAAACGTGTGTGTGTGTTTTTTTATTTTTATTTTAACCCATTCTTCATGTTTTATAAAGTGAATGCTCTATCGGAATCGTAGACGGCCTTGATAGCTGTAAATTGCTTTCAAATTGTTTCGTATTTCTACAACAAAACTTTCACCTGCCCTAATCGCTATTCTTTTATTGTCGGTGAAGTTTGTCAAGTCTTTTTCTTCCATACTTTTCTTTTACTCGTCATTTAATCAGGTACACGTCCTTTCTAGCCATATCAGGATTAGTCATCATCATCATCATCAGCCTATAATGTTCCCACTGCTGGGACACAGGCCTCCTCTCTATGAGAGGGAGTGGGCTGTAATATCACCACGCGTGTCCAGTGCGGGTTGGTAGATGTCACAAGTCTTCGAACTTTTAGTTCTAGGACATGTCGGTTTCCTCACGTTGTTTTCCTTCACCGGTTTCGGGGGCAGAACGGTAATTAAATAAATTACACAAAGTAATGTGCGTGCCTGGGTTCGAACCCACGGCTTACTGTTCGTAATTCGGGGCTGCCACCACTGGGCCACCGCTGCTCTCCGGCTTTTATTTACCTGCACGTAATGATAGTTAAATCCAGTACTAAAGTGTTAGTTAAAAGGGACTTTATCTTGATGCTACATAGAGGCGAGACTTTCTATTTGCAGGGGTCAAAACTTACAATAGGTTTCCTAGAACTTTAGATGAAGTCCAGTAAGGTTTGGATCTCGAAAATTTAATTACTGACGAAACTATTACACCGTGACTGAGTTCCTGGAAACTTGACTAGCACATGGCTGCTCTAGGGTTGAACTTTATTTTCCGCTAACTTTTGCATAGGTACGTTTTGGCTCGTGTTTGTCAGAATTTCACCGATGAGGACGTACAGGGAGTGAAGGTGTGCTAACTCAGGTCCTTCTGTTTGTCTATGAAATGTTTGCTCCTCAGGTACTCAAAAATCCTGAAATTCGTTCATTGAGGCTTGAAAAGTAACAGATGAAACGAGTTACTTTAACGTTTATAATAGTAAGTATGGATATGGAAGTTATGATAAATAGAAATTTTTTTTATTGCTTATCTTCATTGTATTTATTAGATGAATAAATGAATTATTGCTTTATGATAAATAGAAAGATTGAGGAATAGTGCTCGATAAAATAGGCGTGTGTCACTGACTCTGGCAGGGCCACCAAAAGGGATTTTATTTTTGGAAACACATAAAAATTGTCGCTAATTAGTCGAAATTTGTCGCCAAATATCAGAATTTGGTGGTCACTGGTTCAAAAGATATAACGGTTTATAGGTGGCCGATCTGGAGAGACTCCCCAGCAGGGCCACATTTATATCTCTAAAACTAGGGCACCGAGCGAAGATGTGTTTTCACCCATAATTTGTCGCCAACTAGTCGCAATTTTTCGCCAAGTAACAGATTGTTAGTGACACAATAGGCGTAGGTATAATTTTATTCCGAGAAATATTAGCACAAAGAATTGGTATATAAAAACCCTAAGTGCTGTCACGAGCTATTGTTTAAATGTATATTCGAAGAAAGATAATTATATCTATGCAGATTAGGTAGATGTGTCACGAGTTTTTAAGAATCGATATCGAGCAAATGAATTCACCGCCTAAGACATTAAAGCGAAAGCAGACAGATGGAGTATTTCGGTTTAATTGTGTGTAATGAGCACCCCAGTTAATGATAGTTAAGGGGAGTTTGTGAGCTCAGTTCGATGTAGTCGTTACAGATTTGGGTCAACGAGGTCGTCTGTTTTCCCATTGATCTGAATGCAATGTGTTTAGTTTCGTCGTAGTATTTGAGTTTTATGACCACTTTTGACCTCCATGTTGGTATCTGCGACCCCAAAATCCACGAAAACGACACCCATGAAGCCATTGAGTCGCGCAAGTATAATATAACGTGCTAACACTTCAAAACAAAAATAAAAAATATTGCCACCCTTTTTGTCGTCTGACGGGTGAAAATTCCAAAAACGTTGAAATACATGTTTATCAATTCAATCAAGAAACATAAATAGTAAATGTCAAATAGATCAGACATTTTTTTACTACGTAATAATTGTCACTAACCCTTTTTATATGGAAATGAATTTATTTTTATATTATTACTCAGAAAACAAAACCTGTTTTGAAATATCAGTGAAGGGATTTGTGGATAAATAATAACAGCCATTCGATCAATCTTCATGTTACGCCGCGCATGGCTAGGTTGGATAGACTCATTACATACCGAGTTTCCTTCGTGCCTCGGAAAAACGGAAACCTTGGAAGTGCCGTCGGTGTGCGCTATGATTTGGGCCTTTGACGTCGTTACCGGTAGTCAGTGGCCCGAAAGTCCGACATCCAGTTTTTCCAAGGGGTATCGTATTACTCAGTACTAACTGCATTTTGGAGGTCAGTGGGTGCCTGAAGAAGGGCGTGCCACGAAGGCAGGCCCAAGAGACGTTGGTGGAACGATTTTGTATCGTTCCTCACAAATTCACCGGAGACGGTAAAACAAGACGATGTAATACAAAGAAAATTAGAAAAGTATAGGTGCGCCTGCCTCGTTGGTAAATGGGTTGCAGGCGCAACTGCTGAACAAGAAGTCCTCGATTCAATTCCCTGGTCGGGCAAAGCTTTATTGGATTTTCCCATTAGGAATTTCTGAGGTCTGGATCAGACCCCGGTTGATTGCAATAGGCTCGTGGGTGGGTGTACTATTAGTTACCTCTGCCTCACTGGATTAAAAGCGTGATTTTATGTATATATTATAGTATCTGCTTACTACAGATACTTTATTCTCACACTAATGTCTTATCATCCATATTCATACTTTTATTGGTTTTACATTAGCATTTTACCAATCATTGCAGTTTTATAAATATTTTCTTGATATCCTTTGTTGTAACATGTTTACTTCAAATTTGTCAGATGTCATTTACTTTAATTTTTTTATTGTTACCAGCCAAACTCTCTATGAAGGTTTCATTTAGATTATATATTACTAAAAATTATTATCATCAATTCGTGAGTTCAATTGTTGTATTTTATAGTTAATTACGAATATTTGCTGTGTAAAGATATTCTGAGTTATATATTTATAAAAATATTATGTGCAAGGTTTTTGACCAATTGTTACTGGCTGTTTTTAATACTGGCAGGTTGCGTATTCCTAGAGCGCAGCAGTTTTGAATCTGAGAAAGAAATTTGAAGAAAGAAACGGAGGATCAGGGTATAAAAGGGATTTCTGACGGATGCCCTGGTTCTGTCTGGAGACAAGAAATCAGTTTAGTCTGAAGTTAAGAAATCAGCTAAATCTGGAGTTTGGAGTCAAGATCTAAGTCATATCTTGAGTTTTGAGCACAGCCTAGTGGAGTCAAGGAATGGTCTTCGTTTGGTGCTGCCGTGGCTGCTGCTAGCTGCTGTGAGGAAGCTGCTCTGCGAATTGACGAGCCTGGCACTGGGGGTCGGTACGTGTCTGCTGGAAGCTACTCTGTGAACTGACGAGCTTGGCACTGGGGCTCGGTACGTGTCTGCTGGAAGCTGCTCTGCGAGCTGACGAGGCTGGCACTGTGGCGGTACGTGTCTGCTGGTGGGTCCTGCCAAGTCGCCCTGCATCAAGTTCGTCGTGGTCAAGCTCACCTTGATCAAGCCAGCTTTCTACATTTGGATGTTTGTCTTCAGTTACTATCACGCTCAGAGATTTGCGGAGACATTCAAAACGTTCCCGGTTAACCTGCCCTTCACTTTTTTTTAATAATTTCTTGTATTTTTCATATCATCATTTATTAAATTCATTTTCCCTTTCTAACTTTTTTAATGTATATATGTACAATAATCAAGTCTGCTTATTTCCTTTTATCTATAGGAACAAGCAAGTTTGTTACAATATAGGGAAAACCTTTACTAAACAGTAGGATTAAGTATAATACTTAAAGCGTAAGAATGCTATTGGTTTCTCCTCTGTACGTCCTTTAAATATGCGAAATTCTTTCAAGATGACAGCATCTTGAAAGAATTTGATTGGTTGCCGAAAGTACTCGGTTATCCCCAAATGCACCGAAATAATCATCAAATTGGAATGTGCCTATTAAAAGCAAAACATGCACGTCAAACGAATTCTGTCAGTTGTATGAATATGCTAAGTTACTCATGTAATCTTGTTATGTTAGACCAATTAATGGTTAAACAAATTGACTAACTACTTAATTTTCACGTTGGTCTAAATCACAACTTGCATTCTTTAAGTATATACGAGTATCTATATATACTTAAAGACAATAATAATATTCTAATGCTCTTTATCACGTAGGTACACCAAACAATTTACATTAATAATAATTCATTTAAATCATTGAACATTTCGGTTGGACTGAAAACCACGTCTAACATTGGGAAAAGGCTAGGCAGATGCAGACGATAATGATCGGGTACAGCTTTGTATTTCAACATAATGCTAGTTCTCATAATAATATTATACTAGTGTAAAAGACATAAATATTTTATGTTGCATACTTTAACAATGCAACACCTCAAACGTTATTGTAACTGTAAAATGTGTAGTTTTGTAAACCCGTTATGTTTGATTTTTGGTGAACAACAAAGTTTTATTCTATTCTATAGTATACTTTTAAAGAGTAACCGAAGAGCACGTTGGTATATTTTCATTTTCTTTTATATGAGAATTCTCTGAAAGCACGTTATATATAATGTGACAAGGTAGTTGCGTAAGCCCTTGCAATTCATGAAGGTATGCACTCATACCCACTGTAGGAATTTTTCCTGTATCGCAAGTAAACGCACCCACGTTTACAAACATTTAAACTCACATACCTACACAAACAGCCCGACACTTTTTCTTTATTTTTACTGGTGGCGGCGGCGGCTGGCGGAACGGTCTGTCAGACCCCTACTGACTAAAACCACACGGTGCTTCCTGCTCGTCTCTTCAGGTTGAGGTGCGAGGACACAATTGCATTCTCCTAAATTACCCCAGCAAGACAGCCAGACCCGGAAAAACTACGGCATTTTGCTGGACTGGCCCTATTCGGCGCTGCCGTGAGGCACAGAACAATTATCTTTTTTTTTGTTTACATTTTTTTTAATGTTTTTTTTTTCATCTTGTGTGCACTTATCACGTGTGCCAAATAAACTTATTTTCTTCTTTTTTAACTATCTGTTGGTAAAACAGCCAGACCTGGAACAACTAACTGTAGATCATAATGAGTTATATAATTTTAGATAAGTCAAAGAATCAGGCGTTACTTTGCGGAAATCACTGCGATTTAAATAGCACGTTAATAAATTTCACGTTTCGCTTCCGAGCGGTCGTCGAGTCTACGCACCTCCTGAGGATGTCATGTGGAGGGGTGAAACACGTGCAGGTTTGGGTGCATAGCATGCTATTTATTGTTTTTTTTCCTGCATGTGCATATTTTTGAGGGCGGGAGGGCTTTGCTGCATCCTGCTTCCTGCCTGGATCTTTTGTCGCGGAACGGAATAAAACTACGTATTGTTCATAACATTTAATTTTACATGAATTTAATTTCATATTTATTTTTTGATCCTACTAATATTATAAACGCGAAAGTTTGTAAGTATGGATGGATGGTTGTTACTCTTTCACGCAAAAACAACTGAATGGATTTGGATGAAATTTGGCACACGGGTAGTTTTTAACCTGGATTAACATATAGGATACTTTTATCCCGGTAGTACAATCCCGTGGGACAGTGATCGAACTCCACGCGTGCAAAGCCGCACGCATAATCTAGTTGAGAATAAACGTTTAAACCTAATTGAATTACGTATTATTAAATCATTTTGACTGGGGTCCAGTTAACCAATAAAAATACAGAAAATAAACCATGTAGTCAAGTGGACCCGCGCGTGCAGTAGCGAGAGGGTCCAGTTGACCAAAGACTCACATAGGTACTTAGCGTTTTACAGCTTCTATTAAAAAGGTGCAGATTTTAAAATTATCGTCCATGCGGTGTGCGTGGATCCAACAAAGATTGTAATAAAACAAGAATAGTCTTTTGTTGACATATTTTATGAATCCTTGTTTACACCTTACTAATTTGGGTAGAGTAAGAATATGAGTAGTATGTG
The DNA here is from genome assembly GCA_963082945.1 of Cerastis leucographa. Taxonomy (NCBI): domain Eukaryota; kingdom Metazoa; phylum Arthropoda; class Insecta; order Lepidoptera; family Noctuidae; genus Cerastis; species Cerastis leucographa. The sequence goes on along the minus strand of OY720361.1, from coordinate 16,843,610 downwards.
TGTTCATTCGTTTGAAGAATCCTGGGAAATACCACATACTACCATGTCCTTTGACAATTCAACCCCATTGTTATCCCCGCTCACTGGCTAATTGCTCACAAGGATCAACAACATTATATAATTCGTCCAATAACAGTAACACATATGATAAGTAAATATCATTTTGATTTATTTTCAAGAAACACTGTTATCATTCCATTTCGATTGCATAACGAGACGAATTCATGAAAATAAAATACAGGTAACATAAATTCAAATATAATCATCTTCCTGCCCTCGTCCCATTTTATTTGGTATCGGCGCAACACATCTCTTTCCTCCATACTCTTCTGTCATTCATCATGCTTATATCATTTACTCTTTTTTCCTTCATATCATTTTTCGCATAATCCATCCATATTTTCTTTGGTCTTCCTCTCCCTCTCCATCCATCCACATTTATATTCATCACTCTTTTAGTCACATGAGCTGAAATTCAAATATATTACGTAAGTTTCTCAGAAATTTCAGGGACTTTGAATAAATTTTCAGTTATTATTATTGTTGTGAGCAACAGTTAGAGCTTTCCAACCGTGTGAGGAGGTTTTCAGGGAGCTTTTCAGTTGTTTTCCCACCCTCGAGGAGGGTGGTTGTCGCGTCGCCTTAGAGCCTTACTCCCGGGAATTTTCGTGTTTATATTTAACTGTTTTCTTATCTGTGGAAATTAAAATCCTTTGTGCGTCTTAAACAACAATGGGTAAGCTTTATTTTAATTATTAAAAATTTTAAATTGACAACATTTTCGTTCTGCAAGTTTCACATTTTTGCATGAAACCACCGAGAGAGTTATTGGAGCGATATTTTATAGAATTGTTTTAGAAGTTTGTTTTCGTTTTGAGGTATGAGGGAAGTTTGTTTGTTGCGGACATTACTGAGGATTGACTTATGTAAGTGTATGAATGCAGCACGCTTGGGGCAGCAATTGATTGGAAAATGCACTTTAGATTTGACATTCAGCTCGGCTTCTGATAATTTTATTCATCAGATGTGCATAAATATTATTTTTTCTTATAAGCAAACAAATCTGTCTCTGCGATAAAATCTGGAACAAGAGAAATAAGCTGCTATTTAAACCATTTTTTTTTTCCTATTTTTTGTGTTATAATCGCTCTAACTATAGACTCAGGAAAACGGCATTTTATTATATAGAACCCAAATATTGATTTATTTAATCATTAGGCATCTACAACAGGTACAGTAACTGTATTTCACTAGTTTTACATCTAGCTTATGCCCGCGGCTTCACACGCGTGGAGTTGGGTAATCATCCACGGGTCCGTACTACCGGAATAAAAAAAGTATCTTATCCAGGTTATTAACGGGTGCGTACCATTTGACATAATAACAAAAGTTCTAACGAGCACATGACCTAATTTCATTTAATATAATTTTTCTTTAGTATAACGTTAAAATGATATAATGAATTATTGATATAATTTCAGTTTACCTAATTTTATATAGTTTAAAACAACATTTTCTATAATGCACATTTGAACTAATATTCAGTTAGTATAATATTTAGTTAGTATATTATTCCTCATATAGTCCTGCGTTAGAGCCACTATAGGGTTGGTGAATCATGTGGGTTAGGTTAGGTTAGAACCATGAACATTAGCGCCAGATCCAATCTATCGTTGGTGAATCATTTGGGTTAGATGAGGTTATAACATGAGGGCATAATGTTTTCTAATATTTACTTATTCACTACAGAATTTGGGCAGAAAATGAGTAAATATGAAAATTAGATCAAATGAAAATTAGGTCAACTGAACTTTATACTAAATGTTATTAGAGCAAAAGAAGTTTATATGAAATGTAATATTAGATCACATGAAATTAGGTTATTTGTTTATATAGCATATGAAAATTATATCATGTGAACGTTATTTCAAGTGATAATATATTATCTGTTATTATGGCATATATTATACACACCCGTTATTAACTACCGTGTACCAAATTTTATCCAAATCTGTTCAGTATTTTTCGCGTGAAAGAGTAACAGAGTAACATTCATCCATCCTCACAAACTTTCGCATTTATAATATTAATATAAATTATTTACAATCTAATACATCAAATATGTACAAGTATCAAAATTACAGGGCGTCAAAAAATTCATGCCACGTAGGATGGCAATGCTGATTCTTTGGGCAAAAAAAAGGCCAGGCCTCTGGTCACGTGAATATTAGTAGGTTGAAATAATGTATAAAAATATCTCTTAAGTGACAAAGTAATCGAATATCGGTAATCCATTAAACATATTTCTTCGACAAAGTTTTATCAAATTAAGATGCCATCTTTCATCCAGACGGCGACTTGAGTAACAAACACACTTAAAATGTAAAACAGCTATGGAATAAAACACTTAAGTGGCATTTACGACGATCCGAAAATTCTTACAGTAATTGCTGAGTAATTAGGCGTACGACGACGTAGTAGTTAATTAGACAAAATTTTGATTTACAATTGTGGAAAACAGAACATAATATTTTTTTTTCTTTGCGCACGCACCCACGATACAGGAGAAATTCCTAGTGTGGGGACACTAGGAATTTCTCCTGTATCGTGGGTGCATTCACAAACATTTAAACTCATACACAAACAGCCAGACCCAGAACAACTATCTCTAGGCCATACAAATATTTGTTCCGTGCGGGGATTGAACCCGTGACACGCAGCGCAGCAGTCGATTGCTCAACCACTGCGCCAACCGTGCCGTCCAACCAAAAAACAATGTCTATTTGATTAATATGACATCACGCCTGTAATCGCGAAAGTTTAAGCAGAGGTGAACCTAACAAGTACACCCACATGACGCCAGTTATTTTTTAGTCCCATGTAATAAGGTGAGCCTATTGCCGTCAACCGGGCACAAATCCAAATTCAGTGGCTGCTATTAAAAAGTTCATGATGGAAAACCTCAAACACTACAATGTCAAATGAAATGACAAATCTTGAAATTAAAAAAACAAAGAGTAAAAGATAAGTAGCGTGACGGTTGACAGAATAGAATGAAAAAAGAAGTGTTGCGCCGACCTCAAGTAACATGGGATCACGGCAAAAAGATGAGATGGTGATGACAATTTAGATGTCATTTATGTTCGGGATAAAAAGCCGACCGAACATAGTCATGCCGAAGGAAGTTAGCCGATCGGCAGGAGCCAAATACTAATTGAATAATTATGTGAATTGCAATTCTACAAAATATTGCCTAACCGAATGAGCTGTTTTACTTGTTCGGGAATTTTGTGTAGCATCCCTTAGGAACAGCTTGGTTTAACTGGGTTTAGCTGTATTAGCATGCTGTGTTAGCATGCTGTGTTAGCATGCTGTGTTATCATGCTGTGTTAGCATGCTGTGTTAGCATGCTGTGTTAGCATGCTGTGTTAGAAAGCTGTGTTAGCATGCTGTGTTATCATGCTGTGTTAGCATGCTGTGTTAGCATGCTGTGTTAGCAAGCTGTGTTAGCAAGCTGTGTTAGCATACTGTGTTAGCATACTGTGTTAGCATACTGTGTTAGCATGCTGTGTTAGTTTAACTCACATAGCTATGGGCACTTTATCAATTGATGTGCTAGCCCTGAGCTAACATCAAAATGAAAATGAAATCCGTTTAGCTGTTAAGGCCGTGAAGGGTAACAGACAGCCAGAATCGCCATCGCATTTATAATATTATATTAGTACTAGTTGTCCCGCGCAACTTCGTCTGCGTCACATTTTCCCCGTTTTCGCAACATTTTTCATTGCTGCTCCGGTCCTATTGGTCGTAGCGTGATGATATATAGCCTATGTCCTTCCCCAGGTTTAAATCTATCTTCTTGTCTTTCATTAAGATACGAGCAGCCGCTTAGTCGTGAAAAGGTAACAAACAAACAAACATACAAACAAATAAACAGAGTGACTTTTGCATTTATAATATTAGTATGGAAGTATGGATTGATGTCTAGCCAAGTAGGCTAGGCTGATTTAGCTTAGCTTTTAGTAGCGGACCCAATTTATTTTACGACTATTACCTGTTTACACATAAATATCCCCCTGATGTGTTGTGCCGGACTAGAACAATGTCTATTTGATTAAAAGACTGAAAGTGAAGTGTGTTGGTGTCATTGATAGATACTTGTAGATGAGGTGTAAGAGGATACTGACATGACCTAGAACTTATTATTTTAGAACTGATGTTATCCATATTTCCATAATAAGTACTATTACACTGTTTGCGCCCAGTATTTCAATCGAAAATATTTAAAGGCACTTTTCGACAGAATCAGTTCAGAAAGGTCCGATAATCATAACGTTGAAGTTACCGGTATAGGTGTGTAAATTTGAGTAGGTTACATAAGTATATTTCACAATATAGTGTGGGGCAAAGGTTATAAAAAAAAATGTACTGGGATTCATGAAGGTATTCAAAGTCTAGAAGTTTCGCAGGCATGGTATAGAATAAAAAAAAGTATCGCAATGGCGGGGAAAACGAGTGCCTTTTGGCTTCGTTAAGAGACTTTTTACACCCTTATGATTCAGCATATTTTTTTCAGCGGCAAATATTTAAAACCACTTTAACCGTTTTCACCGCTGCTGCTCCATACATTCAGAGCACGATTCTACAGTTTTGTATAGAACATACCGTACACCATATAAACCTTACTCCTATAGATGAGAAATACAGACTTCTTATTAATTAACATGTTCAAAGATCACATAGAAAGTGCGAAGTCGTCACCGCGGACCGAATAAATATAATGAAAGCTTTTGTTATTCTAATATCCCCTGCGGACAAAGCTTACCCACAGTAGCGGAAAAAGAAAACTCGCAGATATTAGAACTTATATAAGTAAAACATGAATCCTTTAGTACATGGTGAAGAAATATAAAAACACAGCTTTTTAGATATACAGGTTGGGGGCAACAATACGACAATAAATGAAAACACTGGTAGTTCTTAGGAATATTAATAAACTTTCAAATTTATCATAATATCGAAATAAAAAAGATATATTTTGTAACCTTAAAATATCCTGTGACTAAACTACTAGATATATTCGAATGAATTTTAATATGCACACTGAGAACTTGAGGTATACGTAGTTAAACATGTTGTAGTATACTGTCGGCGCCATCCCGTATATTGCTAATTATATGAGTAAAACGGAAGTCTTATTGCTGATAGCAATATCTTTCAGACAAAGAGAAACTCATGAACTGAACTTAACTCGGACTAACCACACCATAAATTGACAAATATACGCCTACTCTTTATCTGTCAAATTTGAAGTATATACCGGAAATCTATTAATTATATACATCTTTGACATGTATTTTCGAATAATCTCATATTTATGGTCACAGATTATTTGGTATCTTCTGAACATCGATATTTCTTCAGCCAATCAGCACGATTAATTTATTTATCAATATTCCCCTTGGCAGAGACCCTTATGTCAAGTCAAAGAACACAAAGTAACGTTAGCAAAGCCGCGGCATCAACTAAGCAGCAAATAAGGGTGGAAAAAGATCACTCTGTAATCTTATAACGTATACAAGTCTTACACTAAACTTCAATACGGTGTTAAAAAGATTGATGAATCTCTCGAGTGATCCCAGATGCTTGCAATAAAACTCCTTGGTCCAATACCTCGCTATTTTCATAGATCTTGGACCCTTTTCGAGTGAATACCCTGAAAGACATAAAAGGATAAAGAAATACACATAGACGTTTTATGCATGCTTGACAATGTGAAGAAAATCTGTATCGACAGCATATTTATCACTAGAGCAACCATTATTGCATGACCCGCACTTCCTAACCCTTTTTTACCGTAATTTGATAAAGTTAGGGGTCAAAATAAATTGGTTCTTTTTTATTATTTGGAGTCCGGCCAAACGGTTATTTTAAGTTATTTGCTTGTTCCGTTGATATCCCATTTGTTTATATTACTTAGTATTTGCTTAGAATTTGTGGATACATTACTTGTAAGGGTATCCAGTATCCTATTTCTAGTAAGTATTTACATTGGAGGACCAATTTTTTTATCCAACGGATCTAAAAGATACCTGGGCGAAAAGAGCCTGATCTCGTTGCAGATTTTTTTTTTAAATTCCCTTTTTGCTTCAATTATTTCTAAATGAACTACCACTATAAGCTTCGTCTCATCTTATGAGTATTTTTCGTCTAATTGCACTAGACTATATATACTTGAAAAAGACCAATTTTGAATTTCGTTTAATTCGCACGTTCGATTCGTGGTTATTTTCGTGGCGGTACGAAATAAAGCAACTACTGGAACGTGTCCACGAAAAACATTTTTAACGGCATTTTTGTGTCCGACACATTCGCTTCAGGATTTTATTGTAGCTTTTAATGACTACAATATCTTTCACGTGAATGGACTAACAATTTGTCTTTGTTAGTATAACCTTGATTTCGACAAAGGTAAAAGGTAGGTTCGGATAAGGGTGCAAAAAAAATGAATACTCTACATTTATTTATTACGTAAGGCACACCAACGACACATTTACAAGAATTTTCACAAAAGATTATCACAAGTAAATATATAACTTAAAAACATGCACAACATTCTTATTAAAGGTAAACAACTATTCCAAAAACATTCATTAGAAACCTACATAATAAATAATAATAATATACATTCACGCATTTTTCTTATGAGGATTTGCAGAAACTATATAACGACACCTACACACATACATACTTTTTTTGTTTCGGCCACGTTCATACACAAAGACACACACGCACACGCAGCTCACCCCCGCACTGTCGCACACGCACACACCCATATTTCACCCACACATATACACAGACATAGACACGGCACTCATCAAGATGGCATTTATCTTTTTACAGTTACAATATTACTGTTTATGTTAAATTCTCCCTTATAAGTAGATATCTTTGTGCTACATTAAAGAGGCTGTTCTCCACGACAAAGGGAAACCTAGTATAAAGACCAGAGACCTATTTTTGACACAATCATTATCATCATCAGTCTATAATGTTCCCACTGCTGGGACACAGGCTTCCTCTCTATGAGAGGGAGTGGTCTGTAATCTACCACGCGGGCCCAGTGCGGATTGGTAGATGTCACATGTCTTCGAATTTTTTAGTTCTAGGACATGCCGGTTTCCTCACGATGTTTTCCTTGGTCGTTTTTGAGAGCAGCGGTGTAGAAATAAATTTCACCTATTTGGTGAAATGCGCCTCCCTGGGTTCGAACCCACGGCTTAATGCTCGTAAGTCGGGGCTGCCACCGCTGGGCCACCGCTGTTCTCATTCTTTGATACAAAGTACTTTTGAAACAATAAAATTTGTATAAATCTAGGCACACACGCACACCAGCACAAACATTTCCTTTTAGGGAGTATATCTTATCTGCAATTACTATGCCAAAACATAGAATAGAATTAGAATAATTTTTGTTTGTGTTAAAACATGGTACATTAAGGTCTTACGAGTATAAATATATGATCTTACATGTTTCGCCGTGGACTAGCAAACAAATATTGCAACATTTTCAACGTAATAATTTAATACTGAACAAGAACATCTTAAGATTAATAAGAATATAAAATATCTATGTAATATTATTATAACACTTATAACATTTTTTTTTACTTGTAACTATTATTAGATATCTATTCAAATCTTAACATTAATAGATGCTTAGAGTAAATTAAAAAAAATAATTATAACAATTTCTAGAACTCGGTCTTTTACACTATAAAAAAAATACTGAGCTAACATAGGCAGGGACGTTTGCTTTAAAGTTCTGTCTATCGATATCAGTGTAAGTCCATTAGTAAATAAAATACAATATATCCAAGCCCATCGCAATTTCGCTTCCTTTAACTTTAAGTTCAGTGCTTTCTTTGCACCTAGGTAGTCTAGTCAAGTCTTGTGTGAGTGCCCTAACCTCATAAGTATTCAATATTCTTCAGAGACTAGATAGCTATTCGTTTAGTCTGGAGCTTATTAAATTGTAATAGGAGTGCAGGTGTCGTAACTTTTGATGTATCGAGCGATACATCAAAAGTATACAAGCTGTTGTTTTGCATCCTCGTCAAATTCAAGGAGATAACTATGCGAATGATTCTCGTCTCGAATCAATAATAAAATGGATAGGATTTTTTTTTGTCTTATTTACGAAAATCGGTATGTTTGGACCACCTGTGTTTTAAACGCGGGCCGTCTGATTCTCGCCCTATAACCGAGCTTTCACACATATAAACAGTCTCAAACGTTTATTCGATAATCTCTTATTCCATAAACCACATTAAGATTGTTATTCTGAAATACTGACAAAGATAAACAACCAAAAAAATCAGCGCTCATTAATAATTAACTAGGTACCGTAATTATAAATTGTATTTTTTTTTGTCGAAATTGCAAAACAACACCTGCAAAACAACATCTTGTATAGTTTTAGGATATTATGGCAAGAATGATACAACACATTGTCGAAGGGCTAACGTAAACCTGAACTGAAACCTAAATAAACTTAACTCATACATATAATACACACTCGCACCCACAACCCACCCACCCACACACACACACACACACATACCCCACACATATTCGCTCCTTTACGCCTTTATGTTTCGTTTTGTAATATTTTCTTTTCTTTTTTATATTGTTTTTCAATGGCATACTCTGTTTAATATGAAGAGCGGAGTCATCTAACACAAGTATCTCCTTGCTTAAAAGATGATCTCCGAATCATGTATGTTTAAGAATCATTATTGAAATAAGAACCCTTCTGGTTCTATACCATTATTTATAAAAACAAGCAAAAGAAAAATGCTTTTTTGTATGGGAGCCCCCTTAAATATTTATTTTATTCTGTTTTTAGTATTTGTTGTTGTAGCGGCAACAGAAATACATGATATGTAAAAATTTCAACTGGCTAACTATCACGGTTCATGAGATACAGCCTGATGACAGACGGACAGCGAAGTCTCAGTAATAGGGTCCCGTTTGACCCTTTGGGTACGGAACCTTAAAAACGATGATTTTATAACTTGAAAGAAAGTTGAATCAGCAAATACTAAAGCAGTAACTATTTGTTATTTTTCACGATGAAAATTGTTTGAATTTTATTGGGGTCTTTTGATCCAAACTAAGATAATAAATGTAGAAAAAACTTTATCTTATTGTCTGTCTGCTCATTTGTCGGTTTTTCTGTCTTTCCGATGTGCTGTCTGTCTGTTAACTTTTTCAAGTCATTTTAGTGGGCTGAATGGACAGCCGTTGGTTCCAGCTGTCATTGTAGATTTGTGATAGTCAGTGGCCCGAAAGTTTGACAACCAGTCTTTCCAAGAGATATCGTATTTTCCAGTACTAACTGGGTTGTAGATAGGCAGTCGCTCCATTTAAAACACTAGTATTCAAATGCAGCCGGTTAGACTGGAAGCCGACCTCAACATATGTAGTTGGTAAAAGGCTAGGCAGATGCTGATACTGGCTGAATGAAATGGCAAAAAGGTAGACTATGAACTGAGCTTTTGCCATGCATCACGATCCTATGGAGCGATTAAGGCCACGGGCAAGGAACAGAGTCAATATAAAACACCCATCTCGTGACATCTCGTGACGCTCGTATTTTTTACTTAATACATAACATCACGCCTGAGGAGCTCGTGGCTAAATAATAACAGCCGCCCGGGTCGATCTTTAAGGTTAATCCGTGCTAGCCGAGGTTGGTCCGTGGATGGGTGACCATAATTACATACCGAGTTTCCTCCGTGCCTCGGAAAGCACGTTAAGCCGCTGGTCACGGCTGTCATTTGTAGATCTTTGACAGTCGTTAGGAGTAGTCAGAAGCCAAAAAGTCTGACATCCAGTCTTACCAAGGGGTATCGTATTACCCAGTTACTGGGTTGTGGAGGTCAGATAGGCAGTCGCTTCATGTAATATACTGGTACTCATCTGCATCCGGTTAGACTGGAAGCCGACCCCAAGATAGTTTGGGAAAAGGCTAGGCAGATGATGATATAACGTCACGCCTGTAATCCCAGAACAGTGTACTATTAGGTACTTCTCTGCCTAACCCAGGCAGAGAAGTACCTAATGGTACACCCACATTTTCGCCAGTTATGTTTAAGTCCCATGTAATAGCGGCGACCCTATAGCCATCAAACGGGCACAGATCAAGACTCCGTGGTTGCAACTAAGAAATTCTTGATGGTAAAACCCAATAACACTTTGCTCTATTCGCTAATCGAACCCAGGACCTCTCTCTCAGCAGTCGCGCTGGCAACCACTAGACCTACGAGGTAGTCATTGGTATTTTTTTTTCTAGAACTGTAATTATCAACTAACAGTGTCAAAGGATTTATTTTCTTCATCTTCTTAAAAATATCATTACAAGTTTACCTAATGCGACACAATAACAAAATTGAATTTAGTAACTTATTAGTTACTAGCCTATGCCCGCGGCTTCGCACGCGTGGAGTTCGATCAATATCCCACAGGATTTTACTATCGGGATAAAAATTATCCTATGTGTTAATCCAGGTTATAAACTACCCTGTGCCAAATTTCATCCAAATCCGTTCAGTAGTTTTCGCGTGAAAGAGTAACAAACATCCATCCATCCATACTTAAAAACTTTCGCGTCAAACAATGCATTTTTAGTAATCAATACTCATTCCGCATCTTTATGAGAGGAGTTATTTGTCCTGTATTAGGACAGTTACATAGGAAAACGTTATTATCATAATGATACATAAACATTTATTGCTTCCGAAAGAAAACGTTATGGCTCTGATAATACATGTAGAGTCAGCGATGAAGACCTCTTATTAGGATTATTTAAAAAAAGGTGCAAAAATACTACCTATAATAAAAACTTTAGCTTTGGCTGAGACAGAAATTATCTAGGTCAAAACTGATTCCAAGCTTGCTTATGCCTGAAGCTTCGACCGAATGAAGGTCAGAAGCAATACCACGGAAACAGTCAAAACCGGGGTAAAATCATTCCATGATATAAAGTGCTGGAGTGTACGAGTAGACCGTAGAAGAGACGGAGGAATGTGGGAGGAGGTTTATGTTACAGATAATTAATAACTGTGAAAGGACTATAGCTTAAAGCAGCTCCATAGATTTCGACGTTTCCATCAGGGATAAATCAAGGCATATCTATTAAAAATGCTACTTTATAAAAGATCTCGAGTACAAACTTCAGATGCGGAGCATGTGACAAGACAAGTTTCAAGAAAAGATGAACTTCTTAAATCATCACCTTGACATGGTCGGATAAAAAACGGTAGAACCTATAAAAGAGCACAGTCTTTCTTGCATTAATAAATTATATTCAGACACAAGCTGTGCCCGCGACAGCATCGATTTGTTCAAAAATAGTAGTAGCTTAAGTTACTCCTTATTACATCAGTTATCTGCCAGTGAAAGTCTCGTCAAAATTGGTCCAGCCGTTCCAGAGACAGCAAACAGACAGACCGACAGACAAATTTTTTAAAAAAGGTAGTTTGGGTATATGTACCGTATAAACATGCATGTGCATGTATTAAAAAGCCGTTATTTTAATATTACAAACATATTACAGGCACATCAATTTTATTTATTTGTAGTATGTATTGTATCTAGGGTGTATAGATTTTATTCAGACATTTTACCACAAAGTTTTCTTCTACATATTAATCTTGGTCATTCTCCTTCGTTTAAGCTTGTCCACTTTACTTGCTAACTCTACAGAGAAGTAAACAAACTCCCGTTTTATTTTTATTTCGAAAGCGTGTCGCAGCTACCCTCCCAGTTATTAAAGTAATAGCACAGCTTATCTGCGCAAACAAATAAACTCACCGACAGTTATTAAGATTGAATATTTTCTCAGGCTTTTCTTAATTTTCCTGATGAGTTTCATATTGTTTCTAGGTTAACGAAACATTACGATAATTGGCTGTTATTATGGTATAAAAAAGATATTATTGAGAAATCTGAAGAAATATTTCACAAGTTTAGTTTTCGCTCGTTTGGGACTCGGATGACAGAACTCATAAAGTTCAAATTTTTTGATGCTGTTTGTAGTTGAATATAGAATAAATGAAAGTTAGTATTTTAGTTTTGGATCCACGTTATATGTATTACGTTACCGGCCAAACCCGATTTCAGGCCAAACTAGTTTGTCTTAGGCCAGTTCGTGTCAGGATATACACAGTGTAAATCACCTCATCACGAAGCCGTCAACCAAACATTCTGTACATGAAACTAAGTAATTTCACGCAAAAATTATTGCTGGGAAACGACTTTTTTTTGGGGGATGTAAAATCATGTTTTGTGGTAGAACTCAATGTAAAGCACTCAAAACATTATGCTGATGGACGGATTAAATAGTACGGGGGTCATGGAGGTGTTTAAAGTAAAAATCTTACATTAAAACATTGTATTTAAAAAAAATACTTACCAAAAAGTTGGAACTTTATCCCTAATATCTCCGTAACTAGAAGGTTCCCAGGTATGGTGTAGAAGAAAAAAAAATGATCGCAATGACAGCGAGAACCAGTGCCTTTCGGTTTCGTTAAGAGGTGTTTTACACCCTTTATATTGACCCAAACAAAACATTTACAATGCGCCTAACTTGGATGTGGCACAGCTCGTTACGCTCGCTCGGCTCGCGCGTTTATAGTCACAGTTCTAACCTAACCCATTTAGTTGGGTTGCTCTATATGATCCTGTTATGCTGAGTCTAATTTCGGCCTAGGACAAACTAGTTTAGCCGGAAATCGGGTTTGGCCGGTAACAAATATACTAAAGGTTAAACGAAACCTTTTAAGAAACGCAACAACTTTGGTATTCAAACCCACAACCCATGAAGCTGAGGGGTTATTTTATGGGACTTTTACTTAGAGATCATTATCAAGGATTAACATTTTTTTGATAGCCTTTCGAATTCTCCTAACGTTTTTTGTTCCATCAAATATCATGACGTGGGTATAATTGAAAATCAACGAGATTGAATGGGTTTAAAAAAAATATAGGGAATCTAACGTTTTATGCCCGTTTTCACTAACAAAAAACCAATGCTTAAATATTATTACAACGTTTATAAGCAGTGGTAGCCTAGTGAGCGTTGGACAGTCAACGTTTGAACAGTTGGACAGTCAACGTTTGAACTTGAGACCTATGACAAGACCCATATGTCTCAAGTTCAAACTCAAGAACAGGATCTCTGATTTTTTGGATTCATGTGCGTGTTGTGTAATTATCTTTAGCCAGTGAAGGAAAACATCGTGAGGAAACCAGCATGTCTGTGAGATATTTCTCGACGGCATGAAATCTATGTCAGAGTCTGGCCCAGGTGAGGTGTGATCCTCTCCAGCACGACCATGGATGAAAATATGTGAGTACATTTTTTAAAGTCGCTAGTACAAAAAAGTACACATTTTTTCATGAATATGTACCGCATTTAAATTAAGGTAATCATCCATGGTCGTGCTGGAGAGGATCACACCCAGATGAGGCATCAAAATTCTGATCAGGTTCAACACGAAAAAAAAAGTACACTTTCAAAATTCTCTTTTTTCGGACTATCCCTATTCGCTGATCTGAAATTTGAAAACCCAGCAGTAGGGTTTTATTTAGGCATTCGACCTAGTGAAAACAGGCATTAGTGTATTATCAACAGGAAGTTTGTTTTACAGATAGCTTGATTAAGCCTAACAGATCTTTAGCCATATAGCATAGCCAAAGCACCATTCAGTTAAAAATTAACCCTAGAAATTGTTCCCTGGAATGGTAAAAATCTGGCACAAACTGCATTTTAAAGTTAACAAAGTAGTCTCTAGGTGGCTGAGCACGTGAGCTCAAACGACATTTCTACGTTTTTATGTGAATCGAATCAACTCTATACGGATTTAGTTATCCGGGAAGTGCAGTGCAATTACGTACTTACTCTTCTCAGATTAGGTCTCTTTTTAGGGATCTGTAGCCGAATGGCAAAAAATAGAACCCTTATAGATTCGTCATGTCTGTCTGTCTGTCTGTCTGTCCGTCCGTATGTCACAGCCACTTTATTCCGAAACTATAAGAACTATACTGTTGAAACTTGGTAAGTAGATTTATTCTGTGAACCGCATTAAGATTTTCAATTAAAATTTGGGGGTTCCCCATACTTTGAACTGAAACTCATTTTTTTTTTTTTTTTATCAAATCAATTACGTGTGGAATATCTATGGATAGGTCTTCAAAAATGATATTGAGGTTTCTAATTTTTTTTTTCTAAAGTGAATAGTTTGCGCGAGAGACACTTCCAAAGTGGTAAAATGTGTGTCCCCGCCCCCCCTTCTAATTTCTAAAGTCAAAGGATGAAAATTCTGAAAATATTTAGGATTATAGAACGTAAAAAAAACTTTCAACGAAAATTGGTTTGAATAAGATATGATGTTTAGTTTTTGAGATACAGGACTTTTTCATCAAACTGCAGCAGTAACTTTGTTTTTCATTAACATACTATGAAAAACAAATTCAGTTTTGCTGTTACATATAAAAATAATTTAATAATATTCAAAATATTTTATGTTTAATTGTTTGGTGGCACGGAACCCTGTGTGCGTGTGAGTACGACACGCACTTGGCTGGTTTTTTATTAACACATTTTTTTTCTATACTTATAGATGTTATAAAGAGGTAAAATTCGTATGTCTGTTCTTTTGGATGTTGGGAAAATCTTTGGAACTGCTGATCCAATTCTGAAAATGCTTTCAGGAATCTGAGTCTATATTATTCCCGAGTATCACAGGGTTTAATTAAAACGTTCCCTTGGGATTACAGATCGTAGCTCGGCCGAAGAATCACCTTATCCTACTTCTTCTTATTATTATAAACGCGAAAGTTTGTGATCATGGATGAATGCATTGATGATTTTCACGCAAAAACATCAGCACAGATTTGGATGAAATTTGGCACACAGATAGTAAAACCTGGATTAATACATGATAGGTACTTTTCAACCTGGTAAATGAGTCTACGCATTCTACGCAGACAAAGTCACGGGCAGGAGCTTATCAATATTTAAATGCAACGTATTGGCAAAAAATCAAACATTTTCTGATAATGTTGGTAAGAAACGTACGAGGCGAGACAGGAAGGACCTAAATAAATATGCGTTAGATACTTCGGGCTTTTGGTAAACATTCAAGATTTGATGAAGGAAGTCGGTTTTCAGAATCTTGATGAGAATAGGAGAGCAATAGATTGAGCATTTCTCAGTTCGTAAATGTTAGCCTGTCTACTAACATTTTTTGTATCTTTAGTGAGTACCCTTTGTAGGTGCTCATATTTCAATGATATCGTATTAGCTATAAGCTTAGTTTGACTCTTAAATTCAAGCCTTAATGTATATAAAATAGAAAGTATTCTCATAAAAAGTTTCTTACACTTATCACACGGCCTTACACAAATCAACCCATATTTCAAAGATATCGTCTTAATGTTTTGAGAATATCACAGAAAAGCTCTAAAATACGAGCTTTAAGTTTAATAAAACAAGATTGAAAATATTTCAGCAACTTACACCACTCACTGGAGCAAAAATCTTAGAAGTATCAACCACTCAAAACCATCTTCTTTCCAGCACCCCCAAACATCAAGATAGAAGACAAATCCAGCTGTGCTCCCAAACTGCAGAGGTGGTGCAGAAGCCGCCGCTGCCAGTTGTGGAGGCTGCTGCTTCTCCCGTTCATCCCCATCTTGGCTCTCATCGTGCAGACCACGCTGTCTTTGAAGAGCAGCATCACTAACGGGAGAGATGTGGCTGATGTTGAAGAACAGGTACTAAGATATTTTTAGAATTAACTCCTGTTTTAAAAGAACACCAGGGACCTCGTGCACTACGCGGCCACGATCAGAACTTGTCTTATGAACGACCGCTATCTTGAACAAAACTGGCTAGACGTCCAGCGACCAAGCTTTCTTCCTGATTGAAGCTTCTGCGGCCAAAAGCCGTGGTCGTGGCCGCGTAGTGTGCGAGGTACAATGATGGGTACCTACTTTATCACCACTGCTTTAAAAAACAAAAATACGAAGACATCTGACAATCAGCCCATAGAGAGCTCGCGTAGTAGATTCCAGCCTTCTCTCTCTCGCCACGAGTATGTGTCCCAGCAGTGGGACTGATTAGGCTACAGAAATCAGAATGTATCTTTCGTGTTTGGATTAACGTACTGACCAAACTGTTTATTCTAGCAACGTATTGTTTTTTTAGCCCCTAAAAATAAATTATTTCCGAACATCATAAGTAACGAATTCAATCTGAAGTGCCAATGTGAAGCAAAATTAGTGACGTTCACAATATTTTGTTTTTCGTCTAAATCTAAACATAGAACATCCACTAAAGGGTTATGTGAATCTTCAATCTCATACATTTTCATGAGCGAGCGACACAAACGTCCATCAAACGTTAGTTTATCGCTTGTGACGCGAAATAAATTACTTTTAAAAATTCTCTCTACGTGAAATGGAAATAAGAATATTGTGTTTACTTGTCTCTGCGCCCGAAGAGAAAATAGGAATCTTTAGGCCACTTTTACGTATGCCGTTACTTTTGTATTTATTTAGGGTTAAGTTACGCTTGCCGAGGTTGGTCCGTGGATAGGTGACCATAAATAACATACTGAAATCATACCCCACGTGAAAGTACGTTAAGCAGTTGGTCCCGGCTGTCATATAAAAAAATCTTTGACTTAATCTAAATCTAGTCTATCTTCTATCTATCTATATATATAAAAATCAATTGCTGTTCGTTAGTCTCGCTAGAACTCGAGAACGGCTGGACCGAATTAGCTGATTTTGGTTTTAAAATTTTTGTCGTAGTCCAGGGAAGGTTTAAAAGGTGTGAAAGGTAGGGTAGGTAGGTAGGGTATGTACGGTAGGTAGATAGGTAGGGTAGGGTAGGTAGGGTAGGGTAGGTAGGGTAGAGTAAGGTAGGCTAGGTAGGGTAGGATAGGGTAGGGTAGGTAGGTAGGGTAGGGTATGGTAAGTAGGTAGATAGGGTAGGTAAAAAGTGCATTGCAAAGCATGCGACAGCTAGTCTTAATATTTTTATAAGAAGAGTCAGAACTCTGAAAGTCTGTCACACATTTATATCAAAGGGTTTCCTGTTCCTCAGTAACTGGGTTTTGGAAATTAGATAGATAGTCGTTTCATGAAAAATACTGGTGTTTTACTACATTGATAGTCGACCCCAATCATCATCATCTGCCTAGCCTTTTCCCAACTTTATTGGGGTTGGCCTGCAGTCTTACCGGATGCAGCTGATGATGATCAACTGATGATTTTCATCATCATCAGCCTATAATGTTCCCACTGCTGGGACGCAGGCCTCATCTCTAAGAGAGGGAGTGGGCTGTAATCTACCACGCGGGCCCAGTGCGGGTTGGTAGATGTCACATGTCTTCGATTTTTTTGTTCTAGGACGTGCCGGTTTCCTTACGATGTTTTATATTGATGATTTTGCAAGGGTTCCCTATCCATTTGCATAAAATTTTAAGACCTAATATAACTTAGCATAATTTTGTTTGGCATAATTATATTTTCGAATAATATAATTACGCATAACAGCTTACGCATAATTTTTTTAAGCATAATTTCTCTAACCATAAATTTATTAAGTATAAAGTTCTAAAGCATAACTTTTTTATAAGCAAGCATACAGCATGCAAGCAAGCATACAGCATGCAGGCAAGCATGCAGCAAATAAGCAAGCATGCAGTATGCAATCAAGCATGCAGCGTGCAAGCAAGCGTGCAGAATTCAAGCAAGCATGCAACATGCAGCAGACAGGGTTTCTGTCACGGCTCCGGCGCTGCGGGCCTCCGGCGGCCCCACGCGTCTACGCGATTTTAAATTACACTCTAGGGGTAGGACAAACAAGATTACGTGGAGTCGGTTTTGCAGCAATTCGGTTCTGGCACTAACTTTTGTTGCACAGCATATTAAATTTTTAACCAAGTTAGTTTAATTTTTAGGCCTACTAACGTTATGCGAATCAAATTTATGCCAAAACAAATTAGTCTTTTAGATGATAATGGCAACATAAAATGTATGCCTAAAAAAATTATGCCGAAGTATTAGTATGCCAAAACAAATTGTGCCAAAATCGTTATGCCAAATATATTAGGACAAAGAACATTATGCGAAAAGAAGGGATCCTTTTTGCAAGTACCTAATTGTATTGAGTGTCAAGTTTTCCACTTGGTTTAGGAAAATCCCATTTTGTAGTAAGTGCCTGTTTCGTAAGTATGAATAACCGCCACGCAAGTATGTGGCATATGCCAACCTATATAGGTAACTATTTGGCGCAACTAGGTATATTGACGAAAATTGTCTAGTAATTATGACAATATTTTGCACCTCATTACCTACCTACCTACCTATCTACCCACATATGTCTCATTTTATAACCTACTCTTACATTTCTGTTCTTATTGAAATGAATCAAATAAATAAGTGTCGGCTGACTATTAAATCATTGTAATTCCCTAAGGGTTCTCCTACTTTCGCATGACTTCGCGATATTAAAGCATCATCAACCTCCAATACAAACATCCCTATCTGCCATTTTTCAGTATTGCTCAACGCGTAGTCTAATTTTATTTTTATTTTTCTGATTTCTAATAAAAAGGATGAGATTCTCATTTCGGCTAGAAAAAAAGGCAATGCAACGAAATTTCTCACCGACTTCCGGAAGTTATGTTATTATTCACTTTTTTGTGTTATACCTTTTAATCCATATATTATGTTGTCGGTGCATAAAAAATAACTAGTCCGCCATCTCTGGGAGTCCACCACATTGGGTTTAGAAACATGTTACTTAGCTAACCATGCATTGTCTTCCAAATCACATGTCTATGCAAATTTTCAGTTCTCAATCGGTTGGGGATACTGTTTTAAAAATCAGTTTCAAAATTTGACCCAAACATACAATTATTGCAAGTTGAGTAAAAACTTGTAAAACAAAAAACACGCAGAAAAACTAGCTGGCAACAGCTTGTACCAGGTAAATAAATGACATTATTGTACTTCATCGAAAAGTCCCTGATTAGACAACAGCACTTAAAATATCATTTGTTTACTTATCGGTCAGTACCAAGTATTATTATCAATCTTGTAAGGGTACAAGATTGATAATAATACGTGTTGGGAAGACACACTTTAGAAAATTATATCATTACATCACGCCAATAATGTAATCTCTGCAGGGATAGGCTTAATTGAACCTAATAATGCACCTATATTTCGCCAGTTATGTTTGGAAGTCCTATGTACAAAACAAACCTATTGCCATCAACCTACTGGGCCTACGCTGTCCTCCCATACTAAAGTACTAACGCTGTAACGTCAAATATTGTAAAACCAAATGATTTTAAAAGAGTAACCATGGAGTTTCTTGCCGGTTCTTCTCCATAGGAAACGACCAATCCGAACCGTGCACCTTTTGTTGACGTTTTATTAGTGCTCATGTAGGCCTATGTAAAATAAAATATTTTGATTTTGATTTTGACCAAAAGGGCACAAATCCAGACTCTTTGGCTGCTACAGACATATTCGTAATTGAAATACCCAATAAAACTTTGCCCAACCTGGGACTCGAGCCCAGGACTTCTTGCTCAGCAGTCGCGTTTGCTACAACTAGACCAAATAGAAGATACAATTTAGAAAATGATATCGTGTGTCGTCTTTAGAGCCATTACTATCTATCTGATACTTCCTTAACACAACACGTGGAAAATAATGAGCCTTTCTATAAACCTACTTAGGCCTCTTTTTGCTTGTACCTGCTTATACGAAAACGTATTACCTGGATAATAAAAATATATGCGTATAAGTACATGTACAGTCACGTCTAATAATATGTATACACTTAGCAAAACTGAAAAGTGATTTGCTCGTGAAATTACGGTTTCTACGTTGAGACAAGACTTATTTCGTAGCCATACTGGCTTCCAAAATTCTGTGTTCGTAAAAACGTAAAATCTTAATCAGTAGGAGAAAATCACTTTTAAAAGATGCTGCGTGTACCATACATATTATTAGACGTGACTGTACAAAGGCCACTATACTACCTACGCGTTGCTAGTCTGGCGCAATACGTCACGAGCATGTCGAAGTCATCGGTGACGTGAACCAATACGTTTTTCCCCTATCAAAAATCAAATCGGCAAAAGAAGTTTTCACTTCAAAAACCGACCATCTGTATCCATCCGGCCAACATTCGATTCGTGCCTATTGAAAAACTTCGTTCAGCATCAACCTTGTTGCACTTATAATATACCTACTTACTTTTTTTTTTGAAATAATATTTAATTTTAAGGTCCTATTTACCGGCTGTGCTGATTAAAATCGACCCGATCAAATATATACCACATTTTATTGGCACAATAAGGAGCTCGTGGCTAAATAATAACAGCCGCCCGGGTCGAACTTTAAGGTTAAGCCGTGCTTGCCGAGATTGGTCCGTGGATGGGTGACCACTCATACATACCGAGTTTCCTCCGTGCCTCGGAAAGCACGTTAAGCCGTTGGTTCCAACTGCCATTTGTAGATTTTTGACAATCGTTAAGAGTAGTCAGAAGCCAAAAAGTCTGACATTCAGTCTTACCAAGGGGTATCGTATTACCCAGTTACTGGGTTGAGTGGAGGTCCTACATGTAAAATACTGGTATTCAGCTGCATCCGGTTAGACTGGAAGCCGACCACAAGATAGTTTGGGAAAAGGCTAGGTAGATGATGCTGATTATATTGGCACAACAAAATACAACACGCTTCTTGAACTATATCCTGAAAGTTCACTTTGTGGTACCGTGTTATGTTAAATTATTATCCGAATCACCGTTCCGAACCAACAGTTATTGACTTGAAGGCCAATTATTTGAGCTACGGCCAATCCCGGAGATTGCAGATTTTCCTTGAAGATAATTTGCATTTTGTCCTAGTTGCAAATAAAGTTGGTAAAATAAAAATAAAAAGTATCTCTACAACATACTCCCTCTACAACATACTCCCAGGGTGTACAACAAAAGAAATAAATAAAATTAATAAAAGAGTTATAATGGTTAACTATAAACTAGAAACAAAACTAAAGAACTATTTAGTATTATAACAACGACAACAACATACATTTATTTTCAGGCAACTTTGGCCCATAGATTATTATGACCTTACTTTTTTCTATTATTATTATATTACCTTGCAGACTAACATACATATGATAAAATATAAGATAAATATTTGATAAGGACATGAATAGAAATATGTCTATGTTCTATCTATCTATCTATCTATGTTTCGCATCACGTTTTCTTACAGTTACCGTCCATTGAGATCGTCAATTAGCATTGACAAAAAAAACCCAAGAAATATTCTTACTCTTTTCTTTTCTTCAACTATTGGCCACGCAAGGCTGAGTGTAGGGCCCTTCCAAATCTCTCCACTTTTCACGGTTTTGTTTCATGGCTATCCAGTTCTTTCCAGCCACTTTTATGAGATCGTCTATCCACCTAGCCGGTTGTATTCCCGCACTCCTCAAAAGTCGTCTCAAGTCCAGATAAAACAAATGAAAATTTAACTTTAATAATAAAAAAAAACAAAGCAAGATCGGACAAGAGCCATCTCCAAACAAATATTGGGCGACACCGTTAGATTCCAACTTTTAGCGCTCAGCCAAGCGTTAAAAATTCATTAGCTAGACTTTATTTAGGCATTCATTTAGTATAACTTTCCCAAAAGAAAAGTGTCTACTAACATTTATCTTGCAGGACTATTTCTTTGAATGTCCACTAGTTAAATACATGCTATGTATTTAGGTTATATGATCCATTTTCATAAGACATCAATTTTCATTTTCATCCCGTAGTAGTTCCACGAGTATATGTATAAACGTCGCACACTTAAAAATAAAGATTGTGCCAAACGTTGACATAAAACATATTTCATTATATTATGTTGTATATTAACGTGTTCTAACGAGTTCTAAAATATTATCTCTTCAAAATATAAAATTACAATCAATAAAGTAGGAGACAATCCTTATTTAAAGTTGACAGTGTGTAATAATAAGTTACAGTCAAGAACCTCTTAAACGCAGAGAAAGATAAGCAATTCAAGTATCTAAATCAGGCTCGCGAGATTGTTGAAATGTGGGATGGGAATACAGCAGTCATTGTGCCGATAGTCCTGTCGACCAATGGCTTCGACGAACATCTGCGACTTTCGCTTGGCAGCTGGATCAAGGACTTGATTAAAAAATGAGTAGGGGGAAGTCCCCTAAGTGGCGGACATATATACGCTAGGGTGCCGACCGGCGCTACGGGACTTCCTCTCTCAAGAACCCTGACCACCGCTGCACCGGTAGCTCGGACCCTGTTCCCAATGCCGGTGGGCTACAATTTTTTTTTGTTATATATATAATTTTGAAAAACTCATTGACATGTGCATCCTGCCCGTCCTAACTTACGGTGCGCAAAGCTGGTCACTAACCGAACAACAGAAGTCCAAACTCAAGATTTGCCAGAGGGCAATGGAGCGTAGTATAATAGGTGTGAGGCGTATAGATCGCGTCAGGGACACCACTCTGCACTTCATAACTCAAGTTGCAGATGTCGGAGAAAAAACAGCCAAGCTAAAGTGAGAGTGGGCTGGCCACGTAGCGCGAATGCACCCGGAGAGATGGGCAAAGATCGTCACTCACTGGACGCCGACGGAGGAAATTGCCGTCGAGGTAGACCGCGGCAAAGGTGGTTTGAGGATCTGATCTTGTTTGACGGGAGATCATGGCCAGATAACGCACAAGATAGAGAGGTTTCGAAGGAGAAAGGGGAGGCCTTTGCCCAGCAGTGGGACACAATATGAGAAGATAAAAAAAAAAAAAAAATTTGTTAGCCAAAATATTTAAAAATGTGAAGAAAAAAGTTACAGTCAAAACTGTTAATTCGTCAAAACCCTTATCAACGTAAAATGCGTTTTCTTTATTAAAAATATATAGTTACAGAACGCCTGAGTTATCATTACCTAAAATCACTACAACTTGGTTGTTTTTCAAATTGACTCGAAAAAAAAACCCTACAACCTAATAAGATTCCAAGTAAATATTAAACAGTCAAACGGTGATAAGTATACCGATAGTAGTACCATATTTAGTGCTCGTGATTGTACTGTAGTACATGCAAAACCTTATCGCAACACTAGTGTTACGTGCTCCTCAATAGCACATAGGGGTTTCGAACTGCAAATACCAGTCACCCGAGTCTTGAACATTATCGATCTGTTTTGCTCATTACCGTTTCAAACTTATCGGCGAATCAGAATGGCTTATTGTTAAGACTTGGCATTTGTAAACGCTTTACAAATTAGCTGTATTTGACGTATCCATCAAGTTTTCTAAGACGTTTGTTAATGATATTATTGTTAATATATAATTCAATAGTTAATATCGCTCTGCCGCCCGCCGTGTCAAACAAATTATTGTGTTACGGTTTAAAAAAATGGAAGTAGCCCCATACTTAGGGTCCACTGCGCCAGTGATAAATGGTAGATGTCACAAGTCTTCGATGTTTTAGTTCTAGGACATGCTGGTTTCCTCAAACTGTTTTCCTTCACCGTTTCGTTATAATGACGTAACTAAATCTTTATGTTCAACGCGCTTTTATAAGCTTCACTTGTAACTAACTATGTAGCAAAATCTTAGAAGTTAAAGACCCACTTCCCGGTTTCCAACTTCGCTAAAATCTTGCTCACGTGTTTAGTTTGGGTAAGATTGCATGGTTATGTGATGTCATTCTAAATCCAATATGGTGGACTCCCAAAGATGGCGGACTAGTTATTTTTATATACATATTATTATATATATGATATACAGGGTGTAACAAAAAGGATATATACATACTTCATATATATATACACTTAAGTGTGTCCTATCTATGTAGTTCAGTGAGGGCAGTCACAAGTAAAAATAAAATTAAAAAATATATTAAAATCAATAGATACATTAAAAAAACACAAAAAATGGTTAAAAGGCAAAAATATTTCATTAAAAATGTTAAATTAAATAGAGAAAGACTAAATGTAATAAAACAATTGGATATATATTCTTCTAATTTGGAGCAAAGCACTAGGAGGTACAAAATTGACACAGAACACCTGCAATCAAAACTTGACCACCTACAGGAGAGGCTAAGTTCAATGACTAGCAAATATAATACCTCTCAACATGTTATGAGGGAATATGTGTTGGCGATGAATGATTTGGTGAACTCACAAACAAACAACTGTGAGCATTGTCAATTAACTTCACATGTAAATACACCAGACCACTCGTTGACAACATGTAATACCACCTTACCGCAGCCATGTGTTGTTTTGCATACTCCTATGAATAGTTCCCAGAAACAATGTAAACAAAGTGTAAATAATGACATAGTTATATTTTGTGATGAGATTGGAAAAGACCTAGGTAATTTGTTAACAGATGAATATCCAGGACACTCAGTAATAAACAACTGTATGCCCGGATGTTCTCTAAATCATATTATGAAAGAAATTATTAGATGTAAGTTTAACCAGGACACCATATTATTAATTTTAATAGGTAATAGAGGAAAGGTGAACAAAGGAGAATTGCTCCAGTATTATAGAACTTTGTCAAACTTAAATTTAAGAAAAATTTTGTTGTTTACTTTTCCCTATAGTAACAGTTTGCCACAGGAAGAAAATTTATATAGATATAATATTAATAACACATTGCATAATTTGACATATAATAGTAATGCAATACACTTGATTGACATCAACAATTATATTGGCAGAAATTTTTATTTGACAAAAGATAGATATCATGTAGACAGGTGCTATCTTCCAAACTATTGTAAAAGACAGGTAGCTATGTCGCTATCATATTATTTTTCTGTAACAGCCAAGAACTTGGCTAATCCAGTTGCCTCTGTTGATCAATGCAATATTAAGCTAAATTACTCTGCCAATAGTTTGTCAACAATTAATGAATCAGTGAATCATTTAAATTAGATATTGAGACAACGGAGGCAACCTCTTGCACTATTATAAGGAAGCCAGATAGTGAACCGGGCGAATGTTTTGAGAATTTTAATAGTATCAACCTGGTTCATCAAAATATTCAAGGATTTTTGAACAAAGAATTAGAAGTAGAACTTTTTATAAATTGTAACAACATAGATATTCTTTGTATAACGGAGCATTGGCTCAAATGTCACCAATTAATGTTTAATTTTAGTAATCACCAGGTTGGTAGTTCATTCAGCAGGGTAAATGCTATACATGGCGGCGCATTAATCCTAGTAAATAATCAGCTTAAATTTAAAGACCGCAAGGATATTGTAAGCCTATCTGTTGAGCGAACAGTTGAAATAGCCTGTATAGAATTGGAACAGTTTATCATATTAAGTGTGTATAGGCCTCCTTCAGGATTGTATGACTGTTTTGAAAAGGTAATGGATGAAGTGTTTCATAAAATCTGTAATTCTAAGAAGTCTGTAATCACTTGCGGTGATTTTAATATTAATTTGTTAGAAAATTCTGGGTTAAGTACTAAAATTATAAGCCTGTTTCATTCATACAATCTTGAAAACAAATTTCTGGAGCCCACTAGAATAACCCCAACTAGTGCCACTTGCCTAGATAATATTTTCACAGATGTTATACCTACCCACAAAGAAATTATTAACTTATTAGATTCAGATCATTGTGGGCAATTAATCACAATTCCAAATGTAGACAAGAAAGTCACTAAAAAGGATATCATTGTTAATCCAAAAACTAAAACTCGCCTGGAAACTTTAAAATTTAAGCTTTTGTCTAAATTACCACTATTGCCAACTAATGATGATCCCAATCAACATTATAACGATTTTTTCAGAATGTATTGCACTCAGTATAATACCACGTTTATTCCTAAGACGATCTCGGTTAATAGTAATGCATCCTTCAACGACTGGGCCACTATTGGTATTCATAAGAGTCGAAAACGTCTTTATGAGCTGTATGCTGAGCGGACCTATAAAAACACTGTAGAATTTAAGTTATATGTTAAGAATTATTCTAAAATATTTAAAAAAGTTTGTTTTTTAGCAAAGTCACGTTACTTGAGTTCAAAAATTAAAAACAGTAGTAATGTAATTAAAATGACATGGAACATTATTAATAGCGAAACGGGAAGGTCTTGCAACCGAAATAGTGACTACAGCCTTGCTATTGGCGATACAATTTTAAATTCGGACACTCAAGTTGCCACAGCTTTTGAAAATTTCTTTGCGGATATTCCTGTATCGACTACTAAATCGCTAAACTCGTCACCTGCTGCTGCCGAGTCTTTACTTAAGGAAAGCGTTTCAGTCTGTGATTCTGAATTTAATTTTCAATACGTCACTTGTAAAGATATAATTAAAACTTTTCACACCTTAAATGTTAAAAAGACCGCCGATCTATGGGGTCATTCCGTGGACGTTGCTAAGTCCATTATAAACATTGTAGCTCCCTCTTTAGCTGTAATATTTAACGATTGTATTGACCGTGGTGAGTTTCCTGATCTAATGAAAAATAGTAAAATAATACCATTGTTTAAATCGGGTAGTACATCAGACCCCACTAATTATAGACCCATTTCAGTACTACCCACATTTAGTAAAATTTTTGAAAAGCTAATTTTAGAGCAAATGCAACGTTTTTTTAATAAACATAAGTTACTACATAAAAAACAGTTCGGATTTACAAGGGGTCGTTCAACTACTGATGCAGGTGTTGAACTTTTAGGCCACATTTATAATGCATGGGAGGACAAATGCGATGCTTTGGGCATATTTTGCGATTTGTCTAAGGCTTTCGATTGCGTTCTTCATGAAACATTAATCAGAAAACTCCACCACTACGGAATCCGTAACGCCTCTCTGGATCTTCTTACTTCGTATTTGAGTGATAGGATTCAGAGAGTTGATGTTAATGGAAAAAGATCTCCCGGATCCGTTGTAAAAATGGGGGTACCCCAGGGCTCAATTCTTGGCCCATTTTTGTTTCTTATTTATATAAATGACTTGCCTTACCTCATAAAGGATAATCATGACATAGTATTGTTTGCAGATGACACTTCTCTTTTATTTAAACTCAAACGTCAGCAGATAGTTACGGACGAGGTTAATAGCGCCCTGGCAAAAGTCGTTAATTGGTTTAATGTCAATAATCTACTTCTAAATGAGAAAAAAACCAAATGTATTAAGTTTACGATACCCCATGTAAGACAAGTAGAAACTAGGGTACTAATCAAGGATGAAGAGTTGAAACCGGAAGATAGCACAGTGTTCTTGGGCATAACTCTGGATGCCAAGCTTCAGTGGGGCCCGCATATAGACAAATTGTCAAAAAAACTTAGCTCAGCAGCATACGCCGTTAGGAAAATTCGTGATTTGACTGATTTAGAGACAGCCCGTTTAGTTTACTTTAGTTATTTCCACAGCGTGATGTCGTACGGTATTCTCTTGTGGGGCAATGCCGCCGATATTCAGACAATATTTGTTTTGCAAAAAAGGGCAATTCGTTCAATTTATAAATTAAGTCCTAGATACTCCCTCAGAGAAAAATTTAAAGAGATTGATATTCTTACTGTGCCCTCTCAGTTTATTTATGAAAACCTTTTGTACGCGCATAAAAATATTAATTTGTTTAAAAAATACAGTGATATCCACAACGTAAATACGAGGAACAAACACAAATTTGTTGTTCCTGCAACGAGGCTCAAAAAAGTAGGGGGTACGTTCAGATGCCAATGTATACGTTTTTACAATAAGCTTCCGAGCCATATTCAAGCACTAAGCCTAAATAAATTCAAATCGTTTATAAAACGGAAGCTATGCCTGAAAGCCTACTATCATGTAAATCACTATCTCGAAGATAAAAAGGCTTGGGATTAAACTGCTCCAATGAAATTTGCTCTGTGAATGTCGAAATTCCGGACTTCGCTTGTTTATTGTTAATTCCTTATTTTATACACTGTGACATTTTTATTTTATTTTTACCTTATTTTTTTACATTTTTTTTTATTATTATTTTAGATGACATTTACCGATGTGACATGAATACTTATTTCAGTATTTTATTATTATTTTTTTTTACTTTATTTTTTTATTATTTTTATGTGACATTTACTGATTTGACATTGATATTTACTTTTTTTTTTATTATTATTGTGACATTTATTGAAATTCTTGTTTTTTTTTTTTTAAATTCATTTCGTATATTATTATTAATTACTTACATTTAATTATTGTGAATGTGAGGACCATGTAGGTCACTTTTTTTTTTTTTTTTTCTCCCACCGCTGTCTGGCAGTTTGAGTACTTTAAGCGACCTACCCAAATGTCCTTTCTTTGGTATTGTTCGTCGTTGCGTTGAGCTCCTTGAGTTATAAGTCGAGCTACACGATAACTGACAAATGCTTGCACTGACTGGACAGGTCCACTCAAATCTGTGTGGTTCTTTCTTTAAAAGACCATCTCAGACACTAATCTGCATAGTCCTCATGTAAATTGAGCAATGTCTGGACTTTAAAAGAGCAACAAGTTAACAGAGAACCTCTGAGTTTGTTTCGGCTGTTTCTTCTCAGAGTAGTCAGGTACGAAACACCGGCCCCATCTAGTTTTAAAAAAAAATGACGTGTAAAAGTGTTTGTAAAAACCTATTTGCAAAATAAACATCATTTATCATTTATCATTTACAGACCATCAAATGAACATGTTTCTCCATCGGATAAATATCGTAATAGCGAAAAACGTATCAGCTGCAACAAAATTTCAATACCTGTTCGACCCAAATATTTGTGACATTTGGGTCGAATAGATATTGAAATTTTGTATGGGGCAGCAGATAATTTTTTCGCTATAACGTGGTTTGTCCGATAGAGAAACATGTTCCGTTTGATGGTCCGCAGCACACCTTTAAGTATGTATATAACCTTTCCGTTACACCCTGTATAAGTATCAAATGAAAGGGTTTGCTGAGTAAAATACGAAAAATAAAAAGCGTGTTTTTTAGTTTGTTCAAACTAGTATATTATTTTCCTTTGGTACAGGTCAGCCGAGCAACAGAACTGGGGAAGCTTGTGACGAGGTTGCAGCAAGAGAGGTCGGAAGTGGCATTCTTCATTTTCACAAATGGAAGCACTTTGAGGTATGTTGGATACTATACTACCTACTTAATGCGTGTCATCCTCAAGGATCTCCTCCACCCTAGGGTGGGAAGAGGGGCTTGTCCATCATTTTGAAGATGATTGTTCCAGACTGGACTGTCCCTTCCAGAGACACTGGGTGAGGACAGTAATAGGTAATTAATAAATAATAACTACTGTAAATACTGACAATACTAAACTAGTTAATTAAGCACCATTGTTACCAACAATAAATTCTCACAAAGCTATGGACTGTAGTCTAAAATAAACTTTTTTTTTTCTTTTTACATATCTTCTATACTAATATTATAAAGCTGAAGGGACTGACTGACTGACTGACAGGAACTACATATTTCAGTGTTAGATAGCCCATTTATCTAGGAAGGCTATAGGCTATACACGGTGTAAATCACCTCATCACGAAGCCGTCAACCAAGCATTCTGTATCATGAAACTAAGTAACTTTACGCAAAAATTATTGCTGGGAAACGACTTTTTTTGGGGGGTGTAAAATCATGTTTTGTGGTAGAACTCAATGTAACGCACTCAAAACATTGTGCTGATGGACGGATTGAATAATACGGGGGTCGTGGAGGTGTTTTAAGTAAAATCTTACATTAAAAACTTGTATTTAAAAAAATACTTGTCAAAAAGTTGGAACTTTGACCCCTAATATCTCCGTAACTAGAAGGTGTGGTGTAGAACAAAAAAATGATCGCAAAGCCAGGGAAAACCAGCGCCTTTTAGCTTCGTTAAGAGGTGTTTTACACCCTTTATATCATCACGCTACAACCAATAGGATCGGAGCAGCAATGAAAAATGTTTCAAAAACGGGGAAAATGTGACGTAAAAGAAGTTGCGTGGAACAGCTGGTACTTAATAAAACCTCGCGGGGTTTTTCAAATACCTTTGGCCTTGACGCTGGAGCACTCTGACGCTGTTCTTCACGTTACCTTCAAGGTAACGTTACCCTTTACTCAATAGAGTAAAGCGTTATCTGTAAATACTTTATGGACTCGCCTTCGGTTACAACCAAAGACGACAAGAATTTTCTTTAAATTCACGGAAGAGTTTGTTCAGATTTCTGGCTTTTCTAGTACAGAAACATAACTGTTATCATAGAGTATTTTGATCCCTAAAAGAAATAAGACCGATTCATCATCACCTGCCTAGCCTTTGCCAAACTATCTTGGGGTCGGCTTCCAATCCAACTGGATGCAGCTAAGTACCAGTACTTTACACGAAGCGACAGCCTATCTGACCTCCATAACACAGCAACTGGGTAATACGATACCCTTTAGTAAGACTGGATGTCAGATTTTTGGCTTCTGACTACTCGTAACGACTGTCAAAGATCTAAAAATGACAGCGGGGACCAACGGCTTATCGTGCTTTTCGAGGCACGAAGGAAACTCGGTATGCAATTATGGTCACCCATCGACGGACCAACCGCAAGCACGGAACCTTAAAGATCGACCCATGCAGCTAATATTATTTCGCCACGAGACCGATTGACATCAAAAAATGTTTTTTGTGGTAAAGTGGCCTTTTTTTGCTGTCTCACTTTTTTTAAAGTGAATACACATAGAAAATTCTCACACAGTTATGATTTTAATTCCACTCTATATAATAAACGTTAAACCTCTTCAAAATAACGGGCCGACTGCTTCTTTATTTCCCTTTCAAAAGAAGGGAAAGAAAATAGTCTTATATAAAACAATATTTATTCACCTTATAATGCCCCAGCTTGTAATCACCTTATTTAGACAAAAAAATTGTGTTGATTCCAGACTAGGAATATTATAATGACTAAAAGACCACAAAAGGTGCTTGGATCAGATTTGACACGGAATGTGGAGAGGGTGTGGCGCAGTTTGGGCGAGATCTATGTCTATACACACAAGGTGTTGTTTTGCATCCTCGTCAAATTCAAAGAGGTAACTATGCTAATGATTCTCGACCCGAATCAATAATAAAATGGGTAGTTTTTTTTTTTTCTTATTTCCGGAAAGCAATAAGTGTGAACCACCCGTGTTTTAAACGCGGCCTGTCCGATTCTAGCCCTATAACCTCTCTTACAAACAATACATACAAACAATCTCAAACGTTTTTTAAATAATTTCTTATTCTCTAAATCATGTTAAGGGGGTTATTCTGAAATACTCACAAACTTAAATAACCAAAAAAATAATTGTTTATTTTGTTATATAATTAACTAGGAACCATATTTTGTATTGGTTATTTAAGTTTTTTCTGACCTCCTGAATTTTGACGAGGATGCAAAACAACACCTTGTATAATTCGATTGGCTGAGTTAATTAAAGATTAAAAATATGAGTAACCATCATCATTATCATTCGCCTACCCTAATCCTCAGTTTATTTGGGGTCGGCGCAGCGTCTTCTTCTTTCATACTTCTCTACTGGAGCGAATTTATAGCGAAAATATTTTCTTTGTGGCATTAAGTCCTCCTATGTGCCACTATTGTACATGAAGTTTAAATAAATAAATAAAATATAGGTGGACTTACTGCATATACTTAACTTTTAATAAAACCTTTTAATAAGTCTATAGGTGTCCCTCGTATAAAAATAAAATAAGACTCAGAGGTCCCTTTCACCGATTTACATCATTCGCAAAACAACGCATAAAACCCAGGTGTTCGCTCAACAGAATGCAATGAAATCATTACCACAATGTTACGTTTATGTTACACAAAGTTTTATAACATTACGTTTGTTTACCTAAACTAAAAATCAATGTGATTCATTATAATAATTTCAAGAAATAGTTTTTTACTTCTTTTTATTCTAAACCTACTAAAAACCGCCGCGTAATAATTATGAAATAATTTTGCGCAAACTTTTTGGAGCAACATGGAATGTTGCATTGTTCCTGTGAATACGGAGCTTAAGTTTTTTTTTTTTTTTAAACAAGTTTAGTCTTAGTAATATAAGTAATTTGCATAATGTTTTTTTTTAACGCAAACTAAAGCACAACTTCTGGGCGACCATGTTTTGGCGTCGATCCTCAGCTCAAAGTGTTTTCCTCTAAGAACTTGTCACTAGCATTTCAAAGTCTGCATTTAATCATTAAGCTCGGTTAATAACAACAGGACTCACTTACGTCATTAATAACTGATGAAATGTGGGTGTGTCATCATCACACGTAAGTCATCGCGCCAACTAGGCCGGCCTCGATGGCACCTCGCATCTTTAGGAACCCTTACATACCTTGCAGCTGACGTGATCTACCCAATTCTATTTTAGCCTGCTATCCCATTTAAGACCCTTAGAACCTAATGTCTTATGTCTTTCAGGTCGAACCTGTCACAGCGGTTCGCCGGCACTAACAGAGCCATAGACCAGATGGGCTCTCTTCCGATGCTGGTTTTCAAGAACCGGTCTAAGCCTGTGGACGGAGACGCCTTCAGGGCTGAACTTGAAGAACTAAGGTAGGTGTTTCCATGACACTTTAAGTTTATTCTTTTCGTAGTCTTTCAAAATGTTCGTGGTTTTAGACCCCGCGTATGACCGACCAAGAAAGCAAATCGCGTACGCCAGGATAAGAGCATATATGGATTTCAATAGTTTAAGAATATTATCTCGAAGCACCAGCCGTTTCGTGGGAATAATTTATTCAACTTTATATGCAAATCACTACCAACTAAAATATATGTACTTAGTTTAATCAAGATTTTACTTTAGGCATCAAAATGCCTGTAGCTTACACACTGTACTTGCTTGCATGCTTGCAAGGGAGCGACAGTCGATTATTGAGTCATTAAACAAACCACCAAGGTCAATGACATTTTGACAATCAAGCTTCAACAAAGCATTAACTCTCAAGCTCTAAATAAACCACGTATATCGTTCAGATCTTCATTAAAAACTCTAATAAAATTCGATTGGCTTCCATTGCTGTTTGTCTCGATTAGTCTTGATAAAGAAAGCAATGGGATTGCTCCGTTCACCTGCAGGCGATTTATCGTCAATACTGGATCCAATTTTGTGTGTCTTTGCTACAAACAAATAACGTGGCTTGAGATAGCTTACCGGCTCTTCGTATTGTAATAATGTAGGTGCCATCTAAGTTTATATCAACGGTCATTGACTTACGGTTGAGGAAAATGTCAAACGGTAAAAAACGCATTCTAATTTCAATCTTAACCTTTTTTTATTGGCTTGCAATTGAACTTTTTTACCTTCGTTTTCGCAGAAATGAGGTTATTAACAAAATAGAGTTAAAAAAAAAAACGAGTATTAACCTTCTGATAAATAACTTCACCATTTTACAATCGTCTCAAATTTATGGGAGTTGTTTTTTTCCGTTTCATGGTCTGTACGTACGATGCCATCAAAAATACTACAATTTGCTGATACATACTATGTGTACTTTGATCGTCAAACTCTTACGACTGCGTTTATGTGCTGACAAATCCTGAGAAAGATCAATAAAGAATAAGAATAAAGAATAAATTTATTAAACCATTGTTACAATAATTTTCTTAGTCTAAAATCATTAAGGATATCGGTAACAAGTTTTATTTTAACAAACTTAGATAACAGTGGACCCCAAACTAGGCTGTGCCTGTATCTTGGGGGCCGGAGTTGCGATAACTTTAAATTAAAAACATTTATTTATAGTTATGCTAATTAGACATTTTGGAAAATAACAAAATATTTTAATAAATTGGATTAACAGAAATTGGATATTTAACAGAAAATTAGGAGACAATAAAAAAATAAAATAAAATAAGAACAATTCTAATGTTTAGGAATGATGTGTGTGTGTGTGTGTGTATGGGTGTGTGTGTGTCTGTATGTTAGTGGGTATGTGTGGTGAAGGTTTAGCACAGATTAGATGTTGTTAACTGATAATGTCTTCGGTTTCATCGTAAGGTAAGGAGAGAAGCAGTTTCTGGATCACTTTTTTACTTGAGTGGTCACTTAGGCCTTTTATATTGCATTATTTATTTATTTTGTTGTAGACATGAGTGTGAGAGTAAGAAGGACACCGCCTCGCCAAGAGACTTGTTGCATCGGGAAGAGGGATGTGTAAAGTGCGTTTGGATATTATGTTTTGGTAATCTGGCCTATTTTTTATGGAATCCTTTTAGGTTTTCTAAAAACAGTTAAAGTCCTTCAAAGATAAGATCACGATTCGTCATTTAGGACGATGTGTAAACAAAATGACCTCATGGCTCGTGGTTTTAGATCGTAAGTAAACCACACAATTTTTTCTTACGGCGGCGACACGGCAGCGACGCAACTGCAGTACAGAGGTTTTTATTCGCCATACCTACTTCAGAGTACCTTTATTGTTATTGATGGCGCAGAATGAAATCATTTTTAATTTGGTTTTGCCACATGTCCTCAAAAGAGCTCGCAACATAGAAATATCAGTTTTGAGATATATGCAATTACACATTAAAAATTTGTTGATTTTGGTTTTATACAGTTATAGAGCAAAGATAAAGAAGTTGAGGGGGGGAACAGCAGACAGCTGTTTTTTAGAGATGTCCTCTAAAAATGCAAAACTGACACTAAAATTAAATAGGTACTCTTATAAAAGAATATTAAAAAAGGTTTATTGCAGAAACTTGTACAACTTTTACAGTAAATCTTACATAGGAACCTCCTTTTAAGGAGATTTTTTTTTTATATACCTGTGCTAGCCTCCTAGGTATATAATTTACCACTATAATTCACCGCTATTCAATGAAAATTAAAAAATGGTAAATGTGGTGTACAAAAATACAATTAAATTTAAACAAGAAATTATACGTAATATCTATAACTATAACAAAATAAAATAATGGAAAAAAAGAACTTTGAGAAATCTGTGTGTGTGAGTGTGTAAGTGTGTGTGTATGCGTGTGTGTATGTGTGTGAATACATGTGTGTGCATGCGTGTGTGTATGTGTGTGAGTGCTTACAACCTGTAATTTCTTATGATTGTTTACAACCTGTAATTTTGTGGTACCTACTCGCGAATACTTTGTGAATCATTTGTGTTTATAAACAAACGAGTTTATAAACACAAAGGTCAAAAATCATGCCACGAAAATCGTACTATCGGGATAGAAAGTTCTATAAAAGTACCTGTTATATCAACATCTATACAGCCGTTAAGGCGTCAACCGGTAACAGATAGACAGAGAATATGGATATCTGAGTAATTAAATCAATCAATCTATAATAAATAGTCGTCTAGCGTGTAATGCGTAGAAATAATAAGTTGTAATTACACCACCGCTGCACCGGTACAAAGTTGTGTTCTTGGGTAGAAGTTCCGTGGATCGATCAAATAGTCTTCCTTCAAAGTTTTTATTACCTACTACCTGCCTAGGGTAACTACGTTATCTACCTGTCACGATGCCTAGTGGCAGACTTAAATTGTCTTTTTAGGGTTCTGTAGTCAAATGAGAAACCGATTCCTACCTTGTTTTTTGGCTATATCCGTGTGCACCTATTTCACAACCACTTTACTTGTACATTTTTATCACATGACGTTGAAGCTATGCCAAAACCATGTCAATAATGTATTTATAAATTTTCAAAATGTGACCATCTTCGTTAGGTCATACTTCACTACCTGTACCTAGCTAATCAATACTTCTAAATTATGTTCTTATGAACCGTAATGAAATCGAAATCTCTTATCTCCCACTCCCTTTTTCATCATCATCATTATCAGCTTATAATGTTCCCACTGCTAGGACACAGACCTCTTCTCTATGAGAGGGAGTGGGCTGTAATCCACCACGGGCACGGGCCCAGTGCGGGTTGGTAGATGTCACATGTCTTCGAATTTTTAGTTCTAGGACTCCTTTTTTACTAATGGAAAATGATCTGCAAAGTTTGTAAAAGCTATCGCACATATTTGTGAAAACCTATGGGGGACTCCTTTGCCTAACAGAGAAACAATACAGATTGAAAAAATACTGATAAGCACCTACCGCCATTTGTCTTTGTATCGCCGAGAAGTTGACTGGTAGAAAATTCCTATGGCACAAAGTGCGCCTCAGTACTCTGTACTTAAAGTGATAAATAAATAAAAATTATTAACTGCCCATAGACGGGACCCTGCTCCTGATGCTCCACCCAAGTAATTGGCTAAGCTATTTTATTTAATAATCGCCTAGTTGCAGATCGATCAAACTACAAAGTTAAGAGGTGTCTACTTGGAACTTCGAACTAGTGATCACTTTTAAAGCAAATGAAACTTTTTCTCTTGCTACTTTTGTGTCAAAGAGAAAAATAATGAGTTCTGGTTCTCTTTTAGCTGAGTTTTACAGCAAAGCTGACTAGCCAGCGGTGGTAGAATTACCTATAGGGTAGTTGAAAACGTCTAACTACGTTTGTGAGAATGTTTGTTACTTTTTTACAAAAAAACTGAAAATGGATTTTAATGAAACCTGGCACACAGATATTTTATATCATGGATTAACCCATAGAATGCTTCATATTGCGGTAGTACGTTTTAAGTGTGATAATTCCCGAACTACAAGCATGCGAAGCAGTAGGCATAAACTATTTGACGAATAATTTCAAAACACAATTTCTCTCTAATAACACTTTATTTATGCCAGAAAACTCGATAAATTCGGGCATTTTAGTGACGTGACA
Source organism: Cerastis leucographa (assembly GCA_963082945.1). Classification (NCBI taxonomy): domain Eukaryota; kingdom Metazoa; phylum Arthropoda; class Insecta; order Lepidoptera; family Noctuidae; genus Cerastis; species Cerastis leucographa. Next base: position 16,806,725 of record OY720361.1, on the reverse strand, counting down.
GGTTGCTCTTGCCATACAATATCTTTGGAGGGATCGAATTATGACAGCTAATAAGGAGTATCAATGTCAATTGATTGGTGGTGTCAACTGTTAAATTGTGAAGAAGACTGAGTCGTTTCGAGTATCGTAGAAATAGACCTAAGGGCCTAGGACATAATGACATTATATCAGTGAAATATATTTGATTGACATAAGATACCGATAGCCGTTAGCCCGGTTAACAATTGTAGATCTTTGACTATCGTTACAGTTAGTCAGTGTCCCGAAATACTGACAACCAATTTTAACAAGGAGTATGTATTAACCAGTTCTACCTGGGTTCTACAACGTTCTCACATATTTTTTGTAATTCTCAACATGGATGATGCAACCAAGATTTTGCAACATATTTTGATTAAAAAATAGTGTCCATGGAGTTCTTGCCCATTCTTCTCAATAGAGATCTACGCTTTAGAATGGGCAACTACAGTACTTTCACAATTTATTATGCCTTGTGACTGGAACTGTAGTTTCGCGTTTATTTTTGACTTTTAAAAGTACTTGTAATGGTCTAATTGCTTTGAGTTTGAGTTGTGGAGGTCAGATTGGCAGTCATTTCATGTAAAATACTGGTATTCTGCAGCATCCGGTTAGACTGGAAGCCGACCCCAACACAGTTGGAAAAGGCTAAGCAGATGATGATGATGATAAGATACAGAAAACTAAAAAAAAAATTAAGCAGTTGAAAATCGTTGCAGAAATTATATGAAAAGTTTTGAAAGCTAGTGTCACTTCTTGGCTATACTTCCCGCAACGAGAACATATAATTTTTGTAAACAAAAAACTTTTATTAAGTAACTTAGCGACAATTCAATCAAAAACAAATAATCTCAAATTCAATCAACTCAAAGTAACATACGTGTAGTACGAAACTAACGAGCAATATAACTTAATCGAATTATATTTTTGCGAAATAAAGCTCTGTCGTCTAATATTTTGTGGTACTGGAACGCGTTTGACATACTGTAACGTAAACATTTGGGCCACCATTCGAGTTTCGAATGCATTTCAGTTTGATTGCTTTGTTTTCCTGGATTAGATTATCATTCATTCCAAATATTCCAAGGGCGAACTCCTCAATGTGTTCACGAAATATGCGTTCTCGTGGAGTGAAGTACAGATGTTCTTATGGTAAACGTAGGAATTAATTGTAAGAAACAACGGATCGCTATATAAACTCCATAAAATAGCATATAGTATATTATATTTTTTATTTTAACTCCCCTATCTAGTCCCAGTTAATCGCACTAATTTATCAGAAAGCATGCAACATGCACCATATTATTTTCCATAGACTTCTAATGGTGTTTCTAATACTCCATAATGGATATTATAATCGTTGGCACTCCTATATTAATGTGTTTGTGTGGCTCGTTAAAATCCCATGAGCGAGCAACCACTCCTTTAGATAGGATAATCGCTAGCAAATATTATGTTTGTGCAGCAATAGAGAAGGGGTGATTTTATGCTTGTCAAAAGAGGGGGAGAGGGTTCAATATTTTTTCTTTGTCCGTCGCGTAGTTTATTGAAAAGTATTGGACACGTATTTTTTCTTTTTTCACGTGGTCATAAAATTACGGAGATATATTGAGTTGAAATGGCGCATGACGTCACATGTAGGTAAGTTTTATACCTACTTGTGACGTAGTAAACTCTCCAACTTTAATGAGTTCTAACTAAGTATTTTTTTGATATTTTGATAAAACAAAAAATACGTGTCTAATATTTTTGTATTACCTGTCTGACGGACAAAATAGAAAGTCGTTTTCTTTTCCCAGTCCGATCCCCTATTCCATCAGGAGGCCTTTACACCTCCTTGGAGTAATTAAAGAAAAAAAACCAGCGACTTCGTATTAAATTTTGACCAGTACTATTGTGTTGGATGGATTGTGTTAGGAATAAAATAAAAAAAAACTGGCCAAGTGCGATTCGGACTCGCGCACGAAGCGTTCCGTACCATTATTTATAAAAACGAGCAAAAAAAATCATTTTTTTGTATGGGAGCCCCCTTAAATATTTATTTTATTCTGTTTTTATTATTTGTTGTTATAGAATCAACAGAAATACATAGTCTAAAATTTCAACTGGCTACCTATCACGGTTCATGAGATACAGCCTAGTGACAGACGGACGGACAGCGAAGTCTCAGTAATAGGGTCCCGTTTGACCCTTTGGGTACGGAACCCTAAAAACGGAGTAAATGATAGCGTGACGGTTGACAGAGGAGAATGGAAGAAAAATAAAAGAATGGAGGAATACGTATTGCGACCACCCCAAGAAACATGGAACAAGGACAGGAAGGAGATGATAACTATTCCTTGCCAGCATCGTAAAAGGAACCTCTATTAATAGTACTTAAGATATAAGTGCGGTAAGTTGAAAATTACAGCCGAGGCGATATTGCTAGCCCGAGCCGTAAGCGAGGGCTACAAGAAAGCAGAGGCTGTAATTATCAAAGCACACGTATGTCATACGACGTTTTATAACATATTGGTGACGAAATAAATAAAACTCGGACGACATTTTCAAATAAAAACATTAATACAGCGAAAAGAAAAAAGCGCGCGGAATAATTTTTACTTGTTCACAAATTATGAAATTAGCGAGGCGCGCAACAGCGCTTTTTTTTTAAGGCAAAGGCGCAAAAACTGCCAGTACTACTTATAAAATAAATTAATATTTTTGTGTTTTGTTACATATAAATGGTTGTTATTTATGGTCAAAATTAATTAAACTATAGAATGAAATGTTTATTAATTATATTTTATCTCCCAAGTTAATTTTAATCATAAAATGTTGACCACTTTTCTGATATAAAAACTCTTTGCTAAGATTTAAAAAAGTACCGTTCGTTTTAGACGGAGCATTTTGATAAGCCGTGCGTTTTACATTACATTACCGCACTAGTGCGTAATGAGATACATTACGATACTGAAATTGGTGAAATAAGAGACCCTTTACGAGCAAATGTATTATAAAAATTGTTATGGTGCAGCTTGGGAGAAGCTCATGTCCAGAAGTGGGACGTCTGGGACAGGCTGATTTGATTGAAGTTTTGATAATTTAACATCACACCTTTAGGAGTACCCAGGAGTAAACAAAACTTTCGTACGCAATCAAAAATGAAACATCAAGCTATACATGGCCTTGCTTTGGGTATATTATCTCTACAGTGAGAGATCCGCCTAAACTGGTTTTATACAAGGTGTTGTTTTGCATCCTCGTCAAATTCAAGGAGGTAACCATGCTAATGATTCTCGACCCGAATCAATCATAAAATGGGTAGATACTTTTTATTTTATTTCTTATTTACGAAAATCGGTAAGTGTGAAACACCCGTGTTTTAAAAGCGGCCCGTCTGATCTTCACACTATAACCGCGCTTCACACATACAAATAATCTCAAATATTTATTCGATAATTTCTAATTCCCTAAACCACGTTAACGGGAATATTCTGAAATAATGACAAACATAAACATCAAAAAAATCAGCGTTTATTAATAATTGACTAGGTATCGTAATTTTAATTCTTTATTGAAGTCTTTTGTGGCAACCTTCTGAATTTTGACGAGGATGAAAAACAACAGCTTGTATAGCGTGATTGGGTGCGCAAATAGATGACGCAAGTGAGTGATGTAAAATTCTCAATCATTCACAACGTGCATGCAAATCTCTCTTGTTGACCGTACTTAAGGATAATCGATTAAAAAAACACAACAAAATATGGCGTCATTATTAGAAATGTCGAAAACAATGTTGATGATTTAAAGACCATAGCTGTTTTGACAGCAATTCATTGCTTAATCGGAATAGGTTGCCTATTATTCTTCGTCAATAAAACCATTAAATTGAAAACACCTATAAGTGCATAAAAAACAATAACACGAAGGTCTAGATTTTTATTCACCTATTAATGTGCCTACCCTCTCCATAAAATGGTCGTAAATTTTTTATAGGTAATTCATTGAAGAAATCGTAAAAAAACCTGTAAAGGAAGGTAGGTACATTTTGTGTCGAGATACTCGTAAATGCATAATTAGGTATGTTACTGTAAAAGCCCGTATATTTGTAAATCTTAGGTTTTACTAGTAAATTTCAGGATTTACAAGTAAATCTTAAGATTTACCAACAGTTGTTGGTAAATATAAGGTTTTCTTAAGAAGAGACAAGTTTTCGAGCTTTTTCCATTAGAGTAAAAAAATAAATTATGAGTCCTTTTTAATTACTTATTTTAATTACCTCTTAGTGTAAATCTAAATTTGAAATGTTCATTATATATAATTATCGTTTTTCTAAATCTTTTTATTCATATTTTAAAGATGAAAAAAAATCTTTAGAAAAAATATAAAAAAATACTAATCAGTGTGAGATCCAGAGGTGTCTGGAGAAGGTTCCAACCAACTGAAAGGGCTCCACAGTCAGAAACCTCCTCACAATACAGATCCTAATCATTATAACAGTGTAATAACCCATCAGTCAAATCCTTACATAGTATAAATTATGGAACACCTATTATAAATCGGGTTGGTATTATAAATTACAAAAATATCCAGCAACTGACGATGACCATAATGTAATGTAGACCAAATCTATTTAAACGTATACAAAAAAATAAAATTGAAGTGTCTGTTTGTAATATTAAAATAACCTCATATACAGTACATATTATACCAAAATAACATTTTTTACAAATTTTGTCTGTCTTTCTGTTTGTTCCGGCTAATCTCTGGATCGGCTGGACCGATTTTGACGGAACTTTCACTGGCGGATAGCTGGTGTAACAAGGACTAACTTAGGCTACTTCTTAAATTCACGCGGACGAAGTCGCGGGCACAGCTAGTGGGTAGATCAGTTACAACCATGAGCGGCCATGTGTGAGTTGAGGTGGTCGCGGTTACCAAGTTAGACCTGGAGAAATGGATTAGGTTACTTTAGAACTGTGTGGGATGGAGGTTGAAGCTGGAGACTACCAGTGCAGGTCACTGGACCGTGGGGGCTCTACCCCATCCTGGAAAAATGGGTATGGAGGCGACACGGGACGTTGTCCTTCCGTCTGGTGCAGGTGCTGTCAGGGTATGGATTCTTTGGCAAATAACTGCACAAAAAAGCTCGTCGGGACTCGACTCCCGTGTTCCACCAGAGTGGCTGCAGCGAGGACACAGCCTTTCCTGGCCTCGAGCATCCATTGTCCTAAATGGGTGTTCATTAATAAACCAAGGAATTGTGACCAGATTTACCTGCCCCAAAAGAAAGATGGGCAGTTTCCTAACAAAGCGCCCCAATAATCCATGACCTTACTGTATATTGCACGATAGATATTGTTGGAGCATTTTATGACTAGGTTTAATAAAAATATGGTAATATTTGCCTCGAGGACACAGTTTTGCACTTACTTTAAACTGAGTTGGGCATACACGTGTCGATATATACAAATATATGGAAATAGATGAATTTGTAGGTAGTAAAACTAACCAGGTGGCAGTAAAACCGGGATTTATTTTATATATTTAGCCAAGAGATCCTTTACTATACTCCATCCAAATAAGAAATACTACCAATTGTAGGTATGAAACAATTAATGCGGTTTCCATTAAGTATCCAATCAATTTACAAATATGGATACGTTAATTGCATAATATAAAGGTTCTTGCCCGCCATCGGAATCACATATGTTATGTGGCACCAGATTTAATTAGATTATGAAAACAGACGTCGGCGATCCGTCAACGTCTTGTTACGCGGCACCTTCCTTGACAACCACACAAGTCAATATGGCTGCCGGCAACGACTTGACGTCCAGAGAGAATTGTAGACCGCTTCTCTCTCGTCTGTGGTCACAGTTTAGTTTGCAACGTGAATCATATGAAGCCTCCTTAAAGAGGCGCCGCCACATAAGTTACTTTAAAAATTATGTTCATATTTCTACTTTAAAAGAAAAATCAGTTACCACAATAGGGGATAATCCAATTTTTTTTTCTTTGTCCGTCGGGTAGTTTATTGAAAAGTATTGGACACGTATTTTTTCTTTTTTCACGTGGTCATAAAATTACGGAGATAATTATATTGAGTTGAAATGGCGCATGACGTCACATGTAAGTAAGTTTTATACCTACTTGTGACGTAGTAAGCCCCCACTCTCCGACTTTAATGAGTTTTAGCTAAGTAATTTTTTGATATTTTGATAAAACAAAAAATACGTGTCTAATATTTTTGTATTACCTGTCTGACGGACAAAATAGAATGTCGTTTTCTTTACCCAGTCCGCACCTCTATTATGTTCATATTTCCACTTTCAAAGGAAAATTAGTAACCACAGTAGTCATTTAAAAGAAACATTTTACAAATTATTGCATTTGATTGATGATTCAGACCACAAAAATTAAGGGTGAATTTCAACAAATGCCATTTTTTTTATCATATCGGTGAACTTTTTCATTTATAATTTTTTTGTATATTTTTCAGGTTTAATGTAATCTTTAAGATATCAAATATCCCTAAATTTAATATCATCAACGTACCATTTAAGACTAAGGAGAAAATTCAGTTTGAATTCTGGTTTCCAGCGATATGACAAACCGGCACCGATTATTTTTTTTGTACACCGGTATGATAAGTTTATCCACCGAAATGATGTACATATCCAGCGATATGATAATCTATCACCCTTTGAACATCAAAAAATGAAATAGTTAGTAGGTACCTGTATATTTTTACAAGGGTGACTTAGAACTGAATACCTGAACTGAGGGTCTTATGTAAGTAGATCACATCCAAAGAGAACTGAGTTTTTAGAAATTCAGTTGCAATATATTTTTTTAAATTATGTACCTATTTTATTATATTTACTTTCTTTATTATTATTATTTACTATAGGTACTATGAATTAAAAAACAAAAAAAAAATCTTATCATTGTCTTTGTGATAGTATATACTTTACTTAACGAAATGACACGGGATCTACCGATATGATAAAACGAATCACCGAGATGATAAAATGATCTACCGATATGATAAAGTAATCCACCGATGTGACAAAACTGTGCGTTGATCATGAATCAAAACACCGATATTAGATATAAGACACCGATTGATTTTTTCGGTGTAAATTATCACATCGGTGGTAATAAAGACCACCGATTACAGCGATATGAGAACAGCGACGTGAGAAATAACACACTTTTCCGAAAATTAGAAAAAATGCATAATATCTAGGATAAATTCAATAACAATCAATGAAGCTAATTTACTTACTAACTGTGTTAGAACCAAACAACAAGAATAAAACTACTCATTACACTAGAAAAATGCAACCACCGATACTATAAAATAATTGTCCGGGAGCAACTGAAATGGCGTACTTATGTTATTGGTGAGAATATGCAGCGATTTAACACAAATCCGTCTTGACTGCGCACTAGCACACACTAACGAGGAAAATAAAATTGGGGTGGGGACGCTGTCGGACTCGTCGATGAAAAGTTAGGTTTAAATTACTTTTGTCCAGCGATATGAGAACATTTTTCAGGACAGGTACGTTTGTGCCTCTCAGTAATAATAATCGTTAATTATGTAATAAAATATGCTATATATTAATAACAAAACTAATATTCTATAAAATAGAATAAGTTATATACTTAACTTACTTATTTCTGTTAGTGTATAAGCTTTTTTGTTTGTAAAAAAAGTAGAGGGACAGCACCGATTTGAAAAAAATAGAGGTTTATGAATTTATTTCAACCTTTGTAAATAGTCCTAGGCAAATTATATTTTTGCCACAACCCAATAACTACCTATTAAATACAAAAAAATATAATTCAGTACGATATTCCTTTTTTCAAATACTAATTTCACCGAAGACAAAAAAAAAAGTCATTTGGGAAATTCACCCTTAAATTAAAATAATAATTTGTAACATTTTACATAACTGGGTTACTTAAATATAACTGGCAATTGTGGGTGTAGGTACTATTATCTGCCTAAACCTTCGATGATTGCATAAAAGGTCATGATATATATGTATTTATAGTATGTTATTACAATAGGGGATAATCCAACTTTTTTTTCTTTGTCCGTCGGGTAGTTTATTGAAAAGTATTGGACACGTATTTTTTCTTTTTTCACGTAGTCATAAAATTACGGAGATATATTGAGTTGAAATGGCGTATGACGTCACATGTGGGTAAGTTTTATACCCACTTGTGACGTAGTAAGCCCCCACTCTCCAACTTTAATGAGTTTTAACTAAGTAATTTTTTGATATTTTGATAAAACAAAAAATACGTGTCTAATATTTTTGTATTACCTGTCTGACGGACAAAATAGAATGTCGTTTTCTTTACCCAGTCCGGTCCCCTATTGAGTGACTCATACCGTGAGAACGACTAAATAAATAGTCACAAATACATGTTTTTATTAAAATGTTGATGATATATCGGGGAAAACAATAAGTATTATTTTTAAAGTCAGAAAAAATATTGGTGAATAATCATGACAAAGGAATGTCAATAGTTTCTTTTTTTTTTTCAAAAATACGTTATGATGATTCAACGGACAAGGTAAAAAGCATAAAAACTATATTACTAAAATAACAAAATATTAATATTATAAATATTTTTTACATAATGACAATGAAGTAACTCCATAAATGACAGTGATAATGTTTTCGATAAACATGGAAAGAAGATTCTAATCCTTAGATTATTTTGTTGTGTAGTTAATAATAAGCTCACGCTTTGTTCCCATAGGGGTAGACAGAAACAACAGAACGCCAACTGCTACGATCCTTACATACTCCTGCGCCTCATCGAGGTTCAGAGTGGGAAAGAGATAGCGCTAGACGTCCTCTATAGCTCCGTCTCGTTCCCACACTGGAATAAGATTAACACTTTCATACATACATAACATCACGCCTGTAATTCCCGAGGGGTTTAATTAATTAATTAATTATGTCATCATCTGTCTAGCCTTTTCCCAAATTATCTTGGGGTTGGTTTCCAGTCTAACCGGATGCAACTGAGAACCAGTATTTCACATGAAGCGACTGCCTATCTGACCTCCACAACCCAGTAACTGGGTAATACAATACACCTTGGTAAGACTGGATGTCAGACTTCTTCTTTGGCTTCTGACTACTCAAAACGACTGTCAAACAGACAGCCGGGACCAACGGCTTAACGTAATTTCCGAGGCACGGAGTAAGCTCGGTATATAATTATGGTCACCCATCCACGGACCGACCTCCTAGCACGGATTCTCCTCGAAGATCGACTCGTGCGGCTTTTATTATTTAGCCACGAGCTCCTTATTAATTAATTTTGTGATATCTTATATTCCAGTTAAATCTCTTCTTAATTGAAGACAAATGCGGCGTTATTTTGACCATAAAAATGTGAGAAAACATGAATTCAAAATGAAACCGCCAAACAACACAGTAATCCTCGACTAATGATCAAAATATTTTTGATGTGATTCTTCTACGAAATACGAGTATGTCTCAGGTTTGTTACAGTTGCAAACATGCTTCCATTATTGAGGTAAATTTTGCTGCTTGATCTCAAAAATGAATCATCTTCATAATCTCAACAAAAGATAGATTGACACGAAACCAGCGTTTTTATTAGTAATAATTGATATGAGTCATGAACTCGTAATATTATGACGGGGAACACCATTCGAAATTAATCGTTTCATAAGGAAGAAGTCTGCGGATATAAAAGTACGAACGTAATTGGTGTCGCAATCATTATTTTATTTCTTATTTAGTTAGAAAAATGGTGTCTTTACTTAATTCTCACGTGTGCACAGCGATAAATGAAACATGCGGGAATGGCATAAAAATCAAAAACAAATCGAATGGCATCAATGTCATTTATTCAAATTAGGTGGGTAATCAGGATTTGATGATTTTTTGAACGTCAACGTTTACAAGAGACAGTCTTCCAGAACGATCGTCTTTCGACCAGGTGTCGAGAATGTGGTGGGAATTTGTTCCACCATTTCTTCCCAGCACCTGGCTGGGAAGAAGTGGCGGAACAAATTTCCCAGTAACACATCTGTTTGTTAGGTTAGAAGAATCCGCGGAATCTAAGTACTTACGTAAACGCCAAGAACTACCGTGATTCGTGTTGATCTCCATGATAACATAATCAGCCAATAATGTTCCCACAGGTGGGACCCAGGCACCTGTTTTAGAGGGTGAGCTGCATTCCAGCTCGCGGTCCCATTGTGGTTGGATGTCACATGTCTTCGAATTGTTTTGTAATAGTCAAGGACTAGTCGGTTTCTTCACGATTTGATCCTTTGTCTTGATTTACTCCCAAGCAATATTAGTTTTCTATTGTGAAATACTCGGTGTAAGGTATTACGTTACGCATAGAGTCTCAGATATTTTTGTAGGTTATTAAAATGAATCAGCCCTTCCATACCTACATTTAGACCGCGTGATAGATGTCATCATCATCATCTGCCTAGCCTTTTCCCAAACTCTCTTGGGGTCGGCTTCCCGTCTAACCGGATGCAGCTGAGTACCAGTATTTTACATGAAGCAACTGCCTATCTGACCTCCTCAACCCAGTAACTGGGTAATACGATACCCCTTGGTAAGACGGATGTCAGACTTTTTTTGGCTTCTGACTACTCGTAACGACTGTCAAAGATCTACAAATGACAGCCGGGACCAACGGCTTAACGTGCTTTTCCGAGGCACGGAGGAAACTCGGTATGTAATGATGGTCACCCATCCACGGACCAACCTCGGCAAGCACGGCTTGACCTTAAAGATCGACCCGGGCGGCTGTTATTATTTAGCCACGAGCTCCTCGCTACCACGAGACCGCGTGATAGATGTGTTGCAGTTTATTACCGGAAAGTTTTTTTTTTACGATCTTATCAAACAAACCTGAGACATACTCGTACATCGTAGAAGAATCATACCAAAAATATTTTGATCATTAGTCGTTGATAACTGCGCTGTTTTTGAAAATTTAATTCATATAATTAAATTTTTCTCACATTTTTATGGTCAAAATAACGCAGCATTTGTCTCAAGTTAAGAAGAGATTTAACTGGAATATGAGGTATCACACTATAATTAATTAATTAAACCTCTCAAGAATTACATGCGTGATGTTACGTATGCATGGAAGAAGTAATTTTATTCCAGTGTGGGAAAGAGACGGAGCTATCATCATCATCATCATCAGCCTATATTGTTCCCACTGCTGGGACGCAGGCCTCCTCTCTATGAGAGGGAATGGGCTGTAATCCAACACGCGGGCCCGGTGCGGGTTGGTAGATGTCACATGTCTTCGAATTTTTAGTTCTAGGACATGCCGGTTTCCTCACGATGTTTTCCTTCACCGTTTTGAGAGCAGCGGTGATGAAATAAATTACACAAAGTAATGCGCCTGCCGGGGTTGGAACCTACGACTTACTGCTCGTAAGTCGAGGCTATAGTCATAGTCAAATATTAATTAACAAGTAATTTTGTATCTGAATTTAAACACAAATATTACACAATTACTGAACATACACTAAAATAAATTAATTGAATTACATAAATTACATCAACAATTTAAAAATAATAAAGTCTCTCACATTTCAGGAATGTAGTATTTCGACGTGTAAATTAAACAATATGGCCAACACCTAATAGAGACGTCTAGCGCCATCTCGTTCCCAAACTGTTGTAGAGTATTGAATCATAAATACTTATTCCATGATATAAGATTGTGTCAAAAAGTTGGAAATGACTAGCCCGGTCATGAAGCCGTTAAGGTTTCACAAATGACTGATGACTCAATAAAGGCAAAATGTTCCCCGACCGCGATGTTCTGGATTAATTAATAGTTTATGCCAGTAAAGGGGAATTTTGGTTCTAATTGTGTGGCACTTTGAGGGTTTTTTTTCCCTTGCGTTCGTTTCTGGGATTCACATTGACGAATTGATTCATCGTTTTTGTGTTGTATTTAAAGAATTTAGGCACCTGTTGGTTAAGATCAGTGCTTTTAAAATGTTTCGTATTACTATGGCAGCTTGCAATAGGGTTGACGTAAAGTTTTCGGTAGCTTATGTCAAACTTTTCAACTATAGGTCATGTCAATTTACGAGAACCTCTGTCAAAATTACCTTTGTGTCAACATTTTTTAAATTTCCATCATCATTATCGCTAATCGAATATCACTTTGTTTTACTCATTCAAAATTCAAAGAACATAAAATTGATAATTATTTAGTTTTGTACCAATAATACTTATGACTATTTGGTATTATTTTCCAATTGCTAGATCCTTAAACACGTTACAGAATAACAAATTGCAGATAAAGGGTCAAAGTATTGAGTCATTTTAAAGTATTACAATAATTGTAAAATGCTAATTGTAACTGGCCTTCTTGATGACGTATTTCAGAAAGGAGCGTAGTACTCGCCACAGACATGTGTATGTTAAGATAAGAGAAAAAAGAGAATGTTAATATCGTATTAAGGATCGTATCAATTATTAATTACGATTATTTATATTTTTAGGGTTCCGTACCTAGAAAGGAAAAAACGGAACCCTTATAGGAACACTTTCTTGTCCGTCCGTCAAGACCCTTTTTCTCAGGAACGCGTGTAGGTATCAAGCTAGAATTTATATCAAATACTCAAATCAACTGTCCCTTGAAGCTTTAAAAAAATCAAACTTCCAAGCCAACGCAATCAAAAGACACAGCCGTTTATGCCGCAAATTTCCGCAAATTTCCGCAAATTTTCAGCACTCACAAAGGAATCAAAACCTACAGGGTACTTCCCGTGAACTCAAAATCTTGAAATTCGGTACAAAGCAACGTCTTATAGCACACATAAAATAATGCGCAAACCGTAAATTTTTAGTTACATCATAAAATAAAAATCTGGGGGCACGGTAGTGCCCCCGCCAAGACGAGCCAAGCGAAGCGCAAGGGCACTACCTACCTTTTCTCGAAGTGTTTCGTCGTTTTTTTTGAACCCTCATAGAGTTGGTTTCCGATGTACCCGATAGTTCATATTCTCAGGATATGATGTCAATAATAAACTCATTAAACATACAAAGTCTCAATTGAATAGCTTTAGTACTTTAGATTTTATTGATATCTAAAATACACCGATTTCGTCACTGACACACTCACTGACACACTGATGATCATCAAAATGTTTGGCTACTTCCTGAAGTGCTAGAAAGCTGAAATTTGGTATGTAATCTAAGTTTAGTATACAACCAACAAAAAAAAATCATAAACTTATAACTTTCGCCCCCCATCCCCTCAATTGGGGGGGTGGAAGTTTATATGAAACTTCAAAATGTTAGGGTACTTCCTGAAGTGCTAGAAAGCCGAAATTTGGTATGTAAAAAAGAAGAAAAAAATAAACACTAAAAAGACTGCCTAGCAACTGACAAAAAGAATTGAAATCACACCAAAAACATTTCATGTAAAATGTTGCCAAGACGACCACATAAGGTTTGCCCTGTGAAAAAGATATCAGATCTCATGTAGAGCCAAGCTTCTTAATCTACACGGCCTAACTCTACCGACCCTAACTTCACAAATTCTACATAATATCAGTTAAATATTATGACTTGGCTGTTTCGTTACTTACTTCAGAAACTAAATGTTCGCATCACCTCCACGACGGTAGCGAAACGGCGAAGCCATACATTTATTTATTTATTTAGGATCTCCAACAAAGGATGTACACAGATCATGTGAAATAGACTGCACTTAAAAAGTATCACGTAGGTGAACTCCTTCACTTACAGGAGACCACGGCATGCATAATTGAATTTACATCTAAGCTAACAAATTTATAATACCATTGAAATATATTGAAAAAGTTTAAGAGAATTTTAAAAAATTAAAAAAACACATCATTCATATCACATATTAAATAAATGAAATTGAAAATTAAAAATGAAAATTAACAATAACAATAAGATATTATTTTTAAGAAATTGCAAGAGATTGTCGTATTTTTATATTTTTCGTATTTTTACTGATATGTAGAATTTGTGAAGTTAGGGTCAAAAAAAAAATCAAAAATCATTTATTTGCTTAAATAAGGTACAGAAGGTTCTTAACATAAGTATAAGTATCTCTTATTCTGCCATTTATTTCGGCGTGCAAATTTTACATAAAAATTATTTATAATATGAATGATGAATTGGAATAATGCATGCAGTTAGTAAATTTTAATATATTCACATTCAATATTTAATAATAATTTAATTCTAATTTTTAATAATTCATATTGTGACAATCATTGACACTACAATTCATGACCTACAACTTATAATCTAGGAACTCGAGTACACTATAAAAGCAGATCGGTAGAGTTAGGCCGTGTAGATTCAGAACCTTGGCTCTACATTAGATCTGATATCTTTTTCCCAGGGAAAACCTTATGTGGTCGTCTTGGCAACGTTTTACATGAAATGTTTTTGGTGGGATTTTTTTAATAATTTTAAACTTACTACACCTTTCTTCATGAACGCGTAGAGGTCAAGTTTGTACGGAACTCTCGGTGCCGGAGTCTGACTCGCACTTGGCCGGTTTTTAACTGTGGAGGCTTGTTAATGGCTTGTGCGTTGTAGTGACAAAAATTGAAAAGAGTATGCTTATATGGTTTGGTCTATAATATCCCCACTGTTGGGACACAGGCCTCCTCGCAATGAGAGGCAGTGGGCTGTAATCCACCACGCGGGCCCAGTGCGGATTGGTAGATGTCACTTGTCTACGAATTTTTAGTTCTAGGACATGCCGGTTTCCTCACGATGTTTTCCTTCACCGTTTTGAGAGCAGCGGTGATGAAATAAATTACACAAAGTAATGCGCCTGCCCGGGTTCGCACTTACGACTTACTGCTCTTAAGTCGGGGCTGCCACCACTGGCGAACCGCTATTCTGCAGAACTAGTCCAAATTGTTTATATTTAGTAATAATAGGTTAGAAAACCAAGTCAATTCAGACTTCGAGATCGCATCTACACATCAGTTAATCTGTTTTCCTAAACGCTTGATTGGCGCAATGTTGGCTGTTGTAAGTTGGCCAAATTGTTTGTTAGACAAATGTTTGTCGTCACTTAATTTAGAGAGCGATTTACGCCCTCGTACGTCGAGTTGAATACTAATACTGGCTTCAGTATATTGATTTATAGTTCAATGCTCCAGTAAACAGAGCTTTGAGTAACATGTGATGCTGAATTGCGATAATCTGTTAATTGCTATAGGTACTTAGAACTCCCACAGTTCTCATTTTCTACGACTTTTAACGTTATATATAATTGATTTTATATTTGCAATGTAAACGATATTTCTTATGTTTTTTATAGGGGTAACACACTTCATTACGTGGAATCTACTTGAGCTGAATATTTGCTGAAAAAAGGTCGTGTCTACAGCAGAACTTGTTAAAAAAAACATTGCTCAAAAAAAAGGAGAATGCATTTTTATGGAGAATGGCAGCCCCTGTTCCCTCATTAAATCCTTAATTAATTTGTTCAAAGTCTTGTTAAAATGAACTGCATGTATTACACCTTGTTTCCAAGTTCAAAACCGGTTATGTTCGGGAAGGAGGATTAGCTTGTGGATTGCTCATCGATGTCCATGTTTATTTTGCTTTCTAAGATCCTTGAGGTTTCTTGAGGTTACATCGTCTCGAACTTTTTCGTCTGTGTGTTGCATGTCGCGTGACGCTCGGCCGCCGAGTAGGGATAAAGTGAAAGGCCATCATCAGAGCGCCTTTCACTTTATCCCTACTCCGCGTTTTATACGTTTTATACCCTTAATGGAATATTATTCCAAAAATTTTTAGTTAAATGTCTATAGTGTGAAAAAAAGTTTCACTTATACCGTGGTTTCATAAAACCACACAATCCTTTTTTTTCGTTAGTCAATGGTTATCCAATTTTCATTTCTACTAATTTCCAAGAATCAAACAGGTATTCCAAATATGTCGCACTTCCTGTTCAGCTGCGGTTTCAGACAAAGATGATCACTAATAAAAAAAAAGTAGGCAACAAAACTTCTTTGAAATCGATGCTATTTATATTTTTACTTATTGTGAATGAGTAAATGCGGTGAGGAATGAAGTGAATGAGGATGAGGAGACAGAGTCATAGCAAATGTAAACATTGGATGCGGTGACCAATCGTTAGATAAGTTTTTAGCCTGATCATTGTCCACTGACACAATGCAGTTTTTATTGGGTTTTTACCAATACAGGGTTATTTGTAAAACACCGACAACCTCTCAAGACTAGGTTACTAACATCAAAATCAACAACTTTTGTTCTATGACTTTTACAAATTCGTCATATTTTAGTTCATCAGATTTTCATACAAAAATAAAAATATTGAAGTGAACGCTGTAAATGTTATGACTATGCTCCCCTCGCTATTGTACTATTGCTTTCTTTTGCTTCGCATAGACTTCGTAACATTTAGAGCGTTCAATTTAAATATTTTTATGTTTATATGAAAATCTAATGAACTAAAATATGTTGATTTTTAGAACAAATGTAATTGATTATGATAAACATAGTCCTGAGAAGTTGTCAGTGTACATGTAGAAAGAGTTTCCAAGAAACCTTACTAGACAGTCAATATAGTAAGTAGTAGACTTTCAAAACCGTCAGCCTGTAGAAGTAACATTGGAAGACTCTCACTAGTATCTGGAATATGCCATCAATACAACGAACTCGACTTAAAGCTGCCTCACTTGAATTTCGAAACCCTGTTTGCGCTGTCATTTGAACAAACACCTATAAGACCTACCGATACTTTGCTGGTCTTTAGGACTAATATTTTTCCAATGACATAATGCAGTTTTTTTGGGTTTCCTCTTTCAGTTATTTCCAAGAAACTAGTATTCTAAATATATGCTGCACTTCTATAAAAGTCATCTAATTATCAGTTATAAAACCACAGTCATAACTGCTAATAAGATGACTTCGTAAACCACAAAACTACTAAGAAATCGATGCTTTTTAGGGTTCTGTTCCCAAAGGGTCAAACGGGGTCCTGTTTGACCCTTTGGGAACAGACTGCCCTTGGTTTGTTTGTTTTTACTGTGACTTCGCTGTCCGTCCGTTCGTCTGAAACCAGGCTGTGAACTATCACAGGCTAACTATAGCCAGTTGAAATTTCTACAGATTATGTATATCTGTTTCCGCTTTAACAACAAATACTAAAAACAGAATAAAATAAATATTTGAGGAGGCTCCCATACAAAAAAAGGGGAAAATTTAAATGGTACGGAAACCTTCGTGCGCGAGTCCGACTCGCTCTTGGCCAGTTTTTTAACATATTTATGCTTAGCAGCAGTCCTTACAACTACTAAGCCACATCATTCATGTACCTAAAAAAATGTATTTTTGCCCACAGAGCGAGTATAAACGCCGGTACATCAATGACCGAGGCTGTGGAGTGGTACACCAATGCCAACGCTGCTTTGCTGAGCCATCTCACTAAAGAGATCAAAGATACTGATAGCAGCACTATATGGAGGTAAGAATAATCTGACATGGCTTTTACTGAATGCGGTGGAATAGAGAACTAACTGTAAGTTTTTTTTTGTGTTCATTGATAGAGCCATGGTTGACAAAGTTCTTAAGGAAAAGAAAAAAAGTATTAATTTGACTCGCATAGGACAAAAAAATAGAACTGGATTCGATAAAAAGAAAACAATCAAAAAAGAAGACATTATTACTAGCTGTCCCGCGCAACTTCGTCTGCGTCACGTTTTCCCCGTTTTCGCAACATTTTTCATTGCTGCTCCGCTCCTTTTGGTCGTAGCGTAATGATACATAACCTATAGCCTTCCTTAATAAATGGGCTATCTAATATTGAAAGATTGTTTTAAATCGGGCCAGTAGTTCTTCAGATTAGCGTGTTCAAGCAAACAAACAAACTATTTAGCTTTATTATTAGTATATTAGATTAAAGTTCCTGAATACTCCATAGAAAAGGGATCATCTTCCAACCAGATGGGTGTTGTGTCTGGTCGTGGGGTACTGCCCAGTTATGTCAGGTTTTTTTTTATAGTCTTAGCTGGCGGTCTTGATGTTACTTCTTCATTAACGTCATAAATAGCGCTTGCGTTCTTTTTGTCAACTTAATTTTGTCCGCTACATAACAGTCCTTATAATATGCATGAAATAAATGTCCATGAATATCATCTGAATAAACATCGACTCTCAAACGGTTACCAACACAATGATAAGGACGATGTCACAAGTGATGATGTACTGAACACAGTACTTAATTCTGAACCCCTTTTTTACGGATGGTAAATCATCAAATGACCCCTCCTGCACTAGGTGGAGCGGAACGGAGTGTCTGACTTGTATGAATAAAACCCATCCGTGTTCCTTCTTAGCCCTTTGTGTTTCAGGGCCACGGTATCTGTTTCGAACAGTCTCGCAGCCCCGGCAGGCTAATTCACAACTGCTCACAGAGACTTCAACGCCAATTTAAAAAAAAACCACTCAGTATAAGCCAAGAGCAGATATCAGCGATGCAACTGAACACGATCAAAACATTGTATGTCAGTGTCATAATTTTATAGAATAGTGAAACTGACAGCTTTGAACACCGTTGATCTACAAGAATCCTTGGAAAAAAATATATATTGCAAAAAAAGGCAGCTAAATAATTTGTCAGCAAACAGCTTTTGTGTTATGCTTTATTTTTTAAACGGTATGCGCTTGCGCGCCTCTTGACTCGCAACGTGTGAATCATTGATTAGGATCTCTTTATAATATGCACAGGGCTGTCTAAACTTATTTTAAAATTATGTAAGTTCCTATGTGAGTTACCTAAGATGTCTTGACCATAACAGGTGCTGCGATTCTCCATCTAATTTCTTCCTGAATAATACTTTATAATAACTATATTGCATTGATTTACGCCGTGCACTTTTACCGATGATCTAATAATATTTATAGAATAAGGCCCAAACATTGTTACAATAATCCAAATGCAGTTTATACTTAACTAGCGACCCGCCCCGGTTTCGCACGGGTGCTACGATACTAAATACACTACAGAAAAACTGTGAACGTTGTATATAAAAACATGGCGGCCCGCTCTGGCTTTGCACGGGTATAAAATATATAGTTATTAAACATATGAACCTTCCTCTTCAATCACTCTATTTTTAAAAAAAAACCGCATCAAAATCCGTTGCACAGTTTTAAAGATTTAAGCATACATAGGGATATAGGGACATAGAAAGCGACTTTGTTTTTATATACTATGTAGTGATATAAATTAACAATACATATTACAAACCAAATTAATACTGTTTACTTTGTGAAGTCACAGAATTCTGTTGAAACATAATATTACTCCAGAATGAGAGATGTCGTGAGAAAAGTTTTGGGTGTGAAAGTGGATGTGGATAAGAGTAGGACAAAACAAAAGAAACAATGAGTATATACACTGTGTGAAGAATGAAAGGACTAGAAAGAGGGTGACTGCTGTGATAACGAGTAATAGGGATGTATGGAGAAGAAGATATGCTGCGACGACCCTAAATAAAAAGGGAAAAGACTAGGAGACTGTGACACTTACCACCCACATTCGACGGCACGGTTGGTGCAGTGGTTGAGCGATCGACTGCTTCGCTGCGTGTTGCGGGTTCGATCTCTGCACAGAACAAATATTTGTATGGCCTACAGATAGTTGTTCCAGGTCTGGCTGTTTGTGAGTTTAAATGTTTGTAAACGCACTTACGATACAGAAGAAATTCCTAGTGTAGGGTTTTTATATACACGGTGTAAATCACCTCATCACGAAGCCGTCAACCAAGCATTCTGTACATGAAACTAAGTAACTTTCCGCAAAAATTATTGCTGGGAAACGACTTTTTTTTGAGGGGTGTAAAATCATGTTTTGTGGTAGAACTCAATGTAACGCACTCAAAACATTGTGCTGATGGACGGATTGAATAGTACGGGGGTCGTGGAGGTTTTTAAAGTTAAAACTTTACATTAAAAACTTGTATTTAAAAAAATACTTGTCAAAAAGTTGGAACTTTGACCCCTAATATCTCCGTAACTAGAAGGTTCCCAGGTATGGCGTAGAACAAAAAAATGATCGCAATGACAGGGAGAACCAGTGCCTTTCGGCTTCGTTAAGAGGTGTTTTACACCCTATAGATTTTTTTTTTTAGTATGAGTGTACTTTTTTTTATACAACATACAATATTATGGCCCCCTGGCTGCCAAACATGGTTTTAAACTGTGACTTGAGAGGCAGAGTAGAAATAGACTGTAGGTCTGTCTACCTTCAGAGATTGCAGGCGTGATATTGTGTTTAATTATGATGTGACAGCCCTCGAACACCCGAGGTATTTCCCGCCAATGGCTGACTCACAATCACACGGACCTAAGAGAAGGCCAATACGACAGACAACTTCTGAAGAAACCACAAACATTCGCTAAGTAATTTATATGAGGACGTATCACACGTGCGACTTATTCGCAACAACGTATAACTATGAAACTTGCGGTGAGATGACTAAAGAATTACATGTTAATTGGTTTAACCACAAACGGAATGATTAAGTAGGTATGTTTATATAAATATGACCGGATGCTGTCCCAAAAAGACCATTGAATCGGTCTTTGAAAATACCACACCTTTATTTGTTTTCTTGGTGACGATGACTTTTTATGGTTTTGTTAAAAATTTCAGACCGGATTACGAACGCCAGATTTTGGCATATAATATGTAAAAGTCCGCTATTCGCAACCGGTCCACACTTTGTTCGCACCAGATAACAAAAACTTTATTTGTGTTAGATGAGCTTCGACAAGAACTCTTCAACATTGATAGCGTTATCAATGGCTTCGGACATATCCCTCAAGCCAGGACTTTATTTTAAAATGGCATAAATTTTGTAAGGCTTTAAGTATTATTCAACAGCTTACAACCGGATTATCAAAAACTTTTCAGTAGTTGACCTCAAACGAATACAATTTTATCCGTTATCGTTATCGCAGACAAATATGTCTCTTTGTTTGGGTCATCTGTGTGTCTTGTATGTTATCTCTCTCTTGCCCTTCATCATCAGCCTATAATGTTCCCACTGCTGGGACTCAGGCGTTCACTCTATGAGAGGGAGTGGGCTGTAGTCCACCATGCGGGCCCAGTGCGGGTGGGTAGATGTCACATGTCTTCGAATTTTTAGTTCTCGGACATGCCGGTTTCCTCACGATGTTTTCCTTCACCGTTTTGAGAGCAGCGGTGATGAAATAAATTACACAAAGTAATGCGCCTGCCTGGGTCCGAACCTACGGCTTACTGCTCGTAAGTCGGGGCTACCACTACTGGGCCACCGCAGCTCTCTTGCCCTTATCCCAATTTATTTGTGGTCAGCGCAGTATGTCTTCTTCTTCCATATCTACTTCTTTATTACTCGTCATCTCATCAGTCATAACCTTTTTAATCATATCAACTTTGAAACAGTCCGTCCACCGTTTCTTTGGTCTTGAAGTTTTCAAAACTTTTCTCACGACATTTTCGTCATTCCTCCGCATCACATGTCCATACCACGACAACCGACTACCACATAATTTTTAAGTCACCGGCGCGGCTCCAAAAAATGAATAGATTGAATCACATAAGAGGATGTGATTCAATTTATTCATTTTCTATCTATCTCAATAAAAGTCCGTATGCAAAAGGATGTTGTTTGTGCAGGGTCCAAGGCTAAGCGAAAGATTCAGATGCATTTTAGATAAAACCCATACTGACGTAAGAACGCGACTCGTCCTCAAGGTCATCTCGAGAATTCTGAAAAGAAATGATTCCACACTTTCCGGTTGCATTGGAATGTGTATTACTCGTGCAAAGAATTATTCAAGAAAATTGCTTACATAGTTATTCGTATTTTTCATCATAGTTAAGAGCTTTAAAAATGTAATTTCGTCTTCATCATCATCAGCCTATGATGTTCCCACTGCTGGGACACAGGCCTCTTCTCTATGAGAGGGAGTGGGCTGTAATCCACCACGGGCACGGCCCAGTGCGGGTTGGTAAATTTCGTCTTGGACCTCTGCAATTGTTTTATTTATTAATCGTCTTCATCATCTGCCTAGCGTTTTCCCAAAATTTTGTGAATTATTATTAGCCTGTTGTGTCCTGTTATTTTTGGCTTTCTTATCGACAAGGTAACTTGTACCCTATATCCTATTGGGCAATAGTAGGCGTAGAGAGATTGCACCTGTGCTCCATAATCCTGCGTCGATAGCCGGGTAGCCGCTGAATTTGGGAGCTATGACCGAAATTCGTTCTAGAGAACTGCTCATTGATGTGAAGTCATTAGAATGTTTTTAAAAGCTTTTATTTTTTAACTGGACTGGTTAACAAAATAGTATTGTAGTAGTATTGTTCAACTGACATTGCCAGTCGTTTCTTTTTCTGCAAATCGGCTTCTAAATTAGTTCTATCGCCTGAGACTATTCTGAATCATTTTCTATTTCCCCTTTTTTTAGCTTTAGTTGACATTATTTACTTTTATAAGTGTTATTATATTATTATTCTTTATTACTGTAAATATGAGACCTATGTGGGTCATATTATTCGATTTAGTTTTGTTAGTTTGAGTAGGTACTATATGCGGCCTACCCAAATTGTTCGTCGTTCTTTGGTATTGTTCGTCGTGTCGTTGAGCTCCTTGGTTTATGAGTCGAGCTACACGATCAGTGACTAATGCTTGCACTGACTGGACAAGTCCACTCAAATCTGTGTGGTTCATTCTTCAAAAGACCATCTCAGACGCTAATCTCCATGGTCCTCATGTGACTTGTTCTATGTCTGGACTTTAAAAGAAGCAGTGACCTCTGAGTTTGTTTCGGCTGTTTCTTCTCAGAGTAGTCAGGTACGAAACACCAGCCTCAACTAGTTAAAAATATAAGACGACGTGTAAAAGTGTTTGTAAAAACCTATTTCGAAAATAAATATTTGAATTTGAATCTATGCAGTGCATTAGAGAGAATTTCTTTATTACTACACATTCAAGCATTATAAGTTTTAGAAAATCTAATGTAAACCGGCAGTCAAACCCTTCAAGTGAATCACAACTGATTCATCAGAAATATTTTAATTTTACGCCAATATTTAGCTTAGCAGTCTTTTTAAATACTTTTCTTCTGAGTCAACGCATCCTGCAAGCTAACCGACAGTACCTTTCTCTAAATAAATGATGATGTCAACAGGGTTCTAATTCTAAGGCAGCGTCTTTACTAGACTAGTGAACACACGATTGTCGTGCACATTTCTTGTTTGGCGGACTCAAACGCGTGACACGACAATTTCACGAAATAAAAAAAAGTGTGTACAAGTCTTAAGCGACCTGACGATTTTCTGAAAAACATAGTGACAAAAGAATGCGGTGTTCATCGCGTTGATTAAGACAAGGCGTAGTGTGAGCCATACGCCTAATCCAATAGGCCGAACTATATTCGAATATAAGTAAAAAAAAAACTCTAGATTTAATTCAAAACGTGATCCTAAGTTTTTGGTGAGTGTAATTTGTATTTAAGTACTAGCTGTCCCCGGCATGCGTTGCAATGCACTTTTTACCAACCCTATCTACCTACCGACCATACCCTAACCTACCCTGCCAACCTACCCTACCCTACCTACCCTACTCTACCCTACATACCTACCTACCCTACCCTACCCAACTCTACCCTACCTACCTATCTACCCTACCGACCCTACCATACCTACCTACCTACCCTACCCTACCCAACTCTACCCTACCTACCTATCTACCCTACTGACCCTACCATACCTACCTACCTACCTACCCTACCTTTCTCACCTTTTAAACCTTCCCTGGACTACGACAAACATTTTAAAACCAAAATCAGCTAAGTCGGCCCAGTCGTTCTCGAGTTTTAGCGAGACTAACGAACAGCAATTGATTTTTATTTATATAGATATTATACTAGTCTGTCCCTGTTTATATTAAAATTTCATATGTCCATCTTATGCAATGCAAAGTTAGCGTTAACTTATTCGGTGATGCTAAGTCATCGATAGCAATAGTCGTGTTCATCTATACCTCTTTACAAAATGTTCTCAATGTTATATAGATAAGTTGCCTTATACAGGGTGTAACCTTAAGTGTCACACAGGTACAGTCATTAAAAATACTTGATCGAACTAAATTGCGAAATAATTAGTTATTGCGGTTATACAGGGTGTAACGGAAAGGGTATATACATCCTTAAGGGTGTGCTACAGACCATCAAACTGAACATGTTTCTCAAAATAAAAAAAAATTAGCAGCAAAAAAAAAAATCTGCTGCAATACATTTGGGTCGAATAGGTATTGTAATTTTCTATGGGGCAGCAGATATTTTTTTTTGCTGAAAAACATGTTTTATGATGAGAAACTTGTTTAGTTTGAAATATTAAACTGTGTGAAATATTAAACTCATGAAGTTATCTTTTCGTTAAGTTAATCAAATTATAAGCTGTAAATAAAACTTCCAAACTTAGAAGAAAGGAAAAAAAAACAGTGCTGCCGTACCTAAGTAACAAGGGATATTATCAGCCTAGCCTTTTCCCAAACTATGTTGGGGTCGGCTTCCAGTCTAAACGGATGTAGCTGAGCAGTTTTTTACATGAAGCGACTGCCTATCTGACCTCCACAACCCACGAGCGAGCACAAATCCAGTCTCCGAGCTGCTACCGAGAATCGAACCCAAGAGCTAATGCTCATCAGTAGACCACGGTCGCTATACTAACGTGGCTAAAATACCTTCACGTTTACTGGCTTAACTTTCCTATTTTTTAACCAAACATACAAAGACAGATTAGCCCCTGAGATGTATGAATAAAATAACGTGCTTTCAATAATCCAGTTTATTAGGAGTTTTGAGAGCAGCGGTGATGAAATAAATTACACTAAAGTAATGCGCACGCATTAGTTCCAAGCTTCGGCTTACTGCTCGTAAGTCAGGGCTACAACCACTGCAACTGCTCTACCACTGCACAAGGAAGATTATTATTAAGAATGGCACGTAGGCTACATTTTTTTCTCACACGTCCTTATCCAACAAAACAAATGGCTAAACCTTGTGTGTCATGATTTAATTAACGTCTTGTTAATGTTATACAATCTCTTGTACAATGTGTCATAATCTCGTTAATGTCTTCACACGTCCTGAAATCACTTCATATAATTGTCACATATTGTCCTATGACACCATGGTCCCAGGCACACGTGCATCTAAACTACCATATGACTAAGTGCCTATTATAAATGATTCAGTCTGAACCAAGCATAATTGTTACAAATTTCAAGATGACAACGCACTGAAAATCAGAAACTATTAATTTAAGGCCTGTGAGTCATAGTCAAGTAAATCTTAATCGTTTTCCTTAAGATGCAGAAAATGTTACAGGATACGATTGAGTCAGACTGCGGAGTTCCTTGGTTCTCTAATTAGATCAGTCGTCATGATTCTTATACATATAGGGTGACTGCTAATAAGTGACCGATACTTAAACACGTGATTATTCTCAATGATAACAAACAACTTTCGCAAAGAAACATTTTTTTATACACATAAGTGAAAGAGTATAAAAAATGTTTCTTTGTGAAAGTTGTTTGTTAAGGTGAGTATAATCACGTGTTTAAGTTTCGGTCACTAATTAAGAGTCATCCTATATAAATATCATGACAAGTGATCTGTCAACAGTTTTTTGCACTGAAAAGAAAATTGTTGGTCGAGTGCCAATATGTTTTTCATTGCCAAAATCCCACGGTTTCGTAGGTACTACTGGAATAAAAGTATCTTAAAGTGTTAATCTTAATTATAAACTATCTGTGAGCCAAATTCCATCCAAAACCGTTCTGTGGTTTTTTGCGTAAAAGAGCAACAAAAATCCTTCCATCCATCGTCACAAATTTTACTATTAATAGATAATAATAGAAATATGTCCAGCGTAGGTGGCAGTTTTTCACCGAGCTACAATGTGGCGCCAGTAATCGCATTGCCCACAAAACAAAGGGAATGCGTTTGAAACCACATCCAAGCATACAATTTGTTGGCCGCGTAGGTCACGCGTTGTTACGTCGCCATGGTATCTCGGTGAAATATATTATAACCCTTATTAAACTGTTAGAGAACGATATTATAATAACTAAAATAAGAAGGTAAAACTTGGGGTAGACAGAAACCACAGAACGTCACTTGCTATGTTCCTGAAATATTCCTTTTGTCTTACCCACGTTTAAACATCTGGACATACATGCACGCCGGTTGCAAGTACTACGAGCCTGACCTTCCTAAACAATTATTTTGTTGAAATTATTAGCCTTTTGATTATATTAATATTTGCATACCAATACAATAAAAAAATCTTATATTTAAACTGCTTCATCTTTTGTAGCAAATAAATAATCTTGACATTGACTTTAAAAAGATGCATGTTAATATTTAATGATTGTAGCGGCTAAAAAGACATAAGTTTATTTAGTTGAAACTGAAACTTTCCAATGAAAATAAACTTTTTTCCAGTCGAGTTATTGTTGAAATATTTCTATGAACGACGACGAGGGCCATATTTATATGAAATCTAATGATTTTGTCTTTCCACTCAACATGCAACAGTGTTGCAAATATGTTTGTTTTCAAAACATTTTCCAAATGACAATAGAACACGCTAGAGTAGCAAGGAAATATAGCAATAGAGAATAAAATGAGGATGCATAAGAATATTGAGATGTTTGAGTTCACAATAGTTTGAACTTGCAAGGTCATAAAATTTAAGTTCTAGACGGTGCAAGGGTGTGGACTGGGTAAAGAAAACGACATTCTATTTTGTCCGTCAGACTGGTAATACAAACATATTAGACACGTATTTTTTATTTTATCAAAATATCAAAAAATTACTTAGTTAAAACTCATTAAAGTTGCAGAGTGGGGGCTCACTACGTCACAAGTAGGTATAAAACTTACCTACATGTGACGTCATGCGCCATTTCAACTCAATATATATCTCTGTTATTTTATGACCACGTGATAAAAGAAAAAATACGTGTCCAATACTTTTAAATAAACTACCCGACGGACAAAGAAAAAAAATGATCATCCCCTATTGTTTGTGCACGACGGGCAGAAGAGAAAGTGTAGCAAATCCTTAGCGGAGGTTCCACACTCGCATTCTGTCCACGATGGGTCGAGTACACTCCATTACACTTTTGCAATGCTGTCATTTTACAGTGGAATAAGCTTGACAACAGAGTACTTATGGTGAAATACTTAACACAAACATAACTTTTTCTTTCTTTGTCGCGTGGTGAGTGCCTTACCTGTTCTTATGCCGCCCATGAGCCTCTGACTTCGCTTTACATGCCGTTGAGAAATATACCTCAGGCATGCCAATTTCCTCAAGATGTTTTCCTTCACCGAAGCAAGTGATTATTAAATAAACGCACACGAATCCAAAATATCTTTGTGATCCACACTCGCAGACAAGTGAACGCAATCACTAATTGAATCAGTCGCTAGTCATCGCCACCGGCATGCACCATGTAGGGCCCCCATTTATTTTTATTTTATTTATTTCTTGCTAAATAATTTAAGGGAGTAGATAATGACACACTGACCAGACAGCACAGTAATGGCTAAATGGGACAATCCCGTGACATAAGTGCGTCATGTACGCATGACGACCAATCAACCTATATAACCAAATTAAGCTAATCTCTCATTGTATGGGAAGCTCACACAAAGAGGGTCGGGTTATACTGGATATGAATTGCCGACCGTATGCCGATGATACTTGTTTAGTCCATGCAGAATTAGTTCTAATTTAAAGGAGTATTCAGGAGGAATTCAATAATATAATTAAATGGACTCACAATAAATATAAATAAAACCAAGTCTATGCGTATAAACATATTTAAAACATATTTAGGTAAAGTAAAACTATTACAAATCAAATTTATGAAACTATTAGTTGATAAAAACCCAAGGCATTAAGTCCGCCTTTGTACAGTGTTTTTTATACTTGTGCATAAAGTTTTAATAAATAAATAAAACAAAAACATAAGAACACGTTGTAAAAGTAGTGATTACGAAGAATTATTCTTAGAATGTAAGATGTTGCCGGTGCATCGAACGGCGTTATTGTTATTGGCTATAGAAAACTATTGCAAGGATTGGAAGTTTAAAATCGAGACGGTACACATAAGACCTCAAAGGACCAGAAGACTTGTAGTACACTCCTTTACCTACTAATTATTATGGACAAAGATGTAGAAAATGCTTAGTTCTAACAATTTTTAATGACATACCTTCCGATTTAGAAAATAGCTGTATCACAAAAATGTTTTTGAAAATATAATGGGAAGTTATTTTCAACACCTTTAGTCAAAACCTCATATTCCGAGATGTGTAGATTACATTTAAGATTATTTATTGTTTGTTTATACATATATTTATGTCATACTAGCTCATGTTTGCGGCTTCGCCGGTGTGAATTGATATGAAGTTACGCAACTGAAAAATGTTATAAGCATTACCTACGTAATAATCAGCGTTGTGTAAAATAAGTGTGTTTGGTTGAGTAGGTAAAAGTATCCTTGTTATTGATGGAAAAGTACCAAAAAGTAATTACATGAAGATATAAAATTGTATATGGGAGCTACATCTGCAAACAAACTGTTTTACAGTTTGGCAGAAGTAATATATTTTTTACTCCTTTACCTATTTTTTATATACTAAAGTTTATCTCTACAAATGTCAGACGTTCCCTCGCTGCTAAAAGTAATATGCTGGCAAGGCGATTTGCGAAATGCTCCAACCAAGTGAAAATAACCCTGTTTAACGCGTACTGCCGGAACCTATACACATGTCATGTGCCCTATGGTACAAGTACACGCAGCGTGCTTACAATACGCTGCGAGTTCAATATAACAACGCATTCAGATGCATACTGGGGCTGCCATGGAGGTGTAGTGCGTCCGGCATGTTTGCTGAGAACAGGGTAGATGACTTTTACGCTGTCATGAGAAAGGCACAAGCCTCCTTTATGAGCCTTTTTCCTTTATGATCAGTCTGACAATGGAATATTGAAGGCCATATACGAGGTAAACTACTTCTTCGTATATGGCAATTAATATTCCAGCTATAATAACCAAATGTATCTGATTATGTAATTCTAAATGTAATTGTAATTTTAATCGTAATGTATGTAATAATGTAACGTAGTGAAATGTAATTTTATTTTATTCTAATTCTTATCCGATGTATTATAATTGTTGTGTATGGGTACTTCTGCCTGAAATAAATAGTAAATAAATACTTGTCATGTTCCTTTAATATCCTGGAACAAAGATCGTGATCAACGTATTGCTTTTTCCCAGGTACCTGGTTGGATTCAAGAATCTACTCCGGAGCATCGAATGTAAGGGCATCGGGTCCGTATTAGGTATCAACTACTTCGCCAGGGGGTATCTACAACCCCGAGCTTATGAAAGGTAAGCAGAGAGCTACTCAAGCAAAGTAAAACTGTTAAGAATTTGATACCTTGTCATTTAGATACGACCAACTTACGTGTAGTTATGTTACTCTGCCATGGTTGATACCACTTCTTCTTTATTGTGGGGTTAGTTAGGAAAGTTTAAAGTTTATATTTTTGAGGAGCACCTGCCAATCGTTCAGCAGTCATGGACTTGCTTTTGAAATTATCATGAATATAAATAGTATCAGCCTATTACTGTCCCATGGCAGGGCAAACGCCTCTTCCTATACTAAGAAGGCATGAGCTTCGATCACCATGTCTCTTCAAGCGAGCAGAAGACCTTAATCATATTTTTTTTCTCAGGTACATAGCCCATATGATTCTGGGACGAGATCTGTTAGACAATACGCTGAACTTGGTGCCGTCTCTCATTCCACTTCATAAGGATATCAAGGAAGACAGCAATGAGTACCAGGACTTGGAGAAGAAGTAAGTAGACCAATTTTATGCAGTTTTCCGTCCATAGGTCTTACAAATATTTGAAATAGCAAAAGCGCTTATACCAGATTTAGGGATACAAGTTCCCAACATACGGGCAAGTTGGAACGGACCGGTACTGATCGGTGCGGGTGAAATAGTTTCATGGTTTTTGTATGCTCTCGCTTATTACGGAACAGGAGCGTAAAATCTGTATCTTTTTCACTGTGGTCTTTCTTTAATTAAAGCATCGTCTATTTTAATGAAACCGTCAAATTCTTCAACGGCTGTAGTCAGTCATTATTGGGTGTACAGAGATGACCAAGGGTCTAAAACGGCCGTAAAATGATCATAGACGCAATTAATATTAACCTTGGCTTGACCTGCCCCGTTTCTTTATGAATTGTCACTTGGTAACCATTTTTACGAATTGTAACGTAATTCATATGAATTTTTTCCTATTATGATTCTGCTAAAGCAGCCATTTTAGGCCCGAGTTGTTCTTTGTATCTAGGTGTCTGCCCATCTCCAAACATTGGGCCGACGCTTGAGTTATCATTGCTTGCTTATTTGGCTCTTTAAACCTAGCGTGACATGATAAATCATTTGGACCAATTTGATATTTCTTTTCCTTATTTTCTCCAATGCAGGATTATATTGGTTCAAAATGGTATTTATCTCTTGAGGCCTACCAAAACTGGTGACGTGCACATAATTTGGACCAATATCATATTTCTTTTGTTTTTTTTCGCATTGAGGCTTATGTTGATCTGTTTTCGATGCAGGAACCAGCAGATCGTGGACAATAAACACCAAGATGGCAGCGTCACTGATGCTATTGAGTACTTCGACCAGACTGCTACATTCCTTGATAAACTGAGAGCTGTACAGAAGCAACTGCGAGAGAACATCAGGTCAGTACCTAGTGTCAAAGTCCCAGTGTATGTTTCACAGCTAAACCATTTTTAACCCCGACCAAAAAAGAGGGATGTTATAAGTTTGACGTGTGTATCTGTGTGTCTGTCTGTGGCATCGTAGCTCCCAAACGGATGAACCGATTTTGATGAAATTGGTGTCATTTGAAAGGTATTTTAATCGAGAGTGTTCTTAGCTATGTTTCGAGAAAATTTGCTCATCCGTTTGAAGCTCATCACCTCTTTTCTAGTTGATGAAGGGATATAAACAACTTCTACGCGTCTAGTTGATTTGAATTTTGAATTCTTGTCACTTGTCACCATGGGCATCGCTAGGGGATAGGCTGCACACCCCCCCTCCCCCCTAAAAGCTCAAGTTTTTTTTTTTATTCATATCTTTCCTGGTTTTCGTTAATTAGCGAGAAGAGGTGCAACACCGAGAAAAGTGGAAGGAGTGGGAGGAGACCTATGCCCAGGAGTGGGCTAAGAAAAAATAATTTAAGTTTAAAAAGCATGAAATCAAAATTATATTAAAAATTTAAAAAACCCCCGACAGACAAAACCTCTAAAAAAAACATTTTTTTTTTTTATTTGAATAAATTGTTGAGTAGTCGGTCGGTTGCTCAAAACTTTGAAGTTGTCTGTTTCAAAACGTAGATCTCTAAAGGGAAGATCTGACGAAAGAATACAGATAGTTTATAACCTGGATTATGTTTAGGATATTTTTCATCCAGGACGTACAATTCGGTGGGACATTACCGAACTCAATGCGGGCGCAGCCGCGGGCATAAGCTAGGTACTAGGGCACCCTGCCTTGCCCTGCCCTCCCCTGCCCTGCCCTTCCCTACCCTACCCTACCTTGGACCATGACAAACATTTCAAAACCAAAATTAGCTAACTCGGCCCAGCCGTTCTCGAGTTTTAGCGAGACAAACGAACAGCAATTGATTTTATATACATATAGATTAGGAATGTTACTCAAAGGTACATTCAAGACCGTTTCAACCAACAATAAGCGATGACTAAATGCAGGTCTAAATATTATTGCACTACTGTAATCTAACAGTGCGCTCCTATTTTAAGACTATCGAAAAGTGCTAGTGGCTATCGCCGTCCATCACGAAATAATACTTTTCCAAAAAAAAAGCTTCATCGAAATCGGTGCACAAATTGGTGAAGATGACGCTAAGCAGACGCGCAAAAAAACGTTCAAAAGAATTGAGAACCTCTTTGTTTTGGAAGTCAGTTAAAATAAAACAAGACATAATCTAAAAACAAATAAATCTTCATTCAGACAGTAAAACCGCGACTAAAGACATTTATTAAAATTTTTATTAATGAAACGTCGCGTCGCATCCTCTATACGACCTCTTTACAACGCTTCAAATATGTTGTGCCACGTGGCATATCGCAGACGTCTCGGCGCCGGCGCAAGTGTTTAGTAATCCGCCCATCCACTCAATTGACTCAATTGTAAAATCTGTTTCAATGACGGCACGTTTATCAAGTTCACGGCTCTCGTTCAGTTGTTATGAAACGGTTCTTTACGTTATTTTTGCTAATCAAGATTGCCTAATCAACCGATAAAAATCACTTGGCACAGGGCACAGATCTGGTCTCTTCCCTGTGAGAGGCAAAGATCCTCTGTCATCGCTACGGGCCTTACACCCGGGACGGGATAACGAGGCCGTTCAAGGCGAACTTGGACAAAAGTGATAGTGACGAGGAAGCAAAACCTCCCGAAGACCATATCTCCCGCTTGTGTGTGATGTCTGAACAACGGCGCAATTCAGTGCTTGGCTTCATTCCTGTTCGGTCGCCACTACTAAGAGTGGTGGAAACATTATACGCTGATTAGGATTAGGGAATCGGCCGTAAACCACCACGTGGGCCCAGTGCGGGTTGGCTGATGTCACATGTCTTCGATTTTTTGGTTCTTGACATAGCTTACAACGATGTTTTCCTTCACAGTTTTGAGAGCAGAGTAGTGATATAATAAATTTTATAACTAATGCAAACTTCGTGGAGAGGATCTGGTAGAAAAATATGTTTCCTATCCTTATATTTGAAGTATAGCTCTCCGCCACAGTTGTCAGGATATTGTTGCAACTACTCCGCACATCATGAGATGGCCAGTAAAAAAGGTGTGGAAGGGGAAGACTTGCTGCGCCAACCCCAAATAAATTAGAATTTGGGCAAGAGCATGATAGCTCCGTACATCAGCAACTCAGTTTTTTTGTCTAAATCTAAACAACCACCATAATTTTATTTTCACCTTGTCTTGTGTGTCAGTTCATGTTCATTCACGCATATGACACGTGCATAATACAACGGAAACTATAAATACTCGGCAAGCTTCCCATTTCCTTATCTTCACACTTCTATGCCTCCACTGGGTGAGCACATCTCCAGGTTTTATTGCCAAGCTGAGTCTAGTAAACAAGCAATGTCTTCAGAAATAGCTTTTTTACTTCAATTTATAGTATCCGTGAAGAAATGTTTGCTGGTTTGGAACGAGACTAGCAGAAATGTTTAGTCAAACACAAGCCGTAAACCTGACGAGATTTTTTGTCCTCAAAAATTGCGTACGAAATTCAATCACATGATTATAACAACTTTCGGAAAGCTAGGCAACGTACAGCTATACCCTACTATGTTGACAATGGTGCTCTGCCATATCCGCTTTTTGTTCAGAGTTTTTCGGCCAAAATTGGATATGCTAACCACTTGAGAGCACATGAACAGCACACCAAAGCTTTCGACAACCACCCTAAAAAGCCATCGAATGCAGTCGCTGTGGCCGGGACCATCACAGGATTTATTTTTTGATGGTCCATCTAGGCAGTCAGTTCATGTAAAATACTAGTGTTCAGCTGAATCCGGTAAGACTGGAAGCTAACCCAAATATAGTTGGGAAAAGGCTAGACAGATGATGATGATCTAGGGTTTCCAAGGCTATGCTTGTCAAACCGCGGTCTTCAGTACTCCAGGACTTTTTGCTACATAGGCCAACGGTCCTTTTTTTTCGGATGGGAAATCATCAAATGACTCATCCTGCTCTGGGCGGAGCGGAAGGAGTGTCAGACTTGTATTGAGTAAAATCTATCCATGTTCCTTCTTAGCCCTTTGTGTTCCGGGGCCACGGTATCTCTTTCGAATAGTGCCGCAGCCCTGGCAGGCTTCGGCCCTCTCGGACCCCTTCAGATTTGCTGATATCTTCTTGAGGAGCGCGTGAATCACGAACGCGCCGTTGACACGGCGTCTCGTCATAAGACGGACGGACGGTGAGCTAGCCCATTACTCACCGTCCACAGGAGGTCGATCCTTCGACAGACATGGCCAGCCTTCTGCGACTTCAGCTTGTTAGTGTTACTATGCTAGCTCTGACGGTAAATGCAATTCATTTCCGGATGATGCCATTTGAGCATATTTACAGGAACTCTGAGCCCGGTCATAGATTCTAGGTTTTACCATTATATCGGTCCAAATAGGGTAATAAATTGTATTCAATTTGTCCTGTACCTTTTAGTCTGTGACGAAATTAATAGTACAACCGCAGAATAACACGTTTTTCGTTCATTGAATGAACTTCCCAACCACAAAGTTGTGATATCACTGGTCTGTAACAGAGTTGTAATTGCGCTGTTATTAAATAATAATTGTACCGTATTTAATTATAATAAGTATATAATTTAAAACTGGTTATTTATTTATTTATAGTACAAATGAATATTTTCCTGTCAGAACGGCTCGCGGCTGAATGATAACAGCCGCACGTATCAATCTTCTGGGTTAAACAACGCTAGCTGAGGCCGGTCCATGGATGTGTGATGTCCCGTTTGGCCGTTGATCCCGGCTGGTGTTTGTAGATAGTGGGCAGTCAGAAGCCCAAAAGTCTGACAACCAGTCTTACCAATATGTCTTACTAATTTACTTTCATTTAAAAGTAGGCAATAGATACTTATATTTAAAAGTAACCACTCAAAGAGTCTAAACTATGAATTTAATTGAAACATCACAGGTATAAAGAACAGCTCTAAAATTCGATCTATATATTAAACTAAGCAAGCAATATAATGTAAATATAATGTAACAAGATTTCCTCAAAGAAATAAAGGCCTGTTGTCGTTGATATCATCGACAAAAATAGCAATTTCTGTAGTTCGTCATTCTATGATTCATGGCTATTGGCTACGAGGACATTGAACCTTTTAAAGGTACTTTCCCTTTGCAGACTATTGGTTTTCTTTTATCCAATGCCACCATCCATCACTCGCCAATTTCACACAGTCCATCCATAGTTTTTAGGGTTCCGTACCCAAAGGGTCAAACGGGACCCTATTACTGAGACTTCGCTGTCCGTTTCCCCGACCGTCCGTCCGTTTGTCACCAGTCTGTATTTCATGAACCGTGATAGGTAGCCAGTTGAAAATTCAACAGATTATGTATTTCTGTTGATGCTGTACCAACAAATACTAAAAACAAGATAAAATTAATATTTAAGGAGGCTCCCATACAAAAAAAAATTTTTTTGCTTGTTTTTATAAATACCTAATGGTACGGAACCCTTCGTGCTCGAGTCCGACTCGCACTTGTCCGGTTTTATTTTGGTCTTCGTCTACTCTAATAGCCATCAACATTCATACTCAAAACTTTCATCACGACATTTTCCTCATTCCTCCTCATCCCAAGCCCAATTGCCCAAATTCCACCAATAACCACGATAGCCGATTACCCCACAACTTCTCAGTCACTGGCGCCTCTTTCAGACTTCTCCTTATGTAGGGGGTTTATTCATAAACGCTGTTCAAACTTAAATAATGACAAACGTCTCTAACTACGTAGAATCAGTTCTACGATACGGAGTAATTTTCTGGGGTAATTCGACAGACAAGAATTTCGTTTTTATTGCACAAAAAAAATGCGTACGCGCTATATGTAATCTACAGTCAAGGGATAGTTGTAAGCCATATTTTAAATCTTTGAAGCTTCTTACATTGCCGTCATTATATATCTTTGAGGTGGCAGTGTTCGTTAAGACAAACCCACAGCTTTTCGAAGTTAAAGCCCCAGCCGATCCACGGTTGAGAAAAAGGGAATCGAACATTCTTTGTGTTGATCGCAGTAAAACAGCACTCCTAAGTAAAAGCTTTTATAGAATGGCTCCAATTATTTTCAATAAAATTCCACGACATTTAAAGAACCTTAATAATAATATGTTTAAAAAAAAAAAAAACAATTTTTAATTCATAAAAGCTACTACTCCACAGCTGAGTTTATGGAGGACAAGACATTTTGATTATGATTATTTTTACTTTAATAATTGTGTGTGTTAGTACGTAAGGAAATGTGTTTTAATAATATGTAATTGTGTTATTTAATTTAAAATTTTGTGTCTATTGTTTTGACATACCTAACTCTATTACGATTTGTATGCTCTCGGGTAAAATGTAGCGAACTAACCATTTCTGTATAACATCTTATTGTAATGAAACCTACATTTACGAATAAATTTGATTTGATTTGATTTGACTACATTTTTCGATGTGTATTAATCAATGTCATTAATAAACCTAAAGGTTACTGTTGCGAGGAGCTCGTTGCTATATAATAACAGCTACACAGATCGATCTTCAAGTTTAAGCCGTACTTGCCGAGGTTGATTCGTGGATGGGTGACCATAATTACATACCGATTTTCCTCCGTGCCTGGGAAAGCACGTTAAGCCGTTGGTCCCGGCTGTCATTTGTAGATCTTTGACAGTCGTTAGGAGTAGTCAGAAGCCAAAAGTCTGACATCCAGTCTTACCAAGGGATATCGTAATACCCAGTTACTGGATTGTGGAGGTCAGATAGGCAGTCGCTTCATGTAAAATACTGGCTGCATTCCGTTAGACTAGAAGCTGACCTTAAGATTGTTTGGGAAAAGGCTAGGCAGATGATGAGGTTACTGTTGCGTTGCTTTTACAAGTCTGTCAAAATCACATTGATCTTTATTCGTTTTAATAATAAATTGCTCATTATGTTTGCTGCTGTCAGCGGGCAAAATAATTGTAAAAGGACTTTACGGTGACTGATCAAGCTTTACAAAACCAGTTTATGCGGATCTCACATTTTACGGTAAATCTATGCAAAGCGAGGCCACGTTATCAATCAATCAAATCATTTAATTCAGATAACAAAGACCCATAGCATAAATACCTTACAAACTATCATACATATTTATAAAAACTAGGAAAGTATTATAAAACTATTGTACACGAAGTGACGGCGTCGTGTTGCGCTGCGTGGTGTCGCGTAGCCTTCCGCGGAATCGCCGATATATGACACCCTTCGGCCAAAACTCCTCCTTGAGGAAGGTCTCGATATAATGAGTTGGAACTCGCACCACAAATGACTTGAAATTCGTGTTGTGGCGCGACTCCAACTTCTCGACCCTCAAGGTCCAGCTGGTCTTCACTCGAACATACTCCATGATGTCCTCAACCTTCGTGGTGTGATGTAGCCGAGAGACATAGAGCTGCGTCGTGGGTATTGCCGGACGCAGCATCATATTGGGTCCTGCCGGCGCGGTCCCGCACACGTTCCTACTGGAAGGCTTTTTCCTCTTCTTCCTCTCCACCTTTACGAAGCCATCCTGGTCACATGTTCCTGAAGCTGGTCTTTGCTGTTTCGAACTCCTGTTGCCAGGTTCACAGCATTTCTTCTCATCCCCCTTCTTGCTCTGCGACACAGGTTTGTGCGTGGCGACGATAGCAGCGTAGGCACGTTTAGGGGTCGACGTACCTACACGAGTCGCTACCTCGACCGGCCTCGAGTCCGCGGCGGCGCAAGTTGCAACGCGTGCAATATCAGCAGCGGGTGACGCAGTGGAGCTCGCCGACTCAAAACTGCCGATGCTAGTGTTTCTCGCTCCGCAACATATGCTCACGTTGTAGGCATCAGGCGACCTATTTACCTTAATAGAGTTGCGCAACAACTCTACTTCGGCACGTAGTTCACCAATAGTGTTATTCGACACCTGCAAAGTGGACTGTACCTCAGCCAGGCTTGCCTTGAGAGTTGTAATGTCCTTCAGCAACCTGGTGACGTCGACGTGGTCAAACGTGACTGGGGGCACCTTATGTAGTTCCCTCGCCACAAAAGCGGGCACGTCGTCCGGGTCGGTGCTCTTCAACAACGTGACGATGTCTTGAACACACTTCGGGCCACCATCCCTCCGGCGGGACTGCATCTGCTCGACTTTGCCGAGCGACTGGAACAGCAGCAGCTTGGCACTGCTGATCTCCTCCTCCTTGAAACTGGACTTGCAGATCTGCAAGATGCTGACTTCGTCCATGTAGTCAATGGCATGGTTGATAAATGCCAAGACCTCGTTGGCTATGAGCGGTTGTGAACTCATAGCGACGTTAATCGGGCAACGGCTAAAGCCGCGCGACACGCGAATATAATATTCGTACCGTACGTTATACTGGAAATGTATAACTTGATATGTTGCCGTTTGTACAAGGATCTTTTGACGCATTGATGACATTGAAAGGGACTCGGTGTTACACAAATGTTGCCCATTTGTCAATTTATGTCAGAAATAATGAAATATTCCAATGGCAATCGTAACCGTGAAACTAATGGCGCTAGAATAGCTAGTTCCTAGTATTGTCATTGGTTGAAAATATATTAATGTCATTTTATATGTCAAAATGGCTTGACCTCATTGGTCAGATTCTGAACCATCTACGGTCACGCCATCTACAACGAGCTTTAATCCCAATAAACACAATGTCTTTCTTTTATTTATTTTTTTTGCTTTTCTTTTCTTACAAGCCTTCCCCATTTCGCCATATGGCGTATGCCTATGATCACTGTACAATTCCTACAAATCTACTTCGAAATTATTATAAATGGCTTCTTTTTTCAGGGACAAAGTGACAGTAAGTCTAACGGATGCAAGGAGGCAAGAAGTCGTTTGCGCCGGGATTTTGATACTTGTCTGTGTTGTGTCCCCGATTATCATTGTGCTGGTCAGGAATGCAGTCAATACTATTCAGGTAATCCTACTAATATTATAAACGCGAAAGTTTGTAACTATGGATAGATGGATGGATGTTTGTTACTCTTTCACGCGAAAAGTACTTGCTTAGAATAATAACGCATAGAAGCCGCGTCTAGTATAAAACACGAGCGATATCGCGTGTCAAATTCATTTTCTTTGTGTGCGTGAGCCGAATGTGTCTACGTTCCTCAAACGCACACATATAAAACTTTCAGTGATACCATTACCATGCCGTTACCCACAAAAAATGGGAAAACGCACCACTATGTTGCTTGATCAAATCAAAACAAGTATTTTATGTTATCAGGATCTGGATAAAATGTAGATGATTTTTCATCTAATATGACATATTTTTAAGGAAGGTACAGAATCGGCACCAGTATCCTATTTATAAAGACTAATATAAAATACCTGATGCCAAGTTAATTTCCCAAAACTGGCATAATATTTTAACGTATGCAATAGGTAGTAGGTACATCAAAAACATTTTGTTTTCCTAAACAAAAATAAGAACAAAATTGCAAGCAATATGGGTATTTTTTTCCTCACAAATAGCAACACTGTATTGTGATAAGTTAGGTTATTGAAATTTTTGTTTGATGATCGATTTACGTAAAAATCTATATATATAAAAGAAAGTCGTGTTAGTTACTTCACTTATAACTCAAGAACGGCTGAACCGATTTAGCTGAAAATTGGCAGGGAGGTAGTTTAGAGCCAGGAGAAGGACATAGGATACGGTAGGGTAGGGTAGGGTAGGTAGGTAGGGTAGGGTAGGTAGGTAGGATAGGGTAGGTAGGTAGGGTAGGGTAGGTAGGTAGGGTAGGGTAGGTAGGTAGGGTAGGGTAGGTAGGTAGGGTAGGGTAGGTTAGGTAGGGTAGGGTAGGTAGGTAGGGTAGGGTAGGTAGGTAGGGTAGGTAGGTAGGTAGGGTAGGTAGGTAGGGTAGGGTAGGTAGGTAGGTAGGGTAGGGTAGGTAGGTAGGGTAGGGTAGGTAGGTAGGGTAGGTAGGTAGGGTAGGGTAGGGTAGGTAGGTAGGGTAGGGTAGGTAGGTAGGGTAGGTAGGTAGTAAGGGTAGGGTAGGGTAGGGTAGAGTAGGTAGGTAGGGTAGGGTAGAGTAGGTAGGTAGGTAGCGTCGGGTCGGGTAGGGTAGGTAGGATAGGGTAGGTAGGTCGGATAGGGTAGGTGGGTAGTAAAAAGTGCATTGCAACGCATGCTGGGTACAGCTAGTAATGTATA
The DNA here is from genome assembly GCA_963082945.1 of Cerastis leucographa. NCBI lineage: Eukaryota > Metazoa > Arthropoda > Insecta > Lepidoptera > Noctuidae > Cerastis > Cerastis leucographa. Next base: position 16,766,501 of record OY720361.1, on the reverse strand, counting down.
AAATAATTTGAAATATAATTTGATCACATTTTTTTATGTTTTCCTGAAGTTCTACGACATCCCTTCACGCCAGAAACTGTCATTTTCAATTATTTTAATTGTTTTCTCGTGAGTTGTGTTCGACGGAGCGTGACCTTGAGTACTGACGGCTCGCTGAGAGAAGTTTGCCAATAATGGCAAAGTTTTTGTTGCCTCACTTTTTGCACGCGTACTAGGTTTCTATGCGTTATTATTCTAAGAGTACTTGACAGATTTGGATGAAATTTGGCACAGGGGTAGTTTATAACATTAGGACTGTAAGCCCTGCAGGGTTAAGCAAAAGTAAAAAAAAAGACTTATAATGTTTTTTGTCTTTGTACTCTGGACGCTCTTAACTTGCACGTATTTCTACATCGTTCTCACATATTTATAATTCTCAACATGAATATTGTAGCCAAGATTTTGTAACAATATTTTGATTTAAAATATTGACCAGGAGTTTCTTGCCCATTCTTCTCCATAGAGATCTACGCTTTGGAATGGGCACCTACAGTACTTTTACAAGTTATTATGCCTTGTGACTGGGACTGTAGCTTTGCGTTTTGTTATGTTTTTTGACTTTCAAAACTGCCTGTAATGGCATGAATGCTTTGAGTTTAACAAGTTTTTTTCTTATTACATTCCCAAAAAGAAACAATAAAATTTACAAGAGTGCAATGAATCCTAAAACAACTGAGTGCCGCGCCTCCTTGCTACGTTACGACCGGATAACGTACTACAAGGCCAATGACAGCTAAATTTAGCTCAACGTATTACGTGTCCATTCATACATTACGGAATGTATGTACGTCAGACTCGTATGAAGCATTTGCCTCTTAATGAATCATGAATGAACCGGGAAGTGTGGGCGAAGAACGGGAAGATATACCCAGCTGTTGGGGATTCTGGGCTAAAATTGGTTATGACTATAAATTCCAGGGAAGTTCTGGCTTGGCTTGTCGTGTTTATGTCCCTAGGTCGGTTAAAGGTTGTTCGGTTAAAAGGTTATGTTTTTTTTTGTTAAGTAACCAGAAGGCTGGACCTGTGGCCAGTTTGTGGCAAAAGAACCAAAATCATTTATTTCATCCGTTTGTCGAAGTTCATTTGATTAGTTGGCCTAATTCAAATCTGCAACCTTAATCCCTGTAAAAGTTTTTCTCTTAAGCTCTATAATAGGGGACCGGACTGGGTAAAGAAAACGACATTCTATTTTGTCCGTCAGACAGTAATACAAAAATAATAGACACGTATGTTAAAACACATTAAAGTTGGAGAGTGGGGGCTTACTACGTCACAAGTAAGTCTAAAACTTACCTACATGTGACGTCATGCGCCATTTCAACTCAATATATCTCCGTAATTTTTTGACCACGTGAAAAAAGAAAAAATACGTGTCCAATACTTTTCAATAAACTACCCGACGGACAAAGAAAAAAAAATTGGAGTATCCCCTATTTTGTAATTCTTCATTTGTTTTTCAGGTGTACGCAAGCAACTTAGCAGAAAAGGCACGGGAACTTGAATACGAAAAGGAACTTAGTGACTCTTTGTTGTACCAGATGCTACCTCCAAGCATTGCCAAACAACTAAAACAAACTCAACAGGTAAAATAAACTTGTTAAATTATTGTTTAAAACTATTGTGCAAAATTGCTTGCCACAAAATCTTTTATAAGTTTGATAGAACATGTTGAAAACTAGATTTATTCTTCGTTCGTCCTAAAGTATTCGCCACTTTCAAAAAATTCTTCGTTTGTCCCAAACAGTATGCTTCCTTCGTCCCATAATAATATCCATTGTTTTATTCCCGCATCGACAAAATAGCGATGCGAGATTCCATCTACGGCCCATATTTTTTTTTGTATATGCCAAACATAATTTTTTGTACGATTGGCAAAAAAGGGTTACGTATTATTTAACATGAATCAACTATGTATTTGAAAATCCCTTCCCTCCTCCTTCCCTGTCTTCGCCATGAGACAAAAGGAGACATTTTTTTTTTGTTTGGAGATTACTTCCCTATATAAATTGTAGCATATAATAATAAAACGTATATTAATTTCTTCCTTATAATTACCTGATTACAATGGTTGCATTTCCTAAGCCTTGTCTAACGGAAATATTAAGATTTTTACCAAAATAGAATTATAATTTCAGTTATAACAAAAATAGTACAAAACAAAATCATTCATACGTGTCAAAGGAGTAAAATTTAATGTCAAATGAAGTTGTCTGTCAACCACCAAAATGGCGGATTATTGCCATGATATTTTTTACCATCGCGATTTTAGCGAAAAACTATAAATAAGCATTAAAAAAAGTTTACAGTTTCATATTATTCCTTTTTTATATTACAGCAGATATTATTACCACTTGGTACCGTACCGTGGGCCGAGCACACGCCTTCGATTGCGAAAGGGTCTCTGCGCTCTTTGGTCGCGTTATGAGATGATTGACTCACGCTTAAGGAATTAATTATCAGCACGGAAACAGGATTTGTTACCGGTTGATGGCAATATGATCGTCCCCTATTATTTGAAACTTAAACATAACTAGTGATGTATCTACGTTGATTCATATGATATCATATATGATTGAGAGTCACGCAAAGATCATAGACCAACTGCAAGAAAATATAAACTCAAATCTTTACAGACAACATCTTACTTTTAATTTTTACGCTATCAGACGGTAGATTGATTATGATAAAGCATATTTAGCACATCAGTAGACCAAGCAAGATCGGAAGATATGATTCCATCCTTGTAGCACGTTTTAATAAAACTAATTTAACTCCGACTTCGGGCAAAATATAGCATGCAGGTTATAATTTTTGCTTGTTGGCAATGTGTTCCGCATGTGTCGCAGAAAATATTTTTGTACTATGTCAATGTATTCTAATGTCATTACCCTGATACCATTTGGCAAATTGCCAAGCAGGCAGAAAATAATAAAGTATTTTTTGGGACTTGGCCTTTTCAAAATGGAAAAGATTTCCACGTATCCCTCTAAGGAACATTGGGTAGATGGTTTATGTATCAATTTATGTAAATTACATATGTGCGAAACGATAAATAATAAACGATTTATAATTCTATTATCGTTTGAATTACTCCGCGCATTCGTGCTAGACTCAAAAAGGGTTAATCAGCACGCTTTTTAAGTGTTTCCTATTTGTACACGAATTCCAACAGAATTGATATAAATTTGTCGGTCAATTTATGTAGGTGTTTTATTTTCCCACCATCGTTAACGCTGATAGAATGTTTGTTTGTCTTTGCCCTTTGAACACTTAAAGAAATGCGCTGGTTCATTTATACAATGTCGCCCATGCGCATGTGACCGCCCGTAATATTCTGAATATTCATGAAAAAATATCGAAAATAAACTTCAAAAGGGGGGGTCTATCTGTAACATTTATCATGTTATTCAATTTTGAATTTTTTAAGTAGAGTTTGTAGACTTGCTTTCTATTTTTTGACACATCTCCGAAGTTTATGGGTCGATTTGTATTTTGTTTATTATTTCCAAAAGCTTATGAGTTATTTTAACAGGTTAATTAACATTTTACTAAAAATTATCGACTACGAAAAAAAAAAACGGAATCGAAGTAATTTTTTCGGTAAAAAATTGTGTATTTATTTTAAAAAAACTAGTGTAAGTCCATAAATTATCCCCATAGGACCACTTTTTTAATCATTATTTGTAATCTACTACATAACAGCTAAAAATTCACAGAACATTACTAATACCTATCTCTAAAAAAAAACCAGCAAACAACTTGTTGAACATTTGCAACTATTCAAATAAAAAGGGTCGCTCAGGTAGAAACAGGTTCCTAGAAACAGCTTTTTAACAATTGCGTCCCTACCACGTGCACACCCTTGTCGGCTAGCGTTACTTCATTCAGTCGCTTGATTACTGACCCCGTGACGCTACGTGTTTTGTGATTTGTGCACTACTTAATCTTGTGAGGAAAGTTTGTTAACTACTCGTATCATTGCAATGGTACGATTGCGTGATCTACCGCCGTCTCATGTGGCTGACATGCATTTCATTTACGGTGTTTGTAATGGAAATGCACGCGCTGCTGTCGAAGAGTACAGACGTCGATATCCAAGTAGACCAGTACTTGGGTACCGATCCTTCATTGCCGTACATCGTCTTTTTTGCGAAAGAGGATTATTTCCGCAACAAAATGAGCCCGGCGTGATTGTTGATGTAGACGTGGAAGAGGATGTGTTACGATTAGTGCGCGCTAACCCTATGCTAAGCATTCGTCTCCTATCGATAAGAGTAGGTATACCAAGAATAAGAGTTTGGAGAATTCTCAAAAAAGAAGGCCTGCATCCTTATCATTTCCGACGTGCACAACATTTGGAAAATGTCGATTACGGTGCGAGATCTGTTTTTTGTAATTGGATAATTGCACAGCAAAGAGCTAATCTCAATTTTATGAGGAAGATTTTGTGGACAGATGAAGCCACGTTTACAAGGGCGGGTATAACAAATCATCGCAATCTTCATGTGTGGGCCACTGAAAATCCACACGTCATTAGAGAAACAACTTTCCAGACTCAATTTTCCATAAATGTATGGGCTGGAATGATTGACGGTGAACTTATTGGCCCTTTCGTGTTACCAAACAGACTAGATCAACACGCATTTTTAGATTTTATAGTCAATACGTTGCCGTTGCTTTTGGAGGAAGTACCGCTGGAAACAAGAAGGCGGATGTATCTGCAATTAGATGGAGCTCCAGCACACTTCGCACGACTAGTTCGTGATTATTTAAATCAAAATTATCCGCGATGGATTGGCAGAGGAGGTCCTATTGCTTGGCCGCCGCGATCTCCCGACCTTACACCCTTAGATTTTTATCTTTGGGGCAACATGAAACAAAAAGTGTATGCCGTGCCCATTGAAAGCCGCGAGCAATTAACGGCTAGGATTTTTGCTGCTGCTGCGGAAATTAAAGAAAACCGTGAAGAATTACGTCGTACAATAAAAAGTGTTGCCATGAGAGCTTTAGTTTGTTTACAGGAGGGTGGGGACCATTTCGAAAATCTAATTAATTAAAATTCTTGTATTTTTTATTTTTTAAGTAAAAATCTGGCTATTGCTTGTTTGTTTTTATTTCCATTATCATCCTCCTTATTAGTTTAACCTTTTAGTACTCACTGCTAAAAGCGGGGACATTTAATTGACTTTCACATTTTCTTTTCCTAAATTTGACTCTTAGAGTTTTAGAGTTTTACTTTGGATTTAGTTACAGTTTGGTTTAATAATGTTCTGTAAATTTTTAGCTGTTATGTAGTAGATTACAAATAATGATTAAAAAAGTGGTCCTATGGGGATAATTTATGGACTTACACTAGTTTTTTAAAAATAAATACACAATTTTTTACCGAAAAAATTACTTCGATTCCGTTTTTTTTTTTCGTAGTCGATAATTTTTAGTAAAATGTTAATTAACCTGTTAAAATAACTCATAAGCTTTTGGAAATAATAAACAAAATACAAATCGACCCATAAACTTCGGAGATGTGTCAAAAAATAGAAAGCAAGTCTACAAACTCTACTTAAAAAATTCAAAATTGAATAACATGATAAATGTTACAGATAGACCCCCCCTTTTGAAGTTTATTTTTGATATTTTTTCATGAATATTCAGAATATTACGGGCGGTCACATGCGCATGGGCGACATTGTATATTTCATTAACCTGTGCTTAGTGTTATGAGTACTCATCATCATTCTCTTGTTTTTCCTCTTTCTCCCAACTTATTTCGCAGTATTTCTATTCTTCCATACTTTTCTATTACTTATCATCTCCGCAGTCACCTCTCTTACCAGCCATATCTTTCTTCACACAGTCCATCGTTTCTTTGGGTTTCCTCTATTCTTATAGCCATCCACATTCACGCAATAGTTACTGTTAATACTTATTAATAAAATATTCATAATTGTAATAATTATTTCAAGCTCTGTTTCTGAGTAAATTCTACTTATCGAATGAGAATTACTAATAAATATCCGTTTTGTCCTATATTCATTCAAGTTTCTTCAGAAATGCATTGTTATGCACTATTATTAGAAGAACATGATTTATAGAGGAAATATAAAATAGTGTGTCAACAAGGAAATATTAATTAGTGAACCACCAGTTTTGATGTCAATTTGGGCTTATATCCTCTCATCATCACTAGGGTAAAATAATCTGTCTTCTTCTTCCATACTTCTCTATTGTTTGTCATCCCAATCAATACAACTAGTCCAGCTATATCATCCTTTACTTCTTTGATATTCTCCATCTCTTATAACCATCCAAATTCATACTCAAAACTTTCGACACGACTTTTCCCATCCTATTTAAAATGTTTTCTTTTATGAATGTTACTTGTATGGCGTAAATCATAAAGAATATTATATTCGATTGTTTTCCTCATTCCTCCGCATCACATATCCAATATCATGACAACCGTATGTATACCACACATCTTTTCATTCACCGTCGCCATTTCCAGACTTCCTCTTAGGAACTCATTTCTGATTTCATTCAGTTATTATACCATTTGCAATAATGCACTGTGCTTGTATGACCTTTGTGGGATTGTGAATCAGTTATTTAAGACTTCTTCTCGTATTTTATTTCATCACCTCGATTCGGATTCATTACCTCATTTTATTGTTTACTTGGTAGTACTTTGCTCATGGATGAACTGGTAAAACTCGCGGGTTTTTCTCTGAAATTCTTTGGTTGACCTTAAGCTAAATACACCAGACACTCTTGTAGAGTCATAACGTCCATTTTTTAATGATAAAATTTATTCGACCCGACGTCAAATAAATTATATCATCAAAAAGAGACGTTACAAAGCCTGTTTTTTCCTTGGTGCATTTCTTTAAACCAACAATCATCACTATCTGAATTCCTCCTTTTAAGTACATCATCTATTAGACAATCCTTGGTCGGCAGTGGGACACTATGTAGGCTAACAAAAAAAAAACATTGTCCTGGGTATCCATGTATTCTTGCTTTACCCGTGTACGTAAATTCATCGAAATCTGTTCAGGAGTTAAGGTGTGAAGGCCTGACAACAAAAAAATCAAAGTCACTTTCACATTTAAGATGTTGTTTTGCATCCTCGTTAAAATTCAGGACGTCGTCGTGACAAAAGACATAAATAATCAATTTAAATTACGTTACCTAGATAATCTATATTATCTATATATATAAAAGAAAGTCGTGTTAGTTACTTCACTTATAACTCAAGAACGGCTGAACCGATTTAGCTGAAAATTGGCAGGGAGGTAGTTTAGAGCCAGGAGAAGGACATAGGATACGGTAGGGTAGGGTAGGGTAGGGTAGGTAGGTAGGATAGGGTAGGTAGGTAGGGTAGGGTAGGTAGGTAGGGTAGGGTAGGTAGGTAGGGTAGGTTAGGTAGGGTAGGTAGGTAGGGTAGGGTAGGTAGGTAGGGTAGGGTAGGTAGGTAGGTAGGGTAGGTAGGTAGGGTAGGGTAGGTAGGTGGGTAGGGTAGGTAGGTAGGGTAGGGTAGGTAGGTAGGGTAGGTAGGTAGGGTAGGGTAGGGTAGGTAGGTAGGGTAGGGTAGGTAGGTAGGGTAGGTAGGTAGTAAGGGTAGGGTAGGGTAGGGTAGAGTAGGTAGGTAGGGTAGGGTAGAGTAGGTAGGTAGGTAGCGTCGGGTAGGGTAGGTAGGATAGGGTAGGTAGGTCGGATAGGGTAGGTGGGTAGTAAAAAGTGCATTGCAACGCATGCTGGGTACAGCTAGTATATAATATTATAAAGCTCAAGAGTTTATTTGTTTGTTTGCTTGAACGCGCTAATCTCAGGAAATATGAGTCCGATTAAAAAAATATATTTCAGGGTTAGTTATCCCATTAATCGAGAAAGGCTTATTGGCTGTATATCATCACGCTACGACCAATAGGAGCGGAGTAGCAAAGAAAAATGTTGCGAAAACGGAGAAAACGTGACGCAGACGAAAATGCGCGGGACAGCACCGCTGATTTTTTTGGTTGTTTAAGTATTATAATATTATATATATATATTTGTATGTGTGAAAGCGCGGTTATAGGGTGAGGATCAGACGGGCCGCGTTTAAAACACGGGTGGTTCACACTTACCGATTTACGCAAAAAAGAAAAAAAAAATTACCCACCCATTTTATAATTGATTTGGGTCGAGAATCATTAGCATGGTTACCTCCTTGAATTTGACGAGGTTGCAAAACAACACCTTGTATAGATACAACATTAGTATTGAATCTATTGTATCCCTAGTTTTTCGCTTTTAATAATTATGTTGCATTAGCCGGTGTTACTTTCAGTTATTCTTTCATACACGACCTGGGGGGTTACTATGCCGCTTAAAACATTATTGTTCCATTCCTATTCCAAAGTGGGAAAGAAATGGAGCTAGACGACCTGTTTAGGTCCGTCTCTTTTTCACTCTGGAATGGTACGCCACCTGATTATCAAAGCGAGGCAGTTTTCCATTCATTTGGTACGCACCATGATCGGCTAACCAGTTTGTTCGAAACTGCGGTCGCGAGGCCCGTCACGCCTGCTGGAAACCGCTGTGCGTCTCACAGCATTCTGCGCCTGAGTGAGACAGACAGACAGCAATCATTATAAGTTGGAACGAGACAGGTAGACGACTAAAGTGGACGATTACGGTCATGGACATCTCCGGTGGTAGCACATAGCGATGATGCATGCATTCAATTGGTCAATTCATTGGTAGACATAGAAATTACTTTTATGTTAGTACTTGACATACTTTACTTAAAGTTTTTTTTCTTGAGAAAAACTTTGCCGTATTTCCTACAATGATATTGACCGTATGTTGTACGGTAAACAAAAGTTGAGAAACAGTTGCTAAGCATTGTTTTTCGCACAAAACATGTTTAACGTAACAGAAAAACATGATGTTGAAACAGTATCCATACTAATATTATAAATGCGAAAGTCCCTCTGTTTGTTTGTTACCTTTTCACGACTAAACGGCTGATCGGATCTTAATGAAATTTGGCAAAAAGATAGATTTCAACCTGGGGAGGACATATGCTATATATCATCACGCTACGGCCAATAGGAGGGGAGCAGCAATGAAAAATGTTGCGAAAACAGAGAAAATGTGACGCAGACGAAGTTGCGCGGGACAGCTAGTTGTAAATATATTAGATATCCACATTTTCGGTGCTATTATAATTAAATACAAAACTGAAATCACAATTTCATCGTTGTTTAGCATTCTGAGCGAAATTCTGTTTAATTACTTTGAACTGAAAGTAAAAAAAGTAATTTCAAACTTTTTTCTTTTGTCAATATTCTAACTTTAAATGAGTTTATGAGGTTTCTGAAAGTTGCATAAAACTTGGATGGCGTAATTTGCTTGGCTGTGGTTTCATTTCTTAGTAACATGAAAGTAAAAAGTAAATTAATTTAAGTTTATTGATACTTGTTTAAATATATTTATATTATATACATATTAGTTCGGTCGAATCAGAAAAAGATTTAAATGAAAATGAATTAAGTCTTCAAAAAAAAAGTTACCTGTTGTAACTTTTTTCATTTAATTATTTTTCACGAAAAGTAGTTTGGCAGGCACATTATTTTTGGTGTGAAGAACAGGAAAAAAACCTTATGTTCGAGTCTGTATTAAAGAAAGAAAAAACTAACATTGAAAAAACATAAACAACCATGAAACAACATTTTTATAAAGTCCCAACCAAAAAGGTGTGTAAAACGCGATAAAAAATCATTAACACACATTTACAAAACGATAAAACAATCATTATACAATTAAACAAAGAGTTATTTATATACGTCGCTTTAATTGATTGATAACAGCTAAAGTCTGCTCGCAGTCTGGTTTGTTAATCAGTTACATTACATAACGTTATAACGTATGTTCGTAACGTTATCGCAGGGCATTGAACTTGTCACTAACATAATGTTTATTCATTTAATATGGTCACTTGGTCAGGCCTCCAAGGCCTTTAGGTATGTAGATAGCGCGCTGGCTGCCGAGTGACGCGATCTTTACCATAATATAGTTGGACTTTGTCCTGTGATATGGGAATGAGAACAACGTTACGCATATTTGTAGCGTTTTATGAGCTGTTCTAACTCATACTGAAACCAGACGCTTTAATCAAGTAAACTTACTTGTTTCCAATGAATAAAGAATGGAAAACAACAAAATGTCATCATCATTCTCTTGTTTGTCCAAATTCATTTGGAGTTGGCGCAGCATGTCTTCTTCTTCCATACTTCTATATTACTTGTCATCTCATGAGATACCCTCCTTTCTTGTCATATCATCCTTCACACAGTCCATCCATCGTTTCTTTGGTCTTTCTCTACTCTCTTACTTATCCACATACATACTCAAAACTTTCCTCACAACGTTTTCCTTATTCATATGCACGACATAACCACGACTAATTACCACACAAATAACTAAATAATAAGTTTTGGAAAATGGTGACAAAAAAAGTGATTTAAACAAACATAAGTCACCGACTTCCGATACTTATTTACACTCAGTTTATTTTGTTATTTTCCACTTTGTGGATAATATCAAATTAATCTTGTAACTTTTGTGATAAAGCTTACAGTCGATTGAACTTAAAACTATTGTTTTTAGGTTCCAGCTGAGTTCTTCGCTTCGGTGACCGTCTACTTTAGCGATATTGTCGGATTTACTGCAATTGCCGCCGTGTCCACACCGTATCAGGTAATTCATATCATTCAATAGGGGATCGGACTGGGTAAAGAAAACGACATTCTATTTTGTCCGTCAGACAGGTAATACAAAAATATTAGACACGTATTTTTTGTTTTATCAAAATATCAAAAAATTACTTAGTTAAAACTCATTAAAGTTGGAGAGTGGGGGCTTACTACGTCACAAGTAGGTACAAAACTTACCTACATGTGACGTCATGCGCCATTTCAACTCAATATATCTCCGTGATTTTATGACCACGTGAAAAAAGAAGAAATACGTGTCCAATACTTTTCATTAAACTACACGACGGACAAAGAAAAAAAAAATTGGATTATCCCCTATTGTATATAACACATACATATTAGAGTGGTCTTATATGTTTTAAAGGGTCCGTGGCTTCTGCCCCCAGTGGTCGAGGCACCTGTGGCCGACGCCCAGGTGCCTCGACCACTGGGGGCGTAAGCCACAGACCCTAAAGTACCGTACTAGACGATAAATATTCTTAGGAGAGTGCGTTTTCTCGATAATTTTGGGGTTGTGATGAATAATGCCCAATAAAAAAGTTTTAGACTTTTTTATTATCTACAACTACCACACATTTTTTTTTTTAATAGGATGCACAGGTGTGTAGTGACATCTGTTAACCCGCACTGGCACCGCGGGGTGAGTTATAGCCTGTTCCCTCTCATAGAGAGAGGGCCTGTGTCCCAGCAGTGGGAAATAGTTTCATTATGCTTATGCAAAGTGGTTTGAAAAGCAGGAATCATTGTTTCGATTGTAAAAGCTTTTTTATACCTATTAACTATACTTGAGTCATCCGATACCATAAATAAATATTGGATATACTTTTGAAACGCACTTTATTGGATTATTAAACGTTATGAAATTGTGATGGAAATATTATGCAACTGTATAGAATAGAAAATGTCACTAGACAGTGAATATCACTGTGGTACAAGTGCATTGTTTTATCACGACTCATAAATTAAAATAAAGATGACTATGATTTATTTTTCTTTGAACGTTATTTCAAGTGATCATTATTATACTATCTGTTTTTTTTTTCTTTATAAAAAACGTGGCCCCACACTAGGAATTTCTCCTGTGTCGTGGATGCGTTTACAAACATTTTAACTCACATATACAAACAGCCAGACCCGGAACAACTATTTGTTGGCCGTACAAATATTTGTTCCGTGCGAGGATCAAACCCGCGACACGCAGCGCAGCAGTCGATCGCTCAGCCACTGCGCCAACAGTGCCGTCAAATTACACACTCCTTGAAAAATATACTCTGTTTATAATAATCTTTTTATTTCAGGTTATAAGTTTCCTTAACTCTGTGTACAAGCTGTTTGACGAGAAAATTGAATGCTATGATGTGTACAAGATTGAGACCATTGGAGATTCTTACATGGTTGCTTCGGGATTACCAGTTAGAAATGGTAAAGTTACAAAGTTTATATTGATCAACTTGCCCTCCAAGTGCATTTTTTTTAATTGACATATATCATCTGAATTTCTGACTTTACCGGTGGAATTAAATCAAATCCTAACTAATAATATTTTAAAAAAGTAAGTTTGTTTTGTTTGTTACGTCTTAACTCCTAAACAACTGAACCGATCATCCTGAAATTTTGCATAGGTATACATGCGTTGTCAGGTGTACAAAACCTATATATGGTACCTTTCATCCCGAAAAAAGTACTGATTCCGAGGAAAACAACAATTAAGTTTTTATCATAATAGATGGTGCCACGTGTCCGAGACGGTTTAGTCAAATTCGGTTTTTAAATTTACGCGAGCGAAGGCGCGGGCAAAACCTTGGCTTGACCATAGCGAACTCAAGAACAATCGGTTGAGCTGGTCTCAAGTCTTCCTTCGTACATGTGACATGTAGGATTCTAATTGCCACCCTGTATAGATTAAATTAGCCCAGTTCTGTCAAAACGCACCAACCCACATTTTTCTATTTTCCAAAGAAACTGTCACAATTATTTTGGACGCTGAATAAAATTAAATCCGTTCCAAACATACGTTTTGGATATTAGGAATAAGGACCTATGTGGGACTGGTTTAATTGAATATATAATACTGGATATTTCTAAATTAACTGCAACAGTATAACGGTCTCTTGAGGGTGTTGTCCGAAATGTGAAATATTTAGAGATTGTTGGGAGGGTTGGCTCCTTTAGGCAGAACTAAGTACAATATCCCGTCAGGACAAAACATCTAGCTAATTATGTATCTAACATTAATAACTGGTGTTCTTGCAATTTATTCAAGGAAATAAGCATGCGACAGAAATAGCCAGCATGGCTCTAGAGCTACTGGAAGCGACATCCATGTGCAGATTACCACATCGACCTGATCAGGTACTAATCTAGGTAATAATATGTCTGTGTGTTCGCTTTTTTTAAACATATTTTCACTTTTGCTTTACGTAAGCTTAGAAGACTTTAATTTTGCTCATTTTCATTAAAATACTTACAGCACATTTATAAGCCTTACACTGGATCGAAATTGCTTCCGCTCATATTTAGGGTTCCTTACCTCAAAAGGAAAAAGGAACCTATGTGTATAACTATCTGTAAAGACCCTTTTACTAAAGAATTCGTAGCGTCGTGGGACCGCTAAGTAGACCGCTTAGCACAAAACAAAGCGGAACCCCGACGCTACGAACCTTTTAACCTTTGTAAGTTTTTAATTGACATGGTCACTACCACTGTAATAGGGATGATTATGTTTTTTTTTCAGACACTTTGCATGAGAAGTGGAATCCACATGGGGCCATGTGTCGCCGGTATAGTAGGTAGCAAAATGCCTAGATATTGCTTGTTCGGTGACACCATCAATACAGCAAGTCGCATGGAAAGCACTGGAGAGCGTAAGTTAGCCCTTGTTCGCATTTTGTTAGCGCGCATTGGATTTTCAACGTACTGATTAGCGCTGAGAGTTTGAAATCTATCAGAGACACTCTATTCGATTTTCAGTTCTCCGTTCAAAACTGATAGTTTAAAAACCAGTGATTATAATACTTGCATGCGCCTCACAGTTTTGCAATGCTTTTCATTTTGTCTATGATTGTCTAGTACCTATTCTTCTATGTCAAGTATTTAAAAACTAACGAAATCTGATCTTAGCCTGTCCGAGAAGGACGAAAGAAAAAAAAAAAAAAAAACTAACGAAATCTTTTACCCTACAACTGTCAACTTATCGTCAAACAATACCTAGAAATGCTGTCAGAATAAAAAATGTCAATAGCAAACACTGCATCAAATCTTTTTGAATCAGCTTTACAAAGAACAAAAGGCGGCTTTAACTTGTTTTATTTTTACAGCAATGAAGATCCAAATATCAGATGATGTCAAGAGGGCTCTCGACAAGACTGGACTGTTTCTGACGGCTCCTCGCGGTGTAGTCGATGTCAAGGTAAGCATTGTTAGTCCCATAACCTCGTAGTTGTAGTTTATGCATAATCAGCAAATGTTTGGCACTGCTGGGACACAAGCGATCTCCTTGCGGAAGGAACGGTTGCTATCCACCTCGTGGGCCTAGTGCGATATAGATTCTAGGTACATTCCTTCGAATTTTTGTTTGTATCAAAAGCCGCCTTTTATACATCCGCTTTAGAATTAATAATAATAATAAAAGTACAATATTTTTATTTCACATAGGCCTGCATAGGCACTTGTAAAACGTCGACAAAAAGGTGCACTAGGTCTATGATATATACTAGGTTCCTCACAATCAAGATAGTGGTTCAAACCTACAACCTTGAAATCAGGTTCGTTACCACTGCTCTGGCGTAAAACATGCCTGAATAAATTGGTGATTATTATTTGTCCTACAATATTACTTACCCACTGGACTTCTATTACATCCTCAAACTCTCGCTTTTTTTCTCAAGAGGATAGGCAGAACTACAGAACAGCACCTGTACGATCCTAACAAACTTCTTTCGCTTCATCTACGTTCTTGCATCTGGCAATTTTCGCACGCCGGTTGCGAGTACCATGAACGTGAGCTTTCTAAAGAACCTCATGAATAAGGTCATGTTTCTGTTCTCGCTAATAATTAACTAGATCTTCAACCACTTTCATGTAGCTGCTATACTACCCCTGATCAGCCATCTAAAAGATAATCTTCATTCTTGCAATGGTACTTAAAGAACTTATTTGGTCTTAAAAGATTGGGGATCTCCACAATACGATTTTTCTATTCTGTGCTTTTCCTAAACGTGTTCAGATCTTCTATCAATGTTGAAGTATTCTGAGTAGTCAATAGCATTATTAACAAACAGTTTGATAAAACTAATACTAGATCTAAGTAGTTTTACCCAACTTAGACTTTTTCCTTATTCGATGACCTACATAACACATTGGTCATACAGTGATATTTAACCACGTGGACAATTCATATTGTTTATAGTCATCGATGATAGCTCAGCACAGCACACAAATGTTTTGCTGTTTTGATTCTTCACAGGCTGTGCGACAAAATAAAAAAGTAACAGCCAAATCGATCGAGCTATTTTTAAGATTTTTCAAGATTTTTATAAGAACAAATATCGTAATAGCGTTAAAATATCAGCTGCCCCATACATTTGGGTCAAATAGGTTTGAATTTTGTATGGGGCAGCAGATTTTTTTTTTTGCTATTACGATGTTTGTCCCATGGAGAAACATATTCAGTTTAATGGTCTGTAGCAGACCCCTAAGTATGGCCTTTAAAGGGTGACTGGTAATTATTAGTGACCGATACCTAAACACGTGTATACAACAATAACATAACAGCCGTATGACATGTTGTCATTGGATGTTATTTTTTTATTAGGCAACAGCCTAAACTTGTAGGTACCTAGACTGCCTACGTACAATGCAAACGGCACGTGGCGGCCAGCCTGTGGCGCGGGCGCCGCTTAAGGAGTGGGCTTGCGAACCGCGCGGGTACTCTGCCTACCCACTGTTGAACGGTACAACAGTAATGAGACCAAACGGCGTCACGCTGCTAACAGCTGATAGGTCAAAGGCGCGCGCGCAATTTTCATACGGCTGTTGTGTTATTGTGATAAAAGAGAATCAGTATAAAAAAACTGTTTCTTGGGGACATTTGTCTGTAATCATGAGAACAATCACGTGTTTAGGTACCTTTTTAACATTATGGAAAGCAAATAAATTGAATATAAAAAAAGTCAACATTAGTGTTCAGTATTTATTGAAATTGTAGTATTTTCTAAGAAATCTTCATCATGATGCTGAGCATGATTGAGCTGCAGTGAACTGTCTCATTTATTGATAAATATCAGTGAAATTGGCATCAATTGAAACAAATACACTGTCACACAAAAAAACTTGCGTCATTCAATCAATGATTGAATGACGCCATAGTTCTTGTGTCACTGTTAAAAATGTCGTCATGAATCATTAATTCACTGCGTCATGACTCATCTATAAACTAGAAACAAAGAAATTTTCTTCTATTCTCAACTATTATGATATTAAAAATTGAATGTTTGTTAAAAATTAGGAAAGCTCGACAATGTTGATTAAATACATTTGTACGCCTCGGGGCAAAAAATAGAGGATCTACCTATCTGTAACATCTCACACACTTGTAATTTGACCTATGTTTACAAATAAAGCATTCTGATTCTAAACTCAACATCTTACTTTTTCAGGGTAAAGGCGAAATGTCCACCCATTGGCTCGAAGGGAGGATCGGACCCTCGCCGGAGAGGCCTCCTGCTTCGTCTCTAGACTGTACACCAAGCTTCCTAGCCAGGATCCATTCCAAGAGATCACCAAGATACCCTTCGGATAAGCAGCGGAAACACTGAACTTGAAACTTTTACACTGTCCGATATAAATAGTAAATTATACAATACAAGCTGTTATTTTGCATCCTCGTCAAATTTATGGAGGTAACTATGTTAATGATTCTCAACCCGAATCAATAATTAAATGGGTAGGTTTTTTTTTCTTATTAACGGAAATCCATAAGTTCGAACTACTCGTGTTTTAAACGCGGCCCATCTGATCCTTGCCCTATCTTTAACCGTGCTTTCACACATACAAACAAACTCAAACTTATATTTGATAATTTCTTATTCCCTAAACCACGTTATTGGGGTTATTCTGATATCTAATATAATAAAAAAACTGTGTTCTTTTACTAAGTAACTAGATACTGTAATTTGTATTGATTATTTATGTATTTTGTGACAACTTCCTGAATTTTGACGAGGATGCAAAACCACCCCTTGTATATAATACATTATATTATATCGAATTTTCACAATAAAACTGAACGCAATCAGTACATCTAAACCGTGTTTCCTTCCTCAAAGAGGAAGCGCTAAGGTAGCCCTCAAAAATCATTTTTTCTTGCGATTTATAATAATTATAACCGAATCAGATACCGGTGGGCTATTTTTGTTTTTTTTTTTTAATTATATTATATGGAAATTTATTAAAAAAAGTAAATAATATGTTAAGATTTAAATAAATGAAAAATAATAATTAATTAATAATAGTAAAAATAGCATTGACTATTTCAAGAAAAATCATTCAATGGTTCAAACAAATATCTTAAGAAAATTGGAATTTTGCGGAGGAGTCTGGCGCTTCCACCTTAGTTACGGTCATGTCTTGCGGACTGTGTAATATTATCGTAATGGAATATTGTCTCTTGAACGTCTTTTAGATGTACGTCTGGTTTCATTGCTAAAAGTCGTCTTAAATTGTGTTATTTTAGTGAAATGGGCTTTTGTATCTAGATTTGGAACGAGAACAGAACTGAGTGGGTTTTTGATGAGATGGCTAAAGATTTTTATACATATAGCATACATAGCATCACGCCTGTAATCCCGAAGGGTTAGGCAGAGGACCTGGCGTGTGTGTAAAGGTTTTTACTGATAATATTATTTCCGACCAATAGTTACGTAGGACCCCTGTATCGGTACCAATTCGTTATTAATATTTTAGACATGATTCTATTACCAACCTACAGGGTGATTCGGAATTGTAAAGCTTTTGGAAATTAGGCACTGTACAGGTCTTGCCTGAAATTTTCTTGAAAATTCTCTTGTTTTACAGGTAGTGTTCTCAAAATGAATGTATTACACACGTTATCTTAGTAATAATAAAAAAAAAGTCGAATAGATTTCTTATGAACCACTTTCTTTTGCTTTTGATCCATTGTATATTAAATTGAAATAATATCATGCATTGTTAAGCACGTCCGATTGCTCTTCTCAATTGATGAGCATTCAAAAATGTTTGCTGTTTTTATTCTAGTAGGTAGCTATCAACCAAAAATGGCGATTTCAATTCAGTGTCAATATATGGCATCGATTAAATGGAACACTCTAACCCATAATTCAGTAAAACTTAAGGAAAAACGAACGATTGGACTAATTTATCAGTAATTGTTTAATTTTGATCGAATCAAATGCAAACACGATGAATCAAAATAAGGTCATTCGCATATTCATTTCAATATTTAGAAGACTCCCACTTCTCTCAGTGTTGTGCCTCTTTTAGCCAATTTGTGAGCCAGTTTATGTTTTAACCCGCTTAGCCAGTTTGTTTTTTATTAGCTCAGGGTTCTGGTCGGGCAATTTGCGCACCACGACAGCAATCGCGTCAGCATTTACCAATAGAATTACCAAAAAAAAAACTTTTAGACTTTTTTTTCCTCTTTTGATTTTCTCTCTGTGAACCAATAATACCACGAAAAAATCACTGTTGAATTTAGACTCGATATCAGATCAAACTAGTTTGTACTAGATCAAACTGGTTTGAAGACGATCATAACTGAATGGTTTAGGTTAAAACTGCATATAACCTGCAGCGGCCGGCGAGTGCTAGATCCAAGCTGGTCGCAGTGGTATTGCTTATAGTTTGGGTTAGTTTATCCCGGCTTGAAAATCCAATCAAACTGGTTTGGTCCTAGGTCAAACTAGTTTGGCCTAAATTCAAAAAAAATTCAATAAAATTTGGTTGGTAACATATACGTATACGAATTGATGCTGGTGACTGTGCCTCGGATGGTGACTCATTTGATTCACCACTCTTCTTGATAAAAAAATAATATTTGTTGATCAACAATTTGATTGATCGGTTGCGCAAAGTAGTCTTTTAGATTGTAGTCTTGAATTAGATTGGCCTCTTATCAAACGTATTTGAACTCCGGTGCTCCGGCATCTCACTTGCTACGAAGCCTCGGGGTCAGATTTTCACGATATTGAACTATCAACACGACCCTCTGATCTAACAAGACCAATCTGGGACTGCGTCGATTTTTAAGCTAAGCTACACTTGCCTAGGTTGGTCCGTGGATGGGTGACCACATATTACATACCGAGTTTCCTCCGTGGCTCGGAAAACACGTCGATCCTGGCTTTCATTTGTATATCTTTGACAGTCGTTACAGGTAGTCAGTGACCCGTAAGTATGTCAACCAGTCTTACCAATGGATTTCAAAATTCTAACAGGCTGGTAGCGATCGGATAGGCAATCGCTCCATGTAAAATACTGGCTTTCAGCTGCTTCCGGTTAGATTGGAAACCGACCCTAACATAGGAAAGGCTATGCAGATGATGATCGTGAAAACAAACCGACTGGCCCCCTGGACCTTGAAACTGCACTGATAATAATTGTAATGTTTTACTTTTGTTTCTCTAGCCATCATCATCTGCCTAGCCTTTTCCCAAAATATCTTGGGGTCGGCTTCAATTCTAACCAGATGCAGCTGAGTACCAGTATTTTACATGGAGCGACTGCCTATCTGACCTCCTTCCTCCTGGCCCTCGATCCTTCTCCGGACCGGCTGCCGATATCGGACTTAGACGTTCATATATTTTCGTACATTATCTGACAAAGTCCTGTCTGTAGTCCGGGCCAGAGTCCTGTAAGTGTGATCGCACTTTTACCAGTTAGACTGAACCATGATTTAATGAAGGCTCAGTAAGATCACATTTTGTCTATCTGAATATGATTTCTGCTATGCAGGAATATTCGCTTGAAGTTTTTCTGTGGTTTTGCCCTTGACTTGGTCGACGTAACATGACATAATTTAATAAAATATTTAAACATAATTAATTAAAATTATCACTCTTGCACACTTATCAAAATATCTTGGTAAGGTATCACAACTTTAAGAGTACAAACAAGTGCTCTTGTGCAATTATATTCATGTAAGTCAAGCCCGCTTCTCTGTTCCCTGATCATTATAATCTGGATCTCGTCAAAGTTCGAGTGAATAAGTTTCTTCTAGCAAGCGTGCTTCTCCCTATGCCACAACATCGCTACACATCAGGTGCATTGCGCGCTAACGCAAGCCTCTTTCGTATAAAAAGATAAAAAATACGCTCTAGAAAGTATAAATTGTTCTTATTTTTCGCTCTGTTGCCCAATTCAGCTCCTCCATCTCATTTATGGAGACCTCCACCACTCAAGACACCCACAGAATAGTCCGGTTAAGCAGACAACTTCTTAGGTTGTCCTGCGAGATGGTATTCACAAAAAAAAACATGGGTGTGAAGATTTGACGGCACGGTTGGCGCAGTGGTTGAGCGATCGACTGCTGCGCTGCGTGTCGCGGGTTCGATCCCCGCACGGAACAAATATTTGTATGGCCTACAGATAGCTGTTCCGGGTCTGGCTGTTTGTGTATGTGAGTTTAAATGTTTGTAAACGCACCCACGACACAGGAGAAATTCCTAGTGTGGGGCAACGTTTTTAAAAAAAAAAACAAGATAAACTTAATATTAGCCGGCTAAACTTAGGTTTACCCGCAACCCCTTGGTTAAACATAAAAATAAAATCCTATGGCATGAAAAGTACGATTTTCACTGGCGATTTGATGCTAATACTTTAAATTATTGTCGTTGCCGCGGCATTTATAAATAAATTATAGTCGGACAAATACAAAACAGCTCCAGCTTTCAGCATAACCTAGGTTTAGCTGGATTATTTAAAAGCTATCCACACGCAGAGCCATCTTTAACCGTGACATAATTTTATATTTTTATTTTTACATTCGTGTAATTTTAATGTTCATTTCAAAACGATCTTACGGTATTTCTACCGATATATTTATTAGGTGTACTTAATTGTAAAGGTTGGCTGTATTTAATGAGTGTAATAAAGTAATAGTAAGAATATTGTACGCATATTTTGTACGTGAGTTCAATAAATGTCAAAGTAAATGAAAGTTGTTTTCTTTTCTACCGAATTAAAAAAAGGACGAGGTTCTCTACTCAGTTGTATGTTTTTTTGTAGGTATGTGTGTATACCTCATAATATTATCTCCGTCGTTTATTAAACAATTTGAAAAATTCTTTTTATGTGAAAGAATCCAACTTCCCGATTGGTTTCATAGAAATTGTATCAAAATCCGTACAGTAATTTGGTTTTTATTAAGAATTTAAAATACCAACACAACACCCACCCACTCCAATTGCGTATTTTTTTTTTATGTATGTTCACTGATTTCTCTGTGAATACTGGTCCAACTTTCGTGATTATTTTTTCATGTGTTTGAGGAAACTCTACCACTCTACTACTTTTTTTTTAATATATATTTACGAAATATCCTAATCATCTGTAAAATACTAATATTAATTAAATCTGGTGAAATCCGTTGGTCATATGTAGTTCTTTGACAGTTTTTTTTTTCTGACTTCGCACGGTTTTTGCCTTTAGCCAGTGTCAAATTATTTAGATTAAGGAGACAAAGTTAGTCACTACCGAAGAGAAATAAATACTACAAAACTATAAATTACAGAAGAGAGCGCTAAAACTAAACTACTGATCATATTTTACTGTATTTTATATTAAAAAAAAAAATCTCTTTGACAGTTGTTACGTGTAGTAGTGTAAGGGCCTGTTGCACCATGTCCAACTAGCCACTACTCAGCGAGTTAATAATGAAATGAAACAGAATTTGTACCAAATTACCTGTCAAGTAAATTAACGGGCACTTAATCGTAAGTGGTGAAATGGGCCCTGAAAGTCCGACACGTAATATTATCAAGATGTATCAAAGTCAAAGTCAAAGTCAAAGCATTTATTTCAGTTAGACCATTACAGGCACTTTTGAAAGTCAAAAAAAAACAAAATAAAACGCGAAGCTACAGTCCCAGTCACAAGGCATAATAACTTGTGAAAGTACTGTAGTTGCCCATTCCGTAGCGTAGATCTCTATGGAGAAGAACGGGCAAGAAACTCCATGGACACTCTTTTAAATCAAAATATATTACAAAATCTTGGTTACATCATTCATGTTGAGAATTACAAATATGTGAGAACAATGTGGAAATACGGGCAAGTTAAGAGCGTATCTTATATTCAGTAACAGGGTTGTAGAAGTCAGATAGGCAGTCGCTCCATATTCAGCTGCATCCGATTTGATTGAGACGACCCTAAGATAGTAGTAGTAAGACTAGGTTGAAAGGCTTTTCAGGCAACGGGACAATCTGTAACGACTGCCAAAGATCTAGAAACGACAGCCGAGAATTTCGTTACGTGTTTTTCGAGGCACGAAGGAAACTCGCTATGTAAAAGATGCTCATCCATCTAAGATCATCCAAGGCAAGAGCGACTCACCGTCCGTCCGTCTCATGACGACAGGCCGTGTCGACGGCGCGTACGTGTTCCACGCGCGCCTCAAGGAGATGTCAGCAAACCGGAAGGGGTCCGAAAGGGCCGATGCCTGCCAGGGCTGCGGGTTGTTCGAAAGAGATACCGCGGCCCTGGAACACAAAGGGCTAAGAAGGAACATGGATGGGTTTTAGTCAGTCAAGTCTGACACTCCCTCCCGCTCCGCCCAGAGCGGGAGAAGCCATTTGATGATTTCCCATCCGCAAAAAAAAAAGGCAAGAGCGACTTAGCCTAAAGATCTACACGTGCACCTGTTTGTTTTTTCAACCACGAGTTCCATAGTGATGTAAATGATACAATCTTTACATACCGGTTCACATCTTGCATCATATCTGATCGTGACACACTGCGCTTAAAAAACGCAGGGATTCCCCACACCATAAATTTCATTTAACGTCTTTGTTTTTGCATCACTGAGAAAATCACATTGATCCTTATATACGTGGACAAAGGGTTGCAATTGGGTCGTTGTCAGTATACATGTATCAAAGGCTTATTCCCATGCGTTCCATAACCATTTTTTTCCATATATTGATTCCCAAGAGCCCAAAAGAAAAAAAACTAAAACTGTTCCCAGCGGCTCCAAAACAAAACACAATTTTCTATCATTAATCTTAAAATTTCTTGGTAAATAGTTTTAGTATATATGCAGTCACAAATCAATCTTATGCACATTCTATCAACACAAATTGACTTTATGTCACAATCAATCAACTTTTCAAATTATTGTTGCAAACAAAAAAAAGAAGGAAAAACATTATAACTCGACTGTCGCTTTATTCTAGTGGTCACTAGCGCGATGGCTGAGGAGCATGGATTCATCGAAACTCTTGCGAACGGAATGTTTGAAATGATAAATTATAAAGAAGGGCCAAATATCGAACGGCGTTAAGTCAGTTAAAATATTGGAATTCTGACGTTAGATGTATCAAAAGGATCATACAAATCTTGTATCTGTAACACAAAATGTTTCGTTTTAATTCCGCTGAAAAAGATCCAGGTTTGGAAGCAGTCATCATCTGCCTAGCCTTTTCCTAAACTACCTTGGGGTCGGCTTCCAGTCTAACCAGATGCAGCTGAGTATCAGTATTTTACATGATGAGACTGCCTATCTGACCTCTATAACTCAGTGATCGGGTAATACGAGACCCCTTGGTAAGACTGAATGTCAGACTTTTGGCTTCTGACTACTCGTAACGACTGTCAAAGATCTACAAATGACAGCCGGGACCAACGGCTTAACGTGCTTTCCGAGGCACGGAGGAAACTCGGTATGTAATTACGGTCACCCATCCACGGACAAACCTCGGCAATCACGGCTTAACCTTGAAGATCGACCCGTGCGGCTGTGTTATTATTTAGCCACGAGCTCCCCGCAAAATACAGGGTGGACGGGGACAGCTCTCCGCAACCTGAGAAATTCTAATGGAATATGTTTCGGAGGGCTGTCCTTTACACCCTGTATACATATGCAGGAAGTGCGAAAATAAACATGCTACATGTACCCAAACAAACCTATACTCGACACGTGTTCCGCTCATCCACGGGGCAACCTCGCAAGATGATGGGTCATCTGCTACTGCATTTTTTTTTCAATAGGTTGCCTTCATACGCCCTGATGCCCACACTCTTTTACTAAATAGCTGTTTTAAATTTCGTTTCGTGAAGGATAAATAACACAATTTATCTAATTTACCTAGAGTGTGATTTACAACGTAATAACGTAATTAATTGACATTTCAATATAAACATATATCTACGTAGGCAAGTTAAAAACCCATTGAATAAGAGTCAATAACAACAATATTTCACGGAAATAGTTTTCAAAACACATTATTATCATTGTACTTGTTTACAAATTGAAACTTTCAATTTACCTTCTTCCACTATTGACTCACAATTCATGAAAATAAATATAAATTTATTTATTTATTAATGATTATTACATAACATTAAATAGCAGGGCCATCTTTGCCACTGGGCACGTGCCCCGGGCCCCACGATCCAAGGGGCCCCCAACTTCCTGTAACTGTCAAAGCCAGCGGCTATCAAACAAGCAGGACCTTAGGATACTATTTATTTTCCTTAAATTAAAGGCAATTTCTTGGATATGAAAAATATTTTTCTGTGTTTTATTTCAAATCAAAGTTCTCCGCCGTTCGAGTTTTATCAAAGTTGTAAAAAAAAACACCCATTATTTTTGTATGAACTGTCACAAAAAAAAACCTAACCTATTCCAGGCGACCTGTTAAAAATTTCGAACTCGCTTCGCTCGCTCTTGCATCCTACAAGGGCCCCATTATTCTCAAGTGCCTAGGACCTCCAATGGGTTTAAGATGGCCCTGTTAAATAGTCGCTCCATGTAAAATACTGCTCAGCTGCATCCAGTTAAACTGAAAGGCGACCTTAATATAGTTGGGAGAAGGCTAAGCAGATGATGATGTTACATAAATTAACACCACACCGGTGAATCCATGATGTATAGAGTAGAGTTAGATCTATAGTAGACCGTCATTTCCTCAGTTATGCTTAAGTCCCATCAAGTCCCATATAACATGAGGCCAGCCGAATGCCATCAAGCGAGCAACTCTAGACTTCTTGCTTCGCAAAAACATACGACTAAACCCAACATTTAGCCAGACCTGGGAATCGAACCCTGAACTTCACGTTCGGCAGGCAGTCATCAGATTTTACGAATTATTAATTAATTAATCATAAACAATTATAGGGGATGATCACATTTTTATGTCTTCGTCCATCGCGGAGATTATTGAAAAGTATTGGACACGTATTTTTTCTTTTTTCACGCGGTCATAAAATTACGGAGATATATTGAGTTGAAATGGCGCATGACGTCATATGTAGGTAATTTTTATACCTACTTGTGACGTAGTGAGCCCCACTCTCCAACTTTAATGAGTTTTAACTAAGTAATTTTTTGAAATTTTGATAAACCAAAAAATACGTGTTTAATATTTTTGTATTACCTGTCGAACGAACAAAATAGAATGTCGTTTTCTTTACCCAGTCTTCACCCCTATTACAACAAATTCATAAGCTATCTAAAACACATTATATTTTATTAGTGTTAATTATGACAAACTGAGTCATTCCAATGCGAAGCGGGTTTCGAATTCAAATGTAAGTGAACGTTTGCGGTTTAAGGAAAAAGATGCGCACGCGACGGCTCGTGTCAATTAAGTCTTTTGGAATTCCAAAATCCTAACTTTAACGTCTCATCTGTAATTGACTCATCAAAGAAAATGACGCAACTGTAAGTGTGAGGAAACAATATAGAAGACAGAATGCTGAAGAAGATGAAAAGTTTTTTTTTTTTGTCTCGCACAACACATAACAAAAATGATTTAAATTTAATAAAATAAAAAAATGCTTAGAAATAAGACATACATAAAAGTACAATTGCCACTAACTCAGCATGATTCTGTAACATTAATAAAAAAAAAAAACCGGCCAAGTGCTAGTCCGACTCGCGCACGTAGGGTTCCGTACCATTATTTATAAAAAACGAGCAAAAAAAATCACTTTTTTATATGGGAGCCCCCTTAAATATTTATTTTATTCTGTTTTTAGTATTTGTTGTTATAGCATCAACAGAGATACATAATCTGTAGAAATTTCAACTGGCTTGCTATCACGGTTCATGAGATACAGCCTGGTGACAGGCGGACGGACGGACGGAAGGACGCACGGACGGACAGCGAAGTCTGAGTAATATATAAGACTTTTTAGGGTGTCAAACGGGACCCCCGTTTGACACCCTAAAAAGTCTAAACGCTGGTACTTCTGATAGGACCCAAAGTGATGTGATTTCTTGCGTACATCATCATCATTCTCTTTCCCTTATCGCAATTTATTTGGGTTATTACATTCTTCATATAAACCTTCCTCTTGAATTATTCAGTTTATTGATGAAAACCGCATCAAAATACGTTGCGTAGGTACTTTAGAAGATCAAAGCGTACAGACGGCGTGAAGCGACTTTGTTTTATACACGGTGTAAATTACCTCATCACAAAGCCGTCAACCAAAGATTCTGTACATGAAACTAAGTAACTTTACGCAAAGATTATTGCTGGGAAACGACTTTTTTTTGGGGGGTGTAAAATCATGTTTTGTGGTAGAACTCAATGTAACGCACTCAAAACATTGTGCTGATGGACGGATTGAATAGTACTGGGGTCGTGGAGGTGTTTAAAGTAAAAATCTTACATTAAAAACTTGTATTTAAAAAAATTCTTGTCAAAAACTTGGAACTTTGACCCCTAATATCTCCGTAACTAGAAGGTTCCCAGGTATGGTGTAGAACAAAAAAAATATCACAATGACAGGGAGAACCAGTGCCTTTCGGGTTCGTTATAAGGTGTTTAATTATGTATACAAGGTGTTGTTTTGCATCCTCGTCAAATTCAAGGAGGTAACTATGCCGATGCTTCTCGTCCAATCAATAATAAAATGGATAGGTAAATTTGATTCTTTTCCTTATTTACGAAAATTAGTAAGTCCACCCGTGTTTTAAACACGGCCCGGCTTATCCTCGCCCTATAGCTGCGCTTTTATACATACAAACAATCTCAAACGTTTATTTGATCATTTCTTATTCCATAAGTCACGTTAAGGGGGTTATTCTGAAATACTGACAATCTTAAACAACCAAAAAAATCAGCGTTTAATAATAATTAACTAGGTACCTTAGTTTTAATTGATTATTTATGTATTTTGTGTCATCATCTTGATTTTTGACGAGGATGCAAAACAACACCTTGTAGAATACATCTGGTCATGCACGCGCGACTGTTCCGAAAAAAACTAATTAGTTTACCGAAAAAAAAATTGAATTTGGAAACCAGTTATTCTAGTTATTGCATTAAATTAACCCTGTTTTAATAATATAATGACCGCTTAAAACCAACCTTGAAAGAGGAAATGCAATATGATTATTATGATTGTATTAAATTAGATGGAGGGGTATTTCCAGAATATTAGTCGCGTGCTACGTAGTGTTTATAGGTAATTTATTCTTACGTATTTGTATGTTTATGTAGCGTTTTCCTCGACTTCGCATGTTTTAAAGGCATCTGTTCCACCGCTCGTGTTTAGCGAGTTGAGTGTGTAACTAGGAACGAATTATGGGTTTGAAAGAGTTTCAGGTAGCCGGCCCAAGGATCCGGGAGCTGTTTTTCTCACACTGGATAAACTATCTGTATTTATGCACAATG
This sequence comes from Cerastis leucographa, assembly GCA_963082945.1. NCBI lineage: Eukaryota > Metazoa > Arthropoda > Insecta > Lepidoptera > Noctuidae > Cerastis > Cerastis leucographa. The sequence continues at coordinate 16,738,825 of OY720361.1, read as the reverse complement.
CTTGGAGTTCGTTACATAAAGTATTATTACCGTAAGCCGTGATTTTCCATTCCAAAAAAAGTCGTTTTCCTGCAAAATTTGCTCCGCAATGTTATTTTTTTTTTTTTTTTTTTTTTTTTTTTATTATAAATAGGCTCGCGTTTGACCACTATCTCACCTGATGGTAAGCGATGATGTGGTCGACGGTGAAGCACGCTTGCCTAGAAGAAACCTATTCACTCTTGACTTGAAGACCCCCAGATTGTAGCTATCGGGAAACACAGACTCCGGCAGGGAATTCCACTCCTTAGCGGTACGCATAATAAAAGTATTCCCAAAGCGCTTAGTGCGTATAGGTGGGATGTCCACCATGTACCGATGGCGCATCGCCGTACGTCTGGTAGTCCGATGATGAAACGGGCTAGCTGGAATTAGGTCATGCAATTCCATCGCACACTCCCCGAAATGTAACCGGTAAAAAACCGATAGGCTGGCAACTCGGCGACGATGTTCAAGGCTCTGGAGCTTAGATTTGACCAGTGCCTCATTGCCAATGAGCCTCTTGGCCCGCTTTTCAACCGACTCAAGTGCATCAAGCTGGTATTTGGCAGATCCGTCCCAGAGATGAGAACAGTACTCCATGCATGATCGAACTTGCGCTTCATACAAGCTGAGCAGCTGTTCTGGCGTGAAGTACCTTCTCACCTTTGCAAGGACCCCCAACTTTTTGGCAGCCAGCTGTGCCTTTGCCTCAATATATGAGCCAAAATTGAGGGTTGATGTTAAAGTTATGCCAAGAAGCTCAAGATGGTCTGCTATTGGCACGGTGACATCTCGGAAAGTTGGAGCAGGGTGAAATTGGCTCTTTTTTGCGGAAAAAAGACACGCCTGGGTTTTGGTAGCATTAAACCTGACCAGATTGGCATCTCCCCATTCGGAGACTGCTTGCAAGGACAGGTTCAAACGCTCCACCATAGCCTCACGGAGAGACCGGATCTGAGGCCCGGTAGCCCGTGCGTTAGACAAGTATCTCTCAGCAACAGTGCTGTCGTCTGCATACCCAAAGGTGCCGGGTCTTAGCAGATCGTCAATGTGCAGCAAGAATAATGTTGCTGAGAGTACGGACCCCTGAGGGACCCCAGCATTAATATGCAGTTGGTCCGACGAGCAGCCATCGATAACCACTCGAATGGACCGATCTCTCAGGAAGTCTGCAATCCAATCACACAGACCACCGGGCAGACCGAATGAAGGAAGCTTACCGATAAGGCTTTCATGCCAGACCCTATCAAAAGCCTTCGAGATGTCGAGGGAGACAGCAATCGCTTCCCCGTGCCTCTCGATGGCCTCACTCCATATGTGAACGGCATACGCTAGAAGATCCCCAGTAGACCGATTACGTCGGAAGCCGTATTGGCGGTCACTAAGGATATCGTTAGTTTCTAGGTATGCTAGGAGCTTACAATTGATGTTTCCTTACCCAACGCATATGTGACACTTGCTGAGAATCTTCATCGTACGAGACCACCCAGAAGTATAACGACACGGAGGCGACAAGCGCCAAAATCGCCGCTGCCGTTAACCAGACCCTGTTGGCATGAACACAAATGGCATGTAGGTTGGCATGAACAAAATGGCATGCCTTATGCGGTACCTACAAGTCTTACCAAATCAACTGTTGTTCTATGGTTTTTTTGTCTGCTCAGCCATAAAAATTAATTTTGGTAAACGTACCACGTATATATATGTATACACTTAAAACGGGTTTTTTTACATGTTTTTTTACTAGCTGAAGTGCGCATTTTCGTCTGCGTCAAAGCGTTTGCTCGTTTTTGCAACATTTTTCATTGACGTTATAGAACCTTTTGCCTTCCTAAATAAATGGGCTATCCAACACTAAAATATTTTTTCAATTCGAACCAGTAGTTCCCGAAAGTAGCGAGTTCTATCAATCAAACGAACAAACTCTTCAGCTTTATAATTTTTGTAATGTAATTTTATTTTATTCTATTCTAATTCGTATTTACTGTAAGTAATAATAATTTTTGAGTATGGGTACTTATGCCCAAAATAAATAATAAATAAACTAGCTGTCCCCGGCATGCGTTGCGATACACTTTCTACCTACCCTATCTACCTACCTACCATAACCTATCCTACCCTACCTACCTACCCTACCTACCTACCCTACCTACCTACCCTACCTACCTACCCTACCTACCTACCCTACCTACCTACCCTAATCTACCTACGCTACCCTACCCTACACACCCTACCTACCCTACCTACCCTACCCTACCCTACCCTACCCTAAACCTTCCCTGGACAACGACAAACATTTTAAAACCAAAATCAGCTAAATCGGCCCAGCTGTTCTTGAGTTCTAAAATTACAACGAAAAGTGGCATTGATTTTTATATATATAGATTAAAAATTAAAGCGTCGGGGGTCCGCTTTGTTTGTATATATATTTTTATGTACTAAGCGGTCTACTTAGCGGTCCCCCGACGCTACGACGCTTGGATTAATTTTATTTTTGGTTTTTTAGAGGTTTTGTCCGTCGGGGGTTTTTTAAATTTTAAATTTAATTTTTATTTCATGCTTTTTAAACTTAAATTATTTTTTCTTAGCCTTGACTGTCCCACTCCTGGGCATAGGTCTACTCCCATTCCTTCCACTTTTCTTGGTGTTGCGCCTCTTCTCGCTTATTAACGAAAACAAGGAAAGATATGAATTTAAAAAAAAAAACTTGAGCTTATAAGGGGGAGGGGGGGAGTGCAGCCTACCCCCCTGGCGATGCCCATGGTGAGAAAGTGACAAGAATTCAATTTCTTAATCAACTAGACCCGTAGAAGTTGTTTAAATCCCTTCATCAACTAGAAAAGAAGTGATGAGCTTCAAACGGCTGAGCAGATTTTCTCGAAACATAGCTAAGAACACTCTCGATTAAAATACCTTTCAAATGACACCAATTTTATCAAAATCGCTTCATCCGTTTGGGAGCTACGATGCCACAGACAGACACACAGATACACAGATACACACGTCAAACTTATAACACCCCTCTTTTTTGGTCGGGGGTTAAAAATAAATGATATTATTATAGTATAGAATATAGATAGATATTGAGTTCCACTTTTTTACCTAAGTTCAGTCCACTTCTTACATGTATCGATCATCAAAAGCTTTTTGATAGTACCTATCAATTACGTCGAGGCCGAGACGACTCTTCTCGCGTGACTCAGTGACAGTGACACGTAAACGTAAACGATAATGAATCACGGCGCCATACGAACTATTGTATCCTGTGGCTATACTACGTCCGGATGTTTGATTTAACGATGCCATGGCACCGGAAGCTGTGTGAAGGGTCACGATGGGTCACGTGACTAGAACCATGTAACCATGGTTCTTGTCACGTCTTAGCTATAATCTTCTTAAGAAGGTTCCTCTATTAAGCATCATGACTCCTTCATTCATGGTAAATGGAACGACTCACTGACCGATAAATTAAAGGGCCCACACCTAGCGCGGCGTCTTACGTGGGTGATTTGAACACGAACGCGATCAGCGCAGTTTGGCGTGAAAATAACAAACAACCGACATCGAAACAAATGGGTTGGATATCCACGTAAGACGCTGCAAAAGTGGCTCGAATAGCGAAACGCGTCACATTCGACGCACCCTTTTCTTGCAAGCATGTATATCAAATGCAATTTACCTATATTATGTTTTGTGTGCACAATAGAGAAGAATAATGTTCTACATTTTCATTCCTGACAAAGACTTTGATCTGGTTAGGGGTCACACAGGGCCGTAGCCAGGAATAAGGCAGATTGAAAAACAAACCATCCCGAATTTACTTATCCAAAACGATCATGGGTGCCAATAAATTTCCAGGGGCGCTTCAGCTTCCCAAGAGAGCTTGTACTCTATCAAAGATAAGTAAGGTTAAGTTAGGTTAGACAGGAATAAGGGAGATTGAAAAACGAAACATCCCGAATTTACTTATCCAAAACGATTATGGGTGCCAATTTTCCGGGGGCGCTTCAGCTTCCCCAGAGAGCTTGTACTCCTCCACCAAATATATGTTCGATTGTTGGTGTCGAGAAAATTACTCCCTGCTTGAGGCAAGGTGTAATTATCTTGACTTACGAGTATTTAAAACGCCTATCAATTGAAAAAAGACATGATTCAAGAGCGAGCGTATCGAGCTCGTAACATTTAACCCTCATTTCGAATTTGATAGAATTTCTTTTTGTCTGATAATACAGAATTTGGGTAATTTTATAAAGAAAAACGGAAAAAAATGCTGACTGTCAGAGCGAGCTCTTACATTTAACTACATCGACTGGGTTAGATTTTCTTTTGACCACTCATATGAGAAATGGGTATGTAGATACTTAGACAACTCATGCAAAAACTTAAGAGTACCAAGAAAATGCAAAAGCGAGCGAAGCAATCTCGAAAATTTTTGTATCCCTCCCCGAATAAATTAAGTAATTTTTGTTATTTAGGAGGAACTCTGTCAAGTTATGCAGAATTGAAAAGTACAGGATGTATTAGCCAGCGAAGCGAGCTGGAAAATTTAAGCACGTGTCCATGGTTATCTTAGGTTCTGATTGTTTAATTTAACAGATAAGAGAGAAGGAGGATCTCTGTCAACTTTTGTAGAGTTGAGAAAGCGTAGGATGTATTATGATGTTTTTCAATTTGATTTTTGTATGATATAAGCTTTTATACTGACAGGGTCAGTAACACTATCAATAACACTCGGGAACTGAATCGAGTTTTAAGCGACAGTGGTAGTAGTACGGAGCGCAAAAAACGAACAGTAAAAAAGGTAGACCGATTTGTCTGCTCATAAACACCCACCCGCAAAAACTTCAGTTTATCCGTGGTCATGGCGATTGCAACAGCGCCAAAATATGGGGAACTCTAAACAAATAATAAACCTGGTAAATATCCCGTAACAAGTGTTATTGATAGATGATGTACGATTTTGAAGGGGGTCATGACTCCTGTGAGCCCGCTTAAGACCGCGCATGCACACCGTAATGTTCGATATTCTGTGTGCCAACATGTCCAAAGGTCAGGCCATCAATTCAATTCAAATGAAACGGCTCACTGACTCATACTATACGAGTATCTTACGCTGTGACCCTATCACGATGATGACTGCTAGCTACTGTTATGGTATTGTATTGTATCTATTTATAGTCTGTCTAAGAAAATGTCTTACTATTAAGTATCATCATCTGTGTAGCCCTTGCCCAATTATATTGAGATCAGTTTCCAGTCTTGCCGGGTGCAGCTGAATACCAATATTTTACATGGGGCGACTGCCTATCTGACCTCCACCACCCAGTCCGTTCTAAGTAATTAATACAAAACCGCTTTCAATGGAGCCAACAAATTTTTTTTGATATTTTCCGAGACTCCCTCTCGTTAGATAGGGTGAGATTTGGCTGGACACCCTCCCCCCTCCTCCCTAAACGCCTCGCGTAATTAATGGACGCCCCCTAACAACCATATATTGGTCTCTCTCAGAATTCGCAGCATTCAACTTGTAATAGTTCAAAGTCCAAACTGGTCAGATAGATGCCTCACCGTGTAGTACATACATGTACAATTAATACCAAAATGATTTATTTAAATGATGACATATCTGCGAATGATGTCTGCGGTCAATTCTGAAGCAATGCCATAACATCACGCCTGTAATCCCCGTTATATTTTCCGATTATGTTTTCATTTCACCAGCTAAATTTGTAAGTCCCATGTAATATCAGCCATATCAGGTCATATATATATCCGTACTTCCATACTAATATTATAAATGCGAAAGTCACTCTGTTTGTTTGTTTGTTACCTTTTCACGACTAAACGGCGGATCGGATCTTAATGAAATTTGGCAAGAAGATAGATTTCAACCTAGGGAAGTACATAGGCTATATATCATCACGCTACGACCAAAAGGAGCGGAGCAGCAATGAAAAATGTTGCGAAAACGGGGATAATGTGACGCAGACGAAGTTGCGCGGGACATTGCCACCAACCGGGCAAAAATCCAGACCTCGTCCCTAATACTGATAAATTTCTGAAAGAAAAACCCAATAACGCTTTGCCCGACCCGAGAATCACACCGAGGACCTCGTACTCAGCATTTGCACTTTCTACTAGACCAAATAGGCTGTCACATACATAGGGTGACTGGTGATTAGTGACTGATACCTAAACACGAGATTCTACTCATGATAATGGTGCGTACAGACTATATAACATAACATGTTATACAACATTGCTATATAACATGTTTCAGATAATGTGGACACTGAATGTTATAAAACATGTTATATTAACATGTTATTAATATGTACAACAATGTAACTAATAAACTAGGACGAACCCAGCATCTACGTTTTTTTGTTTTTCTTTTGTTATTTAAAAATACAACAGTCGCTGCCGCAGCCAGCAAAACGTCCTCTCGTGTCGACATTGTGGATAGCACTGAAGAACGACAAACGAACGACAATGGTTATATAACATTGTTATATTGCACTGTTATTCTAATGTGTACAGTATTGTTTTATTTTGCAATGTTGAATAACAAGGTTACATAATGTGGACGTGTTATATACATAAGTTATATAATATGTTACATAGTCGTACGCACTGTACGCACCTTTACAAACAATTTACCGGAAACTTTTTTTAAACACTTTTTTTACAATAATACAGCCTACGGATTAGGCTTGCGAGCCGCGTGGGTGCTTCGCCTACCCAATGTTGCACTGTACGATAGTAATGAGACAGAACGGCGTCACGCGGCTAACAGCTGATAGGCCAAAGGCGCGCGCGCGTGCGAATTTCATACGCCTGTTGTATCTGATAAAAGAGAGAATTAAAAAAAAAAGTTCCATAGGGAAATAGGGATGGTGACTCATTTTTTTTTATTTGTCTATCGGGTAGATTATTAAAAAGTATTTGACACGTATTTTTTCTTTTTTTACGTAATCTTAAAATTACGGAGATATTTTGAGTTGAAATGGCGCATGACGTCACGGCTCAGTACATTTTATACCTAGTAGTGACGTAGTGAGCCCCCACTCTCCAACTTTAATGCGTTTTAACTAAGTATTTTTTTCGTAAACTTGATAAAACAAAAAATACGTATCTAATATTTTTGTATTACCTGATTGACGGACAAAATAGAATTTCGTTTTCTTGACCCAGTCATCATCCCTATTCTAGTCACCATATATTGTAAATATTTTCAGAATTTTATTGTGATTGTGCTTGTTGAAACCAATTTAACTAAAAAACTATGTTAGGATAATTGCATTTTCAATTCAAAACTCGACGTAAGTGCGCTACGTTTACGCGGCGCGCTGGTGCAAGGGCCTCTGGTAAAGACAGCTGCGTACGACGTTCCTTTGTGACGTATTTCCCACAACATTTGCCAGCTGCAAACAGTCATCAATCCACTCAGCTTACTGCAGTCCACTGCTGGGTATACGCCTGTCTTCACAACACCCTGTTCCAGCCACCGTTTCGGGGTCGTTAGTCAAACAATGATACAATGTACAAAAATAAAGGACGTAAGCAGACCCTTAACGCAGCCGAAAGGCACTTGTTCTGCCCGTCCGCGTCATTGCGTTTTGGAACGAAGTTCCTTATCGCGCGTTGTGAAAGGGGGCTAGACGGAAAAAATTCTTACGAAAAGTTGTCACGACACTTTTTGCTATAGTAAGCTATTGTAAGCTTTATTTCTTTAAAATAAAGTTGAAATTTCCTTAAATTACGTACAATTGGGGTGTGTATGTGAGTAAGGATAGATATGATTATTATTTTGAGTGACCGAACTACAAAGTACAAATTCGGTTGTGCAGTTAAGTAAGACGTATTGCTTCGAATTAAGGATTAACCTTCCTTAAATTAAATATTTTATTTTTCGCACACTAACTTAAATCTAAAATGTATTGATATTATGTACGTGAAAGGAACTTCGTTCCATCCGGGTGTCCCTTGACACCTCTCAAGTTTTTTTTTTGTTTTTGACCATACCTGGTAACCAGAAGGTTAAGTTACGGAAATTTTGAAGGTCTAAGTTCATCTTTTTCAAAAGACTTTTTTTTTAAATTAAATCATTTAATGTTATGAGACTTTAATTGAAATCCTCAGAAAAATGTTTTAAATGCGTTACATTGACTCCTACCGTAGGAGTAAAACGTTTTATTTAATCCAAAAAAAAAGTCAATATATTGTAAATGTCGAATAATTTGATGTACAGAATGCTTGGTCACGGCTTCGTGTTGTGTTGTATTTAATAAGAAAATAAATATTAAAAATATTTTTTCCATCCACACTCTCGCACTAGGGTGATGTCGAGCTACAGTTTGTCGCACAAGTGTTAATCGCGCTGCCGTGTGTCGACCTCACGTTATTACACTCCACTTTTGAATGAGTCTTGTTTCATTGCGATGAGTCAGCCTCGACCGTCGGCACACGTCACAGACGATACCAGCCACCAAATAATGAATATGCATATAAAGTATGCTCATTGGAGCAATGTCATGATATAAGATGCTGTGACCTATCAGAAATGATGACGCAGGGAGTGAAATAAAATATTTTTGTAAAAATATTTGCTCTAGTTTTGTTTTACAGAGAGAAGACAGGGAATAAGCGCAGATAACCTTTCCTTTTAAGTACTCCTTCATTTGATTTCAAGGTCTATGAGAATAGGGGATCGGACTGAGTAAAGAAAACGACATTCAATTATTATTTTTTTACATTTTTCCGCCAGACAGGTAATACAAAAATATTAGACACGTATTTTTGTTTTATCAAAATATAAAAAAAATACTTAGTTAGAACTCATTAAAGTTGGAGAGTGGGGGCTTACTACGTCACAAGTAGGTATAAAACTTACCTACATGTGACGTCATGCGCCATTTCAACTCAATATATATATCTCCGTAATTTTATGACCACGTGAAAAAAGAATATCCCCTATTAAATAAACAATATGTTTTTTTAACATGTTGTAATTATGTAGGTATTTACAAGTTGTATGTGTAAAATATGTTTATTTTGTAATTACTTATTCATTTTTTAATTAGCTTTATTGGTGATTATTTCACTAAAATACGTTATTAGTGGAGAAATAAATGCGCATGCCATAAAAAGGAAAAATATAGTTTGTGCCTAAACCTTCCAGTTACGGAGATTTAGGGGGTCAAATTTCCAACTTAAAAAAAAACAAGTTGTTAATGTTATAACTTTACTTCAAAAACTCCATAAATTATTCAATGCATCCATCAGCACAATGTTTTGAGTGCGTTACATCGAGTCCTACCAAAAAAACGTGATTCATAACCCAAAAAAAAGTCATTTCCCAGCAACTATTTTTGCATGCAGAGAACCAAGGTTACCGACGTAGCCCGGAGAATTGCCAAACTTAAGTGGCAGTGGGCAGGCCACATTGCTCGCAGAACGGATGGGCGATGGGGCCGAAAAGTTTTGGAATGGCGACCGCGCACCGGAGACGTAGCGACGAAGCGTTGGAAGGCCACACACTACCACCTAGTGTGTGGCCTTCCAACGCTTCGTCGCTACGTCTCCGGTACTGATGACTTGGTGAAGGTTGCGGGGATCCGCTGGATGCGAGGCGCACGGGACAGGTCAATGTGGCGTCACTTGGGGGAGGCCTAAGTCCAGCAGTGGACGTCTTTCGGCTGAAATGATGATGATGAATTATTATTTTTGCATAGAGTTACTTAGTAAAGTACACAAAGCCTGGCTGATATCTTCGTAATGGGTCCGTTTATACTTTTTATTTAAGCAGATAAATTATTCATGTTTCATTCATAGGAAACAATACGATTATACCATACAATGATACGATGACAAATGGGTCTCATTCTGTGATCTTCAGATGACAAGGGTTACAGAGAATTGTGTCATCTAAAGGGTGTAAAAAACCTCTTAACGAAGCCGAAAGGCACTGGTTCTCCCTGTCATTGCGATCATTTTTTTGTTCTACACCACACCTGGGAACCTTCTAGTTACGGAGATATTAGGGGTCAAAGTTCCAACTTTTTGACAAGTATTTTTTTAAATACAAGTTTATAATGTAAGATTTTTACTTTAATCATCTCCACGACCCCCTTACTATTCAATCCGTCCATCAGCACAATGTTTTGAGTGCGTTACATTGAGTTGTACCACAAAACATGATTTTACACCCCCTAAAAAAAAGTCGTTTCCCAGCAATAATTTTTGCGTAAAGTTACTTAGTTTCATGTACAGAATGCTTGGTTGGCTTCGTGATGAGGTGATTTACACCCTGTATAATGCAACCATGCTTGCATGCTTGTATGCATGCTAGGGTACAATATGATCCTGATGAATATAAAGAATGAAACGTCCAACTTTTATTTAAGAGCATTTACGCCTTATGAAATTTCATACAATCTTTCAAGTCCTCATTTTCCGAAATGACTTAACCTATTTTAATGAAACTTCATACGCATAAGCAGGATACATAGGTCTAAAAAGTTACTAAAAAGATTTAAAAAAATAGTGTAATAGCTAAATTATACCGATTTTAAATTATCCATAGAAACAGACATTTCAAATTATATTTTTTCTTTAAAGGTCATATAAAAGAAAAAAAAAATATGTTTTTAGTAATTTTAGACCTATGTCCTACTGATGCGTATTAAGTTTGATTTAAATTGGTTAAACTACGGTGTAAAAATGATTAAATACTTGCATTAAAACACTGTGAACATAACATACGCGTATATTATAAGAACTGGTGCAACATAGATCTTTTGGCGTTTGAATGTCATTAACAGAACCCGCTTAATGTCACAAGAAGGTTCAGTTCACTATGGTGCACGCAAGGAGTAACCTTTTCGCTCGAGATTTAAAAACCTCAAGGATGTCGCAATTGGAAAACACAGACACGCACACCTCCTTAATATTACCATTATTATGACATACCGAATGTATTCATTATTTATGGTAATTCAGAATTAATAATATCGTAGCACTTGTACGTCATTAAACGGCAAGGTCAAATAAAATATATCTAACAGAAAGCTTTTGCCGAAAACTGAAGTTTTTACTCTATGTCAAAAGTGGTGAAGCGATTACGAGGTTAAATATGCAGCAATCAAGCTATACAAAACCAGTTTATGCGGATCTCACATTTTACTGTTAATCTATACAAAGAGAGGCCATGTTCTGGAAATGCTGGATGTGTCGTCCTGTAAACGTGGTGATAGCGAGAAGTTCTGCACATGGAGGCTGGTCCAACAAAATACATTCATAATTGACCGAAACCAACTAGTTTGTGGTCGGAAGAGCAGCGGTGGCCCAGAGCTAGCAGCCCCGACTTACGAGCAGTAAGCCGTGGGTTCGAACCTAGGCAAGACGCATTACTTTGTGTAATTTATTTCATCACCGCTGCCCTCAAAAATAGGGAAGGAAATCATCGTGAGGAAACCGACATGTTCTTGAACTAAAAATTCGAAGACATGGGACAACAACCCGCACTGGGCCCGCGTGGTGGATTACAGCCCACTCCCTCTCATAGAGAGGATGCCCGTGTCCCAGCAGTGGGAAAATTATAGACTGATGATGACTAGTTGGTAGTTGGTTGGCTATCAGTATAGGAACAGCACAGCCTCTTATTCATACAGTAAAAATAGTTCTAAACTTTTCAGGGGCGTCCCGCAAGAAATGAACCGTGGGGAATATACATTGATACACCCGCAATTGGCTCAACACCAACTGTATTAATTACTTGCTTCACAATCAACAAATGTGAAATCATGAGTATAAAGTGACACATCGGGTACATGAACTGTATGTAGAATCGTTATGGAAACGATGAAACTAATAAAGTCAATGTAAATGCTATCATTAACACTACAAACGGGATATTTAGTATGTTAACTATTTGTTTCGAGTTTCTGATAGTAAAAATGGTAAATATCCCGTTTTCAGAGTTAATGACGTATATGACGGCACGGTTGGCGCAGTGGTTGAGCGATTAACTGCTGCAATGCGTGTCGCAGGTTCGATCCCCGCACGGAACAAATATTTGTATGGCCTACAGATAGTTGTTTCGGGTCTGGCTGTTTGTGTATGTGAGTTTAAATGTTTGTAAACCGATACAGGAGACATTCCTGGTGTGGGGCAAAGTTTAAAAAAAAAAGATAATTCTTGTGACCATGCCAGTTTAAAATCAATGTAAATGGTTTTAATAACGTGCATAAGTGTAAATTATCATCGTCACAAAGAAAGTGACTGCCTGTCTGACAGCCACAACCCTGTTACTGTGTAACGCTTTACCCTTTGATATGATTGGTTGTCAGACATTACCTGAGGACCTAGCACGACACCGTCCGTCCGTCTTATGACGACAGGCCGTGCCGACGGCGACGGCGCGTTTTGTGTTCCACGCGCGCCTCAAGGAGATGTCAGCAAATCGGAAGGGGTCCGAGACGGCCGATGCCTGCCAGGGCTGCGGGTTGTTCGAACGAGATACCGTGGCCCTGGAACACAAAGGGCTAAGAAGGAACATGGATGGGTTTTAGTCAGTACAAGTCTGACTCTCCCTCCCGCTCCGCCCAGAGCGGGAGAAGTCATTTGATGATTAGAAAAGGCCCTAGAACAGGCCCTAGACCAACGCGCGTTCTAAACGTAACGTAAATACGTCGATTTTAAAATTACAAATAATCCTTTTCACATATAAAATTGACATAATTTTAAGAATTTCTTGATATCTACGGATGATACTGATTGTGCTTGTTGAAAACAATTTAACTAAAATGCTATACTTTGGATGATTTGTAAATTCGATTCCAAAACGGACTTTTTTTGGGTTCTACGGAACCCTAAAAATGTCCGATTTGGAATCATTTTACGCCTCTACGTGCTTTCCGATGCACACGCCTATGAATGTATTATCAATGAAAACGTCACAATTCGTCTATAAATAAACTTTATCCTTTTATGGCATGGTTCATTAATATTGACGTAACAATGGTAATATAGAAAATGTAGTATTGTATTACCCACTATGCACGTATTAGGTGAATCTCGTAGTCGATTCGGTATAACGGGAAAATCCTGGTTTTACTTTACAATGACTGCTCTTGCGAAGTGTAAATACACAAATAAATGCATCACTGTCGAATAAAAAAATTGTCGAATGAGGCATGGCAATATTAAGTTCGAAAAGGGAATGAATGAGAAATAAAAACTGGGTGGCGGGAGTGGATGAGATTTAACGATACATCTGGGCTCAAAGGGCGTATAGCACATTTCGGGCGTTTTCAAATTTTTCCATATTCTCACTCACTTTTTGATTCTCTATCGATCTGTGTATTCTACGTGGTGATATTCACAAAAAAATGCGAATAAAACCTCATTTCAACCAAACTTATTTGAAGATTAGGGGCATAAAGAACATATTGCTGCCTCCACGATAATTGAGAGGTTGTATAAACCAATTTTGGTTGAAGATATTGGATGTAACATCGTAATTTTACAAATTGTCTTTTACTTCTTCGTTCGTAAATTCACATCGCTCTTTACCTCCATAGATAATTTTAGATAAAAACATAGTTATACTTTATACACACTCTCTTATAAAATAAAGTTATTATATTTTTTTACATCCATAAATACACCAACAACAACACCTACATAATTATTATATAGGTATTGCACTGGTCCTTATAAGTACGAGGAAAGCGATCAGGCAGGAAATTAGAAGATGAGGCAAATAATTAACAAACAAACCGTACTAACTTTCACAATCTTATGGGAGACATTTATAAAGCTATTTATAAGTTAAAAACACAAAAAACTGGTTTTTGGGTATTTCCCAAGAAGAAACATAGCTGATACATTGACGCTGTTCGTATAAAAAATCTTTAATTAATTCATTTATTCACTGGCCTACAACGCCCCTGGCTTTAGAAGCATAAAATTTTGCTTTTAACTTTAGTTACCTACTTAAATGCAAGTACAAAGCAAACCAAATGCTTTTTTTTTTTTTTAATTTGAATTTGCACGTTATATCGTAAATATTAATTAAATAAGCATTTTTGAAAATTTGTCCGCTAAAAAGGTTAGGGGAAAGGGGAGTTCATCATTGTAAACGATGGGAAATCCCCTCGGGGACACGACTAGTTAAGTTTCACAATAAAATGATGATACAATAGAATTTAAAATATAACATTGTTACGTCATTATCCAGCAACACTTTCTGTAACAAACCACACAATAGTTGCGCAATATTGAAATCACAATTTCGTAATATTTTAGTACTATTCTTTTTTATATTGAATGGTCGAAGCGTTTTTAGCTGGGATTTATCTAGGATGCGAACTTATAATAAATTAATTATATTATTAACACCATTACATAAATAGATATTTAAAACATCTATGATAAAATAATCTTATTCATTATGCCTGATTTTAGTCGTAGCAAACTCGTATAGGAAAACTAAATATAGATTCAAAACGGTGAAGGAAGACCACAGATCTATAGCCAAGTTAAAGTCATTACTTTTTATGCAATCGTCAAGAATTTAAACGAAGCCGTTAAAGAAAGCAAATTAGGGGATAATCCTATTTTTTTTTCTTTGTCCGTCGGGTAGTTTATTGAAAAGTATTGGACACGTATTTTTTCTTTTTTCACGTGGTCATAAAATTACGGAGATATATTGAGTTGAAATGGCGCATGACGTCATAGGTAAGTTTTATACCCACTTGTGACGTAGTAAGCCCCCACTCTCCAACTTTAATGAGTTCTAACTAAGTCATTTTTTGATATTTTGATAAAACAAAAAATACGTGTCTAATATTTTTGTATTACCTGTCTGACAGACAAAATAGAATGTCGTTTTCTTTACCCAGTCCGATCCCCTATTCTAACATTTAACAGTTCTTACGATATACTACTTTATACATAGATACGGGTGTTAATGAAGGTTTTGGGAGCTCTTTAAATTCGGTTAGCGTAGGTCTGGTCATTTTTGCGATTCTGGAAAACCTATAAATCCTGTATTGGACGTCTTCTAGCTGAGGTGAGGATGATGAAATATATTCCTTAATGTTTTTCTTGTATTTACAGACCCTTTTTCACCAAGTTTATTTTCAAATTTAACCATAACATTGTATGATCTCGAAGCATATGGAAACATGGAAAGAAAACATACAATATCACGCTTGCAGTCCCTGACGGTTTGAGCTTTTACAAAATCGCCGATTAAGTCTCATGTAATAGAGGCGAGCCTGTTGCAATTAATCAGACTCAACACAAAATCCGAGATAAACTTATAAAGGGTGTAAAATACCTCTTAACGAAGCCGAAAGGCACTGGTTCTCCCTGTCATTGCGATCATTTTTTTGTTCTACGCCATACCTGGGAACCTTCTAGTTACGGAGATATTAAGGGTCAAAGTTCCAACTTTTTGACAAGTATTTTTTTTTATACAAGTTTTTAATGTAATCTTTTTACTTTAAACACCTCCACGACCCCCGTACTATACAATGCGTCCATCAGCACAATGTTTTGAGTGCATTACATTGAGTTCTACCACAAAACATGATTTTACACCCCCCAAAAAAAGTCGTTTCCCAGCAATAATTTTTGCGTAAAGTTACTTAGTTTCATGTACAGAATGCTTGGTTGACGGCTTCGTGATGAGGTGATTTACACGGTGTATAATTGAAATCCAACTTAAATAATAGGTAAGTAAGAAAGGCATATCCGGGATAAAGCATAATAAGTAGCAAAGTTGTATCTTTCAAAAAATGTTTTCCCTAAAACAAACTACTTTCTTGAATGACACAAGTTAATGACGTCTACAGTGATCTGGTTGCGACAGTATCTCATCATGACATGTGCGCGCGCGCACGCCTTCAATATATAAAAACCGACTTAAACGGTCATTATAACACTTTATCAGAAACAGCCGATGAGAGCAGACCTCAACAAAATGGCTACTCCAGTTTTATTCACGTTTTCCTTGTGCTTAGTTCTTTGCGCACTAGTTTCCTCAAAACCAGTTGCACAAGAGTCGGAACAAGTGCAACTTACAAGTGCTGACAGTGTGCTAAAAAGGACCTGGAACCTGGATACAGTTCGCAAAGTTGAAAGTGCGCGTGATTCGGAACAAGTGCTCATTCTTGGCAGTGCAGTGGAGCCAAGTTCGAGAAACACTAACGAAAGTTTAAAGAGAGACAAACGAGCTACTATTCAAGGGAATGGGTGCTCCGGCGAAATGATTTGGTTCATGAGCAGATGCATGACGTTTGAAGCGTAAGTATCTAATTTAATTTAAACACATAACTTAAAAAAAAAAAAAAAATCTATTCTCTTAATCTTTTTGTCATTGAAACGTTTCAATAAATCATTGCACTTGAATACAACAATTTAACCATAAGTTAAAGCGCAATAAGGCAAATCTAATCTAGTCAAACCTGTTCAAATTAATAACGCCAATACGTGCCGTATATGAACATAGAAAAAATAAGTAGTAGTAAATAGATTCTGAACAGTGTATATGTATATTTATATCATAATTAACAATTTATTTTCTTGTTATCTCAGGTATGAACGTATCCTCGAGGATGTAGAAGGAGATAAGTAAATCGAGGAAGATTATTCTGAAGAACTATCCTCAAGACTTTTACTTCTGTGGTGGATGGCGCCCTAAACCTTTCTTTATTTCATCGTGAAGAAATCGAAAATCATCATCATCTTCCTTGCCTTTCTCCAACTATACTGGGGTACATGCCAGTAGTTTACATGGAGCGACTGCCTATCTGACCCCTACTGAGAGTTCCAGGGTTGTACCACGATACCGCTTGATTGATTATACCTTTTGGATGTTATAGATAAAAAACTACCCAGGTACTTAGTAAACATGTAGTTTTTAGCTGATTTTCAAAGTGTAACTAAGTCAATCCTAGTGTTTAGTAACATTAATTTTTATTCACAACTCAAATCTAGTTTCTATGTTTTGACAGTATACACGAAACAAAATAGTGTTGGGACAAATTCGTGAAAAAAAAACATAATTTGTTTTTTTTTCTGTCAATTGATTTAACAAGCTGAGGGATTGTTTTTACGGAAAATAGAACCAAGTTAATTGATTGCTTTCAAACGTGATATTTAAAGAAGCTTGTTTATTTATAAATGTGTCATTATATCATTCTATCATCGACTATCTTTAATAATCTGATAGTAATTATGTCAACGGTTAACGTAAATAGATTAGTATTATCTAAAAACTATTGACAGTTTTAATTACTATTTGTTTTGGCATTCTCCAGTGTTATTTTAAGTTTAGTTTATTTATTAGGGAGTCATATCCAATGTATTTGGAGTCGGCGCAGCATGTCTTCTAGTTGTCTATTACTCACTGTTAAGTAGCCGTTTATTTAATTTTAGTATTTATTGAAACTAGCGTTTATTGAAGAGTATCTAGTCATTAATAATTAATTATTAAAGTATCTTTTTCTGGTCATTTTTCATATCAACGGTCATAGATGGTCGGGGTATGATAAATGAATGATTAAGCTGGGTGTTATCACCTTTATTTAGGGCAATGCACACCATTGTAACTGAATGCGATCAGTACTTCTAAACTACGTTCACAAGCTGTCAGTATGTAAATTGTTTTAGAATATTACAGCTCTTAAACCCCGTTAAGATGAATTAGTCGTTTTCAGTTTTTTTGGTGAAATCTGTTTTTACTTTGTATTTTTTTGAGCTACACATCTGTGATAAATTATTGTTAGTTTTATTCATCAGCTTTAATCATAACATCATCTGTAATTATTTTGTTAAATTAACCATTATATTCAAGTAAGATTCCTATCTATCTGTATTGTTTACTGTACCTACAGTTAAAAAAAAAAAAGAATCTTTGCCATTATTTATAACGGGTAGTTATTCTTAAAGAGATTTATGTTTTTTTTCTATAACATAATGTTCTTTCAAATCTATTTATAAGTATTATTTATTTGAAAATAAAATGTGACTTTAACATTAAACTTTTTTTTTATTCATTTTTCTCCCCAGAAAAGACATTACGTAACGCCCCCGAAAGATTAATTAACTAACATATCTGTTTAAACACTGGTAGTAATTTGACAAGTTATGTACTTGTGTTTAATTTCTAGAGGACTTTCAGGACTCAAACCTAGACTACATGTTTAAACAGATAAATTCTTATTACACCGTGTAAATCACCTCACCACGAAGCCGTCAACCAAGCATTCTGTACATGAAACTAAGTAACTTTACGCAAAAAATATTGCTGGGAAACGAAGTTTTTTTGGGGGTGTAAAATCATGTTTTGTGGTAGAACTCAATGTAACGCACTCAAAACATTGTGCTGGTGGACGGATTGAATAGTACGGGGGTTGTGGAGGTGTTTAAAGTAAAAATCTTACATTAAAAACTTGTATTTAAAAAATACTTGTCAAAAAGTTGGAACTTTGACCCCTAATATCTCCGTAACTAGAAGGTTCCCAGGTATGGAGTAGAACAAAAAAATATCGCAATAACAGGGAGAACATGTGCCTTTCGGCTTCGATAAGAGGTGTTTTACACCCTTTATAATGTAACAACATAAAAACACTTCGGACATGGGAATCAAACCCATGACATTTACACACATTGCAGTTACAATTTCGTCATTCTGAGTAACTGGGCGAATAAAACAGCGGTTTTAACACACATAATTTAACATCACGCCTTCACCCATGAAGGATAAGTCAGAGGTCTGCCAATGAGCACTCATACTTAAGTGCCACTGCTGTAACATAGAAAAATTGTAAAGCCAAATTATTTTAAAAGAGTAACCATGGAGTTTCTTGCCGGTTCTTCTCCATAGGAAACGACCAACCCGAACCGAGCACCTTTTTGTCGACGTTTTACAAGTGCCTATGTGAAATAAAAATATTTTGATTTTGATTTTGATTTTGATTTTGAGCATACTCACATTTTGCCAGTTATCTTTGAGTCTCATGTAATAGAGGATGAAACTATTGCTATACTTTATTGCTGTACCTTATATTAGGTACTAGCTGTCCCGCGCAACTTAGTCTGTGTCAAATTTTCCCTGTTTTCGCAACATTTTTCATTGCTGCTCCGCTCCTATTGGTTGTAGCGTGATGATATATAGCCTATTTCCTTCCCCAGGTTGAAATCTATCTTTTTTCCAAATTTCATTAAGATCCGATCAGCCGTTTAGTCGTGAAAAGGTAACAACAAACAAACAGAGTGACATTCGCATTTATAATATTAGTATGGAAGTATGGATGAGACGTGAAGAATTTGACAACGTGGGAAGAAAAATGAAATCAAAATCGCTATATCCGTTTAGGAGCTCCGATGACGCTGATTGACACACCAAATACATAATCAGAGCCGTTTTAAGGAAATTTCGAAACGCCTAGTTGACGCTTCCCGTGACCCAAGGGCTGGCTTTTACTTTCGCCAGAGGCTTAGTATTGCCATACAACGTAGCAATGCTGCCAGTCTCTTGGGCACATTACAAGCTGACAGCGTTGAGAAGGAGTTTTTAGGCGCCCTTTCATAGTTTATTGTTATTTTAGTAATTTAATTTATTAGTTTGGTAATCGTTATAATGTAAATAGTAGTTATTTAAAGTAAAATACATACTTTAAACTTAGAACACATGTCTTTTTTCGTGTGAGACTAAGATGAATGAGAGTTAATAACAAAACCATAAGTTTTATGTAATCATCACCATCATCTGCCTAGCTTTTTCCCAGCTATGTTGAGGACAGCTTCCAGTCTAACCAGACGCAGCTGCATACCAGTATTTTACATGGCGCGACTGCCTATCTGACCTCCTGAGATCTACAATGTAGTATGACACTTTTTTTCAAAATCTTGACAAGTGATGATCTGCAGTTTCTGCCTATCCACTTGGTTAAAAACAGTGGCTGTTATACAAAATTGTTAAGTCAATGGTTTAGTATTAATTGTACTTGGTTAAACATAGTAGGTACTTGAAACAGAGGCATGCAATAGTTAAGCAATACAATTGTGCAATAGTTGAGCAATACAATTGTGCAATAGTTGAGCAATATGATTGGAACACTTTCCCAGTTTGATACGACTGTTTCCAAGAAATAACTGGATGATGCAAATCGTAGAAATAAATATGTTGCTTCTTTAGATGAACCAGACTGTTAATGTTTTTGGTTAATAATTTAGCAAGAATCACCCATGCGGCTTAAAGGAAGCAAGACTGTAAAAAAAAAAACTACAGGGACCGAAAAGGTTACCCGTATAGGGGTTTTAACTAGGTTGTTTTTAGGGTTAGATTAAAAACCACAGAGTTAAGTTTAACACGTAAATCAGGCTGTGATAACGGGTTCAGACACAAAGTTCATTTACATAAAAATATGCCAGAAAGTGACGGAGTTAGCTCACGGTCAGTGCTTTGTGTCTTTCATACCGGTTGATCAGCAATATTTAAATGTAAAACCCATATATTTTAAAGATAGCCCGTATTATGTTTAATAAACATAATTATGGGTTAATTGGTCTAACAAGTTCACCCGTTAACTCGATTAATTGGTCCCTGAAATCTACACAATAAAGGTTCATACTCGTATAAAATGAAACTCTAAGTTCGCTCTATTATCGATCTTAGCCTAAGTTTTTGAAGTAATACCCATAATTATTATCCCATCAGCGTGAGTAAACGGCCCAGCACGTATTTTTATAGCTATTTGACCGCGCTAATATAAACTTCAGTGTTACTGAAATTTTAGGTATTAATGCCATCTAGTGACAATAATGAGAACCACAATCATTCCATGCCTACAACCTACTCAACCGCGTTGAACTCAAAACCCCCTTGGTTTTGAGTTCAACGCGGTTGAGTAGGTTTGGTCAAGGATAAAAAACAGGCAGTCTAAACACACTGACCATGACTCATTTTACTGATGTGTCATCCCTTTTCAACAAGTTTTGTTGGAAAAAAAGTACTAAAGAAGGGGTGAACTAGGGGGCGAGCAAGTACCAAAAGCTTTCCTAACCAAGCCTTTTACCTCCATAGTTTACTGTTTCCACAATTTTCTTAATTATACTATAATATTAAACTATTTTAATTCGCAACATTTGTCGGGGCTAGGTTTTCCCCGCAATGAATGACATTTTTGCTCACACTTCACTTCGTCATCATGCGAAAAATAAAATTTCAATTTCTTCATTTCCGTAGGCAAGTTTTACCTAAAACAAAGAGGTTCACATGAATTTGTTTTTTGCTTTTCACACACATTTTTTTTCCAGTTACATTTTACAGATTTTTCTGTTATCCTCAATTAAAACCAGTAATTCCGTGGCGAAGTTTAGTGACGTATTTCTGTGGTTCTCTGACACAGTCATACCTGACGTTGCCTGTTGAAATCACATAAAAAGGCGCGAGCGCATGTGTTAGTTGCACTCGAGATACACAGTCGCTAGAGAGACACGTCCGCTCACGGATTCGAAACTACACAGTCGCTCTTAACACACGTCAGCTCTCGCATTCAAAGCAAGACAGCCCAACGACTCACAATTCCGCTCAAAATGGAGTCCTCAATTGTTTTAGTGATTTTAATCGTTGTTAGTGTGTCATATTCATTGCCAATTAGGCGTGATATGGAAACAGTGCAATCAACAAAAAGTTTAAGTGAATTTGACGTAACTGAAAAGACACCTGTGCTTGATATTGGAAGGGTTCTCAGCCTTGATGAAGAAATTAATCCTGTGTCAAGCTTTAGTACAGAAACTGTACTTGAAGCTTTTACAGTAAACTTCGAAGCAGATCATCTCAGAAGAATTAAGAGAGGTTTTATCATCTCTGGCAAATGTTCCAACGGCCTGATTGAATATTGCGGTCGATGCATGACGCAAAAACAGTGAGTACCTCATTTTCTTTTCAAAAGACCATAACTTATTCCACAATAAAATTTTAAAGAGACATCGTAAATTAAGTGAACTGGTACTAAAGCATAAAGTCTGTTTTTTCTAAGCTTGTGTGTTACAATATATTATTTATGCATCATTTAAGTATAGATAAATCATATCCTTCATAAAACTTTAAACCAAATTTAAATGGAAGGAGTCTTGCTTTTTAAATGTATTCAAAATAAAGTGGTTTACTAAAACTAATCTGCGATTTTAAAATCTTTACAACCATATTTTTTAGAAATTATTATGAATTCAAATTACATAGGTACATTTTAGTTGCCAGAAGGTTCTAGCAATTAAAATTAATACTAGTTTTGTATAAATTATTTGATTGTTTATTTTCATAAATTTAATAAATATTTTTTTGTGTTATTTCCAGGTATGACGAAATTACAGGCGATGATTACAAAGAAAGTTAATTTCTTTTTTTATTAATGCTTCGAAAAGGACCTCTGACTCGATGGTGTGACCAAATGTTCGGGTTTATATTTTAATGAAGTCAGTTTTTATTCTAGTCATTTTAAATTATTTGTTTACGCACTTTGGAAAGTGAGTTAAAAAGTTGAGATTAAAGTGAAACGAAATGTCAGCGAGGAAAAGTGCGTCAAAAACTATTTTTGAATTAGTTTTAGCATACAGTATTGTTAATTTATGAATATTTTAAATGCATTTAGTTTTAGTATTTATTCAAACATTCACTTTTTTTAAATGTATCTAGTCATACTTTTTACTTTGAATAGGGACACTGCTTCATAATTTATTATCAAGTACTCTGAAAAGTAAATATGCTAATTGTATTTATCATTGCATTTATGTTAGATTCATCTTCTGTGATAAGTATTTTTATAATTAATTTATTTTGAATTATAATTTATAACTTTTAAGTGTATTTAGCATTAATTATGACCGTATTGTAGATATTTGGTTTGGATTTGGCCTGTATTCTTGTATATCTGTATGTTTTTAGAAAACTAAGCCACATTGTAAACTTTTAAAAGCGTTTCATTTTTTACACAATCTCATTAAAATAATATTATATATTATTTTAATAGAGAATGAAACTACAAAAGTACTTAGTTTCTAATTATATCATTTAAAACTCGGAAAATCCGTAGAAATGAACATTACATTCTTATTGTATCGACCAATTAGTTCTAATTTTAATGACATTGCTCAAAGTTAAGATTCCAGTTAAATTGGTGTTTTGTGAATGTATTATTTAAATAAACTGTTTAAATATTAACTACTACAAAGTTTTTTTTTCCTTATTTTCCCACAGATAAAAATATAGTGGCAAAATACCCACGAGGAGGATACTAAACAAAGCTTCTTTTAATAGGGGATCGGACTGGGTAAAGAAAACGACATTCTATTTCGTCCGTCAGACAGGTAATACAAAAATATTAGACACGTATTTTTTGTTTTATCAAAATATCAAAAAAATACATAATTAGAACTCATTAAAGTTGGAGAGTGGGGGCTTACTACGTCACAAGTGGGTATAAAACTTACCTACATGTGACGTCATACGCCATTTCAACTCAATATATCTCCGTAATTTTATGACCACGTGAAAAAATACGTGTCCAATACTTTTCAATTAACTACCCGACGGACAAAGAAAAAAAAATAGGATTATCTCCTATTAGAAATGCCTGAAATTTCTTTCAAAATATTTAGCTCTTTTTATGAAAATAATTCTTGCAATGATATTTTGTCGGGTGTGGAGCTCGTGGCAGAATCATAACAGTCGTACAGGTCAATCTTCAAGATTAAGCAGCGCTTGCCAGGGTTGCTCTGTGGATGGGTGAACATTGATTACATCCCGAGTTTCTTCCGTGTCTCAGAAAGCACTTTAAACTATTGATCTGGTAGGTATTCTGTGGTCTGAAAATCGGGTTGTGGTGGTAGAAAGGCAGTGGCTGCATTTAAAATACTGGTACACAGTTGCATCCGGTAAGATTGGAGAGCGACAACAACGTAGTTGGGACAAGGATGATGTTTGGGTCATCTTAGGGGATTTTCCTCTATTTCTACCCTAATATTATAAAGCTGAAGAGTTTGTTTGTTTGCTTGAACGCGCTAATCTCAGGAACTACTGATCCGATTTGAAAAATAATTTCAGTTTTAGATAGCACATTTATCGAGGAAGGCTTATAGGCTATATATCATCACGCTACGACCAATAGGAGCGGAGCAGTAATGAAAAATGTTGCGAAAACAGGGAAAATGTGATGCAGACGAAGTTGCGCTGGACAGCTAGTTCTTAAATAACTTGGAAACTCAAAATTTAATTTAAATTGAATTAAACTCAAAATATGTTATAAATCGACTCTCACATACATATATGGATCGAGATTCTCGCACTGAAATTGTGACTGCATCGTTGGTCGGGTGGTCGCAAGTGCGAAATGTGAGTTTTCTATAAGGTACACCTCTGAATAATCCTTCGGGGATTACAGGCGAGATGTTATCTTATGTGTTGTGATCAGAACAAACTTTGCTTTAGATACATGAAAATTTTCCTAAATTTTCTCTTAAAGATGCCTCCCCATTTTCAGAATTAATTTACGTGTTTACGGTACAAGTCCATAGACATGTAGCGACGTTGAAAAGCAACTAACTACAAAAAGTACTACAGCGCCATCTATGACACGACGGAAGAACTAACATCAATTTCCTACATCTTGCAAGCAAAGTTTACATCGACTTATGAACATATGGAGAAACCCGACTACAACTGTCGGGCAGTTGCCCACCAGACCTAACGGCTCCTCCTTTTTCAATGGAGTGTTGAGGAACTTTACACCCTGTTCCTCACACCCCTTTTTTTTTTTCGGATGGGAAATCATCAAATGACTTCTCCCGCTCTGGGCGGAGCGGGGAGGGAGTGTCAGACTTGACTGACTAAAACCCACCCATGATCCTTCTTAGCCCTTTGTGTCCAGGGCCACGGTATCTCTTTCGAACAACCCGCAGCCCTGGCAGGCATCGGCCCTCTCGGACCCCTTCCGGTTTGCTGACATCTCCTTGAGGCGCGCGTGGAACACGTACGCGCCGTCGACACGGCCTGTCGTCATAAGACGGACGGACGGTGAGCTAGCCCATAACTCACCGTCCACAGGCTCACGCCTACGGTGGCCGGGGGCCACTGGTTGCCCCCCGACGCCCGGGGCGTCTCCCGCGGCGGCTGGGACGTGAGGTTCTCTCCCTCTCACGTTCCGCCACTTCCTTCGCTAGCATGACTGCTTCGCAGAAGGAGGCGACGGCATCCCATTCCCTCTCGCTCCGGACCATGGATTGAACCAGGGCCGGACGCGAGAGGTCGCCGCCGCCAATCGCCGCTACGAGGACACGGCGGTGCTCAGCCCAAGCGGGGCAGAGCTTCACGGTGTGCTCCATCGTGTCTTCCGGCCGATCCTCGCAGTGGTAACACCCGGGCGTTTCCTTCCGCCCGATTCGGTGCAGGAACCTCTCGAAACAACCGTGTCCGGTGAGGACCTGCGTCAGGCGGAAGGTGAGGTCGCCGTGCCGCCTCTCTAGCCACTCCTCAAAGAGGGGACTTATCGCCACTATTGTGGCGTGCCCTGCTCGTGGTTGCGACAGTCGCTGTCTCCATGTCGCCATGAGATCACGCCGGAGGTCTGTCCGCTGAGCGACAATTTGCCGCGGCAGCGGAGTTTCCTCCCGGCGTAGTGCCTCCGCGCGCCATTCGTGCAAGCGCGCGAGGACCATCGCCTCCAGATCCCATGGCGGCAATCCGGCCAAGAGGCTCGCCGCCTTGCCGGAGATCGTACGGTACCCCCGGACCAGCCTTACGGCTACCACCTTCTGGGGCGCGTTCAGGTAATGGGCGGCTCGCCGCCTCAAAGAACGCGCCCACACCGGGGCCCCGTAAAGGGCCATGGACCGCACGACCCCCGCATAGGTGTTGAAGGCGTTGGCGATGTCAAGAGACACCGCCAAGACGACCCCACCCCGAGACACTGCATCCCCCTTCGTGAGAGCCCTCACGCGCATGATGGCGTCCACCGTCGAGCGGCCCCTGCGGAAACCAAATTGGTGTTCCGCAAGGTCCGGCCCCATCCCCACAAGGTGCCCGGCGAGGCGGTTCGCTATGACTCTTTCAAAGAGCATTTCTTCTTTTCAGGCAAGCCATCGGGTCCCGGGTCGGTATTTTTGGCTTTAAGCCTGCCTACCGCCACTCTCAGGTCTACCCCGGTCACTTCCGGAATGTCGTCATCGTCCTCGATGTGGTTTCCTCACACCCCTAAAGACACATTTTACCACTTTGGAAGTATCTTTTAAACGAAATGGTTTTAGAAACCTCAATGTCATTTTTAAGGACCTATCTATAGACACCCCGCACGTATAGATTTGATGGTTTTTTTTTCAGTTTGTTCCTAGTTTGGGGACCACCCCTTAATCTTTTTTTTTTACTTAAATATCTTAAAGCGGTTCACAGAATACATCTACCTACCAAGTTTTAACTGTTAAGCTCAATAGTTTCGGAATAAAATGGCTGTGACATACGGACGGGCAGACAGACAGACATGACCAATCTATAAGGGTTCCGTTTTTTGCCATTCGGCTACGGAACCCTAAAAAGGAGTGAATTATAACGTCATCATCTTCCAGCCCTTGTTCCATGTTACTTAGGGTTCGTTGAAATTTGGAGTCCCTAGGAAGAGTCTTAATAAACACGTTAATGTGCCTCTTTATCGGTAGACGCGGATGACGAATATCGTCACCTAAGAGAGTGTGCTGAGTACGGCGCGCATCGCAGCGGCTAGTGCCTTGAGAGTGCCTTCTGATAGCGTCCATATTACGACTAAGGGCTACTATATCACGTTTTTATCTTCTCCTGTCAACAGTTACGCGTCATTTACTTCTTTTTCTTTCATAATTATTATTCCTCACACAAACCATCCATAATCCAACTATAGCGTCATCATCTTCAGCCTATAATGTTTCCACTGCTGGGACACAGGCCTCCTCTCTATGAGAAGAAGTGGACTGTAATCACCACGCGGGCCCAGTGCGGGATGGTAGATGTCACATGTTTTCGAATTTTTAGTTCCGGGGGTCTACTCTCTAAGCACGAAGTCCGTAGTTTCGGCCGAAGTTACGGTCGTTTCCTACTCCTTATCACTTACGGACATAGATTCGTTAGAGGCCCGAACTAAAAATGAATGACAATACGATTGGACAGTTGTCCTTACTTCCGATGTGTTTTCAAAACTCATGAATCTGAAAATATTAGAGAGTAGGGTTAATTTCGAAGTATAAAGCTAGTTACGGACGGACCCGTACTTTCGTTGACGGACTTAGAGAGCCCCCTGGGACGTGCCGGTTTCCTCACGATGTTTTCCTTCACCGTTTTTGAGGGCAGCGGTGATGAAATAAATTCACAAATTAATGCGCCTGCCTGGGTTTGAACCCACGGCTTACTGCTCGTAAGTCGGGGCTGCCACCACTGGGCCACCTTTGCTCTCTAACTATAGCGTAACAGCTAAAAATAAAAATACATGCATCAGTCCTCCACTCTGTAAGACTGAACAGGGCATAATTTCACTAAAGCCTCTTCGTATATTAGAGAGTTCCCTTACCAATGGTTGTTTTTTTTTTTTTTTTTTTTTTCCGTTCCGTGCGGGGATCGAACCCGCGACACGCAGCGCAGCAGTCGATCGCTCAACCACTGCGCCAACCGTGCCAACCGTGGTTGGTAAGTGGTTTGTTTTAAATTCTAATGATCAAGATTTTTTTATTCCAAAGTTTTGTTTTTCATGATTCTCGTTTGAGCACCTAGAGCACCTATTTTTTTGGGGGCACCAATGCATTGTGCACCGTATATGTAGCACTCAATAATAAGTGCTCTAAAAATAGGTGTTCAAACGGGAATACTCCTTTGTAACAGAATGCTAAATGGATTCCAAAAAAATTTCAAACTGCATATTTTGGACCGTAAGAATTTAACGAAAACATGATTAATCAATTAATTACATTCCTGATTCGTTCTACGTTCGTATCTACGGCTCACCATACGTAAGTGACAGCGCGTATTGTGTCAACGGTTAACCAAAGATACTATAGTGTTGCGCGCATAGTATTACATAGTTACTTGCGCAAGGGTCTGCGTATAAGTGTACGCAATTCAGTTTGCAGCTGTTCTGAGTCGATAGATGCAACTTAGGTTTTCACGACAGCGAAAAATCCGCCTTCGTTTAAGCGAATGTGTTTAATCATTTCTCACCAACTGCAATCGTGCGTTGTTCATATTTATTTAAAGCAACATGTAAGGTTCCACTAATAGCACTGTGTAGTGGAAAGAGTGAACCTTAAGGCTCGGCAATCGGCGGTTCGTCTCGCCAAGTACATGAAAGCAACATGTAAGGTTCTTAAATATAACCACTAATAGCACTGTGTAGTGAAGTATTGCTATTATTGTCTTAAGTAAATTAAAAGCATGCAAGTGCCACCACAGGTATCAATCAGCACTAAAAACTAATTACTAGACGGGATGTAACAGTCATATACGCCGAATGGTGCAACTTTAGTATCTTGCAGAGCACTCAAGTTTCACTCAAAAACATATAAGTTAAAAAATTAAATAACACGCTTTAACAGAAAAGCAAAAAAAAAAAAAGTAGAAAATAATTTTCGATAAATTTAAATTAAGAATAGTGATATTCACAAAAACATCTTTCTCTGTAGAAAAAAAAACTTTCATTTTTGAGCGCCCCACGCGCGCTTGATGTTAATTGTTATAATACTTTAATGACAGTTTTTCTGTTATCCTCATGTATTTTTTCAACTTCTTCTGCCCTACAGACTATCTACTCCTTCTTTAGTATGTGTTCTATTCTCCAGCCCACAAGCACCCTCAAGTGGCCACGCCGGAGTTTACAAGTGAATACTCAGTTAAAATAATAATATATAACTCCGTGTTACTATGTAACTTCCTAAATACGTTACCCTCAATGTAAAAATTTCTGTGACGTATTTTGCGGTGATAAGTCGGTGTATCCTTTAACACATAATAACTGACGTTGTCGCCTGAACCCCTGCGCCCCGCTCTTCCATGTAAAATCGCAAGCGCATGGTTTCAGGAGCATTCGTAGCTTGACACCAGTCCCAGGCGCACGTTTCCTCAAAATGTCGTCCACATTTTTGTCCGTGGTTGTACTATGTCTGGTTTTTGGAGCATCATTTTCATTGACAATTTTGCGTGATCGCAAAACAGTGCAATCATCAAAAAGTTTGAGTGAATCTGACGTAATTGAAAGTTCATCTGCGGTTCGCATGCTTGATGAAGAAATTAAACCTGTGCCAAGCTTTAGCACAGAAACGGTAGTTAAAGCTTTTGCAATAAGTTTCGAAGCAGATCATGTCAAAAGGGTGAAGAGAGAAGTGGTCAATCCGGGCCCATCGCGATGTTCCAGCGACCTGATTGATTATCAGGGTCACTGCATAACGCAAAAAGAGTGAGTACCGTTTTTTTAAAGACCTTATTCTATGGCAAAGGATTTTTTTTAACTGTTAGAGAATTCCCAAGGCATTATGTCCGCCTTTTCTAACTTTTTAAGTTACTTTATTTAAATAAATAATATCTTTCATAAAACATGAAACCACATTTAATTGGAAAAAGTCTTACGTTTAAACTGTATTCGAAATAAAGTGGTTTACTAGAATGAATCTGTTTTCATAAACATTTTTTTTTTATTATAACCATATTTCAAAAAATATTATGAATTAAAATTATATAGGTAAAAAAACAATGTTTATTTTTATCGATTTTATAAAGATTTTTTTGTATTTTTTCAGTTATGATGATATCCAAAAGGATGATTATGAAGATGTTACGGAAAGTTAATTTCTCTTTCTTTTTACGCTTCCGAAAAGGACTTATGACTCGATGGTGTGACCAAAGGTTTCTGTTGATACTAAATATAGCCCGTTTCTAGTAATTTTAAATTATTTGTGCAAACTGTCAGTTGTTTCAAAGTCGAAACTAAATTGCAGTGAAATGGTAATAAGGAAAAGTGCGCTATAAACTAATTTTAAATTAATTTTAGGATACAGTGGTAATTTAAATGTATTATATTACTTTAAATGTTTAAGTATTAATTCAAACATTCACATTTTAAAATGTATGTATCTAGTCATAATTATATTTTGTATAAGGACATTGGTACACATAATCATTTTATTCTCAAGTACTCTGATTAGTATTGCTTTGCATCCTCGGCAAATTCAAGGAAGTAACTATACTAATAAATTATTCTCGTCCCGAATCAATAATAAAATGGGTAATTTTTATTGTTTTTCTTATTTAAGGAAATCGGTAAGTGTGAACCACCCGTGTTTTAAACGCAGACCGTCTGAATCTCACCCTATAACCACGCTTTCACACATACAAACAATCTCAAACGTTTATTTGATTATTTCTTATTACCTAAACCACGTTAAGGGGGTTATTCTGAAATACTGACAAACGTTAACAACCAAAAAATCAGCGTTTATAAATAATTAGGTATCGTAATTTTAATTGATTGTTTATGTCTTTTGTGACAACCTCCTGAAATTTGACGAGGATGCAAAACAACACCTTGTATAAAGTACTAATGACGATGAGATTATTATTTGTCGTAACTGATTTGAGGTGTATTTTAAAGCTTAAATCAAATCAAATCATTTATTTGCTGGACAAAAGTTAGTAAGTAACAAAAGTTCTTACTGCCATATTTCACCTTAGCAGATGTGCAAATATGTGTTACATGCAATGTCAAATATTTTAATAATAATAGTTTAATATTTTAATAATTAGTACATCTAAATTACATTGTTTCATTTAAATAATCATTTATATGATAATAATAGGCTTTATTAATTAGATAAGTCTTTAATTTATTTTTAAACGATATAAAATTCTCGGCCTCCTTGATATAACTAGGTAATTTACTCTAAATTCTAGGGCCCATACAAAATGCACTCTTTTCAAACATAACCGTTTTATGGCGTATTGCACGAAGTGTACTGGCGTACTTTAACGTTACGTAACGTTTCATATTTGTTAATATTTACAAAACTTTTTAAAACTTTCACATTTATATCTAAACTTATACTATCATTTACGGGACATCTTCCGTGAGGTTCCCTATCCATTTGCATAAAATTTTAATACCTAATATAACTTAGCATAATTTTGTTTGGCATAATTATATTTTCGCATAATTTATTTACGCATAACAGCTTACGCATAATTTTTTTAAGTATAATTTATCTAACCATAATAATGATAAAGCATAATATTCTAAAGCATAAATTTATTTAGCATAAAATTCTAAAGCATAACTTTTTTATAAGCAAACATACAGCATGCAAGCAAGCATACAGCAAACAAGCAAGCATGCAGCATGCAAGAAAGCACGCAGCATGCAAGCAAGCATACAGCATGCAAGCAAGCATGCAGCATGCAAGCATGCAGCAGGCAGGGTTTCTGTCACGGCTCCGGCGCTGCGGGCCTCCGGCGGCCCCACGCGTGCAAATCGTCGCAGACTGCTTTCGCTCACCACCGCAGTTTCGCTCGCAGCCGCCTGCTCCTCAGCCCGCGGGCCGCCTCGCCCCTACGCGCCTACACGATTTTAAATTACACTCTAGGGGTAGGACAAACAAGACTACGTGGAGTCGGTTTTGCAGCAATTCGGTTCTGTCACTAACTTTTGTTGCACAGCATATTAAATTTTTAACCAAGTTAGTTTAATTTTTAGCCCCACTAACGTTATGCGAATCAAATTTATGCCAAAACAAATGAGTCTTTAAGATGATTATGCCAACATAAAATGAATGCCTAAAAAAATTATGCCGAAATATTATTATGCCAAAACAAATTGTGCCAAAATCGTTATGCCGAAGTATATTAGGACAAAGAACATTATGCGAAAAGAAGGGATCCCCTTCCGTGATTATTGTTTATTTTGAGCTTTTGTTTTATTTATTTTGTCATCCAGCGATCATGGCGGTGAAGTGATAGTGTAACTTTAGCTTTAATTGCATCCGTATCGTAGGTTTTGTCAATTATCAACTATTTGAATGTAATGATCTGTTCTATATTCCTATATGTTTAAAAAATCATGAAAAGTGATATTTTCAACTTGTAAAATCTTTACATTTTTTAAACATTCTTATTAATATTTTTATTCCGTTTGTTTTTTCAATAGAGACTGAACATACATAAGTACATTCTGGCTAATTATATCATTTAAACTCGGAAAATCTGTAGAAATGCATATTAATTTTCTAATTGTGTGGAATAAGTTCTAATTTTAATGGTATTGCTCAAAGTTTGATTCCTACATTTTGGAAAACCTATAGTCGGTGACTTACAATGTTATCAGACACGATTATATAATAATATAATTATTATAATATTGTTATCTTATGTAAGTTTATCAAGCCCTATGCATGACATGTATTAAGTTAACTACATTTATTAATTCCATTTACGTTTATATGAGCGCATTTTTAAAATAAACTGTTACAAAAAAAATACGAAAAGTTTTCTTTATTTTTCACATAGATACTTATATCAGAATCATCTGCCTAGCCTTTTTCCAATCTATGTTAAGTTCGGCTTCCAGTCAAACTGGATGATGAGCTGAATACCAATATTTTACTTGGAGTGATTGCTGATCTGAGTTTAGTTTAGTTGTTTAGAGGCCAAGGGGTATCGTATTACCCAGGTATAAGAACCTGACTGACAGACTGGTTGTCAAGCCGTCGGCCGTCGTTGCGGGTACGTAACGACTGTCAAAGATCTACAAATGACACAGAAACGTGATATACAAAATTCAAATCAAAGGACCTATGGACTGACTACGCTGCCCTATAAATTGTCCTGCCCTAACCCGATCTAACAACGCTACAATAAACGGCAATCATCTGATTAACGTTACTTGATTTTTGGCCTTGACAATGATTTTTCTGGCCCCTTTGGTTGGTGTTCCTCTTGCCTTCAGAAATGTTACCGTCAAAATTGATACTCGGACAAAACCACTTTAACTGATGTCAGTCAAAACCCTAATTAAGTTAAATAGCATTTTCTCTATTAAAAATATTTTGTTTGAGAACGCCTCAGTTATAATTAAGCTTTCAAATAAAAAAAGATTTTTTCAAATCGGTTTTTAAATGAAGGAGATATGATGTAACAAACACAAAAAAAAACTTTTTTTTTTGACGTCGGCGCCGGTATGTTTTTTTTTTTTTTTAAATCGTTGCCCCACACTAGGGTTTTTGTCCTGTATCGTGGGTGCGTTTACAAACATTAAAACTCACATACACAAACAGCCAGACCCGGAACAACTATCTGTAGGCCATACAAATATTTGTTCCGTGCGGGGATCGAACCCGCGACACGCAGCGTAGCAGTCGATCGCTCAGCCACTGCGCCAACCGTGTCGTCGTCGCTTTTTTGATAAAATATAGTTTCTTTTTACAAAAAGTACTAGGCTTGCATGAATGCAAGATGGTATTTTAATTTGTTTTTTTTTTCTGTAAAATATCCTCTAATATATTATATACTCATTCCTTATTTTATCCATTTTTGTACCTCCACACATCCATATCAACATTTTCATCTCCGCTACATGCTATTGTTTTTCATAAATCTTCTTCACTGCCCAGCATTCTGATCCATACAGTAGGACAGGTCTAATCACGGACTTGTATATTTTCCAATTTAACTTGACATTGATCTGTCGCCATTTCATCCATCCTGAGTTGATCCGGTGCGTTACGACTGGGTCTACGTCGCCATCTCCTGGGACAAGTGATCTGAGATAACAGAAATTAGAGCACATCGGTATGAGCGTTTCGGCAAGAGTTATTAATAGGCACAGGACTGGAGAGACCGCCAAAATTATAAAAACAGGAATTCCGTTTTGGTTCTACTCAATTTACTACTTATACTCGAAAGATCCAATTCAAACAAAGCTGACAACTATGAGTTGCCAACAGTTTCGTATTAGATTGGCTGTGACATACAGACGAACACACAGACAGACCGAATCTATAAGGGTTCTGTTCCAGGCATTTGGCTTAGGAACCCTAAAAAGAACACTCCGGTGGGTAAAAAAGAGAACCATAGAGTTAAATTAATTAAACCATTATCCTGCAATAACCCCAAAACATTCACGCAAAAATTTTGCATTTCTGGATGATCTTGTCTGACTCATTTATCGTGTAACACGGTTATGTCATCGTAATAAGCAAGATCATCATCAGCCTAGCTAGAATTTCCCCAAGTATGTTGTGGTCGGATTCTAATGTAACCGTTTGCAGCTGAATATCCTGGAATAAATGAATCAATGACAGATGTTTTTTAAGGTTCCGTACCCAAATGGTCAAACGGGACCCTATTACTGAGACTTCGCTGACCGTCCGTCCGTCTGTCACCAGGCTGTGTCTCATGAACTGTGATAGGTAGCCAGTTGAAATTTCTACAGATTATGTATTTCTGTTGATGCTATAACAAAAAATACTAAAAACAGAATAAAATAAATATTTTAGGCGGCTCCCATACAAAAAAGCTATTTTTTTGCTCGTTTTTATAAATAATATTTATTTATTTATTTAACACTTCAAGTACATTGTACAGAGGCGGACTTAATGCCATAGGCATTTTCTACCAGTCAACCTTTAATAATAGTACGGAACCCTTCGTGCGCGAGTCCGTCTCTCACTTGGGCGGTTTTTTTTTTATTGTATTATACTGGTTTTTCATGAAACATATCTAATGCCGAACCCAATATCGGGCTTTTTTCGGGATGTTTTTAAATTTCGAAACCACCTTAACCACCACGGTTTTTTGTAACTTTGTATACATTCATGTCCCTGCCACATTTATTTTCTTTTCTAAAGAAAAGTATCTATAGATCCTTATCACGTATGTGTAGGTATCTAATTAAATATTGATTGCTTTTCCTTTAAGGAAAGAGGCACACGTTTACATGCTTACAGGCATACTTAGAAAACGGTATTTTTTTTTGATAATATATAAAGAGTTTATGTATGTTGATAATATCATAAAGATTATGTTTTCAAATCAAATCTTTATGATAATATCATAAAGATTATGTTTTCAAATCAAATCTTTATTATAATATCATAAAGATTATGTTTTCAAATCAAATGTTTATGATAATATCATAAAGATTATGTTTTCAAATCAAATGTTTATGATAATATCATTAAGATTTAATATGCCTATAAGTGGACGTACGTAAACGTAAGTGCCTCTCATTACATCATCGTCAGCTGTCGTTTTCCTGGACCGGGTCTTGTCTAACCGGATGCAGATGAAAACAGTTACCTTGAACTCAGTACATCATTCTAATCCCCCCCCTCCCAAATAGAAATATTTCATGAGTAATTAAAAAAAAAACTTGCTACAAAAGTGCAAAACCTACATGGTCAAAATATATACAAGGTGTTGTTTTGCATCCTCGTCAAATTCAAGGAGGTAACTATGCTAATGATTCTCGTTCCGATTCAATAATAAAATCGATAGGTAATTTATATTTTTTTTCTTATTAACGTAAATCGGTAAGTGTGAACCACCCGTGTATTAACAAACGTGGCACCAGACGGGCCGCGTTTAAGCGAGGTTATAACCTCGCTTACATACATACAAACAATCTCAAACGTTTAATTGATAATTTATAATTCAATGGGTTATTCTGAAATTGACAAACTTAAACAACCAAAAAAAATCAGCGTTTTTAATAATTAACTAGGTACCGTAATTTTAATTGATTATTTATGTCTTTTGTGACCACCTCCTGAAATGTGACGAAAATGCAAAACAACACCTTGTAGAACAGCTGTTTTATAGACATGTAAAATAACAAAACTACACAGCAAGGCTATACACGGCAACATTTTATCAGCTTTTTGTGAGACTTTCGAGCAAACGGTTGTCCGAACGACTGATAAAGATTGCATAATACGAGCTTTTTGGGGAATTCAGGGGTTCAATATGTAAAAAGAGGTTAGTATTCCACCAATCGCAATATTCGAAACAGCCGAATAGACGTAATAGCCATAGACTCTAATTATGAACTGTTATTGAATTGGCAAGTAGTGCCATCTGATAAAAAAAATGCGAAACATGATTATTACATACAAAGTGAAGTTAACTATAACGCAATCGAGTATGTTTTATCAGACGTAAAACCTGCACTAAGACTAGACTACTGGAACAAACATACAACCTGCACTGGTACAATAATATGCAGCCTGTAATGGTCCTTCTGCATTCTTTAACTTAGAAGGGAGGCTTGTGCCTCTCTAGGATACAAGCCTCCTTTCTAAGTTGAATGCACCATAACGGCCGCACCCACCCCGCGGGCCCAGCGCTTGAAGGTTCTGAACCAAGACTACCGAAAAATCATGGCTAAGTAGGTACATATTTTTTTTTCCTCAAAGAAACTTCAGGCAACATTATTCAGACTACCTGCAGCGTTTATCCCCCTGAGTCATTACGCTGCTATACTTCAGAATGACTCCGCTGTCCACCCCCACCACAACTATGTCACCTGTACTTTATAATCGCATGCGCAAGTTTATGTCGCATTCGTAGTTCATCCGCAGTCTGGAGCAGACGTCCCTTAAAATGTCGACCACTATGTTATTCGCGATTATCCTGTCACTAGTCTTACGGGCTTCGTTGTCTTTGCCAATCAGGCAGACGCTAGATGTGAACACAGTGGAGCTATCGGGCAGTGTACGTGAATCAGGGTTTACAAGTCCTGCTATGCTCTATCCTCTTTCAAGACCTAGTGAAGATATTCAACATGTGCAAGGTCTGACTTTAGTTGAAGATTTGCCAAGTGCGGGGGTACGTGGCAGAAGAGTAAAAAGATCAATTATAGCGTCTATGGTGCAATGTTCAGGCGATGCAGTGCCATATCTTGGTAGATGTTGGCCGAAAGAAAAGTAAGTTTTCACTTTAATATTACTATGTGAATGTACACACATCAAAAGTGTCTAGGGTTCAACATATATTTTTGCAATAACTTTTCTCCTGATTGATATTAATTAAAATTTTCTTTAAGGATTCATCAAATAAAGTGTTTTCGTTTGTCACAGTAACGATAAACCAAGTCACCTTTGCATTAATAAAGAAATTTGCCATTTTCTAATAAAGGGATTTTTGACATTTGAACCACTAACATTAAAGTTCGAAAAAAAGACTGAAATAACAGTTTTCTTTAAAATTTTATTGGGTAACTTAAACAATTAATAATCCGTGTTTCTACCGCGAACACTAACAACACAAGAACATCGGTTTGGCATACTCAAAATGAGTTCATCCAAATCACGCTGTGGAATGGCCGCCCATGTTCGTTGCAACAACAAAAAAAGGTCTTCTTGCGACTGGATACCCTCCATATTCGGCAGAGCTCTTCTCTGTAGCATATCCCATGCATGCTCAATCGGGTTCAAGTCTGGCGACTGAGCAGGCCAGGGCAGGACATTGATGTTAGCTGCGGCGAGAGTCTGTCTTACAACTCTTGCGGTGTGCGGTCGTGCATTATCATGCATTAACTGAAATAAGGGACCGATTTGCACTTGTAGAGGAACGATGACGTCTGATACAATCGTCTCAGCATAAATTTGAGCGTTGAGGTTGCCTCTGATCCAAATCAACTCAGTTCTTCCGCCGATCCAAATACCCGCCCATACCATGATGGTTCCACCACTATAAGGATGGACTTCCTGGCAGGATTTTAATCGCTGTTGGCGTCCAGGGGTTCTCCAGTGTCGTATACGTCTTGTATCCGGTCTCATACCAAAACGAGACTCATCAGAAAAGCACACGAAACGCCATTGTTCTTCTGCCCAATTTCTGTGTTCAAGAGCCCATTGATATCGAATCCTACGATTGTGCATTGCTATAGGTGGTACCCGTAGCGGTCTTCGGGAATGAAGGTTCACTTCATGCAAGCGGTTTCTGACTGTTTGGTCGCTAATTAAGTTCCCTGAAGAGTGATGAAGCCTCACGGCTAACATCATGGCGGTTATTGTTGGAGCTCTTCGAGTTAAGATTTGAATGTATCGGTCTTGTCTCCGTGTGGTGCAGCGATACCGTCCTCCATGGCGCTCAGCCACGGTACCAGTGCTTCGGTAACGTGTCCAAAGTCGACTGATAACACTTTGACTTGTATTCAGAGCTAAAGCCACAGTACGTTGCCGGGAACCAGCTTCTATCATTCCCACGGCTCTGAGCATTTCTTCCCTGCTTAAATGACGTCGCCGCTCCATAATAACGTTGGTTTTAATCAGTAGTAGGGAAACAGTAGCACTAATAATGTCTTCAATGCGTTGTATGTTTTTATAGGGAAGATATTGACAGCTGATTTTCATCTTTTACTCGAATTTGATTCACAGTTTTGATTCAAATTATGAAATGCACCAAAAAGGATCCATATAAATTTATAAAATCATAAATTTATTACAAAGCCACATCTCAATCTCAAGAAATCCGCATAAAAATGCTTGATCCCTAGACACTTTTGATGTGTGTATTATTACAGGGTGACAGGGGAACTCGAACTCTTCCTTGAAAGGGTAAACACGTAGTCAAGGTTAAAAACAAAAAAATAAGTCCAGTTAACTAGGGGTCAAAACTTGATGATTATCGATTTGTGTTGCTAAGGACCTCTAGTATAGCCCCTTTCAAGGAATAGGTCGAGTTTCTCTATCACTCAGTAAAATATATATATATTTAGGGCAGATTCGTTCGATTAAACGTAATGCTAAAATGCCTAGATAATGCTAGGCTATACAGGTTGTAACGGAAAGGGTATATACATACTTAAGGGTGTGCTACAGACCATCAGACTGAACACGTTTCTCCATCGGACAAACATCGTAATCGCGAAAACATTAACTGCCCCATATAAAATTTCAATACCTATTCGACTCAAATGTATTGGGCTGTATCGTAAATATTTATGTAGGTTTAAATAACTATGAAACATCATCATCATCATCATCATCAGCCTATATTGTTCCCACTGCTGGGACGCAGGCCTCCTCTCTATGAGAGGGAATGGGCTGTAATCCACCACGCGGGCCCAGTGCGGGTTGGTAGATGTCACATATCTTCGATTTTTTAGTTCTAGGACATGCCGGTTTCCTCACGATGTTTTCCTTCACCGTTTTGAGAGCAGCGGTGATGAAATAAATTACACAAAGTAATGCGCCTGCCTGGGTTCGAACCTACGACTTACTGCTCGTAAGTCGGGGCTGCTACCACTGGGCCACCGCTGCTCTTACTATGAAACATTTTTCTCAAAATGTAATATAGGTAGAGGAAACATAGAATCTAGAGTAAAAAAAAAAGTGATTTAATTAGCTGAAAATAAGATATAATACATTCATTGGTTGTGCAAGATAGAGCTAATCATACCCTAAGTAGTTTTATTTTAACATCACGCCTAAAATCCCAAAAAACTGAGGCTAAGGTGAAAAGGAATATATAACACACCCCATTTCCCATTTTGCCGACGACGCCGACGCCGATAGGCACTTTTCTCCCCGTCGTCATAACGATTTTTTTTCTAATCTTTTAGTTACAGAGGTATTTGGGGAGAAAGTTCTAATTTTAGGTTTATTTTTTATGTGAGTTTTTAATGTTATAACTTTACTTTAAATACCTCCACAACCCCCGTACTATTTAATGCATCCATCAGCGCAATATTTTAAGGGCGTAAGGGCAATGAGTTCTACCGTGAGACGTGATTTTTCACCACAAAAAAAAGGCGTTTCCCAGCAATAATTTTTCCGTAGAGTTATTTATAGTTTGATTCACAGAATGCTTGGGCTTCCCGTGTAAAATTGTTAAAACACTTTCTGAACTATTTAAATTTTACTACACAAACGGATTATTTGTTATTATATTACACTTGTACTAATGTAACTTTGTATTATTTTTTAGGTACGATGAAATTATAATGGAGAATGGAGTTGAATGAATTAAGTAATGACAAGTAATTTCCTATCAAGAGCAGATAAATGGACATGACATAAACGATCGACATCCTAAGAAGAGTAATGAAATTATTTATTTGTAATCATCTAGTGGTAATGCTTATTTATTTATTTATTTATATAACTATTTCTAGTCATTAAATGGATCATAATATTAGTTTGATAGGAAAAAAAGCAAACGTAGTACTTATTGAATCTTGTATTTTGAAGTGTAACATTACGCTTGTAATTCCGAAAATATATGCAGTGGTGTATTACCTAAGTATAGTACACCCTTCAAACATTTTGAAATTTATTTGCACTACTTAAGATTAAAAAAAAACTTTTTTGAGCACTGAAATCTGAATGTTGTATTTATCGAAACAAGCATTTATTGATAACATCTAGTAATGTATAATACGTAGCCACGGTTAGCGAAAAAAGACGTATTTTGTGGTCTATTTATAGACGAAACGAAATAAATGTGAAAATAGATTTCAGTAATTTTTTAATGGTCCAGTAGAGATTTTTTTTTGTGTTTTGATCAGTCTATCTAATTTAAGGAGAAAGCGACAAAGTGACCCGTGAAATTAAAATTTTCTTACGTTATCAATTTGCCGGCCAGTGTCAGGTTTTACGTTGAATAAAATATGATACGCGGCCGTAAAACGTACGTATTTGCATAATTTTAGTCATTAAAATCGTCAATTTAACCCCTTTAAGTTCATTTAATCCCAATTAATTACAATTTCATGAAATTGTAATAAAATTGAGATTGTAATTGTAGTTGTTTATTTCATGAAATAGTCATTCATTGAAATAATTAAATAAATTAATTCAGTTCTCATAACAAGTACAAAATTAAATGCTAATAACAAAAGACAATGATCATATTCCCTGGACTCCACACTAGGATACCCTGTGTCGTGAAGTCCAGTCTCTTCCCAAGTAAGGATAATATTTTAGGTTTAACTGAACTAATTACATAAGATAAAGAGAAAAATAATTAACTTAACAAACTAAAACACTATTTTCACTGACATTCGGATTGAATGAATTAAAGGGGTTGTATTGATGACATTAATGATTATAACTCAGTAGCGCCATATTATTTACGGCCGCTTATACCCCAAAAAATACCCCAGTGCACCTTACTTATACTTGCAAATAAAAAAGTGGATGTTACAACTTTATTAAATAAGTTTTGCTCTGTTTTCCATTAGTTCGTAAGTTTTTTTTTAACCTATGCTCAATTTATAGTCATTTTTATTAAGTATTTTAATAAAGATTCTTATTAAGGTGTTTTGTTTTTTTTCCTTTGATTCATGCCCACGGGTTTAAAATTGACCAAGAGTGAGGCGCGATGTACAGTCATGACCAATAATTATGTATACACACAGCAACTTTTAAAAGTGATTTTCTCCTACTGTATTGATTAAAGGTTTTACGTTTTCACGAACATGGAATTTTGAATACCATACTAATGCGAAATAGGTCTTACCTGAACGTAGAAACTGTAATTTGAAGTGTAAATCACTTTTCAGTTTTGCTAGTAATCCCTACTATCCCTACAAATATTATAAATGTAAAAAGAAAAGAAGTTTGAAAAAGTTTGTTGCGCATTTACGCAAAAACTACTCAACCGATCATCATGAAACTTTGTACACATATTTTTGGAGGTATTAGAAGTAACAAAGGCTATATATCATCACGCTACGACCAATAGGAGCGGAGCAACAATGAAAAATGTTGCGAAAACGGGAAAAATGTGACGCAGACGAAGTTGCGCGGGACAGCTAGTAAGGTATAAATATAATTGTTCGTGACTGTACCTATCTTTTCCCTCACACTAATACATAACATCACGGCTGTAATCCACGAAGAGTTAGGTAGAGTTGTACCTAATAGTACATCCATATTTCGCAAGTTATGTTCAAGCCTCATGTTGTAGAGGGCGAGCCTATTGTCATCAACTGAGTATAAATCCGAGCTCCATGGCTGCTACTGGGAAATCGAACCTGAGACCTCATCCTTACGCCTTATCTTTGTCGCCGTTACGATCACTAAACCAACAAGGCGATGCATTTCTCATGAACTCTAAGGGCAAAGCTTTTTTGTAATTCCTGAAATTTCTAGTGCTCAAACTTCTGTGGGTTCCATAGAGTCTTTAATAAATTGGCATCAAGACATTTTTTTTGTGAAAACTGACATTTTCTTGCCTTACTTACACCTTTTCCAAGATTTGTGAATGCACTTGAAAATTTCTCAAAAATTAAAGTCCTAAAACCTGTAGCTACAACGGTTAAAAAGGTACCTGCCTTAACTATCCTATCTCGAAATTGCAGCCTGTATACAGGGTCGAATTTCTAAAATTTATTTAACACTTCAAGCACATAAGTGAACTTTAAGGGGTGGACTTTAAGGGGGAGAATTGTGGGACACCGACGCTAAAATCATCATTTCAGCCAAAAGGCGTCCACTGCTGGACATAGGCCTCCCCCAAGTGTCGCCACATTGACCGGTCCCGTGCGTCTCGTATCTAGCGGATCCCCGCAACCTTCACCAGATTATCAGTCCACCTTGTAGGTGGCCTTCCAACACAACGTCTTCCGAATCGCGGTCACCATTCCAGAAGTTTTCGGCCCCATCGGCCATCCGTTGTGCGAGCAATGTGCCCTCCCACTGCCACTTAAGTTTGGCAATTCTTCGGGCTACGTCAGTAACCATGGTTCTCATGCGGATGTCCTCATTTCTGATTTGATCACGCAAGGAAACTCCGAGCATAGCCCTCTCCATTGCCCTTTGCACTAAAATTATTACCAAGTATTCACATCATCATAAAAAAAACAGCTATCCCATACATTTTAATCGTGATTATACAGCTGATTTTATACAATAATCGAAGAAATAAAATGTATGTGGTTCAGAATGATGATGTTTGAATAAGTGCGTAATCGTTTCAGCGTAGGTGTCTGCCTCCCTGAATAATTAAATAATTCACAACAATACACCGTGTAAATCACCTCATCACGAAGCCGTCAACCAAGCATTCTGTACATGAAACTAAGTAACTTTACGCAAAAATTATTGCTGGGAAACGACTTTTTTTTGGGGGTGTAAAATCATGTTTTGTGGTAGAACTCAATGTAACGCACTCAAAACATTGTGCTGGTGGACGCATTGAATAGTACGGGGGTCGTGGAGGTGTTTAAAGTAAAAATCTTCATTAAAAACTTGTATTTAAAAAAATACTTATCAAAAAGTTGGAACTTTGACGCCTAATATCTCCGTAACTAGAAGGTTCCCAGGTATGGTATAGAACAAAAAAATGATCGCAATGACAGGGAGAACCAGTGCCTTTCGGCTTCGTTAAGAGGTGTTTTACATCCTTTATACAAGCTGTTGTTTTGCATCCTCGTCAAATTCAAGGAGGTAACTATGCTAATGATTTTCGACACGAATCATTATAAAATAGGTTGGTTTTTTTAATTCTTTTTCTTAGTTACGGAAATCGGTAAGTGTGAACCACCCGTGTTTTAAACGCGTCCCCTATGATTCTCGTCTTATAACCGCGCTTTCCCACATACAAACAATCTCAAACAATTATTCGATAATTTCTTATTCCTTAAACCACGTTAAGAGGGTTATTCTGAAATACTGACAAACTTAAACAAACAAAAAAAAAAAACAGCGTTTATTCATAATTAACTAGGTACCGTAATTTAAATTGATTATTTATGTTGTGTTTTGTGACAACCTCCTGAATTTTGACGAGGATGCAAAACAACGCCTTGTATTGCGCCAACATATTGCATGCATT
The DNA here is from genome assembly GCA_963082945.1 of Cerastis leucographa. Lineage (NCBI taxonomy): Eukaryota > Metazoa > Arthropoda > Insecta > Lepidoptera > Noctuidae > Cerastis > Cerastis leucographa. The sequence goes on along the minus strand of OY720361.1, from coordinate 16,694,955 downwards.
GCATTTTCGAAATAATTGTGCAATAAATAATTGCACAATTTCACAATGTTTTCTCCATATTTGTTACATTATTGTATGACGCAAATAATGAAACATGTTACTACATTGGAAAAACAACTGAACATCTGCATTCAAACACAGTTATTTGCGGGAGATTGTCTGATACCCTTATTTACACATACATACCTACTTGACTTATTATGTATTTAACATAACATCACACCTGCAAATTTTATGACCAGTCCTTCACGGTCCAGGCTGTCCGTTTATGGAACGAATTGCCGGTGTCGGTAAGACAAGCACAGTCACTCGTTACTTTCAAAAGCTTAGTTACAAATCATTTTCAGTCTCAGTAATTTCTTTGAGTCAAAATTTGTCACTATTCTAGTTTCATTTTTTTTTCTCCTTTTAAAGTTAAAAATACACAAATAGCTATATATATTTATGTATGTATTATATTTATATTATACATGTATAAGTTCATATATGAAGTAGATAACTTTACTTTTGTTATTTTGTTTAATTGGTATGTTGTTGTTTTGTTTAAAATTTTTGTGTAGAGTACACCACTGACTACCCCCTTTTCATTTTTAATTCCGTAATGTCCATCCAAAGGTTGTCTGGAAGATATCGCTATAAGCGATAAGACCGCCGTTGTTACCATAACATTGTAAAATTTGTAAACCCGTTATGTTTGATTTTTGGTGTACAATAAAGTATTATTCTATTCTATTCTATTCTGCAATCCCAAAAAAATAAGGCAGAGGTAAACCTAGAGAAAATAATACACCCACATTTCGCCAATTATTTTTAAGTCCCATGTTATCTAGAGGGGGCGAGCCTATTGCATTCAACAACTATTTTATTCATCATCATCAGCCTATATTGTGCCCACTGCTGGGATGCAGGCCTCCTCTCTATGAGAGGGAATGGGCTGTAATTCACCACGCGGGCCCAGTGCGGATTGGTAGATATCACATGTCTTCGAATTTTTTAGTTGTAGGACATGCCGGTTTCCTCACGATGTTTTCCTTCACCGTTTTGAGAGCAGCGGTGATGAAATAAATTACACAAAGTATTGCGCCTGCCTGGGTTTGAACCTACGACTTACGGCTCGTAAGTCGGCGCTGCTCCCACTATTTTATTGCACATGCATAATTTAGAAACTATGTGGAACTTCAAGGAGTAATCGCCGGGTATGCAAAACATTTCCCTTAAGTAAATACTGTTTTTCAAGCATTTCGAGGCACTCCAAAGCAAGAAATGCAATTATCGTGCAACAAAAACTCTTTAGCAATTTCGTAATAATTTTCAAACTATTGTTTCATACTAATTAATTCCAAGAAACTTTATTGTTCTCGTATGATGTAATTCAAGAAAAATGTTGCTTATACGTTTATAAACGAAAAAAAAAAACATCCTCAGCCACAGCTGCACATGGGGAAGCCTATGTACAGCGATGAACTGCTATAAGTCTTGCTGCAGATATGCTTCCCCAATCGCATGCCACAGCTGCTTCCAGCCTCCTTCTGACGATTGTCACCCGACCTGGCAGAGGGCATTTCACCAAATAAGGACCAAAATCTTTTCTAGAGCAAAACAAGGCTACGGAGGAGATACGCTGTCTACGAAATCAAGGTCCAATCCGATCAACCTTAAAGACTATTATAAAATGTTTACTGGACTTTTTTGAGATATAAGCATTTGTTACCGATAGGACTACTTTGCTAGTTCGTCTAGTCAGCTAATCAGAAAATTATGATTTTGGTTTCATTCGATTAATAATTTAGTCCAGCTTTTTTTAAAAAAAATGAAACCCGCATAAAAAAAATGCAAAAGTTATAAGCAATTAAAAAGAAAACAAATATAGGGTTTTGTTTATTGCAAATATCTCGGAACCGATTTAAGACGACAGGTTGAGCATCCTGGGTTCGATTCTTAGTTCGGGCCGTGTTTCATTAGGTTTATCCACCAGATTTTTTTCCAAGTAACAGCCTATGTGTACCCAATTGAGGGAAATAAAGCGCTCCTCCTAGTATATCAACCTGCCAAACCTTGAATGAACTATGGCACACAACTGGGCGTGATCTTGTCATGTTAGAATCATTTCTATAAATAGAAGGTGTAACATAATTTAGCAACTGTACCTTCTTTGCACGTTTCCTTTCCTTAATCTAGTCGATATTTTCCTCTCCATGTGGTCTTCAGGAAACAATGTGAATGCGTCACAGAAGATCTTGTCATACCAAAAACGACTCCATACAGAATAAAAATCATACGTTGAATTTGAAGAGTATGAATCATATTAAAATATTAACAAAAATCAGAACTACAGTTTAAGTCAATACCTATATCAATTTCAATGATAATCATGCAGTAAATACAGTATTTTTCCATTAAACTCCGTCATAACAGATCGTGGAGTAAGCCTACCAGAGAAAAGACGTTAAAAAATAGAATGTCACTTGTTCCACTTTTAAAATAAATTAACAAATTAATGATCTTTAATTTTTGTCTGGGCTATATTTTTGACGAAACTTGCAATTTTTGAGAAAAATCCCAATTGGATTTTTATTTCTCCTGGTGTACCATAGGTCTCTATCAAAATTAAGCTCGATAAGCGAACATTTCAATTAACAAAACTCGACGAAGCCAGAGTTTTGTTAATTGAAATGTTTATTTTGACTGGGCTGTAACTACTGGTCTAATTTTGGCCAATGTAGACGAACATAATATAACTATTAAGTATGGATATAAATAATCTAATTATTTGAATCACACTGTATTGTTTGTCCATGAGAGTGACTATGAATGAAGCGCAATTCAAAAGAATACCAAATAAGATTTTCTGCTTAAGACTTTATATACACCGTGTAAATCACCTCATCACGAAGCCGTCAACCAAGCATTCTGTACATGAAACTAAGTAACTTTACGCAAAAATTATTGCTGGGAAACGACTTTTTTTTTGGGGTGTAAAATCATGTTTTTTGGTAGAACTCAATGTAACGCACTCAAAACTTTGTGCTGATGGACGGATTAAATAGTACGGGGGTCGTGGAGGGGTTTAAAGTAAAAAACTTACAATAAAAACCTGTCAAAAAGTTGGAACTTTGACCCCTAATATCTCCGTAACTAGAAGGTTCCCAGGTATGATGTAGAACAAAAAAATGATCGCAATGACAGAGAGAACCAGTGTTTTTCGGCTTCGTTAAGAGGTGTTTTACACCCTTTATAATTTCTCAGTAACAGCCACGGAATCTAGACTTGTGCCCGATTGATGACAATAGGCTTGCTCCCAATTACATTGGGCTTTTACATAATAGGTGAAATGTGGAATAATGTATATGAACCAGTAGATACACCTCTGCCAAGCCCTGCAGGATTACATGTACACGGCTTGATTTTATGTACATGTTTCCAATCGCCAAGACAGTGGTGCTTCTGTCGTACGAGCCCAATTTAAAAGTCTTAGGTCAAGATTTTGCACAGCAGAAGTGAAAACTTGAATATTAACGTTGTGCATTTTTGATATTTTGGAATGGTTATGGTTTAATTTTGCACGAATTGCTTTAATTATCAGTATAAAAGTACTATCATTTATGTGGTAAAATACAATATTCATTTACTGCGCTATCGTACACAAACATGACAATTTATATTACATTAAAAATTTAACACTTCAGAACTATTACAATCCGTCTTACGAATTTTACCTCTTTAGAGATACCGAAGGTTTTGTTTGTGCATAAGATAATTATCCAGTTTTGGAAACCCAACACACAAAAAGACAGATGTCATAAAGTTCAAATTCCTTCGTAACCTAATGTCAATCCGTTTTACGAATTTTCTAGTTTTGGAAACCCAAACTCAATGACAGTTGTCATAAAGTTGAAATTCCTTCGTAACCTTATGTCAATCCGTTTTACGAATTTTCGACAAGGACACGTGACCTGACGCGAATTTTAACATTTATCACCCATCACAAACGTGCAAAACGCCGCTAAAGACATTTCACTTCAATAAAACATCTATTTATAATTTGGAATGCCTTAAATTTCAAAGAATGAGTCAGCCAGACGTAGACATTGAATTTTATATTATTATATTTTAAATTGCAATTGAGGTATAGTCACAAACACTAATACATTTACTCGAAGCAACTTTTATAAGTGATATTCTTTCACAGTTTTGCTTTGTTACGCCTTCAATTTTATGTTGTTACTAGCTGTGCCCGCGACTTCGTCCGCGTGGAATAAGAATATTTCTAAAATAGTTGTAGCCTCAGTTACTCCTAATTATATCAGCTATCTGCTAGTGAAATCCTGTCAAAATCGGTCCAGCCGTTCCAGATATTAGCAGGAACAAACAGAAAGACGGACAGACAGACAAAAATTGTAAAAAAAATGTTATTTTGGTATATGTACCGTATATTATACATTTATATGCATGTTGTAAAAGGCGGATAATTTAATATTACAAACAGACACTTCAATTTGATTATTTGTATAGACGAACATAGTATTTTAGAACCTTTATAAAATCGGTCTTATATCACTAGAAAATGCTTTTTCAATGTTGTTAGCATATATTAGTGATCATGACTGTACGCCGAGTGACTCGACAGCGATCTTAATTTTTGAAAGTCATCACTCGTAACGGGATGTCGGAAAACCAAAAGTCTGATTAATGCCAAGGGCATGCAAAATACTAGTATTCGTCAAAATTTGATCATAATGGAGGTCAACGAACCCATCAAGGTAAGATAATGAATGATCGCAACTGCTTTATTTAGGTTCCAGTTTTTTTATGTCTTTGGTTGTGGAGGCAAGATAGGCAGCCTTTCCATGTAAAGTGAACGCTGCATTTTCGAACATAGGAAAACAAGACTTTAATTATAAACTATTTTTATTGACATTGTATTTTTATTTTTTTGACATTAGTATGTTGTGTATAAGCAATATTTTTGTTTTTCACATATGTATGGGAATTAAAAAATTTAATATTGTATTAATATTTTTAATTTAGGATTATTATTTTTGGTAATTATTTGTAATGGATGATTCCGATTTAATTTGAGTTAACATTATTTATTTAACATTTACTTTTTAATTTATTTATTTGGTTATTGTTTTATTACTGACTTTATTGTAATTCTTTCATTTTAGTTTATAATTTTGTGTAAAAAATCGATTCAATGTAAAAAATGTTACTGAAATATAAATGAAATTAAATGAAAAGGCTAGGCAGCATCTGTCTGTGGACAATGATTAATCAATGTTGGCTTCCAGCTGCTGTCTTGCTTCTAAAGTTTATAAAATATTTTTTAATTAGTCGAAACAACTATAGACCTAATCTTTTCAATATACACCGTGTAAATCACCTCATCACGAAGCCGTCAACCAACATTCTGTACATATGAAACTAAGTAACTTTACGCAAAAATTATTGCTGGGAAACGACTTTTTTTTGGGGGTGTATTTAAAAAAATACTTGTCAAAAAGTTGGAACTTGACCCCTAATATCTCCGTAACTAGAAGGTTCCCAGGTTTGGTGTAGAACAAAATAATGTTCGCAAGGACAGGGAAAACCAATGCCTTTCGGCTTCGTTAAGAGGTGTTTTACACCCTTTAGTTATGCAGAATATGCGTGACCTATCACAACCTCGTTTATATATTATATCATTAACTTCCTTAAAGGTTTTGCTAAGAGGAAAATTCGTAACAAAACTATAAAAATCTAAGCAAAATATTATAAATTAAAAAAAAAAAAAACAGAATCTTTATGGTACTTCTTACTACCTGCTTTCAAATAAAAATGGTACTGCATGGCCATAAGCAAAGCATAAGCATGGCAAGCAAATAAAATTCTTGAATACGCATAGCCGTTACTGAAACCTGCCAAATATTATTCACACAAAAAATGTAACAATCCACATAACCGTGTTGTCAAGAAAAATGTACATATTAAATATATTTTAAGTGTTAGTATATTTTAAGAGTTAGTGGTGCATGGTCATTGGCCGAGCGCGTTAAAAAAGGTGGCAAGTTGGGAAAAATGGACACTCCATTTTCTCGTTTTGATAAAGATTACGGATTTACGATTAAAATAATATTATTTTTGATCCTTAAAAATATAAATGCAAAAAAAAAAAATTTTTTTAGTATTTCGCAAGCGTAATTATGTTAATTAATAATACAAAATCCAATATTATTCACATACAAATCTTTGTTAACCAATTTTTACTCACTTTTCGCCCATCTTTCGGTAATCTTATTATTATATTGCTCATTAGGTTTCATAATACATATTATATTCAAACAATTTAATTTATTAAAATAAAAACAATGTAGGTTTTATAAACACTGATGAAAAGTACCCCCTAACGGCACGTGACGTACCTCAGGCGCCAGCCTGCCACTATTAAAAGGCATCGAAAAAATAAAATTAAATATTTTTTGCTTGATAGGTATATACGCATGAAATGATACTTTTTATCTTTCACGGTTGCAGTATAATTTTTACATTTCCAAAAATTTTTTTTTTTGTTTTTTGAGGTTTTTTTTTGTACAGAACCGCGGAACTGGTTGGTACTACAATCAAATGTATAATCAAACCTCAGAAGGGAGTCGTGAAATTGAAACAACGAATAAATCAACGCAATAACAATGTTTATTATAAATTATTCAGCCTACTTCAGTACACATCACATTATTTAACTAAGCTTAAACTTGTCACTCCAGTGCCTCCTGATCATGCCGGCTTTTTGTTAAACTTCACTGTCAAAATGATTTTATAGCTGACGGTGACACTGACACGGTGTCGTGGTGGTGACACGTCACTTCCGGTGACGCTTTGAACAACTTAAAATTACACAAACGGAACTCGACTATAACAAGCTCAGTTGCCGGCTCAGTTGCCATACAAGGAAAAAAAAAAGCTTATCCATGGACTGTTTACGATAACCTTATTAATATAAATCTACCCTCACATAGATAAGTCTTGTTACAAATCAAATCAAATCAAAATCATTTATTTCAAGGCCAGTTACAGGCCTTTTTGGATAGGCAAACACCAATAAAAATGAAACTAGATACACAAGACATAATAGTTGTAAAAGTACTGTAGTGGTCCTTTCCAAAGCGTAGATCTCTATGGAGAAGAATGGGCAAGAAACTCCATTTACCAAACTTCCATTTAGTGCGTGACTAAATGGAAGTTCAGTACCTTGCATTCATGTTGCCACTACAGAGGGTGAGCAACGTATCTACAAGCTGTTGTTTTGCATCATCGTCAAAATCAAGGAGGTAATTATGCTTACCATTCCCGACCCGAATCAATGATAAAATGGGTAGGTATTTTTTTTATTTTTTCTTATTTACAGAAATCAGTAAGTGTCACCACTCGTGTTTTAAATGCGGCCCGTCTAATCCTCGCCATATAACCTCGCTTTCACACTTAAAAACAATCCCAAACGTTAATGAGATCATTTCTTATTCCCTAAACATAAAAGCATATTTTTTTTTATTATATGAAAAATAAAATTAATAACCAATAAAATTTAATTTAATTTTTGTATAACCAGAACTCGTACAAATTTTAACATTTTAATTTATGCCCTGACCGAAGTACGTGCTCTTGCGTTATTTAGGTATATCTGTGACCAACTAGCATAAGGCAACTTTTCGACAACGTCTCTTGATTGACCAACAAATTATATTGTCTACAAACCACCTAAACCAAATAAAAAAGTGGAACAAAGCTTAGCTATAATTATGAGTTTTTGGTTTTGTTTTCCTGTTTTTCACTACATAATTGATACATTCTCAGCGGGGAAACAGCAGTGGATGGATGGCCTCGTCTCTTACAGTGGAGTCTAATATTTTTATCGTGTTTTTTTTTGTATCAATAATTTTTCGTACCGTAATTTCTTTGCCTGTTTCTCCACATATTAAATTAGTGCAATTATTAGACAGTGTGAAAAATCTTGATAAAACTACAATGCCAAAACATGACAAAGTTTTTAAACGAGTGGAAACTGTCGATTTCCGAAAATCGAAAAGTCTAATACCATATAATTTTAAAAGAACTAAGAAAGTAACTATCGTAGGAAATCAAAGTTGTGTTCAAGGGATGGTGCCGATTGCTTCTTATATGTGTATGACACTGGAGAAGTAAGTTTTAAGTTTTTTTCTTCGTGCAATTGCATAATTTTTGTACAAGGGGACCCGCTGGCGCAAAAATAAAAAATGAATTTTAATTTAAGCCTGGAACGGAATTCAAGAAAAAAAAATACTTCTAAAATTAAAAATTCTTATTTCAAAAATTTGGCAGGATAATGGGAGGCCTTTGCCCATCAGTGGGCTATGAAGGAAAATTACTTTGCTGTGCATTGTCTCTAATTTTAATACCTACCCAAAATAATGCCTTCTCAATTAATTCTTAGCCAGTGATTATTGATTTGATACTAAAATTTGTTTCCCTCAAATTAACAACACGAAAAACCGTATAAAAAAAAATACATGACAAAAAAAATGTGTTCGATTTATTTCAATAAAGTGTTTGTATATCATCTCCAGGTACAAAAAATAGCAGAAGACGACGGGACTAAGATCCAGGCACGAGAAGAAGACGTGACGCCATGCCCTCGGCCGGCGAAGCATGGCACGACGGCAACCGGCACGGCATGGCACCGCAATGTTGCAATGTGCAGTCGTCATAAACCGGCCTTCGCCGTCATTCACGCCGGCGCCGTCGTCTTTGACTGATCTTGTTTGCCGGGCGATCATGGCCAGATATCGCACAAGATAGAGAGGTTTGGAACGAGAAAGGGGAGGCCTTTGCCCAGCAGTGGGACACAATATGAGAGGCTTACAAAAAAAAAAACCCTATTCGTTAAGATTAGCAGGACCATGGTTATAGAAACCCAGCCAGGGTACGAGCAAATTAGTAAGAATGAGTTGTTTGCGAGGGTCCCAAGACCTGGTAAACAGTTGTGTAATGGAGGAGACCTGTAAACAACATTGGGTGGAATCGGGTCGAGAAAGAAGAGTCGAGAGCCCAGAACTAACATATCTGGCGCTCTAATGGGACAAGATGGAACACAATTTTGAACACTGGCGGACCTAGTTTAAAGAAGAAGCTATATTAGTTTAGAAGACTTAAAAAAAAACGGGCCAAGTGCGAGTCTTACACAGGGTTACATTGCCCCAAACAATATTATAACAATGTTTTGAACGGTCATTCATTGGTAAACCTTCACTCAACCGCAAAACTAAATTTGTTTTTCATTGTAAGTTAATGAAAAACAAAGTTACTGCTGCAGTTTGGTGAAAAAGTCCCATATCTCAAAAACTACATATCAAATCTTATTCAAACCAATTTTCGTTGAAAGTTTTTTTACGTTCTACATCCCCATATTTTTTTCAGAATTTTCATCCTCTTACTTTAGAAATTAGAGGGGGGGGGGGACACACTTTTTACTACTTTGGAAGTGTCTATCTTTCAAAAGATTGACTTTGAATAAAAATGGTTTTAGGAACCTCAATGTCATTTTTAAAGATACTAGCGTTTATTACGTTTTTTTTTTTTAGTTTTAGTTCATATCCTTATCTATATTTTTTTTTTTAATTTTGTACAAAAATCATAATGCGGTTCACAGAATACATCTACCTACCAAGTTTCAGCTGTGTAGTCCTAATAGTTTCGGAATAAAGTGGCTGTGATACGGACGGACAGACAGACAGACAGACAGACAGACATGACAAATCTATAAGGGTTCCGTTTTTTGCCATTTGGCTACGGAACCCTAAAAACACAAATTAGATGACAGAATTATAATTTGGTGTTTGAATCCAACAAAACTTACTGACCATGAATAAATAAACGTTTGCTCGTATTGCCATGGGCATTCTTGTCTAGAGCCAAACCGGTTGGTATGATGATTGACTAAGTTGCTCCGATGTTCTTTCATTGCTAGACATTATGATTTAAGGCATTCGCATGTTTGCATATGCAAATGCATAAAACGCTATTGTTATACCGTTATTGCATAAATGTTTGTGCTTTTTCATCGATAGTGCTAATTTCAGTAGTGAATTGAGTTAGGCGCGAAAGTATATTTAGACGGGTTTCTATATAAAAATCCGGCTCTTAGAATAAAGAAAGTCAACGCATGAATTGGTTATGACCAAACCCTGCCAGAAAAGGTTTCAGTACAAATATCGCGAAATTTCAAGATCTGTTGCAGCCTTGAGTGCTAGTGTGTAGCCACACTTCCACAGCTTAGTAAATCCCACACTGGTGTTTCCTGTATCCTTAGGGAACGACACTGCTGTCCAATAACGCCAATAGGGGATAATCCAATTTTTTTTTCTTTGCCCGTCGGGTAGTTTATTAAAAAGTATTGGACACGTATTTTTTCTTTTTTCACGTGGTCACAAAATTACGGAGATATATTGAGTTGAAATGGCGCTTGACGTCACATGTAGGTAAGTTTTATACCTACCTGTGACGTAGTAAGCCCCCACTCTCCAACTTTAATAAGTTTTAACTAAGTAATTTTTTGACAAAATCTCTCAAAATCAATCAAAATCAGTATCATTTTGATAAAACAAAAAATAAGTGTCTAATATTTTTGTATTACCTGTCAGACGGACAAAATAGAATGTCGTTTTCTTTACCCAGTCCGCACCCCTATTGACTTAAAGATACCTCTTTCAGTCAGTTGACGTTATTGGACGTTATTTATACTGAAGCCTCTTCAGGCAGGGTTTGGTCATAACCGTTAATACAAGCGTTGACTTTCTTTATTCTAAGAGCCGGATTTTTACATAGAAACACGTCGGAAAAAAAATGTCGCGCCTAATTCAATTGACTACTAAAATTATATATAAATTAACGTCAGAAGTTTGCTCTAGAAAGTCTGAAAACGTAGTTTATCAATTTTTATTTTTAGGGTTCCGTGCCTCAAAAGGAAAAGACGGGACCCTTATAGGATCACTTTGTTGTCCATCTGTCTGTCTGTCTGGCAAGATCCTTTATCTCGGGAACGCGTGGAGATATCAAGTATAATTTACCGCCATATACTGAGGTCTACAGTCCTTTTGACAATCTCAAGGGAATCAAAATGTAATAGGGTCCTTCCCGTTGACCTAGAACTATGAAATTTGGCAAGTAATATCGTCTTACACTACAAATAAAAGGGAAAGTCTGAAAACTATACATTTGTAAATAGATCAATAAAAAAAACTCTGAAAATACTGCAAGACTCGATTCCTGAACTATTTATGCACAGAACCGCAATTGTCTGGTTTTTTTTCATTCTAACTTCTGTGAAATTCTTGTGATAATACAATAATAAATGTATAAGTGTAATTAAAAAAATAAAATACCAGAGTATATTACTTCCACCTGCTCCAGAAAAACTCCTCAACATAATTTTTTGGAATTGCAAAAAAGGTTGTACAGTGCCAAATGTGGCTGTAAAAAAGTCGAGTTGCTGTGTTCTCCAGCGTGTACCAATTCCCAAGGTCAGTCTTGCTCAAATGTCCAGTTACAAGTATGAGTACAATAGAGGAATAATCCTGTGATTTTAATGAAGAGACCAATAACAATGGCCACATTTGAATAATTTATGAACATCAAGCAAGAGGAAGAGGAAGAAGAAGAAATCGAAGAACACATGACTGTTGAAGTAGACTTTCAAGAGTATGAATCTGATTAAAATATCTAAAGAAATCAAAACAATAGTTAACCCAATAATCAATAGCAATATCAATTATCAATATCAATAATAAGGTAATATCTAGAACTTGGTATTCTTCCCTTAAATTATCCTAAAATTGTTATGACAGTTACTGGAGTAGGCCTACAGGGGAAACCACAGAAAAAAACGCGCCAAGTGCACTACCTCACAGGTGGCGTGGAAATGTGTGCATATCATGTATAATGTGACTCTAAGAATCGCGATATCTCAGGAATGGTAACTCGGAAGAAAAAAATCATTAAGACTATTTTTGTAGAAAATTTTAAGATCTACAACTTTGGCTCTGGTTTTTTTTTTATAAAACTTACCGTTTTCGAGAAAAATCCAAAAAACCTCAAATTTTGACCTTTGACCCTGAATAACTTTTGTAGCACACATAGGATCGATGGGGATTATTAAAACTATAATTGTAATGGTAAACCCCAGCTCTCCACCAAAATTTGGCTCTCCGGGAATTATTGTTATTTGACCACTATTTTTATGTCTAAATTGACTGGACTAATTGCTGAACGCCACGCGGGTGAAGCCGCGGGCAGAAGCTGCTAATGCATAAAATCAGATGTAAATTCATTACGATGCGTATTGCATCAGATAAACTAAGTCATACGCGAACTACGTACGGCGCTTAATGCAAATCAAAATCTGAACGCGTATCAACGTTTTCGATAAAATTTTCCTGTTTCGCGTCTGCGCCGTCTCATTCATTAATTATTGCTCGATCTGAACAGTCGTCTTACACTCTCGTATAATGGCTACTACAGTTTTGTTCGTGATGTTCGTAATTCAAATTCTCCATGCAGTCTTATCACTACCTGTTGCGCAAGATTTAAAATCAGTGAACAAAAGTCATGCAACTTTCGACGAAATTGTGAAAAGAAATAGAAGAGAAGTGATTGAAGGAAATAATATCTGTGCTAAAGGAGAAGTGTGGCTTGTAAACGTTCAAATTTGTGTGTCAATTGAGAAGTAAGTTTTATTTTTAAATACCATAATTTGTTATCCAGAATCCTTTGCAGTCCCACTGCTGGGCAAAGCTAGTCGTCAATAAATACAACCCAATAAATTATTTGAAAACCAGTTGAATGTTTACTCTTTATAATTTATGTCCCACAAACCGGTTGTAGAGACACTAGACACCAAATTTTTTTTATAGTTTCTGCTAGTTTTAAAAATAAAACTGAATAAAAAATTTAATATTCTGGTAGTTATTAATTGATTGATATGCTTTTTTGCAGGTATAACGGATCGAAAGCAGATGACTACGAAGAGATTACGATGGGTTCACTAGACGAGAACGCGACGCCGCATCATATTAGACCGACGACCCAATCTACCAAGACGACACATCCTGGACCGGTTTTGCATCATGACGAGACACCGCACTCTCAAACAAGGTCACGTCCTGAACCAACGAAACGACCTCCAAAGACACCGCCTCCTAAACCAACATTGCCTGGCCCCCCAACGATGCAAGGACCTGGAATGTTGCATGTAAACAGAGCTCACCACACATCCTCACCTCAAACCATGACGACAGCAATTGTATTCGTGTTGTGCGTATCTCTGCAGTATCATCGCTACCTAGTTTTCAAGTTATAACATCAGTGCACATGATGAGTCAACTAAAGGCAGTGACGAAATTTTAAGTGAGGTTGGTGAAGATGCTAAACAAGTGAAAAGTTTAGACAATATACCATTCGTCAGTGCTTTCAGTGTAAACAGTGTAAATACTAAAAGAAAGGTGATTTATGGAAATCAAATCTGTGCTCAAGGGGCTAAGTGTGTAGCACTTGAGAAGTAGGATTAAGCTTAAGAGGAAAGCGCCCAGCGAAATTCAAACTTTTCTAGTTTTTTTCGGATTTCTAGGAGAGTGACGGACTGTATGTTAAACAAAATATGGTTTGCGGCCGTAACACGCATGTAGTTACAGAAGTCTAGTAACTGAAATCATCAATACAACCCTCTAAGTTTATTAAATCCCATTAATCAATGTTTTTTTTTAAATTTAATATAATTAATAATTCCTTCATATGGATTAAATAAACTTAAAAGGTTGTATTGATGACTTTAATGATTATAAATCTGTTAAGTTATATTTGTTACGACAATTACGGTTACCACGGACATACAATACGACACTGACCTGCAAATTGCAAAAAACGTAAGAAAAATTGAATTTCACGGGCATACCCAGTGCTTTCACCTTAATCTCAGAGATGCACACGATGCTTACTTCTCCTTACCTCTTAAGGCGGAGGTTAAACCGTGCGGGCCGTAATGTGCAACACTGCACTTTTGGTCCCGATGTCCACAGCCCTGTCAAGTGTCTGGTCCACTCAGTTTGACCACACTTTTACGCAACGTTATTTCCTCCGGACGCATTAATTAGATTTATTATAAGCTGTAGCTATAATATTTATTGAAACTTGTGTTTATTGAAATGTTTCTAGTCATTTACGAGTATATTTTTTTTTTTTTACAATACGGATTATCCTCATTCTTAATTCATTGTTCAAATTCATAATATTACTTAACGTAGCGGGTTTTTCGACAATTGTGTTATAAAGATTGGATTATAAAAGCTCGCGTGGGGTTTTTGACTAATGATTGACATTTAAAGTTTTAAGCAAGATTTTCCTGTTATTTTTATTTTAAATATTGCAGTTCCAGATCATACATATATTATGACAATTATTTGTAATATTAATTCATGCAAACTCAAGCCTTTTTCTTGTGGGGTAGGCAGAAACTACAAAATGCTGTTATTTGTAACATTTCTTGCCTGAATCTGTCCCTTTTTATGGTAGCCTTTAGATTCAAATTCCTTGCCCTTGAGGGTAAAACATAGTAATTAAGTTATTTTTATACTTTGATTAAGATATTGACTCTGTGATAACTTTACAAACAAATGTAATACTTAAGTAAGTTTACATAGCAATACATATATAATAGTACCTCATGTGCCTAAAGGCGAATATTTGAATAAAAATATTTCCGTACAAAACAACGATATTTTTTAGTATTTATGCTAATTTTACTTTCAAAATCCATTTGTTGTTTAGACGTTGTGTTCATTTTTTTATAATTTATCGTACCTGCTTATATGGGATTTTGAATATCCAAAATAACAGTGTTATTAAAATAATATTTAGGAGATTGCGCTAAAGTAGCTTGCGAAATTAAAATTCAATTAAATTTATCGTATTGAAAGTCTTTTTCATAAAAAAAAATTATTTATCGTTGATTTACAGATGTAAAAAACTCAAAAAAAAAAACACTTTTACTCCATGAATTAAAATAAAATGAACTTAGCGGGTAACTTAACTAACTAACTTAACTTAGTATTCATAAAAAAAATGTTTTATTTCATCGACTTATGTAAAAAACATTATACATGGTGTTGTTTTGCATCCTCGTCAAAATTCAGGACGTTGTCACAAAAGACATAAATAATCATTTAAAATTACGGTACCCAGCTAATTATTAATAAATACAGATTTTTTTGGTAGTTTAAGTTTGTCAGTATTTTAGAATAACCCCCTTAACGTGGTTTTAATTTATTTCAACATTTACTATGTTAATAAACATTCTTTAAACATGAATTGTTTTTTTTTACCTGGATTTGTAACTGTTGACATTATTTATGTGCATTTCTCTACAAAAATTCTCTTTCTACAAAAATAAACACAAATTCTGCACGTATAATTAATACGCCTACTAAATATTTGATTTATGGCATTCAATAATATTAATCAGGTATTATTAGTCAGCTGGTAGTTAGGCTTTGCATTCGTAATTATCAAGTGTCTGCTGCGATAACCAATCTCGAAAATAACGAATAGAAATGCTCATTCACTAGGTGAAAAACGTATTTGAAATGCAAGAAACAGTTGCGAATAATAAACTGTATAGAGAGGCTTTATTCTAGCAATGGAAAAAATATTAGGTCCTCTAAAAATATCGTGACTGCCTCGTTGGTTTGGTCCCGTGGTAGCAAGGGGTGCGCCAAAGTTCACCTAAATTTTCAACTCCGATAATTGGAAATCCGAAAATGTTCTTCCTAACATTTTTCATCCTAACAATCGCAATTCCTAACTACTCTGTCTCTAATGTTCTAATTCCGAAGCATTCAACTTCATAATGTCAGTAACAATAATCATCTATTAAACTTATATTTGTTTTCCTATATTTTCTCAACATAACCATCTTTTACACTATTATTCAAAGTCATACCTTTTTTGTTTAGATTTATTTTTTATTAATTAAAGCGTCTTCTTTAATTTTATTTAAAGAGGTGTGTACCCGCAAAGATATCCATAGGTTAGGTTAGGTTAGAACTGTGACCAACTACGCGCGAGCCGAGCGAGCGAAGCGAGCGGTGCCGCGGGAGCGGCCGGCGAGCGCTACTTCGAAATTGGTCGCGATATTTTTCTAAATATTTTTTTCATGGTGGGGGCACTATAAATATCATCTTCTACCCACATATATTATTTATTACACTTGGTAAATATTTATATTATTTATTCATAACCGGCGAAATGAAAGAAATAAAGTTTCATGCCATTCGGGGGCCTGTCACTTGGCTTTACATAACATAATCGGCTTGTAATGTTTCCACTGCTGGGACACAAGCCAACTCTCTATGAGAGGGAGTGGGTTGTAATTCACCGTAATTCACCACGCTTAGTGCGGGACATTTTTTTTCATAATACACTACACAATTATTATTATATCGTACACAATATTAATATCATTATTATATTTACTGATATAATTACTAATGATTTACATTATTTTATCATAATGTACACAATATTTATATAATTACGGTTACAAACTGACATCCGTACACTCACCATTTAGGTTCAGTTGAAAACCAGCGTCGGGCACTAGTTGTCCGGCATTATGCTGAACGGGGCCTATGACGATGATATGATAACGTGAGTCCCACAGTATTTCTTGTTTAGTTTAAAGTTTTTATTTTTATATTATTCTTTTTTTTATATTGTCTTTACTTGCGGCAATTGTGCCAGTAAACTTTTTTCTTTCTTTTTTTACTAAAATTTGTACGTTTCTTAACCGCATAGCACTAAGATTTGTAGTAACTGTTTACGTATTTTCCTTTTTACCGTTATTTACATACTTAGGTAAATATGCACATACCAAGCAAGAGGAAAATACGCAAACAATTACGTTTTAAAACGTAACGTTTGAGATTGTGACGTCACAAACTTAAAGGCGGAAAATCTTCATGACGAAGTGACCACCCCACGACCGACTGACTACATGGACGGAAATGACGTATTGATAGGGTATTTGTTTTGCTTCTTACTCTATGTAGATGATGTGATAATAACTTCTAGTTACAATGTAAAATTGATACTTGACAAGGATTTGTATGAAATACCACAACTAAAAAGGGTAAAACAGAAAAGTTATTTTCCACTTTTTAGTGTTTTTTTTTTGGATGTCGGTTTTTTTTTTTGCAAGAAAGTTTTTTCACGTTCTACATTGTAATTACACCTGTAATTTGTATGGTGTACTTAATAAAGAGTATTCTACGTTGTATCAATCAGGTCCGATGAATGGAATAGTCTTTACAAAACGAGAAGACCTTACCGGTACCTGGCGGTCTATCATCTTCCTATCTTATTCTTTATCATGTGGTTAGTACCTGGGATCAGAGTTTATATGCGTCCGACTCTCTTGCCTCTGACTTGGATTAACATGCCGTCAAGAAATATTTCTTTGGCATGTTGAAGCAAGTGATTATACAATAAACACTTGAATCCAAAAAATCAGAGCTGCGTGTCTTGGTTTCGAACTCGAGTCCTGTGACTTGGCGGTCTAAAGGTCACACCACTGGCCTATTACTACTTATCTTTCTATGGAGTGGGTTGATATACATAATATAAGTAGGCCAGAATACATTTAAGGCAGAAGGGACACAGATGCGAAAACGGTAACCATATATTCAGTACATCATTATGTGCCCCCCCCCCACATAAAAATGAATGTACATACTTACGCGTGTTAAGAGATCGAAGATCTTTTTCGACGACATGTCAACCTAAAAGCAGCACGCGCAGCATGACTGCTGTAGAAACGGGCAATGTCAACGGAAGAATAGTCAACCCGACTCGTTGTCGATTCTTCCGTTGACATTGCCCGTTTCTATCTGTCATTGTCTATCTGTCATTATGTCGATTCTTCCAAACATAATGACAGATAGACAATATAGATAAAACTCAAAGTTTCTAGAGTCGTCATGCTACGCGTGCTGACGCAGGAATTTTGGAAAGGAGACACATTATGAGCGAAAATGACTAATTTTTTACAGTTTTAGTCAAACTTCGGTAAGTATAGTATAAGAATGATGGAAAACTGTAAGTTGAACTAAAGACAATCAGTAAAACATCGCTATAATTGGTAGACTTTTTTAACTTTCGGAATATACCTGCCCATTTTCGTGATTACCACACTGATGCCCATTTTCACCAACATCCCCTATACTGCCGCCCAGGTATGGGATCTTTTACTTAAAAGCTCCCCTAAACTAGCCCCTAAATGAAATTTCGTTTCACCATCATTTTTATCACCTAACTAGGGGACACATAGTTATGTGACGTTTTGTTTTCGATAATAGCGACTGATTCGTCGTCGAACGTATCGATACTTTTAAACAATTTAGTTTATTATAAATTATGTTTTAATAGCATTAATATATATTATTACATTCATATTTTTAATTAATTTAATATTTTCTTACATATTCACTCTGTGTTCAACTCGCGTTTAAACTGTGGTCATATTTTTATTTGACACTTCTTTCATTTATGTTCGTGATTCTGATTTGATTGTTTGTTGTGTGTGATCGCCTCCGTGTTATTTTATTAAGTTTTTCGTCAATCTTTTGCATTGCAATAAGTGCCGGTTTATGGGCCAAAATTTCGACCACCCAAATTTAGGGGACCTTTATCGTTTAGTTGACCCCTAACAGCTCGTGAAACAGAAACCATCCCATAACGGCACCCTAAGCATGTTTAGGGGATCCCGTAAACTTAGGGGATGTTGGTGAAAACGGGCATGAACCTTATATATAAAAAAAAACACTTTGTTGGGTGTTGCAAACGATAAGGGATTAATGGCGTTTCTTATGGTGAAAGCGCCAGCGTGAATCCTTATTTCAATCAACATACAAACTGACAATCTCTAAAATGTAAGAAAACTTGAACTTTACATTCACCCTAAGGGGGAAGCACTTACAGTGAATGCATAAAGAAGCAGGTTTCAGGATCGGTACAGGTATTAATTTATTTGTTATATGAAACAGGTTTAAATTATATGCAAGTTAACCCTGCACCGATCGGTACCTACTTGCAAAGATTTGTCTGTACAGTCAAAAAAAAGTACAAAGTCTGTTATTATATGGCAAAGAATACATTTTAGTAATTCTAGAGAATAGCTAGTTATTCTAAAAGGTGTTGTTTTGCATCCACGTCAAATTCAAGGAGGTAACTGTGCTAATGATTCTCGACCCGAATCAATAATAAAATGGCCAGGCAATTTTAATTTTTTTGTTTATTTACGGAAATCGGAAAGTGTGAACCACTCGTGATTTAAACGCGGCCCGTCTATTCCTCGCCCTTTAATCGCGCTTTCACACAAACAAACAATCTCAAACGTTTGTTCGACAATTTCTTATTCCTTAAACAACGTTAAGGGGTATATTCTGAGATGCCTGAATATGCCTTGTGTGACAACCTCCTGAATTTTGACGAGGATGCAAAACAACACCTTGTATATACATGACTGCACGGTTGGCGCAGCGGCTGAGCGATCGACTGCTGCGCTGCGTGTCGCGGGTTCGATCCCCGCACGGAACAAATATTTGTATGGCCTACAGTTAGTTGTTCCGGGTCTGGCTGTTTGTGTATGTGAGTTTAAATGTTTGTAAACGCACCCACGACACGGGAGAAATTCCTAGTGTGGGGCAACGTTTAAAAAAAAAAAAAGTACTATGTCGAGCTCGTGTAAGCAATGTTTAATTTTTTTTGTGTCGTATACCCAGTCCATTCAATACAGTAACTCAAATCACTAATTGTCTTTTCTTAAAAAAAAACAACAACAATTAGATTAACATCTACAATAGATACCGATTATATAGCTGGGATTTATATTTTATTGTTTATAGATACCTACCTTCCGATGACATCTTAGGGTACCAAATGTTCAAAAACACCAAAAAAAAAGGAATGTGTTAAAATTGACTCTCTGGTTTCAAAGAATCGTTGGCACAAGTGTTATCGCTTCATATCTAGTTAGATATGCCATGATCGCTTAAAAATATAAAAAAAAAAATACTCATCAGTTTATTCAAGGAGTTTATGATGAAGTTTTTAAATTAAATAGGCTTCAGTAGGCGTCCATAAAAAAAAGCTGTGAAAAGTATTGTTTACATTTTATTTCTTTACACAACATAATGTAATAGTTTTCACTTAAATAATTATAGTTTGGAAACGTTTGAAGACGAGATATTAAATAATTTTCTCTGTATTACTCTTCCTCGATTCTTCTTTTTCATTCGTCGTAACTGTTATGAAATATGAAATGTAATATTAGTCGATGTAAAATAATAATTACTAGTTTAATTGTATTTATTGTATTGTTGTGTTGTGCATGCAAAAGGCTTATTTAAGGTTTCGTAGCCAACAAGGAACCCTTTTAGTTTCGCCAAGTCTGTCTATCCTTTGGTCTGCCCACGGCTTAGCTCCAAGACTCCTAATCGTAGAAATCTGTATTTGGAATAGGGGTATATTATTCACGTCGACAATCAATATCTGTCTAGCTTTTTCCCAACTATGTTGGGGTCGGCTTCCAGTAGAACCGGATGCGACTGGCTATCTGACCTTTTTTTTTTTTTACGGCGGGGAAATCATCAAATGACTTCTCCCGCTCTGGGCGGAGCAGGAGGGAGTGTCAGACGTGGACGGTGAGCTAGCCCATCACTCACCGTCCACAGGCTCGCGCCTACGGTGGCCGGGGACCACTGGTGGCCCCCCAACGCCCGGGGCGTCTCCAGCGGCGGCTGGGACGTGAGGTTCTCTCCCTCTCACGTTCCGCCACCTCCTTCGCTAGCATGACTGCTTCGAAGAAGGAGGCGACGGCTTCCCATTCCCTCTCGCTCCGGACCATGGATTGAACCAGGGCCGGACGCGAGAGGTCGCCGCCGCCAATCGCCGCTACGAGGACACGGCGGTGCTCAGCCCAAGCGGGGCTGGCTATCTGACCTCCACAACCCATTTTATGCTGGGTATTACGAAACCACTTGGTTAGACTGGTTGTCAGACTTTCGGGCCACTGACTGCGTGTAGGTAACAACTGTCGAAGATCTGCAAATGGCAGCCGGAATCAACGACTGATCGAGGCACGGCGGAAACTCGGTATGTTGTCACCCATCCACGGACCAACCTTTTTTTTTTTTTTTTTTTTTTTTTTGTCGCTGGGAAAAAATGCATTACGCATACCCGTCCATCGGGGGATGGGCGGGCTATGTGGGACTCCCCGGTCTGACCCGGTATACCCACTAAAACGACCCAGCGGCATTCCCGCTTCGTCCTAGTGGCGGGGGACTGGGAAACCGGCACAGCCTTTACTTCCAGTCCTCCGCCGACGATGACCCGCACAGCGGACCTCACGCCCTCCCCGTGGGGGGGGGGCGGGCCCGGGAATGACAGACGAAGGTGGTGACGGGTGCAATGCGGGCGAAGGCGCCCCCGCGCCTGTCGCCCGCCCGTCACCACCATGAAGAGGGAGAAGACCGCGTCTTCTCCGACCTCTTCTTCTGCGGAGCGGCGCTGCGAGAGGGTCTTCCTCCCGCGCGCGCTCCGCCGCCTCCTTTTGCGAGACTACGTCCTCGCAAAAGGAGGCGACCGCTGACCAGGCCCCCTCGCTCCCCAGCATGGCGTTGACCACACCGGGAAGCGAGAGGTCCTGTCCGATCTCCGCGATCAGACTGCGGCGCGGCTCGGACCAAGCTGGGCACACTTCGAGGGTGTGCTGCGCCGTGTCCTCCGCCGCGCCGCAGTCGTGGCACGCCGGGGCTTCCTCCCTCCCGATCCGGTGCAGGTACGTTCCGAAGCAGCCATGCCCGGACAACACCTGCACCAGACGGAACGAGAGGAAACCATGGGGCCGCTCGAGCCAGGCCCGGAGGACCGGACCGAGCGCGTCCAACGTCCGGCGGCCAAAGGTGGCGGTGGCGAGGTCCTCCGTCCAATGGAGGACGATGGCGTCCCTCGCCTCCCGCCGCACGGCCTCCCGCTCTTCGGCGACGGGGCGCTCCCCGAGCGCCCTGCGATGCGCCGTCCACTCATACACCCTGGCCAGCACCCAAGCCTCCAACTCCCAAGGAGGGGTGCCGGCCAGAGCGCACGCCGCCGAGAAACCCACCGACCGGTAGGCCCTCGCCACCCGCAGTGCAATGGCCCTTTGGGGCTTGCGGATGGCGGTCGCGTTCTCCCTCCTGTGGAGGGAGTCCGCCCAAATGGGGGCCCCGTACAGGGCCATGCTCCGCAAGATGCCGGCATAGAGGCGCCGGCATTTCGCCTTGGGCCCCCCCAGGTTCGGGAGGAGCCACGAGAGGGCGTCCGCGGCCTTCAACAGGCGCGTCGACAGCCCGCTGAAATGCGGGCCGAAGCGCCACCTGTCGTCCAGCACCAGGCCCAGATATTTCATCCGGGGCTGGACCTCTATACGGACGCCCTCCACGACGATGTGGGCGTCGCGTGGGCAGCGCTGCCGAGGCCCGCGAAAGAACACGGCCTCGGTCTTGTGCAGCGCCACCTTCAATCCCAGGCGGCGGATCCTCTCTGCAACCAAGGATCCGCCAGCCGAGGCCAGACAGGCCGCGTCCGCGAATCTCCTCCCCCGTGCAGTGAGGAGAGTGTCATCCGCGTAGCAGATGACACTCGTGCCCGGGAGGAGGGCTCCCCGCAGCAGCCAATCGAACCCGATGTTCCACAGCGGGGGCCCAAGTACCGACCCCTGTGGAACACCGGACTCTGCACCGTACCGCCTCACTGTGGCCGTCTTGTCTACGAGGAGGACCTCTCGGTCCTCCAAGTAGGTGGCCAGGAGGCTCCGCAGATATTGGGGCACTCCGTGATACCGGAGCGCCTCCAATATCGTCGAGTGGGGCACGGAGTTGAAGGCATTGGCAATGTCGAATGACACCGCCAGCACTCCGTCCCCCGCCTCGACTGCCTCCTTCACCTGGCCCTTGAGTAGGGCCAGCGCGTCGATCGTCGAACGCCCACGACGGAAACCGAATTGGGCGTCCGACAGATCCGGCCCCACATCCCGCAAATGGCGCCCGAGCCGGGAGGCGACTATCCCCTCGAACAATTTACCGACCTCATCGAGCAACACGACGGGCCGGTATGCCGAGGGGGAGTCCACCGGGCGTCCCGCCTTTCGGAGGAGGCAAAGCTGCCCCTCCTTCCACAGTTTCGGGAACTTCCCAGCCGAAAAGCACGCGCTGAAAAGGTCCCGAAACCTGTCCTCCATCTCGGAGGCAGCTATTGCCACCACCCGTGCGGGGACGCCGTCCGGCCCGGGGGCCGTCTTCTTGGCGCGGAGGCTGAGTACCCCCGCGTAGATCTCCGCCGCCGTCACCGGGGGGACCTCCTCCTCCGGCGAAGCCGCCCCTTGCGGGGGATCCATTGTTGGTGGGGCGAAGTCGGTCCTGCGCGGAAACAGGGACCGGACCACCCCATCCAACAGTGCTGGCTCGAGGGTCTCCGACAGTGGGGGACCATAGGGGCGGAGCTGGTTCCGCGCCGCCTTGTATGGCCTCCCATAGGGATCCCTGTCGAGACCCTCCAGCATCTCGGCCCTCGCCGAGTCTCTCGCAGCGCCCATTGCAGACTTGAGGACCGTCGTCGCCTCTCGGTAGGAGGCGTATAGGCGGTCCTCTTCTGCCCGGACTCGGTTTAGGACGCTGCGCCGCCGACTGCGCGCGTAGGCCCTTCTGGCCGCCACGCAGGCGGTCCGAAGCCCCTCCAGCTCCTCCGTCCACCAATAAACGGCGCGACGGGGAGGCGGACGGCGAGACCGAGGCATGCTGGAATTGCACACCTCGGTCAGGGCCCCTCTGATCCGAACCGCTGCGGCGTCCACGTCCAGGACCTCAACAGGGGGCGACAGCCAGTCCTGGAGGAAAGCCGCCTCCCTGGCTGCCTCCCGGTCCAGGTGGGTGAGTGCCCACCGCGGGAAGGGAGATTGCCCAGCGCGGGCCATCCCCCCCCCCTGGGTGGAGATGTCGAACCGCACGTATCGGTGGTCCGACAAGGTCTCCACCATCTCAACCCGCCAGTTCACGACGCGGGCGGCCAGCGCGGGGGTGGCGAACGTGACGTCCACCACCGACCCACCCTGTTGCCGCACACACGTGTGGACCGTCCCCCTGTTGAGGAGGGACATACCGCTTGAGGCCGCCCAGAACTCAACGGCGCGTCCCCGGACGTTGCACCCGGCGGCCGGGTTGCCCCAGGCCGCCGACTTGGCGTTCAGGTCGCCCAACACCACGACCTGGCGAGGCGCCGCCCTCCCTACGACTGCAGTGAGGACCTCCAGGAAATCCTCAAAGTCCGAGAGAGGGCGGTTTGGGGAGAAATAGACCCCGACCAACCAATCCACGGACCAACCTAGGCTAACCTAAAGTTTGACCCAAGGGGCTGTTGTACACACATTGAGAGCAGCTTAATTAACTATCATTTAATTTAATTTCTTTTTATTTTAATTTTATTTTTATTCCATTCTTTAACTTCACTTTCATCATTGTTAAGATACCATTTAAGGGAAGAGCGAGACAGCCCCAACACAAGTACTATTGTAACTTACCGGGGCTGCCTCAGTTTATGTAAGACACAATGTTTGAGAAGAAATAAACTTTTTTTTTGTTTTTTTGTTACTTAGTCACGAGTTCCTCGGGCCTCCGAGCTAATCACGTCGTTGTCGAAGCTCTGGTATGATAAAAACATGAAAAAAATAGTTTACGGCAATATCTTGTTTAACTTTACTTGTGTTGACAAGTAAAGTTAAACAAGATATTTAAGGACTAAGTAAGGTAGAATAATTCACAATATTCTGGTCTGGACTTAAACCAGTTTGCTCAATAAAAGAGAAAATTTTGATTATATGTTGTTTTACACAGTGTGTGTGTGTTGTATTTTATTTTCACATTGTTATTTTTCAATTACAAGATTACTATTGTATTTTAGAACCAAAATATCATTAAAATCAAAAGTAAAAACTCACAAAGAATGCACAATCCCCAGCTTTGATCAATGTCGAAGGACACCCGTTTCCATGCACTAAGTGACGTTTATATTTTCTTGATTGGTCTTTGACACTGTCCATTGGTGGTGTGCTGGCGCTGAGTTTGATACTCAGTACACTACCACTGTCCGCATTTCGATCTAGTTCACTAGCAACTCCAGAACTTGAAACTTCAAAATCATCAACAGGGAATATCACATTTTCATTTCTACAGTATCTATAGATAACCACTGATTCTGGAGCAAGTGTTGGTTTTGAGATAACTTGGCATAGCAGCGTGCACAGGGAACATGATATTAAGACTGTAGTTGCCGTTTTGTAGAGGTCTGCTCGCGTCACTGGTTGCAAGAGTGCTGATTGGAACCGGAGTGCCCACCTTTTAGAGGTCGCGTCCATGGTTTGTCAATGAGAGTGCTGATTGGTACTGGAGTTCCCGTCTAGTAGAGGTGTGGACTCACGACTCTGTAGAAGCGCGCTTAGGTGTGGGTAGACTGTTAAGTAGGTCGCGTGATGCCACCTTTGGCGCGCTTGCCGATTCATTTTCTGTCCGTTCTAATGACCTGACCCGACATATATGTAAATACCTCCTACTAGTTACAACTAATACATAACAAAAACTGTTTGGAAAACCACGACTAAATAACAATAATTAAAAGAACTTTTGCAAACAATTTAGCTGACTTCCCAGATGATCATTAAAAAAGTGAAAAGCGATCCTTCGATCCAAAAAAAGAAAAATCAAAACAAAGGTCACCGAAAGGCCAGCTGGTCACGAGAAGCCACATAATTTATTATAATTTAATTTGAGGACGTAAATGTAAACGTTTTACACGTTACAGACAATTTTCTCTATTCCAGTCGCGAGCACACCTCGCACGCTATCGCATTCATTGCAAGACAGCCAAGCTGAGCAAACGTTGTCATCCCATACTATGGCGACTACAGTTTTGTTTGTGTTGTTCGTATCTCTCTGTTATCGTGCAGTAATATCGTTGACTATTTCGCAAGACACATCATCAATGCAATCACCAGTCAGTGTAAATGTTAAATCAACATGGATTGCTGTGTTCGATACTGTGACAATTCTAAGTCGTGGTGAAGATAATGAAGAAGCAAAAAGTCTAGCTGCTGTACCTTTTGGTCGTGTTTTGACAAGAAAAAGAAGACAGGTGATTGATGGACAGCACAAATGTGCTGAAGGGATGAAGTGGCTTTGGAATATGTGCGTCACGCTTGAGAAGTAAGATTTTTGTTTATTCTCTGTACATTAACGTTCCTATGCAGCGGAGGTGGTCCCCAACACCTAAGACAATAGTTGTTTCTAAAACCATTGAGCTTATAATTAATTAGTAAGCTACATTTTTGTGTTGTTTTTGTGTACAAAATATATTTTTATCGATTCAAATACCGAATAAAAAATCATGAAATAAAAGAACGCAATATACAGTACGTACAATCAACAAATAAAGCGTGTTGTGACACGACCGCGACTTAATCACAAATGAAACAAACAAAACTACTACTACTACTTTAGCGATGCAAGTTTAAACTCGTAAGTGACGGACGAGTTGTGACTTGACTCCCTGGGAAAGTAATAAGTGTTGCCGCATATTCGGCAGCCGAATATTCTATGCTTCGGCCAAGAGCCTTGCCGAATATTCGGTATTCAGTATTTGGCCAAAAAACTATTCGTGGCATCTATACAATTAACACTAAGCAGTCCTTTGAACCTTTGGTGTGATGGTCTATCTTAGCTAGAGCTGTTTTATTAGCGGACCCGATCAAATGCATCATTTTTTATTTTAATTTTCTGAGTAATAAAAATAATTTATGTTTTATTCTTTCCAGATATAAACGCTTAACAGAAGGTTACGACGAGGAGATTTAAACTCGTGATCTTTTTATTTGTTTAAAAACTCGTCGATAGACTGAAAACTGAAATTATGAACACTCTTCCTTATGATTGAAACAAGGATTACCAACAACGCATTAACTAGGCTTATTTAATTTAGCAGTAACTAATATTTATTGATTCTAGTGTTTACTTGAATGTTTCTAGTCATTTAAAACGTTTTTTCCTTAGTCAATGTGACTAAGAGACATCGACGCGTGTCGTCAAGAAACCCGAACTGATATGCAATATTTTCCTGGTTTTTTTGTACGAAAGATCACAGCGAAAAAACAAACAACACACAACATTTCCTGGCGAAGCCATTTTGTTTTTTTTTCATTGTTGCTGTTTGATTTTCTGGTCAAGAAAAAATGCCTGATTATTATGTATTTTTATAAGCATGTACCTTAGATATAAAAATATTTATTTAAGGTATTGAATCTGTGATAAATTTAAAAAAATATTGTATCACATTTATGTAACCAGTAACAAAAAACCGGTATAGTAAGGACAACTATAATTTTATTTGGAATTAGTAATTCGAATAAGCATATTTAGAATCTGTGCCAATTTTACTTTCAAAATCAATTATTCTACCAAAATGACACGGATTCATTTTGTCAATGATTTATTGTACCTGTTTCAATAGGCATAATATCGTGTTTTTAAAATAATCATATGAAATATCAAAATAAATACAACTTTGAAGAAAAAAAAAACGAGTATGTGTTGTTGGAATAGGACAGTTTTGTTTTTTAACTTTTAAAAAAGCTAATTATTAACTGTTTGTTTTAAATCTATTTTGTTTTTAGGACAAAATTATTTTAGAATTGCGACAATTTGTGGCCTTTTTATTTGTTGTAAGTTAAACACATAAAGATACAGCACATTTGTACAAACATGTTTTTTTTTTAACATCTGTATAAATAAACCTGTTATTTTTCCCATATTTTTTTCTAATTCCACAAAATCCTTTTTGTGTCAATGTTGACGTATCCGAGGATATTTACGTGTTGGATCATCTACCTATTTGTATAGAATGTGATTTAGAAGTGGTGCGGCGTAAAAGGATGACAGGGAAAAATCTGCCGCGATTCTGTTGTGTGGGGTGAAAGAACGAAGGCTGAAACGATAAATTACCATAATTTTTGTAAAAGTAAGTTGCGAGATGTTGATATCCCCCATAATTTTCAGAGTTGCGGTAATGGACCTTGTAATTTAGCTGAACATAATGTTGTTCTGGACAATTTGTATAGACAGATTGTTGAAATTTGTGTGGCGGCTAGGCAGTCCAAAGTACCACACGAAGGGGGTCCGAGACGTGGCAAGCCTGTGCGTGGTGGATGTAATGAGCATGTGTGCTCATCGTGAGGCCAGGTCTAGTTTTCGGGCCTGGATAGATAACAAACGTCCCCCGTCAGGGCCTATCTATGATAATATGCATGAGAAGCGAAAGTGTTTTAAAAGCCGGCCGAAATATTGTCAAAACCATGCTGAGCAGATTATTATGGATAGGATGACAGAACAACGAGCAAGTAAAAAATTCGGTGATTTCTAGAAATCCACGAGTAAGTTGGATGAGAAGCCGGCATTGCCTGCGCGTGTTCCCAGGTATAAGTGAACCCTTGGGAATCTCGAATATATTCAAAGACCACTTTCGAGTTCAGTCCCCTCTCAGTGCCCCATCGTGAAGGTAGATACGGAGCCCAGCAGTCGTGGACTTACACCTATGATGCGAATCTCAAGTAAGCAAGTAAGTGCAATCATTAACGGTATGAGCCGAGGCAAATCTCCAGGACATGATGGTATTGATCACTTCAAGCACGCGGGTGTACACCTGCCGTGAGTGCTGTCTAAAATTTTTACAATGTGTATAAGTGACGCGTGACCTGCTGATGTAAGAAGACCATCGTAACACCCATTGTGAAGAACAAGACAGGTGATATCTCAGATAAGGGTAACTATCGTCCCATCATTTTGCTAGCAACTGTAATAGCAAAGGTGTTGGATGGTATGCTTGATGCTTGTCTAAATGATTATATTAATTTTCATTATGCGCAGTTTATCCCCGTGTTTCGTCCTGGACTTTCAACAGAAAGTCCGGGACGAAACACGCTATTTTGAGCCTTAGACATACTGTTCTATACCACACTGATTGCATGACGCCGGTGTACGCCTGTTTCCTTGATCTCTCCAGGGCCTTCGACCTTGTCTCGTATGATGTGCTCTGGGAAAAGATGGCTAGCAGGGGTATACTCGCAAAAACATGTGGGCTACTGCAGTATTGGTATGGCAATCAGACTAATCATGTGAAGTGGGATGAGATGTAGATATAGAGAGGGAGCGCAGGGCAATAGCGGTCCGGTGCAATATGTTGGCTCGTAGATTTGCTCTGTGTACCGACCTAGTTAAAATTGCTCTTTTCAAGAAAATGCCAAAATGCCAAAATCTGAACACGGTCAATCTATGGGTCAATTACACCAAAGGATCACTCGATGTCCTGCTCCCTGTTCAGTATAATAATGCCTTCAGGATGTTATTGAGACTGCCTCGTTACTGCAGTGCGTCGGAGATGTTCGCGCAAGCTCGTACCGACGGTTTTCACGCGGTTGTGGGAAAGAAAACTGCTTCGCTACCTAGGGGAGTGAGAGACAGTCGCAACAGCATCCTGATAACAGTAGGGGAGAGCCTTAGCTCTCTGATTGTTAAACATTTTTTTGCAGAAGGTAATTGGTATTAATATTAGATAATAAGTATTTTAATATTAAGTTACTAACACTCTATGGTTCATTTGTTTCTGAAATAAAATTCATTCACAATCACGCCTGTTACCATCGAAGGTTTAGGTAGATGTAGCGTTGTAGTCGATTTCCTAAAAACCGACTATAACGCACATCACTAGTTTCGAGTGACATCCCTAAATCTTTCAATACGAACACGTCATTGCTTAGTGGAAGCGTGTGTGAGGGACTATACAGGGTGTAACGGAAAGGGTATATACATCCTTAAGCGTGTGCTACAGACCATCAAACTGAACATATTTCTCCATTGGACAAACATCGTAACAGCGAAAAAAAATCAGCTGTCCCATACGTTTGGGTCGAATAGGTATTGCAATTTTGTATGGGGCAGCATATAATTTTTTCGCCGAAAAACATGTTTCATGATGAGAAACATGTTCAGTCTGATGGTCTGTAGCATACTCTTAAGTATGTATATAGCCTTTCCGTTACACCCTGTATAAACCCACGCAAGTCATTCCAAAGCCCTTTCTCAACTCCAACCCTACATATTAAACCCCGAGATAAACGGGTAAGTGCTCAGTGTGATTATATTTCTATATTGTTTCCTTTTCTGTGTATTTCTGTCGGCGCAGTCCGGCAGCCTTTATTCTTCTCGGCAGCCTAGCTATGACTGTCGAGATAAGCTAAGTACTTTGATTGGCCCTTGCCACATCGCCTGCCACCTTGCACCTCATTGTGAATGCGCCCACATGCTTCGCTATCATGCATCTTACTTGCCTTGCCGCGTATCGCCTAGCTGCTCGCTTAAATCGCCTGGCCACGCGGCGAGGAACCTTCGAAATGCCTAGGAGCATGTGCGCGCATAACCTCTTATTGTAAGCCGCCACGATGGGTGAGTCTTCCTCCATCCACCTTGCTTTGGGCTTACGGCTGGGAGACGCACGCATCGACGGAGGCTTGCCGTTGTACTGGCACAACGCTTAAGGAAGCACCCGCCACGCGCTGATTCCAGGGTTCCAGTCTAGGGCTGCGGTTCCAGTCTAGGGCTGCGCTTCCAGTCGTGGGCTACGCTTCCAGTGTAGGGCTACAAACCCTTCGACCGCTGTCAGGCGTCCCGCTGCCTCCGCCTCTACCGCTGGAGAGACACCTGACACGCGAACTATCTGCGCGGCCGCTACCGCCGCCTGAACCCTACATTCACGTGGCACTTACGTGGGTGCCGAGACCCCACGCTGCCACGTGTTGAGGCCACTAGCCTCTGCTGACCAAGTGCCCAGCTGGAGGCGTAGCCTGCCTGCCCACCTGCCTGCGACGGAAGCGCGGTCGCCCTCTCTACCTACGTGGTGCACGCCCAGGTGACCACTGGGGTCGCCTCTCCACTCCGCTGCCTGCCCTGCGACCTCACGCCGGCCCACGTGCTGCGGCGTAGCCTAAGCCCAGGGCAATAACTTTCTACCTACCTACCAAGTGCCAGTGCAAAGTGCCTTAGAGACCCTAGAACCCATACCCTGTTAATTTCCTGTGTCTCGTGTTTTTTCACTACAATATACGTGTAAAGTGACCTTTGGTTTCATTACTATCTCCCAAGAAACCCACTTACTGCTAGCACTAAACAACCACACAGTCAACTCCGGGTTAATAAACGAGTGTCACCAGCACCTAAACCAGGTAGGTAATCACAACAACATAACCATACAATGGATTAAAGGTCATAGCGATTCTCGGGGCAACGATGCAGCGGATGAACTCGCTAGAAGGAGATCGACCATGGCAGCAGTGGGACCAGAGCCCATCGTGCCACTCCCCTTTGGGTACCTAC
This sequence comes from Cerastis leucographa, assembly GCA_963082945.1. Classification (NCBI taxonomy): domain Eukaryota; kingdom Metazoa; phylum Arthropoda; class Insecta; order Lepidoptera; family Noctuidae; genus Cerastis; species Cerastis leucographa. The sequence goes on along the minus strand of OY720361.1, from coordinate 16,663,393 downwards.
GCAATTTGGTAAGGAAATGCACGAGGGAACAACACTACAAACTGTGGCTAGACCATGGTGAGTGTAGGCAGGCCAAGGAAGCACTTCCTACTATAGACGGCCGCTTCACCACACTCCTCCTCCTCCAGCGTACTCTCCGCGAGAACGTCAGCATACTAAGGAGCTGCTGACATTTCTCGGGGAACATAGTGGATCGAATAATATTCCCACCGGTACGCAACATACGAGCTTTGGACGTGGAGTTGCGGACACTAGGCCGTTATACAATACTAGTGATCACTCTTTCGTTACAAAAAACTGATGCTGCTATTCATCCGAGCAATGGGATTCAGTGTACACGCATGTACGCTCATATGTCTATCAACCATCTTCATAGAAAAGTACCTTAAGGCCGTCTAGTTTGTGACAGCCTTATTATTAAAGAAAGAAAGAAAGAAAGAAAATAAGTTTATTACGTCATTTCCATCTATGTGGTCAGCCGCTCGTGGTCTGTGTGACGTTATAAAGTATGTAAAGAAACCCTGCTTAAACTAACTAAAACTAGAATGTACAAATATAGTAACTAAGCGACTTAGCTTAATTACTATATTAGTACATTCTAGTTTTTTAATTTTCCTGTTGAAAGCAGGGTTTCATTACATACTTTAAAACGTCACACAGACCACGACCGGCTAAAGGCTGAACTATGTAATGAATGAAACCCTGCTTAACAACAGGAAAAGGAGATGGTGTCATAGTTCACACAAAAATCTAAGTGCAATCGAAACGGGCATCCCTAGAACTATATAAATAAATGTACCCAAGTTGCAACATCCCAATCCGTGGTATATCGGAGATATGGGTGGGGTGATTACATATTAATATTTCTTGCATACTTTGTCAAAGTCAAGTCAAAGTCAAAGCATTGATTTCAATTAGACCATTACAGGCATTTTTGAAAGTCAAAAAAACAAAATAAAACGCGAAACTACAGTCCCAGTCACAAGGCATAATAACTTGTGAAAGTACTGTAGTTGCCCATTCCGTAGCGTAGATCTCTATGGAGAAGAATGGGCAAGAAACTCCATGGACACTCTTTGTTACAAAATCTTGGTTACATCATACATGTTAAGAATTACAAATATGTGAGAACAATGTAGAAATACGGGCAAGTTAAGAGCGTCCAGAGTAAAAGATTAAATCAGTAATTAAAAATAAAGTAATTAAAATAAACCGTGGCAGCTAAGAGATGACCAGTAACAACTGACAGTGCCCATTCACGAACATGACGCATGTATCAGCCATCATTCAACTCAACCATTTTGAAGGGAACTAAACGACCCGACACATCCGCCACCACCAGCGTGACATTTAAGTGAGCATGACATTCACTCAACCACCAGGGTAATTTCGCGTCAATGAATGATGTATAGGTACTCATTAAATGGTGGCTTTACAGTACATAGTACTCACACATGTGCTATGCAATTATATAATACTAAGAGATTGAACCTATACATCATCATCATTAGCCTATTATGTTCCCACTGCTGGGACACAGGCCTCCTCTCCATGAGAGGCAGTGGGCTGTAATCCACCACGCGGGCCCAACGCGGGTTGGTAGATGTCACATGTCTTCGAATTTTTAGTTCTAGGACATGCCGGTTTCCTCACGATGTTTTCCTTCACCGTTTTTGAGGGCAGCGGTGCGAACCTATACAATGCAAATATATTTTTACAATCTTCTGCAGCTTTCACAATAACTTCACTTTGTAATTCAGATGATTCCGATTGCCCCTATGGTTGTGGAGTAGGACCAGCATTGAGCCAAGCATTTTTATCATCAATATAATCCCCAAACTTATAATATGCTTGCCTACATAGTGTGCGTTTTATGCAAGATTTAAATTTCGTTTCATTCAGTTGCAGAATGGGGGGAGGTATTTTATATTAACATTTTAAACAGTACCCCATGAAAGATGAGTCTACTTTAGCTAACCTGAAACCTGGCTGAACTAGTTGGTCCCTGTTTCTAGTATTATAGTGGTGCCGGTCACCTCTTTTACTAAATAAATACAGATTTTTCCTAACGTACATGTTGTTTTCATAGATGTATTGACAAGGTACCGTCATGATGTTAATTTCCTTAAACAATTCTCTTAGAGAATCGCGCCGAGAATATGGCTCTGATAGCTCTTTTCTGCAGAATAAATATAGACTCGATGTCTGCAGCCCGTCCCCATAGTAAAAGACCGTATGACATAATACTATGAAAATAACTAAAATACACTATCCTCGCGGTATCTACATCAGTAAACTGACGGATTTTTCTGACAGCATATACTGCTGAACTCCTTTGTCAGCCCATAGCATCAACACAGCATCTTGGGTACGTTTATTTAGATAGTTCTAGGGAATTCTTGTGCATACAGCTAGATTTTGCGTTTTTGGTCCATACATTTAGGACCATGTCCTTTATAAAACTAGTATGTACAAATATAGTCATTGAGCGAATTAGAACCTTACTATTTGTAAGTAATTTTTTTAAAGAAGTTATCTGACTGGAACTGCACGGTGCATATAGATATATATATATATATATATATAAAATATATATATATATATATAGGGTGACTGGTAATTAGTGACCGATACTTAAACACGTGGTTGTACTCATGATAACAAACAACTTTCCCAAAGAAACATTTATTTTTATACTAATTTTCTTTTATCACAATAACACAACAACCAACTACAACAAACGAGCAACTGTTTAATTTTGTTGAATTATGTATATTTATTAAAAATCAGGGTTCCGTACAGCAATTTCTAAATTGCGATCGTCAAAAAACCCAAGGGCTGTATAACATGTATGCATGTACAAATTTTACTAAAAATAAAGTCATGTTTGTGGGTTATTTGGAAATCCGTTTGCAAAATCCAGATTGTTTTACAAATTCTGCAAAAGTAGTATTTTTAACCAATTTTATATTGCAATTTTAACTTGATTTTCAATTAGATTGCTTCGATAGCAACAAGGCCGACTATTATGTCACCAATATAATTTAATGTGGGTGTACTTGTTAGATACAACTCTGCTTAATCCTTCGAGTATTACAGGCGTGAAGTTATAAGTATAATTTACTTTTATTCTATCTATAACCTTTATTTTAAGCATCTATTTATAGTCTCATTTATTCATTCATATTATTCAAGCAAGCGAATCCAAATTTGAATGTTCACCTTTTAAATATGTGTGTGTGTCAAAATACCTGTTTCGGAACTCAACGTCATTATTGTAGCTCCGGCCCCAACAAAACAGGTTATGTGCGAATCAAACTCGATGTTATGACGTTTCCTAGTTACCCACTAACGTCTAACAACTTTAACAGCGTCTCTTCACCACGTGCATCTGCGGACATGGCCGTATATATAAGCAGACTGTTGTGGCCGGAGAAGCACTCTTATTCACAAACCGTGCACGCGACCACACGTCTATAAGACGGAAACTCCAGTACCAATCAGCACTCTAATTCACAAACCATGGACGCGAGCACACCTCTACTAAACGGCATCACCAGTACCAATCAGCTTTCTCATTCAAAAACCATGGATTCGAGCACACCTCTACTAGACGGAATCTCCAGTACCAATCAGCACTCTCATTCACATACCGAGGACGCCAGCACACCTCTACAAGACGGGAACTCCAGAAACAAGCAGCAGTCTTATTCACAAACCATGGACGCGACAACGCCTCTACTCGATGGGAACTCCAGTACCAATCAGCACTCTTGCAATCAGTGGACGCGTGCAGACCTATACAAAATGGCTACTACAGTATTAATCGCATGTTCCCTGTGCATGCTGCTATGCCGAGTTATCTCAAAACCAACATATGGTCCAGTAGAAATATCTATAGAGACTGTAGAAATCCAAAGTGTGATATTCCCTGATGATGATTTTGAAGTCTCAAGTTCTGGAGTTGGTAGTGAAGTACAGCAAAGTGCGGACAGTGGTAGTGTACTGAGTATCAAACTCAGCGCCAGCACACCACCCCTGGACAATGTGGAAGACCATTCAAGAAGACACAAACGTGGAATGATGCTTGGGAACGGGTGTCCTTCAGGGTACATTCCTCATAGCGGATTTTGCATTCCTGACAAGTAAGTTTTTACTATTATAGTAATGATATTTAAAATTAAAAAGTAATCCAGAAACTAAAAAATAGCAATATAAAAAAAACAACATACAAGTTATTTATTAATCGGTGATAATTTTTTTTTTTTTTTTTTAATAAAATACAAATCTTTCAATTTTTTTTAGTTAATCATTACCAGTTATCACCAATATGTTTCTCTTTAATTGAGAAAAACAACAAATTTTTGTCTGACATCCACCTCATATACCTTCAACATCACTTCATATACCTTCTTATGTGCAATGACATTTTGTTAGGAAATCCGAAACAAGGAAAACCGGTTTAAACCAATTACGACAAGTTTTTTTTTTTATTTTTTATTAAGTTCATAAATATCTTTATTTTTTTATTTATACGTTTTATCAACACTCAAAATAACGTATTAAAAAATGGCAACTCACTTATTAAATTGATGTATGCAACCAAACAAGACACTGTTATCTCTCTCATATTTTTTGTTTATCCCTTTAGTAAAGGCATCGTCATGGTAGGCGTAGTAGTAACAATTACGTCGACTAATTTTATGCTTCCTCATCTGTACAGGTACACAGAATTAGAAGAGGAAAAATAGCAGATCAACAAATAGAAGAAAGAGAAAAGAATGACCTCTCGTTTCTCAAAACTTTTCTATTAGAAAATAGAGAACGATCAGGATGACACTTCCAGTGACATCTTACCTCCGGGACTAAAAAACTCCGGGTTTTCATTTTGCAAATGAACTAAGATATTTTTATCTGGAAGTGGTACCAAGACGGCGTCAACAGAATAATATAATTTTAAGCACAAAATCATCATTGTACACGACCCTATTTTACCCACTGCTGGGTCTAGATAATTACGGATTATGTCACAATTTATTGTATTATTACTTTTTGGCCAATAAACAATATCATGATTATTTTTCTTATTTATTTACCCATACCTTATTTACGCCCGCCGTCCTCAAAAACTTTATAAAAAAATGTTTTAAATAAAATTGAAACTATTCTATCCCTGTTCAGTAAAGTGAACCTGGTATCAATGCGAAAAATTGCAAAAAGATTTGATATTATGGTATATAGTACATTTATATAGTTGACAGCGTTGAGGAGGAGTTTTTTGACGCCCTTTTATAATTTGTTGTTATTTTAGTCATCTAGTTTTAGAAATAAAATGAATTAAACATTTCGTAAAAAGTCATAAATTGTTTAAAAAAACAAAACTTATGATATTTGAATATGCCAATGTGTCAGAGCAATTTTAGTAAGTAGAAAAACAAAGTCATCGGTCATTTGACGGCACGGTTAGCGCCGTGGTTGAGCGATAGACAGCTGTGCTGCGTGTCGCGAGTTCGATCCCCGCACGGAAGTAATATTTGTATGGCCTACAGATAGTTGTTCCGGGTCTGGCTGTTTGTTACATGTGAGTTTATATGTTTGTGAACGCACCCACGATACAGGAGAAATTCCTAGTGTGGGGCAAAGTTTAAAAAAAAAAATATAAAATATCGCATTTTTTTCTCGGAAATGCATAGGCATTTCATTTTTTGCTATATATATATATATTATGTATAGGAGAGGATGGACATAGGTCCATCCTCTCCTATACATTCATTCTACTGTAGAGTAGGTCATAGTAAATTAACTGTGAAAGGAATCATCTTACATTAACTCTTTTAATTATAATCGGAGTTTACCGATTCCACATACAGTACAGCACATCATCATAAGTCTAGCCTTTTCTCAACTATGTTTGGATTTTATATGGAGCGACTGCCTATCTGACCTCCACAACCCACTTAGAACTGCGTGATACGATACCCTTGGTGAGACTGGTTGGCAGACTTTCGATCCACTGACAACCTGTAACGACTGCCAAAGATCTACCAATGATAGCCGGAACGAACGGCTTAACGTGCTTTCCGAGGCACGGAGGAAACTCGGTATGGTAATATGGGTGGTCACCTATCCACAGACCAACCTGAGCAAGCGCGGATTAACCTAGACCGACCCGAGCTACTGTTATTATTTAGCCACGAGTTTCTCCTGTAGCTGTACAGTATCCTAACTAATATTATAAATGTAAGTAAGTTATGAAAGTAAGTTTGTTTGTTACCTTTTCACGACTAAACGGCTGATCGGATCTTAATGAAATTTGGCAAGAAGATAGATTTCAACCTGAGGAAGGACATAGGCTACATATCATCACGCCATGACCAATAGGAGCGGAGCAGCAATGAAAAATGTTGCGAAAACGGGGAAAATGTGACGCAGACGAAGTTGCGCGGGACAGCTAGTAATAATATACAGGCATTGATTCTGGTGTTAAGTTCTTAGTTTTTAGTAAAAACGGGCCTTCTTCATCATCTTCATTAGCTGCTGCTTACTTAGTGCTGTACTACTGGGAAGCTTCCTTCCTTTTTCACAAAATAGAGGCGAGTGTCAAAACGGTCATTCATCCTCAGCCTACAGCAGTCCACTGCTAGACATAGGCCTTTTTAATCTCACGCCATTTAACTCGAGTTTCGGCTACCCTCATCCACCCACCAGACACTCTGCGAAGATCGTCGCTTCATCGAGTCTGAGGGCGTCCCATCTTACGCTTACCGATTCGCGGTGTTCACTCAAGAACACGTCTACCCCATGTGTCACCGGGTTACGTCTAGTATGGCCAGCCTATTGCCACTTTAGCTTACTTATTCTGTGAGCTATCTCGAAAACTCTGGTTCTCTGTCGGATCACCTCGTTCCGGATTTGATCCCACAGAGAGACTCCAAGCATAGGCCGCTCCCTTGCTCGCTGAGCAACTTGGGTGAAACGGGCGTTACTTAGATTAAATTAGATAGGCCTAATGCCTTGGCAATAATGTGAAGACCTATCTCCATGTTACATTGAAGTACGGCATAGGTACTTAATTTTAATATCTAATTCTAGCGACATCTATGCAACGGACCAGGAACTACAATGTTTCCTGTTTCAACAAAAACATGGTTCAACAAGAGGAAGATATTTGAAATAAATAATACCTGAGCAATTTGTGAACGTAGATTCCTTGTTAAAACACAGATGGCGTTAGGGAAATGTAATGATGTTTTTTTTTTTGAGGGGTTTATTAAAAAACTATTACTCGTATTTTTTTTTACAAACTAGATGAGGTCATCTCATCCTCATCCTATCTGACTTGTCATAGAAAAAACAGATGAAAAAAACGCAAAGATCACAGTCTCTTTATAAATCGAGACATAGTTAGGTACCGTAAAATGGGGTGAATAGGAACACGGAGGTGATTCGGGACGAAAATTTGAAAGGCATTTTCTCGATATTTAAATATTATTGATAGCCTAAAAATACTCTATTGTTTATTAAATTAAAACAGAATTGATCCCAACAGCTTTTTAGTCACGAATTATTTGTATTCAATGATGATATCCCATTCAAAGTTTTGTCCCTATTCTCCCTCGCATCCCTATTCCCCCCATTTTACCGGTATTGGACAGATCAAGCGAGGGTCATACAGCTCCAAGATTGGTCGAGCCTTTTGATAGAAAAACCAAACGCATATGGTTGAATTTTCATGAACAAAGCGCAAATATGTTTCCAGATTTAGTGTTCAAACCGAGTGTCTGTGGAACTCGCTGCCAGCTTCTCTGTTTCCCGGTCATTATAACCTGGTTCTTTTCAAGGATCGACTGATTTCTTTCAGCCAAGCTTTCTCCAACCAAGACCGCAGACAATAGACGAGTTGCAGCCAAACGTAAGTCTATATCGTGTAAAAAAAAAACATGACAAAAACAGAAGTTGGAAAGACTTCAGCGTGGCGACCTGATGCCGCCCTAGGAGGTGCCAGCGGTCGATAGAGTCTGTGTGTGGCGATGTGTCAGGTGAGCCCGGACATCACCAAAGGTGGTGCCCGGAAGCGGGCTGCGCTTGATGGGTCGCGAATGTCATGCGTAGCAGTTCTCGTGGCCCATTCGCCAAGGCAACAGTGGTCTCACGGTAGTGATTCTTAGTGCGTGCAAGCCCCACATAATCCAACTGTCTGAAAAAATGCCTAAAGCATACCCATGGGTTAGGCATTTTTCATCACTTAATAACAAAAAGGTTTTGGCGTGGAAGGCGCACTATACAGTGTGTTAGTTTACGTTAACGAGGGACATATTCAAACCCATAATAGGTCATGCTAACATGATACTAATAAAAATTTAAACAAAAAAAAAATACTGATAAATAACAGACAGAACCATACCAAAATTTTCGCAAATGTCACGCAACATGTATACACCCTTGCGCTAGCGACTTAATACTATCGCAGAACATGTGAGCGGGTCAATGACTTAGGTATAATCCATTTTCCCTTCATACTTTAAACTTACCTGGCTTAGGACAGTCCAAAATATCTAGGCACTAAACAAAACATGAAAAATTCTTCTATATACGTTATAGGTTTTTTACATATTTGGGACGAGAATCGAATACTGAATACCCTCCCTCAATATGTCCCTCGTTTAACCTAACATACTGTATAGTTCCCATGATACCCGGTGCAAGTGTGGGAAGAGAACACCGGTGGGGTTTTTAGTCAGTTGGTGTCTGACAGGCTCCTCCGCTCGTGCCAAAGCGCAGGATATTCTTGAGGATTTTTCTCCCAGGATTTGCCGTGCAGTGGGACAGTAGCGTCTTAAAAATAAAATAATAAGTGGCACGCCTTTTGCCATCAACATGCCAGACATAGGTCTAGAATCCGGACTGTTACAGAGAAATTCTGAATGGAAAATCGTAACAACACTAACCGACCTGTGAAATTTTTCATTGTATATTCCCAGAGACCATTATATACCTGTATCATCATCATCTGCCTAGCCTTTTCCCAAACTATCTTGGGGTCGGCTTCCAGTCTAACCGGATGCAGCTGAGTACCAGTATTTTACATGAAGCGACTGCCATCTGACTTCCACATCCCAGTAACTGGGTAATACGATTGTAAGACTACTTGTAAGACTACTTTTGGCTTCTGACTATTCGCAACGACTGTCTAAGATCTACAAATACAGCCAGGACCAACGGCTGAACGGGCTTTCCAAGGCACGGAGGAAACTCGGTATGTAATTAGTGTCACCCATCCATGGACCGACCTCGGCAAGCACGGCATAACCTTAAAGATCAACCCGTGCGGCTGTTACCATTTTAGCCACGAGCTCCTCAAAATTATATACATGTATAAATTAATAAAAAAAAAAACAAAAAAACAAAATTGAGTATCAAACTTACGGTCAGACTGTACACGAATATTAGGTTTTATAGAATTCGGCGCAGATATAGGAAAAATAGAGCAGCGGTGGCCCTGTGGTAGCAGCCCCGACTTACGAGCAGTAAGTCGTAGGTTCGAACCCAGGCAGGCGCATTACTTTGTGTAATTTATTTCATCACCGCTGCTCTCAAAACGGTGAAGGAAAACATCGTGAGGAAACCGGCATGTCCTAGAACTAAAAATTAGAAGACATGTGACATCTACCAACCCGCACTGGGCCCGCGTGGTGGATTACAGCCTATTCCCTCTCATAGAGAGGAGGCCTGCATCCCAGCAGTGGGAACAATATAGGCTGATGATGATGATGATGATGATAGGAAAAATAATCGTATTATATGTGTCGAAATCTCTTTTAGCAAGCATCGAAATTAAAAAAAAATAGTAGTGAAAACCAAATTCAAATTATGAATATTGATTGTAAAGCTATTGTATGCTATTGTTTCGTTGCTTGCAGTATTTGGTAAATAATCTCACTTTGTACGCCTGTTGGCACCTAATTAGTGGATTTAATTAAAAGTGGGAATTTCACAAACCTATTACCTATTGAGATTATGTCATTTGCGTCGCTTTGACTGTTTGAAATTAATAGGCAATGTAAAAAATATTTAAAAAAAATAACCGGTACCAATATGTCCTCGTCGAAACTATAACAGTTGGCTTCATATGGTTTCTTTCAGATCAGATGTCAGCATTTTGTGAGAAATGGCCCATAAGAGCTGTAAGAATGTTCTTTTTTTCTTTTTTTTTTTATGAATGGCATCTCGCAGTTCAACTATGAGGTTGTCGTCTACTTAACCGGACTATCCTGTGGTGCCTTGAGAGTAAGGCCTCCAGCCAGGGCATAATAACTTAAAAACTAAGCGACTATACGCTAAGGGCACCCCCTGTGGGGTACGAGCCTTGGCTTAGGGCGTCGCTGGGGGAGGACTGCATGGGGACAGGCTGGATCTGAATGATATCAATATTTAGGGACTGATTTAAAACTAATGGCACAGCATCGCGGGCTGGCTCGAGCGAGGGTCGGGGAGGGCAAGGACCGGGATGTCGCGACGGACCTCGACGGCGAGGTCGGAAAGACGGCGGTTTGCGTCTGAACTTTTTAAGAGTACTAGTCTCTTTGCTACTTTCCTGGATAAGGGTGATAGCATCATCGGGGTGACGAGGGTATGCCTCTGACGGCGTACTGAACTAATAATAATATAATAATAATTCATTTATTTATCAGACACAATGATCCATAATTTTGTTAGTAGGTACACTTAATAATATTGTAAGTAATTCAAAAATCAGACACAATAAATACACACAACACAATACCATTATTATAAAATTAGAATCAAAATAGTATATAAAAATTTACACAATAATTAAAATTAAAATTAAAACTACTAATATTAAAAGTTAAATAATTAAAAATCAATAAAATTAACAATTATAAAAATTACAATTTCAATCACATTAAATATATATTAAAAATAATTAGTTAACTAATCTAAATAAAATTAACACTACAATAATAACAAATTAAAAATGGAAATGGAAGCATTGAATTAGGACCGGACTACTCGTACATGCAGTTTTGTCCAATGCTCCATGAAGGAGCACTCCATGTCCATTCTCCCAGCAATGAGCTGCAGAAAGCTGTTGGACCTAATGCGCCAGGGTTCGTAACGGGCATAAGAATGTTTTTAGTAACTTTTTAGACTAATGTATCCTGCTTATGCGTATTAAGTTTCATTAAAATCGGTTCAGTCATTTTGGAAAATAAGGACTTGAAACTTTGTATGAAAATGTCGTAAAGTGTAAACGCTATTAACAGCATTGCAATAGGATAAGTCATATGTATGTTAGACTATATGGTTCTTATTTTAAGGACCAAATTTGCCTGAAAATAAATTAATGTTGTTCTTGTTGTCATTAGTTCTTATAAGTTACAACTAATTTTGTGAATTGTAATTTAGTTTTTTACCTCTCTTGTTAAGTTACCTTTTGGCAGTTGTATTAGGCTGAGCCCTCATTAGTGCGTTGCGTTGCGTCGGCGCGGATCAACGCATTGGATGCCACACCTGCGTTGCGCACGAAGTCGTAACGCAAGAGGGTGTCGCACGCTAACGCAGCGTACTAGTTTGACCCTCTAGTAGTGCAACACTGTCCTTCGTCGCACCGGAGCTCTGTCAGTGCAACGCAACATCCTCGTCCCTTTCGTCTCTCATCCGTCGATCCGTTGAAAGGTCGCGTGCAACGACGCAACGCATAATGTGGCATAACACTAAAAAATATATATTCACTCGTAAAAAGATGCAGCGTTGACGCAGCAATGACGTAACGCAACGCATTAATGAAGCTTCGGCTGTAATTGATATCACAACCGACAGTACATTATCGATTTCTGAATTGAGAATCAGTAGAGTAGTTCGTAAGCCTGCGTAACCAACCAGTGGATTTAATTAAAAGTAGGATTTTTATCAACCTATTACTTATACACTGATATAAAGTCAATTGCGTCACTATGATTGTTTGAAATTAATGGGCAATTTGGAGCTGTAAAATTATTTAAAATTATTAATAAAACTAAGAACATTTTCCGCAACGCGATAAGATTCGCACTTCCATAGGATAGGAAGCTGTGACGCCAATATCGGAATAGCGTCACAAAGCATACATTTTGTTAATGAGCGGGTTCCAACTATCAGCGGGTGAACTGTATCTAGGTGAAGACTAAACACTGGTTTCTGAATTAAGTAGTATCAGAGTAGTAGTAATATAAGTTTATTTATTTTCGTTACAATGTATGTACACACAGTAGACATCACAGGAAAATAACATAAAATATTTAAAAACAAAGGAACTCGCAAGGAAAGGCAAGTTTAAGAAGAATTTGAATGTTTTGTACAGCAGGCTGGGGTTAATACAATGAAAATATTATAAAAAAAAGACAAAATCTTCGGCAGCGTCACTATTTCGAGGGGTTCCACATCAACGAATAGCTACCACCTTTGGTAGCTTTTCGTTGATGGCGCTGTCACTAGAACTTTCTCCTCTACAAAAATATACAAATTCCTTTGAATTTCGAGCGCCATTACATTGAAGAAAACACCTTAAGGTGGAATCAGAATCAAAACCAAAATATTTTATTTTACATGAACACTTATATAAAGGTGTAAGGGGCTTATAAAGGTATTATTGTATTAGTATGTACCTATTTATGTATATCAGTTTATGTTAGCTAAATGGTATTTTTCTTATTTTTTTATTTTTGTAGAGAATGCCTTGTGGCATTAAGTCCGCCTATGTACCACCTATGTACGTGAAGTTTAATTAATAAATAAATGGTCGACAAAACGTGAACGGTTCGGCTTGGTCGTTGCCTATGGAGAAGAACCGGCAAGAAACTCCATGGTTACTCTTTTAAAATCATCAGGGTAGCTCGCGAATTAAATTTTTCTTACGTTTGTCTGGTTGTGTTTGGATTAAGATATGATTCGCTTTATATTTACGATATATTTACTCAGTAATAAGCCATATTTGTTACGTTCGTAACAAATATGGCTTTACTGAGTTTTTTTTAATTGTTTTTGGGTGGCTTACAGCTAACAATACAGAAGTTGTAGTGATGTAACAACGACAAGCCATTTACAAACCTCCACAGTTAGCAGTAAGCAATTATAAATACTACGGATAATTTTAGGAAACAGAATATAGGAATAAACTTAACATTAAATTATTCATCATCAGCCTGTATTCGTCCACTGCTGGACATAGGCCTCTCCCATGACACGCCACTGAGCACGATCCTCGGCCACTCTCATCCAGCTCATGCTCATCTCATTAAATTAACTCAAGAACTCGTCTACCCCAACGGTTATCGGTTCTTCGGGTTATATGGCCGGCCCATTGCCACTTCAGCATGCTTATGCGGTGGGCTATGTCGATAACCTTAGGTCTCTGTCGGATCACCTCGTTACGAACTCGATCTTTCAGAGAAACCCCGAGCATAGCCCTTTCCATAGCACGTTTAGCGACTTTAAATTTGTGGACCAACCCTACCGTGAGTGTCCACGTTTCGGCACCGTACGTTATGACGGGTAGGACGCACTGATTATAGACTCTCGTCTTTAGACTCTGTGGAATTGGCGATGTAAATCGAATTAAATTATTATAATCACTAAATTCATTAATACCACCTTTTAAGTTCATTTTAACCCTATTCAATGACTTTTTCATTATATAGTCATTCAATGGGATTAAATGAACTCAAGAAAGTTGTATTTAAGTTTGAATGATTACAATTCTGTAACATGCATATGTATTACGGCAGCGGATCATATTTTTTTCAACATACAGCTGACCGAATGAAACTGACCTGCAAATTAAAAAAAAACGTAAGAAAATTTGAATTTCGCGGGTCACCCTTGTGCTGCCTACCCTGCTGCTAATTATAGTTTAAGTAGGTCTATCATCAAGTACTCAAATCAGAACCTCGGCAGTAGTAGTCAAGAGGAAGGCCAGCAAAGTTTAACCCACTCAAAACGGAATTTCCTGTTTTCTCTCTGGTAAATAGAACTAGCGCTATTTAATCTGTAGCTATGCCTATCTTTGTTATTTTTAATTAGCTCTTGCCCGCGAACTTTTTCCGCGTGAATTTAAAAGAGTTTCCATGGAGTTTCTTGCCCATTCTTCTCCATAGAGATCTACGCTTTGGAATAGGCAACTACTCAGTACTTTCACAAGTTATTATGCCTTGTGACTGGGACTGTAAGCTTTTGATTTGTTTTGTTTTTTGACTTTCAAAAGTGCCTACAATGGTCTAATTGAAATAAATGCTTTGAGTTTTCAGTTTGAAATTGTTACAAAACTATCCCATCCTTATTTGAATCTACTAGGTTTGTTTAATTTTTTTTCGAGTTTTTGTTAACTCATTACTGAGGTACTCCTTATTGCGTCGTACCTGCCGGGGAAGCGACGCGAGTAATAGATACATCGACCCCCAAATGTGCCTATTCAGGAATTGTTGCCAAGACGAAACCTGCTATGTCGCAAAAGAAACGACCAGAAGAAAAAATAGTGCGTGGAGTCCCTCCGCGCGGAAGAAGTGAAACTTCGTAATACTATACGCATGCGTTCGAGTGTCACGCATTCACTCTCGTTATTTTATTGAGCTTCTAAATTAAATGAAATTGAGCGAAGGCTGGTCACACCGAAGAGTCGAATGCATGACTGTTTGCACGCCATCTTGCGTACCTAGTAGAACTACGTTGTCACAAATCTTGTAATAGCGCCATCTCTTAGTGGGTAATAGAAAATATTCCCCCTCCATTAGAACGTTAAACTTGTTGGAAGTCACATAAGAAGTTTCACTTCAAAAAGCAAAAGGGGGAAAGCAGAGTCGCACAGCATCGAGCGCCACTAAAGGCGCTGTGATGGACCTCAACATCAGGTTCCACCGAAGCGCACTTGCTATGGGGACGGTTTCATCAAGGTGGAAAGAAAGAAGAGAAAGCCAAAGCATCGCAACCTGTGTGGGACGGCGCCGGCTGGATCAAACATGCTGCTTCATCCTGCAGTACCGACGACGCAGCTATACGTGTTCCACTTGCACCACTCTACGAAGACTGATGACATCGTAGGGTACATTCGGGTGAAGACCAAGTGGACCTTGAGGGTGGAGAAGCTGGAGGCGCGCCATTACACCAAATTCAAGTCGTTCGTGTTGCGCGTTCCGACTTACCATTTAACTTTGTGACCTTCCTCAAGGAAGAGTTTTGGCCGAACGGTGTGCTGTATCGACGTTTCTGCGGTCAACTACGCGATTCCGCAACACAACGCAGTCACTTTTTGTGCATTCGTTTTTTAAGTTTTAGTATACTACCTACCAGTATTTTACATGAAGTAACTGCCTATCTGACCTTCACAACCCAGTTAGTTCAGAGTAATACGATACAGTAGTATGAGTTTCTTCCTACCCCCATGAGAAAAAGGCGTGAGAATATGTGTCTGTTGTTTACCCAAATGGTAAACCGACTATATTTTTTCTTGCTTTTGAAAGGTCGAACACCGATAAGCAAATAATAGGATAGGACGCTGTTACGCTTGTATGATTATTACGGGGGGGGGTCACGAAATTTTTGGTCACGAAATCCTAAATGGGATAATCTGGTTTGATATGATAAAGAGCAACTCTTGGATGCCAAATAATATTTTTTACGTTTTTTTTTAAGAAATATTTAAAAATGTATGCAATAAGAAGATTAATGAATAAAGGATGATTATAATATTAATTTCATACGGTTCAAGCGAGGCAAATAACATGAACTGGTTAGGTATAGGTTAGTGAAATTCCTACTTTATATAAGGTGCGATTAAGTCCGGTCAGCAAAATGCTTACGCTTTTTTTTTTTTTTTTTTAAATTTTATACGAATAACCTTCGTATACCCGCCCGCGCCGAATGAGATAACACCTATATCCGTGTATGTCTGACAGACGTACAGACGCCAACATAAATATCAACCTACAACAATCCGTCAAATTTCTCTATTTGATTTTCAACTTAAACGTTAAAGAATTAGGTTAAAGGTTGGTTGGAAAAATTTCACAGTTTCAGGTAGCTGGGTATGTGGTGAAGGTGTAAAAGGTGTTTTAGAATTCAAGGCATGGACGTACGTTGCGAAGGGTTGATTGTAGGAGTTACATACTTAGTAACTTGTACTAAGATCCTATTTAGAATGATCTCTACCTTTTTATAGAATTATCCTATTCGTCCGTCTGTCCGACTGTCAGTCTAACTATAATTGTGTCTGTCCGTCCGTATATCACAGACTTTTTACTCAGAGACCATTAGCACCACACAGATATCTGTGGAAGGTAGATGCCTTAATCTATTAACCGCTACACAAATATGAGGTGAAATAATAAAAACAATAAAAACAGGGGTGGCCCTCCATACACGTAACACAGAATGTCTATGTTGTCCCGATTTTGTTAAGGTAATCGCCTTTTTTTTCAAGCAATCGAGATTTTAACCCTGTGTCACTAACCATTCGTCAAAATGACGTCGCGTACCTCGCGAATTTAGTGTTTTGGTAAGTTCCCGACCCTCGCCACCCCACCCGTTCCTAATACCGTCCTAATTCGCATCGCCGATGACCAGCAAACACTCATTGCGGATGCATGGTCATTGAGTCGGGATATATCGTATGGTCGTCGTAAAATTTACGAAAGGTTAGTATCTATGTAACTATTTTTAAAAGGTGTAGGTACATTTTTTTGTTTATTATTTTCGATAATTACTATTAGAACATGTTATTTTTATGTTATAATATGACGCAATAATTACTCTACTTTAAAAATCACCAAAAGTTTTCAATATTATTTGCAACTTTTTGAAATTTTGTTGCTAACAAGCTACTGTCCTGCAATAAAGCGTCATTTGACTACTAACTTCTACAAGGGCTGCAAAAAAGCAATTTGCAGGGAACATATTGATCATATATGCAATCATTGTTCAATGTAGATTATTTCTAAAACAGCTTATGCTATTTAATTAAGAGGATACTACGACTGCTAATTAAGTTTGTTTTGAGTCATAAATAAAGTTGATCAAATAAATATTGCTGTTTTAATCTTTCGTAAAATTTACGAATCGTTAGTGATAACGTTACTCGAAATTAAGGTTAGTGAGCTAGAGTTAAAGACACCAATCGATAGAATGAAAAATGTCGCCTCGAACTGTAATTTAACTCAATTTCGTCATTAATTAATATCACATCTGACGACATCGTTAACACCTAGATACAGTACACCTTTTGATAGCAGAAAACCACTGAGATTAGATATGACGCTGTGACCCCAGTCCCATATTAACGTCACAGCGTCCTATCCAATAGAAGTGCTATTATCTTAACGCTTTGCGGAAAATGTTCATAGTTTTATTAACAAATTATACAGCTCCCCATTGCCTATTAATTTCGTAATCATAGTGACGCAATTGACATTATAGCATCGGTAGGGAATAGGTTGGTCAAAAATCCCACTTTTAATTATACCCACTTATTGGGTACCAACTGGCTTACGAAGTGAGAGTATTTTGCAAATATTGTGACTACCTACTAACGAAACGGTAGCTTATTATATTAATTTACCTATGAATTCAAATTAAATACCTGTTTAATTATTATAAAATACATACATACCTTTTTATCACTCCGGTAATCCTGAAAAGTTAGGCAGAGGTGACCCAATAGTACACACACATTTCGCTAGTTATCTTTAAGTCTCATGTATAGAAGGCGAGCCTATTGCCATCAACCGGAATCCAGACTCTGTGGCTACTATTTCCTATTGGAAAAACCCAATCTCACTTTACCTGACCAAGGATTGGAACCCATAACCTCATGTCACACTTGCCCGACCAACGAAGCAGTCTACAGTTAACATATTAATGACCTTATTAAATTTCCTTACAGACCTATCTAATTATAATGATGAAATTATAATAAAAATAGTTTTGAATTCAGTGTAGATCGCGCGATCGAACTCAGTCAAACGTGTTACTTTGTCTAACAGATTTCATCACCACTGCTCTCAAAACCTACCCTACCGACCTAGAATCAATAAGTAGGTATATTATATTAGCTGCAGACTTGTACAATAGTAAATTAGCAGGCATGTGATATCTACCAATATTTACTGGGCCTGCGAAGTGTATTAAAGACCAATCTCTCTCATTGAGAGGCGGTCTTTGTGTAGTGGGAACATTATCGGCTGATAATTCTAACGCAGTGTTCGAATCTAGTACCTAAGTAAGACAAATGGCAAATAAATTACATCATATATCAAAACTTCATAAATCCGTTCACAGTAATCAGGGTTTCTTCACTAAAACTCTGGAAAATAAACAAAGATGACGAAATATTGTTACATAGAAACATTTCTTTAATAGCACGAGTAAGTTGTGCAATGCGAATGAGGCAACTCGCAAATTTCTTGTCGTTAAAAGTTGTGGTAAAATAACTTAATATCACGGCAGTATTTCTTATTAGGGTGTTTAGAGAGTCTATAATGTTGTGAGGATTTCCTCACAACATTATAGACTCATACAGTTCCACACACATACACACACACAGGGTCCACATTCATACAGTTTACCATTTGGTAAACTGTATGAATGTGGATCATTCATACTTACCACTTTCCTCACGACATTTTTCTCATTTCTCCACATCACATGCCCATACCAAGCCAACCAATTTCTACACAACTTTTCAATCACCGTTGTCATTTTCAGACTGTGTAGGTTTGTTTGGCAAATATTTTTATTGTAAATTGGCATCTAAAAGTCAATTATACAGGGTGTAACGGAAAGGGTATATACATCCTTAAGGGTGTGCTACAGACCATCAAACTGAACATGTTTCTCATCATAAATAATGTTTTTCAGCAAAAAAAATATCTGTGCCCCATAGAAAATTACAATACCTATTCGACCCAAATGTATAGGAAGCTGAAATTTTTTTGCTGCAAATTTTTTTTTATGTTGAGAAACATGTTCAGTTTGATGGTCTGTAGCACACCCTTAAGGATGTATATACCCTTTCCGTTACACCCTGTATATCTGATATTATGACGTTCAAAAATGCATTTCAAGTTTTAAGTTATTTTTTCATATGCGTTTTAAAAGCCTAAATTAAATAAATGGTTTCACTTTGATCCTTCTACTTTGGTTACTTTTCATCTTCTTAGCGTGACGATGTCAATAAAAATGGATACAGCCCAAAATTTGTCCATCAGCTCCTGTAATGTACAAGCAACAGGACGGCCTTGCCCGATGTTAAGTCTCCCATCGTTTGTGGAACAACAGTCATCATGAATCTCCTGAATCTGAACAGGTTTTCCTTGCTACGGCCGACCTGTGACCGGAGTTTTTTAGAACACTTCCTGGTCAGCCATTGCAACTCTAGGAGCTATACTTACTTACTTACAAAATTTTACAAAAGACTAAAATCGGTAATCTAGGCATTTAAATGAGAAAGGTGTAAAATCGCTTTAACCATTGCAATTCAGCCAGTGTTAACGTGTTAGACTTGAGTTTCCGGATTAACAAACGCAGGATAAGACGCTCTCAATCAAAATCAGAAGGTTATTTTCGAAGGGTGGCTGATACCAGCCGAGGTTTTCAATAGTCCACGATTAAATTGGCTGCAGCAGTAGAGTACTTTTTAAAAAAAATTACCATTTCACGATAAAGTATGAAATGTGTCAACATAATACTACGACTCTCTTATCATTCAACATCATATTCAGCCTCCCTATTTGCCGTCACAGATTTCAGCTCGAAAGTAACAATTTTACAATTTTCATGAATGGCTATAATAGGCAGGAAGTCACAACATCTAAAAATAAATAAAAGAAGGAAAACTTTCACCGTTTCAATTGTGGTTAAAAAATTCGGTCCAAAACACATCCTTATAAAGAGCAAAGACGTGTTTTAAATATTATGGTGACGTGAGTTCGTGAAATAGGAATTTAATCAACCAAACTTCAAGTTGTTTTTTTTTTTTTACTGTGGTTAGTGCCTAACGAGAGAGAGCAGCGGTGGCCCAGTGGTGGCAGCCCCGACTTACAAGCAGTGAGTCGTAGGTTCGAACCCAGGCAGGCGCATTACTTTCTGTAATAAATTTCATCACCGCTGCTCTCAAAACGGCGAAGGAAAACATCGTGAGGAAACCGGCATGTCCTAGAACTAAAAATTCGAAGACATTGTGACATCTACCAACGCGCACTGGGCCCGCGTGGTGGATTAAAGCCCACTTCCTCTCATTGAGAGGAGGCCTGTGTTCCAGCAGTGTGAACATTATAGGCTGATTATGATGATGATGAGTGCCTAACCTGGAGTCAAAGTTTTTATGCCGCCCATGGGCCTCTGGCTTGGTTTTACATGCCGTCGAGAAATATCTCTCAGGCATGCTGGTTTGGTTTCCTCACGATATTTTCCTTCACCGATGCAAGTGATAATATGCCGTACGCACATGAATCCGTAAAATCATAGGTGCTTGTCTTGTTCGAACTGGAGATCTATGACTTGGCAGTCTGACCTTGCTATGATAGCAAATAATAATTTGCTATCACAGCAAGTAAAAAAACTGTTGTTTGTCTAAATAATAAGAATGTTTAAACTAGGGTAGGCTTAACTAGCACTGTGGTAAGACAGTGTCAGACTTAATTACTGCTCCATCTGCTACTCAGACAGCTAATACAATGGTGGAATAGTATCAGGACAGAATTACTTCTTCGTCTGCTATAGGGTTAAAAATTACAGTAGCAGGACAGTGCCAAGTCACAATTACTACTCTAGCTGTCTACTCTGTCTGCTGCGCAGGAGCTAGCAAGTGGAAAATGAGTTGTGCAAAAATAGTTGTTTGATGCTAGACGCAGAGTAGCTGCGAACAGCCAAAGAGTACAATAGCAGAGAGATAATATGAGTGAGGCAGCAGCTGTTAACTGCTAATGGTTGATAATGATGTATTTTTAGCCGACTTCTTATAAAAGGAGATTGTTTAATCCACCAGCATCTTTTTAAAATAATTTTATTACTTTCAGAAGTTGGTGGCAAAAATGTCAATGAAAAGTCACCTACTTCCGTTGTTTTCCACATGTTTAGTGTATTTTTTTTTTTGGAAGTCTTTTGTTTTTTTGCATTTAAGTTTTTTTTTTAAATAATTTTGTTATAATATCACTCTTAATATCGTGGATTTTTTATTACAATACAATAAAGAGTAGGTAGATAGTAGTTATTACAAAAAATATAATGGTCTGAAAAAAAAAAAAACCCAAACGTCAATGATCACTTTGGTTACCTACATGAAAATAATGAACAACATTTTCGCAACATTATTATGAAATTATGTCACTTCATAATTTCTCTGACTTTATTTCAGTTGAAAAATTAATTAAAAACGTATATCTATATATAGCACTTAAGTAGGAAGTAGCACCATTTTTTAAAAAATCAGGGAAAACTTTTATTGTTTTAATGAAGGTATTGCGGTTAAAAATATTTTTTGGTAACTTTCACAATGGAATAATTGTAATGACGCAATTTGATGTAGGTGACATAATCTCAATAGGCGGCATAGCGAAATCCCAACGTATATAAATAGCCTGCTTTATCCTGAAAATTACATTATTATGTAAACTGCCGAAGTGAGAAGGTCTCCTGAAAATGGGGACACCTGTACCAAATATATTGGTACAGATGTCCCTATTCAGCCTATACGCTCGGACTTGGTTGCTAGTTGCATGTGATATAAATTCGATGCAATCTCCGAAAATCGATAAAAATAATACTGTACCACAATGGACTATTCAGCTTGTTACTGTAACAGTTTTAAGTCCTGAAGTCGGCAAATTGCCTGAAATAAAATTTTTACGAGGTTTGGTCAGTGATACTGCACGACTGACAATTTTAACTGACGGTGTCAAAAGCTTGCAACTAGACAAAATTACGGCGATTACTGAACTGCGCTCTAGAAAAATGTGGGAGACTACAAATCAATGTGTGTTGTTAAAAAAAGTAAGTATATTATTATTTTTGCCAACGTTTTTAACTAATATTTTCATTTTATTGTTGGTATTACCGGGCCTTTCTGTCTTTCATCATGTTTTAAGCATCATGTTCCACAAACTTATTTATTTTAACTTTCCAGGCACAATCACTTACGGGACCATGAAGAGGAAAAGTTATGTACCACATTAGTCACTAGTAACCCAGATTCGAGACATCGCCGTCGAAGAAGGCCGCGGCGAAGGTGGTGTGGCGATCTGATATTGTTCACGGGGCAAACGTGGCCAGATATCACACAAGATAGAGGTTTGGAAGACGAGTTTGGAGACGTTTGCCTAGCAGCGGGACACACTGTAGGCCGAAAAAAAACCCAAAGATTCGACAAAGTCACATCCATACCACAATGTGTGATTGAAATAACTGAAAAGCTGAAATGGGATCATTGTAACGATACAAACCTGCAAAGAAATTTTGACCCTGAAACCTAGAACGAACCCTGAAATTGTGAAAAAAAACAATCGTTTAGTTTCCGTGCAACAATTTCAGGGTGGATGCAGCCTGAAATCCTTTTTCGGGTTTTAGTTATTTCGATCTACACCTTGTATTTTTAAAGTTCCTAAGCCAACTCGGTTTCTTCCTATTTAATTTTAATTTAAACATATAATTTTTCAAGTCGGTCTTCAAAGCATCAAATGTTTGGAGATGTCGACAGTTAGGTGTAGCGTATAATTATGCGTAATTTTGATAACAAGTAAATGCTTTTTATTATTAATTATCTAATAGTAACTTTTAGAAAGTTACAAAATCTACATCGAATTCTTATTAATTGTGCATTGGCATATTATTTCTCGATATTCACTAGTTTGTTCCTAGCTCGTCCTATTTGCAAGTATCGAAGACATTGTTACTACTTTTTATGTTTATTTTGTATTTGCTTCTCTTACTTTGTAACTTCGATGGTTCAATGTAATCACT
This sequence comes from Cerastis leucographa, assembly GCA_963082945.1. Classification (NCBI taxonomy): domain Eukaryota; kingdom Metazoa; phylum Arthropoda; class Insecta; order Lepidoptera; family Noctuidae; genus Cerastis; species Cerastis leucographa. Next base: position 16,640,392 of record OY720361.1, on the reverse strand, counting down.
CATATTATTCATCGGGATGGAGGCTCGTATTAGGATCCACGCTTTTATATCCTGCATGCAAAATTGTAGAAGAAGTAGATTTATGAAGAGTTTTAATTATTTTTGTTTTAAGGTATAATTCCGACGGAGACTCCAGCCGCCCTCGAAATCATACCTTAAATATTTTTTGTCGAAAACTATTTGTTTTGAAAAGTCGTAAATCTAATGAAACTGTAATGTTGCGTACACGAGATAAATGAGTGAGTTCAAATGCGTGCGTCCTTTTCGTTGAGAAGTATGTGAGATAATTTTGAAGTACCGTTGCTCCAAAGTGTTAAAATGATTAGATCAAATAACGCAACTTTAAAAGTAACTTTGCACTAATGTAGGTATTTTACATTCTGGTGCAAGTGAAGTCCAGAACAAAATGGATACTTTCTTTGCATTTTATATAAAACAGTACGAAATAAACACTGAGAGTCGTTTACAAAGCCGTCCTTATTTGCACTAAGATGAGGTAAGAACACATGAACTGATTATTTCGATTAATGATGTGTGAATGGCATAATTATATTTTGTCCGATTAGTCGTAATTTGTGATTGTGAAACATTCCATTATTTTCATGAAAAAAGTTCCGTGGTAATAATCTGTGGTATTTTCTATAATCCCAGCACTGGGACTTAAGCCTCTTTCTCTTTGAGAGAGAGAGTGGAAAAATAATTTCGCCGTGACCGTGGAATTTCATTTGTGAAAAATGTTATGATGCCATTCTTAGATATTAATAACTTATTTCAGAGTTTCAGACTGATAGTTAATGTAATGTTAATTTTATTTATTTAATCGTGTGAGTAAACTTTTCTAGTTTGTTTACACGATTTTTTTTTACTTTAAGTAACTTTACAGAAGTTGGAGAATCTACATGAACTCGCATTAATTGTGCATTGGCATATAATTTCTCGATGTTCACTAGTTTGTTCCTAGCTCGTCCTATTTGCAAGTATCGAAGACATTGTTACTACTTTTATGTTCATTTTGTATTTGCTTCTCTTACTTTGTAACCTCGATGGTTCAATCTAATCACTCATATTATTCATCGGGATGGAGGCTTGTATTTGGACCCACGCTTTTATATCCTGCATGCAAAATTGTAGAAGAAGTGGATTTATAAAGAGTTTTAATTATTTTTGTTTTAAGGTATAATTCCGATGGAGACTCCAGCCGCCCTCGGAATCGTACCTTAAATATTTTTCGTCCAAAACTATTTGTTTTTAAAAGTCGTAAATCTAATGAAACTGCAATGTTGCGTACACGAGATAAATGAGTTAGTTCAAATGCGTGCGTCCTTTTCGTTGAGAAGTATGTGAGATAATTTTGAAGTACCGTTGCTCCAAAGTGTTAAAATGATTAGATCAAATAACGCACATTTAAAAGTAATTTTGCACGAATGTAGGTATTTTACATACTGGTGCAAGTGAAGTCCAGAACAAAATGGATACTTTTCTGTGCATTTTATTTAAAACGGTACGAAATAAACACTGAGAGTCGTTTACAAAGCCGTCCTTATTTGCACTAAGATGAGGTAAGAACACATGAACTGATTATTTCGATTAATGATGTGTGAATGGCATAATTATATTTTGTCCGATTAGTCGTAATTTGTGATTGTGAAACATTCCATTATTTTCATGAAAAAAGTTCCGTGGTAATCTGTGGAATTTTCTATAATCCCAGCACTGGGACTTAAGCCTCTTTCTCTTTGAGAGAGAGAGTGGAAAAATAATTTCGCCGTGACCGTGGAATTTCATTTGTGAAAAATGTTATGATGCCATTCTTAGATATTAATAACTTATTTCAGAGTTTCAGACTGATAGTTAATGTAATGTTAATTTTATTTATTTAATCGTGTGAGCAAACTTTTCTAGTTTGTTTACACGATTTTTTTTTACTTTAAGTAACTTTACAGAAGTTGCAGAATCTACATGAACTCGCATTAATTGTGCATTGGCATATAATTTCTCGATGTTCACAAGTTTGTTCCTAGCTCGTCCTATTTGCAAGTATCGAAGACATTGTTACTACTTTTAATGTTGATTTTGTATTTGCTTCTCTTACTTTGCAACTTCGATGGTTCAATCTAATCACTCATATTATTCATCGGGATGGAGGCTTGTATTTGGACCCACGCTTTTATATCCTGCATGCAAAATTGTAGAAGAAGTGGATTTATGAAGAGTTTTAATTATTTTTGTTTTAAGATATAATTCCGACGGAGACTCCAGCCGCCCTCGGAATCATACCTTAAATATTTTTTGTCAAAAACTATTTGTTTTTAAAAGTCGTAAATCTAATGAAACTGCAATGTTGCGTACACGAGATAAATGAGTGAGTTCAAATGCGTGCGTCCTTTTCGTTGGGAAGTATGTGAGATAATTTTGAAGTACCGTTGCTCCAAAGTGTTAAAATGATTAGATCAAATAACGCACATTTAAAAGTAATTTTGCACGAATGTAGGTATTTTACATTCTGGTGCAAGTGAAGTCCAAAACAAAATGGATAGGTACTTTTCTGTGCATTTTATATAAAACGGTACGAAATAAACACTGAGAGTCGTTTACAAAGCCGTCTTTATTTGCACTAAGATGAGGTAAGAACACATGAACTGATTATTTCGATTAATGATGTGTGAATGGCATAATTATATTTTGTCCGATTAGTCGTAATTTGTGATTGTGAAACATTCCATTATTTTCATGAAAAAATTTCCGTGGTAATCTGTGGTATTTTCTATAATCCCAGCACTGGGACTTAAGCCTCTTTCTCTTTGAGAGAGAGAGAGTGGAAAAATAATTTCGCCGTGACCGTGGAATTTCATTTGTGAAAAATGTTATGATGCCATTCTTAGATATTAATAACTTATTTCAGAGTTTCAGACTGATAGTTAATGTAATGTTAATTTTATTTATTTAATCGTGTGAGCAAACTTTTCTACTTTGTTTTAACGATTTTTTTTACTTTAAGTAACTTTACAGAAGTTGCAGAATCTACATGAACTCGCATTAATTGTGCATTGGCATATAATTTTTCGATGTTCACTAGTTTATTCCTAGCTCGTCCTATTTGCAAGTATCGAAGACATTGTTACTACTTTTTAAGTTCATTTTGTATTTGCTTCTCTTACTTTGCAACTTCGATGGTTCAATCTAATCACTCATATTATTCATCGGGATGGAGGCTTGTATTTGGACCCACGCTTTTATATCCTGCATGCAAAATTGTAGAAGAAGTGGATTTATGAAGAGTTTTAATTATTTTTGTTTTAAGATATAATTCCGACGGAGACTCCAGCCGCCCTCGGAATCATACCTTAAATATTTTTTGTCCAAAATTATTTGTTTTTAAAGGTCGTAAATCCAATGAAACTGTAATGTCGCGTACACGAGATAAATGAGTGAGTTCAAATGCGTGCGTCCTTTTCGTTGAGAAGTATGTGAGATAATTTTGAAGTACCGTTGCTCCAAAGTGTTAAAATGATTAGATCAAATAACGCACATTTAAAAGTAATTTTGCACGAATGAAGGTATTTTACATTCTGGTGCAAGTGAAGTCCAGAACAAAATGGATACTTTTCTGTGCATTCTAGATAAAACAGTATGAAATAAACACTGAGAGTCGTTTACAAAGCCATCCTTATTTGCACTAAGATGAGGTAAGAACACATGAACTGACTATTTCGATTAATGGTGTGTGAATGGCATAATTATATTTTGTCTAATTAGTCGTAATTTGTGATTGTGAAACATTCCATTATTTTCATGAAAAAAGTTCCACGGTAACCTGCGGTATTTTATATGCAATGTACAATGCAATGTATGTGGAATCATAATTTTACCGCAACCGTAGGACTTCTTTTGTGAAAAATGTTCTTAGATATTAATAACTTATTTCAGAGTTTTAGACTGATAGCGTATTGTTTATTTAATTTATTTTTATCGTGTAAGCATACTTAAAATTGTTAGTAGTAATTGATTTGATATTAAAACTTTGAATTAGAACTTGAATATTGTGAAGAAGAAAAATAGTGTTTGTTGAATAAAAATCCATAATTTCATTGACTTTTTTTTATTGTTTACGTGACTTTTTTATGGTCATTGGGGTTCTATATTCAAATTCGACGAGTGTTGCGTACTACATAATTATTTTCAATCATCGTCTAAAAAGAGACACAACATTTTTCGAATTACCATTGCAGAGTTTTCAAAATCTTGCTAAGGCGATTGACACTGTATCAATAAACCTCCTCCTATCTCAATCTACTTATAAAAATGAAAGTATGTCCAAAAAAACAAGTTTGACTAGTTAAAAAGCTTACCATCAAACCGTTGTCTATGGAAAATGTAAGTGGTTATTCAAGGGGCCAATTAACTTTGGAGTTCCCCAGGGCAGTACTTTGGGTCTGAATATCTTCGAGTTTTTGTTTTATGCCTCACTCATAAACCGATAATATCTTGTATCTAATACGTAAAAGTTCAAAGAAATCATCTCTGTTATTTAGTGCTACAGAAAATAATCTCCGTCAGCATCGGGGCCGAGTTTTTCTTTCCTTGATGTTTTGGTTAGCACCCAACCTGGTGTCTGAGTTTTTATGCCGCCCATGGGCCTGTAACTTGGCTTTTACATGCCTTCGAGAAATATTGCTCACTTTGATTTCCTTCACCAAAGCAAGTTTATACACTACGCGTCTGAATCGGAAAAGCCAGAAGTGTTGGGTTCGCAAGTCTTGGCTTAAAACTTAAGACCTATGACTTTGCAGTAAGATAGTCTCATCACTAGGTTATCACTAATGGACACGAGGGGTCGAAAATAAAATATCTATTCATTTTAAGTGAACAAAAGCCGTTCTACAGTTTCAACTGTGTTTTTAGTAAAACAACAATACTTACGAGTCTGCCTCATTGGACTAGTGACTAATAAAGGCAACTGCTGAGCGTAGATTTCTAGCTTCAATCCCAAGTTCAAGCACAGCTGTATTACATTCCCCTTATGATCTTTTTGAAACAGCCTTAAAGCTGTTTTTTTTTTACATTTGATGGCAATCTCATCTCCCGCTATTAAAAACATTCTAAGCAAAATGCAAGGGTTATCAAGGCATCTGCTTATCCTTTCAAGGAGTACAAGAGTTTAGTTTCTTTGCTGAAACTTTGTAGATTAATCATAAATTAGCAAGTTAAATTTGTCGGCACGGTGTGCGCAGTAGGTGAGCATTCGACTGTTGAGCTGCGTGTTGCGGGCTCGATTCCCGCACGGAACAAATATTTGAATTTATTGCTTATAGGTAGTTTTTCAGAGTCTGGCTGTTAGTGTGTGTGAGGTTAAATCTTTATAAACACATCTACGGTACAAGAAAAAATCCTAGTGAGGGTCAAAATTTATTTAAAAAAGACAAGTATTTAATACCACATTGCACAAATTTTATTGAACTGTTTAAACCACAATATTTCATCATCCTTTTTAAGCTATCGCTTCTTAGTTTCTGCGTGTAACTTAATCTCTGCTACCGAGAATGGTTATGAAATAACTTAACAAAACATCACGCCTGCAATCCTCGAAGGGCTAGCCAGAGGAGTACCCAATAGCACATCCACATTTTGCCAGTTATCTTTAAGACTTATGTAATAAGAGCCATAAACCGGCCAACATATCCAAACTCCGTGGCTGCTGCGGGGTAACTCCTAATGGGAAATTGCCCCACACTAGGAATTTCTCCTGGATCGTGGGTGCGTTTACAATCAATGAAACTTACATACACAAACAGCCAGACCCGGAACAACTATCTGTAGGCCATACAAATATTTGTTCTGTGCGGGATTCGATCAATAATACGTGCGGGGATCGAACCCACGACATGCAGCGCAGCAGTCGATCGCTCAGCCACTGCGCCAAGCGTGCCGTCAAAAAACTTTGCTCGACCAGAGAGTTAAACCCAGGCCCTCATGCTCAAAAATATAGCTTGCAACCACTAAACCAACGAGACCTAGTAGGAGGCATAATCATATTTCCGGGTCTTTGCTTGAAGAAACGCTTGGGCTTAAATTTTATCCCAGGACCACTGATAGTATGACTAGGTTTTGTCTGTGACTTTGCTTACGTTAAAGTCGTAAGAAAATAGTATCTGATAAAATATTTTGTCCTAAACCAGGTCGTCATCTACCTCTGTGCGAAATTTTATCGAAATCCGTCCAATCATTTATGAGTCTGTAGTAAGGTGACTTTCATATTTAAAATAAAGTAGACGACATACTAAGAATAAGTGCCATAATGTATAAAAAATACAAAAAAATATGGTCCTCAGGGTTCAATAAATAATTTATTTAAATAAATTAATAATGATTATAAAATTCTGTTTAAATTAAATTCCTATAAAATATCACAATAACAATATAAACCTTAAATCTAAAGAATATATTGAAAATACACTGTATTTTTAAATTTATTAAGTAACGTGCACACAACAATCGTTCGATTTATATCACAGATAAATTTAAAACTGCTTACACACAAATGTATAAAACAGCACACAGTTTTAAAGTAAAACAAAATGTTTACTTACTTAAATACTAAACAGTCTGTTTATCTCTACTTTGGTTTTACATAATCAAACTATAGTAAATAAATAAACTTATCACAAATATTATCACAAAATTCAATGACATAATAAGTTTTTATATATCTAAAATGTACAAAAGACGGTGGTTTTTTAAAAAGAAAAGTGTTTTAATATCAAACCGTTATGAAAACAGTCTTAAATAAGTCATTAAATTAATATTAACCACTACGAGTGATTTTCACGAAAGTAATATCGCCAATGAAATGGTTGGTTTTCTCGCTCTCATTAATGAAAATCTTTTAATGGAATGTCTTACAAATAATCTTACTACGAGTAGTGTCTTATCAGACTTAAATAAATTACGTCATTCACATTTCATTCACCGAAATACTCAGTTCATGAGTTCTTATCTCATCTTAGTGCAAATAAGGACGGCTTTGTAAGCAACTTTCAGTGTTTATTTCGTACTGATTACAAAAAATGCATAAAAATGCATCCATTTGGTTCTGGACTTTGATTGCACCAGTAGAAAATTTGTAAAGAGTGAATAAAAAAAAACCTCCACAAGTGCAAAATCACTTTCATCTGTGCATTATTAGAATGTAATAATTGTAACACTTTGTTTCAACGATACTTCAAAATTATCTCACATATTTTTCAACGACAAGGACGCACGCATTTGAACTCACTCATTTATCTCGTGAACACAACATTAAAATTCCATTCGATTTACGACTTTTAAAAAACATATAAAATCATTAATTTTTGGACAAAAAATATTTAAGGTACGATTCCGAGGGCGGCTGGAGTAACTGTCGGAATTATACCTTCAAACAAAAATAATTATAACTCTGCATAAATCCACTGCTTCTACAATTTTGTATGCAGGATATAAAAGTGTGTGTGTCCAAATACGAGCCTCCATCCCGATAAATAATACTAGGGATTAAATTAGAACATCGAAGTTGCAAAGTGCAAGCAAGTTTGTACGAAATAAACATTAAAAAATGTCACAATGTCTTCAATATTTGCGAATAGGGCGAGCTAGGAACATACTTGTGAGAACCGAGAAATGATATGCCAATGTATAATAAAAGGTTTATGTTGACTATCGAAACTTCATAACACTTTTTCAAAATATACCCTAATTTATAGAATAAGACAATAATATAGAAAAAAACAAATACTGATTCAAAAAGAAAAAATATGAAAATAATTGACTATAATATGGATAATCTTGGATTCGTTTTACATGTTGTGCAACAATGTTTCGTATCTGTAACTGACTTTACTCGAGTGATTTTCTGATAACCGATTTGTCAATTTTATTTAGAAAACAGTGAAAATTATGAAAAATCGATACCGAAACCTTTCATTGTTTGTTAAGATAAAACAAAGTAACAAAAAAATAACTCCTTAAAAATAATGTACTTACCTGAGGTAGGATTTTACAAATAAAACGGACCGCGATCAGCACTGTTAATGTCAATATTTCAAAATATGATGATATCTGTTAATGTTAACTGACAGTTGTTGATTGTGCTGATCTCGTTCAGTTGGTATGTTTTTCGGCGCCAACGTCGAGTCCCAAAAAAATTGGGAGACGGGCTGAAGGATGATGAAATACTAGTCATCTAAAATGTTTTAAGTACGTTAGTTCTAAAACAATAAAAGTGTTTGTATATCAAACTACTCTTAACAGTCTCTATTCTCTATTTACTACTACATCGTTAAAATATATAAACTGTCAGTCTAAAATAAGTAATTAATGTCTAACTATATTAAAAAAGGCTAACAGTCATTTTTATAAAAGAAATCTCGCCGACGCTATAGTTAATCTTTCACCGTAGGATTTCACTCATAAACATTCCTCAATAGAATGTCTCATACAAAATCTTACCACGAGTACTATGTCTTATCATACTTAAAAATACACTTCATCATTAACATTTCATTCATCTCAATAAGCAGTTCATGTGTTCTTACCTCATCTTAGTGCATATAAGGACGGCTTTGCAAACAACTTTCAGTGTTTATTTTGTACTGTGTAATACAAAATGCACAAAACCGTTTGCATTTGGTTCTGGACATAAATTGCATCAGTAGCTAATGAAGATATAGTTAATTTTAAAAAATCCTTCACAAGTGCAAAATTACTTTCATCTGTGCATTATTAGTTTATAATAATTGTAACACTTTGTAGCAACGATACTTCAAAATTATCTCACATATTTCTCAACGACAAGGACGCACGCATTTGAACTCACTCATTTATCTCGTGAACACAACATTAAAGTTCCATTCGATTTACGACTTATTTGGACAAAACATATTTAAGTATGATTCCGAGGGCGGCTGGAGTCTCCGTCAGAATTATACCTTAAAACAAAAACAATTAAAACTCTTCATAAATCCACTGCTTCTACAATTTTGCATGCAGGATATAAAAGCGTGGGTCCAAATACGAGCCTCCATCCCGATGAATAATATGAGTGATTAGATTGAACCATTGAAGTTGCAAAGTGTGAGAAGCAAGTACGAAATAAACATTAAATAATGTCTCAATGTCTTCAATGTTTGCGAATAGGGCAAGCTAGGAACACACTAGTGAGAACCGAAAAATGACATGCCAATGTATAATAAAAAGTTTTTGTAAACAAAATTTAAATAAAATAATAAATAAATTAATTTAATAAGTTAAATAAATTATTTTCAAAGAAAATCAAGTAGTGATTTAGAATAAAAAGAGTAGGATAGTGTTGTTTTAATCTCTCATTTTTCACGAATGTATGCACAATACACTTTCTTCAAATTCATTGCTTCATATTAATAGTAAATTTGGGTTCAAGTTAGTGTGCAACTTGTTTCAGCAACATAAACATGTTGTTCAACAAACGTTCCACCTGTGTTCTGGACTGTGAATATGATTCTTTATTAGTTAGTTTGACCGTTTCGAAGATGACTGACTTTCAACGGAAATAATAATTGTAAAAGTTATGAAGAATCGATAGTTCCTTCCTTAAAACGACTTACTTTTTTATTTTTTTTCTTTCAAATTAATAGCCTTATAAATACGCTTCTATGTAACTGATGAGATTCTTATGTTTTCGGTCGCCAGTGTCGAACCCTGGGTCGATTGCGTATTACTTGTCATCTTCATTCTCTCTCAACTCATTGTATCTGTAAAAATAAATAAATGAGTGTTGGGAAAAACTAGATTATTGCTGGAAAGTGATTAATCTGAAGACATGGTAAACATTAGGGGCTGAAATTACCCCATCCTGAATTTAGAGATCCAAAAGACAAATGAAATCAGTCCAATTTCTTGATTTACTGAAAAACTCTGTATGTTCAGTAAAGTTTCATGAAATTTCTAAAAGGTACAGTATCTGTTGTGAAGGTATGGTTTCGACTTTTAAATATTATTTATTGAAAGCCGAACCAGAATAATTTAAAAAGCACACAATGAAATAAATTAGCCATATTGCAAAGTTCGGACAGATCCCATAAGAATAAAAAAAAAGCCTTTAAATATCATTTCTCAAAAGATAAAAGACAAAATAATCTTTAAAAAAACTTAAACTTGAAAAAAAACTTACCTTTTCAGCGTCGCACATTGACTTGTAATCCATCGCCCTTGAAAACATTCTTTGCCAGTAATTGCTTCTCTTTTGTTTCGTCGAAGGCTTTTGACAACGTCAAACAACTATTTCGGCAACAAATCACCAACGTCTGAACTTCGCACTATTTCACGACCAACTTCAGAACACAAAACTGTGCCAACATTGAGCATTATAGGCTTTTAATAACTACAATAAGAACTGTATCACTGTTTGGAGATCGCACTGAATTTAAATCATGCGCAACTGGCGAAGCTACTCGAAAAAGCAGGTCTCAACCTTGCTAAGAATATGCTGAATGATAGTCTTTATTTTCAGGAGACCTTCTTACTATGACTCCTTACAGAAGACTGTAATGCTCTAGGTAATCTACTGCCTATATAAAAGGAGGGAATTTCGCTACCCTGGTGACGTTATGTCATCATCACAATATTGCGTCACATAACTGTTCTAAAGGTGAACGTGGCTGAATTGTTAATAGCTACAGTTATGTACCTACGTTTTAAATATGGAAGTTTCCTACTTTGGAGAAAAGCATAGTGTCACTTCCTACCAATACTAGAAAAACTGATCATGGAGTCAATTGGTTCAGCCGTACCGAGAGATTTTCTTATACTGGTTATGATGTTAAATTTTCACAATATATTACGAAATTGTTGCGCAGTATTTTGATGATGCAATTGTGTGCTATTACATTTTCCATTTCTATAACTTGCCAACACGTCATTGTTATTTTGTTGACTATAGAAAATAACTAGGAATAAAAAGTAGGTTATAGTGAAATCTTCAGCCTGTTTTCATTCTGATAGGGGTTGGCATAGCTTGACCTTTATTAAAGTGAAACTTTTATTACATCGTCTCAAACTTTTTCGTCTGTGTGTTGCATGTCGCGTGACGCTCGGCCAGTCCGTCGGCTCGGAAAGTGAAAGGCGCTCGTTAGAGCGCCTTTCACTTTATCCCTACTCCGCGTTTTATACCCTTAATGGAATATTATTACAAACATTTTCAGTTAAATGTCTATAGTGTGAAAAAAAGTTTCACTTTTACCGTGGTTTCATAAAACCACACAATCCTTTTTTTTTCATGCACCCAGGTTATATTTTAAATTCATTATGGAACACATCATCACTCTGTAGCAATACAGCGTGAAAAAAAAGGTGTGGTCATGATAAGGAGTAGACAGAACAGAGCATAAAATTAGCCTTCCTCTACGGAATTCCTCCTTCCTCTATGGGACCAACATCGTAAAGGCAAAAAAAAGATCAGCTGCCCCGTACATAACTTCTTCTTCTTCTCAACCCAAATGTATGGCGAATCTGTAATTTTTTTGCGAACTCTTCAATGTGACTACACCTTTCTGATTCACGCTCCTGCCCCTGTATTAGCCGCTCCTAGCATTAGAACATCACGCCTATAAACCCTGAAGTACCAAGCAGAGGCGTAACTTAGTAGCTACACCTTCCTACGATATGTTTCATTATCTGGTGACGAATCTAGATTCCGGGCTGATACTAATACATTTCCGATGGAATAACCCAATAACACATTACTCGACCTGGGAATCGGACCCAACACCTCAAGCTTTTTAGTACCGCTAGACCAATAAACCATTAGAGCATCCTAACTATGTCGGTATCGGGTTGTTTAGTTCCCTTCAAAATGGTTGAGTTGAATGATGGCTGATACATGCGTCATGTTCGTGAACGGGCGCCGTCAGTTGTGACTGGTCATCTCTTAGCTGCCACGGTTTATTTTAATTAAGTACTTTTTTATTTTTTATTACTGATTTAATCTTTTACTCTGGACGCTCTTAACTTGCCCGTATTTCTACATTGTTCTCACATATTTGTAATTCTTAACATGAATGATGTAACCAAGATTTTGTAACATATTTTGATTTAAAAGAGTGTCCATGGAGTTTCTTGCCCGTTCTTCTCCATAGAGATCTACGCTACGGAATGGGCAACTACTGTACTGTCATAAGTTATTATGCCTTGTGACTGGGACTGTAGCTTCGCGTTTTATTTTGTTTTTTTTTTTGACTTTCAAAAGTGCCTGTAACGGTCTAATTGAAATAAATGATTTGACTTGACTTTGACTTGACTAACCTGAAAAACAATCCATTCCATTCCTTTGTAAAAATACACCCTTTGAAATACTTTTCAGCAAACATTAATGATATAATAATTGGCCAATTGCGTAATTCGCATTGCACAACTTATTAAACAAATGTTTCGATGCAACAATATTCCATCAGTTTTAGATTAAATAAACTGATGACTGAGAATCGTAATGAATAATAATCTAACTTAAAGATCTCTTGGCTTCTAATCTAACAACTTCAATAAATTACTGAGATTTAATCGTAATAATATTTTCATTAATGCTCCGCTTTTCTTAGTCGTAGCGTGATGTTATAGCCTATAGCATTCCTCGATAAATGGGCTATCCAACACTAAAATATTTTTTTAATTCGTACTTCCTAGTGAGTTCAACCAAACAAATAAAAAAATCTTAGGCTTTATAATATTGTTAGTATAGATAGAAGATACAAAAGTACATATTGTGAGATCAGATACAAACATGTGTTGTCAATTTTTAACTTTCGTTCTTGTTGTCACTTCCCGGGACACAAAGGGCTGGTGTTTTTCCTTGACCAGAGGTTAAGCATTGCCATTTGCCGGGCAATGCTATCATCTTCTGCCTAGCCATTTCCCAACCATGGTAGGGCTAGCTTCCAGTCAACCCGGATGCAGCTGAAGACCTGGATTTTACATGGAGCGACTGCATATCTAATCGGAGAGCAGCGGTGGCCCTGTGGTGACAGCCCCGACTTACGAGCAGTAAGCCGTAGGTTCGAACCAAGGCAGGCGCATTACTTTGTGTAATTTATCCATCACCGCTGCCCTCAAAAACGGTGAAGGAAAACATCGTGAGGAAACCGGCATATCCTAGAACAAAAAATTCGAAGACATTTGTGAAATCTACCAACCCGTACTGGGCCCGCGTGGTGGAATAAAACCCACTCCCTCTTATAGAGAGGAGACCTGTGTCCCAGCAGTGGGAACAATATAGGCTGATGAAGATGATGATAATGACTGCCTATCTGACCTGCACAACCCAGTTACTACTGGGTAATACGATATCCTTTGGTAGGACTGGTTGATTTGCCATGCCATGAAAAGTGCAATAATTATGTTGTTGATGAAATTCAGGGTGGCTTTGGTTAGAAACTCATATCCGATTCATGAAGGATAAGATCCTTCATGAATTGAATATGGGTTTCTTTGGGAAAGTTGTTTAATATGACGGGTAGGCTCACCTCCTGGAAGGCAGCTAACATATTTATGTCTAAGTTCAGTAACTGTCTGTGACATACAGATGGACAGACAGACGGCCAGGACGAATCTATAATGGTTTTTCCATTTTTACCATTTGGCTACGGAATTCTTAAAATGTCGTCGCGGGACGTCGTTCGGCAGATGTGAAACGCCCCACGCACAAACAAGGATATAGGTAGCTGTGGCGTTACGTGGCGTGACGGCATATTAAAGCGTCATGCAGTTTGCCGTCACAGCATTTGAGTCGGCCTTACCCCCGATGAGTGCAAAATAGATGTTTCTCATTAAAATATATTTTATTTGACGCAGAGACGCGACGGGCATACTAAACAAAACAACATATAACACGTCACACCTTTTTTTTACGGATGAGAAGTCATCAAATGAAGGGAGTGTCAGACTTGTACTGACTAAAACCCAACCCATCCATGTTCCTTCTTAGCCCTTTGTGTTCCAGGGCCACGGTATCTCTTTCAAACAGTCGCGCAGCCCTGGTAGGCAATGGTCCTCTCGGACCCTTTCCAATTCTCTGACATCTCCTTGAGGTGCGCGTGTAACACGAACGCGCCGTCAACACGGCCTGTTGTCATAAGACGGACGGACGGTGAGCTAGCCCATTACTCACCGTCCACAGGCCACGTCACACCTGTAATCCTCAAAGAGTTGGGTAATAGTGCCTAATAGTGCACTCACATTTTGCAAGTTATATTTAAGTTACATAATATACAAGAGGCGCCATCAATTGAGACATTCCTGATGTAAAAACTCAATAACATTTTGCCCGTTCTCATAATCAATCCTAGGACCTCATGCTCAACGCTGGGTTCCGTAGCTAGTTTAATGAACACGTGAAAAAAGGCTGTCATTTGGTCATTGGTCTTAAAGGAATATATTATTTATATTCCTTTTAAGAAGCACGAGCGTAATGCTACATCATGGAAAAGATTTAAAACTACTCATAAGTTGGCTTAATTGTGTAATTCACGTCGCACAACTTATTATTTAACAAAATAAATGTTTCAATGCAATATTTCATCATCTTTGCTTATTTTATAAGTTTTTAATGGTGATCGTAAAGTAAATTATTCCACGGGAACGTGCTAGGACGATTAGAAAAGTATCCTGGGTCCCCCAAATCATGGTTATACCTAATATTATTATTTGACGACACGGTTGGCGCTGTGGTTGAGCGATCGACTGCTGCGCTGCGTGTCGCGGGTTCGATCCCTGCATGGAACAAATATTTGTAGGGCCTACAGAGAGTTGTTCCGGTTCTGGCTGCTTGTGTATGTTAGTTTAAATGTTTGTAAACGCACCCACAATACAGAAGACATTGATGAAAGAATATTAGTAAGAAAGTATGCATGGATATGGTATTAGATAAAACTGTTATCAGCCAGATTCGTCCGTAACTTCTACCTCATCTGATGCTTTTCTATACTCGGTCGACGCACGCTTCTTCTTCTTTTGTATTGATGGTTCTTAGTCGTTCACTCTTGACAGAGTGGTGGTCATGTGGGGTCGGCCACAACTGCGATCACTGCCTTCGCGATCCTTTTCGACCGGTCTCTATTGGCCATATGGCGAGCAAATTCTACTACAGGGATCTAGGTGAAAGATTTGATGGAATTTGTCCATCGGGTTGGTGATTGGCCACGTGGTCTCGTGCCTTCTTCATTGATAGTAACGACTTATGAGAATCCTTGGCCCTGTTGCTGGCCACAGTAATCGCGCTGTCAGTCTCGTTTTCTAAGGTCTCTATCGTGCAGGTGTAGGGATACTTTTTATATCGAAAAACGGTGTAAATAGAAACGCAGCAGGGGTGAACCGATCGAAATCGATCGAAGTGTAAGCTTAGAATGTAGCCGATTGCTCGCAAGTCGCAAGTCGCAACCGGCGCCTGCGAACATGTCGGAACGTGTTTTTGTTTACTTTGCATTCTTTCTTGATTTTTGCTTTTGCACTGGGCGGAGTAGGTACCTAGTGTTTTTAGATGAAAAAATAAATACAATACTGTTGTTGAACATTAAAGTGAAAGAGCTCAATTAAAATTTAAACATGTCAAAAAGAATGTCTGGTATAGTTTATTTTGACCAATGGTATACATTTTATTGAAAAATACAAACAATGTAATAAGTCGGATGGTTGGCGCTCATTGCCGGATAGTCGGCTTTACCGACTAGTCGGAACACGTCTATTAATTAACACTGTCTGTCCACCTTTTCAGATACAGGCGTGAAAGTACATTAAGTAAAAGAGTTAAAATCACTCAAAAATTGGAAAAATTTGGCAATTTGTGTCATTCACATTACACAACTTATTATTTAACAAATGTTTTAAAGCAATATTTCATCATCTTTGCTTTTTCTACGGATTTAATAACTCGATTACTGCGAATTATAATGACAATGTAATAAATAACGTATTATCATATTTTTCAAACAACGTATTGGTAACTAACAAGGACTGCGGTTTCATTCCTTAAGAGACTGGAAATTGTGCGTTGGGAAATATAAGAACGTATTAAAACTGAATAAAAATAATTATGTTCACAGAGGTTATATTCTACTTCAGTTTTATATACACAATTAATACAGAGAAGAAAAAAAGGAACAGAAAATAGGTACAAAGGTGATGCTTATTTCTAAAGAAATCTCTTTTCCAGCATACCTGCGAAAGGAGATATTTAAAAAAAGAGATGCATACATAGTGTGTAAAAGAAAAATAGAGAATTGAAAAATAAACTAACTTACGTATAAATACAAAGACACAATATATACCATAAAATAAATACGAGTCCGCAACTATGACGGAATGGAAAGATAATGTTTTTTTACTCTTCTCTTGAAAACTGCAACAGTTTGGCAGTCTCTAATATCAGGCGGATGTGAATTCCACAACCGCACAGTGAAGGAGTAGGAGTAGTGCTCTTATCGCAATTTATTTGGTGTCAGCGCAGCAAGTGTTTTTCTTCCATACGTCTCTATTACTTGTCATTTCTTCAGATACATCCTTTCTTGCTATATCATTCTTATGGCTTATGAACTTTATTATTCCTCATCAAGAATTAACAATAATTCACTTACTGAGAAACTAAAGGGAATTGCTCACTTTGTTAGGGTAACTTGGCTTAACGTGGACATTAACTATAATATTTTATGACAGGGGTTTTTAATAGTTTATACCTCTAAGAAACGAACTATAGTAATAAGATTGCTGGAAAGTGTAAAAATAGTTCATATTTAACATGTGTGTAATGATAAGGCTTGTCACTGAAAAAAAGTTAATTATGAGTATTTTATTTCCAAAAAACATGATTTGTAGCTTTCCTATAATGATATTCTCTTCCTTTTAATGTGGTAGTAACTCATCCTGAGCTGATTTAAATGGAAAAAAATAAAAATAATATATTTTTTCAATAACTTTTATTCCGAATCACAAATAAATAAAATATTATCTAAAAACTGGGCAGGCAGTCTAATATTATTTTGCCTGCCTATTGTTGTGCCTTGCCCAGCTTAAGTACCATATTATGGTCATAACATGAGCACAGCAGCCCACCATTCTTAGCTGTACAAGGCAATTGCAACAATATTGAGTTATTGCTTCTCTGCCTTGCAGATCATTATTAATTATGATATAAATATGCCCGCTTTGAATTTTTCCTCATACCAAGCGCAATTGCCAGTTAAAGGTAAACCTTCAAGGAGGTTGCTGGCTCTCTCCCCCTTAGCAATGTTGGGATACTCAATCGCTGCGATGAGTCACAACAGGGACAAAAACAAAAAGCCTGTGTATCAGATGCTCTAGTATAGTCCGGTAAGGTTATTGTTTCTGCTTATGCTGGTACATTTGCAGATATTAAAGCAGGAAGTGGTGCTCTATCAGCACATTGCCAACATGGATGGCAGATGCGGTCAGATCCATGAATCTAAAAGAATTTCATTCATAGTCACTGGTTGAAACACAAACTGACATCTTTTTTTTCCTCACACATAATGTATTACATATTTTCATTTCTATAATAGTATTTTTTATTTAATATATTCTAAATGGAAACATAAAATACATAAAAAGGACAGTACCAGCCATGGTGATATCCACTCCATAATTACATTTCTTATGTGTGTTTCTCTTTCGGAATTTGTATGCAAAACATGATATCTAGTATGTAGTATTGAACATCCACAATTTACACTTATTTGTCGTTGCTGACCACTACTTGTGCTTGGTTCATTTTCTTGATCCGCTGCATTGTTGAGAGCCAACTAGTGTTGAGTAGGACATACAAGAGGCAGTACATTTGTCCCGTACATGACGTCAAAATGTAAGAGCGGCTCGGCACTCTAAAGTGTACTACCTCAAATTTTGTGTCGCGGCAGTCGTGAATGTCACTCAACGTAAGGGTGAGAGAGACAGGAAGCTAGGCACGTGCTACACATTCTTCAATGTACCGATGGACGAAACAAGACCGCAACCCGAGACGTAATGATATATATTTTATTCACTCTAATGCTAAAGCTTGTACTGTACTTCGTTGAGGCGCAAATTGAAACGTACCGTGCGCGCTATTTTATTTAAATTTTGAATGCAGTTAAACAGTGACGTGACCAGTTCAAAAGTTTTGGTAAAATTATCGTTTTTGCTTTTTAAGTTAGGTAATTAATATTCTACAGAAGTGACAAATATTCATGTAAGTATATATATTATGCTTGTTCTAGTTTGTGTTTTTAGTTTGGGTGTGGTTTATTATTTTTATATTGGTTGGAATTATACTTTTGTTAATTTGAATAATACCTGTTGACATAATTAGGGGTAAAAGTATAAATAAGCAAAAAATGTTATGACGGAATGTCGATTATCGGACGGACCGCCAGCAGCAGGCGGTGATTCGTCGGTGGTTAGTACCTACGGACCTAACGTTGGGTTAAATTCCCAACAATTAAATACCTATGTATTTTTCTAGTATGTAATCCAATTCATGTTTTTAAATGTTGTGTTATATGATATTTTTTCTTTTTGTTTTATGCATGCGTAGTATGTCGGGTGACAGAAAATCTTCTAAAGCTTGGCAGTTTTTTACGGATTTATCAGATAATAAAGCAAAATGCAATTTTTGCCAAAAAGAATTTTCATATAAAGGTGGTGGTGCTTATAATTTAATAAGGCATACTAAAAGCAAGCATCCACATGTGTTTGTTGCTATACGCGAATGTCCGTTGCTTGAAAGTATAGCTTCTGCAACAGAAATCCAGCACCCATCTACTTCCACTGCTTCAATTGCTCGAGACCTGGAGATACCTACAGCTTCCACATCTACTGCTTCAACTGCTTTTGTAACCGAAAAACCTGATATCTTACCAGTCACCGCTACAACCTTTAAAGCTTCAGTCACTAACACAAAATTAACACAATACTTCTGTAAGCCACTTTCTGCAAAAAAAAATGATCAACTGAACAAAATGTTGGTCAAAGTATTCACAAAAAATTATTTAGCTTTTCATCTAGTCGAATCACCAGAGTTTAAGGAATTTCTGAAAGAATTGAATCCAGCATATCAGTTACCGAGTCGCAAGACATTGTCCAATGCACTCATGACAAATCTTTATAATATAACCAAAGAATCTGTTAAGTCAGAACTCAACCAGGCTGAGTATGTTTGTATAACGACTGATGGGTGGACCTCTAGTCCCAACGACAGTTATATAGCCGTAACTGTCCATTTCTTTAATCATCAGGCACATCTGAAAACATTTTTATTAGAATGCATCCAGTTTTCGGAGCGACACACTGCAGAAAACTTAGCCCAAGAATTAAAACGGATTACGGATGTATGGGAGATAACAGAAAAGATTGTGGCAGCTACAAGCGATAACGCTTTCAATATCAAAGCTGCTATACGTCTCAACAATTGGAGACATGTAGCTTGTTTTGCCCATACCCTTAACCTCATTGTCCAGACATCTCTCAAAGAAATTAAAAACATCACAATTAAAATTAAACATATTGTAGAAGTATTTAAAAGAAGTCCACTTGCTTCAGAGAGGCTCAAAAATATGCAGAAGAAGCTGGATGAACCTCAATTAAAGTTGAAACAAGACGTTTCCACACGTTGGAATTCGACGTGTGAGATGTTCGAAAGGGTGCTAAAAATTAAAAATAGTGTCATGTCTACGATAGCAATAGACTATCCAGAAACTGAGAACATGACACCCGAAGACATTGAGGTCCTAGATTCGGCAATACAAATTCTTAGCCTCTTCAAGGACGTTACTGAGGAGATGAGCTCTGAAAAGAATGTAACCATTTCAGAGGTACAATGATATTGCAAATATTTCTTGTATTTTTAGTTTTATTATCCTATTTTTGTAGTGAATACATATTTTTTTTATTACTTTCAGGTGATACTAATATCAAATGCACTTAAGAAGAACTGCCTTAAATTTTTGTCTACATCACATCCAGACTGTGTTCTGCGAATGGCTCAAGTGCTATTAAACGAAATTACCACAAGATTTTCAGGTATTGAGGAAAATAATATTTTTGCCGAGAGCACAATTTTAGATCCCAGGTTTAAAAAATACGGATTTGAAAATAAGTACGCTTGTGACAGAGCGTGTACTAATTTAAAAGCCATGGCCGGGCGAATCGAAATCCAAAGCGCTCACACCGAGCTTGCAGAGCCGCCTTCTTCGTCACCGCCCCATAAGCGCAAACGAAGCATATGGGACGACTTTGATGAGCAAGTCGGAATAATAATAAAAAACACCAATCCAACTGCAGGAGGTATTATCGAAGTTGACAAATATCTTGAAGAACCCCTACTGCCAAGGTCCCAAGATCCTGCCAAGTGGTGGTATTCTAAAAAAGACGCCTATCCAAGGCTTTATAAATTATTTTTGAGACGGCTTTGCATTGTGGCTACGTCTGTGCCTTCGGAGCGTACTTTTTCCAAAGCGGGCCAAGTTCTTACAGAGCGAAGGAACAGGCTTAGTGGCAACAAAGTTGCCAAAATATTATTCTTAAATTGTAATCTATAAATTTTTTTCTGTACCTATCCTATATTTTTTTTCTGTACCTATCCTATATTTTTTTTCTGTACCTATCCTATATTTTTTCTATTACATATTTTAAAATGATTTGTTTTTTTTTTAACTACAAAAACCCTATTTTATCAGATTAATCGATTCTTCCTACTTTACGCAATACATTATTATGTCATGTCAACAAAATAAATAGAGTGTAATAACACAATATGTAGGTATGACAAACTAACACAATAACATCAAATGTCATATTCGTACTAGTTTCTTCAAATGTATCGCCGAGTTTCAGCACGGAGCACGCCTCGCCTCATTTGAAGTGGGACATTGTACCGGCTCAGTACAAAAAAGAGGCTACTCTTACAAACTCATTTTCAAGTCGTGTCCTACCCAACACTACAGACAAAGCTCTGGACTGTAACCTACAAATAAGACATAAGCATACTTATTTTTATTCAGTTCGTATGGATAATAGCAATGATTATTTTAAAAATAATAATAGAACATTAGCTTACCACTTGTGGAGCAGTCCAATGCCGAATTACTGTTAGTATTTCAATGGGTTCCAGAGTGCGACTTCTGCGATAAATAATATCTATGCCGCAATTGACACATCGCAACGGTTCGTCATTCCCGTTAAGGGCAATAAGATCCTGCACAGGAGCGTCAATGTTCATGCCAAGGTTTTATTTCAAGCCGGTTCAATATTTAACAAAATAGCGCCAGGGTCATCGTCATGAGCAGATACAGTGTCCAAAGGTAAACCCGGGTCTTCAATTGGAGCGGTATCAGAGTCCATTATAACAAAAACAGAAGAGTTCGCAATGAGGGAGTCTTTGCTCAGTTTGCTCGAGGCAAAGCGAATGTAATGTTTATTTTTCACTGTACGTCATTATTGACAGATGACAGGTGTTGCCTAAAAAAAACGATTGTACAATAATCGATTTATTATTAAAATCGAATGGAAAATGATTTGCAGATCAAAAGCGATTAGTGTTTTGTTCATTTTTAAAGTATTGAAAGGAAAATAAACACCGATGCGTTTGAAAATCAGTTGATTTGATAATACATTCTCAAGAAAATACATATTTTTGACTCGGATTTAGAAATCGATTATTATCTTAAAAAGAGACAACTCACTATTATTATTAATGTGGCAACACAAAATCAGCCTGTAACCAAAAAGATGGCGACTCTTTTGTAATTCAATCGGATTAAATACTTTTTAAACGACATGTTTTTAGATTTACTTTCCAACTACGAGTATACAAAAAATATTCATTTTAGATTTATTTATATTTAATCATAAAAATAATTTTAACTGAACAACTTGTCCACGTTAAAGCCGAGAATGAACAATACCCTTTAAATAACATGTTTATGAGCGCACAGAAATAAAGGGTGTAAAACACCTCTTAACGAAGCCGAAAGGCACTGGTTCTCCCTGTCCTTGCAATATTTTTTTTGTTCTACACCATACCTGGGAACCTTCTAGTTACGGAGACATTAGGGGTCAAAGTTCCAACTTTTTAACAAGTATTTTTTTTAAATACAAGTTTTATATGTAAGATTTTTACTTTAAACACCTCCACGATCCACGTACTATTCAATCCGTCCATCAGCACAATGTTTTAAGTGCGTTACATTGAGTTCTACCACAAAACATGATTTTACACCCCCCCAAAAAAGTCGTTTCCCAGCAATAATTTTTGCGTAAAGTTACTTAGTTTCATGTACAGAATGCTTGGTTGACAGCTTCGTGATGAGGTGATTTACAAGGTGTATACGTTCGTAAAAAGTAACAAATATGAGGGTAAGCGATCACAATAATAAAAGTCTAGTATCCAAACACCAACCAAGCAAACACGGATTCAAACTAAAAGTAAGTTGTTGAACTAGATGTGGCAGTGCATGGCAACATACTGATTAATAATGTTTATTGTTCATTATTGTTACTATTTGCTCATTATGTAAGATTTCAGCATTTTTTTAAAACAAGACATACTTTTTGCTTCTTTTATAACCATCGGTATTTTATTTTACATGTTAACACCTTCAAATTCAATGTTTTTCTTACCGTAATTAACTGTTCTGGACTACCGTAATTAAACATTCTTCATACAGTCCATCCGTTTCTGTGGTATTCCTCTACTCTTATACCCCCCCACATTCAAACTCAAACTTTCCTCACGAAATTTTCTTCTTTACTCCGCCGCACAACATGCAACCCATTAAAAAACATCTTTTCATTCAACTTATGTGCCTCATCAAAATCTATTACAAGTTTCAAATGAAGAAAAACATATTGCACTATCTGGGGATCGAACCCACTATCTTAGCAGTGATACGGCTACAATCTTCAAGCTGCTGCTATCGTTTTTCTGAAAGGAAAACCAGAAACAATTATTTATTTATTTATTTGCTCTCATGCACATCACACATTTTACAATAATTGACTGTCGGTTTTTGTACATGAACCCTGTCAGGGCACTGCAAAGCACAATGTTGGTTCGCTGTTGAGATTATAAACAATACCTAATACTCGTAATTAACACAATACATTTCAGAAATGAAGTAAAATAATAAAAAAAAAATACATGTCTAGAATTAGTTATGATGTCCAATTAACAATAATAAAACAGTATACAACTACACACACAATAACACACATTAAGTCATATTTGGTCAGATGGCAGTAGTCGGTAGGTAGTAAAAGGAAGAATAAAATAATAATAATTATGGAATGGGTAATAGGTAGTGCTTTACAATCGTGTCATGTCAAGTTAGAGATTAAATTGCAATATGGTATGTCATTTTACAATAAAAATAAAAAGATTAGTTTATGTCACTGGAATAAACTATATTATTTTTATGACCTTGATCCTAGGCCGGATCTAACAAAAAAGAAAAAGTTATGAGCTAAGTAGGTACCTACATTTATAAAGTTTTATCTGTCATGAATTCGTCTACAGTGTAATAACATTTCCCTATTAAAAGTGATCTTAGTTTGCTATAGAATGAGTTTGTATTCTCGTCATCTTTTATGTAACTCGGTAATTTATTATAAATTGTCTCGATTTTATAGTTGGGGCTATTTTTCATTATTTTTAATTTTGGTGACGGTGTAATTAACTTATTTTTGTTTCTTCGGTTATAATTTTGGTTTGCTTCTATGTTTGATCGAAAGTACTCTCTGTGTTGTTGCACGAACGTAACTACTTGTAGTATGTAAAGGGATGGTAATGTTATTATTTTATTTTTTATGAAATGTGGTTTACAACTTTCCCATGGCTTAATATTCATAAGGATGCGTATACACATTATACCTCCCACTGTAGGACACAGACCTCCTCTATGTGAGATGTGGTCCAGCGCGTGTCGCTGAGTTTAAATGAAATCGCTCGTTATTTAGACTTTAATCATATTTCGATACATTAATGTTGCCTTATTTATCATTATCTTATCGAAAAACTCCATATTATCACTATCGTAACGTATTACATCATTCTAGATAATAATTGTATTATTAAGAATACTTCAGTAGCATGTGTTAGGAGGCGAGCCTCTTTCTTATCGTCACATTCTTGCCCTTATCACAGTTTATTTGAGGTCGGTGTGGATTATCTGCAAAGTCAAAGTCACGGTTGGCGCAGAGTTTGAGCGATTAACTGCTGCGCTGCGTGTCGCGGGTTCGATCGCCGCACGGAACAAATAGTTGTATGGCCTAAAGATAGTTATTCCGTGTCTGGCTTTTTGTGTATGTGAGTTTAAATGTTTGTTAACGCACCCACAATACAGGAAAAATTCCTAGTGTGAATCATTAAAAAAAAAACTTGTTAACTGTCTGTTGAACTCGTGGTTGTAAGCGCTACCCCTAAGTGGGGGACCCGGGTTCGATTTCCAGGTCGGGTAAGTATTATTGGGATTTCCAACTTGGATTTTTTCAATACCAGCCTGGAGTTTGAAAATGAAGATGCGATTCTAATCGGACCATGAGAATAAGGGAAAAGAGAGCGCACGTGCACTACAATATTTTCCACGTCGATAGTAGTCTCCACTGGGATTGGCTATTGTTTTACTTGTCATAATAATATTATGACAACTGTTTATAAAATATGTTAGGAGGAACAAGTGCTTCTTGGTATCGATAAGGGTGAAAGACATGGATGTTTTTTTTTTTTTCGAGTCATACCTGGGTATCTTCTAAAAAGAAAGAAAATACATTCATTTGTCGCAGGCACACGACGTAGACGGATCAAAAATGATTACTGCTTGCACGTCGTGACTAGTGTGTCGTATTCTAGTTATAGATACTGAAGGTAAATTACACAAGATTTTAATATAACTTTAATTATTTTTTTAATACCTCAATGACCCCTGCACTATTTATTGCATTCATTAACACAAAGTTTGGAGTTCGTTGTTCGTTACATTGAGCGCTACTGCAAATCGCAATTTTTACCACCAAAAAAAGGTACTCCAAGGAACAATTTTTGCGCAGTGCTATTTGTTTGACGTAAAAAATGCTGAGTTGAGGACCTTGTTCGTCCGTCTTATGACGACAGGCCGTGTCGACGGCGCGTTCGTGTTCCACGCGCGCCTCAAGGAGATGTCAGCAAATCGTAAGGGGTCCGAGAGGGCCGTTGCCTGCCAGGGCTGCGGGACTGTTCGAAAGAGATACCGTGGCCCTGCAACACAAAGGGCTAAGAAGGACCTTGGATTGGTTTTAGTCAGTACAAGTCTGACACTCCCGTCCGCTCTGCCCAGAGCGGGAGTGGGCATTTGAAGATTTACCATCCGTAAAAAAAGGGTTTTGTGAAGGTTCTCTTACCACTTTATAAAGGGTGTAAAACACCTCTTAACGACGCCGAAAGGCACTGGTTCTCCCCGTCATTGCGATCATTTTTTTGTTCTACACCATACCTGGGAACCTTCTAGTTACGGAGATATTATATAGGGGTCAAAGTTACAACTTTTTGACAAGTATTTTTTTAAATACAAGTTTATAATGTAAGATTTTTACTTTAAACACCTGCACGACCCCCGTACTATGCAATCCGTCAGCACAATGTTTTGAGTGCGTTACATTGAGTTCTGTCACAAAACATGATTTTACACCCCCCAAAAAAAAGTCGTTTCCCAGCAATAATTTTTGCGTAAAGTTACTTAGTTTCATGTACAGAATGCTTGGTTGACGGCTTCGTGATGAGGTGATTTACACCTTGTATATTGAAATATTATAATCAGAGAATATTTTATAAGAAAACAATTTATTTACTTTACTATTCTAAGTAATCGAGAAACCAAAGGAATAAGAAAAGATGATGAAATGTTGTTGCCTAGAAACTTTTGTATAATAATAAATTGTGCAATGTCAATTACACCACTGTTGTGGTAAATCTTTAGGTTCTGTTGTGACATCACTAATTAGTATGTTACTAATTGTCAAGCTCTAGTGATTATCTATGGTACACATCCTTCCGGAGGCCATAACTTGGTCTCAACCCGTCTGTGACACTACGCACTGTCTGTGTGTATTAAAACCTGTGTCCCGTGACTATTAAATTAAGTATACCCAACGGTATCTTTCATTCCAACCATCCAACATAACAGGTTCTTAAGTCTGCTTCGTTGGTCTAGTGATCACAAGGTCGCTTGCTGAGCATGAGTTTCTGGCTTCGATTCCCAGGTGATGGAAACCCAATAACACTATGTTATTGGGTTTTCATCAGGAATTTCTCAGTTACAGCCAAGTAGTCTGCATTTGTGCGCGATTTATGGCAATAGGCTCGTCCCATATTAAATGGAACTTTAAAACATAACTGGCTAAATGGGGTTTACCTCTGCCTAAGTCTTGGGTTCAATTCCAAAGCCGGGCAAATTATTATGGGGTTGTCCATCTCAAATTTGTCAGTAGCAGCCTTGGAGCCCGGATTTAAGCCCAGTTGACAGCATTAGGCTCGCCCCTTATTACATAAAACTTAAAACGTAATAGGCTAATCGGATGACATTCGTAAATCTTTGACAGTCGTTACATACACAGTCTTTACATACACGTTCTTGCACAGTCTTTACAGTCGTTACATACACGTTCAGGATACTGCGTTCCATGCCTCTTTGACAAACCTTATTTTTCCTACAGAAAATTAAGGTTTGTAAAAGAGGCATGAACCTTTCACACAAAAAGATTGAAATGGAGATGGGCTGGTCATATGCTGCGTGATAAAAACCATAAGTGGCCAAAAGCCGTAACTGAATGGCAAATCAGGGATGGGTCTAAAAGAAGTAGAGGAAGACAACGCAAACGCTGGGATGATGACATAGTGGAGACGGCTGGTGCTTTGTGGGCTAGAGACACAAGAGACCGTGACAAATGGAGGAGCCTGGGGGAGGCCTATGCGTCAAAGGACGCGCTGATAAACGAAGACGCCGAAGTGCAATAGTTATGTTTTGTTTATTTTATATTATACTGTAATTATTTTTAGTTTTCAGTCATTAAAGGCTTTTTATTTTTTTTATTTTTATTTTTACATACACAGTCTTATCAAGGCATATCGTATTACCCAGTACTAACTGGGCTTGTTTAGGTCAGATAAGCAGTCGCTCCATGTAGCATCATCCACTTAGACTGGGTGCCGTCTCCAATATAGTTAAGAAAACGCTAGGCAGACGTCGAACGTCGACGAAGAGCGTCAGTCCATGTATATTTATGGCCGAGTGACGTTAGTGGAAGTGGTCGTATCTCAGAACGGTACTATTCGGCGCTTGCGCAACTCCAGTCGTCACACTAGGTCAGGGTTCGCAATCAAGTTGGCGTTGTTTCGATATTATTTTGGCTTTTACTTTGCCTAATTTTCAACTTATACACCACAACAATAGGAATACTTGTTCAAAACGTCCAACCTTAATACTTTAAGGTTGGACGTTTCGAACAAGTATTCCCATGAGACTCACACCCGTTTCTATTAGTCAAGTTAAAGTAATTTCTTAGTCAAACATTTTTATGCAATAGACAAGAACCTAAACGAAAAACCGTCAAAGAAAGCAAAGCTGAAAACTTTTGACCAGTATAACTTCAAGCAATTACTTAACTACAGAATAAAATTCGTATAATTTATAATTACTGTTACCCAAGTAATTAATATGACTTGTTTACGGATACCTGTGTTAGGGTGATTGTTTTGTCAAAATTCTGTTCCAAGAGGTAGCAACAATGCGACACGTAATTTTGTCCATCGACACACCTACCAGTGATAGGTATTTATGCACAAGACGTACGTAGCTTTTATATTATTTCTTTTTGCGAGCGACTGATGCACTTCTTAGCCTATTAATTCTATGCATCCAACGATATTCTGGCACAACGAGACGTAAAGGAGCTGCATATCAGTATTTTACATGGAGCGACTGCCTATCTGACCTCGGCAACACAGTTAGTACTGCATAATACTGCACTTTGGTAAGACTGGTTGTCAGATTTTCAGACCACTGACTACTTTTAACGATTGTCAAAGATCTACAATTGACAGCCGGGATCGACGGCTTAACGTGCTTTTCGAGGCACGGAGGAAACTCGGTAATGAGTGGTCACTTATCCACGGATCAACCTAGGCAAGCGCGTTTAACTTGAAGGTCGGCCCGAGTGGCTGTTATTATTTAGCACCATATTATTTAGCATGCTAAATTACTTTTCAGACATCAGTGACCTCAGTCAAAAACATTTTATTTTCAATATAAGATGGGTAGAGACCGGCGATGGCCCAGGGGTGGCAGACCTGACTTACGAGCAGTAAGTCGTAGTTTCGAACCCAGGCAGGCGCATTCTTGGTGTAATTTATTTCAACACCGCTTCTCTCAAAACGGTGAAGAAAAACATCGTGAGGAAACCGGCATGTCCTAGAACTAAAAATTCGAAGACATGCGACATCTATCAACCCGCACTTGGCCCGCGTGGTTGTTTACAGCCCATTCCCTCTTATAGAGAGGAGGCCTGTGTCCCAGCAGTGGGAAGACTATAGGCTGATGATGAAGAGACGGGGAGGCTTTCACCCAGCTAGAGGATATAAGATGCCTAAAAAATAAATGAAACCAACACGCAGGTGCAAACAGATTCGCCATTCCAGCTATAGTTAAGTCATTTTCTGCAGACTAAGTACGTCACACCGGACGTTATACGTCATGCAGTAATGACTTACGTATTTTACCTATTTTATGCTATTAAAGGAACAATTATGACACCTGTAATAGCTAACGGGACTAAGTGTGTATTTCATCAGAATTAATTTGCTATGATACGTTTGCACCCACGAGATCAACGGGTAGGCGAACATGTTACTGGATTTTTGCATAACAGTTTCTCAGAATACTGCCGCGCCTTGAAAAGTACGAAGAGGGGACTCTAGCCTCGAGGAATTTGAAGAATTGGTATTTGAAGAAACTATTGCCGTCGCGCTGCGCCCGACCTAGCCCCCGTAAAGAGCGAAAGGGACAACTGCAGCTCAGGCTGATTTTACCTACAAAAATCTTGACAAAAAGACGTTTTGTATTCCGCTGTTTTCTTCTTCAAAACTAAACTGATCTAAATAATTCTTATATCAAAATTTAAAGGAAAAGTATATATATGCTTCTATTATTTTCTTTTTTGTTAAAAACTTATCTAATTTGTCTGATAGTCGTCTGAACATGGCGGTAAAAACGGGCTTTATTTTGGGGTTTTTGGATTGTCATAATACTTGTAGTGATTATGTTTTGAAAAAAAAGGAAATGATAGGGGCACGTATTAATAAAACCTAGATTTTTTGGAAAAAAAAAATCATTTCTCTAGACGCATTATCCACGAAGAAAACTGCAGAATACGTTTGAAAGGCCCACTAGAGTCCCCTCTTGATCCCAATGATATTATATTTAAAATGCGGCAGATATGTTACTAGCGTGAGCATTGTAAGGACTCTAAACCGTTCCAATTGGAATATCCTGTCTTTAGTTCGCGTCAATAAACTCATAATCTATGCCTCGACAAAACATTTGAACCGCAATCTTTCAAATGATAGCCATCTCTTTAACCGACTTCAAAAAGGAGGAGGTTCTCAATTCGTAAGGTATTTTTGTATGTATGTACACCGATGGCGCAGAGATTTATGATCCGATTTACGTGATTCTTCTTTAATTTGATGCGGAATAGTTGCCATTTGGTCCTACAAAAAATTAACATAGTTTGGCCCAGTAGTTTTCATTTTATGATGATGATTACGTACGTGCTTATCCTATATTTTGAACCTTTTCATTTGTGGACATTGTTAACATGTTTGCGCTATAGGTATTAATACCAGCGCTTCTTTTAAACGTCGGTAACTATGAACGTAACATAACTTGTGTGCAATATCATTGGTCTTGTCCTTGATATCTTCGGTCGTTTCGAATTTTTCGCACACACTTATTTGTGCACGATAATGTTTTCTCCGTCGGAGCTTGTGGCTAAATAATAACAGCCGCACGGGTCGATGTTTAAGGTTAAGCCGTGCTTGCCGAGGTTGGTCCGTGGATACCCATCCACGGACCATAATTTCATACCGAGTTTCCTCCGTGCCTCGGAAAGCACGTTAAGCCGTTGGTCCCGGCTGGCATTTGTAGATATTTGACAGTCGTTACGAGTAGTCAGAAGCTAAAATTCTGACATTCAGTCAAAAGGTATCATATTACCCAGTTACTGGGTTGTGGAGGTCAGATCTAGGCAGTTGCTTCATGTAAAATACTGGTACTCAGCTGCATCCGGTTAGACTGGAAGCCGACAAGACAGTTAGGGAAAAGGCTAGGCAAATGATGAATGTTTTCTCTGTCGATGACTTCTGTCCGCGCAGATTTTCTGCTCATAAGTCACGGTCAAGAAGACCTCATTACGAAAACCTTGGTAGTTAGTCTGCCTCGTTGGTCTAGAGGTGTCAGGCGCTACGGCTGAGCGTGAGATCCCGGATTTTATTCCCCGGTCGGGCAAAGCGTTATTGGGATTTTCTATCAGGAGTTTATCAGTAGCAGCTCAGATTCAGGACGTGTGCCCAGTTAATGGCAATAGGCTCGCCCCTATAACATGGCCCTTAAACATAACAGGTGAAGTGTAATTATACCATTGGATATACCTCTGCCGAACCTTTGGGGATTATATGCCTGATGATAGGTGTTATAACGTAACAGTATTCTGTCCCTTTCAATGAAAATAATATCAAGATAAATAAACAACAAGATAAAGTTAACATTGCCACGGTGACTGTAACTCAGTGGTTGACTCATTGTCCAACAATTCAGAATCGGAGCCGATTCGCCGTCAACATATTGATGATCTCATATCGCAAACACTTTTACTTGAAACTTTTAATTACCTTTACGATGACATGTATCCCATTTACGTACGCTTTATTGTATATACCTCATCATCTGCCTAGCTTTTTCCCAGCTATATTTGGTTTGGCTTCCAGTCTAACCGGATTCAGCTGAATACTAGTATTTTAAACGGAGTAAATCAAATCAAAATCAAAACTCATTTATTCAAATTATTAGACTGTTAGACAGCACTTTTTGAACGTCAGAATAACAACAGGACAATCTCCCAAAACGCCCGCCCTACGCCACTTCCTAGTGTTTTGGCTGGGATAAAGAAGTGGCGGAACAAACTCCCCAGCAACACATCTATCTGTTAGGTTAAAAGAATAGTTAGTTAGTCTGTTAGTTTGTTATGTGCTTGTACTAAGCGGTCTACTTAGCGGTCCCCCGACACTAAGACGCTTGGATTATTTTATTTATGGTTTTTTAGAGGTTTTTTGTGTCGGGGGTTTTTTAAATTTTTAATTTAATTTTTATTTCATGCTTTTTAAACTTATATTGTTTTATCTTAGCCTTGACTGTCCCAATACTGGGCATAGGCCTCCCACATTTCTTCCACTTTTCTCGGTGTTGCGTGTCATCTCGCCAATTAACGAAAACAGCAAAAATTAAAAAAAAAACTTTCTAGGGGGAGGGCGGTGTTAGCACTCCACCCCCCCTGGCAATGCCCATGGTGACAAGTGCCAAGATTTCAAATTTCGAATCGATCAGACCTGTGCAAATTGTTAATTTCCCTTCAACTAGAAAAGAGGTGCTGGCCTTCAAACGGCTGATCAGATTTTATCGAAACATAGCTAAGAACACTCTCGATTAAAACACCTTTCAAACGAAACCAATTTCATCAAAATCGGTTCATCCGTTTAGGAGCTACGATACCACAGACAGACACACAGATACACACGTTAAACTTATAACACCCCTCTTTTTTGGTCGGGGGTTAAAAATAGTGTTCAAGTTAATAAAACAAAGAATACATTTAATTAAATTTTGCTGACTATGTTAATGAGACTCTCAGTGTGCTATCAGGTGTTTATCTCCATTGATTACAAAAAAGCATTCGACACACTGGATCACACTGGGACACACTGGGTCCCACGAATATGGGTTTAAAAACTATCTATCTAACAGGAGAATAAGCACGTTCATAGCTGATGTGACTGGGAAGGAGGCCGGTGTGGATCTCGGAGTCCAAACGGATCAGTTTTTGAACCTGAGGCTATATAATGCACGTGAGCAGTGTGTCGAATGTTGTAAACAATTGTCGATTCATCTTATATGCACATGACATGTGCGTAGTTTATGCTTCGAAGGATTTACTGGAGGTACAACAGTACGTACAGGAACACTTCGAAAGCATTACCAAGTGGGCCCATGACAATGGAATAATACTAAATTTGTTAAAAACAAAATGCATGCATATACACTCGCCATACAATTTGCGAGCTAAAGCTGAGTTAAGAGATAATCTTGATATAATAGGACATCCGTATGAATGCTTGCATGACAACAAAATTAATTGCAGGTGCTTAAAATTGGAGTATGTGAGCTCATTCAAATATTTAAGTCTCAGTAACACAAGTTACTGACATTTGTAATAGGCTGAGATCTGTACTTGGGATGTTCTATCAGCTGAAAAGTGTAGTGAATAAACACACACCATTGATTATTTATTATGCACTCGCTGACTCACTAATCAGTTATGGACTTATTGTGTATCGAAGTACTTTTAAAACATATTTACAAGAAATAAAGAATTTACTGATAAGACTGATCAAGTTCCTATATAGCAAACAGTTTAAGATAAAGTGTAACAAAGAGTACGATACATTATTTTCCATTTGTAAAATCTTGCCCGTAGATTTGATAGGGTTTATAATAAAATAAAATATTATAAAATACTGAATGAACTTATCACTATAACAGTGTTCTTATTATAGTGATAAGTTCAAGGTATTTTCTAAAAATAAGTATAACACAAGGAGTGTGAGAGAGAGAAGACTAGTACAAACAAAAATAAATAAAAAAACTATTACAGAAAAATAACGTGTAAATATTTGGTGCCAAAATTATTCAATAAAATATAATCATTAAGGAATAACTCTAACTTAAGCATAAGTGTGTTAAAATCAAAACTAAAGAATTTATTTCTGGAGAGCGCGGACACGTCGTCGAGCTGTGATAGGCTGTGAGTTCTAGGTCGGAGTAGCCAGCGCCAGCTGGTCATTCTGGCTTGGAATTCATTGTCTGTTGTATGTCGGTGTCGGTCTGCAGTTGTCGAGAAATAAATTCACAAGACGAGAGAGAGAGATGTAGCATAACAGTAAGTTAGCTGTAAGTTATAATGTCTGCATTCCTGGTATCGGATAATTGGCGTGTTTGTTTCTTTTTTCTATTACCATACACCATAATTGTAAGAAAAACGTCATCAATCATCAAATACAAAGTCAAATCATTTATTTCAATTAGACCAGCCTTTTTTTTCTTGCCACAAAGATTCTTGGGTGTTCGTGAATGGCGCTTTCTTCTCTGCACCGACACAAAACCATCATTTTCAGCTTTGTTCGGCGCCTTTTCAGGCACAGGCTTAATACTAGAAGCGCCAGTGGGGCTTGCGGTGATGCTGGCGTGATCCTTTCGTAAGGCACGGGCCGCGCAGCGCGTAGGAGCCGCACGGGGATGCGATGTTGACCCTGAAAGGTAAGGCAGAGAAGTACACCGAAATTTCGCCAGTGTTATGGTCCACATAGTGACGATCCTATTGCCATCAACTGTGTACACAAATTCAGACTCCGTGGCTACTGAGAAATTCTTGAAGGAAGAACCCAATACATTTTAGCCGACCTGTGAACAGGAGCTCATACCCAGCAGTCGTAATTGTGACCACTAGACCCAAGAGGCAGTCGCTTCATCCATACTTCCCTATAACTCCTTACTTCAGCAGTCGCTTCCTTTCTTGCCATATCCTCATAACCTTATCTAATGAATATTTCTTGAGTAATCGTTGTGACGCAAATGACAATAACGATAGTCGTAGCCTTCACATGTATACGTTGAAAGATTCAATAGTTTATTGGAGTTGATAAGTTTATAGGCATTATTTATTCTTTAATCATAAATCTTTATTCGTATGTACATACGTCAAGAATATACAGAAAGTGTCTGAAGTGAGAAGGTTCAAAAGTCCAGTAAACCTCCTGACATTTATTTATAATGCTCGTGGCGTTTGGTATTTTTTTCTTCACCTTATGCAAAGACAAGAAAAGCCTTATTACTACAAACAATCGAGATTCAAATACGTCGAATGAGACCAATTAACATTATCGGTCGTGCGTTGTTTCATCGAATTACGTTTTATATAAATTGTTTCTCATATATTATTATAATTTCATAGAAAAATCAATACGCAGAATACATACTTTGAAGAAATTTAAATCATATATTTTTGTTTCAAATAAAGTTTAATGTTAGAATATTCATATCATAGAATAAAAAATCAAATATTCCTATCCACTGTTTCTGTCACGGCTCAGGCGCTGCGGGGCTCCGGCGGCCCCACGCGACCTAATTGTCGCAGATTCCTCAGCTCGCGGGCCGTCTCGCCCTCCGCGCCTACGCAGGTTTAAATTACACTCTAGGGGTAGGGCAGACTACACCGTGGAGCTCTGCCCCGCTTGGGCTGAGTACCGCCGTGTCCTCGTAGCGGCGATTGGCGGCGGCGACCTCTCGCGACCGGCCCTGGTTCAATCCATGGTCCGGAGCGAGAGGGAATGGGAAGCCGTCGCCTCCTTCTGCGAAGCAGTCAGTGCTAGCGAAGGAGGTGGCGGAACGTGAGAGGGAGAGAACCTCACGTCCCAGCCGCCGCGGGAGACGCCCCGAGGGGCAACCAGTGGCCCCCGGCCACCGTAGGCGCGAGCCTGTGGACGGTGAGTAATGGGCTAGCTCACCGTCCGTCCGTCTCATGACAAAAGGCCGTGTCGACGGCGCGTACGTGTTCCACGCGCGCCTCAAGGAGATGTCAGCAAACCGGAAGGGGTCCGAAAGGGCCGCCCAGAGCGGGAGAAGTCATTTGATGATTTCCCATCCGCAAAAAAAAAAAAAAAGGGGGTAGGGCAGACAAGGCTACGTGGAGATGGTTTTGCAGCCATTCGTTTCTGTCACTAACTTTTGTAGCACAACATTGACTTTTAAAGACATTTTATGATATTTTAATATTTATTAAAAATTAAAAATTTCGTTGAAATAAAATACCTTGGAAACATACATCGAACAAACAATATTCGTTTAAAAATAATTCTAGTACAGAATGAACAGAATTTCTTAATTCTTTGAACCCGTCTGGACTCCCTCCTCATAAAATGGTGTTGAAAGTAGGTTGTCCTGTTATTAGAAACCTGAGTCCTGGCTCGCGTTTGCTGGTAAAATCCCCAAAAACTTTCATAATAGAGTGCACAATACTCACCGGATAGTACCGGATAGTACCGGATAGTACCGGATGGTACCGGATGGTACTGGAGAAGATGTATTGATTCCCCGAATTCCTCTGATACCATCGGATTTACCGTTCCAAATTTAAACGCTTACAATTTCCAGTAAAGGCATCTTTTGCGATGACCATTAATAAATCGCTGGGTCAACCTTTCAACGTTTCAGGCTTAGATTTAGGCCTGGAACACAAAGGGCGAAGAAGGAACATGGATGGGTTTTAGTCAGTACAAGTCTGACACTCCCTCCCGCTCCGCCCAGAGCGGGAGAAGTCATTTGATGATTTCCCATCCGTAAAAATAAAGGCTTAGATTTAAGCGTTAAGTTTTTTTCACATGGCCATTTATATATATGTCGCTCTTTCAAGAGTAACCTCTTAAGAAAACATGTTTGTATTGTCTAATGACTATAAAGCTGTGAACGTTGTATATAAAGACATTTTGTAGTATATTTAGTTTCAGAATTGCACTCGTGCGACGCCGGGGCGGGTCGCTAATTAAGTCCTAAACTGTAAAGTATCATCAGCTACGGAAAATCTTTAGTTAATCCTTTCGCAGGATTACAAAATACATACACGTTTACACGTATGTGTTTATGATTAAACGGCCTTGGCTATGGCCAACTGGACACGTAGTAGGCGAGATTCCTAACAAACGGTAACTTTCGATGTTTATCTATCTATCTTCTTCATAAATATAAAAATCAATTGCTGTTCGTTAGTCTCGCTAAAACTCGAGAACGGCTGGGCCGATTTAGCTGATTTTGGTTTTGAAACGTTTGTTCTAGTCCAGGGTTTAAAAGGTGAGAAGGGTAGGAAAAAGTGCATTGCAACGCATGCCGGGGACAGCTAGTTCTAGCACGAAAGAACAGACACTACATGACACTCAATCTGGCAACCTTCCGCTTGAAGATTGATAACATGTTAAGTAAATGAAAAAAAAGATTACCTTACCATAACATGCTATTATCAAAGATGTTTGATTTGGATGAGTCGCCGTAGAGCTAATAAAATTCATCGAAATCAAACAGGCTTATGCGTCATTCCTCAAACATTACAATATGTGTACGAACCGGGAGCGCCAGCGCAGCCTTGCACGGCATAACGGACACATCGATCGGCCAAGTCACCATTCATTTCTCTTTCATTATCTAAGTAGCTCTTGAAGAGAACGGTTCTCTCAAGACTTGTCGACTTGTGACCCTTTTAAAAACGCGAATTAAAATGAAATCACTTCAGTTCTTCATTTGCACAGCGTTTTTGCTAGCGTTTATCAACGCTTACACGCAAGAAACTAAATATTTATACCATGTTAAATGTGTTCAATTGTTCGGAAAATGTTTGGTGAAAATTGCTGAAAAATCGGACTTAGGAAGTGAAGAAATGCAGTTAAATCGTGTGAAGAGAAACGTTATGAATAGTGGGAATTGTGCGGTGGGGCAGATTTGGTACCGGTATAGGTGTTGGGATTGCAAACAGTAAGTTAATGAATTGTTTTGTTATAACACTAGCAGCAGCTGACGCGCGCAGCTTCGTGCGCCACAGTTTCTGCGTTTTAGCAACATTTTTTATTAATGCTCCGTTTCTAATTGGTGGTAACGTGATGATATATCCTATAGCCTTCTTCAATAAATGGGCTATCTAACACTGAAAGAATTTTTCAATATTGGTATTGGATATCATATTTTATCTTGTTAGCCTGTATAACATCAGCGTTCCTCGATAAAATGGCCTAAATATTTTTTCAATTCAAACCAGTGGTTCCCGGGATTAGCGCATTCAACCAACCAAACAAACTCCACAGCTTTATTATTATTATAGATTAAGCATTAACATCAGGATTAAATTAAATCTCAGCTGAAATGAGAATCACATAGCTAAAGTTTTAACGTAAGTTTTAGGCTTTATTATCTATGAGTTGGTTTTTATAACATTTTAATGAGATTCCATTCTTTAAAGTGTTCAATGCTGAATAAAAAGTTATTGGGTTTTTTGGGAGGAACTTCACAGCAACAGTCACGGTGTTTGGATTTGTGCCCAGTTGATGGCAATAGGCACGCACCATTATATGGGGCTTACATAACTGGCGACATGTGGATGTAGTACCTACTAGTACCATGATTCTATTCTTCGTTCTTTATAAACTAAACAGAGACTATATTTTTATTGACCGATTTGTTATACGCTTTATGACGCATGCCAATGACAAACATAATGTTTGTTTCTTTAAATATATACGTATGTAACAGTTTGTTTATTACATGATTGTTTTTTGTAATATTTGTATCTTTAAAATACAATGTATAATGAAGTAAACTTAAGTGGCAGTGGGTAAGGCACATTGCTCGCAGAACGGATGGCTGATGGGGCCGAAAAGTTCTGGAATGGCGACCGCGAACCGAAAGACGTTACGTTGGAAGGCCGCTCCCTAAGTGGACTGATGACCTGGTGAAGGTTACGGGGATCCGCTAGATGCGAGTCGCACGTGACCGTAATGTGGCGACACTTGGGGTAGGCCTATGTCCAGCAGTTGACGTCATTCAGCTGAAATGATGATTATGAAGTAGTTGAGCGCTATGACAATTCTAAGCAGAACAGACAAGCGATACTCGTAGTTATTTATTTATTTATAATAATAAGCACACCAACAGCACAGTCACTTACAATTCAAATATACTTACATATAAAATGGGCATTTTAGTAACCTTGCAAATACCTAACTGGTATGCATGGCATTTTACTAATGAATATTAGAGACAAAAAATAATTATATGAAAAAGTGTGTCCAATATATACCTAACTCCAGAACACTACAAAAACAAAACAAATTAAACAAATTGAGCTACATAGGTGTACATTGTTCGCACTGTTTATATAGAGAACGTCTGTATGAAGCGAAACTCATAGAGAAAACATCGATGGGGTAATCTGTCAAGTTAGACCTTTCATTATAATATAGCCTCGCCATACGTGTCGTGTTATGTGCGGGGATGTTGGATAGCTAGCTATCAGATAATTAAATGGGTTTTCTCAGAAGTATACGAAAAAAAATTACGTCACACCTAGATATCTAAAAGCTTGTTTTTTTAGCTATAAGCTTGTTTAAGAATCAGTCTAACTGGTACCTTCAAATTGCAAATCAACCTAAGGTTACTATAAGGTGAATTCAAATCAACCGGACTGAAATGGCTGCGGACATCGGACTTTGACAGATATCTTTCAATACATTATCTGTCAAAATTCTTTGTCAGCAGTCCTGTCCAGTTGGTTTGACCGCACCTAAAGTATCTATTAGTCAATATTATTTTATTTATTTATTTTACTTTTAACATTTTGGGAAAGCTTACAGACTAATGACATTATAATAACAAAAATACATATCTAAATTGCAAATTACAAGCTTCCACAGATAAATACAAAATTGTTAATTCCTAATACTACTATTACTTACTTCCTCAATGTTGCTTCATTTTATTTTTATTTTGAGCTAAAATTAATAATAAATGGTTCAAATGCAGGTAGATGTCTCTTGTACAAAAAATGGCTTTGCTAACAATTTCCTCACTGTGCTTGCATTGGTGCAGAATAGGTCAATGCCAGGTTCACAAGAAATTTCGTTAAAACTGCGACTGGCTCTCTGAAAGTATGCATTACGCCTATAATTAGTGTTTGCATAGGGTACTTGTAGAAGTGGTCGCTGTCGCAGTCCCATCTGATTAGTGCGTATATTACAACGATTGTAAATGCGAAAGTTTATGAGTAACTTAAATTAAGACATAAGATACTTTTTTTTACCCTGTAGGAGACACGGCAACACATTAAGATATACTTTTCTAGTATAACATAGCCCCGTTCTATACAGGTTTCCTATATAATGAGAGATCCGCATAAACTGGTTGCTAGATCGATAATTACCGAACTCCATGTGCGCGAAACTTGGGCTCGTTCGTTAAAATCTCGATTGTTAAAAAGGATTACGTGTCAAGTAGTCTACTATTATTAGACTAGAACATCCTTTATAAGTAAAGGTTGTTCTAGTGGACTACTTGACACTTTCACCGAGACGCGGCCAGGCCAAGTGCAAGAATATCTTATCTGTCACACTGCCGCCGCCGGCGATTAGCTATAAACGAGTTATTGGATTGAGACAGTTCTCGGAAAACGTATGAACAATCGGCGATCAACTAGTCGTCGAATGGTCGTCGACCGTTATAAACGCATAATCTCAATTTGATGAAATCGAGGTTTGACGAGTCAGACCTAAATTATTTAATTATTAGGTATACAGGTCTACAGCTCCCGTCCGTCAAGGCCCCCATCGTCAAGACTCCTGGAGTCTTGACGATGGGGGCCTTGACGGACGGGAGCTAAATTCGCTCGCATACCATTCGAGCCTAACCTATCCGTGTCGGGGTGCCCTAAACTCCATGTGCCCTACGTTTGGCTACTTGACTTGTTCGATATTTTAACTAGTAGATATTTTTAACGTAAATAATATAATGAATTTAGTTGTATACTGTTGACATTTTGAACTAAGGTAAAATGATTATCGATTTTTATAATCATTCGATATTTGAATCACTCGGCATTTCAATCTTACACATTCTAAGCGTAGGTATAAATAATCGATATTTTGAACATTGATAATTAAGCGTAGATATTTTAATTTTCGTACCCAATAGTACTTATAACGAAAGAATTAGATACCTAGTATTAATTACCACGTCAGTTCACAGTGTAGTAGCACTTTTCTATCAAAAGTGATTTTAACTGCTGCTTAAACTGATTTAAGTTTTAAATTGAATTTCAACACATAAATTAGGTAGTTTATTAGACAGTTTATCCGATTGATAACCTGCAGCTTGACTCGTTACTTTTAAATGA
The DNA here is from genome assembly GCA_963082945.1 of Cerastis leucographa. NCBI lineage: Eukaryota > Metazoa > Arthropoda > Insecta > Lepidoptera > Noctuidae > Cerastis > Cerastis leucographa. Next base: position 16,600,066 of record OY720361.1, on the reverse strand, counting down.
GGTTGCATCTTATTTTGCAAGTCGCTACGCCTAGTAGCTTCCCGCTTACCTCTTTCCTCTGGTGTTTCGGAATTCTGCAGCTTTTTCATTAGATCAGTGAAAAGAATCAGTCATAGAACTAAAATATACAAAAGGGGACCTATAGTATCTGAAGTTCTTTAACGTATTCCACAATTCCCACTGTGGAATTGAACCATAGTTCTTATGGCCCTTATTTGTATAATGAAAGTTGTATTTATATTGTACTAGCTGTCCCGCGCAACTTCGTTTGCGTCACATTTTCCCCGTTTTCGTAACATTTTTCATTGCTGCTCCGCTCCTATTGGTCGTAGCGTGATGATATATAGCCTATGTCCTTCCTCAGGTTGAAATCTATCTTCTTGTCAAATTTCATTAAGATCCGATCAGCCGTTTAGTCGTGAAAAGGTAACAAACAAACTTACTTTCGCATTTAAAATATTAGTTAGGATGCGTAACTACCTCCCCGTAGAGTGATACTGTACCTAAGTATTGATTCTACAAGCTCGTAATATACCTCTTTGAATTGTTCAATAGCGATCACATCTCGAAGCAATCTCTTTCATACTGGACCAAAAACTTAGGTAAGCCAAAATAATTATAACCATACAAAAGATCTAAAAAATCCTATCCTTATCTGGTATCTCTTATGAATTTTAAAGATTTTTTAGGAATGCATATCTTCCGGCGTTCCATTTCCTTTTTAAAATAGTAACATAAAATAAAACCTATATTTATAAAAAAAGCTGGCATGAATACAAACCGGTATGTTAATTAATGTTGGTCATGCAAGTTATATATGCGCCACCAGTGAATAAATTCTTACTTTGGTAACTTATTTCTCGGAAACGTGATGCTAAAGAAGATTTTGTCTCATAGAACAAGTACTTGAACGACCTACAGGAAGACTGACCAATCAGGGACAGCCTTCAAACAGTTGACAATTTAACGGCCGACAGATTGTATTTTAACAGTTCGCAATCTTTCGACAGTTTACATTCTCGTGAGATAGATTGTAATGTTAAGGTATTTACAATTTTACGGTGACATAAATATTGATACCAGAAAATATAATAAAATGGTGGAACTAAGGCAGGCCAGCTAGGTTTCAAACAAGTGTTAAAATTTCGCCTGAGTCTAGCACTTGGTTTCCGGAACTGTAAATTATTAACGTTTCTGAATTTTGGCATGATACACTAAAAGGTTTTCATAATTATGAAAAAAGATCGAGATTCAACGTAACATAACTTATGAAGACAAGGAAATTATGATTCACTAAATGACGAGAATGTTGCTATGCAAAATATTATATTATGCCTAATCTGTATATGTTGCAACAGCGCGCTATAAAAAAAAGGAAAACAAGAATGACTAGGTCAGATTTTGGTTCTGTGTCAGTAGTGATCAATTTTCCCCGAAAATTTAAAGTGGACACGAATGATTGCAAAGACCTATGTATTAAGCAAATTAAAAGAGCATTTTTTTCCATCTATCTGCAATCAGGCTTTAATCAAATTGGTTGTTGCTTCATTAGGGCAGTTTGAGATTCATCGCAACCTGCAAGGTTTAAAATTATCTCTTTATATCGATGGTTATCAGATTGACACTATTCGTTTCCATTTAAGTCGGTAGGTAGAGTCTGAGGACTTCAGTAGTGTCGTAACGAGTTCATTTCTATGTCGCGGGAGTCTTTGCTTATAGTTCTTATATGACTTTTCTACAACTTCCTTGTTTTTCGGTATTTGTAGGTACTCGTGTACTTCAATGTTCCTTGTGGACCATGGTGCGCTGCTCAAGGTTTTTAGTGCTTTATTTGGGAAGCGTTGTTGTATTTCCACATTTAAATGGCTTTCCGATCCCTACTGCTCCATACCAAAATAATATCCATTTATGGTGTTAAGATGCATTTGTTAATCATTCGTTTGTGCTAAGTGACGACTGTCTGCCTATTAACCAGTAGATTTCTCCCAGTTTCCTGCTTCCTTGGTCTCTTTTGGTCTTAATGTATTCACGCTAGGTAAGTCTTCTATCGATGTGCATCCTAGGTATTTGGCAGTTCTTTTCTGAGGGAGAACCTCTCCATCGAGTGTAGAAACTGGTGGGCAATCCCCGCTTCTTAGGGTGAAGGTAATGTGGACAAACTTAGCAGCACTAGTTTTAATTCTCCACTTTCACAGCCATGATCCAATTTTATCAAGGTGTTCTTGGAGTTTTGTCGATGCTCGAATCTAGTTTTTATCGCAGGATAGGACTGCAACATGACATGCCCATGACACCATCGGCATAGGTTGCAATAACGATTTGCTTTGAAGTGGTTAGGTCAGCAGTGTAGACCGTTTACCAGGCCAGTACAGATCCCTGGGGTACTCCAACTTTTATGGGATAGAAAGAAGATAGGCTATCTCCGGATTTAGTCTGGAACATTCGATTCTCCAAGTAGGACTTGAGCAGCATGTATGCGGTGTGTGGTAAGCAGATTTTAAGTTTACACATAAGACCTTTATGCCATACCCGGTCGAATGCTTGTTGTATGCCCAGAACAACAGGTGAGCTCTTTTCTTTCCAATAATTGCCGGATTGTATGAACCACTCTGTGTATTTGTTCTGTTGTTCCATGGTGTGCTCGGAAGCCAAATTGATGGTCTGGAATTATCCTTTGTTCTTCAAGTATAAGTCGTTGTAGAAATATTTTCTCATTAATAGAGCATAGCACAACATTGTTTAATACTTTAATTTTTATGGTTGAGGCTTGTCGGAAATAAGTTTTTTTTTTCCATATAGCCCTTTTGAAACTTCGAATGGGACGAACTTATAATGTAATAGGTATTGTTTTTTTTTTTTAAATAATAACGTCTTCTTAAATAAACAAGTCGATGCCGTAGATCAACTAACGTTACTTAAGAGAGTCTTTACTCGGGCTAGGTTTAACACAGCTACTTGCAACTAGCACTAGCACTTGCAAGTAGCTAAAAAAACGAAACCTATATAAATAAATTAAAATTGTCAAAAACCCCTCACACTAAAAAACTACTAGGATGTAAAAAAAAACCTACTTCCAAAAAAAAACTCATAAAAGTGGCAAATAACTTTACTTTCGGCAGTCAGTTGGTGATTGGTGACTTGTTTGCTTCATTGACTTTTTTGCCACCGACTTCCAACAAACTTTTCATTTTACCTATTTTATTTTTGGTATCTCACAATAATCATAGTCAAGTATCAATTTTTTCTTTGTAACTGGATACCAGAATATAGTCCATACATAAGAACATGGAAAAATGCACAATAAAGAGGATAACTCAAAAGTACCAAAGCAAAACTAATAAAATTCATTTGGAACCAACGCGTGACTTTGTTCTACCAAATCAGGCTAGTAATTAGGTACGGAGAAAAAGCTGTAATTTTTTTTTTTTTTTAAGTACGCTGCTTGAATACCTAGATAACCACATCTTTTGTAAGAAATCGTTTAAAATATATATCTAAATGCCCTTTTACATCATCAAATAAGTAGAATATTAGTTAGGTCAGCATTGTGGATGTGGTTTTATCCTTTCCATCAACTAGAAAAGAGGCGATCTTCAAACGTATGGGAAGATTTTCCTTAAAACATACGAGTATCTAAGAACACTCTCGATTAAAACACCTTTAAATAAAAAAATCGGTTCCTCCGTTCAGTACGTCGATTCTGTAAAATTCAGAGGACAACTCACATCTCACATGGCTATCCACTGTCACTTCGCGTAAGGTTCAAAATGACCTTGATTTTGTAGCCAAGGGAGCGTTGAAGTGACGGGGGAATAGGGATGGTGACTCATTTTTTATTTGTCTATCGGGTAGATTATTAAAAAGTATTTGACACGTATTTTTTCTTTTTTCACGTGCTCGTAAAATTACGGAGATATTTTGAGTTGAAATGGCGCATGACGTCACGGCTCAGTACATTTTATACCTAGTTGTGACGTAATGAGCCCCCACTCTCCAACTTTAATGCGTTTTAACTAAGTATTTTTTTGTTAACTTGATAAAACAAAAAATACGTATCTAATATTTTTGTATTACCTGATTGACGGACAAAATAGAATTTCGTTTTCTTTACCCAGTCATCATCCCTATTACCTTACAGAATGCCACTTCTTACGTCATCTCATACTTTATCTGTCAAAATCTCCCTGTTAATTTAGTTCAACTCGCTGACACGCTCGTAGTGGTGGCGCTAGTGTAAATTCGAATTATCAACCGGGTTTTTAGAATGAAAATCAAGAAACTCACAGCGGATTCAGATTCGAAGTTCTAAGTGAGGTCTTACAGAATCACACCGCAGGAGCTATGATACTACAGAGAGCCCCACTTATTTGGGCGGGTTTTAAAATCAGTTACAGACATGTACGAGTAACTAATGCCACCTACTATAACTTAGTAAAATCAATGATTATTCGCTAAACAACGCGGTATTTAGCGTATTTGATAGATGGCGTTTTATTATAAAATAATGAGGATAATCGCCCCGAAACCGGATGAGATTATAGCACAGAAATTTGGTATTGTTAAATGTTCATTTCAGCTGGCCTACCATGACACACTTCCTTTACACACCTCGTGTGAATCGGCTGTTACACATAACACAAAATAGGTATAAAAAGACCCACTCACTTGTTCTCCCGTTTTTCCTCAATCATTTTTGAGTAGGATTTGGTTAGTACTTAGCTTGATGTCCAGACTGGTTGGTTGACACCTTGTATTCAACAATCGGTACTTATTGCGTTATTTTTGTTGTCGAGTACATGCATTTTATTATTTGTACATTTTTTTTTGGATGGTAATAGTATTATTAACGTACTAGCTGTCCCGCGCAACTTCGTCTGCGTCAAATTTATCTCGTTTTCGCAACATTTTTCATTGCTGCTCCGCTCCTATTGGTCGTAGCGTGATGATATGTAGCCTATATCCTTCCTCAGGTTGAAATCTATCTTCTTGCCAAGTTTCATTAAGATCCGATCAGCCGTTTAGTCGTGAAAAGGTAACAAACAAACATACAAACAGAGTGACATTTGCATTTATAATATTAGTATGGAAGTATAGATTAGTATGAAGTATGGATATGGGGCCGAGTCGTCTGAGATTATTAAACCACAGTGAGCGACGGTCGTCCTCTCGCTGTGACACAGCGCATATCATGTGCTTATGACAACTAAGTTGTTACCAAGCTACGAGATCCTTTACAAATGGAGTGTTAGTTTGTCCCATCGGGTGATCGACTTAGGTACTTTCCCAAACTACGCAACGATGACCATGACTATTAATTTAACCTAACAAAATTCTCTACCTAGCCTTTTCCCAAACTAACTTGGGGTCGGCTTTCAGTCTAACCGGATGCAGCTGAGTACCAGTATTTTACATAAAGCCACTGCCTATCTGACCTCCACAACCCAGTAACTGGGTAATACGATACCCCTTGGTAAATCTGGATGTCAGACTTTTGGCTTCTGACTACTCGTAACGACTGTCAAAGATCTACAAATGATAGCCCGGACCAACGGCTTAACGTGCTTTCCGAGGCACGGAGGAAACTCGGTATGTTATTATGGTCACCCATCCACGGACCAACCTCAGCAAGCACGGCTTAACCTTAAAGATCGACCCGTGCGGCTGTTATTAACCTAACAACATAACATTCATTATTATTCTCAGGCAAATTTAGTCCATTGACAAAGACCTTACAGACCAACATACATTTGATAAAATTAGTGTTAGTAAATAGAACCTTAAAACTACAGACATTAGTAACACTTCACTTGTGCACAGCTATGTCACTGTGCTTTCATGTCGCACTTGCCCGTGGAAGCGACTGAATATAACTCCCTGCGGGCAAAATAGCTCATCTAAGACGAGGTGCAGATAACACGTTGATATTCACACCACGACGCCTTAAAGGCCGCAGAAGCTTCTCTCAGGAACACAATTTGGTCGCACAACCGGAGTTCTGATCAGTTTTGTTCAAGACAGTAGCCGGTTATGTGATAAGTCATAGTCGTAGCCAGGAGGTCCCTTATACGCGTACCGACCGATTTGAAACTAACAGATTGGAGCTGACGAATACTAATAACTACGGAATGTTCTTCGTTTATGTTAGCGTAAGATCGTAGCTGGCTTGAAAACGGTGAGGTTTAATCAATAGGGGATACTCCTATTTTTTTTTCTTTGTCCGTCGGGTAGTTTATTGAAAAGTATTGGACACGTATTTTTTCTTTTTTCACGTGGTCATAAAATTACGGAGATATATTGAGTTGAAATGGCGCATGAGATCACATGTAGGTAAGTTTTATAACTACTTGTGACGTTGTAAGCCCCCACTCTCCAACTTTTATGAGATCTAACTAAGTAATATTTTGATATTTTGATAAATCAAAAAATACGTGTCTAATATTTTTGTATTACCTGTCTGACGGACAAAATGAATGTCGTTTTCTTTACCCAGTCCGATCCCCTATTGTGTTCGTGCGTCTCTGGCTACTTGACCATAAACACCTTTGTCACCTTAAAGAAATGATCGCAATATTGCGTTCATTTGCTGGAAAATAAACTCAAACGCATTCATCTTTAGGTTTTTATTCTTCTGTCAAAGTTCTCTGTTATGTTGCCGTGCTAAGGTATAACGCTGAGCAAGTAACTTAGCTAAGTCGTGTTAGCAGCGCTAGATGGCGCTACTATACTGGAGTGTGTGGTATACCATTTGGTGACGTCAGCATCGCGTGCCCCGGTACTGATTTGTGGTGGACCAATAGGAACGCGGAGTTGGATACTCGTCACAGTCACGTCTCGTGGGTAGCCAATAGGAGTCTGTGTTTTTACATAGTTGGAACCATGAATGAACAAAGGCAATTAACGTGCGGCAGACGTTTTTGTACTACTTGTTTGAGAATTGTGTTTTGAGATTTTTGACGGATCTTTTCCTCTATATGTTACCTGTTAGCTTTTAAGACTGTGTTCTTGGTCAAATCTTGAAACATCTACTCCGTAAATTATGAAGAAACGAAGCATGTAAGATTGAAAGTAGAAAGTATTTTTCGGAACTACTGATTTAATCCAAAATTAGCTAAGAATTGTCAGGACGGATAAATTTAGGCACGTTCACGTTTCTCTACTCAAATAGTTAATCATTTTATTAGTAACTTATTAACAAATTTTTCATCTTTTTCAGGTACACTGAACTGACGGGTAATGAATGCTAGCATCTAAAATAACTAACGTGCAGAGTATTTGATCGTCAACACTGCAACAAGATGGCGACCTCTCTAGTCTCTCCAAAGTATCGCTGTAAAATAACGAGGACCCTTCGTCTGTATGTCCTTAAACCTGGCTAACAGAACATCGTTGGTGGATAAGAAAACCATGCGGCTGATTTATGAAGTCTTCCATTTAGCTACATCCAAAATTCATCATCTGAAGCATGTAGAGGCGAAAATAACACATAAACAAGGCTACTTCATTAATTAGCTCCTTGATAGGTAGAATGATGAAGACGTGTCGGATCTGGCGCGATTCTGGCTCAGGAATCATGGATGATCAAAAACACACGCCGTCACTGTGGAGGAGCTCAGCAAGAGAGCCGAAAGACCTTTAAATCTGCTCGCGATTATGAGAACCTCGTAGCAGAATGAACAATGAATACAGCATCAATATCACCACTATCATCCGTCTGCCTCTATCCTTATTTATTCGAGGTCGCCGCAACAATTACTGCCTTCATCTGCAAACATCTTCTTTAGCCGTCATCTCGGAAGACAACACAGCATCAACACAAACAGAAGATCTCGACAGTGTCATTACAGGGTACCGATCAAATATTGTATTAACTTAACGGACTTCGACTGTTATAGTCTATAGTTTAATTTCCGTACCTACCATGACTAAAGAATACGTTGACAAATCAACAATGACAACTTATAATTCTACTAGCTGTCCCGCGCAACTTCGTCTGCGTCTCATTCTCCCCGTTTTTGCATTATTTTTCATTGCTGCTCCGCTCATATTGGTCGTAACGTGATGATATATCCTATAGCCTTCCTCGATAAATGGGCTATCTAACACTGAAAGAATTTTTCAAATCGGACCATTAGTTTCTGAGATTAGCGCGTTCAAGCAAACAAACAAACTCTTCAGCTTTATAATATTTTTATAATTCTATTTCAAAATTAGCACAACATAATTCTTACTTTCACTGGTATTAAAAATTGAATGAAAACAGATTAATCAACATCCATGACACAAATTGAATTTCCAAATATTTGATTAACCAAACTTAAAATGTCTGTGTTGTTCCACGTTTTCTATATTTCATGCGAGGTTCGGATTTAATAGTTTAAGTATGTAGGAAACAAATACTCGCTTGCCTTGCTGTTGTTCTGAGCCGGGTATTGCATTTACTGACGCTGCCACGATATAAGATGAATCCCTTAATAGTGCTAATAGAACCAGGCAATTTCATAAACTGTTTATTTCACTTACATAACTAATGGCACTGCAGCTACTTAGTTTTAAAATACTAATAATATTATGATCTTTGTCTGATTTTATAAAACAGACAAGTTGTAATACGCTGCGAATCATCTTTTCTTGTGAGTTCTTAAATAGCATTCTTTATAGTAAAATTGTAGTAAGAATTGATACTGTAATAAGGTAATCTATATATAATCATTCTCATGTTGCGTCGTAAAATCAATACCATCTCTATTATAAGAGTATCTTTATGATTTCATATTTTATTCATCTTCAACGTTATAGCAGTAATTCTTCATTGTACTAATCCTAAGCAGTATTTAAGTTGTACAGGATGGTTTTATATAACTTGTTACATGCAACCTTACAGTATGGGCTTTAGACACGTCTGGATCTCCGTTTTTAAGCATTTTGTAATTAATTTATTTGTACCATTTACATTTTAAAACTTTCGTCTGTCTTGCCCTTCTTGTTTCCGGATTCCATGATAAGGTCCAAAAGTTTACAGCTGCAACTATAAAATTAATGATTAATATTCAAAGAAAAATATATTGAAAGAAAGGTAGACTTATATTGAACAAAAGTATTAGTTTTTTTACTGTGGTAACTAGAGAAAACTTCAATAATGTAGTGATGTGATAGTTTTGTGTAGGCCGGAAACTTTTCGACGTTACTGCACGGTATTATGATATTATGCAAGCTGAGTTGTAGTTTACCCAAAACCTCGTCGAATGTACTGATAAATATAAACCACTATTTTGCAAAAAATAAAACACTCAAAAGTTTAGGGTAAATAGAAACGAAGGTTGTATATTATTATAATTTTTTTAGCGTTTTTTATTAGTTTAATAAAAAAATATTTCACACGTATCCTGGCCGACGACACACTCATACTCCGGATATTGATGCAAGCAAGAGTATTAAATAATTTATTTCCTAATTTATTTTATTAAGATATTATGATACGCCTATAAAGTTAAAATTGTGTAGTGTCTTAATTTTATATACTTTTTCCAAAAAATATATTTAAATTTTTGACATAACCGACTATGGATTTGCATTATAAAATTAATTGGATTTTTGAATAGGGGATAATCCTATTTTTTTTTCTTTGTCCGTCGGGTAGTTTATTGAAAAGTATTGGACACGTAATTTTTGTTTTTTCACGTGGTCTTAAAATTACGGAGATATATTGAGTTGAAATGGCGCATGACGTCACATGTAGGTAAGTTTTATACCCACTTGTGACGTAGTAAGCCCCCACTCTCCAACTTTAATGAGTTCTAACTAAGTAATTTTTTGATATTTTGATAAAACAAAAAATACGTGTCTAATATTTTTGTATTACCTGTCTGACGGACAAAATAGAATGTCGTTTTCTTTACCCAGTCCGATCCCCTATTGTAGAGACTTTAAAAAACATTAAATATGTAGTCTAAATCTATTAATTCTGTGCCTTACAATTTTTATAAACAATACTAGCTGTCCCCGGCATGCGTTGCAATGCACTTTTTACCTACCCTACCTACCTACCCTACCCTATCTATCTACCTACCTACCCTACCTACCTACCTACCCTACCCTACCTACCTACCCTACCTGCCTACCTACCCTACCCTAACCTACCTACCTACCTACCCTACCCTGCCCTACCTACCTACCCTACATACCCTACCTACCCTACATACCCTACATACTCTTACCTACCCTACCCTACCTTTCTCTCTCCTTCCCAGGACTACGACAAACATTTAGAAACCAAAATCAGCCAAATCGGTTCAGCTGTTCTCGAGTTTTAGCGAGACTAACAAACAGCAATTGAGTTTTATTTATACAGTATGTTAGTTTAAACGAGGGACATATTCAAACCCATAATAGTAATACATGATACTAATAAAAAAAAAAACACTGATAAATAACAGACAGAACCATACTAAAATTTTCGCAAATGTCACGCAACGTGTATACACCCTTGCGCTAGCGACTTAATACTATCGCAGAACATGTGAGTGGGTCAATGACTCTTAGGTATAATCCATTTTTCCTCCATACTTTAAACTTACCTGGCTTAGGACAGTCCAAAATATCTAGGCACTAAACAAAACATTAAAAATTCTTCTATATACGTTATAGGTTTTTTACATATTTGGGACGAGAATTGAATACTGAATACCCTCCCTCAATATGTCCCTCGTTTAGCCTAACATACTGTATAGATTTTCGTGAACCAAACCTTTTTTTGTTTGGTATCAGCAGCAGTTTTATTTGCCTTTGTTGATCTTCTAGCATTATCTTGCCATTTATTCATAAATGCATGAGCAGCAGTATGGTGGACACGACAACAATGCTACATTCTTGAAGAGAACCCTTAGAGAAGAGAGTAAATGAAAACTATTACTTACTATTCATAAACTCTGGCCTTTTGATCATTGAGGAAGAAACAATAGAACGCCACCAGCTTCCATAGGTACCCCTGTTTCCGCGTCCACGTTACTTATATAATTTCAAGCTGTGCCCGCGACTTCGTCCGCGTGGTATTTAAGAAGTACCCCTAAATTACTCCTTATCACATCAGCTATCTGCCAGTGAAAGTCCCGTCAAAATCGGTTCAGCCGTTCCAGAGATAAGTCGGAATAAACAGATAGACAGACAGAAAGAAGGTTATTTTGGTAAATGTACCGTTTATACATTCATATGCATCGAGTAAAAAGCGGTTATTTTAATATTACAAACAGACATTTCAATTTTTTTTATTTGTATAGGTTATGTGGCCATGCACGCATAAAGAAACCAACAAAAATTAACTATTAGGTGTTTATCATCACTACGTTTGTCGCTATCACCAGTTCAGTATTCCAGGTTATGCGAGGAAAGAGCTATGTGACATACTGCACTTAGTCGGTGCACCCTTGTGGCACTGTCGTGCTATGTAAACGTACATAAGACGGGCAACACGTGCTCGCCTCATATTGAAGCTTCGCCGTCTTCACCAAGCGTTCAAAGCTATGTGTAACTTCAGACCGCAAGTCGTCTGAACGCAATGAAGATGCATACATGCACCAAACTATAAGTAAGTATGAGCTATACCTCTGTCATATTAGTTTAATTATTTAAACATTAGAAATAAAAAAAAATGATGCAGTACTTAACATTCAAAGTCGAAACATTTCATTATTTTATAAATGTAATGCTTTAAAGAATGCCGAGTTAAATATCTCAGGAGCAGCCCGGAGTCTCAATTTATATAACTTATGCCCGGTTGACGGCAAATGGGCTCGGCCGTATTTACACGGGACTTACTCTTAACTGGCAAAATAATGATCTACAGTAGAGCACAACTCTGCTGAATCCTTCGGGAATAACAGGCGTGGTGATGTGTCACTTCAAAAGGTGTTCGTTTCCTAGTCTGACAAAAATGTCTATTATCTTACACATTGACTGTCGCTGCGTTTTCAAAAATGATGAAATGATACTCACGGTCAATTGCACATAATCAGCTTATAATGTCCACTGCTGGGACACAGACTTTGTTTCTATGAGAAGGAATGAGCTATTATACACCACGCAGGTCACGTGCAACTAGCACGTGATGTATACATAGTGTTGTTCTGCATCCTCGTCAAAATTCAGGATGTTGTCACAAAAGAGATAAATAATCAATACAAATTACGATATCTAGTTAATTATTAAAAAAACTGCTTTTTTTCGTTGTTTAAATTTGTCAGTATTTCTGAATAACCCCCTGAACGTGGTTTAGGGAAAAATAAATTATCGAATAAACGTATGAGATTTTTTTTGTGTGTTTAAGCGAGGTTATAAGGCGAGAATGAGACGGGTCGTGTTAAAAACACGGGTGGTTCACACTTACCGATTTCCGTACATAAGAAAAAAAAAAAAAATACATACCCATTTTATTCTTAATTCGGGTCGAGAATCATTAGCATAGTTACCTCCTTGAATTTGACGAGATTGCAAAACAACACCTTGTATAGATGTTACAGTTCTTCGAACTTTTAGTACATATCAATTTCCCAACAATGTTTTCCTTTACCATTTTGAGAGCATCGGTGATGACATAAATTACACAAAGTGAAGCGCTTGTCTGGGTTCAAACCTACATCTCGTAAATTGGGGCCATTACCACTGAGCCACCACGGCTCTCGATTGTCAATTTATATCTATTTCTCCGTATGGATAATGTTCGATAGCTCACCCTGACCGACACACAGTTTTGAGGAAACACGCGCAACATCCACGATAACACATTATCAACTGAGTTATTTATAAACATCTAGTTGAGTATTATTCTGATAATGACTTACTTATAGGTAAATGTCCGCTTAAACAGCTGTTTTTGAGGAAAATATTATTATGAATGTTCCTGTTTTCGGATGTCGTAGTTATATGCTTATAATGATGTAGTTATTATTAATATACTAGCGTTTTCCCGCGGTTTTACCTGCCTACGATTATGGTAGACACCGATCCGGTTGCTTGAGTCAAGTGTTTTTCTCAGTTCCATGACCAGTACGTGAGACGCCACTAACAGCGCGCGGTGTCATCGAAACTATTGAAAGTACCCGTTTTAATACCTACTTTATTTCTTTAGTGATATTTATAGAACTTGTCGCAAACAAATAACCAAAATGCTATAGGATAGTTGTATTTTCGATTCAAAAATCGTTCGTAATTAACATTACATTTAAACCGCGCGCTCATGTTAGTAGCCAGTAGTCGGGCGTAAATATGGCGCCAAGTTTGAGTAAACTCAAAATCAAAAGTCATTTATTCAAATAAGGCTGATAAACAGCACTTTTTGAACGTCAAAGTTTACAAGAGATAGTCCCCAAAAAAACCGTTCTTCGTCCTTATCGTGTTGTTAGTGGCTTACTTGGTGTTAGAGTTTGTATGCTTCCCATGGGCCTCCGACTTGGCTTTACACGTCGTCAAGAAATATCTCTCAGTTATGCTGGTTTCCGTCGCCACTAAAATACTGTGATACAAGTATAAGACACAGAGACCACTCTCTACAAAGCTAAACTTTTTCTGAAACTATTTTATTAACGGCCGCGTGCTGTTCATTCTAGAGTGAAGTATTTATCTAAATGACTGACACGTTGTGTTATTTATGAATGCTGGCGACCGTCTGAAGGTTACAGAGTTGAAATGAACTGTTTTCATTCCAAAAGGTTTGATTGATTTCGAAGTTGATTTTGAGTTCGAAGTGCAGCATAGTTCTTTTGGCACTTGATTGACATTGATAGGACTCTGCTATTGATCTACGTTTGTGATATTGTTTGTGGAAATAGTATTAGTTCGAACTATGTGTAAGTACGCGTCGAGAGGGCTCAGTCGCAAAAGACCATTTCTCAAAATGACTAGAGGTAGCAAAATGTCCCTTTCTCACAATGTCCCTTTCCCTTTTCTTTTTTTTTGAAGCACTAAATCAGAGTAATGTTAGCTGCACAAACACAAATACGATAGAAACAAGCTTACTTACATCTAGTCTCTTTTCTTCCTTTAATGTTAGCGAAACAATTTATTGCAAAGTAAATCCATAGGTAAAAGCAATGACTTCGACCTCTGGTGTGACGTGCATAGTAACAAACGTACAGCACCGTACTTAAATAAGAAGTAAGTTCCTAATTTATGATACATCATCGGAAAGTAAGAAAAAAACGTTTATTGGCACATGCCACAAGTTCATCACATCTTAATATTGGGTTTATTTTAAGTTACTTTACATGCCTAAACTATTGCTACCTACTAAGGCACGTTTCCACGAAACGTTAGTATCAAGGCGATAGTCACGCTGGCCATGGCATGTAGATCGTAAAAATGAATCAGTCAATCTTCACAAGGTGATATCATCGCGGGGAAAATATCATGATGGCGGCGAGAATAGCTATCGTTGCGATAGGGCTCAGGACGATGATGTAAGGTCGTTGACACACCGCCAGTATTTCGTGTTTTTGTTTGATACTGTATGTTCCAACGGTGCGGCAACAGCGCGGTATAAATGCAACGTAACTATACAGTAATTAAGCAGTCGTTATTCATTACTTAACTTCACGTAAATAAATAAATTCTAGTGTGTGAATAGAGAAGCCGCGTGCGCCGCTCGCGTCATTTCTATTTATAGAGCTACGGCGTAGCGGCGTAGCTTGCTACGAATGGTTGCTACGCGCCAGTAAGAATTATTATGTCATGGCCACGATATTATGTTCCGGTCGCGGGGGCAACGCACTAGACGGTATGCTGTCGATTTCATTCATGTTATACCTAAGGTGCATCGTTTTGTTTGCACGGATTCGGGCGATATGGCGACGGTTTGGGGAGGTCTGCCCAACATTGCATGTCTTTCAGATGATAATACTATGTTGCTAATTAAAGTGGACAGTAAAGAGTAGATATAAATATAGTATATATTTTGTTATTATGGACACCGACAACAGGTATAAAAGAGTGTACTGTTCTATCTAAATAGAAAACAGGATTAGTGTCGCTATTAAAGTATCGAAGTGTATTTATAAATAATATCCATTCAGAAACATGTTATTACAATATTAATACAATTTTCCTCTAAAACAGCTGTGCCGCGCGGTCATTTACCTAACACACATACGTGATAATACCCAAGGCTATAGTTATTAATATCTTCCATTTACAATGTGTCCGCGTTTCCTCATCACTTCGTGTAGGTCAAGATTGCAGAAATTGCACACACCTGAAACAATGTCCTGCCTTATCTAGTAAAAGTTCGAAACTAATTGTGACACAGCTGCGGATAACGGACACTGACAGATCTTTTATAGTAATATAACACACTAGTTCTTGCTGTCGGCTTCGCTCGCTATGTAGTCGGAAATTATAATTTGAAATATAGCCATGTCACATGAGGATGATGTTATTCACATTTCTGAAAGAATTTTCGCAATTGGATCAGTAGTTGCGAAGATGACATCTTATATCGAAATGAAACTTTACTGTTTATAACATAAAGTATATTATTGTCCGGTGTTCGCCGCCAGTCCGCCATCTCTACGTAACCTTGAGATTTCGTTGTCCTTCTCGGTCGTAGAGGTTACTTTCAAATGTTTGCGTCTTGTGTATTATAGAACGCATGTCTGTCCACGCACACATATGCACTCGACGAAGCATATGATAATACCAGCGAAGAACGTTCTAGAAGTCGACAGGACCAAGGCGCTCACACAGGGCGCCCTCTACAGTTGTCACTCGTCTTAGTAAATACCAAATTTTAGTCATTTCTTTTATTGAATACGTTCATGTCCTAAGAGTCCATACAACTGCTCTATTAAGGGCTTATTTAGCGCCGAAAATAGGGTTTTTTATGTAGCCTATTCATATTATAAAGAATACCATGAATTCGAAAAGAAGACGATCCTTGCAAATTTACTTAAAAGTATGTCATTGTCCACACTATCAAACGCCTTCTTAAAGTCAAAGTAAGTGACGTCCAGTTGGGCACTAGTCTCCGAGTCCAGCACTATGGTGGCCTGATTAATTGATATGTCTATAGTGGTAGATATTCTCGGAACATTTACTTAGAGACTTATTATTGCAGACATGTAGAGATGTAAACCTCCACGGTCTGAAGATACTGGCATTAATTTAATAAGCAGATAAACACTGTAAAACTACATCACGATACAAATAGACAGATCCTTGAGGGATGACAGAAGGCGTCAAGATTACTCAAGATGTTAAAAAAATATTGAAAAATTTAAAATTTAAAAAACCCCCGACCCGAAAAACCTCTAAAAAACCCTAAAATAAAATAATCCAAGCGTCTTAGCGTCGGGGGTCCGCTTTGTTTTGTGCTTGTACTAAGCGGTTTACTTAGCGGTCCCCCGACGCTAAGACGCTTGGATTATTTTATTTTAGGTTTTTTAGAGGTTTTTCGGGTCGAGGGTTTTTTAAATTTTTAATTTAATTTTTATTTCATGCTTTTTAAACTTAACGAAAACAAGAAAAGTTATAAATTAAAAAAAACAGGGACACAGGGGGGGGAGGGTGCAGCCCCCCCCCCCGCCAGCGATGCCCATAGTGATAAGTAACATGATTTCAAATTTCGAATCAACCAGACCTGGGAAAGTTGTTTATTTCCCTTCAACTAGAAAAGTGGTGATCACCTTCAAACGGCTGGGCAGATTTTCTCGAAACATAGCTAAGAACACTCTCGATTAAAACACCTTTCAAAGGAAACCAATTTTATCAAAGCGGTTCATCCGTTTAGGAGCTACGATGCCACAGACAGACACACAGATACACAGATACACAGACACACAGATACACACGTCAAACTTATAACACCCCTCTTTTTTTGCCGGGGATTAAAAACTAATAATTATTTATTTCAATACGTCTTTCATTCGTAGCCGGTCCCCATAGTATTTAGCACTTTGATAAAGCATGGCGATGGCGCATGTTAATGTCGAGACTGCTGATCAACCAACGGTATATCTAGCCAGTTAGAGCGACGATCAAGCGCAGGATACCAAGTTGTACGCAGCTGAAAGAGCGAAGGTGAAGTCAGTTCCAGATATGCACGTAATGCCACCTACAAAAGCTCAGTAAAATCAATGAATAGTCGCTTAACGCTTAAAGATAGATGGCGTTTTAGTATACGATAAAGAGGAAATCTACTTCAAGCGGATGAGATAATGACTCAGTAATTTGATGTATTGTCAAATAACTAATTGTTCATTTCTGGTCAACAAACATGAAAACATGAAAAACACTGCTACAACCATGTATGTTGGGACTCTTTCATGTATATTTATGATATTTTCACTCACATTTTGACGATCCACTGTATGGATATGCAATGTAAAGAAACGCCATTGTTGTTTTTCGAGGTCATTTCTCCGAGTTACATTAAACGAGTATTTAGGACGTCACGAATGCAAACTATACTGGTCGTCAATAGAGGTGCAATGTAAATTAGGTTTCATCATTTTTATTTTGTAAATCTTAAAAACAACATCCCAAAAACACAGCAAAGATTTGGAATTCCAATGATACTATTTAATTTGTATCTTTCCTTGAAGTGTTGCTGACAAATTAAATCAAATAAATGCGTTCACTATTTCGGTCCTTAAAAGTTCACTAAGATAGATTTTAAAAGTAACTTAAAAAAGGTTATCTTTCATAAATAAAAACTGAACTTTTATCAACAAGTTAAAAAAATTAATAAAAATCTGAACGATAAAGGTTTAAATCAATTAATTTGAATGCACCCATACGACTGGATATTATTTATCTATATTGATAACACTGACAGCGCCGGCGTAGATGCCAGTTTCGCGCCACAACTCCGTCACTGTCGGACGCTTATAATTTTGCGTCGTACAATATGCAATCAGTGAAAATGATTAAGTTACAACTTGTGTCTGTTCTGTTCGCCATGGGCGTTGTCACTTATCAAGTATTCAGTAATAATTATCCTATTAGAAATAGTAAACTTCATAAAGTAATCAGGCGACATGTCGTCACAGATGGAGAGTGTCCTGAAGGTTTCATCAAACTTCCCTCCGGATGCGTTTCGTTTCACTTGTAAGTAATTTTTAGATTGTTTTCTACTTGTACTGTGTTGATTTTTTATTAAAATTTACCAACTGCTACATCGTTTGTATGATAATATTTCATTTTAAAGTTGATCGTGACCTCTGATTTATTAAATTAAAACGTTGTAATAAAAATAATCTTTTTTTTTGTGAAGGTGTTTCTTGGATCAGGGTGATATCTTAGGAGCGCTTAAGGGGTACTACGCATTCGATTTAATTTTTTATGCAGCTGTCTCTATAGAAAATGTGTGTATATTCTTGATTTTCCGAAGCAATACACTCGTACTTACGATAGATCAAGTAGGTGGAAACATTGCCATTAGCAATAAAATTATAATGTGATTATTTACAACTGCTGCAATCCACAAAGATAATAATGAAATATAATTATTGTGCAACTTTGTAGTTGCATAATATATTTTCTAAAGCTCTCGCTCGCTATCGCAGAGCCGCGCCCGCGCCGTTCGTTCGCGCGCCCCCTTCGGTAACGTCACTCGTGACTCGCTATCGTACGATACATGAACACCTTTTTCATCGCGTAGTAGCTTAAACATTTGGCAGCTTATTAGCTACAATTTTCGTAAGTTCGTGTCAATTTTTATTTGCGAAAATTTTAAACAGCAATTCGCTCAGTCAATGATTGGTGAATAAAAATATCTCGTTGAACTCATTCAATTGTGAGCAGTGCTGTGCTTTACGCCGCCCGTCAGAAAACACAAATTGTGAATGAAGAATCTTAGGTGATAGCCTGGATAAAATTATGCAATCGGCTTTGTGGTAACATCATTTGCTACATCGACGTATTGTCTTATTTATTTTTTCAATATAAAAATACCGTGTTCAGTGTTAACTTTTGGATTTATAATCTCTCTTGAGTGTAACTTTAATGCAGGTATCGACGTGTTTCCAAAATACCTTCTGAATCGGAAGGACCATTCACACATGTTAGGGCCGTTCCTGGGACGTTGTCGGGCCGTGTTTCATCAGGGGCTCGAGAAAATATTGATTCGTGCATTCCATTTGAACTCGTTAATACACATTCCTTATCTGGATTTTTGGTGGTTTCAGACCACGGTTTAGTCACGTCACGGGGACGGCCCTAATGTATGTGTCCTTCCAGCTTTCAACTATATTTTTTAAACAAATCATCGTGAAGACCTGCAGTCTTATTGCGCATGACTCATATTTAGCAAAATTCCTAATATCTTTTAATCTTTTAAAAATTCCTTGCGTTTCCATTAATGATCAACAAAGTCAATAATGGAAACGCAAGGAATTTTTAAAAGATTTACGAAGAAGGGATACTCAATTTCTTTCTAAATTATAAATTGTAATTGTGTGTATTTAAATGTATAGGTGGCTGGCTTTAATGTCTGAAATTACCTAAGCGCACTGAGCATTGCTCTTCCGTTGGCTGTGTCGAAACGCATGGCGTGTGCGCATGGTGACAAGTTTTTTACCTAGCTATGAGTTACTTCGTGAATGGAATGCACACTGACCGATTAATTTGTAACTGACAGATTCGAGCAGTACAGAAAGTTTTTCATTTGCATAAGCAATACGACCAAGACATTGTGGCCGGAGAGGCATGATTCGCATGACTCATGTTTCTCATGTTGGTATGGCGCGACGAAAAACGCCGTTGTCACTTTTTCGGCCTATGGCGATCCTGGAATAAACTGAAACGCATTCATCTTTAGGTTCTTATTCGTTTGTCAAGTTCATTAGCTGTTAAGGATATAACGTATTATAAAGAACTCCACCTGCAACAATCCTTACATACTCAATTTGCCTCGTCCACGTTCATACATCTGGTCATACACCCACGATGGAATTAAATCATTATGTTGATAACATTTTGAGTAATTTAACTAATTGATTGGTTTGGTCCTTACAGGTATAATGAAACGCACGAAGATGACTACGACGAGATTACGACGGAGTCACAAAACAAGGACACGACGTGGCAACCTGGACCGACACCGGGGCGTAGTAAACCAGTTCAAGCTGGAACGACGCCGCATCTTGGACCGGTGTGGGGTCCTGACGGGACACCGCATCCTCGAACGAGGTCGAGTCCTAAACCAACGAAACCACCTGGAAAGACACCGCGTCCTAGATCAACTCCACAATCTTTGACCACACAAAGCCCTGCGACAACATCACGTCCTGCAACAGTGCTAGTCAGCAGAGCTGTGACGACATCCTTACCATATACAATGATGGCTACAATTTTGTTTGAGTTGTGGGTATTTCTACTTCATCATGCAGTATGATAGCGGCCTATTTAAAAGATATTACATCATCAGACTATCTCCAGTGGTACCCTCGCGATGTAGCACACACCCGTGGCAGGCTCAAGCGCTTGTTGTGCGACAATATTGTGACCCTGACCGTCTCCATTTGGACTAGAACAATCCAAAACAGAGAGGAATAGAGAGATATATGGAGGACGCCTTCACCCTTAAACGGGCATTTGCATTGGGCACTATAGTTAATTTTTAATTTGATCGGATAATTTAACCGATTGAAATGCATGTTTCATTTGTGAATAATTATTGAATATTTTAAGCATTACAATGCTTTTTTCGTGAATTAAAAAGCTTAAATAACTAAAAAGTGGTCTTTTTTTTAAGTATAAAATTCCTAGCGATACTATTAGATGACACAGACATGGTAAAGTAATTTAATACTGAGCGAAATCAGTGACGTTGATTAAGATTATTATTTTGAAACGTTTTCTTAGTGTGTGTTCTCGTATTGGAACTATGTGTGTGTGTGTGTGTGTGTTATGAGTGAGTGTGGAATGTGCACTGCATTGAGTTAGGTACCAATTTTATTCAGTGCCTGACTGTTAGTGTTAAGTCTGGGTGATAACTAAAAGGTTGTAGGTTTGTGTGTGTAGCGAATTCCCTCTGGTGTGAAGTGCTCAGTAACAAAAGTACTGAATCAAAATGAAATTATGGATAGTAAGTAAATGATTCACCTGAAAAAACTGGGTCAGCAAAACTCTACTATTATAAATTGCGTTAAATCAATTTTAGAGCTATCAGCGGTGGCCCAGTGGTAGCAGCCCCGACTTACGAGCAGTAAGTCGTAGGTTCGAACCCAGGCAGGCGCATTACTTTGTGTAATTTATTTCATCACCGCTGCTCTCAAAACGGTGAAGGAAAACGTCGTGAGGAAACCGGCATGTCCTAGAACTAAAAATTTGAAGACATGTGACATCTACCAACCCGCACAGGGCCCGCGTGGTGGATTACAGCCCATTCCCTCTCATAGAGAGGAGGCCTGCGTCCCGGCAGTGGGAACAATATAGGCTGACGATGATGATGATGATGATAATAATATGTAAGCTGTAATTATTTTCCAATTATAATACTTATATATACATATTTTTATTATAAATCTTGATCTGTAGAAACAAATGAAATGATTACATTCTTTGCTGATCAATTTCGTTATTCTTGCTTGGCCGCCTGTCATCATCATCTGCCTAGCCTATTCCCAACTACGTAGTGGTAGACTTCCAGTCTTACCGGATGCAGCTGAATACCAGTATTTTACATGGAGCGACTGCCTATCTGACCTCCGCAACCTAGTTAGTATTGGGTAATACGATATCCCTTGGCAAGACTGGTAGTCAGACTTTCTGCCAACTGACTTCCTATAACGACTGTCAAAGATCTACAAATGACAGCCGGGACCGACAGTTTAGCGTGCTTTTCGAGGCACGGAGGAAACTTATGTATATAATGATGGTCACCCATCCACAGACCGACCTTGGCAAGCGCAGCTTTACATTGAACCTGTGCTTGGCCACCTGTAGTATCTTAAAACACTTTATTTCCTGACAGACAATCATTTTAGAGTTGACTTAAACTTTAATATCTAGCTGACCATTTAAATGACGACACGGTTGGCGCAGTGGCTGAGCGATCGACTGCTGCGCTGCGTGTTGCGGGTTCTATTCCCGCACGGAACAAATATTTGTATGACCTACAGATAGTTATTCCGGGTCTGGCTGTTTGTGTGTGTGAGTTTAAATGTTTGTAAACGCACCCACGATACAGGAGAAATTCCTAGTGTGGGGCAACGTTTAAAAAAAAAAAAAAAACATAGCCTACTGAAACCATTATTATCTGCGATTGGAAACTTCGAATCGACATTCACTGAACTGTTACGTAGCACACAACTGCCTCATCGGCATAAGGCCTTGGGAGAGGCCTATGGCGAGATGTTCAGTAACACCAAGGCGTTGTTGGCCATTCTTGAGAAGCTGGGGTGGATCGGATGATCGATTTTCCCACCCGTACACAACATACGAACTTTGAACGTGGAACAGA
Source organism: Cerastis leucographa (assembly GCA_963082945.1). Classification (NCBI taxonomy): domain Eukaryota; kingdom Metazoa; phylum Arthropoda; class Insecta; order Lepidoptera; family Noctuidae; genus Cerastis; species Cerastis leucographa. The sequence continues at coordinate 16,577,619 of OY720361.1, read as the reverse complement.
CACCAGCCTGTTATACAATGCAATTCAATGACCAGAAGTGGAATGCAACGGACTGATTAAACGCACTACCGAAAGAAAAATAATCCTTTGTCCTTACTCTGGCCATGATTGTGCTGTCGAAGACGTAGAATATCCAAATCTGTTAAGCTGTAAAGGAGTGCAAAGTCGACAGACAGTAATATCAGTACACTAATAGAATTAAATCCATTAATCACGAGGAAAGTCATAGATTATGATAATTGCTGTAATATTTATTCATTGAATTTGGTTTAATTTGCAATCTGCGGTTGTATATCGACCACTTTAAAACTGATGTTAAGTTAATCATTTCAGCCGAAAGACGTCCACTGCTGGACATAGGCCTTTTGGAAATTAAGTTATTTCCGTTTTTTTCTTGTGTAATATTGTTTGTCTTCCCTCACCATACGAATGAATAAAATTGAAAGCACAGTCCCTCACGTCATATTGGACTTTGCAGCATTGTTTAGTAGGTTTCTTTACCTTTGTTAACGTTAGAAGTTTAACGAAAAGCTGTTTTGAAATGTCATTTCAGAGCAAGTTAAACGTTAGCGCTAAATGAATGAGTTTGGAGTCATAGTCGGTGTGTCACGTGACGCGGGCGCCAATTGCATCGTGTCTATGTATAGATCCACGAGGTAGCGCTTGCTACGAAATTCACTTTATGTTTACATTTTTGTTTGCCAAAATATTTATGTCATGGTCACGGTATGTTCCGGTCGCGGGACAACGCACCGGACGGTATGCTGACGATTTCATTCATGTAATACTCGTGGTTCTCTATTGGGTCACCTAATTTTTTTATCCATCATTTAAAGTGCCATAACTTTGTTTGTTGATTGTGTGATGATTAGGATCATCATTTATCCGAATGATAACTTATATCACATGCCATAAAATTGAAATCCCTAAATATAATATGTCCTAAATCCGTTTGCCATAAACATTACAATCAATAATATACAAAAGACATAAAAATGTTTTCAATACAACTTAAAAGACCTAAATTCAAATTACATTAATTATGTTTATTTATAATAATAATATTCATAGAACAAATTAATTATATATAAAGGAGGCTGGCGAAAATGGACCCAAAGAATCTATAAATTAATTAAACTCCGTTCCAGTGTAAATATAAAATAATTATAACTACAGTTTCATGAGATATTTATTTTTAAAATATTGAATTTTTAGGACTCGGGAACCAAAAGTTATAAATATTTTCAATTTACTAAAATTAAGTAATCGTGCAATTAGAAAACGCAACTTTTTTCCGATTACGTTCCAATCCAATGACATGTGTTTTGCTCAAGGGTTTTCTTACTACAAATGGCTCTTTCTCTTAGTTTTTATACATTCTATTATGTCAAAAATTCATAAAAAATAACATACAAACCTGATATTAAAACGCCAATTAACAATGCAAAAGCATTTAATAAAAAAATGGAACAATGGCGATTTTATAGTATTTCTTATAAAGGAACGATATCAATGATGATCGATTGAGTCCCGTCACTACTGTCACTGTCAGATTTGTGATGATCTAGTCCATCGTTATGTTTGTATTTTTGTCTGGGATTTTATGTTTATCATTGCGATTTCGTAGATTCACGACGACTTGGCCTTTACATCTTGAACTGAAGATAATGCACCCTGTCAAAGACTACCTACCGCATTCTTCTCTGGATATTGGACAATGAGTTGTTTTGGATTTGGACTTTGATTTTAATCACAAACATGCGTTGCGTTAATTTCTTCTTCTCTTACGACTTACGCTCTTACGGAGGTGTCGTCTCTTTGATGAAGGTGCTCAGAGCTTTGAAAAAGTTCAGAGATGGGTGTATCCACGTGATGTAAGTATATTTGTAAAAAAACATGTATTTATATCATAAGTTAAGAACTTATTTAAGATATCTATCTGAACAACAAACTGAGATTCGTTTAGCTTTTATATGTATAAATACATACTGTTGTAATCTTATATTAGGCTCATTATTACTGTTGCCCTATATTTTATTGGACTAAAACAGTATGCAGTAAAAGACTGGCCGAGGTAGCAGTAGTGTATTTTACTGAGATCTTTCAGTCATCAAAATAGAAGATGGGTGGCTGTCGCATTTTGTCATGAAATATTTATACCTAATATTTATATACCCCTCCACAGGTATCACAGGTCTTCGACCTCTATATTATCTTTCGACATTTCTGTTTTTTTCTTTTGTTACTTATGGAACTCTTTATGTTTATTACACTAAAGGTGAATTTATTTATTTTAACATAATTAATTAATTCCAGATAACAGGAGACGACTACCTTTGTCACTCATGCTGGGGGCTGATAAGCTGCGACCCTGAAAATGAAACCCGACAGCAACTTGGCCATCGTAACGTCTGTGTTGCATAATATAAAAACTATGTAAAAATACCAAAAAATAAGATTTATTACTCATACTGTTTTTATTCAACAAACCCTGCTTTTCAATAGCTGTACATAGCTAGTCAGCTCTGGCTGTTATAATTTATGTAAAACAATATTATCTTGTCTCAGCGTAATAAGAATCGTTTTACTTGACTATAATTCGCTTATAGATCAAAATTGTAAAGACATAGTTTTAATAGTGATTGAACTAATTACAGGGTTGGTAATCAGTTTAGTCTCTAGCTGCAGTCTAGCAGTTTTATGATTCATCAATTAGGTACAGGCAATGAAGTAAAAATTCTGGTTTTGGCTTACCTATGACAAGAAGCAAAACACGTAAAGTCAGAACTAAAACTGCGAGGGAAATACAGTAGTTCGAATCTTCCTTTATGAGTCGTCTTAAGTATTATTATATTTTGATTAATCTTAATTACGGAGACATTCCACTGTTAAAAACCTTAGTCGTGAGATTTTTAGGTTATCTTGTAAATAGACGTATATCTCTTTTCTCCCAACTTTTCCGTCTTACTCTCCATTTACTTTTCTGATAGTCTTTAGTCGTTTTACAACTATGTATAAGTTGCTATAGTGAATGCAGGTAGCATTCACTATAGACACTAAGAGTGGGTCCCAAAATACATGTAGTCTCGCCCGTCTCCTTTTTATTGTACATAAATGAATTTTAGCAGTTGATTGTGAACATATGATTTTTGTAAGCAAGCAAGCATGTGGCATGCAAGCAGGCATGCAGCATGCAAGCAAGCATGCGGCATGCAAGCAAGCATGCAGCATGCAAGCAGACACGCAGCATGCAGCATGCGCGATTCGTTTCTGTCTCTAAAACCAAATTTTTTGCAAATGTTTTAGGACTGAAAAAAATATTATAAATGAACATTCGGAATAAACATTATACACAATACTTAGGACATAATTACTTTTGGTCATATAAAATTAAGAGATTCAATTGTTATAGTACTCAATATTATGACAGAATACTTATAGAACTAAAGATTTTTTGTATATTATGTCAAAAAAAAAAACGGGATTTTGAACATTATGGTTACTGAAGTTTATAGCAAATGTGTTGTGGATAGTGATTTTCGGACAAACAATTTTAGGAGAAGGAAGGGCCAATCTACCAATACTCGTGCGTCGTACTCGAGATTAGTCACCTGAAATAATAAACATTTATTAAACCATGTAGATACCCAGGATTCACCACATAGCATTGTATTTTGATAAGAGGGTAATTTGTTTTATTTATTTTTTGTGTGGTAGACGTGCCCTTAAACTCCGCTTATCATTCACATTACAGTGCTCTCCACTACACTCCTCTTTCTAGTCGGTACGAACAATTTTCCAGTGTGTTTTTACACAAAACAAAAATGACATCGACAAAATTAAGCAAGCTTCCTAAACTGGAAAGAAAATTCAGATTTTTAGGAACGTGCCAAGCGGCAACGTTTTTCAATATCGCCTTCATCCCGAGAGGACTCTATGCTATCTCATCCCGAGAGGACTCTATGCTATCTGCGCGGGTCCATATTGGCTCACCTAATGTTCTTTACCCGAAATTGTTCTTCATAATGATTTGTAATCCGAATGATCACTCTTCCTAAAATTTTTCATCCTAAAGTTTTCATTCATACTATTTGTAGTGCTACCGGCGATGTTCATAACACTCATGTTTCCGAAAATTGTAATTAATAATATCATTATTGTAAATATATTTCAACTCCTACTGTTTTTTATCATAACGCTATTATTCCTAAACATAATTACCATAATATTTTCACTCATACTCAGAAAGAAACATTTACCAAGTGTAATAAATAATATATGTGAGTAGAAGCTAATATTTATAGTGCCCCCACCATGAAAAAAATACTTAGAAAAATTTCGCGACCAATTTCGAGGTAGCGCCCGCCGGCCGCTGCCGCGGCACCGCTCGCTTCGCTCGCTTGGCTCGCGCGTAGTTGGTCGCAGTTCTAACCTAACCTAACCTATGGATATCTTTGCGGGTACACACCGCTTTAAATAAAATTAAAGAAGACGCTTTATTAATAAAAAATAAATCTAAACAAAAAAGATATGACTTTGAATAATAGTGTAAAAGATGGTTATGTTGAGAAAATATAGGAAAACAAATAAAAGTATAATAGATGATTATTATTACTGACATTATGAAGTTGAATGCTTCGGAATTAGAACATTAGAGACAAAGTAGTTAGGAATTGCGATTGTTAGGATGAAAAATGTTAGGAAGAACATTTTCGGATTTCCAATTATCGGAGTTGAAAATTTAGGTGAACTTTGGCGCACCCTATCTGCGCATGAAGGTTATTTGTTATTGCTAAAAATAACAAGCGTATCTTATACAAATCTCAACCGTGCAATACGGAAACAAATGTTGGTTGAATTCACTGGAATTTGACACATATCTACCTAGTTTTTATTCGAATTCGAACAGTACAAACAGCTGTTTCTATCGTTATTTACTATGGTGCGTTCAATTCATTGGAATTGCAACATCTATTATTCAGTTCAGGAAAGACATTCAATTCACTAGAATTGCAACCTTTCTTTTGCCTTGTAGCAGCGGGAAATTCAATGGACATCTTCTCGGATGATGACTGCAATATGACAAGACCTAGACTAGCATCAGTTGTACGGTCAGATGACACAACGGAGTCGCGGGCACCGTCCCCTCCGCCAAACGCGCCATACCGCGCGCCGTCCCTCGCGCCATACCGCGCGCCGTCCCCCGCGCCTACCCGCGCGCTGTCTCACCCGCGCCGGTGCCACAGCCAAACTTGCTGTCTCATCCGTCCCCCTCGCCGCTGCCCGAGCAAGCCGCTGAGCCTTGCCCGGTCGCTGAGACGCTGAGCCTTGAGCAATCGCTGCTACCTCCAGCGATGTAACTATTACCCCCGATGATGACTTAATCGACTTACTATAGGCGATGATCCCACACAAACCACCGAGTATGGCAAAGATATTCACGTTGGCCTGGCTAACCACCTGGAGTATTTAATTGTTTGTGGACTGGACACCGACGTGCGGAAGGAATTATAGAAAAAAACACTTGACACCAGCCAACTGCGCTAGAACAATTCCACCGATGCTCAATCCGGAAAAAAGGCTGTTTTGCCCGAAGCAAGCGTGAAACGTGACAAGGGAATAGAAATCAGGCAAAAACGCAAAAACACTTCGTATAATTATGATCGAACTTCACGTACCATTAAGTTGGTTTCACCATCAATTATAAGCTGCATCAATTTGCGAGCATGGCTCGGGCGATATAGCGACGGTTTGGGGAGATCTATGACCAACATTGGACGTCTTTTGGATGCTAATACATGATGCTTAATGATAGTGGACGATAAAGAGGAGATGAATAGAACAAATACTCTTCACTATAATGTTCTCCAGATAAGAAACAGGTTTACAAAAAAGAAGTTTTCCTTATAGACATGTTTATTATTATCTAAATAGGGAACAATAACAGCGTCAGTTTTATTGAATGAAGTATCAAAGTGTATCTAACCTTGACACTCATTCAGACACAGCAACGTGTTATATAATTATCCTCTACAGCAGCTGTTTATGCGGTCATTTACCCAATGCTAATGTTATAATACTTGACGCTATGTTAATAAATCCCGTTTACAACACGCCCGCGTTTCCTCATAACCTCGTGTAGGTCAGGATAAAATAAATGGTACTCACCACTGGAATAATGTGCTGCCTTAACTAGAAAAGATTCTTGAGCAACACTGGCTAAATGTCTTACCAATACCAAATACCAACTTGCTATCTGCACCTCGTCTTGCAAGAGGACTTTTGGCCGCAGGGAGTGGTGTTCAGTCGCTTCCGCGGGCAAGTGCCACATGAACGCACAGTGACGTAGTGTGCAAGTGAAGTGCTACTAACACATGTAGTTTTAAGGTTTTATTTACTAACACAAATTGTATTTTATCATATGTATGTTAGACTGTAAGGTATATATCTATGGGCCAAAGTTGCCTGAAAATAAATAAATATTATTATTATTATTAAATGTAGGTGGAGTATAACCAATTATAGTACACCCACACGCAACGAGACAGACAGACATGCTTAGGTGTACCCAAATACACCTCTGCCTAACTCTTCGGGGATTAAAGGCGTGATGTTATGTTTTATGTTGTAGTTCGGTCAAACCAGTACGGACTTATTGTGGACACAGTTTTCAAAACCAGACACACACTGAACAGTAACATAATTATGTCGTTGTTCAGTCAGTGTCAGGTCCGACCCAACTTTGAAGTTTCATTGTCTATGTCAGTTAAAGCAGTTACTTTCACAATGTTAGCGCCTTGAGTATTATGGTACGTATGCGTTTAGGCGCGCCCACATATTCACTCGACGAAGTTTAACATTATAACACCAGCGAAGAACGTTCTAGAAATCGACTGGACCGAGTGAGGCGCGCACACAACATGTGCACCCTGTACAGATGTCACTCACTGCCTTAGTAAAAATATGTAATCCCAGGTTGGCCGCTTTTCATTCATCTGACCTAATGGGGAGACCTGAGAGCAGCGGTGGCCCTGTGGTAGCAGCCCCGACTTACGAGCAGTATGTCGTAGGTTCGAACCCAGGCAGGCGCAATACTTTGTGTAATTTATTTCATCACCGCTGCTCTCAAAACGGTAAAGGAAAACATCGTGAGGAAACCGGCACGTCCTAGAACTAAAAATTCGAAGACATGTGACATCTACCAACCCGCACTGGGCCCGCGTGGTGGATTACAGCCCATTCCCTCTCATAGAGAGGAGGCCTGCATCCCAGCAGTGGGAACAATATAGGCTGATGATGATGATGATGACCTAATGGGGTATCCTCCATCCATCCCAAACAGAAGGCCAATGTGGAGCCCCTTTGCAGGATATGCTCCAGCTACTGTCCTGCCCATCCTACACAACTACCTGCACCTTTCAGGATTTTGTCGAAGCAAATTTTAGAGCTATGCCGGTAACTACATACTGGTCTAACAACATTTGAGTTTCATCAACACAAAAAGAAGAAGTAATTAAAAACGAAATGTTACTCGTTCATTGTACTGAATATGCTGATATCCCAAGTGTCCATGCAACTGCTCTATTAAGGATATCATCCAAAATGATAAAAATATATTTATACGACAAACATAACACATGTTATAAAACGACATGAGGTCGTCAATCATCAACGCAAAAAGAAGAAGAAGATTGAATAAGCTATGCTTAGATAAGAGAAAATATATTAAAGATTGTGGTAGCTTTTTAGTGGTTTGAAACTTCCAAGGAGCAGGATACACTCATTTTTTAGCAAGCAGCATCGTGACGTCATATAGTCAGTTCTTTTGCAGTAACTTTAGTTTCGCTTACTGACTACGCATCACTGTCAAAATGACAGTGCTTTATATTTTCGTAATAATAAAGCTGCGATTCGGTTGCTGCCGCTGACATGTGTGTCAAATAACAGTGATCTTTATTATCATTTAAAAAGGTTGTTTCTGGTTTGCTGTGTAAAACTGCTGTAGTTTAAACAGAATGGGTGTTAGTTGAATGACTGTCACCTGAAACTTGCCAACGGCTGTGCACGAGCAGCGCCACGACACGCAGTTTACGTGACTGCAACCTCATTAAGGAGAGTCGTCTGAAATAATGTAGAAAGAGAAGCATACAAGCTTTAACACCACGTCTGCAATCCCCAAGGGGTTGGGCAGAGGTGGCACCAACATTCCGGAGGAGATGTAAACCTCCATGGTCCGAAATTACTGGCATATATTAAATACTAGCTGTCCCACGCAACTTCGTCTGCGTCACATTTTCCCCGTTTTCGCAACATTTTTCATTGCTGCTCCGCTCCTATTGGTCGTAGCGTGATGATATATAGTCTATGTCCTTCCCCAGGTTGAAATCTATCTTCTTGCCAAATTTCATTAAGATCCGATCAGCCGTTTAGTCGTGAAAAGGTAACAAACAAACAAACAAGCAAACAGAGTGACTTTCGCATTTATAATATTAGTATGGATGGAAAAATAGACAGAGCTTAGAGGGTTGTTAATGGGGTCTACATGTTAAAAACTTATTAAATTCCTATATTTATTAATTTCAATTTCACGAAGGCTTTTTGACCGGAACCGATTCCAATAGTGCCTAGCACAATGATGGAGCATGGCGGTCTTTATTCCTAACCTAACTCTTTGTATAGAAAACGTGTACCTATGTAAAGAATAAAAATATTTAAAAAGCAACTCGACACCGCTGATTAACAAACACTGGATCAACCTCTGGCTGAGTAGAGTGACGATCATTCGCAGGGTGCCTAGTTGTAAGCGTTTAAAAGACAGCTGAAGTCAATTCCAGACATGCACTTGCACGTCATGCCACCTATAAAAGCTCCGCATAATCAATAAAATTAAATATCCACTAAACCAGGCGACGCTGAGCATTATCAATAGATGGCGTTTTATTATACATTAATGAGGATAATTCACTTCAAAAGCGGATGAGATAATGGCAGAGTAATTTGTGTAGTCTGATAATTAATTGCTTGTTTCTGGTCAACAAAGCAGTGAGAATATAAGAATACAGCTGTGGCTAGGCATGTTACGGCCCTCTCACGAGTTTTTTGTTACTTTTTACTCAAATAATAATTACGTGCAGTACGAAAGTACGTTCTGAAGAAACGCCATTGTAGTTGTCAGAGTTCATGAGTTCCTGAGTAATCCTTTGGTAATTTAATGCTCGTCACTATTAGAAACCACACCTTTGATCATATATTTAGGTTTAATTTATGTTAGGTTTAAACTTTATCAAAGTTTAATCCTGAAAAATCACTGCAAAGATCTCTATTAGGAATTCCGATTTAGACACATACTTATTATCTTTCTTTCAAGTGTGTTGCAAACAAATAAACTTCATGAAATAAATGCGTTCACTGTTTCATTAAATTACGGGGTCATGGTATTTGAATATCGATTTCTTTTATTAACAGACACAAATAAAATAAGCTATTGGTTAAAATTATTACATTTATTGCAGTCTTATTTTTTTTAAGGTTTTTTTTTTTAATATAAATTTACCTTCTCTAAAGAAACTTCTATAACCGATTTTAAAAGCAAGATAAAATAAATTATCTTTCGTGAGTAGATACATTATTTTAAATTCAATTAGATGTTCAAATGAATGTGATAGTTTAATTTCAATAGCTAGGAAAACATAAATCGCTTTCAACAATAAATGTTTTATAATGTATTAGAACGCACCCATACGAGCGGATATTATATATCTATACTGGGGTTTGTGATTGGTGAATTATGTCGCCATCTTGAATCATCCGTCTAGTCCAGAGCCTGCCTGTGCACAGGCTCATTCCGCGCCAAAACTCCGTCGCCGTGAGACGTTCAGTATTATTCTGTCGAGCAATATTCAACCACTGAAGATGAATAAGTTACAATTTGTGTCGTTTTTGATCGCGATGGTGGCGTGCTTCTTCATCTATCAAGTATTTAGTGAGGATCCTATAAGAAATGGTGAACTTCATAAAAGATTCAGGCGAAGTATCGTGAACGTAGGGGAGTGCGCTAAAGGGTTCATTAAACTTTTTTTCAAATGCATTTCTTGTGACCTGTAAGTAATTTTTTAAATTATTTTCTACTTGTATTAATAAAAAGCGTTGATTTTACAAGTTCTACATCATGCTTGTGAATTTTTCATTCAAGACTTCCAGAATTTTCTGATTTCATGAATAAATCGAAAACGTGATTTAACTTTCAAGCTTTATGTTGAACGCTTCATTGAATCATAACAATGTGAAATAAAAGGCAATAATAAGTTCACGGGCTTTGAATGCTATATATTATACTTACTATTTTTTCGATTGATGAATCTTGTAGACTAGCTTGTAGAATACCGTATGAACTTTCTTTGAATATCCGAACTTTAAATGCTAAACTGAAATCGAAGTTCAGAATGTGGCTGAGTTTGAATGAAAAATGTATTTTTATGAGTCTGGTGCTGGGAATATGTGCGTAATATTTGTAGTCGTTTTTGTAAAAGTTACTGTTTTTTAAACTTGTTGAGTGTCACCTTACCTCAAAGTGACATTCCAAGCCAACTGCTACAAGTATACCTAAAATTGCTTGTAAAATTTGTTTTCATTATACAATAACACACAAAATACATTGTGCAACTTTGCAGTTGCACAATGTATTTTCCGATCTGCTCTCGTCGCACCGCACCGCGCGGGGCGCCGTTTCACGCTTGCTCGTGCGCCCGCCGGTCGCTCGCATGCCATTTTCAGTGACGTCACTCGTTTCTCGATATCGTACGATATTCGAACTCTTTTCCACAACTAAACTTTAAAGTTTTTAACATTCTGTGATGAACTACATTTTTTTATAAAATATTGTGAATAATTATTTATGTAAATTGATAGCTCTTATTCACACAGTGCAGGATAAGTGAACATAAAAATATCTTGTCGAACACATTCAATCGTGAGGCGACACACTTTGTGAATGTAAAAAAAATTTTGGTGATAGTCAGGATATATTGATGCAATTCGCTTTGTAGTTACATCATCATTTCTTTGGCGTATTGTCTTGTTAATTCGTTCCTTATAAAATACGTGATGAGTTTAAACTTTTGTATCTCCTTAATAACTTTGATGCAGGTTTCCCAACTTGACAAGTACTGGTGTGTTTTCGGTTTCATAGTGAAGCTTTTAACTTTTTATTCACAATTTATTTCAAAGATCTGCAGTTTAATTTCTTTAGAAGTAGATATTAGTTGTTCGTGCTGGCGAGCATGGTCACCCGCTCTCTCGGTCGAAGCACATACATAGTACCATTTGCGCATGGCAACAAGTACGCATTGGCGCATGACAACTCTGTTATGTATTAACAATTTACCAAGCTACGAGTTCCTTTACGAATGGAGTGTTTCATCGATCGATTTACTTATACGCACTCTGATCGATTTGGAACTGATATATTGGACACTCTTAGAAATCGCTGCGCCCCGTCCAGGGGGCACAGCTGGCAGGTTATGGATTTTGTCCCTGGGCTAGCGTTTGCAGTGGTGTCCCCCTGACGACGGGCACCCTCAATTTGATTGCCGGGATAGGCGTGGATGGTGGCGCCACGGCGCTAGTGCAAAGCGCTTAGGTGACATATTGGAGTAGTCTCTTCTTCATCGTTTCTTCATGAATGAGAGTAACCACATGAGGTCGTTGCCTTCTTCACCAACGCTCTCCATGCTGGACGGTTTTTGGCCATACGGACAGATGCCTGGAAATTTCCTTTACAGACTTTCTTCACCGCATCTGTCCATCGGGTTGGTGCTCTTCCACGACCCCTTTTTCCATCCACGTTACCAGCCACAATAAGCTTCTCCAAGCTATCAGGCTACCTTCTTGCCACGTGTCCAAAGTACTGTAGGAGTTGATAGGCGAGATTTAGCTTTTAGTTCGTTCAGAATCGAGGCGTTTGTGCGGCGCGCCGTCCAGGGAATGATTAACATTTTGCGCCAGCACCACATTTCAAACGCATTAATTCTGTTACGAATGCGTGATTTCAGTGTTCAGGTTTCAGAAGCTTACAAAAAGATGGAGTAGGTCACAACTGGAAATATACAGCTTGATGTGTCACCTTGTGTATTTGTGGGGGGGGTTGTAAAATGTTTTTCGTTTAAGAAAGCGCGTCGAGGCCTAAATATCGAAGTTGGCTTGAATGCGATAGCGCTCTAATAAATAAGTAATGCGTGTCTCGTCAGTATAGCTGCGAGACGAGAAACACCTATAGTATGTCGTCTTATCTTCTTACGTAAAACTGTAAAACACCAATAACAATAATTAACATAAATTGTGATCATTTGCTGGGAAATAAATTAAAACGCGTTCATCTTTAGCAGATATGGGTCCACTTTGACTTAAACCGAATTGCCGACCTACTTGGTTATAAAAAATCCGACGAATCGTTGTAAGTTGAGAATATATTTCAATGAAACTAATTTGACTACCAAAAGGAAGAGTTCCAATTCTCGGATTATAACAAACCCGAACGTCTAGTGATGTATTTCATAACATTCACTTGAGCCGATTAGTCGGCGCTTTTTGCTGACTTGTCGCTGACTATGCTCCAACTACAAATGTGACTGGAAAGTCTGCTTTACCGACGGGTCAGCTACTGATCGGACCATCTCTAATCACATGGTTTTTTCTGAAGTTCTCTGTTTTGTCGACAAGGTGTTTTAAGGTACAACGCTGAGCGCGTCGTGTATAGAGCACTAGATGTCGCTACTATACCTTAGTCTTTGGATTCCATTTTAAACTCGTGACGTCATCAGAGCGGGCCCCGTTTCAAACTTGTGACCGACCAATAGAAGCGCTGTATAGAACTCCCGCCACGATCACGCGTCATGGTTGGCCAATAGGAGTATGTATTTGTACATAGCCACGCCATGAATGAGCAAAAGGATCGTTTATGCGGTGGACAAGGCGTTACTTCGTTTTTTTGTTGCCTTTAAGCTTCAAGCCAGCATAACAAATAGTTCATAACGATTCAGTTTAAAATAAGATAGCGTCGCATAAATTTAAGTTCTACTTATCACGAAATAAACCCAAATTGACCTTTTTCAAACAATTTTGAAGTAATACAGTATTTAATTGAACACTTATTAACATAACTTTCATCTTTTCCAGGTACACTGAACTGACGGGTAATGAATGCTAACAACTACAAGAACTGACGGCGGTATTTGATCGACAACACTACAACAAGATGGCGACATCTCTTGTCTCTCCAAATTACCTCTGCAACTGAAACATAACGAGGTCACTGTCTTCGTCTGAATGACCTTTAATCTGGCTAAATTCGGTCCTTAATTCAAACTCACTGCAGCATTTACTAAACCAGGAGCTGCAGACAAAGTCAAGACGTAGAGTGATGAAGATGTGTCGTGGGGAGCTCAGCAAGACAGCTGACAGGGACCCATGTGACCTTCCAACCTGCTCACGATTATGACAACGTGGGTTACTATGACGTATTAAAGCAGTATTGTTTTAGTGTTACTCAAATGCGGGAAAGAGAGGGAGCTATAGAGGACGTCTACCGCCATCTCTTTTCCATACCGGAATAAGATTTAAACAATACTGCTTTAACCTCGTAAGGCCCAACGACCATGACAAAAATATGTTGACACTCCGGCCCAAGACAGTTTTAAAAATCATGAAATTACGGCCCAGTGACCTAAAATTATGACATGACAATTAAACGTATTTTTTGGTTTAAAATGATCCCGCCAATTTAAATTTGTCAACAAAAAAATTATTAACCTTGAACGCATCTCTAATTTTGAAATTTCAGAATCAAGAATCTGTCAAAGCATTACATTTAAAAACTTTATTTCTAAATCGAAATTCTGGGCCGCGCAACTACTTGCGCCTATTTTTAGAACATTGGGTCGTAATTTATATCGACCTAAATTTAGGTTGGGCCTTACGAGGTTAAGACGTTTTAGTAGGCTACCTGTACGCCAAAAGAACAAAGAATGATGAAGTGATGAACAGAGTATCAATATCATCATCATCATGCTTTCTGCCTTTGTTGAAATGTATTCAAGGCCCGCAGCATGTCTTCTTCTTCAAACATCTTCATTAGTCGTCATCTCTGAAGTCCACACACCATCAACACAAACAGAAGATACAGGATACCGATCAAATACCGTACCTATTAAATAAATGGACTCCGACTGTTATAAGTTATCTATAGTTAAATTTTTGTACTTACCTGACGTGAATACGTTGGCAAATTAACAAGTATGTATTACGATTTTTCATTTCCAAAAAAAAAATGAAGTCAACTTCTAAATCGCTCGAACATCCGATTAAATAATATAATGGATTAAATTTTAAAATATTTTATGAACTATAAAGAAGATTTACCCATAAACTTTCAAATTGCTGCCCTGACAACATATTCACGCCAGGTATTTATTTAACACAAGGTGTAAGAGACATCAACGCGCAACCGTTACGTGTTACCATACTTTTAAGACCAAATTCTAAAACCCCAGTGAAAAAGTGCGCGTCGGTGTCCTTTACATCCTGTGTTAAACCTACTAAAGTAAAAATACTTGAAGTATTTACGAGTTGAGTATTTTTGCATGTGAGGTATATATACTTATTGCATTTACTGACGCTCCTACGATATTAGATGAATTCCTAAGCACTTCCTTAGAGACCCAGGCAACTGTCAGTCTCAAATACACCGTGTAAATCACCTCATCACGAAGCCGTCAACCAAGCATTCTGTACATGAAACTAAGTAACTTTACGCAAAAGTTATAGCTGGGAAACGACTTTTTTTTGGGCGGTGTAAAATCATGTTTTGTGGTAGAACTCAATGTAACGCACTCAAAACATTGTGCTGATGGACGGATTGAATAGTACGGGGGTCGTGGAGGTGTTTAAAGTAAAATATTACATTAAAAACTTGTATTTTAAAAAATACTTGTCAAAAAGTTGGATCTTTGACCCCTAATATCTCCGTAACTAGAAGGTTCCCAGGTATGGTGTAGAACAAAAAAATGATCGCAGTGACAGGGAGAACCAGTGCCTTTCGGCTTCGCTAAGAGGTGTTTTACACGCTTTATACTGTTTTTCAAAACTTACAGTACTTTACCTCCTTAGTATTAAAATATAGATATTATAATGTGTCTGGTTTAGTAAGAGCAGACAGTTCTTTAAGACTTTTAACGCGCTAGGAATCATCCAATATTGTAAGTTTGTTAATAGTATTCCGTAGAGTAAAACATTATTAAACTTTTGAACGCTAGAGCATACACGCACGGGCTTGCCCTCCACGCCAAGGCACAAATTCACCGCAAATACTTACAAATAAAAAAACGGATTTCAAAAGTATTGTTAACTTATTTCTTGATAAGACATTTAATATTTAAGATATATAGATCACATTTTAAGTATATATAAATAAACACAAACTAAATTAATGATCTTAATTGCTTATTTCGTGTTATTGTGCACCACAGTTTTTGTCACGTATTTGTGTCGTTGGCGTACAGGGCGCTTGCTTGTCACGTATATGTTACAATAGCGTTCAAAACGTTAAGAAATAGGTTTACTATTTGGTATATTTATTATAAGATTCCCTCCCATTCAAGAAATTTTGTCTTACAATCTAAATATTATTAATAATTATAATGTTAATCAGTAAGTTAGTTTAATAATTATGCCGCAATTTGGAATATAATTAGTATTAAACTTACAGTATATTAAACCATCTTATAGTTTTGTATGAAACTAGCTTCTAGTTTAATAATTATGTTCCAAATTGCGGCTGACCAGCCACTCACCTTTTGGATATCACTGCAAGAGTATTATATAATTTGTTTCCTTATTTAATTCGTCTAACTAATATGATAACATTTTAAATATGAGATTTTTGAAATCAAACGAAATTGTTTAAGCCTTAATTTTGTATATCCTTTTTCACATAAAAAAAAAACAACTTTTGACATTTTCCTTGACTTTCAATTTAGGATTTAATTAACCATTACAGCTGTTACAACATTTTTACAAATGATGTGTGTTTATTTTAAAATAATTACTCTATCTATTAATTCTGCAATATTTCGATTTTGTACTCCTAAAGTTTTTACATATTTAATTCTTTTTAGACCATCAAAATTACACATTCAGTATTGTAATAATTATAGAAAAGAGTTATACGAAATAAAATGTCATGACTTGTTCAGGTGGTTTTTGTTTTTTTCATGATTTTTGTTTACATTCGCCTTTATATCAAAAACGTTTCATAATAAATACTGAGATATGCTCAACCATATTTTTTTTACATTCATTTTGTCCTTATCTGTGAAGAAAATCATCGTATCATCATCGAAAGATGTGTCCCAGAACTTTTAATTAGAAAATTCGAATACATGAGAAATCTGCCAACTCGAATTAGGACAGCGCGGTGGATACCTCTCTCTCTTTCTCATAGAGAGGCCTGTGCCCCAGCAGTGGGAAAATTAATCCGCTGATTGTGCATCTGTTTGTCCTAACTTTAAGCCCCTTGTATTTCCTGTAAAGCTCTTTCACTATGTCAAGTGCTAGCACCGAATGAGGTCAACGATCCTACTACACGTTTTTCATTGTTATTTCCATACTTCTGTATTAGCCGAAATCGCAGGAGTCATTCATCCATCGCAGGAGTCATTCATCCATCGATTCTTTGGTACTTCTTACTATATTGACGGTTGTCGAAACGAAATTAAATGTATTTTTTCATTGTTATTTCCATACTTCTGTATTAGCCGAAATCGCAGGAGTCATTCATCCATCGCAGGAGTCATTCATCCATCGATTCTTTGGTACTTCTTACTATATTGACGGTTGTCGAAACGAAATTAAATGTATTTTTTAAGTATCGAATAAAAATATTGTGAACTATTTTGGACAACCCTGATCCCGGCTGGCGTGTCACAAAGTGCACTCGGTTCCGGGTGCTGTTACCGTTGCGTATTCATCACACCGATGGACTAAAATGTCAGGTTTTTATGAATAGATTAGTAAAATGGATTATCTCAACTAGGCAGCGAAAGTATTAAGTATCAGAGCTATTAAACCCACTGTACGAGTATCTCTTGAAGATTTAGATTTCCCAAAATTGTTTCAGTAAACACATTGAGTACTAAGCACCCAGCATATGTGTCAAACAATAATTCGTTATTGTACCTGGCACAACCCGCCTACCGAGTCGTCGTGATAGTTGGTGCCTTATCTGCTGTAAATGTGCCCCAACATAAAAAATGTGTGCCCCCTGTAGTTTTGAAAAAAAAAGGGAAAAACGATTCTTGCTGGGGTAACGATTTTCTAGCAGGAAAATTCTAAACGAATGATCGGAGAAAGAAAAATTGTCATGGCCAGAGAGCTTATATGTGTGCTAAAATGTGCCCCCAAAAATAAAATCTGTGCCCCTTCAGATTTTCGAGATATTGCATTTCCTGCTGGAGTAACGTTTTGATGAATCGTATATCTCTAAAACCATTGCATGTGCCCCTGTAGAATAAACATACACGAGTAGCTCTTAATGTGTGCCCCTATGTGCCCCAATTTAGATTTAAGAAAATATTTATAGTTTTCAAGTTATCGCGGTTTTATGAAAACCCGAAAAAACATCGCAGCGCTTAAATGAGACAAGGTATAAGTTCGCTGAAAACTGTATTCGGTCCTTCTTGGCGCTAATAATAACCATACAAAGTTTCAAAACTGTTTATGCATGCGTTTTTGAATAATCTTGCTAAAAATCAAAACGATGGTGTCATAACTTTGACGGCAAAATACAAGGAACTGGCTCAATCCCCGATGTGTCGGTGTAAACCAAAATAGTGTGCCCTTAGTCAAAAATATATGGTGAAAATATTGAGCTTGGAATGTTTCTCATTAAGTAAATATAAACAAAAAACCAAAATATGTAAACAACGGCGGCTGGTTATCCGACCAAATTCCAATGACTACTAAAAAGCGACGATTTCATACATATCGATGACCTTCTTTATTGGACGTATTATACCTAAGCTGTTGTCCGTACAGTCGCGTTCAAAAGTTTTGGGGGCTAATTAAAAAATATATTAAATGCACCTTGTGACTATATGAATGAAACAGCTTGTTGATGTGGAAATTATTATTTTTATTCCCTTAATTTTAATTCTTAAAGTAATTATTGCATCAAATCACAGATCAAATTTCCTACCTATAAATATTTGAAATTATTTGCACGTTGTCAAAGTCAAAGTCAAAGTCAAAGTCAAAGCATTTATTTCAATTAGACCATTACAGGCACTTTTGAAAGTCAACAAAAACAAAATAAAACGCGAAGCTACAGTCCCAGTCACAAGGCATAGTAACTTGTGAAAGTACTGTAGTTGCCCATTCCGTAGCGTAGATCTCTATGGAGAAGAACGGGCAAGAATATCCATGGACACTCTTTTAAATCAAAATATGTTACAAAATCTTGGTTACATCATTCATGTCAAGAATTACAAATATGTGAGAACAATGTAGAAATACGGGCAAGTTAAGAGCGTCCAGAGTAAAAGATTAAATCAGTAATAAAAAAATAAAGTAATTAAAATAAACCGTGGCAGCTAAGAGATGACCAGTCACAACTGACAGTTGTGTAATCGAATATAGATTCCTGCTCCGCTTCCTCATCCTCTGAAGACGACTACCAAGTTGTCGGAAAGGGCAACAGGAAGAAGGGCAAAAACTCTCGGGCCGCCATGGCCAAAAAGTTAGTCGCGCTCCCTCTCATCCCCTCTCCCGAGGCCTCCCGCCCCACATCCCCGGTCCCCGCTCCAAAGTCCGCCGCTGCTCATACCAGCAGGTCAACCAGCCCTAAGGCTAACTCTTCAGCCGCTTCTTCCAAGAAGCTGAAGCCCCGTTGTTCATTCAGGACAAAAGGAAATGGACAGACGTGTCCAAAATGTGTGTTGAGCGCCGCATTCAATATACAAGCGCAAAAAGCACCCAGAAGGGTATCAAAGTGATGGTCCCTACGACCACCGACTTCAGAGAACTGTCCCGCTAGTTAATCGGAAGGCACATATCCTTCCATACTTATTCTCTTCCTGAGGAGAAGCCCACCCGCGTGGTGATCAGGCGGATCCCGAAGGAGATATCCACGGAGGACATCCTCAATGACCTCCAAGGCCAGGACATCCTGGTTGCAGCCGTCCACCGCCTTCATAAGGCGAGAGGCGGCGACCAGTACGACATGGTACTGGTCATTTGTGACCCAGTGGAAGGACACCACCCGATCTTCAAAGTGAAGTCGGTATGCTCCCTCACAGGCATCTCAATAGAGAAGCCTTACCGCTCAACCGTAGTAGGGCAGTGCCACCGCTGCCAGCTGTATGGACACAGCCAAGCCAACTGCCATGCGCCGCACAGATGCGTAAAGTGTCTAGGCCACCATGGTACGGCAGACTGCCCCCGTCCCAAAGACAAATCGCTATGCACGGAGCCACCGAACAGGCCAGTGCTAGGTTGTATGTTGATTAAAATATTATTCGCGGCTGTAAGACATATGTAGTTACAGAATTATAATCCTCAAAATCATCAATACAACGCTCTAAGTTTATAAAGCTGTAGGAATGACTTTTTTTTTGTTCCAACGCCTTTATGAACTTGTAGCCTTGTAGGGTTGTATTGGTGATTTTGATGATTATAATTCTGTAACTACATAATGATGAAAAACTTACTTTAACCTACGGCTTATCAATAAATATATTATATAAAGACAAATACGGGCTTTTTTATTTATATACAAAAAAGAGCTACCTCTTTTTATTAGTAGCATCACCCATTTCATGAACTATATTTTTTTTAAACATCGGGACCAATCAATTTTGGGTCAAAGACTTGGCAAATTACTGGATGTATTTTAATGAAATTTAGAATGGAGAAGATAGCTTACCTACCTTGGAATAGCACTTAGGCTACTATTTATAATGTACTTAATCATGTGTAAGGTCATAGAAACAGCTAGTAGAATATAATTCAATAACAACTTTATTTTATTTCTTATTACTTTTCTACTTCAGTGTACTCAGGCACAACAACACGTGTGTAAGAAGGTCATCGATATGTATGAAACCGTCGCTTTTTAGTAGTCATTGGAATTTGGTCGGATAACCAGCCGTTGTTTACATATTTTGGTTTTTTGTTTATATTTACTTAATGAGAAACATTCCAAGCTCAATATTTTCACCATATATTTTTGACTAAGGGCACACTATTTTGGTTTACACCGACACATCTGGGATTGAGCCAGTTCCTTGTATTTTGCCGTCAAAGTTATGACACCATCGTTTTGATTTTTAGCAAGATTATTCAAAAACGTAGCATGAACAGTTTTGAAACTTTGTATGGTTAATAATAGCGCCAAGAAGGACCGAATACAGTTTTCAGCGAACTTATACCTTGTCTCATTTAAGCGCTGCGATGTTTTTTCGGGTTTTCATAAAACCGCGATAACTTGAAAACTATAAATATTTTCTTAAATCTAAATTGGGGCACATATGGGCACACATTAAGAGCTACTCGTGTATGTTTATTCTACAGGGGCACATGCAATGGTTTTAGAGATATACGATTCATCAAAACGTTACTCCAGCAGGAAATGCCATATCTCGAAAATCTGAAGGGGCACAGATTTTATTTTTGAGGGCACATTTTGGCACACATATAAGCTCTCTGGCCATGCACAATTTTTCTCTCTCCGATCATTCGTTTAGAATTTTCCTGCTAGAAAAACGTTACCCCAGCAAGAATCGTTTTTCCCTTTTTTTTTCAAAACGACAGGGGGCACACTTTTTTATGTGGGGGCACATTTACAACAGATAAGGCACCAACTATACGTTCTACTCATATAACTCTAGGAGATACTTTCTTGCTGGGGTAACGTACACTCGTGAATTTGTGAGCATACAAGTAAAATTACTTGAATTTAGCAGTGAACGTGTATAAATAATCATCTGTTATCTTCGTTTAAATAGCTGGGGTGAGCTAACTCTCATTATCAAGTTACTCCTGACCTACACAAAGTGACGAGGAAACGCGAACATATTGTTCACGATAATATGAAGTAAGTCCGATAATACTAAAGTACCTAAATACAACAAAGTTGAGTTATCTTACGCCTGATAATGTTATAACAGGCATATAACGGTGCCAACAGCTGTTTGTTAGGATAAGTTATGAATGTTCCTGCTACTGGATGTCATGGTTCTAAAATTAAAATTTTAAAAACCCCCGACACAAAAAACCTCTAAAAAACCAAAAATAAAATGATCTTAGCGTCTTAGCGTCGGGGGACCGCTTAGTACAAGCACAAAACAAAGCGGACAAAATTTTTTTTTTTGCGTAAATTTTTAATTTAATTTTTATTTCATGCTTTTTAAACTTGTATTGTTTTATCTTAGCCTTGACTGTCCCAATACTGGGCATAGGCCTCCCCCATTGCATCCACTTTTCTCGGTGTTGTGTGTCTTCTCGTCAATTAACGAAAACAGCAAAATTAAAACAAAAACGAGTTTCTGGGGCGGGGGGGGGGCGTGCAGCCACCCCCCCTGGCGATGCCCATGGTGACAAGTGACAAGATTTCAAATTTCGAATCGACCAGACCTGTGGAAATGGTTAATTTCCCTTCAACTAGAAAAGAGGTGATGACCTACAAACGGCTGAGCAGTTTTTCTCGAAATATAGCTAAGAACACTCTCGATTAAAATACCTTTCAAACAAAACCAATTTTATCAAAATCGGTTCATCCGTTTAGGAGCTACGATACCACAGACAGACACAGATACACACGTCAAACTTATAACACCACTCTTTTTTGGTCGGGGGTTAAAAAATATTCAAACTAGGAGTGTTATTCGTTCGTTGGTCTCATGGCCGCAAGCGTGACTGCTAAGCAGTGGTCCGGGGTTCCGTTCCAATTCCAGGTTGGGGAAAGTGTTATTGAATTTTTCATTGGAAATTTCTCAGTCACAGTCTGGCCGTTTGGTGGCAATAGGCTCGCCCTTTTGTTACTAGACAAGAACAAAAAAAAGATTGGAATGACGCCGGGTAGACAAAGTGCCTTTCGGCTTCGACAAAGGTCTTTAGACACCTATTATTACACACATTGCCAGTTTTATGTGGAAAATTTATGATTGATTGACATATATTCATTCAGTTATAGATACGATAGATGATGTTTGAGTCAAGCTGCTTGACGACTGAAATTACGATTTAAAATCGGACGTTGTATGTACGTTCTAGGACATGCCGGTTTCCTCACGATGTTTTCCTTCACCATTTCGAGAGCCAATTCAGATGACGGAATAGGGGATAAACCAATTTTTTTTTCTTTGTCCGTCGGGTAGTTTATTGAAAAGTATTGGACACGTATTTTTTCTTTTTTCACCTGGTCATAAAATTACGGAGATATATTGAGTTGAAATGGCGCATGACGTCACATGTAGGTAAATTTTATACCTACTTGTGACGTAGTAAGCCCCGACTCTCTAACTTTAATGAGATTTAACTAAGTATTTTTTTGATATTTTGATAAAACAAAAAATACGTGTCTAATATTTTTGTATTACCTGTCTGACGGACAAAATAGAATGTCGTTTTCTTTACCCGGTCCGGTCCCCTATTGCTTCTAAATTTAAATTCAGATTGGTACGTTTGTTCTTGTTACTATCAATGCACGTCACACCAGAGGGAATCCGCTACACGCACATTACAAACAACCTACTCAGACTGTTATTCATATAAACATTGCACACTCACTCATAAACACACATAAATATGTATTCCCAATACGAACACACACTTTCAGTACATTTCTGAGAAATAATCGTCGGCATTGATTTTACTCACATTTCAATTACTGACTATTTCTTTCTTATTATCTGTTTCTTATAAGGTGGATACAGACTTTGCGAGGCATGCGCCACGAACGGCGTACAACGAATGCCCCGGCCATACGTTGGCCGCACGAATATAAAGGTACACACCTTGCGAGGCATTCGCTGTGCGTTGTTCGCGGCGCATGCCTCGCAATGTCTGTATACGGCTTTAGAAGTACAAATTTTTGCCTTTTAGAAATGAGTCACAAAAACCAGGCCCAGCAAAGCTCAATTATTGAATCTCGTGTGTGTCATCTTATCTCATAAAGGTTTCAAATAGGCGAGGACTGAGGCATGGGAATTTTAAAGTTACACATCTTTTGTCAGCAACAATGAATAATTTCATCTTCATCTGCCTAGCCCTTTACCCACCATGTTCGGGTTTGCTTCCAGTCTAACCAGATGTAGTTGAAAACCAGTATTTTATGTAGTACCAGTGCCTGTCTGACCTCCCCAATCTAGTTAGAACTGGATTGTACGATAATATTAATGTATTATTATAATAACGTTAAAAAAAGAGATGCAAGAAAGTTGCAGATGTCGGAGAAAAAACAGCCAAGCTAAAGTGGGAGTGAGCTGGCCACGTAGCGCGAATGCACCCGGAGAGATTGGCAAAGATCGTCACTCACTGGACGCCTGACGGAGGAAATCGCCGTCGTGGTAGACCGCGGCGAAGGTGGTGTGACGATCTGATCTTGTTTGCCGGGCGATCATGGCCAGAAATCGCACAAGATAGTGAGGTTTGGAAGGAGAAAGGGGAGGCCTTTGCCCAGCAGTGGGACACAATATGAGAGGCTTATAAAAAATATAAAAAAATAATAACGTTATACTGGTGATAAGACTCGGTAAGAATAGGTTAAAAAACTCATCACCAATCTTACCGAGGAGGTACTATCCATTACTAATTGAGGGTATCGTACTATCCATTTCTAACTGAGTTAATTAGGTCAGATAGGCAGTGGCTCTATGTAAAATACTGGTATTATCAAAGTTGTGTTAAAACGTCAACCTTGGCTAAGGTCGCCGTATGATCTCACATTTCTAGGAACCACCGCAAACTATTATGCAGCGCTGTGTGAACGACCTGTGAGTTGTTTGGTATGGTAACAATATAATGAAAACAATAATAAAACAAATGACGTATATGGTTACTCAGAATCCTCGTAATGTGTGCATTTATGTCTGGGTGTGTGTCAGAAGTGGAGGTAGGTAGTTTAGTTATAGTCTGCGAAGTCTATAGAATGATGGTTAAAACCGCAAATCAAAACAGCCGGGACATACGGATTAAACATGCTTTCTGAGACGCTTAGAACTGTGTGAGGGTCTACTTTACTTGCCAGCATTTGTGTAGGTGTAGGTACTGTATACCATATTATGGTTGTATATTGATTTTCCATGTATACAAACGGTGCTATGTATACAAACGGTGGTGAAGACCTGGTACCCAAACAAAATTCATGTGACAGCACGGTTAGCGCAGTGGCTCAGTGATTGACTGCTGCGCTGCGTGTCGCGGGTTTGATTCCCGCACGGAACAAATATTTGTATGGCCTACAGATAGTTGTTGCGGGTCTGGCTGTATGTATATGTGAGTTTAAATGTTTGTAAACGCACGCACGATACAGGAGAAATTCCTATTGTGGGGTAACGTTTTTTTATTTAAAAAAACAGTATTGCGTTTCCATGTAGGATAAAACATTTCAAGTAAAACGTTTTTAACCGTTGGAGAATAATAAAAAAAGGATCTTAAGAATGGAAATAATTATATCATTCTATTAAATCAAATCAATGCTGTAAGTCATCATATTCTTGCCCCAAGTTATATAAATGAGCTCAATAACGATATATTGACGCGCCGCGACAATGATTCACTGACCTTACAATGTCTGTTACCGTCAATATTTGAAGTTTGTGTGTTTCTATTAGTCGATGGACTGTCAGTAACAACAATACAAGGCTGTATTACCTGACCCGTCTTACAAAGAGGAAAATATGGGTCAAGTAATGCAGGACACTGCTTTCAAGTTATGCATTTCCAGTATAACAAGGCCCCGCTTTGTACAGATTTCCCGTACAATAAGAGATCGCCCGGATACGTGCTAGCCAAACGATGGAACTCATAATAATTATGAAAATGACAGCATACCGTCCAGTGCGTTACCCCCGACTGGAACATAATCGGGGCCATGACATAATTCTTACTCTCGCTTACCAAACGTTCGTAGCAAGCTACGCTGCTACGACGTAGCAGATTTTTATTTAGAGTGATGACGCAAGCGGCGCACGCGTCCCCTTATCATGTCGCCAGACATGCTGGAGCTTATTTAATTACGTTTAATTAAGTAACGGATTACTGTATAGTTAAGGTGATATCGTCTGCTTAATTACTAAATACTGACGGTGTGTCAGCGACCGTACTTATCATCGTTCTGAACCCTATCGCGACGAAAGCTATTCTCGCCACCATCATGAATTTTTCGCCGCATTGATATCCTTGTGGAGATTGATTCATCAAGTTTTCATGATCATGGCCCACGTGACGCGTCTACTACGACGTCAACGAATCCCAATCATACACCATTTATTCAAATGAATACACATTATAATATTCAATCCTCATCATATCGCCAGACACACAGGTTTATTAATTAACTAGTAATGATACTTGTAGGTTTTTTGTATACTACACATAATTTATCTAATTATCTAATCGACATTGTTCATTGTGATTGAAAATTCTTAATGCGATAGATGATCTAATTTATTTACTGGTTATTTGTGGTCCATGTATCTATATTAATTTCTTGTTTTAATTATATTGCATGTATTGTTATTTTTGTACGCCCTAGAGGCAAAACATAGCGCCCTCAATGTATAACAAATAAGAACTTATAATGTACCTATGTTTTACAATTAATAAATGAATACGAATATAGGAATGTATTCCGTGAAAAATATTGATGGTAATACATTTGCACTTACTTGTTTTTATAACTTTTTTTTATATTACTGTAATGTGACATTAATTGTCAATGTCACGTGAGGCGACTATAACTTCAAGTTAGTCAGTTTGCAACCGCAGATTGGAAATATTATAAAGGGTGTAAAAGACCTCTTAACGAAGCCGAAAGCCACTGGTTCTCCCCGTCATTGCGATATTTTTTTTTGTTCTACACCATACCTGGGAACCTTCTAGTTACGAAGATATTAGGGTTCAAAGTTCCAACTTTTTGACAAGTATTTTTTAAATACAAGTTTTTAATGTAAGATTTTTACTTTTAACACCTCCACGACCCCCGTACTATTCAATCCGTCCATCAGCACAATGTTTTGAGTGCGTTACATTGAGTTCTACCACAAAACATGATTTTACACCCCCCAAAAAAAAGGCGTTTCCCAGCAATAATTTTTGCGTAAAGTTACTTAGTTTCATGTACAGAATGCTTGGTTGACGGCTTCGTGATGAAGTGATATACACCTTGCATTCATCATATTATAAGTTACAATGCGAAAATTATACAATTAAATAATTGTATGAATTTCCTCGTTATGAATGTATCTACTTAGAATCAATTATTCCCACGGTGAAATTCTTTTTCTATTTTAAAGATAGTTTATTCCGGTCTGGTTTGTTTGGCACATCGAGGAGATTAAATAAATCATTTAGGACATAATCTGTCAAAATCTGGTGTCCGAAGGCCTTCCGCTCTTTTTGACTGCAATTTTTAGCGGCAACGCGATGGACGAGATTATGGACTCGTGTATGCGGCCCACAGTCGCCCCACCACCGCATCACGTAACCATGTAGACAGAGCGATACCGCACAGCACCACTGGAACATACAGTACAAAACAAATACTGGCGGTGAGCGTGCATTCTCACTCTGAGCCCTGTCGCAACGCCATCGTGAAAAATCTTGATGAATCAGTCTCCACAAGGTGATCCCTGTGATGATTGAGTTATCAAGTTTTGCGAGAGTCAGTGACTTTCACAGTGACATTCTCGTTCTGTGATAACAGTGTCTTAGAAGGTAACATTCATCTGTTAAGGCAGGTATAATAACCCGAAATAAACCCAATATTAAGATGAATCATTTTTTAAAGTACGTTTGTTACTATAAAATCACGGGAACCCGCTACACAAGGCGGTTACCACGGCAGTGTTCTGCATTTTAGTTTGCGGTAGATCCTACAAAGACTATGCGGCGACCTTATCCAAGGTCGGCGTAACTATGATTTCAACTTTGATAATACCAGTATTTAACTAATCCAATTGTAACTGGGTTGAGGATGTCAAATAGGCAGTGGCTCTATATCAAATACTGGTATTAACTACATCCAGTTAGACTGAAAGCTGACCCGAACATGGTCGTGAAAACGCTAGGCAGAAGATGATGAAAATCATCATTGTTTCAGACAAAACCTGTGTATCTTCTAAATTCTAATACCTCATTACTCACTTTACCTGTAATGGTACCTATTTGAACCCTGCGACCTTCATCAGATAAGATTACACACACGAGTTTTAGTTATAGCTGTATTTTGCAGGGCGTGGTTTTTCTGACTCATTTCTGGCAGACAGTTTTTTGTCAAGTTTTTTTTTTCTAAAACTAAGACCACAATAAAATTGTAACAATAAATGGTTAAGTTATTTAAATCTGAGTTAAATTAATAACGTCGATTATTTATCAAAAATGTTCTTCTTGATGTGTATGTTCGTATTGGAAATACTTAGGTATTTGTGCGTTATGTATGAGTGAGTGTGCAGTGTATTGTACTGATAACCACCCCAGTGTTTGTGTGTGCGTGTAGTGGATTCCCTCTGGTGACATGAATAGTTATTAACAATCGTACCAAGCCGAACTTAAATAAAAAGTAAGTAAATAATCCGTCATCTTAGTATTGGGATTTTCGTTTATCTTTTCTTTCTTCTGCACTTACACACGTGCTGGCAAGTAAAATAGACCCTCACACAGTTCTAAGTGCCAGAAAGCAAGTTTAAGCAGTTTGGCCCGGTAGTTTTTATTTGCGGCTTTCATCATAATTGTATACACCCACCCCGCAGGCTATAACAACCTGCCTCCGCTTGTGACACACAAACACGCACAGATATACGTAAACAAGCACATTATAAGGATTCTGTGTAACCACTGACGTCATTTATTTTATTATTGTTTTCATTATAACGCTATCGAAAAGCTTACCGGTCGTTGACACAGCGTTGTTCTGCATAATAGTTAGTGGTAGTTCCTGGGTAGTTAAGATCATAGAAACCTACCCTAGCCAAAAATCAAAATCAAAAGTCTTTTATTCAAATTAGGCTGATAATCAGCACTTTCGGAACGTTAAAATTACAAGAGACAGTCCCCCAAAACTCCCGCCCTTCGCCACTTCTGTTTTAGCTAGGAAGAAGAAGTGGCAGAACAAACTCCCCAGCAACACATCGGTCTGTTAGGTTAGAAGAACCAGATTCTATACACTAGTGTTCAAGTTTATATAAACAAAGAATCCATTACATTAAATTAATGTCGCATGTCAGCTAGCACACACCAATAATAAAATAAAATATTAAAAAAATATTCTCAAGAATAAATAAGGTCAAGGTCGACGTAAATCTCAACTTTGATAATACCAGTTTTGTACGTAGAGCCACTGCCTATTTGACCTACGATGCAAATTTGAGATGCGTCCAAGCCCCGTGTCACGCAACCTACCATGTACCAGCTGTACTGGTGGTGCGCAGCTCGCCGCGAGGCGAAGACTCGAGCCAGTGAAGAGATTTTGTTGACCCTAGACGGGAATCCGCGGGGGACGACTTATGGTGCGGTCCAAGGGAAACTTTGTGCCTGGCACCCCGACTGAAAGTAACGCTCTTTCCTGCTAGAGAGGAACATGTAAACCTGCCGATGGCTTTGCCCACAGCTAGAGAGGATGAGGTGAATGTGAGCTTCCGTGAGGTGACATAACCAGAGATGAGGGTGGCAATAACGCGGCTTCGGGCTAAAACCGTTACCCCGGGGCCCGATGGTGTGCCTGGCGCCGCGCTTGCCGTCGCTCTGAAAGGTCTTGAGCCCCAGCACGGTGCTATGTTTTATTAAATGCGTTCGTATTTGATATACAAATTATTTATTTGTGTTTTATATGTGAGTGTGCAATAAGTATAGTATTGATAACAGTCTGAGTATGTTGTATGTTTGTGAATGTAGCGGATTCCCTCTGGTGTAACGTGCATAGTAAACGTACCAAACCGAACCTAAATAAGAATTAAGTAAATGATCCCTCATCTAAGTATTGGGATTTCCTCTATTTATAAGTGTTATACGGGATTAAATATAATGAGCACCAAAAAATACTTTGAGATTCTAAGCTACGTTACCCAAAAAAAAATACTAAACACCAAAAAAATTGTATTCAAAGACCAAATATAGTAAATGATCACCAAATTTTGTGGCAAGAAGAACTTAGGAAGCAAGTGCGAGCAAAGCGAGCTCGGGATATTGGGCACCCCGACTCGGACAGGTTAGGTTCGAAGGGGATGGCGGGGTCTAGTGAGCGAGCGGAGCGAGCGAACTAAGACCCCGACATCCCCTTCGTGTTAGGTTACTTTAAACCCTGCAGAGAGAAATAGGAGCCCCGCGTAGCGCCTTAGTTCGGAGCTGTGATTTTCAGGTTTTTAATTCTGGTGATCATTTACTATTTCTGGTGATCATTTACTATTTTAGGCAGTATAAAAATGTTTTTTAAGGTTATATTTACTTTATCTGGTGTTATGTTAAACATAAGCCGTGTTATACTCTGACTGGACGTCATATTACTGTTACGAGACATTCATAATGACGCGTAAAGATAAACACTTAACGAAACAGTAGTAACATTGAGCACGCTGTTGAATTTGCAAGGTTCGACTCTGCGCCGAAAGTTGAGAATAAAAAAGCAATATCTGTGTGACCTATTTCAATCGACGAGCCACTTGACTCAAACATAGATAACGTTTGAGTCAATCGTATTCAAAACTTAATAAATGCATTTAAATTAATAATCTAATTGCCACATAATCATTATTGACAATGTCTGTAATAATAGGTGTAAACATATATGTAGGTACCTACATATGTTTGTAATGTATATTGTGTTGACGAATAGCCGAGAGGCTCTTGTTTTCTCCTTCATTGCAATTTTTTTTTTGTTTTGAACTAGTAATAAAAGGCAAGCCTTATGCTATTTAGGGCATGCAAAAACCGGGTTGTTTTACAAAACCGGTTTTTTCGGGTTTCATATTTACAAAACCGGTGAAACCGGTTAATTCGGTTTTTTCGTTTTTTTTTTCAATCTTTATTACAAAAATGTGTAGAAGGAATTTAAAAAGCTAAAGTCTAATCAAAATATGTATTTTTTACGTTTGTCTTACCTATATTTATAATAATGTGCATTTGTTTGGACTTCAATAAGCCAAAACTACTAAATAACAGTATAAAAGTTTCTTTTCTTTATGCATAACATAGAACAGAACTTATTATTTACATAAACAACATACCTAACAGACAGATGTGTTGCTGGGGAGTTTGTTCCGCCACTTCTTCCCAGCTAAAATACTAGGAAGTGGCGAAGGGTGAGCGTTTTGGGGGACTGTCTCTTGTAATGTTCAAAAAGTGCTGGTTATCAGCCTACTTTGAATGAATGACTTTTAATTGGATTTTGATTTTGACATACTCTTAAAATGTAAGGTAATAAGACTAACATCCACAAATTAGGAACATTTGGTAAGTACACAAAGGTCAAATCACAGAATATACAGCGAGTGTCCAAATTTAAGAATGAGAAACAAAATAACGATATGAACATGGATGGGGAGCGCAGGGTACTGTCGTTAAGGGGTATCTTTCTCGCAGGTTTGCACGATGCTGTTAATTTCACACTATTTAATAGCTATTGCCAAACGTTATACACGTGCAACAATAACTGTGGAGCAATTACACTAAAAAAGCTTGCAATGCTCTGCGCGTCCAGTACAACAACGCGTTTAGGGGTTTGTTGGGGCTCCCATGGCGGTGCAGTGCCTCCGGCATGTTCGCCGACCACAGCTAGGACGGCTTCCAGGCGGTGCTTCGCAAAAGAACGGCGTCCCTGCAGTCTCGGGTTAAAAGTAGCACTAACACGATTCTGAGCGTGGTGTCGGACAGAGTGGACAGCCAAATCCTGAGCATTTCGATCGCTCATACATGTCCAAAATAATAATTATTTTAAGTTTTCTAACATAGCTGTAAGTATCTGCTTACTAACATAATACGGACATATATCAATTAATGTGTGCTTACTCTGAAATAAATATATTCAATTCAATTCAATATTTTGTTTGGGATGGTTAAAGTATTATTCAATCAATAAGATAGGAGAAACATAACTTTTGATGTTCAATATTTATAGTGTGTAAGTTTCTATTTTCCCTAATATTTATTAATTAAAAAAAATATAAACGAAAACCGAAAAACCCGAAAAAACCGGTTTTACCATAGTAAAAGGCCGGTTTTGAAATCAGTCCGTTAACCGGTTTTTTCGGTTAACCGGGTATCCGGTTTGCATGCCCTAATGCTATTGCAGTAGGCTTGCCCTTTATTACTAGTTCAGAGTTCAGAGTTTTTTTAGACTCGAGACGCAGTGATGCTACTGCGAAATTCCTAATGAAAAAATGCAATAACACTTTCACCGACCTTGGAATCGAATACCAGAGATACGACTCGTACTCGTACTCCAATACCGTCTTTACCATAAGGGGCACACGGGGCCCGTGCCCAGGGCCCCCATTCTCAGGGGGCCCCGAAGGACCGACAATTTCTCTCACACATTTATTCTCAAAACATTTTTGTAGGGCACATTACACTTTTTTCACAGATCAGTAATCTTAGCAGAAGGTATTTACAAGGCATATACTACGCCATTATATCGATGACTGCGCCTATTCCTGCTGTACTAATTAATTATATTTCGGAACGCATTTACCCTTGGTTCACCAAGGTGTTTCACGGTAAACTTTCTGTACCCCGTGCTTCTACAGAGAGTGCATTAGAAAAGCTACGTAGTTAAGTAAGCTAATTAAGCGTTTAACATATTTAAGTGGTTCACAAAAAAGAAAAGACGAGACTGCTCTTCTAACGGAAATATGGAATGATCTTTTGGGAGTTACTCGTATAAATAAAACAAGTCTAAGTTTACAGAATAGCACTATGATCATGGACGTTGTAACGAAACTTTACGAATCTCTGATCATTTATACGCTGCAATCATTTTGATCAGTACGAAATGCTGCTAAAGAAAAAAATCCATATATGCTGACTACAAAGATACATTTGAAAGAAAAAGATTTCGCATCACTTTTTTCGAAGGATCAACAGAGACTGCACAGTTGAGAGGCAAGGAAAAGTTTCGTGGACATACTTTCATTCCCATAATTGACCAATTAAATTTTGCTCAACAGAAATCCCGAAAGAAACCGTTATCCTAATCGTAACCAAAAAACCAGCAGCATTCTAATATAATTAATGACATATTATATCATACTGTATTTGATTACCTATAATAAATGGTCATACTTATTACTTAGTAAAAAAAAATGACTTTAATTCGCTTTTTTTACTTTCCAAAAGGGCCCCAAATTCTTGTGTGCCCAAGGGCCTCTAGCCTAGTTTAAGACGGCCTTGCGTACTACTCTTATTTTGAATAATTATTCGGTACTAAATCCGTCATCAGAATCTTGACATAGAGAAACAGGAACATTCATAACTTATCCTCACAAACAGCTGTTTGCATGGCCGTTTGCCAGTTAAAACATTAGCAGTTGAAATATAACTCAACTTTGTTGTGTTTATTATTAGTAGTACGACCATGTTACTTGTACGTGTTATCGTGAACATTACGTTCGCGTTTCCTCGTCACTTCGCGTAGGTCAGGAGCAACGTGATAATAAGAGTTAGTTCACCCGAGCTATTTAAATATAGATGTACAGATGATTCATTTACTGGTTGTCCACGTTTCCATAGGTAAATCTCAATCTATTAGAGATACTCGTACAGTTTTAATAGCTCTGATACTGAATAGTAGGAAAGATAAATAAACGATGGACGGACGGTGTAAAATACGATAATTATATCTAGAAAGGCGAATGACTGCTGCAATTTCGACTAAAAGAGAAGTGTAGAAAATACGAACGGTGTAGTAGGCTTTTGTTTCTTTCAGTTGATTTCTTGTTACTATTGTATGTAAAGGCTAATGTCCGCCAGATCGGAATCACATATAATATGTGGCACCAGATTTAAATAAGATTCGGAAAACAGACGTCGGCGATCCGTCAACGTCTTGTTGCACCTTCCTTGACAACCGCTCAAGTCAATATGGCTGCCCGCAACAACTTGACGTTCCGCCAGAGAGAATTGTAGACCGCTTCTCTCTCGTCTGTGGTCACAGTTTAGTTTGTAACGTGAATCATACGAAGCCTTTTTGCAAAGGTGCCGACTTAAGTAATGTGAATCCTGCTGTTAGAACTTGATTTAGTGGTGGAGTACAGTACAGGAACTTCAAGCGGCTTATCGTTAGGATGAGCAGAAA
Organism: Cerastis leucographa; assembly: GCA_963082945.1. Lineage (NCBI taxonomy): Eukaryota > Metazoa > Arthropoda > Insecta > Lepidoptera > Noctuidae > Cerastis > Cerastis leucographa. Next base: position 16,544,066 of record OY720361.1, on the reverse strand, counting down.
TACAATCCGCGTATAATGTTCCTATTGCTGGGTCATGGGCCTCTCTATGAAAAGGAAAGGAGATTACAGTCCTTTCCTATTCATAGAGAGGCCATGCTGGTCTAGTTCGTGTTGGCAGATTTTATGTCGGCAAATTTTTGGTTCTAGGACATACCGGTTGCCTGCCAGGGCTGTGTGACTGTTCGAACGAGATACCCTGAAACACAAAGAGCTAAGAAAGAACATGGATGGGTTTTAGTCAGTCAAGTCTGACACTCCCCGCCCAGAGCGGGAGGAGGCATTTGATGATTTCCAATCCGTAAAAAAAGGACATACCGGTTCTCGCACGATGTTTTCCTTCACCATTACATTTAATAATTCATTAAAAATGCAAAACCTATAATTATGTACCTCACATGGTTCAGAACCACAATAGGGGATGATCACATTTTGTTTTTCTTTGTCCGTCGGGTAGATTATTGAAAAGTATTGGACATGTATTTTTTTCTTTTTCACGTGGTCATAAAATTACGGAGATATATGTATTGAGTTGAAATGGCGCATGACGTCACATGTAAGTAATTTTTATACCTACTTGTGACACAGTGAGCCCCCACTCTCCAACTTAAATGAGTTTTAACTAAGTATTTTTTTGATATTTTGATAAAACAAAAAATAAGTCTCTAATATTTTTGTATTACCTGTCTGACGGACAAAATAGAATGTCGTTTTACCCAGTCTTTACCCCTATTAGCAAGTATTTGTAATTAATTTAATAATAATTTAGTAAGTAAAATACAGGGTGTAAAGAGCGTATAAAAGACATCGACGCGCACTGTTTCATTTGGGTTTTAGAATGTTGTCCTAAATGTATAACACGTAACGTGACATTTGCGTGTTGATGTCTTTTATAGGTACCGTATGAAATAAATAGCTGGCATAAAAATATGTTGATAACTTGAATCATTATCTTGCCGTTATCCCAATTTATTTGGGGTCAGCGCAGCATGTCTTCTCCTTCCATACTTCTCTACTTACTTGTCATCTCATGATCTCATCAGATACCTTTCTTGGCATAATATCATCCTTCACACAGTCCATCCATCATTTCCTTGGTCTTCCTCTACTCTTATACCCATCCCCATTTATGTAGATAATTTGAATAGGTATACCTTTTCAGGTCAGCAATGGAAAAATGAAATATTTTCAAATTCAACCTTTGAATTTCGAAATCAAATTCTATCAATACCAACTTGTTGATTTGCCAACGTATTCACTTCAGGTACAAAAAAAATAAATTAAAAATTTAAAAAAACCTCCGACAGACAAAAACTCAAAAAAACCAAAAATAAAATTAATCCAAGCGTCGTAGCGTCGGGGGACCGCTAAGTAGACCGCTTGGTACAAACACTAAACAATAAAATTATTAATTTAATTTTTATTTCATGCTTTTTAAACTTAAATTATTTTTTCTTAGCCTTGACTGTCCTACTCCTGGGCATAAGTCTCCTCCCATTCCTTCGACTTTTCTCGGTGTTGCGCCTCTTCTCGCTAATTAACGAAAACAAGGAAAGATATGAATTTAAAAAATGACACCAATTTTATCAAAATCGGTTCATCCGTTTGGGAGCTACGATGCCACAGACAGACACACAGATACACACGTCAAACTTATAACACCCCTCGTTTTTGGTCGGGGGTTAAAAATTAAGCTGAACTATTACAGTCGCAGTCCATTTTGCGGGAGATTATCGGTACCCTGGTAATGACACAGTCAGGATTCTGTATGCTTTTGTTTGTGTTGATGCTGTGTTGACTTCAGAGATGACGACTAATAAATATGTTGGAAGAAGACCTGCTGCGCCGACCCTCAATTATTTGACCAGGAATTAATGATGAAAATTGTGACAATAGGTAATCAATGAAGTACTTAATTACTTCAAAATTTATTGGAAATAACCTGACTGGGTCTATTTCGTGATTGGTATAATAGTGCTTCACTTTATCCAACTCTATCTTATTTAAATTGGTCTATCTTTATGAAAGGTTTTTTTTTATGTTGCTCGAGGTAACAAAAAAACGAAAAAATGCGTTGTAGAAAAATAAATGATGCTTTTGTTCATCCATGGCATGGCTATGTACGAATGTTGGCTACCGGACTGCCCCGTTGGTCTCGTGGTCGCAAGTGCGACTTCTGAGCGTGGGGTCTTAGGTTCGATTCCCGGGCCGCGAAAAAAGTGTTATTGGGTTTTTCCATTAGCAATTTCACAGTAGTAGCCCGGTAGCAGTTTCTAAGTTGGCGGTATGATACCCCCGTGCCTCGGAAAACACGTTAAGCGGTGGGTCCTGCGCCTGATCTCTCTCCGAAGACAGAGTGCGCTTATCTCCACCAGGATTGGCCGCCGTCACCGAAAAACGGTCAAGAGGACTATATAAATAACACAATAATACAGACTCTTATTGGTTAACCATGACGCGTGACCGTGACGAGACTTCCATACGGCGCTCCTATTGGTCCGTCACGAGTTAGAACCGGTGCACACGCTGCTGACGTCACTTATTGTAAATGGAATACCAAGACTCCGGTATAGTAGCGCCATCTAGCGCTCTATACATGACGTAGCGCAACAGTGACGCGCTCAAAACCTTGTCGACATAAACATAACAGAGAACTTTGACAAAAAAAATCCTAGTGATTAGAAATGTACCGATTAGTAGCTCTTTATAATTAGTAACTCGTCGTTAAAGCCGACTATCCCTCCTACATAATAATATTATCTACCCACATTTGTAGTCGGCAAAAATCAGCGATAAGTAGGTACAAAGATGAGAATGTAATGAAAATAAATTATAAACTTTATTGCAAATTTTAATCACAAATCAGCGTTAGGGTTTGTTAATAATTATCTGAGAATTGGATATCTTCCTTTTGGTAGTCTTATTAACAGTAGTCTTATTAACAGGAAATATTGAATTTCTAAGCCCGCACGGCGCGGCCGCGGCGGTTGCGTGCAAGTGCGTTGTAATTGAACTCAATGCGAGCAACTCAGCTATTCATGAAACACCATGATTATTGCAAATGCCCCCTGAACAGCACCGAAAGCAATGATCGGCCAACGAGTTGCCCGATGAGTCGGACTTTTTGTAACCAAGTAGGTCGGCCATTCGGCCAAAGTTATAGTCGACCTATCTACTAAATTTCAATTATATCCTGGCAAATTATCACAATATGCTAATTATTGTAATTGGTGTTATACCGCTTTATAGCGTTTAAATACCGCTTTATAACTATAAATAAATAAATATACCGACAAGGCGACAAAGGTGTTTCTCGTTGTGCAGATATACTGACAGGACACGCACGAGTACGATTATTTATTAAAGCTTTATCGCTCTCAAGCCAACTACGATGTTGAATCCTCCACGCTAACGTAAACGAAAAACATCAAATACTGCTCAAATATGTCAGTTTCAAATCGGCCAGTGTGCGTTGGTTAATCGCTCGATAGAACACTCCATTCGTGAAGGAACTCGTAGCCTGGTAGTAGCTGAGTTGTCATGCGCTAAAGCGCACTTGTTGCCATGCGCACAAGGTATGCGATTCGATCCAGAGAGCGCGAGGCCATGCTTGCCAGCATGAATAACAACTAATACCTTAACTTCAAGATCATTTGTGATTAAATTTAAGTTAAAAGCATCACTCTGAAACCAGAGAACACACCAGTACTTACCAAGTTAAGAAACATCAAAGTTTTTGAGAAGATACAAAAGTTTCTGAAACCCGGTATTCGATAATGAATCTACTGACAAGAAATGCATGATGTCAATGTAATGCATGATGTAACGACAAAGCCAGTTGCATCATTATTATTCTGGCTATCACCAAAGGTTTATACATTTCTTAAATGCATCTCCTTAAGGCACATAACAGAGCAATGCTCACAATTGAACGAGGTACTTTTATATTCACATATCCTGCTCTGTTTAAATAAGAGTTATCAATAATTTATATAAATAACTAGCTTATGCCCGCGGCGCCACCCGCGTTGAGTTCGATAATTGTCCCACGGGAACATACTAACGGGATAAAAAGTATTCTATGCGTTAATCCTGGTTATAATCTACCCGTGTGCCAAATTTCATCCAAATCCATATAGTAGTTTTTGCGTGAAAGAGTAACAAACATCCATTCATCATCCACCATAGTAAGATTCACGCAAATTTGATAAAAAGTTCTCTGATAATTACATTGCAACAAAGAACAGAAGAATTAACATTGTGAAAGTAACCTCTACAACCGACAAGGACAACTGAATGTCAAGGTTTCGGTCAGGGAAGGCGGCTGATGATGCGTACACCGGACAATGGCATCATTAAAATGTAAAGTATGTGTCAGTGTCCGGTGTTTAGAGCTGCGTTTGCAGTTTGTCCTGTGTTAACGTAGCGTGTAAGTACGTGTGTACAATTTCTGTTATAGATAGCTGTGATAGCCTAGTGATGTGACTATCGGACTACCAAAGTCCTTTCGAACCCAAGATATGCACGTCTGATTTTTCGGTTTATGTGAGTATTATACAACAATGATAAGTTGCTTTGGTGAAAGGAAATTGAGGTACTTAACCAAACCAGCGTGACTGAGAGACATTTTTCGACGGCATGTGAAGTCAAGTCAGATGCCAATAAGTGGCAAAAAAACTGACACGAAATTAGGCACTAGCCAAACGAAACAAAGAGATTAATAATATTCTTTATTTAAAATAAAAATAACAGTATTTACATAAACTATCTAAGTAAATATAAACTAAATTAAAAACAACAGGACGTTAAGGCGTCAAAATACTCCTCCACATCGCTGTCATCCGGAAACGTGCCCAGAAGACTGGCGGCATTGTCACGTTGAATGGCAATGCTAATTCTTTGCCCAAAGAAATAGCCAGCCCTCTGGTCTCGTGAAGTGTCAACCAGTCGACGAGATATTTCCTTAAAAAGAGAATGCGCACTTGGGCTCCATGAGCCGAGCGTTTCGACCCCAAACGGCTCAAAACTGTAACTGCCATTTAGGTTACAGTATTAACGCCGTTTGAGGCTCTCAGCAACCGCAGCAGCAGCTGCAGCACAGCCCGCCGTACTTGCAACATGAGATGGCGTAAGGGTATCGACGCAAGTTGCGCCCACACCAAAGGCCTACCCACCTTCCAAGGCATCAGCGTCATACCGTCTGGTCTCTTCCCATCGTCACGTACCAAACCGTTAGGTTCTAGAGGTGACAAGAGCTCGAGGAATAATGTCGTTGATGCTGGCGTGCCGTGCTATGCGACCTGCGCTCCTGTATTATAATATGAGCATTAGGATGACCGCGTAAACAGATGCTATAGAGGATAATTAAATAACGTATTTTTTATCTAAAAGTATTTCGAGATCAAATACTTCGATACTTTATAACTGACGCTTTTCCGGTTTCCTATTTAGATTATAACAAATTTGCGTAAAGGATCACTTAATTTTTGAAAACCGGGTTCTTGTCTGGATATCATAATAAAGAAGAGTATTTATTCTACACATCAATTCATTACCGTTCACTATTATTAGCATCATGTATTAGCAGCCGAAAGGCATCCAATGCTGGTCATAGACCCATCCCCGTATCAAGTGTTAACTGGTAGCCCAGTTAACTAGTCTAACACTGAAAGAATTTCAAATCGGATCAGTAGTTCCTGAGATTAGCACGTTTAAGCTAGCAAACAAACAAACTCTTCAGCTTTGTTATTAGTATTGGATTAGATAATATTATGGAAATTGACAGCATCCCGTCCACTGTGTGTCCCACGCTACCGGAACGTATCGTAACCATTATCCATACTTCCATACTAATATTATAAATGCCAATGTCACTCTGTTTGTTTGTTTGTTACCTTTTCACGACTAAACGGCTGATCGGATCTTAATGAAATTTGGCAAGAAGATAGATTTCAACCTTGGGAAGGACATAGGCTATATATCATCACGCTACGAGCTATAGGAGCGGAGTAACAATGAAAAATGTTGCGAAAACGGGGAAAATTTGACGCAGACGAAGTTGCGCGGGACAGAAATATGTTGACAAGCAAATTGTAAGCGATCAACTAGATTCGTAAAAAGTGCTTCGTAGCAGCTCCATAAATAGGATATGACTCCGAACTCATCCACATTCGAGATTGACCTATAACTTTCTCTGGTAACAACAAATACCCTTTTGTAAAACTTCTCACATGAACAAAGGAAAAGGAAGCTAGTAATCAATGTTGCAAGGTCTAAGTTTACGTGAGGTAATTTACGTACCTTCAAATTTTTTTTTTATTTCGTAAGGTATAACAAACAAAATTTATAACAAAATTTATGATGTTACGTCTAGATGTTCAGAAGGTATTACGTAATTTGTAGCATACTAAAAAAGAAGATGCTAATTTGCCAGTGGAAGATGGTAATGATGCAGATGAGTGAATGAAGAAATTAAATAAAAGACTGAACCTGTATTAATTGGTTTAATTTACTTTGATGACTGTTATAAAACATCTTTTATTAAGTAGTTTACTAAAAGTAAATGGAAATAACTTCATATAAAGTTTCAAAGTAAAGTGGTATGCAACCGCAGATTGCAAATTAAACCAAAAATAAATATTACAACAATTATCATTTATTTTACGCACGGGTGGGAAATTCGATCCACCCCAGTTCCTAAGGAAAGGCCAGCAACGCCTTGATGCTAATGACCGTCTCGCGGGGATGCCTGGGTTACCGAAGTACTTTGTCCTGTCTGAGGCAACCTTTGGGCTACATGCACGTCGGCTGCTGTCTCGTCTTCCTCTGTGCAGGCTCAGCACTGCTGGATATAGGGCTCTACAAAGTTACGCCAAAACACCTTGTTCTTCGCATTCCACCTTCATGCTGATCCCGCCACCTTTTCAAGGTCATTGGATCATCTACTGAGGGGCTATATTACGTACCTGTTTGATGATTTGAGGCATAAATTACGCGGTGGTGCATGGTTATCGTGTAGTCTACAAAGACTGGCCGTACGTTTGATACGTCACACCAGATCCTACACAGTCAAACATACAACATCGGAGTTATCACTCATAGTTTCAATACGAAAACCCACAGTAGGAAAACGTTACAAAGTAAAAAATAATCACCGTCACTGATTTCACTTAGTATTAAGTAGGTAACTTTACCATATACTTTGTCTATATGTTTTGTTTTTTGTTTTAGAAAAATACTTTATTTTATGTTTTAAAGCCTTTTAATTTTTTTAACTTAAATTTTAATTCCTGAAAATTACATTTATGTCATTCAATTATCTTAAAATATTCAATTATTCTTTACAATTTAAACATGCATGTTTAAATAAAAATATAGTTTAACAAATAAAAATATTTATTTAACCGATTAAATAAAATTATAAGCTATAATGTGTAATTAGCTGTAAAGTGCCCAACTGCCCATTTAAAGGTGAAGGCGTCCTCCATATATCTCTATTCCTGTCTATCTTGGGTTATTCTAGCTCAGGTAGAGAAAGTCAGGGTCACAATATTGTCGCACTACCAGCGTCTAAGCCTGCCTCGGGTGTGTGCTACATCGCGAGGGTACTACAGATATGGTCTAATGATCTTGTCAAATAGGCCGCTATCATATTACGCGATCAACCAGAAATACCCACAACAAAATTGAAGCCATCATTGTATAAGTTGAACATGACGTCACAGCTATGCTGATAAGGACTGGTGCTGGACCTGGACGTGATGTTCTCGTAGCTTGGTGTGAGCTTGGTGTGATTGAAGACAGCGATGGTGATGGTGTAGGTCCAGAATAAGGCGTAGTTAGAGCACTAATCGTCGGTCTACTATGCCCCAGTGTTGATCCAGGTTGCGACGTCTCGTTCTCGTCCTGTGACTCCGTAGTCATCTCGTCGTATTGATCTGCTGTCGCTGCATCATACCTGTAAATCACAAAACAATAACTGTATGAAACCACTCGTTTATTCATATTTTTGTGTAATTTTTTGTTTCTTTCTAAATTTTTCACGTGGTTCTGTTAAAATCTGAACTTCCGACGGATAAAGTGACACAAGAGTCGTGCTCAGCGTTTTATAAATACCTAAGTGCAACTTATGAACTTGACAGAAAACTTGACAAGCGAAAAAGAACCTAAAGATGAATGCGTTTCAGTTTATTTCCAAGCAAATGATCACAATAGGCTGATAAAGTGACAACGGCGTTTCTCGTCGAGCAGCCATACTGACAAGATTTTATCTTCTAACTTAGAATTATTTAATTACATATTATTATTTAAATAGTATCTTCAACTTCAAAAATTCTGGACTTCAGTATACAAGATGTTGTTTTGCATCCTCGTCAAAATTCAAGAGGCGGTCACAAAAAACATAAATAATCAATTTAAATTACGGTACCAAGTTAATTATAAACATAGATTGTTTTGGTTGTTTAAATTTGTCCGTATTTCAGAATAACCCCCTTAACGTGGTTTAGGGAATAAGAAATTATCGAATAAACGTTTGAGATTGTTTGTATGAGTGAAAGCACGGTTATAGGGCGAGGATCAGACGGGCCGCGTTAAAAAACACGGGTTTTTTACACTTGCCGATTTCGTAAAAAAGAAAAAAAAGTGCCTACCCATTGTATTATTTATTCGGGTCGGGAATCATTAGCATAGTTACATCCTTGAATTCGACGAGGATGCAAAACAACACCTTGTATGAAGCGTTTCATTTTTGTACAAATTCTAAATTTCGGGAAATCCAAAGAGAAATCACACGAAATTCTTATGTTCGTCAATCGAAATAGTTTAATGACTCAAAGCCCGAAAATAAATCTGTTAGCTTTTATTTCACTTCCTTTCAATTTAATAACGTTCACGTAAAGTGAAAACCATTTTTCGAATCCATCACAAAATTAGAAAATTTGCGAACCCCTGCATGAAATTTAATTGTTTGGGAATGTTGGTACAAAATCAACACTGAATAAGTAGAACACCATTAAAAAAAATACTTACTGGACGGAATCAACGCATCTGCCTTTGACACCGGTGAAAACTTTAGCGCACTTTCCAATGACAATATTTGCTCGCTTTATTCTTTTATGTCCACCATTTCCAACAGCACGATTACTGAGTACTTGATAAGCGACTACACCCGCTGCCATCACGAGCAGAAACGACACAAACTGTAACTTATTCATGTTCACTGATTGAATACTGTTCGACGAATAAATTTAGGCGTCCGACAGTGACCAATTTGTGGCTTGGAATGAACAGCACAGGCACTTCACTCGGCGGTCGATCCAAGATCTCGCCATTTTCCACCAATTCACAATATTACAATAAATTTTATCGAGAGCTGAAAAATTTTCCCTGTAATCACAGAACTTAACACAACAATACTCAGCTCCTGAGAAATGTCAATAAGTCTCAGCTTAGAGTTTTTTTTTTTTAATCTTTATTTATTAAAGGGGTTTTTATCCATGAGGATATGCCAACCCCATCGTACCTAATGAACTATTATTAAACACTTTGAATATAATCTACTTACTCTTATCTATTTACTATGCATTAGAAGGAGAATCATTGATTAGGCCTCTTCACCAAGCCACACAGTCTTTTAGCAATCATTGATCTGGGATTTGCTAAAATGTTTTGGATTAGCCCAACGTCCAGAATGTTTAATTTAAACTCTCTTATCAATGATTCCCTTTCATTCTTGCTCCTTATACACTCCATCAGCAAATGTTGCACATCATCAGCTTAGAGTGACAGAGGTCGTGGTACTCGCTAATCTGCTCAAACGTCCTCTCGCCCCACACAACACGATCGACAAAATTATATTTAGGTATGCTGTCTACAATTTTACGAGTTTGAACTTATGGTAGGTAACCCATAGGAGACTATAATGCACACCCGAATGAGTTTTTATAACGAAATGATGAATTTTTGTTCAGATCAAAACATCTGTGTAGATGTGGAGATGTGTGACAGTAATACCTGCACTTTTACGTGACTTACACATTAAATGAATCACATGGCTGTAATAGATGGTTGGACCACTGCATCGTCCATCAGTCGTTATTATCACAGTAATGTATGAGTTGTATTGGTCCGACCATTTCCCGATTGTGATTGAATGTGACTTACTGAAAATAATTTATAAAAACTCAAACTCAAAGCATTTATTTTAATAAGACCATTACAGGCACTTTTGAAAGTCAAAAACAAAAAAACCCGAAGCTACAGTCCCAGTCACAAGGCATAATAACTTGTGAAAGTACTGTAGTGGCGCATTCCATAGCGTAGATCTCTATGGAGAACAATGGGCAAGAAAATTGTAACAGCATACCTAAGGATAATGTTGTTAATAGTGTTGTGTGGGGCGAGAGGACGTTTGAGCAGATTAGCGAGTACCACGACGTCTGTCACTCTAAGCTGAGACTTCTGAACATTCCTCAGGAGTAATAGGAGTGAAGCATCACCATGTTGCAAAAACTGGGAAAACTTAACGCAAACGAAGTTGAGTCACCAAAAATAAAACCTGTGATTCTAACCCGCAAGTCGTGTGTCGGGGGCATTACTACTGCTCTTGTCACTCATTAGTGCTTTCGATAGTCAATTTAGATCTATTATCTCAGTATAGATAATGTTCGATATTTCTCTACGTCCACGATAACACGTTATCACCTGATTTATTTATAAACATCTGGTTAAGTATTATTCTGTCTGATAATGTACTTATAGGTAAATGACCGCTTCAACAGCTGTTTTTGAGGATAACGTATGAATGTTCCTGTTTGCGGGTGTCATGGTCAGAAAAACACCCTTAAAGTGGTTTAGGGAATAAGAAATTATCGAATAAAGGTTTGCAATTATTTGTATGTGTGAAAGCGTAGTTATACGGTGAGGATCAGACGGGCCGCGTTTAAAACACGGGTGGTTCAGACTTATTGATTTCCACAAAAAAAAAAAAAAAACCTACCCATTTTATTATTGATTCGGATCGAGAATCATTAGCATAGTAAATTAGCTTCTTGAATTTGACGAGGATGCAAAACAACAGCTTGTATTATTATTACTATTTTACATCAAATATAATATGTACTTAATTCTAATTCCTACGCAATGTTAAAAAAATGTGGTGATACTAAAAGTGGTGTTTGTCGCATAAAATTGAACCTATGTGATAAAAGATAGAGGTATTTTCGACTTCAAAAATGTTGTAACATTTATACAGCGGTGCTAAACGGTATGCTCCTGCTCTTATCTTACGGTAGCCGGGCCGTCAATGTAGCGCCGAGATTTAATTTTAGTAAAACACAATACAAGTATGAGTCACAGAGATAACGCTCCACACCAAATGAAACTTTTTCTGAGATTATTATTAACGCGTTCTCAAATCAAAATCATTTATTTCAAGTAGGCCAGTAACAGGCACTTTTGAATAGTCCAACAACAATAAAAATGAAGCTACAGTCCCAGTCACAAGACATAATAACTGTGAAAGTACTGTAGTTGCCAATTCCAAAGCGTAGATCTCTATGGAGAAGAATGGGCAAGAAACTGCATCGACACTCTTTTCAATCAGAATCTTGTTACAAAAACGTTGGTTACATCATTCATGTTGAGATGGTACTTTTTTTTTATTTGAGAACGATGTAGCAAGACGTGCACGTTAAAAGTGTCCATAGTAAAAACAAAAAAGACACATAAAAAATAAAATAATTAGCTCAAAATAAGCCGTGGCAACTAAGACATGACCAGGCACAACTGATAGCGCCCGTTCGCGTATAATATTGCCAAACTGTATACTGACCCAGACCGGGGTTGCTCTGAGTTTGATCGCAGTTTGGCTTTTTAGTTGAAGAGCAAACTGTATACCTATTCAGAGAGTGTCTGAATCAATATACATTTTGCTTTAAAATACTAGAGCAAAATACATACGAGTCCAGACGGCAAATTTACAAAGGCTATTTGAGTCACGAGCCAGACTCTAATAGATGAGCTTTTGTTTATGCATATTACTCGCCAAAACCTAATCTGTCTCAGTACAAAAATTGACTCAAATGGACTAGTTTTTTGCCTGGATATTTTTAAAGAAAGTGCACGGACAAAACCTAGTACTGTATTATACACATCCAAGAGAATTTGGATGCAAGAGCGAGCGAAGCGAGCTCTGGACTTGGGGCACCCCAACTCGGTCAGGTTAGGTTCGAAGGGGATGGCGGGGTCTAGTGAGCGAGCGGAGCGACCGAACTAAGACCCCGACTTCCCCTTTGTGTTAGGTTACTGTAAACCCTGCATACACAAATAGGAGCCCCGCGTAGCGTGGCTACATCGACTATGCTTTATAAGCGAATATAAAATGTTTTGCGGTGTCACAGTTTGCTTTACATACAAGCGAGCAAAATGCATACATTATCAGATTGCTCTGAGCTCGTATGTACTTTGCTCCAATTTACTTGTGATTTTAATGAGCACGATGTAGGCCAGTACAGACTACGGGTGTCTGGGTCAGTATACAGTTTGGCAATCTGCCACCCGTTCACGAACATGACGAATGGATCAGCCGTCATTCAACTCAACCATTTTGAAGGGAACTAAATGACCCGACACACCCGCCAACATCAGCGTGACATTTGAGTGAGCATGACATACTCTCAACCGCCAGGGCAAATTCAAGTCAAGTCCTGTTCCTACTATAGTGCTTTCGCTGTAGGATGTGGTGTGGGTGACATTAGATGAAACGTTCCTTTACAATCTTGAACGTTACCCTGATGTAGAATAGAATATAATAGAATAAAACTTTATTGTACACCAAAAATCAAACATAACGAGTTTACAAAACCGCTAATTTTATGGTTACAACGGCGGTCTTATAGCGATATCTTCCAGACAACCTTTGGATGGACATTACGGAATTAAAATAATAAAGGGGGTAGTACTACTTACAATCTATGGACCGAAAAGTCTGAAATAAATGTTTTGATTTGAATTGAATTGAATTATTCTATGTGACCTACACATTGTGTCATTGACCTACTTCAGTAGCTCACAAGGTCACAACGTTACGATGAAATCATATGGATACAGGAAAGGAATAATTTATTGTGGTCCGTTTCCAGACTAACTGGATGCAGCTGAATACCAGTATTTTGCATAGAGCGACTGACTAACTGACCTCCATAACCCAGTTAGGACACCCCTTGATACCAGTTAGTAGGTCTGGTTGTCAGACTTTCGGGTCACTGACCTGTAACGATTGTTAAAGATCTACAAATGTCAGCCGGGACTTACGGCTTAACGAACGAGGCAAGGAGGAAACTCGGTATTTAATGGGTGGTCACCCATCCTCGGACCAACCTAGGAAAGAAGATCAACACGAGCGGCTTTTACTATTTAGCGACAAACTTATTACAACAAAGTTAAATAAATCAATAATTAAAAGCCCCGATTTTTAGTCAGAAACGTTTTACTAAGTGGGAAATATTTGTGTTGGAGAATAAATTGTTACACAATTATTAATGATCACATGTGTGTGTTATGTATGAGTAAGTCTGCAATATGACAACTGATAAATGTTGTAAGTTTGTGTGTGTAGCGAATTCCCCTTGATGTGACTAAATTAGCAACAAGCAGTTTAGTTTAATCGAGCGAGGTAGAATCGAGGTAAAGTAACTCATCCATCATATAATATTGGGTTTATTTTAGGTTATCACACCTGCCTGAACCGATCAAGGGGGAAGCGCCATGGTAGTCCGCGAAATTAAAATTTTCTTAAGTTTTAAGCTTTTAGTAGGTCAGTGTCTGATGACAGATGTTCAACAGATTATAATTCGCGTCCGTAACAAATATGGCTTCATACAAGCATAGTAATTTAAATCATCAATACAACCATCGAAGTTCATTTTATCCCAACTAACCATTCAATAACTATTTCACGAAAAAGTCATTACTTACAACTTGATACTGCCCTGGAAAATGCTAAAAACGTGACAAAATTCGCCGGCCACTCTGGCGCTTTTACCTTAAGGCACTGTTTTCGCGTGTTTGTTTTTTTCCTTGAGGCGCGAGCCTGTGGACGGTGAGTAATGGGCCAGCTCACCGTCCGTCCGTCTCATGACGACAGGCCGTGTCGACGGCGCGTACGTGTTCCACGCGCGCCTCAAGGAGATGTCAGCAAACAGGAAGGGGCCCGAGAGGGCCGATGCCTGCCAGGGCTGCGGGTTGTTCGAAAGAGATACCGCGGCCCTGGAACACAAAGGGCTTAGAAGGAACATGGGTGGGTTTAAGTCAGTCAAGTCTGACACTCCCTCCCGCTCCGCCCAGAGCGGGAGAAGTCATTTGATGATTTCCCATCCGCAAAAAAAAAAAAAAAAAAAGGCACTGTTTTCAAGAATCAAGTAAATCGCAGCGGTAGTCACACCATCCGTGCCATAAAATTCATAAAAACTGAATCGATCTACACAATCGATATGGCTTAGGGCGACGATGCCACATCGCGTTACTAGCCGTGATTTGCGACGTGGTCAGGTCGCCGACTCACACCCGGTATTTGTTTCGTACATGATCTCTTCTTTGATTATAAATACATTCATAGCGAGGACCGTCGTACAAAAATGTTGCAATAATTAGACATTGAAATTCGCATAAGTAGTGAATACATTTCCAACCTGCAGGTACTACCGACCAACTTGAAGGTAAGTCACTGCACGTCAGACTTTGCCCCATTGTTTAGTATCTACCTATAATCATGTAAGAAGTTTTACAAAAAGTTACGTTATAAGTTATTACTTATAACATCACCTTGTGTATAGCTTTTAAGGGCTAAAAGTTGTTGCAATGGACGTCTTAAAAATTTATTTGGTCGTAAAGTGACTCTTAACTCTGCATTTTCGCGTTTGCTTAACTATACTGTTGAGCTGACTTAAATATTGTTTAATTGAACGTTAGTAAATAAACCTCAGTATATCTGGCGTATATCAGAGCAATATTCACAGTCAATATTATCAAATTCATAAGACTTTACGAATCAATCACACTGTGATATCACCGCAGCGATGGTATGATGACGCGACGAGACCATCGTATCGTCCCGATAAGATTCGGTAACGTGGCCACATCGCGCTACTAGGTTTTGTATGCGACGTTGCCAGGTCGCCGACACACCGCCAGCAACAGTAGGTACTTGATTTGCACTGTCTATTCCGGAGGCGCGTCAGCGGAGCGATATCCACATGATGCGATGATGGCGCGGCTATGACGCTGCATCGTTCTGAATGTCATTTATGATAGCGCTACTGGTAAAATTTTAAGAAATTGTGAGTTGAGACAAAACGTTCTTTGCAAATAGGTTTTACCAAGAAATTCGTTTGTTAGTTGTGTTTTAAAATAGGTCTATTTTTTTTTTATTCTAATAAACATGTTATTTGTACCTAATTGTTGAAGATTACTCAAAAAAGCAGATTGGATTACTGAAGTAGGTCAACGACACTCATAAATGACACAATGTATCAGTCACATAAATTAATTGAAGTGAGGTTCAATTTGCACTCTAGCTAGCGATCACTTCATTTCGATTGCGCAGCATCATCGCATTGGTCCGTTGAAGTTGGTCGGTGTCTACCATAACCGAACGCAGGCAAAACCGCGGGAACTATAGTATAGTAATAAAAACTACGTCATTAAGAGCGTGACATCTGCGAACAGGAACATTCATACGTTATCCTCAAAAACAGCTGTTGAAGCGGGCATTGACAGTCGTGATAATACTCAACTACATGTTTATAAATAACTCAGTGGATAATGTTTTATCGTAGACATAGCGCGTGTGTCTTCATAACTGTGTGTAGGTCAGGGTGAGCTATCGAACATTATCGATACTGAGATAATAGATCTCAATTGACTATCGAAAGCACTAATGGGTGACAAGAGCAGTGGTAATGCCCCCGACATACGACTTCTGGGTTAGAACCACAGGTTTTATTTTGTGACTAGCTGTCCCGCGCAACTTCGTCTGCGTCAAATTTTCCCAGTTTTTGCAACATGGTGATGCTCCACTCCTATTGGTCGTGGCGTGATATTATAATTATGTATAGGCTGCAGCCTTCCCCAATAACTGGGCTATTAAACACTATAATATTTTTTCAATTCGGACAAGTAGTTCCCGAGATTACCGCGTTCAACCAAAGAAACTCTTCAGCTTTATAATATTAGAATCCCGAACTGGGCCTACATTGAGAATTACCTACGGTCCACTCTCTTAGAGACGAGAACCAAAGTTACGTAAAAAAGTAACGATTTTAAAATTCAAAAAGCAAGTATAATTTTGTCCTGCGTTACAGGACCATGTATTCTGTGGTAATTTTAATTTTAAAGCAATTTAATGTCAACAAAAAAAAAATTAACATTAAATCATTTTAATTCGAGTATCACTAACTAATAATAGAAAAAAAAATACACTCTTACAGTCACATCACATACACGACATTACCAATTCAATTCAATTCAATCCAATTAATTAAAATTTAATTCAGTTAATTCAATTCAATTACAATAAGTCTCTAAAATTCTTACAACATATTTTTTAAGTATTACTGCTATACTAACACAAATAATATGGAGTTGCTTGTTTGAAATAAAGTATTTGAAGATTAAATGAGACAAGGCATGTTCTTTTTCTCTTCAGTCTTCATCTTTCTGCCTATAGACGGTTACAGCAGCCGTTAGTTAAAAACAGTCATTACCAGTCATTTTAGAGTACCTGGGGAAAAAGACACTTGTGGTTAATATAGGTGGTATTGAGGGCGGTGGGGGCCCACTTCTATAGGCCCGAGCATAGATATTATAAACAAGTTATATTTCTATGGCACCGACTTACACGTCGGAGATCGTGGTTACAAATCCATGCAGGCGGAAAATTCAAGGTAAAATTCATTCATAAATAAATAACAACAATGTCATCATCTGCCTAGCCTTTTCCCAAACTATCTTAGGGTCGGCTTCCAGTCTAACCGGATGCAGCTGAATACTAGTATTTGACATGAAGCTACTGCCTATCTGACCTCCACAACCCAGTAACTGGGTAATTTACGATATCACTTGGTAAGACTGGATGTCAGACTTTTACGTTCTGTCTACTCGTAACGACTGACAAAGATCTACAAATGACATCCGGGACCAACGGCTTAACGTGCTTTCCGAGGTACGGAGGAAACACGGTATGTAATTTTATTATGGTCACCCATCCAAGGGCCAACCTCGGCAAGAACAGCTTAACCTTAAAGATCGACCCGAGCGGCTGTTATTATTTAGCTACGAGGTCCTCCTCTTTCTCATCTTTATATTACATATTGTTGTAAATTACAACAATATGTAATATAGATGCACACTATTCAAAAATATCTAAATGATAAATTTTACATTAATATGATACTCGTACACTTCACAGTTTTTTTTTTTTTAGTATTGTTTCTTTTGTATACCAACTAATTAGAAAAATTAAAGCCCTCTTCCAGGCTCCTTTACCAAATGAAAAAAAAAACGCCAAAATCGGACCAGAGTGAACTGGCTTCTTCTGGGTACGCTCGTACCATCGTCGATTTTTGTCTCTGTAATCTCTGACCTAGACTAGAGTCAAGAACAAACACATAGGAAATAAAAAAACCTCCTTTTTAAGAAGTCGGTTAATAAATTAATATGAATAATATATGAAATTTAAGCATTTTTCAGGGTAGTAAAATTCCTTGTTTTCATGGATTTTATACAGCTTCGAATCTCGGTCGGAATCACACGCATGCTTTGGAAGCCAGTGTACAAATTAATTCCATTGTTAAATGCGCTCCGATGTGCGCCGGTTGGTGTAAATCGAATTCAAAACGACACGCTCTATCAGCATACAAAAGAAATGGGCGTGGATAAAAAAAGGTACTGTCTTGTTATTGGCCCAAACGACGATAATGCAATTCAGCGGGAGAGCACATAATGTGTACTTAATATGTAGGTAGGTACTACTTTTACTGGGTTACTAACTTAGCGCCATCTACCGGTCTACGTTTGGGTATGGACCGCTAGATGGCGCTCAACTAAATCTCAGTAGAGATGTCAGAAAGATAGGTTATATTTAAAGGTGTTTTATAGAACATCAAACTGAATTACTGACCATGTCCTAATGTAATCGCAAAAAAATGGTCATAACAATTATACTAAATTCAAAACCATACCTATATCTACTTATGTATATATACACGCTGCTACATAATATGAGAGCAGGCAGTGGCCCAGTGGTGGCAGCCCCGACTTACGAGCAGTAAGCCGTGAGTTCGAACCCAGGCAGGCGAAATACTTTGTGTGATTTATTTCATCACCGCTGCTCTCAAAAACGGTGAACGAAAACATCGTGAGGAAACCGGCATGTCCTAGAACTAAAAATTCGAAGACATGTGTCATCTACCAATCCGCACTTTGCCCGCGTGGTGAATTACAGCCCACTCCCTCTCATAGAGATTAGGCCTGTGTCCTAGCAGTGGGAACATTATAGGCTGATGATGATGATGATCACATAATATCAGCCAATGAATCAGCCATTGACTTTTATTGAACAGAATCTTTCTTGCCAATTTTATAATCCAGCTTGGACTGAATCACTGGCGCAACTTCCTGACTAGATAAGGAATTGATACTTCAAGTATTACTAATTCGTTTCGTTTCGTGATCAGAACGGAAGAAATCCAAAGGTGTGGCAAAGACTGCCTGTGCTTACGATAGACAAAAGCAACTTTAACCATTCAAGATTCTTTATTTGCATGAAATATGGTACATAATATGGTTTTATAAATAAAAAGGTTTCACATTATTCGCCGACTTATTTCAGCATACAAACTTAAAATTAAGTTAAAATACCTAACAAAATAAAGTCGTCCTTTAGGTATCGAACTTCTAGACGTAGTTACAAGTTTTACAAAACATTAAATTTTATCCTTGAAATTTTACAAAACATTAAATTCTATTCTTTCAGAGCTTAAAATATTTGTGTGTAGAATATAGCATAAATTAATAAAATTAGACAAAAAAATATAACAAGGAACAAAATGATTTATCTTCAATAAAATTAAAAAAAAATATTTAAGGAATGTGAAAATAGGAACTATAGTTTTCAAAAAGGCGAATTTATGCTACTTAACCATTACAAATGGGTTTATAAGTCAAAAACTCATTTATTGTGTAAAACATATTATTAAAGAGCCACTTCTGCAGTTTCTTTTTGAAATAGTTAATTGGCAGTTCTCTGATCTGTTTCGGAATTTTATTGAAGATTTTGACCGACATACTACAGCAATTGTTTTGGATATACGGCTATTGCTCATACATCTATACTTCTAGAGTAGCCAGGAAGGTAACGTGTTAATCTTGGTAATTAAGTGTGTCATTTTCCTTCAAGGCAAGTTTTATTTCTTCTGTTAGCTTTCCTAGTCTCTAAATTCTATATTCACATTATTCCAGCCGAGTGCTGAACTGGATCATAATAATATCATCTAAATTACATTATTCCAATCACTATTAGATGTAAAGGATTTACAACAATCTGTATTCACATAAAACAACAATGCGTGTTCACTGTTCAACGTGTAATTCAGCAATACTCACACGCCCATTCCAGCTCCACTGGAATGGGCGAGCTGAAATAAAGAATTAGACCGTCAATCCAGTTACTGGATCGCTCACTGGAATGGGTACATTCCAATGTTAGTTCACATTATTCCAGTTGCATTCCAGCACTAGATTCGACCACTGGACTAGAATACTACTGGAACACGAATAATGTGAACCACGAGGATCTCATTGGATTTAGGGGCATTTTAACAAAGTGATGTGGTGCATCTCAATTATGAGCCTTGTTAGCAACAAACAGTTTCTGTCAATTGTTTTTTGCTGCCGCTTTCATTTGTTTTATTTTGGAGGAAACCTGACACATAGTTACTTTGACCATTTTCTTTTATTTAACAACATTGTTTAACTATGTAACACCATGATCGTCGGTTATGAAGATTAAGTCTTAATCGCATTACGCTATGACCTAATCGGACTTATTCAGTATACATTTTGACACACCAATAAAATGATTCAGGAATCCGTGAAGTATGTGTGACAAATCAATTCGGTGATAAGAAACTAAGGCCGGTTGTACACATACGTTTTGAATGCGGTTAAAACTACGGTTGATTCGCCATAAATTATGTAGACACTTTCATCATCATCATCAGCCTATAATATTCCCACTGTTGGGGCGCAGGCCTCCTCTCTAAGAGAGGGAATGGGCTGTAATCCACCACGCGGGCCCAGTGCGGGTTGGTAGATGTCACATGTCTTCGAAGTTTTAGTTCTAGGACATGCCGGTTTCCTCATGATGTTTTCCTTCACCATTTTTGAGAGCAGCGGTGATGGAATAAATAACACAAAGTAATGCGCTTTCCTGAGTTCGAACCCACGGTTTACTGCTCGTAAATCGTGGCTGCCGCCACTGGGCCACCACCGCTGCTCTCTAGATACTTTAGTCAGCGTTGATTACTTAGGAAGCTCGTTGACAGATATCATCATTTGCCTAGTCTTTTCCCAACTTTGTTAAGATCGACTTCTAACCGAATGTCGCAGAGGACCAGTATTTAGCACGAAAGGACTGCTGCCTATCTGCTCTTCACACCACAAACTAGTACCTACAGGGTAATACGATACCCTTGGTAAGACTGGTTGTCAGACTTTTGGTCCACTGTCTATATATATATAACTAGCTGTCCTGCGCAACTTCGTCTGCGTCACACTTACCCCGTTTTCGCAACATTTTTCATTGCCGCTCCGCTCCTATTGGTCGTAGCGTGATGAAGTATAGCCTATGTCCTTCCCCAAGTTAAAATCTATCTTCTTGCCAAATTTCATTAAGATCCGATCAGCCGTTTAGTCGTAAAAAGGTAACAAACAAACATCCAAACAAACAAACAAACAGAGTGACTTTCGCATTTATAATATGTATATAAGTATATAAGTATGGAAGTATGGATGGATCAACAAACTACTTAGTACGTACCGGCAGATTTATATAAATCAAGTCAAGATCTTTGTAAGTTTAACGTGTTTTTGCATGAAAATGTTTGTACAGAACGCCTTAGTTGAAATCTATATATATAAAAGAAAGTCGTGTTAGTTACACTATTTATAACTCAAGAACGGCTGAACCGATTTGACTGAAAATTGGTGGGGAGGTAGCTTAGAACCAGGAGACGGACATAGGATACGGTAGGGTAGGGTAGGTAGGTAGGGTAGGGTAGGTAGGTAGGGTAGGGTAGGTAGGTAGGGTAGGTAGGTAGGGTAGGTAGGTAGGGTAGGGTAGGTAGGTAGGTAGGGTAGGTAGGTAGGGTAGGGTAGGTAGGTAGGGTAAGGTAGGTAGGTAGGTAGGGTAGGGTAGGTAGGGTAGGGTAGGTAGGTAGGGTAGGGTAGGTAGGTAGGGTAGGGTAGGTAGGTAGGGTAGGGTATGTAGGTAGGGTAGGGTAGGTAGGTAGGGTAGGGTAGGTAGTAAGGGTAGGGTAGGGTAGGGTAGAGTAGGTAGGTAGGGTAGGGTAGAGTAGGTAGGTAGGTAGCGTAGGGTAGGGTAGGTAGGATAGGGTAGGTAGGTCGGATAGGGTAGGTGGGTAGTAAAAAGTGCATTGCAACGCATGCTGGGTACAGCTAGTTATTTATAAGCAATATAAGCAGCTAACATTTTGCCTTGATAAATAGGTACTTTAATAAATATAGGTGATGCGCGACGGTCGTATTTTTCATTAGAAGCCAAACAAAATAAGAACCTTTGTTTGCTATAGGAATTACCACGTTTTTTTCTGCCGCTTCTTCCACATAAAACGCATATTATGTACACTAAAATCACGCTAATCTATAACGAATATTGTTTGCATAGCTATGACAACTGTTACTCGGAATTATATAAAGGCTGAGATGTTTATAATGGAACCAATCGTAAGCTCAATAGGATTTCCAATGTGTGGAAATGACTAATTTCTAAACCTATTTATTCTTTACCTAAACCATTTCATGAATGAACTAAAAAAAAATCTTTCACAAATTTTCCGAAATGTGGACTGAGTTTGGCTTGTCCCGCTCTTCGTCCATGTCATATAACAGATGTTAAAGCACCTTTAATATAGCCGAGAGGCACTTATTTTTCTTCTTATGGCGACATTTTTTATTCTCTTCTAGTTGTGGAGATATTGAAAACAAGTTTTTGATGTTGTTACTTCACTTTAAATAGTTCCATGACCCTGTTTTATTCAATACGTCCATAGCACAGTTACATTGAGTACCACACCGCAAAACCGTGTTTTTTTACATAAAAAAGTCGTTTCCCAAAAATATAATTTTGCGAAGTGTTTCTTAGTTTACCTACATACAGAATACTTGGTTGACGGTTTTGTGATAGCCACCACAAAGCCGTCAATGTCAACAACATACAGGGTGTAAAAGGACTTTTACCTGTATTTTTTTCTGAAGCAGTTTTAAAAATATTATTATTTTACTTACTTCTTACAATCCCAGCATCTGTACCAGTACCAAACCTGGCCCTGCGCACATCTATTTCCACCATTTATAATATTTCTTTTCGTTCTTTTCAACAGCATTGGTTCATTTACTTTGTCAATTTTTTCAGTAATTTTCAATAAACATTTTCCGAATAATTCAGTGCATTTTTCATGGGATACATATTTAGTGTCTCCTATTTTAGCATTGATGAATGCTACCAAAAGTGCTGCAAAATTAGGAGCTGTAGAGATTTCATTTTTAATGCACGTTTGAAAAGATCACGATAGATAGGTAAGTAACAACACAACCGTTCACTTTGAGAGCAACTCAGATAATAAAACGAAAATAATGTGATGTTGCTCACTGCATGATTGATACTGCGCTGTTACAGGCGCCAAACACTCAATCATATTTCTATGTGTAATGTATAAATTGTGACACATCAGTGTTTTTTTTTTATATCGATGTATTTGGTTTAGTGGTAATTCATACTAATCAAATAACTTTGAAAAAAAAAAACGTTCTATTAGTCAGACACATTTTTTTTTGTGAGTACTAAGCATAGGAAGGGGTTCTTATTAGTACACTCACATTTCGTCAGTTTATTTTCAGTCCCATTTAAGAGGGAACACTTTGGCCGATCAGCACGCGTAGCATCACCGCCGTATAAACGCGCTTTGTTATAATGTTTAATAATGTTTATTTTCACAAAACAGGTAAAGTGCTTAATCTAAACTCAAAGTACTCAAAAGTATTAGCATTTGGGGCCGAACTAGGCGTAAACTGTATTTCAGCCCTCAACGCCAATCCCCCTGAGTTACAAATTAAGAGTTTTCATTAAGATATTACAGTGATCCCAAGTATGTACGTTGAAAAAGGATTACAATATTTAAAAAGGTGTGTAACCAGTCCTCAGTGTTGACGGAAGAATCGACAAACTGACACATTGTCATTGTCTTCCTGTCATTATGTCGATTCTTTCGTTAGTAGAAAAACTCGTATCCACAGTGGTCATGCTACGCGTGTGTATTGGGAATAGGGGATCGGACTGGGTAAAGAAAACGACATTCTATTTCGTCCGTCAGACAGGTAATACGAAAATATTAGACACGTATTTTTTGTTTTATCAAAATATTACTTAGTTAGAACTCATTAAAGTCGGAGAGTGGGGGCTTATTACGTCACAAGTAGGTATAAAACTTACCTACATGTGACGTCATGCGCCATTTCAACTCAATATATCTCCGTAATTTTATGACCACGTGAAAAAAGAAAAAATACGTGTCCAATACTTTTCAATTAACTACCCGACGGACAAAGAAAAAAAAAATAGGATTATCCCCTATTGAACCCAGGACCGGTTCAGAATGTCCAATTCGTCTTCAGTAGTAATAGTGCTTGCAATATCTCTCTCTAACGCTAGATGGCGCTTCAGAAGTTTTACAGCTAGCTACCCAACTATAGATGGCGCTAACTGATTGTTACAGCCTAACAATGATAGATGGCGCCATCTATCATTGCTTGGCGAAACTACCGCTGTTTGACTCTAGATGACGTTACTGTCTCACCGTCTTATATTTATAATTTTAGATGTTTATCATGATGATTACAAAAATAAGTTTAATGATTTTAGCAATGTTTTTGCTATACCTGTTGCAATACGTTCCGTATAATCCGCTTAACTCATTTTTGTCATGCGTTATTAACGCTTTAACAGCTATAGAAAAATAAAAAAAAGCCATTACACTCCATAGTAGAATGTTTTCTTCTTATCCGTTTAGTTCATTTTCTGAGATTTCCACGGTTGTCTGAGACTGTCTGTAAACTGCATAAAAGTGCGAATATTTCGTGGAACTAGACACTCAAGGTGGCTGGCAAAATCTGCAATATTAATTACATCCTATGTGCTGTGATCAATAGGATAAATCATTGAAAAAAAAAATGTTCTCGTGAAAAGAAATAATTATCTTAAATTACGCCTACTAACCTCAATATAATAGCCAAACATACTTCAAAAACGCCTGAAGCAGTTGTGTGGGCAAATAGTAGTAGTTTGTTTTGCTTTTAAAATCTGTCTGGATATAGTTATTAGACACTCATTGCTACGACTAATTGCTAATCATTTTTGAAAGGAATACTCGATTTTCACAACGACTGAAAAGAACTTCACAGATATGTATTAATATTTCAGCACGCGTAGAATGACCGTCGTAGAAACGGGCTATCTCGACGGAAGAACCAACAAACTAATAAATTGTTAGTGTCTGTATCTGGCATTATGTCGATTCTTCCCAAGACAAAACTCGTTTCTACAGTGGTCATGCTACTTATGCTGGTATTATTTAAAAAAATTACTAAGATAGAGTTGAGTTTCTTCAGGATTTTGTCATTTAAGATATCCTAAAACAATTAAGTACAAAGTTTTTAATAAGTTTACTTATTTCTACTTCCATCTAAAACTGAAAACCAGTTTTTGAATGCAGTCGGAAGACTCATAAAGAAATGTTCCATCGAACTGTTTCCGATTACAATAAAAAAGGTGGTTCTCAGTTTTCTATTTTTCAAACACAAACTGCACGGTTAAATTGCACAGTAAACAAACTATTCAGCAATTACCCAATTACCATTGAGCACTGAAATCATTCAACTTGTTTTGATTTTTTTTTAGTTTTGTTTTTTCATGGCAGGCGTGTTTTTTTTCATGTATTTTTTCATTCGTATCTTTTAGTGATATAACGGTTGTTACACTCAACCACGCTTCACCCGGGATATAATTGAAGTGGGATTGGGTTTTGCTCAAAACCCAATAAAAGGTTTCCACGACGCATTCAAAAATCCTTTCACTTGCAAAAGTCAACCAAAATGATCCATAATAATTAATGGCCTGCTACTATTAGGAACGGGTACACTACATAAATACGAAAAACTTTATTCCGATAGTCACAAGGCCAAACTTCAAAATGCCGATTGTCATATCCGAATGGTTCAAAATTCGTAATAGGTATAACAACTCCAACTTATCATTACTCCTATTTTTATAATTCCAAAATTTTAATATACCTAACGTTTATAATTACTATTCTCAAAATACCAAGTTTCAATAGATCAAATAACAAAAAGTCTGACTTAATGATAATTCGAAACAACAAAAATAAGAATGCCAATTATTAAAATACCGATTAATACAATTCCGCCTGCAAGCAAGCATGCAACATATAAGCAGGCATGCAACATGCAAGCAGGCATGCAGCATGCAAGCAGGCAAGCAGCAAGCAAGCAGGCATACAACATGCAGCAAGTATTATTTCTTTCACGGCTCCGGTGCTGCGGGGTTTGGGTGGCCCCACGCGAGCTTATCGTCGCAGATGGTTTTAACGCTTACCACCACAGCTTCGGCTTGCTGGCAGGCTAAGCCGGCCAGCCTCAGCCGCGGCGGCGGGCCTTCAAACCACCTGCTCCTCAGGTCGCGGGCCGCTCCACCCCTCCGCGCCTACGCGGGCTTAAATTACACTCTAGGGGTGGGCAGACAAGACTGCGTGAAGTCGGTTTTGCAGCGATTCGTTTGTCACTAAATAAAATTTTGTAGCACAACATGTTGACTTTATTCGAAGTATTGAAAATTGGAACGTCGTTTTTCGGACCGAGAACCTTTCGAGCATTTGATTCTTCGAATGTATGAAAATCGGAAAACTAACAAATCGCATTTACGACTTTCGGTAAAATAAATTTCGTGATTTCTTATAATAGACATTATAATTCTTAGATATTATAAAATTTGGACTTTTGAAACTCGGATCATTGAAATTCGGAATAATATATTTCGGAGTATTTGGGTGTTTCCATTAGGAACATCATAATTATGGGGTGATGAAATAATACCACAGCTATATTATATTGTACTTTTTTAATGTTTACTCATAAAAATACTGAAATATCTTCTTATTCTATTTAACAACTGCTTAACAACTAATTTATGTACAAGTACAACATTTTTCGTCTTTATTCGTTACAGTTCACAGCTCACAGGACATTAATTTCATGAATTTAATTCATAAACAGCCATTTTATTTAATATTACGTATATTTATTGCGTTTAAAGAACTATAACATTTCCCTATTCTCATCTTTGCAGGAAAACCGCATTTATCGCTACATTAATAGAACTGACAAATCAGAAAATTAGTCAGCTCATGCTTTTTTTGATCAAAGATCTAGAATTAAAAATTCAAATAAATCTGAGATTTCATTTAAAGCAAAACCTTTAAATATAATCTCAGATTTATTAGATTTTTTTTATTTAGGAAATTAAAAAATAATAATTAAAAAGTGATTTCGAAAAACGGATATTTTTTAGACAGTACCTACTACTGTATAGTCATTGCTCGCATTCACATCTGAAAATCTGTAAAAACACTGAAAATCTGTAAACACTTGACTGGTTTTAAGTTACGGTTGTAAGTGGTTGTTACATTGAAATTAAATCTGTAATTATAACTTAAAGAGAAACTTAGCGTTAAATTATGTTTCGAAATGTCAAAATCATTTCTGACCAGCAAATTGCAAAAATGGAATTTCTCGGGTTACCCTGGCGCTTCCATCTTAAGTTGGTACTTTATATTTAACCATGCATCTCACATTTTCTGCGTTTTCACAAGCCCACTTCACAAATAGAACGGCAAGGAAACAAAAATTATAAAATTCACATTATTATTCTACATTAACAATTAAAAAATTAAGTATTTGTACCTAAAAACATTATCTTAAACCAATTATCACAGATAGGCTTGCTAAGAAAGTGGTGCTCGATTGCAAGGTTATACCACTGGACGTCTGTCTTTGCTCTTCTGGTGAGCAATTCTCGTGCTGGTCTTCAGCCATGCACATGGCGTAGGCCATGAGATGTGGTACCACATTCTGCTCGTAGCTGGCAGTGAACAGATGCTGCCAGGGTCCTGATGCGAAGACTGCAACGTCCTCTCCCCCATGGGTTTCCGAATCCAGTGGCACAAGACTCGGGTACGCATAATTCAGATCACCTGTGAAAATAATTTGTATAAGATTAAGGTTGCCATACGTCTCGTTTATACGGGACTGTTACCGTATTTAAGTCTTAATTTTGTCTTATGACAGCCCAATGGACGGACGAAAGAAATTGACTATTGATTGACACAGTTGAAGCAATTCTAATTTGCCATTTATTTTAAAATTACATGCGCCCAATTTTACGAATATGTCAAAACAAAAAAAGACATAATGATTTCTTGTGTCATGATTTTATCATGAGAAGTGACATCTGATTACACTGCGAGGATCGCAAGAATGACAGTGGTCTTTACGTGTATTGTGTATTTATGTTCGTCGTAAGTATTGATGGGTGAAGAAACAGCAGTACTTAATTGAACTAGTTTTCAATTAATTTATCATGATTGGAGTGAATTATTTTTGCTGTCGTTGTTTTCCATTATTTTTTTATTATAATACTTAAACCGTTACTACCCTTATTTTCAGTTTTATTTATTTGCCACTAATAATTCCCGTATTAGTTCGCAACAATAATGGCAACCCTATATAAGATCCACTTAACATTACAGATGGATGTGTTCCTGAGGAGTCTCTTCCGCGACTTCTCTCCCCAAGGAGTTGAGAAAGGCAGACGTTTTGGGGAACTGACCATGTAAAGATTCTCAACTTAAAATCACGCCTGTAATCCCTGAGGGCAGAAGTGTACCTAATAGTACAACCAAATTTCGCCAGTTATCTTTAAGTCCCGTGTAACAGGGGGCGAGCCTTTTGCCATCAATCGGGCACAAATCCTGAGATTCAGATTCTCTGCTTGAGTAATAGAATTTTAACGATTTTCAAGAAATTCCACCATGAAAATGAAAGCCCCCGTTGCCTAAACTATCAATGGAAACTGGCAGTTTAAATCTAATGATCTTTAAATACAATGTACTTATTTTTGTCACCCTATATGTCAATCAAGGTGTGCAGTCATGTTCAAAGCTTAACCATGCCATAGATTTGACGACACGGTTGGCGCAGTGGAGAAGTGATTGACTGCTGCGCTGCTTATCGCGGGTTCGATCCCCGCGCGGAACAAATATTTGTAAGGCCGATAGTTGTTTCGGGTATGGCTGTTTGTTTATATGAATTTAAATGTTTGTAAACGCACCCACGATACAACGTTTTTAAAAAAGGGCGACGTTTTTTTTTTAAACAAAAAAAAAATACATAGATATGGAACAGTGGCTCAGTGATATCAGGAATTTCTCAGTAGTAGCCTGAAATCGGGATTTGTGCCCGTTTGATGGCAATAGGCGCGCGCCTATGACATGGAACTAAAACATACCAGAAAATGTTGATGCGCAAGCAGAATATGCTCTGCCTTACCTTTAGAGAATATCAAGCATGATGGTGGATACGCAAACAGAAAACCTCTGCTTTACCTTTACAGAATATCAAGCCTGATGTATTCTTTAAGTTTTGTATGTAAATAAATCATAAGATAACTTACGCGCTGTGAATTCATTTTGAAGAGTCACGTCAACTCTCGTGCCGTCTTCCCCAATAGAATGGGCCTTCCCATTCGCGTAGCTTATTGTAGTGTATGGTTTGCCATCGAGTCCTGAAGCGGTGTCCACAGTTCCAAGAATGTCGTTGCCTCTAGACGGGTACCCAGCAACGGTCATCGTATGGGCGTGGTCAGAGCTGACGACTATTAAGGTTTCTTCTTCATTGGTTAGGGCCCTGGCTTTCTTGACAGCCTTGGAGTACTCCACAGTCTCGTCCAGGGCCAAATGGGCCAGGCTGTCGTGATGAGCATGGTCTATTCTACCACCTGGAATAAGAAAGAAATGGTAGTACCAGGATTCTTTTAAAGAACTACCGTGAATATCTTAAAAAAATTGACAAGGTGTGTGGTAATTTAGCGCATTTCTTGAAATCTCTGATCTAATTTAAAACAATTTTGACCCCGACAATTTAGGGTCCAAAATTGGTTTTATAAAACCCATTTTTGTTAGGGTTCCGTACCCAAAGGTTCAAATTGGACCCTATTACTGAGACTACGCTGTCCGTCCGTCCGTCTGTGATGTCACCAGGCTGTATCTCATAAACCGTGATAGTTAGCCAGTCGAAATTTCTACAGATTATGTATTTCTGTTGCCGCTATAACAACAGGTACTAAAACCAGAATATAAATAAATATTTAAGAGGGGCTCCCATACAAAAAAATTTTTTTGCTCGTTTCTATAAATAATGGTACGGAACCCTTTGTGCGCGAGTCCTACTCGCACTTGGCCGGTTTTTTTAAATCGAACTTGCAAATTTTCCACCTCTCCACCATAAACTGAACATTGTGAGAAATCTACGCCATTCAGGATATTAATCTGATACTTTTCTGATATATGTCCCTTGAATGGTATCCACAGAATAGTTTAGAATGTTGCAGTAATCTCATCAAACTTGTATAGTGACGAGCAACAATATGTTTAATTTTTTTTAAATTTAAGTGCCATTTTTGCGGTATATACAATTGTGTCCGTTTTAATAGAGACCGAATTCAATACAGATTGCCTAACAAGAGCTGGCCTTTTATTCTACTGAAACTCTGTAGGTACTAAGCTAGGCCAGTCCAAGATATTAAGTACTACTTTTTTTACCAAAAATGAGGTTAATCGGGACGAAACTTTGAAAGGTATTTTCACGTTATTTAAATATTATTGGTAGCCTAAAAATACTCTATAGTTTATTAAATTAAAACAGAAATGATCCCAATAGGTTTTTAGTGACAAATTATATGTATTCAACGATGAAATCCCATTCAAAGTTTTGTCCTCTAATAAGTTTAAGTTTAAGTTTTTTCTGTAATCTCCCTCGCATCCTTATTCACCACGCTTTACCGGTACATTGATTTGCGGTTAGTTCGGTACAGTGTTCATTTATTTTATTAAATTATAATTATTGTGAACTACATTCATTAAATTATGTGGAGGTAAATTACGAATACAATGAATGAAATTATATATTTATTCTGTAAATAGCAGTCACGTTATCATTTTATACGTAAATTGAGGAAACAAACTAAAAATACTTTGTTAATAACTGTAAATTCAGGAGGATAAAAAATGTATTGAAAGGTATAAGACAACGGACTTCGGAATGCCATAGTGGTGTGTAGGTCGCAAGTGCCAGTAACACTCCGGTTTGTTTCCCAGATCCAGAATGTTTTTGAGGTATCAATACATACATACATACCTACATACATACGAATAAATAAAATTGAAGTGTCTGTTTGTAATATTAAAATAACCGTTGTCTGTCTGTTGTTCCGGCTAATCTCTGGAACGGCTGGACTGATTTTGAAGGGACGTTCACTGTCACATGGCTGATGTAATAAGATTAACTTAGGCTGCTTCTTAAATACCACGCGGGCGAAGTCGCGGGCTCAGCTAGTTTTTCATATAAAGAAATATGAGTGTAGGTACTATTAGGTAACCTAACCTAACCCCTGCGAGTAGAATAAGCATGACGTATGTTAACTACCTACGCCAGGCTTGTTTTCCTATTTATTACCTTCAACAAACAAGAAATATCCTTTAGGACTTCTGCTGAGCATCTTGATGGCGACTTCCACCATTTCTTCGAGGGTAGGCTGGTTTTGAGCTTGCAGATGATATTCCATGTGGTCGTCCCGAAAGAGACCCAAAAGGTACTCGGGAAGATCATCTGAATTGAACACCTGGAAACATAGGAGAAGATTGTTCAGAATTTGACTGCCTCGTTGGTAGGACTGGAATTTCTTATTAGCAGCAACGAGGTCTGGATTTGTGTTGATTTGCCCTGTTGATGGCAATAAGCTCGCTCCCTATTACATGGGACTTAACCATAACTGGCAAAATTTGGGTGCACTTGATAGTGAACCTGTCTCACCCTTCAGAAATTACAGGCATGATATTTTGTTATGTTAAGAACTTTCAAAACACATGTTTGTATGGCAGCACTATCCTTGCTCTTTGCTAAGTCTCCCAAGTTACGTTGGAAATAATCAATATTGCTGTAAAGATAATGTATGTGCCTACATATAAGCATGCCCTTACTGCAGTCTAAATCTTTAAAGCGCTCAAGCGTGTTCTTCTGAAAGCAATTTTTTTATGTCATTATTTTTTGAACAAGAGCTGATTCAGAAGAGGGATATCCTGTGTTTTTGATCACTATGATAGACATAGTTCTTAAAATTGGGTATCCGTCGGTCATCACTAGTGAAATAAACTGATTTTCCTTCTTAAGGCTGTGCATTCAGAACAAATATTTGTGTGACCTACCGGTAGTTGTTCCAGGTATGGCTGTTTGTGTATGCTAGTTTTGATATTTATAAACGCACTTACGATACAGGAGAAATTAATGGTGATAGGCAAAAAAAAAATAGCTGTAAAATTTGGTGTTACTCTAACGTTAATGTTACTGTATAAAATTATTTGGAATTCCTCTATGTTTCACTACAGTTTTGGTTATGAATTGTAATTAAAGTTGATAATAGTTGTAGAGCCAAAAAAGGTATTCGGAAGGATTCCAGTTATTTTTTTTTACTCTATTTAACTAAATATTCATCGTCACATTAAAATATTGAACGATTACAAAATATTGAATATTTTTTATTGAACGATTGTTTATAATTTCGTTGAGTTTAGTTTTATTAGTTTGACATTTGATAGTTTTATGCGACATTGGCAACTTTCAAAGTAAGAACGTTATACGATTTGAATGCTCCGTCATTTCATTTGTTTGCTATAAGAGTTTTACACCCGAATCTATAAACAAGTCCAAGTGAGTAAAAGGGATTACTTTAGATACGATTTTTATCCTGCAGTTTAATAATAGCTTGAAGTAAAAACTGTCTAAAGTTAGAATTCTGGGCTTTGTTCTTACTTCTTTCAAAATTGTCTACTGCATTAAAATGTTTGCAAAAGGAATTACATAAACTCTAGTTATTTGTTTAAACTTGACCATAGATACGAGTGTAAGGGTCAGCTCACACTGAGACGCGACGCTGCGCGCACATTTTAAAAAGCGATTCCAAAATTTAATTTAATTTTCTGCAGGAAAAGATACACATTTCGTTGTGAGAATACGTTGCGCCACGCAGCGCTGCGCCGCATGACGCTAGTAAGAAATGTGTATCTTTTCGTGTAGAAAATAAAGTTATATTTTGAATCGCTCTTTATAAGTGTGCGCGCAGCGTCGCGTCGCGTCGCGTCTCGGTGTGAGCTGACGCCAAGAGAGTATCGAACTAACCTTCAAGAGTTCCAATCTGTCGGTGACGTATTGATGTGTTGCGTTCATCTGTTGTTTGTCAACGTGCCACAGTTCTGTGAGGTCCACCCCATCCAGTCTCTTGCCTTTATTGCCGACGACACTCGTCACGTTTGGCAGAAACTCGCGACGCCCGCCTCCCATGATGACCTACAAAATAAAAATTAAATGTGTTATGAGACTAATAAATTGTCTTGAAACAAAGTTTCAGTTATATTATATGAGAACACCAGATCAAGATCAATCAACTGTGCATCAAGATTCATTTTATTTTATTTATTAGGGACAAAAAACAGTTACATGCCAAGCTTAACTAGAGATTCTTAAATTAGCACAATACTTAGGAATACATCTATATACAGTCTATTACATATTTATATTACACACAGATGTAACCCACAACATTGTCCACGAATTCACAAATAAAAAAGTTAAAAGAAAACAGACAAACAGTGCACACCGTAAAAGCTTAGTAAGAAAAAGAAAGAAAAAAAATATTCTTATGAATTTAGTAACTCTATTGCTCTTGCCTTGAAAAGATCCTTAGAAAGAGATCCTTAGTAATATATGTCAAGCTCCATAAAGTGAGCATTGTACGCAATAACAATTCGACGAAGAGGCACGCGCTCCCCAGCGTTAGTCCTACACGAATTCGTGTGAAATAGTCGAGGCATACACATTCATCTTCTTTATGTGCTGATTTGTCAAAAGATTAATCATTTTGAGTTAGATCGAAGAGATTCTCTTAATGACGATTAAATGTCTAGGTCACACACTAGGACACGGGCATAGGCCTAGTAGGTACCTAGTTTACAAGTTGAATCATCTTGAGTTGGATTAGTGAGTTAGGTTCTTGTAGCTACTCAATGAATTTCTCTCTCATCTAGTCTGCATTTGCGTTTATCACACTACCACATGTCGATGACTAATCTCAGCTTTAATTGGTCAATACGATCGAATACGGTCAAGACGACCTAGTTTTAATCTCAAACGATACAATAGAAGGATCTACCTTAAAATGTCTTCCAGGACTTTTAGTGACGAGTTGGTATGCAATGTCCCTGCAGCCAGCGGCCAGGCATTCCGTGGGCACGTCAGCATCTGACTCCCAGTTCCGTTCAGAAGAATGTGCGTACATGCCTGCCGGGGATGCGTGCGTCACCCGCGTTGTTGTCACCAACCCTGAAATGATAATTTGATTAGTTTTCGTTTTTGGAAGCTAATAGTTAACCTGTTATCATGTTGGAAGGTTCTACAAAATTATTTTAAACAGATTCAGAGACAAGTCTGGATCTGTGCCCAGGTGATGGAAAAGAAAGAGAAGAAGAAAAAGAGGAGTCTGTAAAATAACATAAGACTTAAACATAACTGGCGAAATAAGTGTGTGCTATTAGGGACACCTCTGTGGGTCACCTGTAACCTTTCGGGGAAAACAGGTGTGACGTTAGAAACTCTCTTTATGTCTGTCATTCGGCATCCTTCGGTCGAAGAATTATTTGAATAAAATTTGCTGTAAAGTTGTTGTTGTTGCTGTTGAGCACTGTTTTTGAAGTGAAACTTTTTTTGATACCAGCGCCATCTCTTATGCTCTAGTTGAAACTATATACGACGTTATTAGGAAATGTATGTGTTAATAAATTGAAATTAAATTTATGTAATTAATTAACATTTAAGTAACTAAGTAATTTATGTGCTAATTTAAAACAAATCTAGAAGGAATATAAATAGTTTTCAGGTTGATAAGTTTTGAGGTAAGTAAATAATAGGTAATTACCTAAAATGCCAGTTAGTTTTTAATTGTTAAAAGAGTTTTATTTGTCGATAGATTTAAATCTTCTTTAAAAAAGTTTGTTCTACAAATGCTTAGATACTTTTGGTGTGGAGCACACATTTTGAGCTAACCTTAAAAATGTGAAAACCACGGTGAAAATCGGTGTTGACAGTGACATCTAGTAGGCGATAGATCTAAACATTTAGTTCTACAAATATGGAATAGATGGCGCACTTTTTTTTCTGTGCATTGTGTTATTTTAGTGTATCTTGTCTGTTAGGTTGCAAATTATTCCGATTTCAATGTGTGGGAGTGTAAGTATTTAATTTTGCCTAGTAATCCAAATCGTGGACTCATGTCGCAAACAAAGCTACTTTGTTTTTCAATAACTTATTGAATTAACAATGTATTTGCCTATGAATTAACATGACACGTTCAAATACGGGGAGACACCGACGCGAAGACGGAAAACCAACTTAAGTTTCCTTCAACTGTGGAATTGAATGAAACTGTCGAGTTGACGCAACTGTCGAATTCACAAAACTGTCGAGTGGGGGAAACTAACCAGTGCTACGCGGACTCAAAATTGGAACATCTACACGGTCAAAATGAATGGAAAAGTTTTTTTTTTAATTTACTGATTTAAAAATTCTGTTTTGGGGGCCTTAGAATGATGAATACCATATTATAACCGAAATACTTGATTATCGCGTCGATGTCGCGTGATTTATCGAACAAAACATTTAGAATTAATGGCAGCTATTGTTTTGACTAATCACCAATTGTTCCATTTTTGTGTACCATTCATGATATAACGTCAACGCCACACCAAATTTTAACCCCACTTATGAGTGGCCCCGTGTTTAAGCCACATATTGACGCAGATGGAAAATTAAAAAAATATCGGATTGACCATGGGTCAAAACACTGAAATTCTTCATCTTTTTATACTTTTAAAGTAAAAAACAAAACCAACTAACCGACATCCAGTCCATGATCGAAAGCCCACTGTCCGATAGAAGGGGTCCAGTTCGGTTCGTGCAGTTGCGAATAACAGGAGGCTCGAGTTACGTTGCCATCGAGACCTATGACGCCATACTTGGTCTTCACACCGGTGAGGTAGGCAGTCGCAGTGCACGCTGAATCCGGTACTTGAGCGTCTAGGCAGTACGTCTGAAATATTTGTTTAATTATTTATTTATTTATTTTTAAGGCACGGATCTATCTTTAAGGTTAAGCCGTGCTTGCCGAGGTTGGTCCGTGGATAGGTAACCATAATTACATACAGAGTTTCCTCCGTGCGCGTGCCTCGGAAAGCACGTTAAGCCGTTGGTCCCGGCTGTCATTTGTAGATCTTTGACAGTTGTTACGAGTAGTCAGAAGCCTGTTTGACATCCAGTTTTACCAAGTGGTATCGTATCACCTAGTTGCTGGGTTGTGGAGGTCAGATAGGCAATCACTTCATGTAAAATACTAGTACTCAGCTGCATCCGTTTAGACTGGAAGCCGACCCCAAGATAGTTTGGGAAAAGGCTAGGCAGATGATGGCTCTTCAAAAATGAGTAAACATCACCACGCCGGTAATTCCTAAAGTGTGGGTGAGACAGAGGTGTGCCTAATTATAGTACGCCCGCGTACATACAAGAAGGGTTTGGATTCTCTAGGCTGCGGCAGTCTGCGAGGGGTGGCATGAGCCGCCTTCTTCTTACATACGTAGTTCATACGTCTGATAACCAGTCTCACCAAAGTAATGTAATTGTCATCACCCATCCACGGACCAACCTCGGCAAGCACGGCTTCTCCTTAAAGATCGACCCGTGCGGCTGTTAATATTTAGCCATGAGCTACTCCCCATGGAATGACTATTAAAAGTAAATGTATCGTATTATCCAGTACTAACTGGGTTGTGGAAGTCAGATAGGCAGTCGCTCCATGTAAAATACTGGTATTCAGCTGTATCCAATAAGACTGGAAGCCGACCCCAACATAGGAAAAGGCTAGGCAGATGATATTACAGTTTTATTACCCAAGATTTGTTAGACGGAAATACACAGTTAACAAGAACAATTTATTTTCACCTCAGATTCTTGGCTTTCCTGTAACCTTGTGTGGAGGTACACTGCTGGCCTAACAATGATTTCATTACCGTGAAAATAATACGCTACGCTTCCTTCCTAGCATTGTTCGAAATTATGCATGTCACTCAACTTGACAATAGTGTAGACGCGATCTTATTCAATGAGATGAGACTTGACATTCTGAGAAACAGACCGTATGACATCCATAATCTGTACAAATAATCAAAATTAAAGTGCCTGTTTGTAATATCAAAATTACACCTTTTTTTATTAAGTTACGCTCTATAACAGCTATCTGCCAGTAAAAAGTCCGTCAAAATCGGTGCATCCGTTTCGGAGATTAGCGGCCACAAACACACGTACAGACAAAATAAATTAAAGTATTTTTTTTTTGTTAAATGTACCGTATAATAATTATACTTTCAGTATAAAGCTATGATTTTGAAATTACAAACAGACACTTACATATAATTTATTTATCTATATAAAATCTATATATCTGTAAATATCTAGTGAAAGTTTTCGGGTCATCTGGATGATCATTAGCTATTCTTACACCCTGTAGGTAGCGCTAATTATCAACATCCAGAAAAGGACAAGACTGAGTCAGGTCAAATAAGCTACTTTTTTCTTTGTTTTGACCCTAACGGAATCGGAAGAGAGTGTGACATCAGACGCGGTACGCGCGACCTCGACGCGTGCGCATGCCTCCTTGAACGTGACACAGAGCGCAAGCGCAGTCAAGCGTGTTACGCGTAAACATTGTATTGTTGATTTGTTTGCTTTTAGAATATGCTGGTGTCCTAGTATTCGGCTGTGTCCATTGAGGTCTAGGTTCAATGTCAATCTTTTTTTTTTTTACAAAACTTGCACGTTTTTTGTATTTGATCTTATTATTATGAAATTAATGTGACTCAAATTTTTTTTTATTATCTTTTTAACTAGTTGCCCGCGGCCTTCAACCTCGAGTAATTATTAGAAAAAATACTACTTTCCTAATTGAATCAAATTATGTAAACATTTTTTTTTGTACGGAACCGTAATCTCTTTTCTAAAATAAAAATAGCATAAGTAACTCCTTATAGGTAAGCCTCCTCAGCTATCTGCCAAACCAAGAAACCCCATCCAAATTGGTCCAGTCGTTTCGGTGATTAGCCGGACGCACATACTTTTCAATACCTGCCTGTCCTGGCGGGGTCTAGATTAGTACGTGGTGATTAATTCATTGTAACAATTTGTGCATCAACGTTCTCTCTCGATTTGGACATAAAAAAAGGCCGTCGTGGGGCGCGTGGCAGATGTGAAACATCTATATTTTTAATAGAATCAATCATTAATAAAAACCAAAACGGCATATGGAGTAAAAGATTGAACGTGGATAGGGGTGGGGACGCAATATCATTTGGGAACTATATTTTCTATCACCAAAATTTATATTTGTCATCAAGTTGTATCACCTAATAAATAGATCTATCGCCACGAAATATTTTCGTTCTCAGATAAACAAAAATTGTTCCCAGGTATGAATTATCAGTAAAATAAGAGATCGATAGCCAATAAAATTATATTGCATTACATGAATATAAACTTCGTTCTTATAATAACAGTTTTGTTACTTAAATAATAGCTCTGTGCTCAGAATGGTAGATCTGTCACCAAATAAATAGATCAGTTCCTTAGAGACATAGGGCACATCAACTCGGACAGCTTAGGTTCGAAGGGGATGGCGGGGTCTAGTGAGCGAGCGGAGCGAGCGAACTAAGACCCCGACATCCCCTTCGTGTTAGGTTACTTTAAACCCTGCAGAGAGAAATAGGAGCCCCGCGTAGCGGGGCTCCGTCGACTACTATTTGAACTTAATGCAATTTTCTAGTAACATAATATGATTTATTGGTGATCTCTTTAAATTAGTTTGCTTAAATACTTATTAGGACACACCTATAATACATACAAAAACATTTATTTGGTACTAGACCTTATATCTCAGGATTTTAGGTGATTTATTGTGGAACTGATTTTGCATTGTTTGGTGACTACATTTTGGTGACAGATCTACTATTTTGAGGACAAACCCTATTATTTAAGAAACACAAAACTAATTAAATTGGTGATAGCTTAAATGATACCCATATCATTTCCCGTCATGGCGTACAAGTTGATTTTAGTGCCTAGTCGCGCCATACCTGTTTCACATAAAACAAAAAACAATTTTCTCAAGAATACCACAGTAATTTACTTGACGTTAGTGCGTAATAAGAGCAACAATCTTTACTCGTGTATCTTTACGTAATTACGAAGAATTTAAGAGTTAGGTATATACCTATGCATTTAATTATTTAGAAAAAATATCGCATATAAGTCAATTATTTTAATAGACTACTAAGAATTTAAACTTCTCGATAAACAATCTTGCAAGAAAAAAAAACTTCAATGCATATATTTGAATTCAATAACGTCTGACCAACGATACTAATTGCAAGGAAAATTTTAAATTAATTAACACTCGTTCAAAATTTTATACTATTAGCCTACTAGTATCAAGGCATTGTGATAATGTACCTGCCTACACCATGGCTTCAATTCAGTATTTTCTGTTACTTTTACAGTAGTAAAAGTTTAGCCCAGCTGCCCCACAGCTGGGCAAAGGCGTCATGATTTCGATCTAAAACTAAATTTTCGTATAATGTTTAACCCTCTTAATAAAAAAATGGAATTATTTTAAACCAGTACTACCTTAATAATAGGATCAAAGAACTCCTCAACGCTGTCAACCGTTTATGTGCCCAAGAGACTGGCGGCGTTTGGGCAGTGTTACGTTATAATGCTTAGCCTATGGCCACCCCTGGGGTTACAGGGAAGTGTCAACTAAACTTTGTTAGGTTCTTTATGTTTGATTTTGTTGATGAAATAATGGCGGATGTTTGCATTTTTTTTTTTTAATTTTTTCGGTCATTATATGTGATCATTTTTGAAATACGGAGCTGTCATCATTTTACTCCGCATTTGAATAGGGGTAAGTTATTTCAAATACTCAATCATCTGCCTAGCCTTTTCCCAAACTATGTTGGGATCGGCTTCCAGTCCAACCTGCTAAAAGTCAGTATTTTACATTGAAAGACTGCCGTTCTACATATTTCTAATACTTATCATTAAGTTAAAATATGATGTTTTTTTACAGTATTCTGTCCTTACTTATCATCATTTCAGCCTAAAGACGTCTACTGCTGGACATAGGCCTCCCCCAAGCTTCTGCTCTGGGTAGAGCGGAAGGGAGTGTCAGACTTGTACTGACTAAAATCCATTCAAGTTCCTTCTAAGCCCTTTGTGTTCCAGAGCCACGGTATCTCTTTCGAACAGTCCCGCAGCCCTGGCAGGCATAGGCCCTCTCAGACCCTTCCGATTAGCTGTCATCTCCTTGAGGCGCGCGTGGAACACGAACGCGCCGGTCACACGGCCGGAGGGGTGAGCTAGCCCATTACTACCTAGTGGGATGCTTTACTTGGCGAATATTCATAGGCGGAATCTCGCAGAAAAAACTATTTCACCAACATCTTAGACAGTCACGTACAAAAGCGGTTTGTTGGAAGTACTTCTTCGTGATTTCTGTTTCGCTTTATCGAACAAATTGACCATTTTTTGTACAAACATTTTGGACAATACTTTAAACGGTTGTACCTCGGATTACTTCCTTCCTTGTTTTGCTTTTTTTATGATTTACAAAGGCGAAATTCTTTAATAACATGTAACTAAGTGGATACATAGATGTGGAAGCTTGTAATTAGCAAATGTCCTTACTTATGCATGATACTTATAATTGGTATTAATATGTAAACTTTTTTAAAAAATTAAATAAATAAATAAACTCATGCCCGTTTTCATCAAGTGACATTAAAATGCTGTTTAAATATCATTGGAATTTCAACTCTGAGTGCTGAAGCAACTTTAAAAAATCCAACAGCATGTTTTTATTTTGGCAATCCCTTATAGGTACCAATTCTCTAAAGGAATTCAAACAGTTCATTCTTCATACGAACTACAAAACTTCCTTACCTTCGTAATCATTTTTATCGATCATGCTTTGTCACACAAAATATCTTAGCGTTTACTAAAAATAATTGACACTCACCCTAGCTAATCCACTGACAGGAAACTTTTCGAAATCCAGCACTGATTCCTCCCCAAGACTCTGTTCTAGTTGACCAGAAAATGTCCTGGCGGCCATGACAGTAGCCAATGACATCCCATCACCGATAAACAGGATCCCATTCTTCGCTTTATTCGTGTTGGGTTTCTCTGCAAGCTTGGATTTCAGGGTCTGAGCTGCAGTCTTCTTCCAGAAAGACTGGTGTTTCTCTTCTACCGGTATGTACGCTGGATTCATGAAGGTATCCAGGACTTTCTTCGGTTTTGGCACCGATGCCGCCACATCTCCTGTGAAAATAAAATTTTGGTATTGAGCCACAGAATATATGAGAACGTGCTCGCGAGCGTTCATTTTCCCACAGGTTCGATTCCCTTATGAGCATGCAGTGCTGCAATTTTCATCACTTTCAAAATCAAAATGATCTGTATTGTTTAAGCAATTAGGTTGCCCCTACACCTGGAATTTCTCGTATATCGTAGGTGCGTTAAAAAACATATTAAACTCACATAGACCCGGAATAAACTACCTTTAGGCCATACAACTATTTTTCCCATAAGGCAATCGACACGCAGCACAGCAGCTAATAACCTAGCCACTGCATCAACCGTGCCGTCGTGACGTGTTAATTTGCTGTCACAGAAAATTTTGTTAAAGTTAAAATGATCCTTATGATTATACAGTTTCAGGAAAGGAAGTGCGATAGATGTGCGCTCAACCCATTTTAGGTGAAAGTGCGATAACAACAAAAGTTTTTTAGAAGCTGAAGCGTAAGTCTTTCTTTATGTTGTGGTTCGTGCCTGACCAGGTGTCAAAGTTTTTATGCCCCTGAGCCTCTGGTTTGGCTTTGGCCATTTTATCGAGAAATATCTCCCAGGCATGCTGGTTTTCTCATCACGTTGTTTTCCGTCATTGAAGCAAGTGATAATTATATAATACGCTCATGAATCCGAAAAATTAGAGGTGCGTGTTTTAGGTTCGAACTTCAGACCTATGGCTTGGCAGTCTGACGGTCACACCAATAGGCAATCACAGCTTCTTTTTTATCTATACTAATATTATAAAGCAGAAGAGTTTGTTTGTTTGATCAAATCAAATCAAAATCATTAATTCAAGTAGGCCAGTTACAGGCACTTTTGAATAGTCAAACAACAATAAATATGAAGCTACAGTCCCAGTCACAAGACATAATAACTGTGAAAGTACTGTAGTTACCCATTCCAAAGCGTAGATCTCTATGGAGAAGAATAGGCAAGAAACTCCATGGACACTCTTTTAAATCAGAATCTTGTTACAAAAACCTTGGTTACATCATGTATGTTGAGATGGTACATTAAGTGAGAACGATGTAACAAGCTAAATAAAAACAAAAATGACAATTAAAAACTAAAATAATTAGTCCGAAATAAGCCGT
Source organism: Cerastis leucographa (assembly GCA_963082945.1). NCBI lineage: Eukaryota > Metazoa > Arthropoda > Insecta > Lepidoptera > Noctuidae > Cerastis > Cerastis leucographa. Next base: position 16,501,770 of record OY720361.1, on the reverse strand, counting down.
GGCAACTAAGAGATGACCAGGCACAACTGATAGCGCCCGTTCACGAACATGAATTTGTTTGCTTGAACGCGCTAATCTCAGGAACTGCTAGTCCGATTTGAAAAATTCTTTCAGTGTTAGATAGCCCATTTATCGAGAAAGGCTATAGGCATCACGCTACGTCCAATAGGAGCGGGGCAGCAATGAAAAATGTTGCAAAAACGGGGAAAACGTGACGCAGATGAAGTTGCGTGGGACAGCTAGTAATAACTAATTTTAAAAAGAAATGAGACAAGTTTGGGCAATTATTCATTGTACAATACCGACTTTATCCAATAAATTAATCATCAATTTATTGATGAAAGACTAAGTGACGAGCATAAACATTTTATTTAATTGGTTAACCTTGCAACATGTTTACCCGCGGCCGGTTCTTTCGCGCAAAATTTGAGACCGTTGGCAACAAAACCATTATATTTAAATATACAGGTTGTTTGGTACATCGTTTGCCAAATTAAAGTCGACTGAAGGGATCATCTGTTATCCGTTCAGACCACTTAACACCTCTCAAGCCCAGTGGCTTTTTATTTTCGAGTTTTTATTGTTTTATTAAAAAAGATCCAAACTTTACATTAAAATCCAAATTAAAAAAAAAGGTATAAGTGAGCTTGTATGTTTGACTATACCACCTTCACACCTTAACGGCTTAATGGATTTTGATGAAATGTTGCTTGCGTATAGACCATGACTAAGATTTCGACATAGGATCCTATTGTGTTATCATAGTAAGGCCGGGAGGAGCTCGTGACCAAATAATAACAGCCACTCGAGTCAGTCTTCAAGGATGTGCAGCGTTTGCCAAGGTCGGTCCGTTGGGTGACCACCCAATGCCCATGTATGTAAAACAAAGCCCGAAAGTCTTATGCGGGTAGTGGAGGTCAGATAGGCAGTCGCTCCATGTAGAATACTGGTACTCAGTAGCATCCGGTTAGATGCAGAGGCAGATGATGATGAGATGGTTCCCGTTTGAAAATCTACGTCCACCACGAGACCAAAGCAATGGGCAAAACATGGATAGGTGGTATTTTTTGTTTCTTTCCTTGGTTGATTGAGGTATCGACATTTTGGATAACCTGTTTATGTGATTGAGGTTTTTATAGGGGCGTGTTTTTATCGTTATACATTTTATTTTTCGAGTACAAAAGTTTTTTGAAATGTCTGTTTTGTGTCTGTAGTTGTATGTAGGTACTTCATTATAACAATTTTAATTTGATGCGTTCTTGTTACTAGGAAATTATGTTACCAGAGAAATAAATGCTTGTTGTCATATTTTTTTAAAAAAGATTTTGTTTCCATTAAAAATAAAACTTTAAGTTATATTACATAAAGTTTTTTTTTCACATTCTTCCTTAACCATCATGATCTTTCCCTTATCCCAATTTATTTGGGGTCGGCGCAGAATGTCTTCTTCTTCCATACTTGTCATATCATGAGATACCTCCTTAACCGTCAGTTTATGAAATCAGCAGTTTAAAGGTCGCACGCAAATAAGCAATACTGCTCGAGTTTAGGCGAACCCATTCAATGTTTATAACGAGCCAAAATGTACCAACCCACATCAATCATCATCATATGCCTAGCGTTCACCCAACTCTTTTGGTGGCTTCCAGGCTAACCGAATGCAGCCGATTACCTGTATTTTACATGGAACGACTGCCTATCTGACCTCCACAACCGAGTTGGTACTGTGTAATACGATACCTCTTAGTAAGACTGACATTTTGGGCCACTGACAACCTGTGACGACTGTCAAAGATCTACAGATGACATTCGGGACCAACGGCTTACGCTACCAACCCACATCAAACATACATAGGCACAGATCGGTACCGACTCGCCCGTACCGGAAACCTGCTTCCTTATGTTAGCACTCCTACCTACTCAAGAGGTAGCAGGTTTGAATCCAACGATGTAAATTTATTGATGTTCGATTATGGCATGTGCTAATTGATTATTTTAGCGGAACAACTCAAATTTTATTAATTAATATTATGTTATATAATAACCTGCATTTAAAAATATGCCACAACTTATGTAACATAAGTGCAGCGAATGTTGAATATAAACACCTAATCATTATTTTTAGAACATAAGATATTCATAAATCTTCTGCGCTTTAACAATCTCTTATTAAAAAAAAATCTGCAGTTTTGTTTGCATCATCAATCAATTTTAACCAATCAATGAGGTAGCCAAAAAACATTAACTTTTATCAGGTATTTTTGCACGATACGTTATTTTAGAATAACTCAAAACGGATATAAGGAAAACATCGTACAGAGCGTGTCCAATTGTGAGAACTCGATTATTATGCTTGTGTTAAAAGACTGATCACTTACCATCATCATTTGATAATGATGAAAGATGATAGATAAATACTTAACTATAAGATGAACGACGGATTGTATCTATTTGAACTATCAAAATACGTGCTTTTACTAAAAAAATCAACAAAACGTGACTTTTTGTTGAAAATATCATTTTGTCGCCATTATCAATTGTGACAACTGGTTACATTGTAGTAACGTAATCTATGCTGTCATCACCTGTGATGAACGTGGCGGTTACTAATGGGTAATTATAACAATTTTTCACTTAAACTGCTTGTAATATCGGCCTATTGTAGCTATTTTCGGCTGTACTTGTTGTAGGCTTGATGAGATAATATACCATCAAGGCTCCGGCCGAGGATTACAGCAGAGGTGTACCCTAATAATATAACCACACCAGCTTCTGCCCACTGCTTCGCCCGCGTTTTATCGGTAATTGTCCCGCGGGATGACAATACCGGGATAAAAAGTATCCTATGTGCTATTCCAGACTTTTATCTATCTCTGTGCGAAATTTCATCCAGATCCATTCAGTAGTTTTTACGTGAAAGAGTAACAAACATCCATACATCCATCTATCCATTCATACTTACAAACTTTCGCGTTTATAATTTTATAGTAGGATTATCACCAGTTATGTTAAGTCCCTTGTTTTAGAAGGCGAGAAAACATCACATAAAAAAAATCTCCAATGTCTTGTTAATGTTGGCATTATTTTTTTGTTATTTAGTGAATCATTTTCTAATTTCTCTCGTCCATAAAAAAACGTTTTTCTAGTTACTGTTTTCTCTGCAATGTCTGAGGTGTCATGCCTTTGTTTTAGATTATTTAGAAACGCCGTCCAAAACAATAAAAAAACTGACCCAGAAATCGCGGAGAAATCATTGCAAAGTCACCAAAAAATGGACACTCTTATACAGGGTTATTTGTAAAACGCCGGCAACCTCTTAAGAGGTCATTCTACTCATCATTATGAACAACTTTTACTATGAGACCAAACCTGAAATCGCGAAAAAAAAATCAGCTGTTCCGTACTTTATGTTCACATAACTCGTCAAAATGTAGGGAACAGCAGATTATTTTTTTCACGATATCGGATTTGGTCTCATAGTAAAAGTTGTTCATAATGATGAGTAGAATGACCTCTTAAGAGGTTGTCGGTGTTTTACAAATAACCCTGTATACAGAGTTACAATAGAGATTAACCATCATCTTTGTGATACGTAGACAATTACATTTACTGCATAGTGATATGGTTTTTAAGTAGTTTTTTTATCCATCTGCCCGGTAACATATCCCTTTTGTTGTCTTAGTATTAAACAAAACATAACATCAAGCCTGTTATCCCTGTGGGGTACCAATAGTACCTACACTTACATTTCGGCCAGTTTTATTTTAAGAGCGTCTTTGCCTTACGACATTGCATACCATTTTTCAAGTCCTTATTTACTGAAATGACGGAACTGATTTTAATGAAACTTCATACGCATAAGCAGAATATGTAGGTCTAAAAAGTTACTAAAAACATTTTCAAAAATAGTTTTACAGCCAAATTAGACCGATTATAAATTAATTGTAGAAACAGAAATTTCCAAAATCTTTTTTTTTTTAAAGACACTTCGAAAATGTTTTTAGTAACTTTTTAGACCTAAGTATCCTGCTTATGCGTATGAAGTTTCATTAAAATCGGTGCAGTCATTTCAGAAAATAAGGACTTGCGCACTTTATGCTCTTAAGTCCCATGTACTCGTAATCGACGGCGACTATTTGCTATTGTTTAACTTTAAAAACAAACCTACGTGAAGCGTGACACAGCATCATGCTCGTGTTATAAAATTTAAAATAAAATTATTTTACAATACAATATAAAATTTTGTGATAGGTACATAAAATAAGTACTAACATAATTATTGTTCTTAGGACCAGCTGACAAAATAAAATTGTTGACGTAAAAGCAAGCAAGTCTTTGCTGTAATTTTCACGGACGATTCGCTATGGTAACTGATACTAACGCTGTTTTTAATAGAATAATAATGTAGCTACTATACAATGTTGTAGTGATTGTTAAGAATGAAACAATAAAACATCACGCTTGTTATCGTCATTGGTGTAGGCAGAAGAAAATAATACGGACTTAACATGACACCTTTAATTGCCGAACGGTTAGGCAGAGGCGTGCCTAATAGTCCACACAAATTTCGCCAATTATGTTAAAGTCACCGGTTGGTGTGGCGTGGGGTCTTACCATGACGTGCGCGGATAGCGTCAGTTTGGAAATGGAACTCGACGAAAAAATGCTATATCTACTATGGTTGTTAATAAGAAAATGGAGTACGGAGTCGGTCACTTAAATAACATTTTTTTTCTTTTTTTTTGAAATGATAATTTTTCGCAATGCGCGCATGCTGGGTGAATACAGTATAAAGTGACCGACTCGTAAGTACATGGTTTATTCGTAAAGTTACTTGCCAAATAAATAATGTCTGCGGGTTTTTTTTACTATTTGAGAATGAAGATTTTCAGCATTTAAACGAAAAATAATTCAGCGTCAAAGCGCGTATGCTCTTGTGACGTAAGCCCTGGAACTGAACGGTGAGGCGAGGCTCTATATTGCTCTTTCTCTTTGCTCTTTCTTTAAATTTCTAGCAGTTGAGTGGTGTTAACCGCGTGGCTTGACTAATCCCGCAATTACGTCTAAACGACTACTTAAATACCGCGCGGTTCCTGCCGAATTTCTACGCAAGCTTGAGCGTATTTGACGATACTCTTTCTTGAGATGACGCCATAGAAGAACAAAATACAGTTTTTTTTTTAAACGTTGCCCCACCCTAGGAATCTCTTTTGCACCGTAGGTGTGTTTTCAAACATTTAACTCACACACAACAAAGAGCCAGACCCGGAACAACTACCTGCAGGTAGACCACACAAATTGTTGTTCTGTGCGGGTATCAAACCCGCGACACGCAGTGCAGCAGCCAATGGCTTATCCACTGCGTGAACTCTGCCGTCAATCAACCACGTTTCTTTTTCAAAATATAAATGAATATAGATATAATATTGAAACCAGTTTTTAATTTACGTATAAAGGTAACTTAAAACCTTATTGGGTATATACCTTATACGTTGAGAAATACCTTGCAAAGGTTTTGCATTTAGCACATTTCTTTGAAAAAATGTACATCCCCTTTGAGGAAGTACCAGTCTACGTAATGCTACAATACCTATTTGACATAGGTAATATGACTTCCTCGTTGGTCTTTTTTTTCTTTGGGACAAGCCCACCACATAATCCCCAAACGTCACTCGCCTCGGACTTGCCCCTATGGGACGCATTTAAAAGATACCTATCTCATTTACGGATTCTTCCTCCCCGACCCTCGCTCGAGCCAGCCCGCGATGCTGTGCCAGTAGTTTTAAATCAGCCCTTAAATAATGATACCATTCAGATCCAGCCTGTCCCCATGAAGTCCTCCTCCAGCGACGCCCTAAGCCGAGGTTCGTACCCCACAGGGGGTGCCCTTAGCGTGTAGTCGCTTAGTTTGTAAGTTATCATGCCCTGGCTGGAGGCCTTACTCTAAAGGCACCCACAGGATAGTCCGGTTAAGCAGACGACAACCTCATAGGTCGAAATGCGAGACGCCACTCACAAAAAAAAAAAAAATACGGATTCTTTCAGGTTTGAAATATATTAAAAATAATTAAGTCAGTATGGTTGTTATTAATTAATTAGTAGTAATTACGCATTTACTAAATAATTTTATACACGAATAGTTAATTCATCTCAACTCCAGTTGCAATTATGTACTTAAATCATAATGAAAAAAAAAAAAGAAATAGTACGATCATTATTTTTAATGGCTTTGTTGCTTTTTTAAATCGTAAAATTCTTACGATTCCACTGTTTTCTTGTTTATAGCGCTTCGTCATTTTCTTTGAGCCAAAATTCGATTTTCTCTATTTTAATTAAAATAATATTTCCATTTTTACGTTGTTTTGCAGAGTTTTCAGAAACGGACTTTCCTTTGAATAAAACTAGTTGAGACAAGTTCCAATAAAATACTCCAAATTCTTGTAAATACATTAATTTTAAATAATATTAAAATATAAATAATAACTTCTCAACCAAACACCATCACCAATAAACCCCAAAAAAAGTACAAGTTATCCATTTCTCCGCCAAAAACAAAAACCACAGACACATCACATTTTTTTTTTTCACATTTACGCACCTGTAACGTGTTGTGCGGCCAAAACCGTGACGGCCAGTATCGTAATTGGTACTCGCGACATTATTGTGATACTGAGGCGTCTGCGCAGGAGTCGCGCGTTTTATCAACTGCACTTCATTTCAATTTCGAGGGCTTAAAGACTACAGACACCACGCGGTAGATGAATGTTAGGATCGACTTGACAATCCGACTCTGAGGCACGAGTTGGATTCGGTTTTATGGTTTTTTTTTTAATGTGTTTCGGTAATTGGTAATTTGACTTTTTTATACCAAATCCCATGTTGAGTGAATATTTTCTTTTTCGTTTTGGCCAACCCGTCAGCAATTTTTTTGATGGCAGATTCGGTATGCTAACGATGAGATTAACAGTTTACTTTGTTTGGTATAACAAAGTTAAAAACAGAAGTTATATTTTATTTCATTGTTTACCTAGATCTAAAAACTGGCAATCGGAAAATGAGGAAAATTATTTAAGTTTAACTTATATTATAAATTTTAGAATAATTGATTCCAATTTCTTTTAAATTTAAAATAAATACACATTAAAACAATAAGTTCTATGAAATGTCCAAGACAAACGATCCCAAAGTTATGATTAAATGAATTTTAGTCATAAATCTTGCATTACGTTTACGATTGAAAATCAGTACGAATCAAAATAAATGAAAAGTGTACAGCTGTTTTAATCAATATGATATTATATTGTAGATTTATCCTAACTGTACTAACTGGCTTGTGGAGGTTCGATAGGCAGTCGCTCCATGTAAATTACTTGTCATCATCATCATTCATCGTCAGTCTATAATGTTCCCACTGCTGGGACACAGGCCCCCTCTCTACGAGAGGCAGTGGGCAGTAATCCACCACGCGGGCCCAGTGCGGGTTGGTAGATGTCACATGTCTTCGAATTTTTAGTTCTAGGACATGCCGGTTTCTTCACGATGTTTTCCTTCACCGTTTTTGAGAGCAGCGGTGATGAAATAAATTACATAAAGTAATGCGCCTGCCTGGGTTCGAACCAACGGCTTACTGCTCGTAATCGGAATCGTAGTGGCCACTGGTGACCACTGGGCCACCGCTGCTCTCAAATTACTTGTATTCAGCTGAAACGGTTGACACTGGAAACCGACCCTTAATATAGTTGGGAAAAAGCTAGGCAGATTATGATGATAGTAGATAAACACTGATTGGACTAGAACTATGAAAAATCAGATTATCAAGAAGAACTATTATAAAATAAATTGGTTTTTGCAAGCAGCAAAAACTACGTCTAAAATAAATTATCCATTGAAATCTACGTTGATGAACTATCTATTCTTCTCTCTTTACCACGTGCAATATATACAATGTATTTGTATCGTGTCATAATGGGCTATTTACTCATATTTGAATATACGCATGGAAATGTTTTTGTAGAAGACAGGTATTTTTTCATACAAAGCAGAAACGAGCAGTGATCAGCATGTTAGCTCACTGTGTCTTGCCGATTTTAGACGTTAAGTAAATGTTTCTTTCGATAATTATTTTTAAAGTATTAAGGTGTCTCCAAGAAAAGTCGAAGTAGGTGCATATATACCTACACTCACGCCTTTTTCCATGAGGATATGCAGAAACTATAGAACTCTAAATATCTAAGTAATTTTGGAAAACTTTAGGTTGACGTGGCCAGTTTTACTGTACCAGCAGCAAAAGAAAGAATAATACGTGTACTTTACAATAGCCATGTAGGACTGCATTAATTAAATCTTTATCTTTTGTCCAAGATTATTTCTGGACCTTAAAAGATTGTCTGACATTGTTTCGGTTACTTCTCAGAGTCAGGTACGAAACATCGGGACCATCTAGTTTAAAAAAAATTACAAGTAAAAGAGTTTGTAGAAACCTATTTGCGAAATAAACATTATTTATCATTTAAAAAAAATGCAATAGTAAGAAAATCATAAAAACTTATTCAAACACAAAAGTTTTATCTTTTTTTCATGTTACTATGGTGGCAAAAACAAGACGTACCATTTAGTTCTATGAACTTCATAGTCAAGTCATTTTGTATTTTGAAATGATTTAAGTATTGTACGTACGTATATAGAATTAATTATTCTTCAGAAGTGAGTTTTCAAAACTAATTATAAAGTTTTCTCTGATAACACAGCGATCATTGGAACTAATTATTTTAAAACAGTAACGATACGCAAATTATGTTTCATAAATATTTTTCATGTAGATTATTTTTTAATACATATACGTTACTGAATTAGATTTGTTACGTATATGTAAGTAAGAAACAAAACTTGAATTACTTTTTCATTTTATATAACGTGTGCACCTACATACATATAATCACCCAATAACTTCCCACTACTGGGACACAGGCCTCCTCTATGAGAGGGAGAGGATTGTAATTCACGCGGGCTCAGTGCAGTTTGACAGATGTCATGTGTCTTCGATTGGCTTTGGCTCTCGAACTCCAGTTTCTCCACGATATTTTCCTCCATCTTCTTATTTTATCCTATCATAATTTATGGTCACCCTAACAGCGACTCTTACTGAATATTTAATTCAAAAATGACTCAAACGTTTGTATTTTGTGTTGAATTTATTTTGACATGTAATGTCCCTAAATAAATGTTATAGGTTCTTATGTTCTTTTTCGCCAGTCTGTAGAAAGCGGGTCATATCGAAATGTTGTTGGTAAGGGACAGGAAAAGTTGCAATTGCTTACAAAGAGGATCGTATCAATCCTGTTGAAAGTCATTATTGAAATAATTACTTTCAACAGGATTAATAACAACAGTTTTTTAGTATTTTATGTCACTTTAATACTTTTTTTTACTCTTCCTCTTCTTCTCCTCCTTTTCTTTCCTTTTTAGGGTTCCGTATCCAAAGGGTTAAACGGACCCTATTACTTAGACTTCGCTGTCCGTCCGTCCGTCTGTCACCAGGCTGTATCTCACGAACCGAGATAGTAAGCCAGTTAAAATTTCTACTGATTATGTATTTCTGTTGCCGCTATAACAACAAATACTAAAAACAGAATAAAATTAATATTTAAAGGGGCTCCCATACAAAAAAGATATTTATGCTCCTTTTTATAAATAATGGTACGGAACCCTTCGTGCGCAAGTCCGACTCGCACTTGGCCGGTTTTTTATTATCGTTGCCACTGATAGAATGAAACTTTGTATGGTGGTGTGGTAACACTACCATACAAAGTTTCATTCTATCAGTGGCATTAAATGGCGTAGAATGCATGTGGTAACATCGTGTTCTCATCATCATAATACACGCCTATAATGCCAAAAGGTAGAAGCAGAGGTGTACCCAATAATATACCCTCATTTCGCCAGTTATTTTGAAGTCCCATGTTACTGGCGACAAGCTTATTGCCATCAGGCGGGCACAAATCTAGACTCCGTGGCTGATACTGAGAAATTCTTGATGGAAAAACCTACTAGTACTTTGCTCGACTCGGGAGTCTACCCCAGAACCTCCTGATCAGCAGTCGCGCCTGTGACCGCCAGACCAATGAGGCAGTCTGAAGCAGTCGAGGCAGTCTCCTCTCTCTTAAGGATTTCAAGCCAGAATAAAGTGACCATTGTTTTGTTACTGACGGGATTGATAAGTACGTGCTACACGTTTATACTGTGCAGTTTATATAGCTGTGCAGAAATAAAAAATCAATGTTTCAGTTAATATCCGGCATTCATTATTTTTTTATCTTGAACAAATGCCGTTAAACACTTAATTTGTTAACTTTACGTCATTGCTAGAACTACTTGGCTGACTGGCCTTAATTATTTACTGACGTCACAACTTTATGGCATTTCACTTTCAATCGAACTAACCATCTTATTCAATAAACCACAGCAAAAAGATAAAAATCACAATAAAAGTTAGATTTTTTTTATCAATTGTTATATGACTGGAAGCCGGAAGGGTCCGGAACCACTGCTGCGCATACCCCAAGCTCAAATAAAATCTTGGCTGCGTAAGAAAACCGAGGAAACCCACCAAATAAAATGGAGAAACAGTGTAACGTGCAGATAAATAAAGAGTTCCGGAATCATCAAAGAGACTTCCCGCAGCATCACTAGGCTTAAACGGGACAAAATTCGCAAGATTATAAGCAACAAAATCGGCCACTGTCCGTTAAACAAACACCTATTTACCATATGTGTGACAGACAGCCCTCTGTGCAGAGGATGCATGGAGGCGAAAGAAACACCACAGCACGTGCTCATGGAGTGCAAAAGCGAGGCAGATCAACGGGCGCGAACTCTTCAATCGCCGACATCGCTCCCGGAAGCCTGCAGCAGCCTGAAAAGACTGCTATCTTTCTGGGAGGACCTGGGATGTTGGAGTATCAAGAGGATTTCATACGTACAATGGACCAATAAAGAAGCTAAGTGCGGAAACAGCCCAGCAAACATAACCTAACCTATGACTGTGGAATTCACTGCTGGCTTCACTGTTTTCGATCACTATAATCTAGATCTCTTCAAAGTTCGAATGATTAGGCAAGCATATTAGGCGGCTGCTGCGGGTTGTTCGAAAGAGATACCGCGGCACTGGAACACAAAGGGCGAAGAAGGAACATGGGTGGGTTTTAGTTTAGTTTTAAAAAAAAAAAAAAAAAAAAAAAAAAAAAAAAAAAAAAAAAAAAAAAAAAAAAGCATATTAGGCGGCTTCACATCAGGCGAATTGTCGCCAAACGCAACCCTATTTAGTATAAAACACCGGCCAAGTGCGAGTCGTACTCATACGCACACAGGGTCCCGTATCACCAAACAATATAATACAAATATTTTGAAGGCTCATTCATGTTGTATTCTATTACATTCAACAGCAAAACTTAATTTGTTTTTATAGTAGCATAGTATATTAATGAAAAACAAAGTTACTGCTGCAGTTTGATGAAAAGTCCCATATCTCAAAAACATCAAATCCTTTTATTTTTTAAACCAATTTTCGCTGAAAGTTTTTTTTTTTATGTTCTACAATTCTACATTTTTTTAGAATTTTTTCTCCTCTTACCATAGAAATTAGAAAGGGGGGCACATAATATTTTAGAACTTTGGAAGTGTCTATATCTCAAACAATTAACTTTGAGAAAATAAAAGATTGTAGTAGCCTCAATGTCATTTTTAAAGACCTAACTATAAACGTTTTTTTTCAGTTCCATGTCTGGGGAAAAAAATTATTAAGGGGGGGCAAGCCCCTTAATCATTTGTTTTTATAAAATTCGTAAAGTGGTTTATAGAAAACATCTACCTACCAAGTTTCAACTGTGTAGTCTTCACAATAAATTGAGATCCAGCTATTAGGATTTCCTAACATAAAAGTTATCAACACTTCAAAAATATAATCAAAATTTGCTATTTTCAAATATTTAATCTAAATGGCAGGTCTTAAAACTATATTGACGGATAATAAACTGATCACTATTACAAAACGTCATCTTGACATTTCACTTTCAACTAGTGACATAATCGATCTCCGATTACTCGAAACTCTTTGGTTTGAAAAAAAAAGAACTTGTTTCTGATTACCGTGAGGTTGATGGTTTCTTTTTTTTTGCAGTCGTAACCGAAACAAGGCTATTGACCTCGTTGAGACTGCACAAATACATACCCAGTCAATGCTAAACGAGTTTTGGGCTGCAAGGCCCATATTTAAGCGATTTCGTCATCAGATGCCGACAAAAAAGGGTTTTTTTTTTTGGGAGAACTCGGTGATGTTTTGGCGCATCGTATGTCTTGAAAAAAATAACAGTTGGTAAAATAATCGTGTCCTGCATAATATTAGATAAGTGCGCAAGCTTGTGTCAAAATGTTAGGTACTCGGTCACGCAAAAACAATAAATGTTACTTGCGAATCTAAATATAAAATAATCTGTTTCTTTTTTATTATTGTTACTTATGTCCCAGATTTTATTTTTGTTAATAAGACAGAAATTGAAAAATCGTAACGCAATTAAAGATACTGAATTTTGTGTGTGCTTTTGGGTATCCAACGACCTATGTAAAATGTCGGAGTACGGAAAAAATATTAAAATGCTTTAACTTTCCTTAACTTTTCGAGGTCAACATACCAATTTGTCTGTCTAATTAAAATACTTGTAAGTCTTGTAAGCATGATAAATGACGAAAAAATCATCATTCCTCGCTATAACTTGTTTTTTCAAAAGTTATTATATATGTACAGATGTTTCATGGTAGGTAACTGCCATTAGTGTCAATAATGTAATATTTCGTCAATGAAATACATATTTCTGTACCTATTCTGTAAACAGAAGTAATGTATGGCGTATGATATTTTAAAGAGTAAATAAAGAGCATTCGTAAGCGTTTAAAAAATGGCATACGAAACGTGGTAAAATACATAATACTTTCGTAAATGTATTTTCTTAGCTCCTATAAAATCTAACTTTCTGGCAAAAACAAATAAAGTTTCTTTAGTATTAAATATGTTAAGTCTTATAATAACCTACCACGCTTCCCTAGGCAAATAATATACCCAATGTAATCCTTATCAGTAACTTTTTAGAGTCCGTGCATTATTCGTGATTTTTTAATCGACCCGAAGGTGTTGGTGAAAAAGTCCTCCGGCGTTATGCCCTCCTCTGTAGTCTGTGGCCAAAGTGTTAAATCAATTCTGAACAGTGTAACAATGCAACCGAAATTATAGCTTGATGTGTCGCCTTGTTAACCTATACCTGCAGTTACCAGACACCTGTCCAACCGTCAGTGGTTAGCGAGTAGCAAATAGACGGCACGCTTGGCGCAGTGGTTGAGCGATCGACTGCTGCGCTGCGTGCCGCGGGTTCGATTCCCACACGGAACAAGTATTTGTAAGGCCTACAGATAGTTTTTCAGGGTCTGGCTGTTTGTTTTTGTTACTTTAAATGTTTGTAAACGCACCCACGATACAGGAGAAATTCCTTGTGTGAGGCAAAGTTTCAAAAAAAAAAGTTGAGTTTCATCTACAAACGACAGCGAATGCGTGATTAGTCGCTGGCCAAGCAAGACTCTTTTAGCTAGAGTTTTGACCACCAAGCGAGAATTGCCAACCGAGTACTCGTTTTGACAACTCCTGTAGCGGTGACAAACAAAATCAGTCAGCAAATAACGATTTTATCATGCGCTTCGTTTAATTACTCTTATTCTTTATTACACACACACAAAAAAAAACATAAATTGCAATAATAATTATAGCGTATGTGTGTGCGAGCTTAACCCAGAATTGAGATTTATTGCAGCAAAACTAATTTTGTTTGTGAGATTACACGGGACCTACAATATTTTTCTACGTCTCTCGAGTGAGAAAATCGTCGCTAGGTTTTTCTCGTGTGCAGTGAGACAGAGCCGTCCGTCAAAATTCTCAAAAAATCTCAACCGTGACGCATGACGAAGTTTTAATCAAACTTGCTGTGCCCGCGACTTCTTCCGCGTGGAATCAGCTATCTGCCAGTGAAAGTCCCGTTAAAATCGGTCCAGCCGTTCCAGAGATTAGCCGGAACAAACAGACAGACAGACAAAATTAAAAAAAATGTTATTTTGCTATTATGTAGCGTATATACATTCATATGCATGAAGTAAAAAACGGTTATTTTAATGTAAAGGTACAAACAGACACTTAAATTTTATTTATTTGTATAGATTACCTAATGTACGTACTTACACGTTCCTTTGTGCTTAAATATAACATGTTAAAGTGCAATGTTTAAATTTAAATAGGTACCTAAGGATAACTTAAAACAAAAACACTGTTAGCTCTTAAAGATGCGGTTTTTATAAGGTTTTCCGGTTAAAATCATGTTTTGCTTTATAATACGAGTACAAGTGAAACTATAATTGTATTAGCATGTAAACCGGTACCACTTTATGGTAACAGGAGGAAATATTACAAGGTTAAGTTTTTTTTTCATGAAATGAAGACAAAAACTGCCAAAATATTATGCATTTTATGTATATCTTGCTGTACATTCTCAAAATTTAAGTAAGGTCATAACTTTTTGATTTCTACATAGCTAAACATCACACTTGTGTTCCCTTAATGGTTAGGCAGAGGAGTATTTACTGCCAAATTTCGCTTGTTACGATTAAGTCCCATTTAATAAGGATTACGTTATAATATAAGATTTTAAGCTGACATGGTCGCTGACACTATCAGTAACACTTGTAACGGCATACCCAACCGCAATAACTTCAGTTTATCCGTGATCATGGCGTTTACAAAAGTGGCAAACAATAAACATGGTAAATATCCCGTTACAAGTTTATTGATACGTTGTCATAATAATAGGGGTTCGGACTGGGTAAATAAAACGACATTCTATTTTGTCCGTCAGACAGGTAATACAAAAATATTAGACACGTATTTTTTGTTTTATCAAAATATCAAAAAATTACTTAGTTAAAGCTCATTAAAGTTGGAGAGTGGGGGCTTACTACGTCACAAGTAGGTATAAAACTTACCTACATGTGACGTCATGCGCCATTTTAACTCAATATATCTCCGTAATTTTATGAACACGTGAAAAAAGAAAAAATACGTGTCCAATACTTTTCAATAAACTACCCGACGGACAAAGAAAAAAAATGGATTATCCCCTATTTAAGTGTCAAAATCTCGAGGTTTTTCGGTGATGTAATAAACAGCTTACATGGTTAGACTTGGTAGCTGTCTGATCCTTAAGGGCGCACCGAGGAAACGATACGTAATTTCGAAATAATTCTGTTCGTATGATCCCTTGCTGCATCATTATTACTTAACTTTTTGTTATGAAATTAATTTGTAAGATATTCAAGGATTCACTCTATAAATCATAAAGTTTAGAAACACGATTACTTGTAGTTTTCTCGATAGAAAATAATGGCAAAGTAATCTCTAAAAAAGAAAATAAATACTCAGTACGGCGTAAAACCTTCACGGAAAGTCATCAGCTTTTAAATAATAACAAAACTACATGTTTTCTATATATATATTTTAAATTTTCAAAATGTGTATTGGTTTTTATAATATGAAGGAAATATCTAAATTAGCGCGCGTTCCGCCCATTATAACTAGAGCCGCCACTCTTCCCGGAGCGTTGCGCGCGTCTGTCTTACGCACACATACACGGAGCGCATAGATACCTACCGCCAGTAGCTCGGTGCGCTCTTAATAAATGCTACGGTTTTGTATATCATCCATCCACGGCCCGACCTTGGCAAGCACTGCTTAACCTTTAAAATCAACCCGTACCTATTGTAGACTAGCGCATAGTCTTTAATAAAAAACCGGCCAAGTGCGACTTTTTGTATGGGAGCCCCTTAAGTATTTATTTTATTCTGTTTTTAGTATTTGTCGTTATAGCATCAACAGAAATACATAATCTGTAGAAATTTCAACCGGACACCTATCACGTTTCATGAGATACAGCCTGATGACAGACGGACGGACGGACGGACAGCGAATTCTCATTAATAGGGTCCCGTTTGACCCTTTGGGTACGGAACCAAACCAAAAAAAGGCGTGACAGCCGTGTAAATAAGTACAAAGTAATATCTTTCATTCAAATATTTTACTCTATCCGTCATGTTGACACTGTCAGTCAGATTATACAGTTCTTTGGCATTCATTTGTAAAGATAACAGGTGTGTTTGTTTTAAACATTGATAAAAGTACTTTAAGCAAATATTTTTTTATAAAATGTATGTTAAAGTATGTCATTTTAAGGACTGGTTGTGACTGATATAAGTGACATTGAGTAAATAGGCCATGTTAATGAAATATGAGCAATTCCGTCAGATTCCCTGAAAAAACATACATAACGAGGTTTTAAACTTTTAATGAACTACACAATAACTCTAATGCCTTGGCCACACGTTTCTTGCGAGAGCCACTGCCGCGACAGAAAATGATAGAAGCTGTTTAAAAGGTAGGCAAATCACCGCCATTTACTCGACGCTTATTGCAAGCCTACGTAGTATTAAAAAGCCTGTCACATCACAATCACCTAAATTGAGATCCAGCTAATATGATTGGCAACATAAAAGTTTCATTTTTGCTACTTCTCTTTTCTTAAATAGATTTTCAACTATATCGATACGGGTTTAGGTCCAGATTTGATTGGGAAAATTTGACAGTTTCGGGCTGCAGCTGCAGCGCAGGTAAGTATCCCAAAAAATCGCTTAAAATAAGTATAAAAAATGAAATACTTGAAATATACTCAAAAATTGCTCTAAATATTAATTAACGGGCAGACTAGCGAAGAAAATAATGCCTAGAGGATCTAGGACATTTGCGCAAAAGACATTGGCGTGTAGGACACTTCCATGAAGCCACTTGCGCAAAAGACATTTGCGATTATGACACTTCCATGAAGACATTTGCGCGCTTGGACTTTAGCGTGAAAGGACTTTTGGTATAATGGCTTCAAACAAAAATTATTTTCATTGATAAAAAATCAAAAGCAATTACAAAATAAGGAAATTCGGCTACATCCCGTTTGGTAACTTTCTTTTTTCGACAACTACACAAAAGACATACAAAACGAATCTTTTCACTCGTTTTGTATGTCTTTTGTGTAGTTGTCAGTGCTACTTTGTAACTGTTTCAATCTGTCAGTCCTACTTCGCTGACTATAATTTTTAACTGTTCAATGAAAATGTTTTTGTAATGCGTGCATTTCACAATTTTCGTTGTGTAGTATTTTGCAACAATCTTAATTATGAGCGATAAAAGAGCTATAGATTTATTAGTGAATCTTTTCGAATGCTAGTATCTAATTTAATAAACGTTGAAGATTAGCATGTAGATTTGAGTTGGTTAAAAATTGTGCAATTTTTAAAGACACCGTTAGATATTGAATCAAATTAGAAGCCATAAAAGTATTTTGATAAAAAAATTATTGATATAAATATGTAGGCAGCGTTGCGAAACGATGTTTTAGTGTTTAATTATCTATTTTTATGGTATTTTTTTGTTGATCAAAGGCTAGACTAATGTAAGCATTCAAAAAGCTACTTAAACATAGCTGGCGAAATGTGGGTGTCACTAAAAGGTACATTTCTGCCTAACCCTTCAGGGATTACATGCGTGATGTTATGTTTTAAAATATTTATATTTCGCCATTCAGAAACATATATATGGAAAAACACGTATTTAATTATGTTATTTAGTTCCTTCCAAGCAACCTTTCAAATCCTTCTGAAATTTCATCGGTAAAAATAACGTAACCTCTATACAAATCTTCGCACTTTCTTGAGGATACATTTTGTAAAAACCCTTTCTTAAACACCTCCGTTAGATATCCTAACATATATGTAGCATGTATGTTAGTATATCAAAGAAGAAAGAAAAAATAGTGACAGTCTCGCGCGAGACACAGAAAAAAAAACCGGCCAAGTGCGAGTCGGACTCGCGCACGAAGAGTTCCGTACCATTACCTATTTATAAAAAAGAGTAGAATAATATTTTTTTTTGTATGGGAGCCTCTTTATACATTTATTTTATTCTGTTTTTAGTATTTGTTATTATAGCGGCAACAGAAATATATAATCTGTAGAAATTTCAACTGGCTAACTATCACGGTTCATGAGATACAGCCTGGTGACAGACGGACGGACGGACAGACAGCGAAGTCTCAGTAATAGGGTCCTGTTTGACCCTTTGAGTACGGTAACCCTAAAAGGGTTAAAAATAACAAAAAAAAACCGGCAAGTGCTAGACGGACTCGCGCACGAAGGATTCCGTACCAATATTTATAAAAACCGTCATAATTATATGATCTGCAAATGAGACTCGTTTTTAGTTCAACTGACGCTTAGCGCCATCTATCGACATTTCTATATGGAGTTGTTCGAAATTTTCGAGTCAAATACAATTGATCGACTATTACGCGGAAACTTGTAAAGCCCACTTAAGTGTGATAGTTTTCCTTTAAACTTCGTTATATATAGGTACTACTGCCGTGACATTTGAATTTCTAACTACAACCGTTTATTTGGTAGAGGGGGGGATACTTGACTCTAACGGAAATTGGTACTATATATTGGTAAAGTCACGAACGGTTTACTTAATCAAAAAACGGTCTTCCCAAGCCCCTAATATTTTTCAAAGACTTTTAAAAGATATCCCACACTAAGGGAATGACAAAAAAAAAATATCATACCTACTTTACATGTAAGGGAGGTACCCTAAATAATTGGTTTTTTCAAAGTTTTATTTTACCACTTTTTCAGCGTCATTAACGTGTATACTCATGCCAAATTATAACTGTCTAGTACCAACAGTTTTTGAGCTAAACCGCGGACAGACAGACGGACATACCGAAACTATAAGGGTTCCTTGTTGACTACGGAACCCTAAAAAATACAAAATTATATAAAAAACATTAGTATGTCGTGCTATGTTAGTTATACTTTTGAACTAAAATAATGCCTTAGATTCACTAGCTCACGACCCGCGGCTGGTACTGAAAAATTCCTGATGGTAAATTCCAATAACACTTTGCCCGACCTCGAAATCAAACTCAGGACTTTATGCTCAGCAGTAACTCCAGCGACCATTAGTCCAGCGAGGCATAAACAAACCAGACTCTATAAAATCTCTGATAAGCATATATAAAACAGAAAAACATCACACTGGCCTTCGGTTCATTCATCTATTGTATGCCACTTAAGAGCCAGCTATTCAACTACACATGACCATGCAAATCAAATGCAATTCTACGTATATGTATATACACTATAAGATTTGTATTTTTTTTCCTCGACCACAGCAGGCAGTGATGGTCCAGTTCAAGACGGTTACTGCGAACCCAGTAATTTATTTCATTACCACTGCTCTCGAAACGTTGAAGGAAATTATATAGGGGAAGCTAGCATGTCCTAGAACCAAACATTCAAAGACATGTGACATCTACCAACCCGCACGGGGTTAGCGTGGCGGATTATAGCCCATTCCCTCTCATTGGGAGGCGAACTGCGTCCCAGCAGTGGGAACTTGGGAGGATTGCCCACAGCTAATGAGAGCTGTGAGTTTTTAATAATGTCTACGCATGTATGTTTGGCTGATCGCTGATCGAAAACTAATTCAACGTTGTGGTTTGGTGTTTCCCAATAAAATCACTTAAATTTTTGTTAACATCTCCAGATTGGCATATTTTTTTGTGGCACTAGTTTCTTTTGTAGTTATCCATTCCAAAAATACTCAAGCTCTTGAGTGTTTGTTTTTCTTTTACGATTAACTTGAATTCATTATAATTGTAAGATATCAATGAGGCATTACTTCGCAGAAACCCATAGTTAAATATAATGCAAGAATATTTACTTTTTCCCGCTAATTAGATCCAGTCTTAAAAAAAGGTGTGATATAGTCATTAAATAATACAAAGATTAAAATAGTGTAAATGATGAAAATAAGAGCAGCGGTGGCCCAGTGGTGGCAGCCCCGAGTTACGAGCAGTAAGCCGTGGCTTCGAACCCAGGCAGGCGGCATTACTTTTTGTAATTTATTTCATCACCGCTGCCCTCAAAACAGGTGAAGGAAAATATCAGAACTAAAAATTCGAAGACATGTGACATATACCAACCCGCACTGGGCCCGCGTGGTTGATTCAGCCCACTCCTTCTCATAGAGAGGAGGCCTGTATCCCAAAAGTGGGAACATTATGTAAATGATGAATGAAATGGTAAAATGACCAAATCTTCGGACCGACACAGTAACAATAGTTAAGAGGATATCCCTTTCCGTGACACTTGTAAAGGTGACGCAAACACCAAGGGTATGGGCAGGAGTGACCTCTAAAATTTGCCAATAACTATGAACCTTTATTACCGGTTCCGCTAAAACAAATTTTATAATAGTTTTGTTTTAGGTACTTTTACCGCATAGTGGTAGGTAGGACTTAAACGCGTAGCTACCTACTGGGCCCAAACTGTATAATATGGAAGTATTAAGTAATATATTATCGATACGAAAAGAAAAGAAGGTCTTAAAGATAGCCTTTTGGATAGTCTCAGGAAATAAAAATATAATTTAGCAAGAAATCAATGTTATGTGTCCCAGCAAAGGGAACATCAAAGATTTATTACCCTTATGCTATGCTAATAAGTCCTAGATGGTGTTTATCACAGATTTCCTCGAGGATGAACGATGATGCTGACTGAATTTATCAAAGACTGTGTAGAGGCGAATAAGAGCTTCACTATCTGGTAATGATTGGGTTACAAAGCCAAGATAAAGCTTGAAGATGAACCCAGGCAAAAGACGGAAGAGAATTTAAAATTGACGATGAAAAAGAATACTTCCATACAACACTTACTATCGCGTCATGTGTCTAGCCCATACAAATCGAAAAACAACTGAATTCGTCATGTCTCCGGCATGAAAATCATGACTGTACTGAATGACGATATCATACAATTCAAATATAGACTTTATCATAATGGTATACAATTGAAACTCAAGTGGCACTAAGATCTTATTTTTGTCGATTCAGCGAAAGATCTATCAACTCAACCTATGACCTATAAGGCACACACTGCAAAGCGGCGCGATGCGAAATCCCAACGCTCAAAACTGCGCCAAGAATTGCTGCAATGCGATTTCGTGTGGCAAGGCGTCTGGCCCTACCACCACTCGGGTCACAATTCGTTCAACGACAGTCAACCGTACTGAACGTGTTTTGTAAACTAGGCCGTGACTTGGATCTTAAAAAATGACGTAACGTCGCAGGAATGCGCGATGCGAACAAATTCGCAAGTTCTTGCGATGCGTCGTGCGAGCTCGTAGATTTTTACGATGCGACTTCGCATCGCAGTTTTGTGTATAAGCCCTAAGGTCATGTCACACATACAAATTATATCATCCCCTTGAGAATGAACTTTAATCCGTTAGATAAAATAAAATGTTATTTTTTGGTTAAAAATCAGAGCGATAATGGTGATAGATAAGGTTTTTGTTTATATTAAAAGTCACGACGTTTTGCCGTGAGGTTTCCGCAGAGGAGGCCACACCCCTTATCGTAAGTGATAACAAGCGTGTGTTGAGAGGATGGGCTGTCGCATGTAGAAGCATGCTGACTAGTTACTGACGTGTTGTTTTATGCTCGAGTAGCTTAGCCGAGCCCGCGGTCTCGCCTACGTGTAGGACGGTAATTGTCCCACGAAATCGTACTACCGGCTTAAAAGTATTCTATGTCCTAATGCAGATTACCAATATACTGAAAACAAAATTTGCACACAGATATGTGTGCTAAATTTTACGTGAATGCGTTTGTTTATTTTTTACGTGAAAGAGGAACAAACGCCCATCAATCCATACGATGGATGACGAACGGACGAAGGAGCGATGGATATCTATCCTCACAAACTTTCGCATTTTAAAATAGTAATCAGATTCTAATTTTCTTGATACTTCAAATGACGGTGAAACCTCGTTTTAATTGCTATTGCTTGTTGCAACTGCATGCATGCTTTCAGCATGCATGTTGACACGCGTAGCAGTATACACGCAGCGTGTGTGCTGCAAGGCTTTCGTTTTATTTCATGTCTATTATGTCTTAATTATTTACCCGAATCCGGTTTTTAACATTGCCCTATAAAAGGTAAGCGCTGGTTTTATGGTCAACAAATTCTATTTTTAAACGAAAATTTTTTAAAGCTTAATTACTTGTTTACTAGAATTTCAGAAAAATAAGTTTATCGTTTTTTGCCTTTAATATTGCCGTATTTTTATTATGCGCATTTCAATTATTATGGGTACAATAACAATGCCTAAAATAATAATATGCCTATAAGCTATTTAGGTTAGCCGGAAACGTTAATAATAATCAAACGCCTAACTTTTTCCCAACTCTGTTGGGATCGGCATACAGTTTAACTGGATGCAGCTCAGTACCAGTATTTTACATGGAGCGACTGCCTATCTGAACTCCACAATCTAGTTACCGGGTAATACAATACCCGTAGATAGAAGTGGTTGTCAGTCTTTCGGCGGTCATAATAGGTTAGATGAACTTAAAATGGGCATATCTCACAACTTATAATGGGTATTTTCCGAAAGTTAAAAAATATTTCTACGATTGGTAGATTTGCTAACTTTCAGAATATACATATTTTCGGGATTACCCCATTGCACCTTAAATAGAGGTGGTAAAAAAAAAAACTGAGTAAATACTTACGTAAACAATCAACACCAACCAAGAAGACGACGAGTACAGTCGGCAACATGATGAATCAAGTTGTCGGGTACCGGGACAGTTCGCACACGACTGTCGCGATAATCTGTCCCGAGACACTTTATAGTTAATTTTGTAACCACATACAGCCTGTTATGTTTGTAAAAGTGATGGTAAAAGAGACCTTATTGACAGTGATTGGAATTGTATAGAACAAACTATGAATTTTAAAGCGAGGAATTATTGTTTGTTAAGGGTATTTTTTGCTTGTTGAGAAAAAACGTTTGCTCGAAAGGGTGTTACTTTTGGACCGGATATTTGTATGAATTGGCTTTATCATCCGTGTTTCAAGCTTAAGCCGTAGGGCCCGTTGAAACGGTTACAGACAGACCTGTGAAAACTCATTCTATTGATCCTCCAAGTGGGGTTAGGTAATCCCACCATTAAATTAAAGTAGTTAAGCATCATATTTACAAAACCCAATATCAAAGCGTGGATTCTGGAGGTGACTGGTTTCTATGTAACGCTATAAAAAACGGAAGCAGGCGGCAATGTCGCCGTCAAGTCTATTTACAATCAGCTGTCTCGCCGCGGAGACAATGATTGGCCGGATTTGATGCTGTGGTTTGCGGTTCCAGTTGTCAAACAAATATGAAGATTTTATGCCCAAGGTGACTTTGGAATAATATCTTCATATTCGTTTTTGAGACGACAAAACGTTTGAAAAGAAACCATTGTCTTTCAATGGAGCTATTGTGAGCTGATGATGCATTATCCGTCATACATATAATTTGTATGATGCTCATATAATGTGTTAGTACTGTGTTAAATTTTATAGTACACACAGCAATCGACTCGCAGAAATGGTTAAAATTTGTTTTTATTATTTGCAATGGGTTTGCTCTTGACTCTAGTCTAGGTCAGAGATGACAGAGACAAAGTCGACGATGGTACGAGCTTACCCAGAAGAAGCCAGTTCACTCTAACTTTGAATAGATTAGGGTTGTAAGCGTAAACACAGTCGCAGGCAGAAAGTTCCACTCCTATGCTGTGCGCATTATGAAAGACGTTTGAAAAAGCTTAGTGCGAATTGGTGGAATAGCAATGAGGTCTTGACTGAAGACAAGCACGTCATTCCGCGAAGTTAAAATTCTCAGTATGCTTGATAGTTTTGATATCACCAATAATGAAACATCCTGTATATCACCACCACGCTTGACTCCCGTGGGTCCAAACTGTATAGGCAGTTCTGACGCATGTGTTATCGCGAGTATTTTTTCAGTTTATCTCTTAGATAGGCCCAATGTGTTTTTCGGTGGTTATGTTCTTTGTAAACATTTATTTATAGCTTTGTGTACTATTGTTCCGTGTTGTTCTTTCGTAGGAAAATTCTTAGGGCGAATTTCACAAATTAATTTTGACGTTAACGGCTCTTGAACTTGGTTTGGGTGTGCTGATTGCGTTTAGTTGTATTGGTGGTATTTGCTCTCAGATTCAATTCTGGTTTATCCAACTAATACATTGTTTATAGTAATTTTTGTTTTGTGAAAATTGGGATTGAAAACAAATGCGTGAGTTGGACTGTTCAAATTAGTCAGATTAGTGACTAAAACAAAACACACTTGAAAGGGATGTGAGAAACGTATTGTGCAAAAACAAATGAATTACGGCTTTATATTTGAAAAAGTTGTGATTTGTGATCTTTTGTTTTTCGATGACGAGAAACAGTGACGATGTCGGGCATAACTTGCTTGATACACCAACACGTTTTTTAATTTGGTATTCACTATGTAGTTGCAAGTTAAACTATAATTCATACGAAGTCTTATTATTTGTTTTTAGATTAAGAACAATAGAACCAACATTTTACCAAGAATTTCAATAGCAGTATTTGGTTTCCGAGATAAAGTCTATGAAAGTTTAACGTATTTTTTCATCATAACATACCATCACGCCTGTAATACACGAAGGATTGTGCAGAGATGTACCAAATACTATACCTACATTTGACCAGTTATTTGTTTACTTCCCATATAATGGGTTGCGAGCCTATAGCCCTTAATTGAGCACAGACCCAGACTTCTTGTCGTCTACTGAGAAATTCATAGTGAAAAAACCCAAAAACACTTCGCCGGAAAGTGGTATTTTTAAGTGGTAATGAGCCAAGCCTACATTCTGTGTCCATTGATTAAGATGCACTAATTTATTGAATTTGACTAGGAAACCTTAGATCGAAACAATGGAATTATAAATACAGTTTTCCCCAGAAAATAGGGGTGCGGACTGGGTAAAGAAAACGACATTCTATTTTGTCCGTCAGACAGGTAATTGTTTAAAAATGTTTCATCAAAATATCAAAAAAATACATAGTTAAAACTCATTAAAGTTGGAGAGTGGGGGCTCACTACGTCACAAGTACGTATAAAACTTACCTACATGTGACGTCATGCGCCATTTCAACTCAATAAATCTCCGTAATTTTATGACCACGTGAAAAAAGAAAAATACGTGTCCAATACTTTTCAATAAACTACCCGACGGACAAAGAAAAAAAAAATGTGATCATCCCCTATTGGTCAAGATTGCACGGCCGTAATTAAACAATTACTAAAAATTCAAGAATAATACGTTAAAGGCCTTTCAACAGTTGATAAAGATTAATAAATAATTGGGACACTGCCTAATACTAATAATATGAAAATGTCTCGATGTTTCAAGGATGGTCTCCTTCCATAAATTGATCATAAAAACGTTGTAGAACTA
This sequence comes from Cerastis leucographa, assembly GCA_963082945.1. Classification (NCBI taxonomy): domain Eukaryota; kingdom Metazoa; phylum Arthropoda; class Insecta; order Lepidoptera; family Noctuidae; genus Cerastis; species Cerastis leucographa. The sequence continues at coordinate 16,476,244 of OY720361.1, read as the reverse complement.
TGTCGCGAATCGATCTATCTATTCAGGCTTTTGTGTTTGCATCATCGTCAAATTCAAGTAGGTAACTATGCTAATGATTCTTCACCCAAATTGATAATAAAATGGGTAGGTATGTTATTTTTATTTGTTTCTTATTTATGCAAATCGATAAGTGAGAATCACCCTTGTTTTAAACGCGGCCCGTGTAATTCTCGCCTTATAACCTCGCTTTCACACATACAAACAATCTCAAACGCATTTTCGATAATTTCTTATTCTAGGGAATACCACGTTAAGGGGGTAATTCTGAAATGCTGACATATTTAAACAACAACAAAAAGTAGTGTTTATTGATAATTACCTAGGTACCGTAATTTAAATAGATTATATTTATGTCTTTTGTGACAACTTCCTGAATTTTGACGAGAATGCAAAACAACACGTTGTATTATTCAGAGCAAGTCAAACGTCACTCAAGTGGCCATAGTTTCAAGTCAGTATCTCATCTCGACACCGAATTTCTAATAATTTGGTGTACAGCCTCGTAGGTCTAGTGGGACTGTTGAGCACGAGGTCCTTAGTTCGATTCCCAGGTCAGGGCAAAGCGTTATTGATGTTTTCTATCAGAAATTTCTCAGTAGCAGTCACGAAGTCTGGATTTGTGCCCGTTGATGGCAATAGGCTCGCCCCCTACTAAACGGGACTTTAACATAACTGGCGAAATGTGGTTTCAATATGATGTTTAAAGGTACAATTCTACGTAGCCCTTCGGAGAGTACAGTCGTGATGTTTTGGTGCTCCAATCAAATTATCGGCGGTGGAAAGTACACAAGGTAAATGTACCGATTGTTGGGGTCACAGCTCAAAGGGTCAGGTACCCATTCTGTACTCAAATGCAATACAATAAGAGCACCTATTATAGCTAATACACGTATCCTCTTTAGAGTTGAATGAGGTCTACGCAATGTGCAAGGAAGGTAAATAACATGTATTATTGTAATCGGCCGCAAAACGTATGTAGGTCAGCCACCTTACCTACTGGGGGGAGACAGAAACAACAGAACCCTATCTGCTACCATCCTTACATAAAGCGGCGAGCCTCTTGGCCAGATTGCCGCCATGGTATCTGGAGGCGATAGTCCTCACTGGACTGTACGAATGCACGAGTGTTTTGTGTGTACATAAATAAATAAATGGCGCGCGGAGGCACTACGCCGCCGCGCCGGGGAGAAACTCCACTGCCGCGGCAAATCGCCACTCAGCGGACAGACCTCCGGCGCTATCTCATGGTGACATGGAGAGAGCGACTATCGCAACTCCGTGCAGGGTACGCCACAATAGTGGCGATAAGTCCCCTCTTTGAGGAGTGGCTGGAGAGGCGCCACGGCGCCCTCACATTCCGCCTGACGCAGGGACTCACCGGACACGGTTGTTTCGGGAGGTTCCTGCACCGAATCGAGCGGGAGGAAACGCCCAGGTGTCACCACTGCGAGGATTGTCCGGAGGACAAAGTTGAGCTCACCATGGAGCTCTGCTCCTCTTGGTCTTAGCAACGCCGTGTCCTAGTAGTGGCGATTGGCGGCGGCTACCTCTCGCGTCCGGCCCTGGTTCAATCCATGGTCCAGATAGAGAGGAAATAGGAAGCAGTCGCCTCCTTCTGCGAAGCAGTTATGCTAGCGAAAGAAGTGGCAGAACGTGAGAGGGAGAGAGTCCCAGCCGCCGCAAGAGACGCCCCGGGGTAGGGGGCAACCCAGTGGCCCCTGGCCACCGTAGGCGCGAGCCTGTGGACGATGAGTAATGTGCTAGCTCGCCGTCCGACCGATTTATGACGACAGGCCGTGTCGACGGCGCGTACGTGTTCCACGCGCGCCTCAAGGAGATGTCAGCAAACCGGATGGGGCCCGAGAGGGCCGATGCCTGCCAGGGCTGCGGGTTGTTCGAAAGAGATACCGCGGCCCTGGAACAAAAAGGGCGAAGAAGGAACATGGGTGGGTTTTAGTCAGTACAAGTCTGACACTCCCTCCCGCTCCGCCCAGAGCGGGAGAAGTCATTTGATGATTTCCCATCCCGAAAAAAAAAAAAAAAAAAAAAAAAAAAAGGCCGTGTCGACAGCGCGTTCGTGTTCCACGCGCGCCTCAAGGAGATGTTAGCAAATCGTAAGGGGTACGAGAGGGCCGATGCCTGCCAGGGCTGCGGGACTGTTCGAATGAGATACCGTGGCCCTGGAACACAAAGGGCTAAGAAGAAACATGGACGGGTTTTAGTCAGTACAAGTCTGACACTCCCTTCCGCTCCGCCCAATGCGGGAGGAGTCATTTGATGATTTCCCATCCGAAAAAAAAAACCTAAGTCTGTGGTTTCGTGGATCGCTGTTTGCGCTTCGGTCACAGCCGTAAACTGTGCACGGAACCCTTCTTGCTTCTCACAGCTGACTGTGGAAGCAGTGAAGTGCGGTGACGAATAAATAATGTGTTTACAAAACTGGACCAGACTTGTAGTTGTTCTACACCGTAGATTATGTCTGAATGCATATGGAAAACAAATGAGGTTCGTACGAGTATCCAGGACGGCTAAACACAACCGTCAGAAAAAAACTTTTTTAAATTGGGAACTAATGAGGTAATTTAGTTTTGCCATTTAAAAAAATATCTTTCTGACGGTTGTGTTTGGCCAGTATTCACTATGAATTGAAACAGCGACAAACCTTTTACAAGCCAAAACGTTTAGTAAATGTGTTTTAAACAATATCTTATTTTAGAGCAACATAACTGAGCGTTTGCGCTACTTGAATGGTTGACATTGAATCTCAAACAAAATTCATTCTATTGTACTTCTACACATCAGCGTGGCCTACGTTTCTTAAACTCTATTCATTTAATAAAAGGCATGACTTTGACCTAGCGAACGTGAAATCATTTTGTTTGTGATAACATAGTACCTTGTACCAAAAAGGGCTCGAGTGCAAGTTTCGATTTCTGCTACCGAATTTTGACATTTGACCCAAATGATAGGGGCAATGACCGACATCTGTAATCAAGGTTTTGCTGTCAAATTGGAACAATTATTTTGATTTAAATCTATCGAGCTTACTTAAGAATAATGTTAGTACAAACTTACTTGGAAAGCCATGGGAAGGCCTTTGGCCAGCTGAAGGATAGAGTAGGCTGATATAAAAAAAAAACAGGCTTATTTTCATACCAAACTGGTAGGTACCGACCGAGACTAGCGGTGGCCCAGTGGTTGCAGCCTCGATTTACGAGCAGTAAGCCATGGGTTCGAACCCAGGCAGGCGCATTACTTTGTGTAATTTATTTCATCACCGTTGCCCTCAAAAGCGGCTAAGGAAAACATCGTCTGGAAACTGGCATGTCCTAGAACTAAAAACTAGAAGACATGTGAGATCTACCAACCCGCACTGGGCCCGCGTGGTGGGTTACAGCCCACTCCCACTCATAGAGAGGAGGCCTGTGTCCCAGCAGTGGGAACATTATAGGCTGATGATGAGGTAGGTATCGACATTACATAATAAGTTTAGTCTTACTAGTCCCATAGTTGGAACACAGGCTTCCTATTTGTGTGAGAGAGTTAACAGCAGTTACGGGTTGTTGCCGATGTCTTTGGATTTTCGCTTCTAAGTCATGCCGGTTTCCTTAAAATATTTTCCCTCACTATTTTGAGAGCAGAATGGTGATAAAGATGACACCAACTTATGAGCCTAGACTCTCAGATATTTTCCCAAACATTTAAATTCACATACATAAACAGCTAAACCCGGAACTTCTGTATCTGTAGACCATACAAATATTTTTTTGTATCGAATCCGTCACACGCGGCGCAGGCCGCAGCCACTGCGCCAACCGTGCCGAATCATTCAGATTTTCATTTTCATAACAAACTAGTTGATACGCAGTTTTTTCAGACCCGCTTATTTTTCCTATTAAATTAAAAAATACAATACCCGTATCATGAAAATCATTTTGTAACTAATCGATGGATGAATCCTACTGATATTATAAACGCGAAAGTTTGTAAGTATGGATGGAAGGATGGATGTTTGGTACCTACTCTTTCACGCAAAAACTACTGAACGGATTTGGATAAAATTTGCCACAGGGGTAGGTTATAACCTGGATTAACACATAAGATAATTTTTATCGGGATTGTACTATCGGGGTATCGGTGATCGAACTCCAGGCGTGCGAAGCCGCGGGCATAGGCTCGTGGTTTAATAACTTTAGTTCGTTGATACTTCTCTGTAGTTTATGATTACTTGACTAGCGCAGATAGCGTATTGTATTCTTTTATTGCGTTTGTCTGTTTTTATTGTATGTGGCAAACATGGTGGCATTCCGCTATGGCGGGAAACGAACGTGGATTGAACGTGAAAAGCAGTGTTTTTTTTTACTTGTTTTATTTTATTCTTTTATTTGCTAATTCATCATATGTTAGCTTTGCTTATTTTTTAATGATAAACAGATTTGCTGGTTATATAATGAATCATTTTTATTTGATTTTCCTATCTCGGCATCATAAAAATGATTCGAAAGTCAGTTCACTTTGCGAATGAACATGGCGTGCAAAATGTAATGATAATTGATGGGTTTTTTTTTTGAGAGCAGTGGTTATGAAATTAATTACACAAAGTAATGCGCCTGCCTCGACTTAAATCCACGTATGTCGGGGCTGCTCTCAAAAACGGTGAAGAGAAACATCGTTGTGAAACCGGCATGTCCTAGATCAAAAAATTCGAAGACATGTGACATCTACTAAACCGCACTGGGTCCACGTGGTGGATTACAGCCCACACCCTCTCATAGGGATCGCATAGAGGGGAGGTCTGTGTCACAGCAGTGGGAACATTATAGGCTGATGATGAGTTTTTTTAATATTTTATTATTTTCATATTTAGGCTTAGCCCCGGCTTCGGTAAATTGTCTCACGGGCTCGTACAATCGGGATAAAAAGTGTAAAGAGTAACAAACATCGATACATCCAGACATCCATACATCATACAATGATCTTCACGAAGTTTCGCATTTATAATATTAGCACCAGGCATGCATTTTTAGTTCCATCGTTAACATATTTGCCGCCAATTTTCAATTATAAATTGAATTCAATTATGAATTGACTTTTCAATATTCACACAGTGTCATTTTTTCGATCAGTTGGTTCGTTTGCAGATGTGTAAATTACATGATAATTAAAAATAACAACAAGAATTATGTAGGTACCTACAGATACAAAATATGAAAGATAAATCTTATATTGTGCGAAATTTAGTCATGTTGGAATTTAGAATATCAAAACAATTGAAGGAATTAACATTAATGCAATCGTTCAGTTACAGCGTTGATTTGAATCTGTCAGGTCATGTACGAAAATGACATGTTATATTATAATGCACAAGTGGGTATTATGTGGGGCTCGGATCTCGTGGCTTAATAAAAACAGCACAGTCACTGGGTTGTAGAAATCGGACAGGTTGTCGCTCCATGTAAAATACAGGTATTCTGCGCCATCTGTTTAGAATGGAAGCCGACCCCAACACTTTTGGTATAGGCTATGAAGACGATTATGTCAACACAACGATAGTAGCTCAGTCGTACAGAATTTGATTGAGTAATTAAATGACAATTCTTATCCTTATCCGTTATATACTTGTATAAACATTACAATAATGATTTCAAATAGTTATCAGACGTATAGATAACAAGTATTGCTGTATAGATAACACAATAATCTATTTATCATTGTAATTAAGATCTACGTAGTTTATTAATATGTTGCTTGATTGGGTTGAGTAAGAAAGCTATTATAAATATGACAGTGGCGTAATGGTTGCTTTTTATGACTACTTACTGAAGGTACCCTTCCTCAAGGTGAGCCCTCTCCTCAATTGTGTCACAGAATACGATTACCAACATTTAATTCAACAGGTAAACTATATCGTGAGAAAAGCGGCTTAGATCAAAAATTTTGGAGCCGAGCTTTATCCAATTTTGTCCAGTATCATACATCGTGTAAATCACCTCATCACGAAGCCGTCAACCAAACCCATTCTGTACATGAAACTAAGTAACTTTACGCAAAAATTATTGCTGGGAAACGACTTTTTTTTTGGGGGTGTAAAATCATGTTTTGTGGTAGAACTCAATGTTACGCACTCAAAACATTGTGCTAATGGACGGATTGAATAGTACGGGGTTCGTGGAGGTGTTTAAAGACTTACACTAAAAACTTGTATTTAAAAAAAATACTTGTCAAAACGTTGGAACTTTGACCTCCAATATCTCCATAACTAGAAGGTTCCCAGGTATGGTGTAGAACAAAAAAATGATCGCAATGACGGAGAACCAGTGCCTTTCGGCTTCGTTAAGAGGTGTTTTACACCCTTTATAATAGAGGGGGCTTATTTCTATCAACCGGGGCCAAATCCAGATTCCGTGGCTGCTACTGAATATTTTAGATGGAAAAACCCAATAACTCTTTCCCCGACCTGGGAATTCAACCCAGGGCTCGCGCGATTGCAACCACTAGACCCACGAGACAGTCGAAACTAGCGAAAGGTGGATATAATATTAGGTACACCTCTTCAACTATTCGAGGATTACAAATATCATACTTTGCTATGTGTCATCTGTCTAGCCTTTTCCCAAACTATCTTGGGGTCGGCTTCCAGTCTAACCGTATGCAGCTGAGTACCAGTATTTTACATGAAGCGACTGCCTATCTGACCTACACAACCCAGTAACTGGGTAATACGATACCCCTTGGTAAGACTGGATGTTAAACTGGCTTCTGACTCCTCGTAACGACTGTCAAAGATCTACAAATAACAGCCGGGACCAACGGCTTAACGTGCTTTCCGAGGCACGGAGGAAACTCGGTATGTAATTATGGTCACCCAACCTTGGCAAGCACGGCTTAACCTTAAAGATCGACTCGGGCGGCTGTTATTATTTAGCCACGAGCTCCTTGCTATGCGTATGTTAATTAAATAAGACTAATCTAATTGCTATGATGTTTAAACCGAGCAGTGACAGTGTAACAACTTCATTAATTTTTATCTTATTGTGGCGTAAGCGTGTTGAACATTAAATGTTTGATTAGTGTGGAGTAGGATTTATTTATTAATTTCTTATTAACAAGCCAGCTTACCCATCGTGTATCGTGCAGCTTAGTAACTGGATTGTGGAGGTCAGATGGGCAGTCTTTTCATGTTAAATACTAGTATTGAGCAAGGTTTGGTTGGACTGGAAGCAGACTTCAACATATATGTAAATAGATGAAGAGAATAGAAAAGACTAAATACAGGACATGACGACCAAGTTGGTAAATCAATTCAGAATACACCGAAAAATAACTGCTACTTATTAGATTTGTCTTTTCATTCTTGAAGTTTACATATTATTATATGGACAACTACACTTCTTCAAAACGTTATCAGACACTTTTGTACTAAAAGTAGTCAAGATCAAGTGTTTCAATCGCAGGCGTAAGTTAATAAGATCCACTTATGATATTATCTAACTCAAGAGGTCTAGGTTATGCTGGACGATAACAAGCAGTATTATAATCTGGTAACAAACTAGTGGAAACTAAACTCTGGCTGTTGAACGAATTATAAAGTAGTACTTAAATACGTAATACTGTCACATTTCAGTTTTTTGTAATACATATTCCACTCGATATATATAATTCAAACCTATTGAATTTGTCCATGTCAATGTTCACCTCACAATTGTAACAAAAATAAAAGTCAGTTCGTTGCAATGAGTTTATTAACTTATACAAATCTTACCTAAAACTATTATTACAGACCTGCGATCCAATGCGATAGATTGGCCTTACAAACTAAATCCTACATCTACATCTTATAAATAATATACTTTATTCTTAATCTAAGTAACTTAGTATAATTATAATGTAACTTTTGCAAATTCACTCAAGTTGCACCACAATACATCAACCCTATCGTGAACCTCATCAGTTAATTCAATAATTCAGTCAATAATTATAACAAAACCGCCTAGGGATTTTTTGTCCAGCTGTATGATTTTACAACTAGGAAAAAATCCAAAAATAAACCATATAGTGAAACGAACGCTTGTTGCATTTTTTTTTCATGATCAGTTTAAATGCATTGCACTTAATTTAATCTTTGACGCAGATAAAAAGACTATTTCTTCAATAACGAATGCATCTTGCATTTCTTTGAATGGATATCTAAGTGTGTACACACTTAAGGTGTGTTACACTAACAATCCACATGCATTATCAATCCCCTTAAGTATCTACTCAAACTGGTATTCCTATACGAGTACCTGCTAGAGTGGAATGCCAAAGTGATAGCTACTTTTCATAGGACAACAGGTTTTCTACTTTCTACTCGTGGATATAGTTCAAAAAACATTTTCCATACACTTCTTCGAAAACTGGCTCTTAACACACAACGAAGTTTTTTTTTTTAACCTCAGCATTGAGAAGAATACTTTTAGAGGCCTAAATCATCATCTGCCTAGCCTTTTCCTAAACTATCTTGGGGTCGGCTTCCAGTCTAACCAGATGCAGCTGGGTACCAGTATTTTACATGAAGCGACTGCCTATCTGACCTCCACAACCCAGTAACTGGGTAATACGATACCCCTTGGTAAGACTGGATGTCAGACTTTTTGGCTTCTGAATACTCGTAACGACTGTCAAAGATCTATAAATGTCAGCCGGGACCAACGGCTTAACGTGCTTTTCGAGGCAGGGCGGAAACTCAGTATGTGATTATGGTCACCAATCCACGGACCAACCTCGGCAAGCACGGCTTAACCTTAAAGATCGATTTTTAGAGGCCTAAATATTTTATGATTAATTGCAAATATGCTTTCATGCTATTATTTAATTTCTTCGTAAGTGTGTATTAAATAACGTCGTTTGATACACATTTACTTAATGACAAAGTTTACCCACTTGTATTAAAATGTAATATTTCAAACCACTTGGATACATATTAAAATAAATGTGTAACTAATTACTACTTACTAACAGAAGCCGCTTCCTTTCATAAGAGCCTCAGTAAGACTAGAACGCACGCGTATGACGCGTGTGTTTACGTCAAACCGCGCGCGGCACGTGCGTGGGCGCAATATAGGGTGGCACTCGAGAACTTTACATTATTTTTTGAAATATGATATTTAAATTGGATGTATGACCAATATAATGTTATATATATATATCTTACACTGTCACTTACGGGACTTCTTCTGCTCTCGATATGCTCATGGCGCTTGAGTCGAAATATCGGGAGCTCACAATAAATAATAATCACGTAAGATATAGTACCTAAGTGATAGAGTAAGATTAGTTAAAAATAAAAACCGTGAAAGCTTAAAACAGTGGTAAGATGTCAATACATAACATAGGTACTTACAATATGCGTGACCTGCAGATAAACCAATCCCATTTTCTAAAATGTACATGGCGGTAATTACCGCGCATGTGATTGGTCTATTCGGTTAGACATCTCTTTTTCACGCTTCTGGTGAAACGCACGATTACTGTAGTACTTTTTCTGGGACTTCTCTCGTACTGTACAAAAATATCTAGGTTTGTTTTGTTTTGTTTAACGCAGAGTCACAGCATTTGATGTGGTTTGTAGTTTAGAGAATGGTTTTAGGAATTAATATTATCATCATCATCTGTCTAGCCTTTTCCCAAACTACGTTGGGGTCGGCTTCCAGTCTTACCAGATGCAGTTGAATCACCCAGCAATTAAAATAATCATCTTCCTGCTCTTATCGCAACTTATTTGGGCTCGGCACGGGATGTCATCTTCTTCCATACTTCTCTATTTTTTGTCAAATCATCAAACACCTCTTTTCTTACCATTTCACCTTTCACACAGCAATTACAATATTCAGATTAAATTGGAAGTTCAAAATATTGTTCTCCTAGTTCGTCCCTGTGCGAAATCTTAACTGCTGATAAAGCTGATGATTTTACAGACGGGCGTGGTTATATTTTTATAACCGTTATTATCAGTTTGTCAAACTGATTACCTAATGTAACTAATTATAATTTGTTTATGGGTGACGAAACTTTTTGTTTGAAAAGTATCGGTATCGTCGTAGGATGGTCTTTACCCCAAGTGGTTCCTTTCATAGTTTTTTTTTTACCTTTAAAGGCGTGACGATTAATTTATAGTAGGACAACTGTTGTCTATAGCTGTTCCCATTATATTGACTGTTTATCGTCAGTGTGTCGTCGAAATATTTTTTCGTTGAACGACTGTCGTATCTAGGCTGTTCTCATTAGATCGTGACGACATTTTAACGTTCACGCCATTCGCTTTTAAGTTCTTTTGAAGATCAGCAGTGTGTATAGTTTTTAGGGTTCCGTACCCGAAGGGTCAAACGGGACCCTATTACTGACACTTCGCTGTCCGTCCGTCCGTCCGTCTGTCACAAAGCGAACCGTGATAGTTAACCACTTGAAATTTCTACAGATTATGTATTTCTGTTGCCGCTATAACAACCAATATGAAAAACAGAATAAAATAAATATTTCAGGGGGCTCCCACACAAAATAGTGACGTTTTTGCTTGTTTTTATAAATAATTGTACGGAACCATTCGTGCGCGAGTCCGACTCGCACTTGGCCTGTTTTTACATATTTGTGCAGGCGGTAAAACAGAGAACTAGATTAATTGAAAGAAGCTTGATATTATACTGTTGCATTTTTATTGACAAACAGCGCCACCGTGAACTAAAAACTTAAACGGATCACAATGTAACCATCAATGCGACACTCCGCTAGAGTGACGTTTACCAACTATTGTCACTCTTAGATTATCCAACCACTTCGATGGGTCCTAGTAACTCCGAGACAAAACTAGATGGAGCTTCTATCTGCGTCAAATACACAATAGGAATGGTAACTGTGAATCGAATGGCGCAAACACAGCTGGTTCCAAGCATCGTCTTTGGTGAAATTCTGGTAATGTAATTTTATATTTTTTTGTTTGTAATATTAAAATAACAGCTTTTTACTACATGCATATGAATGTATACACCGTGTAAATCACCTTATCACGAAGCCGTCAACCAAGCATTCTGTACATGAAACTAAGTAACTTTACGCAAAAATTATTTCTGGGAAACGAATTTTTTTTGGGGGGTGTAAAATCATGTTTGTTGTAGAACTCAATGTAACGCACTCAAAACATTGTTCTGATAGACTGATTGAATAGTACGGGGGTCGTGGAGGTGTTTAAAAATCTTACATTCTTCTTCTTCTTAGCGTGTCGATGGCAAATCGCTAAATTTGTTTAGCCCAAAACTCGGCCAAGCGAACTCCGCTCGCTGATGCAGTCATAAGATCCTCAAGTGTGCAGGTGACGGGACTGTCACTGGCAGATAGCTGGTGTAATAAGGAGTAACTTAGGCTACTTATTAAATTCTACGCGACCGAAGTCGCGGGCACAGCTAGTATAATATAAGAGTATAGAATTTAACCGAGTATGATGGCAGTTCTAAATCCGTTATAGCCTAGTATGATGACAGTTCTAAGTCCTACGCTGTTGATACGGTCTAGTGGGCATAGTAGCCTGTGTACATGTTTTTGTTCGTGCATGATCCGTTCAGTTAGTGGGCAGACGCCTTAAAAATAAAAGACTGTATTCACATATCAATTTTATTAAAATCCTTCTTGTTTCATACGAAGCTTGTATATTGATCTAATTACATCAAATATCTAACTTGCATATACATAACTTTTATACATTCAATAATGTTTTTTTTACATAATTATATTCTGTTATTGAACTGGATTTTGACCCAGTTATAATGAATACCAAGGTACTTCTATTGTGATAAAAATGTATTCAATAATTAGGCGTTAAACACAATCGATTTTTTCTTTGAGGATCGGTTTTATCCATGAAAATAAACTCGATCAGCACATCTAGACGACGTTCAAGACTTGTTAATATACCATAGCTAAAATTACACTAACAGTTCATGATTCTGGAACGTGGTTTAAAGGTACTGTTTTTTTTTTAACTTACGCAATTTGTAAAACAGGGCAATTCATGAAATGTATTAAACATACACTCATACTTACGAGATATCTTCCATGATTTTTAATTATTGTGAACTCTCGACATTTCGACGGGTTGACAGGACAGTCATCCCGCACTCATGGCGCTTGCAGCCGTGTCATTCTGTGATCCTGACGCTTGCTACCGTGTCAATCATCGATCGTGGCTCTTGCAACCCTGTTATTTCGCGATTATGGCGCTTGCAACAGCGTCTAAATATCGGGAGCTCACAATAATTGAAAATCACGAAAGATATGTTATGAGTGTTAGTTTAGTTATAAACCTTTTTATTGTTATTTAGATAAAAACAGAAAATGCATAATTTCTGTACATCGCATGTTATTCTTAAGCATTTGTTAATTAATTTTAAATCTTATAATAAGTGATTGTGTTTGTCAAAATAAAATAAAAGTAAAACAATATCCTACGAAAATGTGTGTATATGTTAAGTATTTAAATACCTATTTAAATATTCAGCCCAATTATGTTTATTATACATTATTTTTGGAACATTCTAATATTTTTTATTTTATTTATTTATGTATTGATATCTATGCTGGCTATTTATTATGATTATTAAATAAAAATGCGATACCAAATCTACCCGATTATATTATAATATATATAGACAATCGTGTGGCATTATTTATGTGTTGTAATAGATTCCGTATAACATAAAATATTCAGTAAATAATTATCATTTCACATAAAACTTTTTTGAATTTAATTCAATTATCATAAAATATAATTGTTAAATAATTTTGTACTATTATTACAATTTCAAAATATGTAATAAATAAATTGATCTTTTCCTCTTTTAAATATACTTTGATATAATATTATTTTTCGATAAGTTAAAATTGACCTATTTTAAAATTAAGTTTTTTATTGTCATAAAATTGTTTTAAAATCAAAATAAATACTTGAGTATATATTTCTTATTTGCTTTTTTCGTCGATTTAATAACAGGAGAGTTGACAATAATAGTTAATAAATAATATATTCATAAATTATTTACAGACACCATAAAATATATATTTTAGATACAGAAATGACAAAGTATTTCCGGTAATAATAACATTATTTAAAAAAAAGGTTTTTATTGACATAATTTATAACATTTAACATGGATCTGGTTAAAATCTACCATTTTAATCTTTCGCTTTTCTCTAATAATAATATTCGACAAAATAAAACATTGGGTGCTACGATGATCTTAAAATCCTAAATGTTTTCCATTAAAATTTTATTATAGTCTTTAAGAGCTTAGCAAAATGTAGAAATTTTTACTATTTCGTTATTATATATATAAGTACCCTTTTCGCTTGATTTTGGTAAAATTCCTCCATTATTATTTTTTTTATTTAAATTTTACGTTTAAATAAAATCACCTTAGCATTACTTCGCTAGTTCTATAAATATTTTTTTTCGATTCCTCGTAACATTAATGAACTCTGTTAACATTTGGCTCATCATATTTTGTTCAGTCAACCTCCACATTTTGGAAGACTAACGGAAACCTTTTTATTAGACATTACACATACATTTTTTCTATAAATCTACATACACAAATTCATACAACGTGTATACGTACGACACTAGTAATTTCGATTATTTTATGTTTTTACAAAAAGTGTTGACACAACCGAACATTTAGTTAGTTACTATTATTTTTTATTTACTGACACTACCACAAACTCTTATGCTGTAGGAGAGAGATAGAGCTATATGAATACAACCCGACTCTTTCTCACATTGAGGTACTGTTCAAATTCTGTACTTTAGAGGTATACAGCAGTAACTCCAATTTTTTCGAAGTTGTGTTTTTTGCGCCATATATATCGCAAAAAAATGTTCTACATAATGGTATACAACATTAAGTCCTACGACATCTATGAAAGGAAATATCCTATCGTATATGATATTAAATCCAGACACCTCTGAGGTACAGAATTATACTGCTATCAAAGGTAGGTGGCGGTAGGACCAATGACCATAATTACAGATTCTTAATTCAATCTATTTCATCTATTTGCTTCTAAATGTATATTTCTTGTTAATAAACACAGTTAAACACTCATTACACTATCATTAACCACAAAAGCATAACACTGACACGACGAATAATATTTTTGACCGACTTCTAAAAAAAGAGGTGCGGTTATGTTTCACCAGCATCTTTTTTTTAACGTGTAATGAATCCTTAAATTTAATTTTATTCTATTGTAATAGTTAGTTTAGGTATATATTTTATTTAGCATCATTTGAAGCAATTTATAATTTGCAAAATAGAAATAAACTAGAGAAAAAAATGTTGCAGTGAACCCTGCTTTCCGTTAAAAACGAAAATGATGTTTTTTTTTTATTTTGATAAATACAAAAATGTTAATGCACATCGACGCGGTTTAATTAAGCATATTATTATTACTATTTACTGTTATTTTATATTCTCCAATAAGTAAGAAGTAATATTACTTATACATAGTTAACATGTTTGAACGGAAATCACAAAGTCTTTATTCGACAAAATAATAGATTTTGGGTGGATTCTGAGAGCGTCTGAAAACCAAAGTGACCTTTCTATTTAAAATAATAAATCATGGTTTTGAAGCACTAGAAATGTTATCTTTTTCCACAAAAATTTTCTCCAAATTTTCCATCTTAGCTTAGCTGAAACATTTGCTTGCAATGCTGTTTTAAATTATCCACGAATACGTTTTGGTGGGCTCCCTAACAGGTCTTCTTCTCTATTCTTTAAACTTTTTTCAACTATTTGATGTAAACAAAAGTTGCTCTAAGAATCTTATGTTAAAGGGCTATTAAATGACTGTGGGCAGAACAAGATAAGAGGCAGTATATTTTTATGCCTGGACTCGTCCTACGATTATTAATTTTATTAGACTCTGTTAAGTCAGATTGCCAATCTGATTTCTGTAGGTTTATAGTAATGGTGCCTTTTGCAACCTATTTTTTTTTTATAGATTTTTGTAATAATTTCAAACAGTCTTGCCAAGGTGTATTCAGCTGAATTCCGTTAGACTGAAAACAGACCCAGACAAAGTTGGGTAATGGCTAGGCAGATGATGATTTCATAATTATTTCATGTAGTCTTCTGAATCAAACAGCCCTTAATACAATTATGATAAAAACGGTTTACCACACTCGCTTTATGTTAACATAGAACATGACATGTAATTTTAAGGCCTTATTATACACTTGAAGCCATATAAAAAACCAAAATAGCTATCACACACACCGAATTTACTAATCAGTACTACACTTTAAAATCTTGCATTTGTTTCTGCGACTTTTTAATCAGAAATGCGACAAAAATGTCGCAAATGCGACAGAATAATCGCAATTGCGACAAAATAATCGCACTTCGCTAAACTGAAATGAGGGTACGTATACACTGCCACCAAGCGCGTTCTATAAAATGATTCACTTTAGCAACACGTCTATGCATTATGTCTAGATAAGAGTTTCTATCCCACTGTACCGCTGGAGGTACGCGTATGGGCACTGGCTTCCGGGAGGTTCTCTCTTCGGCCGCGGGTCTGCATACTAGTTTTTCGACGTCAATATTGTCACGAACTCTGGAATATGAGAATTTTAATGTTAATTTTGTGTTTTGGCAATAATTATTTTGAAGCACTCACTTCGACCACTTCTTTAGCATCCTAAGACCCATGGCGAGATCTTCTTGTTCTTTCTGCTCTTTGCGTGCTGCCTTGAGATATATCTGATCTGTCTATGCCTCCTCCATGAAGGCAGAGACTGTTTTACCGCAAACTAAGACAATGATGATCATAATTTTACTTGTGTACTTGTTAAAGGGATTGAGACTCAAAGCATTCCTATTGGAGAAATGCCTGTATTCGATATCCAAATTTTGAATTTTTAATTTTTTTTTTTATATTGACTGTTACTGATTTTTTTTTTGTTTTATTTTCTCTAATTTAGTGTACTTACCATAAATGTGTTAATTTTATAATTTAAATGAACGTGTTTTATAATTTTATGAGTTATGATACCAAACACAATGTGAATTGTTCTTGAATAAATTTAATTGAATTGATTGAGACAATGCGCAATGCCTACACCGTTCCATTATTACCAAAATTTGCTCACCATCGTAATTGACCATGCCGTCTCCATCGAGGTCAGCCTCGCGGATCATATCGTCGACCTCCTCCTCGCTGAGCCGCTCTCCCAAGTTAGTCATCACATGACGGAGCTCCACCGAAGATATCAGGCCGTCATTGTTCTTGTCGAATACTCTGCAATTTTAATGTTGGCATTTTAGATTGTGGACATGATGGGCAAGCAAGCGTGTATTTTAACAGTATCTTTATTCACGTCAAAGGCGTTATTAAATGAATTACAAATTAGTACAAATTCATTTATCAAGCATTAGCTAACACAACAGAGTACAGACAGGATTAACAGCGGGTATCTTGGTGACCCAGACACTACACAAAGTTAAAATAATTTCACAGTGTTCCAATACTTTGCCACTTCCAGGCAAGATAATCTCGTGGCTAAATAAAAACAGCCATTCGGTTTGAACTTTAGGTTAAGCCGCTAGCCTAGGTTGTTCCATGGATAAATGAACCCCCACTACATAGGTACAGAGTTTCCTCCAAAATCAGGTTAAACAACGTTACGGTTTAACCTGCTTTTGGAGGAAACTCTGTACCGGTAACGATTGTCAAGGAACTACAATTGATAGCCGGGATCAACGGATCCCGGCTATCAATAGGGGATCGGACTGGGTAAAGAAAACGACATTCTATTTTGTCCGGCAGACAGGTAATACAAAAATATTAGACACGTATTTTTTGTTTTATCAAAATATCAAAAAAATACTTAGTTAACACTCATTAAAGTTGGAGAGTGGGGGCTTACTACGTCACAAGTAGGTATAAAACTTACCTACATGTGACGTCATGCGCCATTTCAACTCAATATATCTCCGTAATTTTATGACCACGTGAAAAAAGAAAAAATACGTGTCCAATACTTTTCAATAAACTACCCGACGGACAAAGAAAAAAAAAATTGGATTATCCCCTATTGTAGTTCCTTGACAATCGTTACCGGTAGGCAGTAGCCCGAAAGTCTGACAACCAGTCTTACTAAGGATGTGTAGGTCTGATAGGCCGTCGCTCCATGTAAAATACTGGTATTCAGTTGCATCTGGTTGGACTGAAAGTCAAACACAACATCATCATCTGCCTAGCCTCTTCCTAAACTATCTTGGGGTAGGCTTCCAGTCCAACCTGATGCAATTAAGTACCAGTATTTACATGAAGCGACTGCCTATCTGACCTCCACAACCCAGTAACTGGGTAAAACGATACCCCTCGGTAAGACTGGATGACAGACTTGGAATTCAAAAAAAAACATTTGGTTTGTAAAAGGCTAGGAAAATGATGAGGAATTCGCCACTTTCACAGTCGATGGCAGCGCAAAGAAATAATTAATTGCAGTTTTTTGGGCATTACAGGCAGGAAAAGAGGTAAGGCATAGTCGGCAGTGCAGTTCTGAATCAACTTCGTGAGGTATTTAACTTTGTTATATTCAGTGGCAGAAAAATTAAGCCAAGATACAGCCCCAATAGGATACAGATCCCCATAAAGTATGGTCCTATAACTGTATTTTGATGATCATAATTATTAACAGCTAAAAAACCTGCATCTTTACAGAAATAGGTTAGAAAGATTATTAATTTATTGATCTGTCGATTGCCGAAATACTTATAAAGGGTGTAAAACACCTCTTAACGAAGCCGAAAGGCACTGGTTCTCTCTGTCATTGCGATCATTTTTTTGTTCTACACCATACCTGGGAACCTTCTAGTTACGGAGATATTAGGGGTTGAAGTTCCAACTTTTTGACAAGTATTTTTTTAAATACAAGTTTTTAATGTAATATTTTTACTTTAAACACCTCCACGATCCCCATACTATTCAATCCGTTCATCAGCACAATGTTTTGAGTGCGTTACATTGAGTTCTACCACAAAACATGATTTTACACCCCCCAAAAAAAAGTCGTTTCCCGGCAATAATTTTTGCGTAAAGTTACTTAGTTTCATGTACAGAATGCTTGGTTGACGGCTTCGTGATGAGGTGATTTACACGGTGTATATCCACAAGGTAACGGATTCAAAGTTAGGTCTCTGTGTGTATACTCTTCAGATGATCAGTTAAAGCTTCCTAGAATGGAATACAAATCAAATTATATATTACGAGGACTACCTGAAAGCCTCTCTAAGTTCGTCTTCTCCATCAGACCCGCGCATCTTCTTGGACATCATTTGGAGAAACTCGTTGAACTCGATGGTGCCGTTTCCATCCTGGTCTACTTCCTTCACCATGTCTCGAAGCTCCGTTTCTGGAATACACAGTTTTTCAAATGAATTAAATGATTATGTCTGGATTCTGATGTTTTCGATAAACTTTTAATACTTTTCGATTCGGCAAAGTTATCTATTTTATTTATTTCTATAATCGAATGTTCAGAAATTAAATTTCGAACCAATGGCACTACCGCATCGATTAATTGCGGATATGGAACTACGGTATACAGAGTACAGTCACGAACAATAATATGAATACACTTAGCAAAACTGAAAAGTGATTTGCTCGTGAAATTACGGTTTCTACATTGAGATAAGACCTATCTCGTAATAGTATGGCTTCCAAAATTCCATGTTCGTGAAAACGTAAAACCTTAATCAATACAGTAGGAAAAAATCACTTTTAAAAGTTACTGCGTGTATACATATTATTATATGCGACTGTACACACGGCGACACATTAAGCAATACATTTCCAGTATAACATGACCTCGCATTATATTGATTTCCCGTACAATGAGAGATTCGCATAAATTGGTTTTATTAAGCTTGATTTCTCACCACCTTATATTTCACGCACGAGTGAAGACAAAACAGATGACATACTTTTATGAAAAACACAACAGGTAACAAATATAATAACGGACAAGCCTTAGCAAGTGGAGTTCTAAATTTTCTGACGGGAATTACAAACGCCTTTTCCTCATAGGTACCCCTATGACATGTATATTTAACGACTAGCTGACCCGCAACGTCGAAAATCAAAGAAAAATGTTTTTTTTTGTGGCCGTTTTTGCAATATTATCTTTCATTGACGCGCCGCTCCTATTGACCATAGCGTGCTTGCCATCACTAAAATAATGTTTCAATCGCACCAGTAGTTCCCAAGATAAGCACGTTCAACCAAACTAATCAGCTTTATAATATTATTACTAGCTGCTGCCCGCGACTTCTTTTGCGTGGAAATTTTGATGTGTTTTTCAGAGAAAAACTATTCCTCTTCAATAATTCTGTCTAGGTATTGACAAAAACCGAATGAAAATCCGTGGCATAGTTTAAAAGATTTAAGCGTAGGGACAGATGGCGGGAAGCGACTTTGTTTTATACCATGTAGAGATTAAGTATAGATTTAAGAAAAGACTAATTGTATTTGTCCCTAGAGTAAAATAAAACCAGCATAAAATCTGAAGATAACATTAACACGTTTATAATAAAGCGCCTACAATACCCGTATTGTCCTATACTCGTACATTTCTAAATTATATCAGAGACTGAACGTAATGCCGTCGTAAATTGTATCAAGTCACCTACGTGGGCATTTTCGTTGAGACTTGAGATCAACTTTATATTAGCTGACCGCGCAACTTCGTCTGCGTCACATTTTCCCCGTTTTTGCAACATTTATAATTGATGCTCCGCTCCTATTGGTCGTAGCGTGATGCTATATGCCCATAGCCTTCTTCGATAAACGGGCTCTGTAACACTAAAAGTATTTTTCAATTCAGAATCAGAAGTTCCCGAGATTAGCGCGATCAACCAAACAAACAAATTCTTCAGGTCAATGTTATTATACGAGCTACTAAATAAACAACAGTTTTTTTTTCTTTCAAAAAAAGTATCCCTTGTTATTTTTATTTTGTCACATATCCAAAATGTGTCGATACTACTTTGTAATTTCAACCACCGCACCCGTGGCGCCGTGGCTTAGTTGGTTAAAGCGCCTGTCTAGTAAACAGGAGATCGTGAGTTCGAATCTCGCCGGGGCCTATGTTGTCTTTTTGCATTTATGATCATCATCAAGATGATGATTGTATTTGTTTAAACAGCTAATATTTTTTTTTCGAAACTATGTATAATAAATAATTTATTAATTACTTGCAACAGACTTCGTTTAAAACATGATTAAATTCTCCTGTCACACGTTTTACGGAGTTTCTGAGATAAGAATTATGTAAACAAGACAATTATCAACATACGCCATACAACTAAAGTAAACGAAAATATCCTAGAATTTTTCTAATTATAACTAGCGACCCGCGCATACTTCGCACGGGTGCATCTTCCGATGTGGCATAATAACCAAAACATTTAGATTTCGACCGAATCAAAATCATCATCATCAGCCCATAATATACCCAGTGCTGGTACACAGGCTTGTAATGAGAGGGAGTGGGGTTTAATATCCACGCCGCGGGCCCAGGGCGGGTTAGTAGATGTAGTTTTCACCATTATATAAAGAATTTATTCCGAAATAATTATGTTTATACGAAATAATTCTGTGTATTACTTCTTCACTATGCTTCTTGACCGCGGCTCGCCTGCATTGGGCCAGAAATTATCCCACGGGATATTTTTTTTTTGTTTTGTGCATATTCCTATCGGGGATTATGTTTCATCCCAATACTGAACGAATTTTCGGAAACGTATCAGTTGGTCCGAATATCTCTTATATTTTCCTGAAGATTAATTACCTCATATCCAAACTTACAAACTTTAATTCTTTATTGTATTAATGTACGTATAGATTTCACATATATAACTTTATTTATACATGCTGATATTTTCATATGAACCCATACTTTGCACCCGAAACGCAAAGGGTGGTTTACTAAAATTCTCCAAAAGTATAAAGCTGCATGTATTCTGTAACCCCAAAGGCCCAATAACAGCTCACCTGGCTAAATTCGCCGGGATCTGACCTAATTTCAAACTCCGGGACACACTCCGGTCAAGTAATCCGCTTTTAAAAACTTGGCCATAGGTACATTTTCGATAAAATTTTATGAAAGATCCGTAGGTATGGCACTAAATTGAAGGAAGTATATACAAGATGTTGTTTTGCATCCTCCATTATCAATAACTAGCTCAATTCTCAATTCTCAATCCTTTATTGCGTACCATAATGTAAATACATAGATGGAAGGGAAATAATTATATAAGTCACAATTATGGACCCTGTCGGGCACAGCAAGATCAAGTAGGAGAGAGGAGGAAGAACACTGGGTGCTTAATGTGATATATTATATTGTTTACCCAGCATGCGTTGCAATGCACTTTTTACTACCCACCTACCCTATCCGACCTACCTACCCTATCCTACCTACCCTACCCGACGCTACCTACCTACCTACTCTACCCTACCCTACCTACCTACTCTACCCTACCCTACCCTACCCTTACTACCTACCTACCCTACCTACCTACCCTACCCTACCTACCTACCCTACCCTACCCTACCTACCTACCCTACCTACCTACCCTACCCTACCTACCTACCCTACCCTACCTACCTACCTACCCTACCCTACCTACCTACCCTACCTACCTACCTACCCTACCTACCTACCCTACCCTACCTACCTACCCTACCCTACCTAACCTACCCTACCCTACCTACCTACCCTACCCTACCTACCTACCCTACCCTACCTACCTACCTACCCTATCCTACCTACCTACCCTACCCTACCCTACCGTATCCTATGTCCTTCTCCTGGCTCTAAACTACCTCCCTGCCAATTTTCAGCTAAATCGGTTCAGCCGTTCTTGAGTTAGTGAAGTAACTAACACGACTTTCTTTTATATATATAGATAAAATGGGTAGGTAATTTTTAATTTTTTGTCTTATTTACAGAATTCGGTTAATGTGGATCACCCGTGTTTTAAACGCGACCCGTCTGATCTTTGCCCTATATAACCGAGCGCTCTCACATACAAACAATCATTCGATAATTTATTTAATTTTAACCACGTTAAGGGTGTTAATCTAAAATACTGACAAATTTAAACAACAAGAAAAAGCAGCGTTTTAATTGATTATTCATGTATTTTGTGACAACCTGAATTTTGATGAGGATGCAAAAAAACACCTTGTATAATGTCAATGTGGATAATAAATTGAAGGAAGTAATTTACCCGATTTGTTTACGATTCCCATAATTTTCTTTTTTCCTCATAATTTAATAATCTGTTTGGGATTTTGTTATAATTATAGTCGTAATTATTTATGCAACTGTCATAAACCATTGGGTATACATTTTATTGTGTCCAATATATTTGCATCCTGATCCAAATTGATTGCACAAAAAAAAATATAAGGAAAATTATGACTGAAGAGCTCGTGGCTAAATTACAACAGCCGAATGGGTCGATCTTCTTGGTTAAGCTGCGCTTGCCAAGGTCGGTCTGTGGATGGGTGACCATCATTACATTACAAGTTTTCCGTGTCTCGAATAGCACGTTAAGCCGTCAGTCCCGGCTGTCATTGGTAGATCTTTGACAGTCGTGACTGGAAGACAGTGGCCCGAAAGTCTGACAACCAGTCTCACGAAGGGGTATCGTATTACCCAATACTAACTGGGTCGTGGAAGGCAGT
The DNA here is from genome assembly GCA_963082945.1 of Cerastis leucographa. NCBI lineage: Eukaryota > Metazoa > Arthropoda > Insecta > Lepidoptera > Noctuidae > Cerastis > Cerastis leucographa. Next base: position 16,453,435 of record OY720361.1, on the reverse strand, counting down.
TATGCAGTCGCTTCATGTAAAATACTGGTATTCCGCTGCGTCTAGTTAGACTGGAAACCCGACTCCGACATAGTTGAAAAGGCTAGGCAGATGATGATGATGCATTATTATGGTGGTTTTCATAGTTGAAGGCTTATCAGTGCACTTAGGGTCAGTTCACACCGAGACGCGACGCGACGCGACGATACTTGAAGAGGCCAGTGATTTTGCGCTGCGTCGCTCTACGACACGAGGCGTCGCGCGGCGCAGCGCTGCGTGGCGCAACGTATTCTGAATTCTACTGAAATCAACCTCTCGCAGCGCGACGCCGCGCTGCGTCGCTCTTAGCCGCGAGGCGTCGCGCGGCGCAGCGCTGCATGGCGCAACGTATTCTGAATTCTCACAACGAATTGCGTATCTTTTCGTGTAGAAAATAAAGTTATATTTTGAATCGCTCTTTAAAAGTGTGCGCGCAGCGTCGCGTCGCGTCGCGTCTCGGTGTGAACTGACTCTTAACCTTAATTTGTGCCAATAAGCTGTCATGACCATTTTTATCAAACAAGATTTTTAACAATAGCTAAGTTAAAAAGTGAGCATTGTTTGAAGAAAATAATTATCGAAATTATTTTCTTCAAACAATGCTATGTAAAAAAATGTAAAAAAGGTTTTCCTCAACCAACTATGAAGGTTAGTTATTTATCGATAAAAGGAAAGAAGTGATTCCTTTAAAACAATAATAGTCGCTAATTATGTGTATTAATTCTACAAGATCTAGATTTCAGGTCAGGATCACAAAATATTTGTTATCAAATCATCACGGAATTTGTCCATCAATGTCACAAAGATAAACCGCAAAGCAATTTGTTTTGCTTGATTATTTCAAGCACTGTTGGAGTCTATAATGGCCTGCATAGAAAATACAGGGATCTTGTCATCCACCAATGTAGAAAAAACTCTCTTCTTCTTTTGTCATAAAATTGTCCATTTCTGATTGGGTATGGACATTTTCAATAGCATGTAACCTAGCTGGAAATTGTATTCTACGCTTGACATAACCCAACTTTTTGATGCGCGTTAGGTTCTTTGTTTGCTACTGGCGAAACCTTCACATTTGACATGTTGAAATCTCTATCTCTCTCTCTCTTACGCTTTTCTTAGTTCAATCTAGTGGTGTGACCGTCGGACTGCCAGGTCATAGATCTAGAGTTCAACCCCAAGACGCACCTCTGATTTTTCGGATTCATGTGCCTATTATACAAAGTCTTTTTTGCATCCTCGTCAAATTAAAGAAGGTAACAATGCTAATGATTCGACTCCACTACTGAATGTCGAAGTTTGAAATGTCGACGTATGTTAGTTCTAAAGTACAGGACCTCCATGTACGCCAGTTCGAAAGTTCACTGGAGCGAAGTATGCAAGGTCGACGTATCGTTAGTTAGAAACCCTAAAAGCATAGTCGACGTAGCCCCGCTACGCGGGGCTCCTATTTCTGTCTGCAGGGTTTACAATAACCTTACACGAAGGGGATGTCGGGGTCTTAGTTTGCTCGCTCCGCTCGCTCACTAGACTCCACCATCCCCTTCGAACCTAACCTGACCGAGTCGCGGTGCCCCAAGTCCAGAGCTCGCTTCGCTCGCTCTTTAACAATTATGCTTTCTGACTAACGATACGTCGGCCTTGCATACTTCGCTCCAGTGAACTTTCGAACTGGCGTACATCGAGATCCTGTACTTTAGAACTAACATACGTCGACATTTCAAACTTCGACATTCAGTAGCGGAGTGTAATGATTCTCGTTCCGAATCAATAATAAAATGGGTAGGTAATTTTTATTTTGTTTCTTATTTACTGAAATCGGTAAGTGTGAACCAACCGTGTTTTAAACGCGGCCCGTCTTATTCTTGCCTATACGAGTAACCGCGCTTCCATACGTACAAACAATCTAAAACGTATATTCGATAATTGCGTACTCCCTAAACCACGTTAGGGAGGTTATTCTGAAATAATTACCAACATAAACGACCAAAAAAATCAGCGTTTATTTATAATTAACTAGGTCTCGTAATTTTCTTCGATTATTTATGTCTCTTGTGACAACCTCCTAAATTTTGACGAGGATGCAAAAGAACACCTTGTATAGTTACCATTTGCTTTGGTGGAGTATCACATCGTGACGAAATCAGCATGCCTAAGAAATATCCTAATCCTTCGGGAATTACAGGCGCGTATTATTTAAAGATTTATAATATTAAAGGTACTCTGGATTACTATTGTTAGGTACTCACCAGAAGGCCTCTGCCCAAGCGACCGCATGACGACTCCAAGTTCTGCCATCGTGATTGTGCCATCTTCATCTTTGTCGAACAGCATGAAGGCTTCTTTAAATTCTGTTGGTCAAATTTAAGAAAACATTTTAACACACACTTTTGGGAGTACATCTGTAACCTGAAACATTGAAATATCCTGGAATAATAGAAAAAAGAAAAGTTGTGAATTTGCTCACATTACGTTATGAGCGTCCAGCTTAAAATTTTGGAATCATTTAAATAACTTTAGAGATACAATTACAAGGCGACTCCAAAACTGTAAAACGGCCTAATTACTACTACACATGGCAATAAACTCTAGCAGAGACAATCCGAGGCAGCACGCGTAGCATGACCGCCGTAGAAACGGGCTATTTCAACGGAAAAATCGACAAACTGACAGATTGTCATTGTCTGTATCTGTCACTATGTCGATTCTTCCGTAGACAAAATTGGTTTCTAGTGATCATGCTACGCGTGCTGGAAGAGTCTGAGAGTGAATATTGTAGCGCTCGTCCAGCGACGGTTTTTCTCCGTTCCGTTTTGGTTTTTTGCAAGACGTCTCGGGAGAGACATAAAGAGAGCTTTCGGCCGAGATTGTACAGCCACCATTACAAAACTGAAATACTTCATCGTCTATGCTAAAGTGTTTTCTTAAAGTAACTTAACATAAGAACCAATGGTGTTGCAAGATTTGGTGTCATTGCCGCTATGGTTTGTGGTAGCCGTAACTTTCAGAATTGTACCTTTGAGTAGCAAAAGAAGATGAATAGAAATATTGTTTACCTGCGACTTGTTCTTCCGTGAGACCATATTCCGACTGAAAGTAAAAGAAAAACAATTTAGTTCTCTAGTATCAGTACAGGCTTTGTATTGGTTGTTAAATATCATGGAGCAACTCTGGTGGCCCAGTACGAGAGAGGAGGTCTATGTTCCAGCTGTGGGACGGACGGACGTGTTTTTGTATATGATGGAGTGGGTAGATAGAGGTACACTGTACTGAACACTAATTTACCAGTTATTTTAAAGTAACTATTCAAAGTAGTGGGAGTGAATATTGTCTTTCGACGTACGCATGTAGGTATTTGAATAGGACAAACCTACAAACGTGTTGGCAGACCTGCTTAGGCTGCAACCCTAGTTGTTGCAGCCACTCTATGGACGTGGCCATCTTCAGTCAGGCCTTTATTATGGTTAACATTGCATGAAATGGTAAATGGAAATGTGTGACTAACCATTTCATAGTGAGTTTCCTACGTGCCTCGAAAAGCACGTTAAGCCGTTGGTCCCGGCTGTCAATTGTAGATCTTGGACAGTCGTTAAAGTTAGTCAGTGGCCCGGAAGATTGATAACCAGTAATATCAAGAGTATTACCTAGTAGTAACTGGGTTGTGGAGATTTGGTTTGCATACCATGACGTCTTAAAACATTATTGTTTCATTTTTATTCCAGAGTGGGAAAGAGATGGAGCTAGACTGTTTAGCGGTTAAACTGTTTAGCTTGGGGGGTTACTAAGAAGTAACCCCCCAAGTAAGTAGTGATTACATACGGGATCGAAACGTGGTCGCTCACAATGGGCCTCATCAGAAGGCTCAAAATCACCCAAAGAGCAATAGAGAGGGCTATACTCGGAGTTTCCTTGCGTAATCGAATCAGAAATGAAAACATCCGCAAGAGAACCAAGGTTACCGACGTAGCCCGAAGATTTGCCAAACTTAAGTGGCAGTGGGCAGGGCACATTGCTCGCAGAACGGATGGGCGATGGGGCCGAAAAGTTCTGGAATGGCGACCGTGAACCGGAAGACGAAGCGTTGGAAGGCCTCCCACTAGATGGACCAATGACCTGGTGAAGGTTGCGGGGATCCGCTGGATGCGAGGCACACGGGACCGGTCAATGTGGCGTCACTTGGGGGAGCCCTATGGCCAGCAGTGGACGTCTTTCGGCTGAAATGATGATGATGATGATGAGTAAGCCTCCAGATAGGCAGTCGCTTCATGTAAAATACTGGTACTCAGCTGCATCCCGGTAGACTGGAAGCCGACCCCAACAGTTGGGAAAAGGCTAGGCAGATGATTGCTTATTACTCTATGTTTTATAATAACATCCAAATATTACGTACAGACACTTGTCGTATCGCCAGATCACTGGTAAGCCTCCTCAATCTTCTGTATTCTTTGTTATAACTGTCGTCGACGGGCTTAGCTGCCGCCATTTTTAATTTCTTTCTAAAGTTTTAGTGAAGTGCGGTTAAAATAATTTTAACAAGGAATTGCTGACCGTTTGGGTAATTGCGTAACTCATTTACAATGTCAATGCCTTCCATACTTATATATTATTTTTTGGATTTATTGACAGTCCAACAACATTCATAAAATTATTTACGTTGTTAGCCAAAACATTTTTAAAACGTACATACAAAGCAGTGGATTCGCAATTTCCTTCAATTTTCTCCAGATTGAGATTGAAAGTGTGTTTCGCAATTATGGCGTTTGTTATACTGTATGCATCAGAAATGTGTTCTCATTAATTTATTAAAAGGTGGATACAGACTTTGCGAGGCACGCTCCACGAACGGCGCACAACGAATGCCGCGGCCATACTTTGGCTCGCCGTCGCCCGTGCGTAGCATATGCCTCTCCACGAATACAAAGGTACACCTACAAAGGTACCTTGCGAGGCATTCGCTGTGCGTTGTTCGCGGCGCATGCCTCGCAATGTCTGTATACGGCTAAAGGTGTGATACAAACCACCTAAATGAATAACCTTTTCCATTGGACCAACATGTAAGTACCTAATTGAGAAATAATAAAACAATTCAATTCAATTGTAATAATAAAACATTTCAATACCTTCTCCGCCCAAATGTATGAGAGAACAGTCTTTGCTAATACTACGTACCATGAAGAAAATTATTCAGTTTGATGGTCTGTATGCACGATGACCAATCAAAAGCAAAAGTATTAAACGCTGATCTCTCATTGTACGGGGAGCTCATACAAAGCGAGGTCAGGTTATACTAGATATTATGACTTTATGATTCGCCGTGAATACCACAGCTTTTAATATGACCGCACATTTCTGAACAAGCTGTATTCACGTTCAGCGATTGGTTCTTCTTAGTTATAACACGACCATAGAGTTAGTAATAAATGTTAGTGCATACTATAGACGATTTATGACCATTCGAAAGTTTTCCCGATAAGTATAACTTTTTCCTATGTTTCAAAACTTTAGCGTAGTAGTTTTTGTTTATCTTTTCTTGGACAAAATGGTATTTCTTTTATTCTACAGTAATCACAGCTCCATTAAATAGTTACCCCCCAAAAGACAACATGTGCGTTAAAATCCGTGTTGGGCTTGATTGGTTTTTATATTTCGCAAAAACATTTTGTTATAATTAATTTATTGTTTTAGTGAATATTTAAGTTTAATATTTAAAAAAAAAACTCTCTTTTTAATATTTTCTTTATCAATAAAACGTTAATACTTTTATAATATTGGGTATAACGACAACTAATAATAAGCATAACATTTACAACAAGTTTTCTTATTGCATAAATAGATCGGAGGTTTGGAGTGCATGGGATTGGTGGTTCATATCCTAGGCACAACGTGTGCTTTTTGTCATGAATTATATTTTTTTATAAAAAGTATTTTTATATTTTGTTTTAGTAATATTTAAGAAGCTACCTTTATGTATGTAGCTACCAAAGTAGCTACTTACGAAATGACAGTATTTTGCCATTTAGAAAAATCAAAAGTTACGTTTCAAAAGTATTATCCTGAGCTATAAACAATTAAAAAGAATTTCAGAAAAATGGTTTTCAGCGCTATTCAAAACTGTCAGCGAGTCCTATATTATGGGTTCACAATGTGTAAATTGCAAATAAAATACCAGAAGTACTTAAATTCGAACCATTTTGTTTTAATCAAAATCCCGACTATAGGTACCTTCCCCTATTTTTGCGACAAGCACATTTAATCGCACATAGATATTATTAATGAAATCATAAACCTAAGTCATTATTATCTGCAAAATGAGTATTCTCTATTCTAAAATCATTCGAATTTACGTTACGTTTATTTAGCGTATTCCCACTAGTAACTATCCTCACAGTATCTCTATCCCACGAATGAACAGTTGTGATAATACTTCCTGCATACCTATTTATTTCTGAGCATCATTGACGCTTGTCATCAAACAACATTATTTTTATCCAAGGTTTTGTCACATGTGCTACATAGATACGTTTATCTATTTTATTTTACTCATAATGTGTTTGAAAACCTTCTAGAAAGTAATTATGAAAATACATGTCATTCTACTTTCATTGACATCAAAAAAGAAAAAAAAATGTTTTTTAAGAGTTTGATAAAGATCGGTTGGTATAGAAACTTATTTAAAAATTAGAATAGTCTTGTGAAATTATACAATTATGAATATTTATAGCCATCATGGACATGTCATGGATATCTTGAAAAAAACTTCCAACGAAAACCTAACTATATTAACTATCCTCATGACTGTAAAATCAGACTGCTATTTTAATCAAAGAGTAACAAAAATGCCTTCAAAGAATAAAATAAGTACACAATGAGCTGTGAAAATCCTAGACTGAACACCTACCTAGACTAGTTCTAATAATTTGTAACTTTACTAATCAATTCAATTTTTTAAGGCCTTACAAGTACTCAATGATGATAAAATCTCTGATATGAAAAATTCCTATCGATATTAAAAATACGAATACAAAAACAAATACATAACGAATATCATTGACAGTAATTAGTCACATCAAACGACATTTAAAATAATCTATTTACGAAATCTAAAACTTTTATTCGCACTTCACATTCGATTAATTTTATTAACACTATTGAAAAATATTTTGCACAAAAACACGACTGCTTTTTAAAAATAGTACGTAAACGAAGGAATATGGCGCGTAAAACACATTCCAATTTTAAATTTTGTTTTTTTTTAATCACGAAACACAACCCAGGTCTTTTTTTAAATTCACTTCAAAATAACTACTGGCACAGACACGTTTATTTTTACACCAAATATTTTGGTAATTTTTAAAGACGTTTTTGTTTTAGCATTATCAATTAAGGGTTATTTATTTTTGAAAACGTTTATTTTATCGTACTGGCGATAATATGCGCGACGCGACATTGTCAGCTCAGATATTAGTAGAATTCTATATTTAAATTATTTTCGCTTATGGCTGTAGTGTTCTATAATGGTGACAAAAAATATTTGATTAAATAATGCAAGGAAGCACCAATTACTTTTAAAACTGAGTGTCGAACCAGTTGAACTAATTCAATGTTGAGCTATCCAATAAAATGACCGTGAAATAACTATATTTTTAGCCATTTGAAACTGTGTAAACAGTGAAGCAGGTGAAAAGTATCCGATCGTAACTGTGAAACGTTTTGACTTGTTTGAGATATTTAATACTAGCTTATACCCGCGGCGTCGCCCGCGTGGAGTTCGATAGTTGTCCCACGGGAACATACTATCGGGATAAAAAGTATCCTAAGTATGTGTTAATCCAGGTTATAAACTACCCGTGTGCCAAATTTCATCCAAAACCATTCAGTAGTTTTTGCGTGAAAGAGTAACAAACATCCATCCATCCATCCATCCTCACAAACTTTCGCATTTATTATACAAGGTGTTGTTTTGCAACCTCGTCAAATTTCAGGAGGTGGTCACGAAAGACATAAATAATCAATTAAAATTACGGTACCTAGTTATTTAATAATAAACGCTGATTTTTTTGGTTGTTTAAGTTTGTCAGTATTTCAGAATAACCCCCTTAACGTGGTTTAGGGACTAAGAAATTATCGAATAAACGTTTTAGATTGTTTGTATGTGTGTAAGCGAGGTTATAAGGCAAGAACCAGACGGGCCGCGTTTAAAACAAGGGTGGTTCACACTTACCGATTTCCGTAAAAAAGAAAAAAAAGAAAAATTACCTACCCATTTTATTATTGATTCGGGGCGAGAATCATTAGCATAGTTACCTCCTTGAATTTGACGAGGATGCAAAACAACACCTTGTATTAGTAGGATAACGAACTCTAATTCCCCAATAAAATGATTAAATACTACGTTTAGTCTATCAGTTTCTTGTTGAATTACTATACTTATCTTTTAGTCTGATATTTTTACGATGTTTACAAAGACTATTTCATATTTGCGGTCAATGTAGAACAAATAAATACTATTCCGTCATCTTGGCACAACGCGTGTCATTTGGAACGCGAAACACTTTTGGCGGGAAAATTATCGACGCATCCCTGTGACGTAACAAGAACGCGATTTACTGTTGTGCTTAAATAAACTTTATTTTCATACACATAAGGATCAATTTCATAGAACGGCTGTAAAACCCACGTGGCATACCTATTGACATGACTTTCCCGAGTGTTTGACAAGAATACAGTAGCGACACCTGTTGTAAATTTAAAACAGCTTGAGTGATCATATAAATTGTTTTTAAATTGGGATTAATAAATGAACGTCAATAATTTTAACTGAAATGATTGTTTTAACTTATTGGAGAAAATAAGTTCTTAATTTTTACAATACATTCATTTATAAATCAAAATCAAAAGTCATTTATTCAAACTAGGCTGATAATCAGCACTTTTTGAACGTCAAAATTACAAGAGATATATTTTATAATTATATATATATTTTTTTTTATAATTAAGTATATAAATCTAGGAAGTAAGTATCTACCCATGTTTACAGGGTGGAAGGACATCGACGCACAATAAATTAGGTACCAAGTGTTCTACATCATTCTAAACAGAACCAAGACCTGTTTTTTTTTTAATTTTCCGATGAAAAATTCCTAACTGGGATATGTGGGTGTGGTACAAAAAACATAACTATGGATGTTCAGTTGGCGGTTCAGGATGTTGTAATGTTGTTTTGTGGTACCTACTTAATCGTTGCGCGTTGTGTGTGTCGTTATCCGTTCCAGCCTGTCTTACAGTAACATTGCAAGTAGTACAGTGCCCCACACCATTACCTGACCCATCTCACAAAGCCAAAAAGAGGCAAATGGGTCAGGTAATGCTGCTCACTGACTGTACCTAGTAGGATTAAGGCAATAAATGGAATTCAGACATAAGTTAAACTCAATAGTTATCATAAGCCTAGCCAACCCTGTAGTTACGAATATCACCTTTATTAACAACAAACAAATATAAATTAACGCCTACTCAATATCTCTGAGCAGAAACGATTTCACATAACGAAAACTAAAACACGTTAGGTAGGCGCCAAGCTTCATAAAAACATTTAAGCTGCTATCCAGAAAACATGCTATAAATCGCTCATGAAAGAAACGTTTCATAAAATAATTCTTTTAATTTATTTTACAAGGTGTTGTTTTGCATCCTCGTCAAATTCCAGGAGGTAACTATACTAATGATTCTCGTCCCGAATCAATAATAAAGTAAGTAGTGGATATTTTTTATTTTTTTTATTTACGGAAATCGGTAAGTGACCCGTGGTTTAAACGTGGACCGTCTGATTCTGGCCCTATAACCGCGCTTCGACACATACAAACAATCTCAAACGTTTTTTCGATAATTTCTTATTCCCTAATCCTTTAAGGGGGTTATTCTAAAATACTGACAAACTTAAACAACCAAAAAGTCAGCGTTTACTAATAATGAACTAGGTTCAGTAATTTTAATTGATTATTAATGTCTTTGTGACAACCTCCTGAATTTTGACGAGGATGCAAAACAACACCTTTTATAACGGTAGTGACCCGAATGTCTGACAACTAGTCTTACCAAGGGGTATCGTCTTACCCAGTAATAACTGGGTTGTGGAGGTCAGATAGGCAGTCGCTCCATGTAAAATACTGGTATTTTACACGGACGCCATATTCAGCAAATCAAATTGGGCTTATTTCCTTGCAGTAGGAGTCAAAAGTAGAGTAGTTCCTCCGGGATAAAGGTGTCTTCGTGACGTCTTAGGTGAGCTTAACTCCCTTACAACTGTCAGGATTCTAGTATTAACTCCCTCGCTTCGCTCTGAAGTTAACCTCTAGCTCCTTCGCTACGCTTGAGAGCCCTAGATCCCACGCTAGGTTGGGGATTCAAAATAGCGTAATCTACCAACGTTGTAGCTACGGACCTGTGCTCAGTTGATGGCAATAGGCTCGCCCCCTAATAAATGGGACTTAAACAGAACTGGCGAAAGAGGGGCGTACTGTCAGGTACGTATACTCTAAGATTTTTACAAAAATAGGTACACCGCAAGTTCCTTATAATTATCAGTATTTTGATATTATTTATTATAAAACCTATTACGCATTATTATTGTCTGAAATTAACCTCACTAAGTCAAAATTAAATACGAAATAAAAGAAAGAGATGACATTTTAGACAATAAATTAGCGTTAGCAAAAGCGTAGGTAAATTTTTATTATTTGAGTCGTAAAAGTTCTGAACTATAGCGGCTTACACGTTGTATTTTTGATACATTTTTAATGAGGTATGCAAATAAAATTTTCATGAGCTATAGTTAACATGACCAAGGCAAATACCACCCACTTCCCTGGAAAAATGAGACTAGATGTAGCCCGTGGGTTTACTCGCATATTAGGTAAACTTCAATGTGTAAACAAACGATCCTTCACGACGCTGCCAACTAAGAAGTCTGTTCATCAATCTAATAATTTACCCAACGCAAAAATTATTGCTGGAGTATTTTGAGAGCTTTTTTACGGTGAAAAATCACGTTTTACTGTAAAATTCAATGTATCGCACTCAAAACATTGTTCTGATGGTTGCATTGAATATAGTATAGGGACATGGAGGTATTTAAAGTAAAGTTAACCTGAAAAACTAGCATTTAAAAAACAACTTGTGCAAAAGTTGGAATTTTGACCTTTGACTACGGTAGGACAAAAGTACTACTATAGTCTACCATTTTCCGACATGTTGGACAATCTCAATGAAGGTTTGATAGTGCACTCTAAAAAAAACACTCCATCCGGACAATGACAGATGAAAGTTTCATCTGTCATTGTCCGGATGGAGTGTTTTTTTTTTAATATACAAAATAGTGAAGCGATGATGCGGCCTAGGTTGAAATAAGCTTGCTTAGAAGAAACCAATCCACTCGAACTTTGAAGAGATCCAGATTATAAAATTCAGGGAATAGAAGAAGCCAGCAATGAATTCCGCAGACTAGCGGTTCTCACAATAAATGTGGAAGCATAAAGCTTTATACGCAACACACAAGTGTACTGTCTCTTCCCTCACTCTGACAGTCCAATGGGATGGCAATCCAACACGAGAGAGATAAGGCCCAGGAGTACAGGATGCCTTCCGAGGCACGGGAAACCATTGCGCATTTAATGAATACTCGTTACGTTTTTTTTTTTGCTCAGAAAATCACGAACATCTAAACTTTAACATCTATTTGTTAGTAATCAAGGTGACATTCACCTACTATTCGTAAAGGCTGATCATTAAGTTTACGTTCAATAAAGTGGAATTTTGAATGAAAGACACTTTTTAGTGTCACAATGTCGCAGCTGCCGGGGAATTTCAAATGCGTTGTTATTCATAAAAATAAAATCTTACAGAAACATAGGTCGAAATCGTGAGCATGTAATGTAGCAAAATGTTATTAACACACGAGACGTGCGGAGACTGATCAACCACAATAGTTGATGTCTATATCACTTCCTCGTCACTCCTCCTGTGATTGGTCGAATCTTGCACATCCTCTCTAAGCGCTGCTCTTGTCTGCTTTGTTGGAGACCGGGCGTTATTCCCAAGAAACGAGCACCTTTTGAAGCATTTCTCTCGAAAACAAAAGAAGGGCAGAGAACTTGCATACTGCGTAATGAAAATACCGAAATACGATGTAATCACCTAGTATACTTAGTACACGCCAGACTACGACACTTTGTAAGAGAGATTGAGAGGTTTGTCACTTGGCACCCTTATAATCATCATCCTCAGCCTAGCCTTTTCTTAACCAAACTGGACTTGGATTCCGGTTTCACTTGATGCGGCTGAATGAGTATTTTACGTGAGGTGACTGCTTATCTGAGCTCAACAACCCAGCGACACACTTTTTTTTTCTTTACCGCTTGGAAATCATCAATTGACCCCTCCTGCTCTGGGCGGAGCAGTATGGGAGTGTCAGACTTATAATGACTAAAAACCCATCCATGTTCCTTCTCAGACCTTTGTGTTCCAGGGCCACAGTATCTCTTTCGAACAGTCCCGCAGCCCTCAGCGTTATACCTTAGAACACATTGTCGACATAACAAAGAACTTCGACAGAAGAAAAAAACCTAGTGATTAGAGATGTACCGATTATAGCTGACTCGTCGGTAAAGCTGACTCAACCATCCAGTGACACACCTTGGTTAAACATATTGACAGACTTTCGGGCTTCTGACTACCTACTTGTAATGACTGTTAAGGTCTACAAATTACCGCCAAGACCAACTAAGCGGTCCATCTGAGCTGCTATTATTTAGCCACAAGCCCCTCAGACAAATTCTTGTCTCTGTAGTCTTGTGTGGGCGAACATCGCTCATGTAAAACGCCTTAAAATAACAGTGTTGAAATATATACGACCACCAGTGTCATTTTAACGGGCCCTATTTTATAAATATTGCGGAAAAACAAAATATTTTCTTAACAAAGTATTTCTGGGTGTCACACCTGGCCAAGGTAATTGTAGCCTTGAATTGACCTTCATTAAATGTCGATTATTTTTAACATCAAAATATTTTCAACTTAAGAGCTACAACGAAAGATATCCTGTAAGTTCAAAAGCTTAAAAAAAATTATAAAAAAATATATTTAAGATAAACAACGATTTTCATTACATTGACAGTTCCTTAATATCATAGCAATAAAGGCGATTTTTTGAGTGCAAGTATTAAATTTGAACTTTAAACACTTAAAAGTTAACGAAAAAGTTTCTGCTTTTTAATGAAAATATCATGATTCAAATTTGTCTGAATGACCACTAAAATATTAATTTTGTGAATTTATTTATACATAACAACAATAATTTTAACATTCCGTTTTACTTTAAAAAAAATAACCAATTTGACATTTACGATGTCTACCAAAATTATAGCAGTAGGAGAGTCATGAAAAAGTTGTCAATTTATTTATAAAAATAATATTTAAAATAATTTTAAATTAAGATTGCATCCATAAACTACATTTTTAATGGAATCAATGACGTCACTCGAACATTTAAAACGGTTGGACACTGTATTTGCACTGTACAGGTTATTTAAAGAAGGTCCAATTGGGCACAATATCAGCGTAATACTTATTGAAAGCCTCTAAATATTTCAACAAATTTCAACAAAGTTCGTCAACAAAACTGCGGAGTATTTGCAAAGGTTCTCATTATTTTGCTTTTTATCCCAATTTATTGGTATCGGCGCAGCATGTCTTCTTTTTCCGTACTCCTCTATCACTAGTCATCTCAGCAGTCATCTCCGTTCCAGTCATGATCCTTCTCACACTCTTATAGGCATCCAAATGTGTACTCAAAACTTTCCTGACAAAAGTTGTCTTCATTCCACTGCATGATTCGCATCACATGCGATACCATGACAACCGCATACCACACAACTTTTCAAACATCGCTTCGGCACCACTCATTTCTTCGGAGATTCTATTGATGTAAAGGTCAGTAATTATTTCAATAACCAAAATAAAAGGAAAACACGGAATACCTCAGCTAGACGTTTTAAGTTATCTGAAGAGAGTATTTAAGTTTAAACGTTGACCGTTAAAATTTAATCGATAAGGCTTAAAACCCCATAACGACATAATAATTATTATTTAGTAGCGTTTACAGTATTTTTAACTGACTTTCAAAAGGAGGAGGTTTTCTGTTGTTAAGTACGATTATTATGGCAACTTTCATCAACCCCGCTGCAGCGCTGCTGCCCGATTACTGCTGTTTTTTTCGCAAGCCAGTCGGTATAAAGCCTTCTGCATTTTGCCTACAATATGGTATTAGGGAAATAATATAACGCCAGCCCATAATGAAAGACAAATGTTGTAATAACACTTATTGGCACGTGTTTTCCTTGGTATAATTGTGAAAATCAGTAGTATAAATAAAACTGAAAAGATATAGGAATAGACAATGTAGGGTATTCCGTATTCCTTTACATACACGTGTTTAGGATTATTGGACCCTATTTATTTATGAATGGAACAAAACATGTGAGTTGTTGCCTGAAGAGTCTTTGCCTTTATCAGTTGATCGAAATTGTATCATTTTTGACTTTCACCGTTCATTCCGCTGTGTGTCTGTCAAACCGTACGTCTTGACAGCTGTCAAAAACGCAATAAATATCTTTGAATTGTCAAAGTCGAGACTACTCCGACTACGATTGTACCTACGAGGTACGTACTCCACAACGAAATTAGACTAATTACGCTTAATTTATTAGTTAATATAGCCCTGAAAAACACAGCGAACGTGACTATTGTGCGCTTATACCGACAGCTACCTAATAATTCTTCGACAGTTTAAAAGAAAAAAAAAAAGTATCTATAACATCATGTAAATTATGGTTTTCACAACTAATAATGACGTGTTAATACGGCCGATGTATAGACATAACATAGGAAACAAAACATGACAACTCTAAGAAAATTAAATAAAATAGTCGGCTTGACGTTTTCCGTCAGCCGCGGTGACGGGTTAACCGACAACATAAAATAAAATAAAATAGTGTATCAAATATATTTATTGGATCTATAAACACCTGTGAAATAAATATTATTCAAATATGAAGATCACTATATCGCTTCGTGAGCTCTTTCGGAATTAATCGGTGTTTCGTTCAAAAGTTTTTGACTTTTTGAGGTTGATAGAAGAATAACTAGCTTGTGAATAGACAATATAATCATTTAGGCTTTTAAAGTCAAAGTCAAAGTCAAAGCATTTATTTCAATTAGACCATTACAGGCACTTTTGAAAGTCAAAAAAAAAAAACGCGAAGCTACAGTCCCAGTAACAAGGCATAATAACTTGTGAAAGTACTGTAGTTTTAACCCGAGGGTTTCCCCTTTCAAAGAAAAACGAACGTAAGAAATCATGATTCTCCTGTCTACCAAGTTATTTAGGGTCGGCACAGCATGTTTTCTTCTTCCATACTTCTCTATTACTCCTCACCACCTTCCTAGCCATAATTATCATCCTTCACACAGTCCATCCATCATTATTCCTGTCTTCATCTACTCTTATCTTCATTCATACTCAACATTTTCTTTACTACATTTTTAGGGTTCCGTACCCAAAGGGTCAAACGGGACCATGTTACTGAGACTTCGTTGTCCATCCGTCCGTCCATCCGTCTGTCACCAGGCTGTATCTCATGAACCGTGATAGGTAGATAGTTGAAATTTATACAGAATATGTATTCCTGCTGTTGCTACAACAACAAATGCTAAAAACAAAATAAAACACATTTATTTTTTTGCTCGTTTTTATAAATAATGGTACGGAACCCTTCGTGCGCGAGTCCAACTCGCACTTGGCTGGTTTTTCTCATTCCTCCGCATCACATAAAACGAACGTACGAAATATATCCATAAAAAACCTCCAAACAAAGAATCACTTATGATAAGATCTGTGATCAGTTGATCTCAGATCATTCATCTCTGCATTTCAACGGGATGATTTTTAATGATCTTGGACATTCGAGGACGCAAATTAAATGTTAAATTCTAATTCTATTTGCCTGCAAAACACAAAGATTCTGAATGAAGTAAAACACCATTTAGAAAATAATAGATGCTGAAATTTGAGTAACGAAGCCGGCAAGGTATTATAATATTATATTTATGTGGATGTCAAAAACTCGGGCTTCGCTCAGCAAAAAATCAACGGAGGAAACGTTTAACAATCATCTTTTGCGCTACCATTTCTTATTTCTATAATGGATCCGTCAAGTGTCAAATTAAAAACCTGTTTTTGCTAAAGTCAACGAACCCAAGCGAAACACGAAAGTGTTTCTGACAAAATCAAAATTTAATGCGAAAAACAAAAATAAAAAAGAAACCAAAAAAAACGGTTCTCACAAACAACATTCGATAATATAATCCAATCACGGGCGATTACGCGAGCTGTATCGCGGAAACGCGGGTTAGAGCGAGACAACAAATAGGAAAATTCTGAAGTTAAACAGAGACAGATGTCAAAGTTTCCCGCGATAAAGCTGGCTTTTATTTTATGTGGCGGTATGTTACTTTAGCTAGTTTGTTTTTGGTAGGGTTTTGTTCGTAAAAAAAGGTAACGATCGTTTATGGAATACTTATCGTGAATCGCTGAACACTATTGCATATACCAATACCTCTGTACCTTCGTGCTTTCTTTATAAAACAGATTTTTGTTTACTGGAAAAATAGCTCGAGAGTGTGTGTGAAAAATCAGCCTCTGAGACTTAACTGGCGGATAATGTAATCAAGTCATCAATTCTAAGGTGGTGGCAAATTAAGCAGTGTTTAAATTCGCTTATAGGGTTCGTGAGCGCCACTGCTGAGCATAAGCATGGTTGGTTGCATATTGCCAAAGTCTTTTCTGTAAAATGTTGCTTAGTTTTTTTTTTCGAAAACTAATATGAGGTTCTGGGTTCGATTCCCTGGTCGGGTAGTGTTGATCGGGTTTTTGAAGTGAAACTTCTTATGCGACTTCCAACAAGTTTAACGCTACCATGGATGGGAAATATTTTCTATAACTCACTAAGAGATGGTAGTATTACAAGATTTGTGACTACCTAATTCTACTAGGTACGCAAGATGGCGTGCAAACAGTCATGCATTCGACTCTTCGGTGTGAACAGCCTTCGCTCAATTTCCATGAGTAGAATAACCTCGATAAACTTATGTAATTAAGTAATAAAAATAATACAACAAGCAACAACAAAATATTATTTAGAAGCTCAATAAAATAACGAGAGTGAATGAGTGGCACTCAAACGCATGCGTGTAGTACTACCAAGTTTCACTTCTTCCGCGCAGTTTTTTTCCATTAGGAAATTCCAAGTAGCGGCCACGTAGTCAGGATTTGTGCCCAATTGATAACATGGGAAAAAGACACAACTGGCAAAAATGTGTGTACTATTAGGTACACTTTTGCTTAAACCTTTGTGATTACAGGCTTGATGTGATGTTTTGTTATACTTAGTTCTTGAAAGTGTCGTAAACTTGACGACTATCAAAGATCTACAAATGACAGCCGGGACCAACGGATTAACGTGCTTCCCAAGGCACGGAGGGAACTACAAGGTAGTATGTAATGAGTCAGCCATCCATGGACCCACTTAGGCAAGCTCAGTTTAACCTGAGCGGCTGTTATTATTTAGCCACTGTGTGGAGAGCTGCAGTGTTGATGAAATAAAAAAAGTGAAAGGCACGCGTGCCTCTCACTCGCTCTCATTGTGAGCGCATAACGTGAGCGGAGCGTAACGCAGTTTCTTGAAGTGTCACCCGGCAAACCAATTTATAAGACGTTGTCACGTCAATAACCTACACGAAATAAAGTGTAGTCTTCCGGCACGCGTAGCATGAGCACTGTAGAAAAGAGTTTTATCTACGTAAGAATCGACATAATGACAGATGGACAATGGCAATGTGTCAGTTAGTCGATTCTTCCGTCGACATAGCCCGTTTCTTAGGCGGTCATGCTACATGTGCTGGGTTTGAACCTTTAAAATCCAAAGACGCTTTCTTTTCTACTGGGCCACCACATAATAAATGATACCGAACTAAACAGTTATACGACTCACTAGATTGATGGTAACAATCAGCTCATACTGCTGATGCTTGTGGCCTTTCTTCTTCTTGCCCTGAGGAGTCTTCACTGCCGCAGCCGCCGCTGCCTGCTTTGGGGGTGCGGTCTTCGCTGATCCTTTCTGCGCTGATGGTTTCACCGGGGTTTTTGGGCCACCTTTTGGAAGAAGAGAAGATTTTACTGTTATTGCATATAAAATCTTCGATCACTAAGGACCAGTTCTACCACTGAAGCTATATTACGATTCACATATCTAAACCACGATTAAGACACAGGTCCTGTCTTGATTTAGACGTATGAATTACTTACAGGAGTAATATCATTGTTTTGGAGCATTGGCCCTTACAGCCTTGAAGGTGATTTACCTGTGCTGATTGCGTGATGGTACGACAGACAATAACATTATAACTTTTACTAGTAACGTATTATTATTTTAACTGGTATAATTTACCAAGCAAATTATGCTTAACCCCCGAACAAAAAAGAGGGGTGTCATAATTACGACAACATTCAACCATCAAAGCATTCATTGTTGTGGCTCATTTGGTGTTCCCTATTCAAAAAAACTTGTACCGAATTTATACCATGTTTTTTAATTAAACCTACGTTTTATGTTTCCAATTAGAACTTATATTCCTAGAACCTAAATGAAGCTTTATTTAAAAAGGGTTGCTCTGGAATATTCCATACCTTTCTGACATGGCGTCGTTGATTTCTGTCCTGCTGCGTTCTTCTGATTGACATGGCCACCTCCATCGGCTGGCTTGTTCCGTGCCTGCAAACAAGAAGATAAAAAACAACATTAAATTCGGAATGAAAATAGGCAAAGAAGACCGTTCTGAACAGTGAGTGACTGTAGAGGATCGTCACCATACAACTTTGATCCTTATATCCTGTACCAAAGCCTTTCAATCGCTACGATGGGTACCAAAACGTAGTAATGGGTAATGTTGGCTTCTATGGTAATTTGCAAGAATGAATGACTTTCCACTCTACAGCGAAAGGGATACGACTTAATTTTCTATGGTTTGCATCGGGCTGAAACTAACTAAATAAAGTTTCCGTAATGGCTTCAAGCGTTTTATAGAAACTTCGGGTCTCTGCGTAACTGGAAATAAAATAATTATAAAAGCATTAGTATGTATGTAATTACGATAGTATACAAAGCATGTCACAATCAAATTGATGCATACTATTAAGGAGAATATTGTTTAATTAAAATATTTATATGAACTAGAACTATGACGAAGAACTGTGATTATTAAAATGTATCTATTGAATAAATCCTAACATATCAGATTGTTCAAAGTCAATAGTTAATAACTGCGAGAATATTTGCATTATGCAAATTACAAATTCTTACTAATATTATAAATGCGAAAGTTTGTGAGGATGGATGGAAGTTTGTTACTCTCTCATGCAAAAACTCCTGAATGGATCTTGATAAAATTTGGCACAGTGATAAATAATAGTCTGGAATAGCACGTAGGATACTTTTTGTTACAGTAGTACGATCCCGTGTGACAATTACCGAAAAAAACGCGGGCAAAAACTAGTACTTTATCTTTATATATAAAAATAAATGACGTTTGTTAGGCTCACTAGAACTCGAAAACGGCTAGACCGATTTGGATTTTCAGGGTAGGGGAGGATAGGGTAAGGTTGGTAGATAGGGTAGGGCAGGGTTGGGTAGGGTAGGAGATAGTAGGTAGGAAAATGTGCAATGCAACTCACGACACAAGTAAACAATAAAATTAGTTTTAGTCATTCTCTATATCTGAAAATATATTTGCCTAAGCACACAAATATCGTTGACTTAGTAACAACACTTAGACAATATAGCCCTTGTCAAGCCAGTGTTGCCACGCTCGGTGACGGATGAGCTTCCTGCGACAGCTGTCCGGAAGCAGCCAACAAGTGTATCTTTTCGAGCTGGCAACACTGACGGCTAACGATGTTTTCATGAATTTCTGGGAAATATGTAACAGGTTTTATGTTGGTTAACACGTCCGGTGAGATAGGAGAGACTTGGTGGTTTAATAGGCTGGGTACTCTGCTTTAATATTTTTGAAGTGAAAACTTCTTTAGAGGCGTTGTGCACTATTGTGGTGGGAGAAAAATTTTTAAACTCGCGTCAGGACGTATCCTGATCGAAAATTCGTAAGACGGATTGACATTAGGTTACGAAGGAATTTGAACTTTATGACATCTTTCATTGAGTTTGGGTTTCCAAAACTGGAAAATTCGTAAGACGGTTTGACATTAGGTTACGAAGGAATTTGAAGTATTTGACATCTGTCATTGAGTTTGGGTTTTCAAAACTGGATAACTTATACACAAACAAAACCTTCGGTTTCTCCAAAGAAGTAAAATTCGTAAGACGGATTGTAATAGTTCTGAAGTGATAAATTTTTAATGTAGGTAATATAAATTGTCATGTTTGTGTACGATAGCGCAATAAATGAATATTGTATTTTACCAAATAAATGATAGTACTTTTATACTGATAATTAAAGCAATTCGTGCAAAATTTTTCCCTAACCATTCCAAAATATCAAAAATGCACAACGTTAATATTCAAGTTTTCACTTCTGCCGGCACTCCCGGAGTGCAAACCGTTTTTTTTTTCTTATTTACAGCGGTTACAACCGCTATAAGACTTTGAAAAATGAACAATGCGTAGGTAAATTAGTTAAAGGGTTAATGTTATGTTATGTTTGATTATTTTCCTTTTATTTTAATTTTACAATAGTCAGTGTAGGAGTACCTCGTCTGACTATACCTAATAAAATGTGATTTAGGTGAAAATTTTACAAACAAATTCCTGTCGCACATAGCAAGCGCATGCAATATTGATGTCATTATTTAAATTTGTATGATTTTATTCCAATTAGTAGATTTTAAAATTATGTTTTCTTTTATGTGGAATGCAATATTAAACGACTAGTACTTTAACTCGAAACCATTATTTCAATTAAGTTATAAATTTCTTTAATGTTTGCATGCCTAATTTATGGCAAATTGTACAAGGCTCACCAATTTGACTTTTTACACCTTATTTTATGTACCTACAATTTATGCAAATAATTTTTACTTACTTACTTAATGCCAATTTTTTTAACATGTCACTTTTTTAAACTTAGTCCAAAAAAAAATACATGTAAGTAAAAATTAACTTAACCGTGCTTTTCACTCCTTGTTTTGTACATATAAAACGGTGCACTTTAGTAGCGTAAACTCCGAATTTTAAAAGAAATAAATTCACTAGGTACTAAAATCTTTTTACTTCCAAATAAAATGTCGCAACGAAACCAGAAAGACGTTATAGGATTCTGCACTAAAAGATATCTAATTAAAAACAATTCCTCTTCGTTTAAAGTTGTAAAAAATTCAAACAAATGGACGTCGTTAGGGGTGAACTTAAAACCGGATACTGGACGGCTGGTAGGTTAAAGTTTTTACCTGGAAAGTAAATATAATGGGAGTCTGTATTTGTTCCCGGTTGATGGCAAACCCACTTTCTATGGATCTTAAAGATTACTAGGAAAATATGAAAGAACTGTAAATAAGTATAACTCTGCCTAACCTTTCGGGGATGGCAGGCATGATGTGTCTGTACAATGCAAAGAAGAAATTGCAGTTTTTAATCACATTTTGCGTTTCGATTGAGGTATTAGTTGGTTTTATTGGTCGCAAAAGTTTACTACAAAGAAATCTTAAGCAGTAATTAGACGATTTCAAGTAAGACAGTATGCTTCAATTTTGTAATCACGTCCCGGAAAACATCTTAAATGAAAATTCATGGATTAAAAGTAGGTTTGTAAAAGAAAACTTACCTATTTCAACGAATGCTTTTTATAACACTGACATACTGGCCTATTTATTCCAGATTATTGAGAACGCAACCTTCACGAAAAAAAATCCAGACATTTGAAATCCACGTGTAACTTAGCTGTTGACTGTCTTATTTTAACATCATAAAATTTAAAATGTCACAATTATATTTCCGGTACTCGAAAAACCGGCTATTTTTAGTTTTTAGGGTTCCGTCTCCAAACGGACATCAGACCTTATTAATAAGGCTTTGCTATATTATTATGTGCATTTGTCTATAACAGGCCGTAATCACTTGAACGGTATTGGTAAAGTAATAACGTAATTAAAAACAGTTTTACATGTTTTTTTTTTTTTGCAAACTTATTATTATGTGATCTGCTTTTCCTATATGGCTACTCTGGGAATAGATTAGATAGAATTTCCACAGATTGTATAATTGTTACTACGGTCGAATAATAAAAAATAAAGTGAAAATTAAAGGGAAAATAAAAGAAAAGTGAAATATTGTGCAGTAATACAGAACCCTTAGTGTGCGAGTCCAGCTCGCATTTCGCCATTTTTTTAATAAAAATGTCGTATACTATTTAATTTGTGATGTCATAAACGTTCGTCGACAATAGTTTGTAGGCGAGGCAAGCCTACTCGAAACTAACTATAAAACTTCAGCAAAATGTATAAATCTGGACGCAGTGACTTTGTCCCAGCGTGCAGCGGTGGCTTTGTAATATTATTTATTCAAGGTGTGAACAATATTTTACAGAAATTAATAAAATTATGTATTTTATTTTTGTTTTAGAGTCGGTTATATAAGCTGGAAGTTTAGATGAGGATCTGAAATATTTACTGTGCTGAATTATTTTAGAAAAAAAAAAAACATTGTTCAGTTTCTCCGTCTCCCATAAACAATAAAACATTTTGTTTAAAGTATATACCATTACCCCGCAGGTAAAAGCAAATCCTCCTCTTCTATATTCAATATTAAAATTTAAGGTTTATATTATTTACACAAAGACATGTTTCTTTTGTTCTATCCCATTTAAAACTTTCACCAACAAATTACACGAACATTGTTAATGATCATAAAATCCCAAGGGATGAAAATTTCGGATATGCTAATGAACGTTACATAGCCAAGTCAAACGATTCTAAACTGAGCATCGAGGGATCACGGGTAGACAGTCAAGTCTATGCATAAATTAAACGGCTTACATGAAACCTGTCACCCTAATCATTAAAGCAATGATTTAAACCGCTTATGAGCTGAATACGAAAGTTTTAGGATTATGCTGGGTAAATATGTACTTTGTCTTAATTATTACGTGAAGTTGAAGTTATTATTGGTGCAGGTTTGGTGAATTATTACGCCTAAAACCAGCAGATTTGGGTAGATATCCCTATATAAATTGGTGGTTATTGCCGATACTGAATTAAGTCACTAATCACAACATTTTGTGAAATTATTATACGTTCTGATTCTTTTTTAAATCATAGTGTAGTAATTTTTTTCAAATAATCTGGTTTCACACTTTATTTCCAGATTGGTATCGTATTTTCTCTTTGTACAATAAAGTAAAACTGTGATCTTCTCAGAAACATTCTCAAGTGTTATTTTCAGGGAATCGCGTAATTCTCAAGGGGTATTGGCTTATGGACCGTTGTAAAAGCAATGATTGGCTTGCTTGCCTTTTATTCTCGCGAAGATTCTTCCTAAATCCCTGTTGTGATAACGGCAATTCATCTTCTTTCAAAAAGTATTTATTCCTTGGATATTTACGTCAAGAGAGTTAATTTAACGCTACCGTTCCTTTGTCATTTTTCTTGTGACTTTAAAGAAAGTGTTTTTTTTTTTTTTTGCATAATTGTTTTTTGAATTGCGATTTTAGTATTCCAAGTACAGCTAAGACTAAATTATGACATTAATTATGCAAAAATGCAAATGTCGCAGCAAAAATATTTCCAGTGCAACTTGATTTATGCACCTAATTGCAGTACAACAGATGTTGAATGTACCAAATTAATATTTTAAGTTTAATTTGTTCTTTTTCTATGTGTTTGTACAAATAACAACGTAGGGACAGTCTTCTCGTAGCTGGTTCACTTCTAATATTGCATCACTGTCAAAATCACAGTGAATGCTATTTTCTGTCCAAGGTAACAGACCTATGGGAATACTATACCTACGCTGTTTTTCGTACATACATACAGAAGTGAAAATATCTAACACATTAAAATCGCGTTTGTTACGTACCTACGTTCATTGAACCCTCTTGTAAAAGTTTAGATAAAAGTAACATAAGACATTAACTGGATAATAAGTTCATTCTGTTTTAATTAAGAGTCGCTCCTAATCGTGGGAGTTAGACGTCGACCTGGGACTTTATTAAAAACATATTTTTTCCATGCCCGTCAGTGTGTATTTTCGTTAGGAGCCCTTTACATGAAAAAAAAGTACCTCGTAAACATTTTCAGCAAATGCAATTTTCACTTGATGAAATTTTTATGAATATTCAAAAGCTACTAATGGCGACTTTGTAAGTTATGAAAGCGTTATTTGAATGAATAAGTTTGGTTAGTGCCCTTTTTGAACGTTGATAAAGCCTGTTCAAAACTGAAGGTCTGAGACAGCTAGACGGGGTCACGGCAGACCGAGGAGAAGATGACGCCTTGGAAGGCTTTCTCGTTAATTGGCGAGAAGAGGTGCTACATCGAGAAAAGTGGAAGGAATCGGGTGCCGCAGGCCTTTGCCCAGCTGTGGGACAGTTCAGGCTTCAAACCTTTTCCATTTTCATGGTGCCAGAAATATATAAAAGATAAACCATTTATTTTTTATTAAGGTTTGAACTTTTCTGAAATATTGATAAGTATTCCCTTTAAAATGTTGAAAGACTAATAACTTTATTTTTAATTTTCTCAATTGCAAAAATACAATTCAACGTAAAAAATGAAAATCATCACACATAACAAATAAATCACAAACAAAAACCACATTTAAAAAATAGTAATCACAAATAGGCTACAAGATGAAACGAAACAATAAATTCTCGTAAAATAAAATTCTAGATTTATTCAATTATAATGTGAGAACATAAATATTTAGGTAAATGGTGTCTAGTTTTTTTGCTAACGCAATTATTCTTCCGACAGTGTGTCTGTGCTTTAAAGATATTTATGTCCAGAATCCGATAATTTTTCGTAGTTATTATTTGAAAAAGACTACACAAACGTATCTACATATAAACAAATAACATAACATGAGCAGAAATGCATTGTGTTTGGCGTTTGACTTAGTGAAAAGGCGTTGCGACGATAACACAGGTGTGATTTCATGCACTTCATGGAGTACATTGTCAATTCCCATCCAATTGCATTAAATTACTTACCTTTTATTATGGCTCTATATTGATTTTATTGCTTTGTTTCCACATATAATTTTACTTTAACCCGGCCTCTTCTTGACTTGTTATGATATAGTATTATGATCATTTTACTTTTTGCAAAAGCATAGTATCAAGCTATTATTCTGTAACTCGTACCAATATTAATTTCTTTTACTTAAATTTCACCTATAATGCGTCGACAGCCTCGACTTACGAGCAGTAAGCCGTGGGTTCGAACTCAGGCAGGCGCATTACTTTGTGTAATTTATTTCATCACCTTCACTGCTGCCTTCGAAAACGGTGAAGGAAAACATCGTGACGAAACCGACATGTCCTAGAACTAAAAATTCGAAGACATGTGACATCTACCAACCCGCACTGGGCAGCATGTAGGATTAGAGCCCACTACCTCTCATAGAGAGGAGGCCTGTGTCCCAACAGTAGGAACATTATAGGCATATGATGATGATGTTGATAAGGGTTTAAAAATTAAAAACCACATTGTAACGTAGACGTAGCTACTGGCACTAGCGAAATATGATTTCACATTTTAGTGCCTGTTACTTTTTTTGTAATTTCATCACCACTCGCAAAGGCCTGCAGTGGAAATAATAATTCTGATTATATAGTATTACGTCATAGCACTGGACTTTAAATAGACTATACTGAAACAGATATTTAAAAAAAAATAGCACCTTTTTCAAAGAAAAGTAAAACGTACCTCTTTACTTTCCGATCGACAAGTTATACTCCATTTCGTTACAAAATAACAAGCCAACCGTATTAAAATCGTAGTCCCCGTTCAGATTTTCGATTTACCTGGCGTGAAAACGGAATACGGGAAGTACCTACAGAATTTAAACATCTAGGGAAATTCTGTCTAAATGGCGGTGTTCACAGTCTGTTTGCAACTGTGAAATGAGAGTGGCAAATACGATTACCTTCGAGTAATCCTATTTCGCTCTTATGGTATTAGGTGCAAATTATATTTTAAGCTTAGGAAGTTTACTGTGATTAGGGTTTTAGTTAGTTGCTGTCGAAATTTTATGAAAAAATAAACATTTGTTTGGTTTTCCAAATTGAAGTTTGAATGACATGTAAGTGTAATAATTTGACACCAACAACGTGTTCGTGATACTAGATCTATACAAAAGAAATCTTTATAATAAAAATATTGCACCCAAAATACATTCTAGGCCGCCGCTACAAGACCACGTCGACCAAGTAAAATTGTCCCGTACAAGCATTGTGCCCGTAACACCTCGTTTAAATTTCGAACGTGTTTCTAAACGGCCAGTTTAGTGTAAACGCCGCGCGCGCCTTGGCTAGAGCCCGCTTATTTTTGAATTGTTCCAATTGACATTTAATAATTCCAAAATGGTGTTTGTAAATTTTTTATTTCAAGTTTTTGCTATATTCAATTGTGTTGTTTTTTTTTTTAGTTCATTATTCTTTTAGTTTAGTATTTTGTTAATTGAAGTTAATTTGTGTAATACATTACAGAGCCGAAGAAAAGATCAAAGAGATGATGGACAAATCATTAGTAAGTATCTTTTAACTTTTTATGTTATTTTCGCTATATTAGCCATAAACAAGGGTTTTCTCAATCTTCTCTTTATAAAATTCATACTTATCATTTGATTAAACCAGGGTGTTTAAAATAGTCTTACCCTTCCTTTTACGGAAACAATGTTGTATCAGAAGCAGCATACAAAGATACTGCCATAAAAATATTCCATCTAAATTGAAATTTCATTTCTCGGGGAGCATAAAATGCAAAGCTTGAAGGTTGGAGGTAAATTGCAAAGCCGCCTACTGCTCTCGGCGCCATTTTGTGAATTATTTTGTAGGCTATGTAAACCATACATACAGCCGCGCTAAGAATATGACGTGCACAGTCAAAGCATAAAAAAAAAACATTTTAATCAACATTCTATCCGACAGTGACCAGTAAATTGCATAAAGCTCAAAAAAAAAAAAAACGAGGCCGTCCCTGTCGTTTCCACGTTAATGATAGAAGCTCAACCGCTGAGCACGTGGAACTGGGTCCAATTCTCAGGTTGGGCGAAGTGTCAATGGGTTTTTCCGTTAGGATTTTTTCTGGCTCGCCCCCTATTATATGCGACCAAATATACTGGGGTACTATTAGCTACGCCTCTACCTAACCCTATATGAATTACACGCGTGATGTTATCTTATGTTTGGAAATTGAAAATGGAACGTTCTTCAATCGATAGGCACATAGACAAAAAGCGAATACTGACCGTGAAGTTTTAATTCGAATTTGAAGTAGTATAATATTCAAAGGACAATATTCTAGATGAAGCCTTACTCCGTGTAGAATATAAGCTGTATTAAAATGCGGTGTTACTTTCCGTCCGGTTAAGCAGACGACAACCTCATAGGTTGAACTGCGAGATGCCATTCAAAAAACGGTGTTACTTTTAGAACTGAAAATAAAAATAATAAAAACTTCAGTACTTATTTAAATTGTTTCTACTATACGTATGTATAATGGGAACATTTTCAACCCCGATCTGTATACAAAAGTTCAGAAAACTCTTAAAGAAGATCCGAGATAGTAAAAACTATTACAAGTTTATATTATTTTTCAGACTAAAAGTTCATCCCTTCTTTATTTTGATCCTTTGTTACGTGCAAGCTGACGTCGGAACGCGTTTCAATATAAAAATATAAGTGTACGAAGTAAAATATTCTCTTCTCAACAATGTTGGGGTCAGCTTACTGTCTCATCGAATGTAGTTGAATACTAGTGGGGTTTTGGGGTTGACGCAAGATAATATTTTCTCTTCTTCCATGCTTCTCTACTACTGCTAAGGGGCAGATGGTTCAAAATAAACCTTATTTAGCACGTAGTCTGACTTGGGCATATTCCTGTATCTGGTACTTTTACTTCGCCAGTCATCATTTATTTATTTAACAATTTATGTACACACTAAATACAGAAAAGAAGAAAGGAAAAGAAAATAGATACAAAGGTAATGCTTATTTCTAAAGAAATCTCTTCCAGCATACCTGCGAAAGGAAAAAAGAAGAAGAGAAAATGGAAAACATAAAGCAAATAACTATTTCAAATATAAAATACAATATAAGAACATACTAACTTACTTTTACATACAAAAACAAAATATATAACTATAATATAAATACAAGTAAAATAAATACAATAATATAAATACCTATGCAACTATTACGGAATGGAAATATAATGTTCTTTCACTCTTCTCTTGAAAATTGCAATAGTTCATCATCTGCCTAACCTTTCCTAATTATGTTGGGGAGGCTTCCACTAAAATCGGATACAACTGAATACTAGTATGCTACATCGAGCGACTGCCTATCTAACCTCTACAATCTTTCAAACGCGACGCCAATGCATGCTCTATGAATCATACATGTCTAGTTTTAGTTACACTGGACGCGAACCCAGTATTATTTTGGAAAAGGCTAGGCAGATGAAAAGTGCCACTAACTGATGCGAATCGCGGAAACTGGCCACGTGTGTAGTACACATTAAGTCAGGCAATACCTTTCGCTTGCTAGGACAAGTTGTCAGCCTTTCTGGCTACTTGTAACGATTGTCAAAGACGTCAAATAATAGTCAGGACCAATGTTTGCTTTCCGAGGCCCGGAGAGGACTCGGTATGTAATAGATGATCACATATCCACGGACTGACCTCAGCAAGCACTGCTTTACCGAGATCGACACGTGTAGCTGTTTGTATGTAGCTACGAGCTTCTTAGTTTTAGTTTGACTGTGACGGAAATATTCCTTAGCCGCGTGCTAAGTAGGATTACAGATCTCGGCTGACAACAAATTTTTGTTAACAAGTTTTTTTTCCTCAAAATAACTCCCTAAATATAATCTTAAACTAGAGAAAACGATTTAGGAGACAGAAATGAACAAAAAAAAAAGGCTTCCTACTTAAAAAGAGTTTAAAGAACTTCGAGATGATGGAAAATGTGTCTAATAAATAGAGAGGTCTCTTTTCTTTCATTGAAAGATAAAAGATGTCACTTTCTTGGTGATCTTTTCTATCATGAGAACAATGATACGCCGTTGAATGGGACAATATCTTTGCAAGCCTTTTCAAAATGACAGCTGTGTTCAACAATGTTGGATTAAAATCCACATCTTTAGAATGTTAAATTGAAATACCTCTTTGTTCAATGTGAAGAGCAATCTGTGGATTTAAGGGCGGTGCAGTTAGTTGCTAATTTGAATCTCATTTTATTTTTATTTTTTTGTTTAGCTTTTTCAACGAGGAGTTTGTGGCTAAATAATAACAGCCGCACGGGTCGATCTTTACGGTTAAGCCGGGCTTGCCGAGGTTGGTCCGTAAATGGTTGACCATAATTACATAACGAGTTTGCTCCGTGCCTCGGAAAGCACGTTAAGCCGTTGGTCCCGGCCGTCATTTGTAGATCTTTGACAGTAGTTACGAGTAGTCAGAAGCCAAAACTCTGATATTCAGTCTGACCAGGGGGTATCGTATTATCCAGTTACTGGGTTGTTGAGGTCAGATAGGCAGTCGCTTCATGTAAAATATTGGTACTCAGTTGCATCCGGTTAGACTGAAAGCCAACCCCAAGATAGTTTGGGAAAAGGCCAAACCTCCAAATAAGTACCCAAAATGGCCATTAATAAGTTTGTCGCATTAGAATGGTGTATTTCGATACCCAAGATTAAGGTCTTCCAGTCCATTTTACTAGGCAGATGTGAGTGGCAACACTGGGTGGAGAAGCCCTAGAAGGACATAAACTGACCTTAATGGTGAAGTTCTTTAGAAAGGTCATGTGCGTAGTACTCGCAACTGGCGTTCATGCGTGCGTAGTACTCGCAACCGGCGTTCATGCGTGCCCAGATAAATGAAAGTGGACGAGGCATAAGGAGTATGTAAGGATCACAGCAGGTGGTGTTCTGTGGTTTCTGCCCACCCCCATGTGGAAAAGGAGTGAGTTAATGTATGCATCCATTTACTATGGGACCAAATCTAAAATCGCGAAAAAAAAATCACCTGTTCCGTACTCGTCAAAATGTAGGGAACAGATGTTTTTTTTTCGCGATTTTGGGTTTGGTCATAGTAAGAGTTGTTCATAATGCTGAGTAGAATGACCTCTTAAGAGGTTGTTGGTGTTTTTCCAGTAACCCTGCATATGTATGTTGTGATATTCTCCCTTCTGGATATAATTGCTCAACCAGTTGAAGACTAAATGGGTGAAGTTTAACGTTATGGTTTTGATACTCTGATTTTCAGGAGTAGTGTTTTGTCTTTCAATTTCCGATTTATCTTGTAGCCTTTGATGTGGAGATCTGAGTATAACGTGAAGAAAGTTTTTAGTATGATTGTTGATGGCTTTAATAGTAGAAGACTAAAAACCGATGGATGAACTGTGTGAGGGACAGCTATGGCTATCAAGAAGGTGTCGGAAGAGATTGGATGACGAGCAATAAGGAAGAAAATACATGCTGCGCTGACCGCTAATAATTGGGAAAAGGGCAGGAGAAAGATATTGATAACTCTTGAACACCGTGCCTGTCTCTATTCAGACGTTTTCTGTCAACTACTTACAATAAGCATCACACGACTATGTTTCTTAAGTAACTGAACATAATCCAGTGTTTAGCACAGCACCATTAAACAGACTTATATTGCCAACATTTATCGCCTACGGAATAGACAGCTTAATGTTAACTTCAGGGCTATTTTGTTCTTGATATGCAGCGCACAGCGTACAGCTATTAGTTTCGCTGCAGCGCTTAATTGCCTTGTAATTATGTTGGGACAGAGGCATTTTAAATGCAAGACGTGTTCTTATATTGTTTAGGTTTTTCGTCGTAAAAGTTTATTAGGTACTGTTGTTTTGGTCCTGGTATATCCTTACAGGTCCAAGTCCGGGCTTCCAGGTCGGGCAAAGTATTAGTGGAGGTTTTCGTATTAGGAATTCACAATTCTACGTTAAAAAAAGAAGGCATTGTCTCTGAGGGTCTCATTCAAAGATCGTCTCTTTTTAACGGACTCCCAAAACCTCCAAATCACAAAGTTAGCGCAATCTGCTGAATAATTGCTGACAAACATGTCAGCGTTAGTCTTATTTGAACGAAGCTAAGGGAATATAGTCCTAGATGAAACTATGTCAAAGATTTATTATCCGTTTACCGTAGAGCGAAATATGGAAGAGTTATGACTCGAGCTAAACTAGGTCTTAGATTCTTCACTTTAACGTTCCTATATCCGGCCTGTAATAAGAAAGCTGCTTTTCTGAAAAATGTGGCTGTCGCACACAAACGCAGAAGAAGTTATATAGAGGTCGCACATTATAAGACAACTCACAGTTGTCTTATAATGTGCGTCTTTTAATCTTGTTTGAGCAGAAAAAAATCACCGACAAAACCTTCAAAATAAAGGAGATTTTATATTCGAGTGTTATATCTTTTTAAATGTATTAATACCGATATCTCCATAATTATTGGGCTGATCAACAAAAATATCTACGTCTGTCGAAAATATCGTTATTTTCTACTTTAACGTGTTGTTTTTTTTAAGTTTGATTTCTACTTTCAAAAAATAATTTATCATTAATGTGATAAATTTGATTATATAGATGCTGATTGGGTGTGACATCCTCACACTCAATTTCGGTTAAGCCAGTCAAAATTCTTATGTTTTGCTGTCTGAAATAGCAAAGAACTGCTGTAAATAATTCAAAAACAGCTTGACAGTTATGTCAGCGGAATTTAATCACCTATCCACTAACTAACGTTGGCTAGAGTGAGCTTACCTTTTAATTTTGGTACAATTTTTTTTTCAAATTGCACTATTTAATTGTCTTGACCACCACTTCATCACTCAAGCCTATATTAACTGGTTTATATCATAAACCAAGTTGAGGCACCACCATCAGTTTGTGACCCCTGATCGACTCTTGATTGCCAAAGGTTTGATAAGGGTACGGCCAGGGGTGGCGCATTAGGGAGTGTAAACTCGTTAATGATGATAACTTTAGGCGTATCGTTGATGAACTTGTTTTACGTAAACGTGAACCTTATGAGAAGTTTGTTTAGGTTTTTTTTTTGATGTGCTGTTATTGAGTGTTAGGTGATGGGTTTAAGTTTAAATAAACTTAATCATTATTTTAGAAACAAATAATTTTGATTCTGATCAAAGTGCCAAAAATAAAGTGAATAAAATTATAATTTGACCAATTCTTCTGACCTGATGATGCGGCTAATTAGATGTAATATGAGGATCATCATTATATGCCTAGCCTTTCCCCAACTATGTTCAAGTCGGCTTCCAGTCTAACCGGATGCAGCTGGATACCAGTATTTTATATTGAGCGACTGCCTATCTGACCTTCACTGTCAATCATATCTCGGAGGATATTATTTTATTTTAAACGAACTGTCTACGTCACCTATGCTTGGTCAGTAGGTTCATGAAAATGTTTGAAAAATAAATCGGTATGCAGTGCTTTTGTTAAATCCAGAAATGTGCATAAAACCTACAGTTTTTAGTCAGTACTTTCATAACTAACAATTCAGTTTTATCAACATGTAAACAAGATTTTTGGAACCGCAAGCAATCAATTTTAATCCCCTCTTGACATAACTCATTCACTGTACACTGGCGGCCACTATAACGTGCCTACCATAATGGAAAACGATTGTTGAACCACTTTTCAACGTTATTATTCAGGACATTAGATTGAAAAGTGGAACCGTTGTCCGCGGTAGTACAAACTATATCTTGCGTCAAAATAATATGTTTTATTCATAAATGTTTTTTCACATGATCCAATATATCGTATTTCAACAAAATTAAGTGTAATGCTAATATATTTTGGTAAATAAAGTTGCTTCCAGTCTTCGGAGTAATATTTGTGTCACATAAGCGTTGATGAATAGAATTCGTTGTGATAAAAAATGATAGTTTAATATTTATATTCATAAACTTGGTTAAATCAAAACTGTGAAAAGGGTTGAGAGTTTTTATTTGTGAGTATAGCGTCACCAATGTCTTCCACTTGGAATGTTTTATTTATTTTTGCAAATGCTTTAGCTGAATTTATAAAGCTTCGTGTTATGAATGAATAACAAACATAGTTTATTCCATGTGGGGCCCAAATTCACAGCACTCAAATTCACAGCACAAGGTCACTTTAAGTTCTAAAACTGTTCCACTTTATGCTAGTTTATAGATTTTTACGGCCAACAGTGTAAACCAAAAATATTTGCTTTCAAATTGTTTCGGCTTTGAAATTCCAAAGCCGGGTCCGGGGTTAAGTTCGTAAAACGTTTTTAAGCCACAACTGGCGGAATACTTACTTTGAATTTTTATTCTCAACATTTTTCAATTGTGTTACTATTAAAAATGTCTCTAATAAAAGATGTTTTACTACGCTCTTTGCTACAGTCAAGATTAAAAGCAACATTCTGTCACAAAATTGATTTTCAGAGAAAAGCGAACCTCGTTTTGCTATCTTAATATGAAACAGATTTTGCTATTATCATCTGCCTAGCCCTTTCCCAAATTTGTTGGGGTCGGCTTCCAGTCTTACCGGATGCAACTGAATACCGCTAGTTTATATGGAGTGACTACCTATCTGACCTTAACAACCCAGTTAGGACTGGGTTGCGAAGGCCATACCCATTGGTCAGATTAGTGGTCAGACTTTCAGGCCACTGGCTACCTGTAACGACTGTCAAAGATCTACAAATGACAGCCGGGAACAATGGCTTTTGTGTATTTTCCGAGGCACGGATGAAACTTGGTACGTAATGGGTGGTCTCTCATTCACGGACCTAGGCGGATCCGGCTTAACCAAAACATCGACCCGAGCGGCTGTTATTATTAAGCCACCAGCTCTTCTCAAACCATTTTCACAAAATAGGTACTTAGGCTATCGCGTACTTAGTTTCGGCACTTAATACCTTTTGGCTATCAATACCGTTTCCTTTGACGCAAAGGGATCGACAATTTTCACGAAGCGCTTGAAATTTAGAAGCTTTAAATACTGAAACTTATGTCGCTTAACTTTTAAGGGATGAAATCAATAACTAATTTGTGGTTGTTTTGGGTTTTCCCTTTGAAAACAGACTGTTTCAATTTCTCTTTATTTGTCAGAGGTTCTCTTTTTAACCGCCGACAAAAAAGGGAGGTGTTATAAGTTTTTGTATTGATTAGATAATTATTTATAAAAGAAAGTCTAAAAATAGGGCAAAGATTTAACAAAGTATTTTTTATTTGATTAAATGAATTTCTGATGTATTATTGATTGTATTACTTTAAAGTAGCAAAAACTTCTTAAAAATAATGAATGAGTTATAGTCCTTAATAGTAATCCCTCCTTAAACGTACACTTCACTTTCGGGTTATCTTCCGTGATTATCAAATATTGTGAGCTCCCAATATATCGACGCTGTTGCAAGCGCCATGATCGCGGGATGACTGAAAAATGCGGGTAGTTTGTAAATAAAAATATTAAAAAAAAAATAGGAGCAGAGTAATCTCCTTATAACACATCAACATCGTCCTGCTAAGAAAGACTTGCATTGCATGATAATGATGTTTTTTTTTTATCATGGCGCTTGCAAAAGCATCGAAATATCGAAAGTGTAAGTTTAGTAATAAACCGTAAATGCTTAAAACAGTGTATAATTCCTTCTTTTTGATAAACAGTGCTCAGGCGCGCGTTCAGCATGTTCGACTCAGAGAAGCAAGGGCGCATCGAGAAAGAGAAGGTCAGGACGATACTCAACACGATGGTACACAACTACGATGACCTTGAACTTGACCAAATGCTGGACAGCGAGGATGCTGAAGGTTAGTCTCCTTTTTTTTTAAGAATATGAGCTTGGAGTGGACACCGAGTGTCGGCAAGTGGACTGTAATCTCTCACAGCTCAATGGCCATCGGCCTTGGAGGTGACTAGGTTAGGATGGATCGCAACGTAATCGGGGCAGACCTCTCCCTACCGGCCGTGACCAGGGCTTTGGTTGACAGGCAGTAGTATCCTTCTGCGAGGATGGCATCTCGAGCGTCATTCGTAGCAGTTCTCGCTGGTCATCTACCAACGCGACAGTAGGCTCACGGCAGTGTTTTTTAGTGAGTGCAAGCCTCACAAACCAAACGGTATCCCCGGACGGTGCGGTATGCTTTAGGCATTTTTCATAGCTTAATAATAAAAAAAGAATGGATGACAATGTGTTGGGGCGCAGCTTAGGAAAAAACTATCTTCAGCAATGGACCGCGATGGACTGGGTTGATTGAAGAAGTATATAGAGGCTCCTGAGCTCCCAAGTTTAGAGTGTTGTCCCATCTCTTTCCATGGAGGTTCGAGGTCTGTAATGTTACTTAGTATATACATTGGCTTAACGTTATTCCTGACACTGTCACAAAACTGTCAAACTACAAGTGTTAGATAGATATAGGAAGAAGTCAAATCTCCAGCTGAGTTTATAGCTCTCGGCTCAAGACCTGGTGCATACAATACGCATCTTGGATCATCCGCACTAGTGTGCAAACCAGCATTTCCAAGGAGGGTTTATGCCAGGCAGACGTCGAACCATTTAACATCAAAGAATCTATGCTACGGACTAGAGCATAAGAGCCTCTCTTACACCACAATCTAACCATAGACTGCGGCAGAGGAGTAAAACAACAACTTCACCATCAATTTAAACTCAGGGATAGGTTTATTTTAACAAGACTAACATAAAACAGCGTCGACAATGACTTTAACAGAAATAAACCCAGTTAATCTCACCTCAACGCGTCTAAAGAGCGAAGTTTATGTGCTGGCGACGATAAGTCCAGAAAATAGTTCTGTTTTCCTTCAAAGAGAGCGAGCAGATTACACAGCACGTTGACATTTTTATTTCCTGCTGACAATCGTCCGTATTTCTGCACTGCAGTGTACGACATAAAGCACACTTTAATTCCGTAGAATTATCGCAAGTTCATAACATGTCATCACTCCAAACGTGTTGATTTTAATAAACAATTTGGTGTAATTGATTGAGTTTATGATGACGTTTTTTTGATGACAAATTCTTTAGTGTGGAGAAAGTGAGCAGTTTTTAATTTTTATAGTATTTATTTTTGAAAATAATTTTAGTTAGCTTCCAGTGTAATTTTTAAATGGGTTGGTAATAAAAATATTTCAGTGTAGAACTACTAAGGATTAAAACATAAAATTGACTAATCTAGTAATTATTGTTAATTAAACCGGATTTCCTAATTGACCTTTGTACGATTAGCAAAGTGTTATTCGAGCTTATGCTTACTCGAATGATTATTTTTGTTTTAATTGTTTTTTTTTTTTAATTATGTAATGCAAATGTGTACAGTTAGCGCCTCTCCCCCCACAATATGTAGTTAAACTCTATTTTTTTTGTATTTGTTTAAAATCGATCATAAATAATTACTAGAAATTGTTTTAAAAAAATGTATGTGTTCACAGTTTATACATTTCTTCAAATCTAACTACCAAAGCGTTTCTGCAAACAAGATTTTCTCCTCAACTGACTCTGAAAATACACAACAATCTAACGAGGTTACTTTCCCGACTTTACGCGTCAACTGTCGTTGGCGTAAATTATGAAGTCATGGCAATTTGCTTCGGGACAAGATGGTGTCTTCAATTAGAAGACGCCATTTGCTAGACGGAAATAGAAAAAAATGTCAGGTGCTGCGTATACGACACAGTTTAGCGTGGAAGTATGCGGACAAAGTTGTGAATAGAAAAAAAAGATACGCGCGAATATAATCATCATCAGCCTATAATGTTCCCACTGCTGAGACACAGGCCTCCCCAGGGAGTGGGCTGTGATCCACCACGCGGGCCCATTGCGGGTTGGTAGATGTCACATATCTTCGAATTTTTAGTTCTAGGACATGCCGGTTTCCTCACGATGTTTTCCTTCACCGTTTTTGAGAGCAGCGGTGATGAAATAAATTACGCAAAGTAATGCGCCTGCCTGGTTTCGGAGCCACGGCTTAGTGCTCGTAACACCACTGGGCCACCGCTGCTCTCGAATATCTCCTCCTGATACCTCCTCCTTTTTTTGAAGTCCCTATGTGTCTCTCTTTCCCCTAAAAATCCTAAGTGAAAAAGTACATCCACATTTCCCCAGTTATATTTTAATTTCATTTATTTTATTGACTTGGACTGCCTAGTTGGTCTATTGGTCACAATCGCTACTGCTGAGCATGAGGTCCGGGGTTCGATTCCCGGGTCGCGAAAATAATTATTAGGCTTTCCATCAAAAATTTCTCAGTAACAGCTACGGGGTCAGAATTTGTGTCTGGTAGATGGCAATAGGCTCTTTCCCTATTACATGGGACTTAAAATACAAGGTGTTGTTTTGCATCCTCGTCAAATTCAAGGAAG
This sequence comes from Cerastis leucographa, assembly GCA_963082945.1. Lineage (NCBI taxonomy): Eukaryota > Metazoa > Arthropoda > Insecta > Lepidoptera > Noctuidae > Cerastis > Cerastis leucographa. Next base: position 16,415,680 of record OY720361.1, on the reverse strand, counting down.
TAACAATGCTAATGATTCTCGTCCCGAATCAATAATTAAATGGGTAGGTAATTTTTTTTATTTTGTTATTTACGTAAATCGGTAAGTGTGAACCACCCGTGTTTTAAACGCGGCCCGTCTGATTCTCGCCCTATAACCGCGCTTCCACGCATACAAACAATTGCAAACGTTTATTAGATAATTTCTTATTCCCTAAAGCACGTTATGGGGATTATTTTGAAAAACTGACAAACATAAACAACCAAAAAATCAGCGTTTATTAATGATTAACTAGGTACCGTAATTTTAATTGATTATTTATGTCTTTTGTGACAACCTCCTGAATTTTGACGAGGATGCAAAACACCTTGTATAACTGACAAAATGTGGGTGTGAGTACTATTTGGTACATCTCTGTCTAAACCTTCGGGGATTACTGGCGTGATCTTATTTTATGTATTATATTGCTAGGGAGTTCTTTCCACCACTTCTTCCTCCACACAAAAGATATAGCACAGGGTGGTTTTAGGAGACAGTCTTTTGAAATTGTGACGCTAACTCCCGTCTAATTTGACTTTTAAAATCAGATTTTTTATTAAAGGCTTTTTGAAATGCTACAAAAATTCAATAAAATGGGTATAGAATCATGGGACTGGTCCCTAATACTTTTTTATTTGGCAATAGAGCCTACAAAGACGGATCATCCCCTCTAGAAGGTCAAGCGGAGGTTTACTCCAAAAATACCTACTTATAAAAGATCTTGAGCAAAACTTGAGAGATATTGGTGTTTGTTAAGATGCCTTGTTATAAGTGTGATCCTTGAATTTATTTTGTTTTACAAACCAGCAAGATTTACTAAAATTTATATAAAACGGGACGGGTCGTTTAGTTCCCTTCAAAATGGTTGAGTTGAATGATGGCTGATACATGCGTCATTTTCGTGAACTGGCGCTGTCAGTTGTGACTGGTCATCTCTTAGCTGCCACGGTTTATTTTAGTTACTTTATTTTTAATTACTGATTTAATCTTTTACTCTGGACGCTCTTAACTTGCCCATATTTCTACATTGTTCTCACATATTTGTAATTCTTAACATGAATGATGTAACCAAGAAGTGTAACATATTTTGATTTAAAAGAGTGTCCATGGAGTTTCTTGCCCGTTCTTCTCCATAGAGATCTACGCTACGGAATGGGCAACTACAGTACTTTCATAAGTTATTATGCCTTGTGACTGGGACTGTAGCTTCGCGTTTTATATTGTTTTTTTTTTTGACTTTCAAATTCTTTTTTTTCAAAAGTGCCTGTAATGGTCTAATTGAAATAAATGCTTTGACTTTGACTTTGAATGGTTTAATTTAATACCGCTCTTTAAGCCGTTGGTGCCGGCTGTTATTTGTATATCTCTAACACTCGTCATAAAGGCCAGAAAGTCTGACAGCCAGTCGTACAAAGAGGTATCATATTACCCAGTAGTAACTAGATTGTGGAGGTTAGATAGACAGTCGTTCTATGTAAAAAAAAAACTGGTATTTAGTTGCATCTGGTTAGACTGGAAGCCTACCTCAACATGGATGGGAAAAAACAAGGCAGATTATAAAATGATGGTGGTGTAATTTTATACCGACCATGATAATTTTTGCATTCCTGTGCTGTTTGAGGAGGGAGCCTAACTAATAATTATACATCATCTGCCTAGCCTTTTCCCAAACTATCTTGGGGTCGGCTTCCAGTCTAACCGGATGTAGCTGAGTACCAGTAGTTTACATGAAGCGACTGCCTATCTGACCTCCACAACCGTAACTGGGTAATACGATACCCCTTGGTAAGACTGGATGTCAGACTTTTGGCTTCTGACTACTCGTAACGACTGTTAAAGATCTACAAATGACAGCCGGGACCAACGGCTTGACGTGCTTTCCGAGGCACGGAGGAAAATCGGTATGTAATTATGATAACCCATCCACGGAACAACCTCGGCAAGCACGGCTTAACCTTAAAGATCGACCCGTGCGGCTATTATTATTTAGCCACGAGACTAATAATTATACAATGATAACAATATAATAAGACAAGAGTACATAGATCCAGTAATAAGTGGAAACGAGACGGAATTATAATGTTTCCCATTCTTTCGCGTATGCATCTCACTCCAGTTTTTATCGAATAGCCGAGGTCCAAGAAACGACTGCACGTTACGATTTCTTTGAATAATTTAATCAGACTATACTCGTATGAGATAGTACCAGTTTACTGGAACTGTCATAGACTCTGGCTATTTAATTGTACACAAAAAGTCAATATTAATACAAAATTGACTGACGGACTGGTTGCACAATGGTGAAGTCACCGTTATTACAAATCGTCGTTTAAGTTCTATCAACACGTAAGTAAATTATTGGTGGTTATGACATTTTGATTTTTGATGCCGTTAGCTATAGAAGCATAGTTTCAGACAATCAGAAATTAGCTACGTCTCCATCTAATTTCAAGTGAAAAGAAATTATAAAATTGTATAGTACCTTATTACGTGAGTATAATTAGGCAGTTTTTTCACTCTCCTGTAAAGTTGCGATTTTTAACTTACGTGGTGTTCAAATAGAACTTCAGTGTCGGAACGTCACATTGTAATAAAAACAGAGATTTCTGTGTTGCACAAAGGGCAATTAACATGCTATGATAACGATTAACATTGATAATGTCACGAAGAGCCATTAGAAAAGTAATTAGAGACCGCCTCAGGGATCGGATTTGTCTTTAACCTTTTGAACGCTAGAGCATAAACGCACGCGCATGCCCGCCAAGCCACAAATTCACCGCAAATACTTGCAACTACAAAAAATAACTAATAACTTAACTTTAATTAATTTATTCCGTGTTAAGACATTTAATATTTAAGTCAAATAGATTCACACACATTTTTTAAATATATAAATAAACACATACACAAAAGTAAATCGTTTATTTCGTGTAATAGTACTACATTTTTTGTCACATATTGTGTCGTTGGCATACAGGGCATGCACTTGGTTGTCACGTATTTGTGACAATGGCGTTCAAAACGTTAAAGTGAACTTAAAATGAAACTTCAACCCTATTACTGAGACTTTGCTGTCCGTCCGTCCGTCTGTCACCAGGCTGTATCTCATCAACCGTGATAGTTAGCCAGTTGAAATTTCTACAGATTATGTATTTCTGTTGATGCTATAACATCAAATACTAAAATCAGAATAAAATAAATATTTAAGGCTCCCATACAAAAAAGTGTTTTTATAAATAATGGTACGGAACCCTTCGTGCGCGAGTCCGATTCGCACTTGGCCTGTTTTTTAATAAAAATCGTTGCATCACCCAATTTCCCCGGTATCGTAGGTTCGTTTATAAATATTTAAACTCACATACATAACCAGCCAGACCCGGAACAACTACCTGTAGGTCATACAAATATTATTCCGAGCTGATATCGAATCCCCGATTCGCAGCGCAGCAACCAATCGCTCAGCCACTGCACCAACCATGCCTCACTCATACCCTACTGGATTATTACTGCTGGGTCACCAGCCTCTCTTCAAGATGTAATTTTAGGAATGACCCCTAACTACTTAAACTCCTTGACACCGATGCACAAACAGATGTTTGATGACGTCATTAAATCCGTAATAGCTCGGATCAAGTACGATCTAGGAGTTTATCTTCAGATCCACGTCGGTGTCTTGTTTGTGGCTCGTTAAATGGAATGCTTGATGGTTAATGGTATTACTGTGGGTTTAATCAGAGGATTAGTTAACAAATGATTGGTTTACGAGATGTGGCAACTGTTTGATGGTCCAACTCGATCAAGATCTGTGGTGAAAACAATGATCTTAATCCAGATTTATGAGGTGCATGATTATAATTATGACTAGCTGTGTAAGATCAGCAAGTCTATTTGCTTTCGTTCGCACAGTTTCTATTTATCGGGATAATAAAGTTTGAAAAACAAAAGAATTGTTCAAGCTTTGAAAATCCAACAGAGTGCGTCTTTTGTTTGATAAAGGTACACTCAACAGTGCATCGTGGATTGATCGAGACTGAAAACACAATGAAATGTGCATTTAAAAAAAAAGGATTCTTGAATATTTATTTTACGGGGAAAAAAAATAAGCCTCGGAAACGATTTAAATGTAGCCTTTGACACTTGGGGAAATCTCTTCCCTTTAGTGCAAGAATTTTCGGAAAAGGATCAGTAGTTCCAAAGATTACTCCTTACATACAAGCTTACAAACAAATTTTTACAATATTATAAAAAAAAAAAAAAAAATGTTTATTTCTTCACTTAACGACTTAACTATGTTAGGTTTGGAGTCACCTTTTAAGCAAAGATTTGCTTGTATTAGGTGGTTCCGCTCCTCCAGTTTACAGACATTCTACAGATGTGTGAGAAATAAGCAATAAGTTTAATTTAAGACTAATTAACATTTGTAAAATCATATATCAGCAAGGGAGCGCACTGGGTGTAGAATATGTTTGTGAGTGTGTATGTGTGTACGTTTGTGTGTAAGTGTGTTGTATGTGTAGCGCGATGGCATGTGGGTGTGGTATGTATGTGTGCAAGTTATATGTGTTTCTTAGTTATGTGGTCTTGTGTAGGATATTTTCGGTTTCTTCGTAACTTTTACTCTTGAGCCATTCAGTTAGTGTTTTTTTGCAGTCGTGGTATGTCATAGAGTAGATGGCACATTGTTCATTGAGAGCGTTATATATACGGGAAGATTGTTTAATAAATTGCCTTGTAGCAAATGTAGTATTCACTGGTAAATCTGCAGCTACTTTATTTTTTCTCCTAGACTGTGTCTTAGAAGTAATGAAGGGAAGAGATTTGTGTTTTTTTAATGCAATCTGCAGGACATAGAGTTTCCTAACTGACAAAAGATTTGAGATTGAGTATAAACTTTCCGTGGGGAATCTAATCGGTTTAAAGTACATGACTTTTAGTAAAGCTCTCTGTGCCCTCTCCAGCTCCAATATTAGTATAGATTCCATTCCATTTTTATTTCCAGCATGCGGGAAGCTGAACTTCGACTCATTCGTGCGCGTAGCAGTCTACTTCTTACAAGAAGACGACGAGAAACTACAGAAAGAACTCAAAGAAGCCTTCAGGCTATACGACAAAGAAGGTATGTTAGCACTACATATATCATGCATATTTCCCATGGAGGTAGCAGAAACAAGAGAACACCCACGCTTCGATCCTTGCATACTTCTTGGGCCTTGTCCACGTTCATACATCAAGTACACATACCGGTTGCGAGTACTAAGTACCTGACTTTTCTGAAGAACCTCACCATTAAGGTCAGTGTATCCTTTTAGGGGGGCGTACCGATTGCGTACCGACATACCGTGTTTCCTCCGTGCCTCGGAAAGCACGTTAAGAAGCCGTTGGTCCCGGCTGTCATTTGTAGATCTTTGATAGTCGTTACGAGTAGTCGGAAGCCAAAAGTTGAAATCCAGTCTTACCAAGGGGTATCGTATTACCCAGATACTGGGTTGTGAAGGTCATATAGGCAGTCGCTTCATGTAAAATACTGGTACCCAGCTGCATCCGGTTATACTAGAAGCCGACCCCAAGATAGCTTGGGAAAAGGCTAGGCAGATGATAATGTCCTTCTAGGGCGTCCCTTCCCGGCGCTGCCATTCACATCTGCCATGTAAATACCCTTTGTCAGTCGTCTTTGACTCATTCTCCCCATCTGACCAAAACATATAACCGCAATGTTCTCGTATAACCTCGTTCCTCTTAGATTAGCATTTAGATGCATAACATAATCAACTTAGGTAGTTCCCACAGCTGGGACACACGCCTCCTATCTATAAGAAGGAGTGGGACTTATCATACATCCCACTCGGGCCCTGTATGTCTGATGTTCACCGTATGTAAACGTTAGCTATTCCTTGTATCAGATTAGGCAAAAACCATTTCAGTACCTAACTAATGGATTGAAACCGGTCTCATTACCCTTCCAATAAATCCTAGCTCAAACCAACAATCTCTTAAATAAGTTACTCACAGCGTAAGGTTCTACGACCCCTCTTAAATGATAATAGCGTGAGGGTTTATCCTAATTTATCGTGCCGAATTCCTCGGCCAAGCTTGAAAGCCCCTCCATTAAAATTTAATTGAAATTTCTTCGCGTTGACTTCCTAATTTATATCTGGTTTATGTGTTTTAGTTTTTTTTATCACTTTAAGGCTTTGGAATGGTTTGTTAGACTAAATATTATTGCAGCAGAGTAGAGAAGTGCCTAATTTCTGATTCCCAAAAGTTGTAGTAGCATTCAAAAAAGTTGTTGATCATCATCTGCCTGCCTTTTCCCAAACTATGTTGGGGTCGGCTTCCAGTCTAACCGGATGCAGGCTGAGTACCAGTTTTTTACATAAAGCGATTGCCTATCTGACCTCCACAACCCAGTAACTGGCTAATACGATACCTCTTAGGAAGACTTGATGTCAGACTTTTGGCTTCTGACTACTCGTAACGACTGTCAAAGATCTACAAATGACAGCCAGGACTAACAGCTCAACGTCCTTTCCGAGGCATAGAGGAAACTCGGTATGTAATTATGGTCACAAGCGCGGTTTAACCTTAAAGATCGACCCGGGCGGCTGTTATTATTTAGTCACGAGCTCACGTAGCAGTAACTGAGTTGTGGAGGTCAGATAGGCAGTCGCTTCATGTAAAATGCTGGTACAGCTGATGCAGCTGCACCCGGTTTGACTGAAAACCGACCCCAAGATAGTTTGGGAAAAGGCTAGGCAGATGATGTATTACTTATACAAACAATTCATATTCTGATTCTTTATTCTGTGTGAAGCAGCACGGGTATAGCTAGTTAATTTGAGTATCCGGCATGGCCTAGTTAGAGAGCACATCTTTGTATCAAAATGCAATGATGTTTCAAAATCAAAATCATTTATTTCAAGTAGCCCAGTTACAGGCACTTTTGAATAGTCGAAAAAAAATAAAAATGAAGCTACAGTCCCAGTCACAAGACATAATAACTGTGAAAGTACTGTAGTTGCCCATTCCAAAGCGTAGATCTCTATGGAGAAGAATGGGCAAGAAACTCCATGGACACTCTTTTAAATCAGAATTTTGTTACAAAACCTTGGTTACATCATTCATTTAGAGATGGTACATTATGTGAGAACGATGTAGCAAGACGTGCACGTTAAAAGTGTCCATAGTAAAAACGAAAAGAACAATTAAAAGATGGAATAATTAGTTCGAAATGAGCCGTGGCAGCTAAGAGACGACCAGGCACAACTGACAGCGCCCGTTCACGAACATGACGCATGGATCAGCCATCATTCAACTCAACTATTTTGAAGGGAACTAAATGACCCGACACACGCGCCACCATCAGCGTGACATTTGAGTGAGCATGACATACTCTCAACCGCCAGGGCTCATTCAAGTCAATAAAAGACGTAGGTTTCCAGTAAATGATAGCTAGTACATAGTACTCACACAATATGGGCTATGCAATTATATAATACTAAATTGAATTTATACAATGCAAAGATAGTTGTACAATCTTCAGCAGCTCCAACAATGCTATTTAATGCTATCATTTTATTCGCCGCTGTCTTAGTGGAGCAGGACCGGCATTGAGACAAGCATTATTATCAGCGATATAATCGTCCAATTTGTAATAAGCCTGCTTACATAGTGTGCGTTTAATGCATGTTTTAAATTTCATCTCACTCAGTTCAAGAATACTTTGTGGAATTTTATTATACAGTACCCCATGAAAGATGAGTCTACTTTAGCGAGTCTGAAGCCTAGCTGAACTAATTGGTCTCTATTTCTAGTGTTGTAATTGTGTCTCTCACCTCTTTTACTAAAAAGATGCAGGTTTTTTCTTACGTACATTATGTTTTCATAAATGTATTGGCAATGTACCGTCAGTTCCCTTAGAGAATCGCGCCTTCGGAGATTATATATGGCTCTGATGGCTCTTTTTTGCAGATTAAAAATAGACTCAATGTTTGCAGCCCGTCCCCATAACAAAATTCCGTAAAACTTTGTTCTATGAAAGTAACTAAAATAGACCAATCTTGCGGTATCAACATCGGTATATTGACGGATTTTTCTAACAGCATATGCTGCTGAACTTAACCGCCCCGCAAGAGATGTTAAATGAGAACCCCATTGAAGCCTTGAATCAAGCGTAATCTCCAGGAACACCGTTTTATCGACAAATTCTAGTTTCTCTTTATTCAATATTATATCACAAACACTAATTTTAACATTCGGTAACGAAAATCTTATGCATTTAGTTTTTTTTTCATATAATACTAAATTGTTTGCTGTGAACCAATTTTGGACCTGAAGTAGGGCATTTTTAACGTTATCTAGATTTTGGGCCCGTCTATCTATCTTGAAAATTAGGGAAGTGTCATCAGCAAATAACACCATATTTTGTGGTTGGCTTTTCAATAAAGAGGGTAGATCGTTAATATATACTAGAAAGAGGAAAGGACCCAATATTGACCCTTGAGGAACCCCCATTTTTACTTTTGAACCCTGTGAATTAACACCATTTATTTGAACTTGCCTATCACTCAAATATGATTTTACCAAACTAAGTGCAAGTTTACCAAGTCCGTAATGCTCAAGTTTCAAAAGTAATGTGTCGTGATTTACGCAATCAAATGCTTTGTAGAGGTCACAAAATATTCCAATGGCGTCTTTGGACTCTTCCCACGCTGTAAATATGTGCTTTAATAAGGTTACACCGGCGTCAGTTGTATAACGTCCCTTGGTGAAACCATACTGGTGATCGTGTGAAATTTTGTTGGTGTTAAAATGATTGAGCATTTGATTAAGCATTACCTTTTCAAATACCTTGCTAAGGACTGGCAACACGGATACAGGTCTATAATTATTAGTATCTTTACTGTCTCCGGATTTGAAAAGGGGGATGATTTTACTGTATTTCATTAAATCAGGGAAAACTCCTTGGTCCACACACAAATTAAAAATTAAAGCTAAGTATGGTGCTATAGTCTCAATGATGGATGTACAAACTTTGCATTGCAACGTTTTATACAACATCTGTATATTAAGATCTATTTATTTAAAGTAAATTTAATTCGAATTCTGGGTGATCTTACTAAAACAATAAGATTGATTAAATCGAATTAACCTTGACAAAAACAAAGAAAGAAACATAAATATTTTGTTTAAAAAAATCGGACAGTGGTACTCATTATACAAATAAATGGGCTAAATAATAGTACTAATCGTATCTACTGAAGAATTTTTTAGGTAAAAATGATTTTTCAAAGAAAAACTGTACTTTTCTTTCTAATACGTGATTTACATAAAATTGATTTACTCACATCATTAAAAAAAAAACGGTTGTTTCAAAAAGTGTAACACAAAGAAAAAACAATCAAAGGATTATTTTAAAAAAAAGGTTGCAAAGGCAATAAATTATTTTTTTGAGGTTGGCAAGAAAAAAGCTCATTAATAACTTTGCGATAAATAAAACAAATGCAGGAAGTGTTTTAAAACGAAAAAACCAAGGTCATTTTAGCTGAATAGTTTTCTCCGTATTATGAATTGCATTTTTGAGCTTTGTTCTTTTGATCTTGATGAAAAACGTTTTTTTAAAAAAAAAGCATCTATTGCTAGGCTACAGTATTCATACATTATAATGTGAGAAAATAAATTGTCAATTTTCTGATTCTCTACAACGAATAATGATAGATATTTACTTCATCATCATCATTAGCCTATAATGTTCCCACTGCTGAGACACAGGCCTCCTCTCCAATGAGAGGGAGTGGGCTGTAATCCACCACGCGGGCCCAGTGCGGGTTGGTAGATGTCACATGTCTTCCAATTTTTGGTTCTAGGACATGCCGGTTTCCTCACGATGTTTTCCTTCACCGTTTTTGAGAGCAGCGATGATGAAATAAATTACACAAAGTAATGCGCCTGCCTGGGTTCGAACCCACGGCTTACTGCTCGTAAGTCGGGGCTGCCACCACTGGGTCACCGCCGCGCCGCTCTATTTATTATATGATATTTACTTAAAGTTCATCAATTACCAAAAACCATATACAAACGTTACGTAAAAGTAGACAAGAAAAAAGTAAACAAAGCATTAATAATAAAACCGACTGCCGTTTAGTGCTTTTACCTGCAAAAACCAGACGTAACTGGTTTTAACTAGTTAAAACTTAAAACGTTGCTCGAAACGAGTACTTGTTTCATACGGAAATTGTATCAAAAAGTTGTCGACTTTGTTAATAAAAGCTCATAATATAAAAATTATAGGTACATGTATGTGACCCGATTTCCACCCGTATCACTGAGTGTTTTCGGATACATACTTTAAATTGGTCGATCGAATTTGCGGGATGCTTTGTATCACGATGGATACAGATTTGTGTCAAATAAAAGTTTTCTGTTTTGTTGCTTGTCGTATTTGCATCTTTATGACTTCGATTTGGAAGTCTTTTTGTTTTACAGTCGTTGATTTCTTTTGAACAAACAGGAAAATATGGAAATAACAGGAAATACAAGTTTACGGAGAGAATACGTAGATGTTTTGACGATGGAAGTAAATCCCTCTTCACCCCGTAAAATCAGTGGAGTTAGTGAGAAACCTTTTCTGCGAAAAAAAAAACAGAGAAAATGCGGAAACATAAACTAATCTTTTGTTATAAAGCCCTTTTCAATAAAGAACAAACTTTCAGAGTTAGTATAATTACAATTTATCAAACCTGTATACATATATTGGCTATTAAGGTGACGAACACACGGCGACACATCAAACTGTACCTGTCCAGTATAACATGGCCTCGCTTAGTACAGATTCCCCTTACAATGAGAGATCTGCATAAACTGGTTTAGCATTGGTCGCCGTGCGTACCGTATTGAAAACCACAAGAAGATATTTACTACAAACCATAAGGAACCCAAAACTATCTAAAGACAAACTTATCACATCTTAATAGCGTGAAAAATATCATTTCACTAAATCAGTTCCAATCCTAGTGAAAAATGAAAATATTTAATATTAAATAACCTCATTTTTCACTTTGAAAATCACCAAGTTCAGCCATAAATTGCGCCGTATCCAATTTATAGTGTTCATTGCATGTTTTCACTGATAATTGTTTGCAATAACCGTCGATCGAACCATTGGATCGACGCCAGAAACCCCTACCATTTGTCGACGATAGAAATACGATGTAGAAGCGATAAAACGCCGAGATTCCGTGACAAGTGTGTTAGTAATAAAAACGTGTATTTATGTACCTACTAGTTGCGTTTGATGGTTATTTATTGCGACTTTTATATAATTGTTGTGGTATGTATATAAAATTGGTGATGTATGGTCTCGATTTTGGAAGTGTCACGGTGTGGCCGTGAATTTGTGATTGTAGGGATTTACAAAATATTTGCTTCATTGTTTAAAAATAATCTGGTATTTTTCATCTGAGAATAGACCTTCCCTTGCAGTGAACGTTCTTATACTTATTCTTTGCTTCACACAAAATTAAAGATATACTCACAAATTGGAATATATAGCTTATGTACAACGACGAGCTTAACCCAAAATTGGGTTTATTATTTATTTATTTTTATTTATTTATTGTTTATTATTTGGAATTAAGGTACTTTGACTGGTTTGTTGGTCAAGTAGTCGCAAGGCCGACTGCTGAGCATAAGGTTCTTGGTTCACGGGAATGGAACCGTATATACAGGGTGTAACGGAAAGGGTATATACATCCTTAAGGGTGTGCTACAGACCATCAAACTGAACATGTTTCTCAACATAAAAAATTTTTTGCAGCTAAAAAAATATCAGCTGCCTATACATTTGGGTCGAATATAGGTAAAGTAATTTTCTATGGGGCACGAATTTCTCCTGTATCGTGGGTGCGTTTACAAACATTTAAACTCACATACACAAACAGCCAGACCTGGAACAACTATTTGTAAGCCATACAAATATTTGTTCCGTGCGGGGATCGAACCCGCGACACGCAGCGCAGCAGTCGATCGCTCAGCGACTGCGCCAACCGTGTCGTCAAGTAATAAAACAGTCATTTTCAGTCTTAGGTGATTCCGAGAATATTCCAATTTGGCATTTAATTTTATCAAGGCACATAATTTTAAGCTCGCTCTTATATCAAAACGTACATACAAACTCAAATAAGGTATTAAAAAGATATTTATAGCCGAAATATGAAGGAGGTCAGTCTTTCTCAAAGAACGGTTTGATGTGAAATAATAAGACTCAGGAAATTATTAATATTCGTATATAAATAACAGAGTAAGACTGGGTCGGTAAATCTTTTGATGAATGGAAGTGTACGTTATATCATTTTGTTAAATTAATTGGTAGAATAAGCGAAAATAAAATATCATTTCTGACAAAACATCATCTTATCATTGTCTTCCTGTTATCCAGTCTTCTTCTTCTTCCATACTTCTCTATTGTAACAAACGTGCTTGCTCCTCGTGATAAAAAGAAGTAAACAGATTTGTACATTAAAAAAGTAAGAAGGGGAAAATGAATTTAATGGATGATGATATAAAATTTACAAATAAATACCAAAAACCTGCTATTGCTGGAGCAAGCACGTTTGTTACATTTTGGTCGTCATCACAACAGACACCTTCTTCCATCACAAAGCCCATCCAGCGTTTCTTTGGTCTTCCTCTACCCTTATACCACTCCGTCATCATTAATTATTTTATTATTTCTGACAATACTTTTGTATGTATTTCTTTGATTACACTACCATAAGATTGAGAGGTCAGATTTTATGAAAACTCTCATTTTAATAGGATTCCCATTCGTCGTGTGTTTTTGTTTTTCTAACTTGTTCAATTTTATCTGTAATCAAAGCTCGTGTCAATCAATTTTACTACTTTTTGTTTTCCCCACTCAATTATCATTATAAATTAAACAAAAAAAAAATTTGACCAGCTATTTTGCAGACAGCAACTCAGAATCAACTTTTCCATATAGCCAAACCAGTAGTAGTGCCAAAAACACGCTTGATCGAATGGTTGCCGAACATAATCGCAACTGCGATCAGATTAGCGGTATTTCATCAAAATCCCTCTCAATACATTGAAATCCATTTATGCATGCTCTAACACCTATATTTACCCTCCTAAACAAACACCTATTTAGTAAAGGTGTGACGGACAGCCCTCTGTGCAGAGGATGCATGGGGGCGGAAGAAACACCACAGCACATCAACGGGCACGGACTCTTCAATCGGCATCACTCCCGGAAGCCTGCTGCAGGCTGAAAAGGCTGCTAGCTTTCTAGGAGGACCTGGAATGGTTGGAGTAACCAGAGGATTTATATACGTACAATGGTCCAAAGAGGCTAAGTGCGGAAACAGCCCGGCAAACCTAACCTAACCATGCACTACAAATGAAATAATTGTTAGATGTATTTAGTACTAAACATTTCTGTCAATCTTTTAAAGATATCAGAGATTTAATTATGTTAAAATACAAAATTCCAACCCATTTATAATGAATCTAAAGATAAATGTAACTGCAAAGTAATTTGGTTGTTCACGTTTCAGTGGTAAGGATTTTTAAATGCGAAACAGATCATCGTAAATCTAAAATAAACACTCAAAATAAAAGAAGTAAATCCTTAAAATCCAAAATGATCTATAACGCAGAAAATAACAGCCAAAATTTTTATAAAAAAAAAATGTTTGCTAAAATCATCCGTGATCACACTTAATACACAAATGTCAAAACAATCGTCTAATGTGGGTAGTAGTACAATATTTACGTCGTCGCCTCACGCAAATGTCACCGAACAGACATACAAGGTTCCCTGTATCATAAATTATGTCACTTTGATGATTTTATAAGTGGATGTCGCAGTAGGAATAAGATAAACTGATGTTTAAGGTGTAGATAACATTAGATAAATATGAAAAGTCGTGGAGTAACAGCTTACGTAGTTTCCTCCTAAATCCTAAAAATTACAATTTTGCTCGAACCAGTTCAGACACACTCACGTCCAAGACATTGCACCATCCCTTTCTAGGCTAGCTTCGAAAGCACCTTTTATCGTCACTATCATCATCTGCCTAGTCTTTTCTCAATTTTATTGGGGTCGGCTTCCAAACATACCGGAGGCAGCTGAATACCAGTATTTTACATGGAGCGACTGCCTATCTAATCTCCAGAACCCAGTTAGTACTGAATAATACGATACCCCTTGGTAAGACTGGCTGTCTGACTTTCGGGCCACTGACTACCTTAACGACTGTCAAACGTCATGGAGGAAACTCGGTATATAATGATGGTCACCCATCCACAGACCGACCTTGGCAAGCGCGACTTAACCTTGAAGATCGACCCATGAAGCTTTTATTTAGCTCGTCATCTTTCATCTTCGCTAATCATGGTAAAATGCTGTACATTTCAGGCAACGGTTACATCCCAACGTCAAGCCTGCGTGAGATCCTGGCCGCTCTCGACGAACAATTGACCCCTGACCAGCTGAACGAAATGATCGCTGAGATTGACACCGACGCATCTGGCACCGTGGACTTTGATGGTAAGTTCTGACTTTCTGACTAATAACAGGCATAAACAATCATACCACCGGTAATCCTAAAAAAGTAAGACAGAGGTGAACCTTATATTAAGAACATCCATTAATAATTATTGCACATCGTCCTAACGGACATCAGAAAACATATACATCATGTGTAATGGAAAAAAAAATGTAAAAAGTGCTGGTTATCGGCCTAATTTGAATAAATGACTTTTGTGTTTTCTACAAGCTTTTATTAATTATATTTCACGTGAGATCTTTTACTTGGTACTGATTTCCGAAACTGTTTAACTCTTATTGAGGTCAGTTGTTTTATTCTGGCCTTTCCGTCTGTACCTAATGTGGGTCTTTCTCAATATTAATTTTAAAGTACAGGCATAAAAAAAAGCATTTGAATTTGACGAACTGTAAAATAATCTCGGTAAAATAACTTATTCCGTTCGCTAGAACCAAAATAAATTATTTAATAAAAAAACATTATTTTTTTATGTTTCAGAATTCATGGCAATGATGACAGGTGATTAGCGGGGGGCGTCCTTGCTTCTGATTGACTATGTTAATAAAATAATATTTTAGTTTTTTATTTTTATTTTGACTTAAATCCCATTCGAATAAAATTTAAAAGAAAGCCACTGTTCAACACTGGCTTTATTTTTACTACTACTTGTATCAAGCTCGCCTGTAACACGCGAAGGTTTAGGCAGAGTTGTACATGTAGGGGTACGTCCCCATTATTACACCTACATTTCACAAGTTATGTTTACGTCCATGTAACAAATGGGGGTGAACCTATTGTGGTAAAAAAACAATATTTATACCTACTTAAACATTGTTACATTTTTAAGACCTTCCTTCCCATGAAGGGCAAGATTGCTACTAACAAAAAATATTAGGTACTCCGACGACGGTAGCAAGCCCCAAAGTCATAAGCAATTTAAAACCTATAACAATCACAAAAGCTTGCGTTTCAGAACGACACACTAATTCTTTTCCTTTTAAATCGGACAAAGGCCTTTTCAAACCAGAGGGAAAGAGAGCCTTAATTAACACATGAAACGGCCCGCCTAAGCTTGTGCTCAACAAAGAAAAGTATACAGCTTTGAGGCAACTCCAAGGAATTTAGGACTCTTTGCTGAGAAAAGTAACAACAGAAAAATGAGGGTAAATACCCTAATTCATAAATGTCAACTGAAATGGAGTTATATTATGTTTTTTTTTCACTTCTTTTTGAATGGAAATTACAGAAAGTATTGGAAAGTCTTATGAGGGTTTGAAAGGCGTGACTTACATTGTAAAAAGTAACGTCACAAGATACTTTTTCAATGTAATGTGAGGTGAAATAAATACGTTTTCTTTCTTTTCTTTCTACTTTCTTTCTGAAAAAGAAGGTATTATTAAATTAAGGGTGCTAACAAGAAACGAAATGAAAGAAGAAGACTTCCGTCGACCCCAAATAAATTAGGATAAGGCTGGAAAATTATTTTTAACTAGAAACGAAATAAAATTATCAACTACGGCTTCTTCACAGTTTTTTTTTAAACGTTGCCCCCATACTAAGAATTTCTCCTGTGTCGCGGGTGCGTTTACAATCATTTAAACTCCCATACACAAACAGCCAGACCCGGAATAACTATCTGTAGGCCAAACGAATATTTGTTCCGTGCGGGGTTCGAAACCGCGACACGTAGCAGTCAATCGCTCAACCACTGCGCCAACCGTGTCGTCATATATATTGACGTTAGCACGGGGACGGGTGACAGCCGACCGCCATCGATGGTGGCCAAATGGACATTTTTAGGAACTAGTTTTAGGTTTCAGGCTTGTCATTGCAAATCGTCACAATGTGCATAGTTTTGCATGGCTCTTTCAGCACCTAGCTTTAATCGGAACTAACGATGTTATCTTGTTTCAATACAATTTCCAGACACAAAAGTTTACAAGTTTATAGAGGAGCTCGTGGCTAAATAATAACAGCAGCACGGGTCGATCTTTAAGGTGAAGCCGTGCTTGCCTAGGTTGGTCCGTTGATGGGTGACCATAATTACATACCAATAGTTTTCTCCGTGCCTCGGAAAGCACATTAAGCCGTTGGTCTTGGCTGGCATTTGTAGATCTTTGACACTCGTTACGAGAAGTCAGAAGCTGAAAGTCTGACATCCAGTCTTACCAAGTGGTATCATATTACCCAGTTACTGGGTTGTGGAGGTCAGATAGGCAGTCGCTTCATGTAAAATACTAGTACTCAGCTGCATCCGGTTAGGCTGGAAGCCGACCCCAACATAGTTTGGGAAAAGGCTAGGCAGATGATGATGACACAACACACAAAAGTTTACTAACAACAGCCTACTGCTAGACTCCGTGGCTGCTATTTTCTCATTAGCAGCCACGGAGTCTAGATTTGTGCCCGGTTGATGGCAATAGGTTCGCCCCCTATTACATGGGATTTAAACATAACTGCGAGCAGCGGTGGCCCAGTGGTGGCAGCCCCGACTTACGAGCAGTAAGCCGGGGTGCAGGGTGCGAACCCAGGCAGGCGCATTACTTTGTGTTATTTATTTCATCACCGCTGCTCTCAAAACGGTGAAGGAAAACATCGCGGTGGCCCAGTGGTGGTTTTGGCTATGTAGCAGTAAGTCGTAGGTTCAAACCCAAGCAGACGCATTACTTTGTGTAATTTATTACATCACCGCTGCTCTCAAAACGGTGAAGGAAAACATCGTGAGAAAACCGGCATGTCCTAGAACTAAAAATTCGAAGACATGTGATAGCTACCAACCCGCACTGGGCCCGCGTGGTGGATTAAAGCCCGCTCCCTCTCATTGAGAGGAGGCCTGTGTCCCAGCAGTGGAAACATTATAGGCTGATGATGATGAAACATAACTGGCGAAATGTGTGTGTACTATTAGGCACACTGACTAACCCTTCGAGTAATACAGGCGTGATGTTATGTGTGTAAAAAATATAATTTAATTGTGTGTAACGTCAGACATTCACAGTAAAACGCAGAAATGAACACACATTTGTCCCTTTTCTGTTCAAAATGGTTTCAGTAAAACACAACGCTTTGTATATTCGTAACCTACAGCGTTTTTATGATCTATAACATATTTTATGTGGCAATATTTTAGCTGTGCCCAGGTGAGACATGTGTTTTATAGAGAAATATTCTTGCAGTAACAAATTGCTTGCACCTGGGACAGTCAGTGCTTATATAAGCTCTATGTATGTGCGCAGCGATTAAGGTATCATCCATTGCAGTACTATGTGTTTGGGAGTTAAAATTACAGTATAATTATGATTCAGAACGTATACAAAATGTTTAAAAAAACCCGGGATCGGACGGGTTAAATAGGTATACCAATTACATGAAATTAAAAATTACCACATTCACCTAAATTTTACAAATTTTTAAAACGTGACAACACCAGTTTCGACATTAGTATGGCCGATCGTCAGTTGTTTGTTTATGCCGTCACTATCTGTGGAAGAGGCCGGAGTATTGACCTATGTTATTATGTTAGTTTCCCCATTTTCATCAACATCATCATCAGCCTATGATGTTCCCACTGCTGGGACACATGAGAGGGAGTGGGTTGTAATCCACTATGTGAGCCCAGTGCGGGTTGGTAGATGTCACGTCTTCGAATTTTTAGATCTAGGACATGCCGGTTTTCTCACGAGGCCGGTTTTCTTCACCGTTTTTGAGGGCAGCGGTGATGAAATAATTTATACAAAGTAATGCGCCTGCCATAAGTAGAATTTAATGTCGATACCTTATAATACCGTCGCGAATCGGACACGGTTTTTTTTTCAAATCTGTATATGAATGTTAATAAAATGATGGTTTTGATTATTTCAAATCAGTCCGTGCTTTAAAAACAAATGGCCTGTATACTAGACGGATTTCCAAAGGAGACCTGTCTATTGTTGATTCTCCCTAATTGTCGACTTCTTATTAGGTAGCTACCAAATAATTCTTCTAGGAAAAGAAGTTCCCTGATCTGACAAAATACATACATTTTTAAAAGAAAATGAAAGATTCGTTTTAACATTTCAAGCTGTGTTTTTGTTAAAACGTGGCATTAACTGAAACAATTCCATTAAAACACATTCAATCTTGAGCTAACACATAAGGTGCCAAGAATCCCAAAAAAAAACAATGAAGTAAATACAGCAAGGTACTCCAAAAGGTACATTAACTTGTGTGAAAGGAGGGCGTAAGAATACGCCTAGGGCGCCGACACTCGCAAGAAATGTTTTCTTTCGGCAATCCTAAAGCAAAGGCCACAAAAACTACGCTTATGGCGTTTAAAACCGCCCTCCAAAGCCCTCGGTTAAGCCTTAAATGAATAAAGTTAATAAAGTTCGAAATGAGCATATAAGAGGAAGTTTGAAAGTGGCGCCTGTTACAGAACAGATGAAACGGAGTCGTCTGTCTTGGTATGGACATGTGACAAGGAGTGATGAATATAACTTGATGGATTGAGAGGGAGAGGAAAATTACAGAAAAGATGGGATTGCGTAAAGAATATTAGAAAGGAAAAAGGAGTATGTGAAAGAGTGACAAAGTGTGAAAATGACAGCGGAGAACAGAAGAAAAAAACGTTTAACGCCGACCCTAAAAAACATAGGACTAGGGCAGATAGAGGATGAGCCCTCGGTTAAGCCAACACACCGTACTTAGCTTCACATTGTATGAAAATGTATGGCGTATGGCAGACTTACCTAAAAGTTTACTCACATTTTTCAAGTTATGTTTAAGTCCCATGTTACAGGGGGCGACCCTATTGCCATCAATTTGGCACAAACCCCGACGCCATGGCTGCTACTGAGAAATTCCTGATGGAAAAACCCAATATCGCTTTTTTGACATAGGAATCGAACCCAGAATCTTCTGCTCAGCAGTCACGCTTGCGACCACTAGACTACATACAGGTACAAGCAGTACATACACACAAATAGTCTTAATGATTTCAAAGTGGCAGGAGGAATTAACGTCTATTCAAAAGACTTAGACGCATCAACGAACAACACCCCCTAAAAAAACGCCCTAAGTGGTATTTTCGTGGCCGAGGCATAAGGTTAAGGGGCCTTACATAAAGCGTTTGAGAGCTCTAAGCTCTTAGTTGTATGCACATAAGAACGGGGCCTTAGGCTTTAGGTAAGCACCCCGTATCAAAGCTCTGAAATGTCCCATTTGCCTGAAAAAACATTACTCTGTTTAAGAATTATTTGCACAATGAGAACTACATGTCTTTTCATTTCTCAGGTATATATATTATATACCTACATTCGTATACATATTCGATCTTGTTTTTGATTTATCACTATTTTCCATGTTCCTTGCACGTCATAAACCGTGGACGGAGACCAGATATTTCGACATTATCTACGAAATTGATGATATCATCATCTGCCTAGCCTTTTCCGTTTTTAAACATGGAACGACTGAATATCTGACGCCCACAATCCAGGTAGTACTGGGTAATACCCCTAGGCAGGAATGGTTGTCATACTTTCGGCCCACTGACAACCAACTATCAAAGATCTACAAATGACAGCCGGGACTTAAACCGAGATTTAAACCCTGGCCAATTACTACCGAAACAGTGAAGGACAACATCATGATTAAGGGAGGCTTATCCTAGAGTAGAAAATTCAAAGACGATGACGGTTCAATGACGATGCACGAACACGTTCCGGCCTGCTTTTTTCTCACAGTCTCCTCTGTAAGAGGGAGTAGGCGAGAACGAGTGGAGACCTGTGCCCCAGCAGTAGCGACGTGATTACATGCTGATCATGCTATATGTCATCATCTGCCTAGCCTTTTCCCAATTATGTTGGGGGCCGGATTCCAGTTTAAACGGATGCAAGTGAATACCAGTATTTTACATGGAGCGACTGCCTATCTGACCTCCAAAACCCAGTGGTCAGACTTGCGGGCCAGTGGCTACTTAAGATTATCAAGGATCTACAATTGGCAGCCGGGACCAACGGCTTATCGTGCTTTCCGAGGCAAGGAGGAAACTAGGTATGTAATGGGTAGTCATCCTTCCGCGTACTAAGCTAGGCAGACGCAGCTTAACCTGAGATCAAACCGAGCGGAGTTCCTGGTGGAGCAAGAAAAAATGATGATGGTAGAGTAAAAATGATTGAATTGTCAATACCTGCTACATTATTCTTTTGGAGCATGGACATCTGGATAAAGGACGCACAGAACCGGGAAGTTTAGCAGAAAAAGGGGTGGCTTATACCCAGCAGTGGATGATTCCAAACTGATAAATTGATGATGATACTATTATCGGAACAAACGCCGTCGCCATCTTGTCTTTTCAATACAATTTTACAAACGTTAACAAACAGACAACTGGCAATATAATTCACGCAAGCCTCCATTTGGCTGCACTATACACACATGAATCATGTCAACTGTTTACGACAGCTGTCCCTGGAGTGAAGCTTCGGCTGGTTCTAACATTATTATCGGCTGTCGTCAGCAATCGTCGTCAATCAGCGTTCGGTAAAGTAACGTGACACTAATTGAGTATATTATTAGGTAAAGTAAGTTCCAAAAAAAATAACAGATGTTTTAGGCATTTTGAATGGAAGAAAATGAAACGTAGATTACTTTATTCAAGGAACTTGCATTGACTGACTTTACGTGATCACGAATATATTTTAAGATGCATGAGGGGTAGCCAAAGTATTACAGATGCACACGGGTGGAAGGGGCGTCATGGAATGAACGATAATCACGGATTCGAATTCAGTGCATAGTTCTTAACCTACAACGTTCCGTTGGACCGTCTTACAGTTTTTTTAATGACACTGCAGATTTTGCACTAAATATTTTATAATCAAAGTTTGCGTTCCAAACTTTCTTCTACCGTGTATTTCATTACAACAGATTGCAAATCCAAGTTGTCATCAAACGGGGATTGAGAATTAGCCTTGCCATTCAACGTGGCAATGTGTACTTAGAAATAACATCACCCCTTTATGACCCGAAGAGATAAGCAGAGGTAAGTTGTAAGCCCATATTTCATCAGTTATAAGTCCTATTTATAACACATTAAGTTTAAATTTTCATTAAAAAATATACGAAATTATTGATTCAAAGAAAAACGTTGCGTCGTATTTGACACGTAACTCATACTTGACACCTAGGCCACATATGACACCTGGGCCACATATGACACCTAGGCCGCATTAGATACCTGGACCATATTTGACACCTAGGCCATATTTGACACATAGGCCACATTTGACACCCGGGCCATAATTTGACACCTAGGCCATGTTAGACGCCTGGCCCACATTAGACACCTGGGTCACATATGACACCTAGGCCATATTTGACACCTAGGCCACATTTGACAGCTGGGCCACATTTGATACCTAGGCCGCATTAGACAACTGGGCCATACTTGACACTTAGGCCATATTAAACACCTGGGCTATATTAAACACCTAGGCCACCATATAACACCTGGGCCAGATTATACACCTGGGCGTTGTTTGACACCTAGGCAAAGACTGGCAGTCTTCTGGGCACGTTTCCGAATGACAGCGTTTTTGTCGCCTAAGCGTCCTGTTGTTTTGTAACCATAAAGTTTGACCTTCAAAAGTGACTTTAATTGGCCTTATTGAAATAAATGGTTTAACTTTGACTCAGTAGGGCGAATCGAGAGCGAATCTAGCGATTTAATTCTTTGTATAAGCCTACCTTCTACTTACACGTACATACAAACGTTTGTTTATATTATGTCCCCATTTATCTCCAAGACACTAAAAATCTTGTTGAAACAGTCCCTTTAATTTGTTAGGAAACCTTCATAAATATCGTAGGGTAGTCTCAAACAAACTGGTCCTAAGTACACACGATATAAGGTATTTATTCCGTGTTACTGCAGACGTGGGGACCAAAAATTGAGACATTATACATTGCTATGAATATTCTTACAGTTTGTTTGGTGGATTTTGGCACACAGTTTAGGGTAGTAGTGACATTAAGAAGGTCCTTGATTGGTTTAATTGTGGAATTCATCAAGACACATTACGCGTTCATGTATAATATCACATGACGTTGAATGGAAATAAAAACATCTGCCTCGTTGGTCAAGTGCGACTGATGAGCATAAGGTCCTGGTTTCCATTCCCACAGTGTTATTGGGTTATTGGGTTTTTCGACCAGAAATTTGTCAATAGCATCCTCGGAGCCTGGATTTGTGCCCGGTTGATGGCAATAGGCTCGCCCGCTATTACATGAGACTAACACATTGACATAACTGGCAAAATGTGCAAGCGTGATATAATGAACAGACAACGTGTTTAAGTAGTTACCCTCCTGGCGTACTCGGAGGTACTGCAGAGGGGTTAGCACATACTAACGCTGTCTGTACATATTGGATAGAAAATTCATTGGTATTTGTGGGCTGGTACTAGTAACTGACTTTGTCCTAGTAAAGTAAGTGGTAGACAAACATGAAGAATTAGGGGAACACGTCAAGTCAACGAGCGAGGAATTCAGCAATTTTCTATCATCAATTTTCTGTCAGTTGATAATTTCCGTTCCCGCTCAGGGTGGAGCGCAAGGGAGTGTCAGACTTGTACAGTATAAAACCCATCTATGTTCTTTCATAGCCCTCTGTGTTCCCACCCAAGATACACAATCAAAATCTCCCAAATCTCAAGATCAAATGCAAAAATTCTTAGTTAAAATATAGACGTGGTAGCAACATCAGTTGGTTTCAAATCAGAGTTGAGTCGAAACTAATTAAAGATAATTATCATAGTTTCTCTCGCTCCGCAACTGGGATTTTCACACTTGGAGAGTGGAAATAGGTTTGTAGGTCACAGGAGTCTGTTAAATCGTTTGGCAGCCGCCATTTGTAACCCGGGTATGATTGGGTAGTGCCCCGGGCTGTTTGCTGTGACAAATGAATGGAATCGCAATTTTGGTCGCTCATTAAAATATTTTTTGAAGTATGTTGGTTTCATTTTTAAGTTTTCGGAAAAATAATGATGGTTTTTAGGGTTCCTATTACTGAGACTTCGCTCTCCGTCCGTCAGTCACTAGACTGTATCTCGTGAACCGTGATAGTTAGCCAGTTGAAATTTCTACAGATTATAAATTTCTGTTGCCGCTATAACAACAAATACTAAAAACAGAATAAATTACATATTTAAGGGGGCTCCCACACAAAAAAGTGACTTTTTTGCTCGTTTCTATAAATAACGGTACGGAACCCTTCGTGCGCGAGTCCCACTCGCACTTGGCCGGTTTTCCAGTTTCTTTCTATTATATTTGTATTGTAAATTAATATCAGCGATAGCAACGCCTTTCTTATTATAAACACTATACACCTTTCAGTCACTGACAGTCTTAAAGTACTTACCAATCAATCTGCGAAGCCTTTTCGCAAATGCGTTGTGGTGTGCTTTCAGTCTGACCAGATTCAAATAAAAACCATTATTTTACATGGATCGAATGCCTGTGTGACCCCTATAACCTAGTTACTGGGTTCTCAAAAGCAGCATATACGAAGCTAGTAAAAGAAAATAAAAGTAAACCCAATAAGTACCTAATACACCTCGTTCCCACCTGCTTGTATTATTAAGATCACCCTGTATAATACGACAATATTGTCGAGAGCCTGGCAACCGAAACTTGATACAGACCCTTATTGTAATGGCGAAGGGTAAGTGGAAAATTTACATAATAAGATGAACTCTCTTCTTTACCTGAAGAACAATTATTTACCGAAAAATAAAATACATTTCTTTGTAACATAAAATTAACGCCAGTATGCCTGAAGGTTTAGGCAGAGTCATACCTAATAGAAAGAAACAAAGAAAAAATATATTTGTCGCAGGGACATGACGTGCATCCAGGGCTGCGGGCTGTTCGAAAGAGATACCGTGGCCCTGGAACACAAAAGACTAAGAAGGAACCTGGATGGGTTTTAGTCAGTCAAGTCTGACACTCCCTTCCGCTCCGCCCAGAGCGGGAGAAGTCATTTGAAGATTTCCCATCGGAAAAAAAAAAGGACATGACGTGCATGCAAAATTACAAAAATAAAATAAAACAATAAACATGGGTACAACGCAAGAAAAATGAAATTAAAAGTACAAACAGGACGGATCAAAAATGACCTATATTTCGATAGTAGACCGCCTCATTGGTCTAGCTAGTCAAGCTCAACTGCTGAGCATGAGGAAAAGTGTTATAGGGTTTTTCCACCTGGAATATCTCAATAGCAGCCAAGGAGTCTGAATTTGGACCTCATCATCATCATCATCATTAGCCTATAATGTTCCCACAGCTGGGACACATGACAGGCCTCCTCTCCTATGAGAGGGAGTGGGCTGTAATCCACCAAGCGGGCCCAGTGCGGGTTGATAGATGTCACATGTCTTCGAATTTTTGGTTCTAGGACATGCTGGTTTCCTCACAATGTTTTCCTTCACCGTTTTTGAGAGCAGCAAAGATGAAATAAATTACAAAAAGTAATGCCCTGTCTGGGTTCGAACCCACGGTTTACCTAATTAATGCGGCTTACCGGCTTAATTTGGACCTACTTGATGGCAATAGGCTGGGATCACATGAGACTTAAACATGTATTTTTGTGTACCTATAATACAAAATTATTTTACTATGTTCATGGATATTTCCAACATTTTTTTAACTAGTACAAATTCCTTATCCCGGACATTATTTTGTACCTCGCTTGATCACAAAATACCGGGCGGTTGACCCCAAAAGGCTTTGAAAATGTTGTCTCCTAAAATACCTTTTTGACCGTACACCAACTTTGCCTAAATACCTCGGGTTTGGCCCAAAGAATGCCCTCCATCTACTTGCTTTTTAAAGAAGATTTTTATAGGCCTTTGGCCGCAACTCGCCTGATGTGAAGCAATGATGCGTCCTAGGCTAGAGCACGCTTGCATGGTAGAAACAGATTCACTCAACCTTTGAATAGATCTTGATTACGAGATTATGATGATCGGCAATACATAGAAGCCGGCAGTTACTTCCATAGACTGGCGGTTTGCACAATAAATTGTCTATTCCTTCTTGAACCTATGGATTCGTAAATAACGGCAAACGATAAGACGTATGTTAAAATTGATTCTTTTGTTTTCGTTATACCAAATATAAAACCTCTACCAACAAAGAAAAAGTGTTCTTATTTGTGATCTTTGCAGCCGAGATCCGTCCGGGACATTGAGCTACAAAACTTTTCAATTGGGATGATGACTGGGTAAAGAAAACGAAATTCTATTTTGTCCGTCAATCAGGTAACACAAAAATATTAGATACGTATTTTTTGTTTTATCAAGTTAACAAAAAAATACTTAATTAAAACGCATTATAGTTGGAGAGTGGGGGCTCACTACGTCACAACTAGGTATAAAATGTACTGAGCCGTGACGTTATGCGCCATTTCAACTCAAAATATCTCCGTACTTTTACGATTACGTAAAAAAAGAAAAAATACGTGTCAAATACTTTTTAATAATCTACCCGATCGACAAATAAAAAAAAATGAGTCACCATCCCTATTGTGGCAAACTACCGACTTTAAAATAGGTTTCTATACTAACTTACATAAAGGTTTAGGATTATTCACAATCCTTTTGGCTCCAAAAGTTTTGGGTCCAAAGCTTTGGATTAGAAAGCGTATGAAGGTTGTTTTGTATTGTTAGAACAAAACGGTCATTTGCGGAATACAGTATTTTCTTTTCATACATATTGCATGGTCAGGAGGCACAAAGGACCTCGTCGTTTAATAATACCAACAACTCGGATCGATCTTCAAGTTACGCGACGCTTGCCTAGGCTGGTCCGTGGATGGATGACCACCCATTTCATACCGAGTTTCCTTGGTGCCTCGGAAAGCACGTTAAACTGTTGATCCCGGCTGTCAATTGTAGATCCTTGATAGTCGTTGAGTAACCACTGGCCCGCAAGTCTGACCACTGGGTTTTGAAGGTCAGATAGGCAGTCACTCCATGTAATATACTGGTATTCACTTGCATCTGGACAGACTGGAATCCGACCTCCAACATAATTGGAAAAAGGCTAGGCAGATGATGACTTATAGCATGATCAGCATGTAATCACGTTGCTACTGCTGATACACAGATCTCCACTCGTTCTCGCCTGCTCCGTCTTACAGAGGAGACTGTGAGAGAAAAGTAGGCCGGGACATGTTTGTGCATCGTCATTGAATTGTCATCATCTTTGAATTTACTCTAGGATAAGACTCCCTTAATCATGATGTTTTTCTACACCGTTTGGTAGTTATTGGCCAGGGTTTTAATCTGCTACCTTAAAATAACTTTTATGTCGCTAACGTTTCACTAGGCCACCAATGCACAAGATACTAGGAGTACAATCAATAGGCAAAGACGCATTGCCTTATAGCAATTTAGTACACTCTTATTACTGAGCATTCTAACTACTAAGTGTATATTATAATTTTCTCTATCTGCAGAAAATTCGGTCTTTAATCTCCAAAGAGGCCACCAGAGGAGTTTATATAGACCTATACTCAATTTATTTCAACTATTTTAATATTTTTTAGAGATTAATTGTGTTAATTCCTTTTTTCATAATTTTACTTCTTACCTGTGATACGTGATAAGGAACAATCCCACATTCATTTTTATTAAATTGTACACATTTTTTTTTTAGGTAAATAATTCCTCGTATTTTATTTTAATAGCCAAGTAGCTTATCTAGTGGCACTTTTTTACCTAAACTTAATTTTATTAACATGAGGAAAATGTAGTGGGCTGCAATATCGTTATTACTAACCTAATATATTGTTTGTAAAATTTATATTGTAGCTGTTTATTGTCCCATAAAAATATGAAATAAAATATACATATGTACCTAGAACACCCACATTTCGCCAGTCAACCACCGGACCAATAAGGGACTGAATATAGAATAATGACAAAACCAAAATAAACCTATGAAGCAGGAATTTCTCCATAATATTTCGGTTCATGACATTATTAGCCGGCATTATGTGTGGTAACGTATTTCGTCGCCTCCTACCGCAAATATGGCGGGTCTTACGGTAAGGTCTTATTTATGTACAGGAAGAAAGGGCCATGTATTACCTGCCTAGCCGCTAGATAACATAATATTTTGGTCCTTCCAGTTTCGTGGCAAAACAGTTTTGGTCCTGGTTAATACTGCGACTTGTATTCTATAAACAAACAAGTCACAAGTAACAAGTCGCATTATTTTATTAAATAAGCACGCACACTTATTTATTTACCTAAGCACGTTCCAATAATTGGATAAGTGAATCAAAAAATATATACTACTAGCTTCTGCCGACGGCTTCACCAGCGTTTTTTCGGTAATTGTCCCGCGGGATCACAGTTCCGGGATAAAAAGTATGCTATGTGCTATTCCAGACTATTATCTATCCCTGTGCCAAATTTCATCCAGATCCATTCAGTAGTTTTTACGTGAAAGAGTAACAAACATCCATCCATCCATACTTACAAACTTTCGCGTTTATAAGTGGATAACATGGATTATCCATACTTATAAACGCGAAAGTTTCGACAACATTTCGTTTTATAATACCGTAAGAACCAAATTGAGTAAGTAAGATATATTTCCCGATAAATCATCTACAAAAAAATGTTTAAGAATCACTCTAAACACAAAGAATTGCAAAACTGTACTTTCTTATAAATCTTGAAGGATAAAGATTGATTAGATCTCATTATTGAATGGAATTTCTTCGTAATTTGTCGATTTCGGCTAATCTTTCGATCAAGGAGTGACCTGGATTGTTTTTTGATTAGTTAATTATAAAGAGATTAATGGAAACCGATCTGTGATCGATTTCACCTACACGATAACTGAGTTTTTGGTAAAAAAAAAGCTATTATGATAAAAAATATTGCAACATACGATCCCTTGTTTTAAAACCTATCTTTGAAATAGTGTTTTATTCACTTCTTCTCCAAGCAAAGTGCCTACCTACCTCTCTGTTTAAAACTGACGTTGCAGCCGGAACCTATCGGCACAGGATGGTAAGTGGGTCATTTTGGATTCATTATAATTCAAATTCCCAAAAACAAGACCGACTGTCAAGTAAATCATCAGTCGAAACACGTCTATTGTTGACGATAGGCCTCTCCAAGAGTCAAGTCAAGTGTGGATTTTCACAGCCATCATCAGGTTGACCTGAACCTGGTTTCAAGGAGGCTTTCCAACGCAAGATCATCCTAAGTGAAGTGTACCTTTCTTTTAAAAAATCAAGTAAAAATAAATTATTTTGTTCCATTCCGCACTGCCAAAGGTCGATCTTCAACAAAATCTTCAGTCAGGTGACACTTCGTAGATTCTATATTTAGTTTGATATGTAATAAAAAATCTACAATGGTGTGTGTGTCGTGACGTGTCGCCACTTACCGTTCGCAGTTCTGAATCTACGCAGATGGAGATGGGCTACTGCTAAAACAAACTACAATTTATTACGCGTATGACTCATGACAAAATGGCAATGATTTTTATAACATATACTCACAAGTGATCAAAGTTTTAATAGAATACTAAAAAGTCCAAAAACAATTAAAAAAGGGAAAATCTGTCCAAAAATAGACACTGAAGAAAGAAAAGCTGTTCCAGAGGAAATACACCTGCAATTAGACGATGCTTAAGTGTTCTGACCCAAAGCATTACGAGGAACAAATTTGGGGACAGAAATTATTGAGGAAACTAATAAAATTACTGAAAGTATCCATAAAGGAAAGGGTATATTGCTGGAGTTTATCTATAAAAATGAAACAAACTCTTTATATAGCAGAGGAATGGAATTCATTTTGATTCTGAAGGCTCTACAAAAATAACCTAAGGCCTGGGAATGTGTACTGTTTGGTATAGCTTTGTTACTTTTAAAAGTTTGTAGTTAACATAAAGATAAAATTAGAAAGCAACAAGTACAATCTAATTTCTAGTAGACCTCTTAAATAAATTAAATTATTAAAATTCTGATCACAAAAGACCTCAACCATGTCAAAGGCCTTAGACAAAACAAGAATCATTGCCAACTAACCAAAAAAATCAATCAAATGCTCAATATTGAAAATGGACAGGCGTGATCAAGCTCTTACGTTTCATTACCTGACTTACACTCCTAAAGCTACTGGTGCTAGCGCTCCGAGCCTGCAAGAAGAAACATTCGTTCCTATACACTAGCACACACAGCTTTTGTAACAACGACCAAGAAGATTGACATGCTGAAAAGACAAGCTGTTTGTGAGGTTGTAAAACGGTCACCGTTTACTCGGTCCCTTTCAATAACGTTTTCAAAGTTGTGTTTGATAAATTGTTGTTCATATTTTCTTATGATGTCAATAAAAAGTTTGTGACATCTAAATGTTTTTCTGCATCAATCTTTTCTGTTATTCGGTAATGATGTTTCCGAGTTTCCGTCTGAAAAGTTGAAAATGAATGATATAAATTCTTATTTTCAGAAGTTTCATTTGTGTACTGATTGAAAAATAAAGTCTTAGGCACAGTGTTATTTAAGAAGTCAAAATTGCTTGCTGTAACGTTACGTAATAGATTAACGTTACTTTTTATTTAGTCATTCATTGGATATAGGATAACTTCAATGTTCAATGATTTGAGTTTAAAATTCAATATATTTTATGGTTTATTTTCATCAGTGTGTTTTTTTTTTTACGTTTATTATTTACCCTCAAGACATTTTATTTCAAAATATTTTTGTTGCATGATTTTACTGCCTTTCATTACGGCATTAATGTCACAATGAGCCGGGTAATTGTCACATTGGGATGATTTAGTGCGTAAAGCGGTATTTTGTCTAAATTATCTTTTTTTTATCGCTCCCTTTAGTACTGCTTATAACAATTTTTCTTACAAAACATAAAATCCCAAAGAAAATTTTTCACCATCATTAAAAAGAACAAATTATTACTGCAGCCTTGACAGTTTTTAGTTTTTCTTTCATCTGGCAAGAGCCCTATAACAATTTCCTTATTTTGATTTATTGCAATGCTTTGCTTCCTTATTACTATTCTACATTACACTCATTTAGTCCTAAAAATATAGTTTTTTTCTGTATGAACAGCAATCTATCATGAACATTAATACTAAAATTGTTACCATTTAAGACCACAATTTAACATAATATTGCGTATCTTTGCCCGAAGGGTGAGGAAGAAGTGTACTTGACTTCTTTGAGATTATTCTTGAGTCTTGTGGTGATAAAAGACCTTAGTGGTATGACCTTCTATACCATTTTACCATCTAAACAGCTTGTCTGTGCATCTATGTGCATAGCATAAGAAGAAAGAGACAGATCGTGCAGCATTTCTAATCTTGTTGGTCGACCACATAGAAAACAGTTAGTCAAGTGTTTTATGCACAGATATAGGAGCTTAACTTCATATTGTTATGGCAATTCAAGAAATGGCTCATTTTGAAAATGAATAGCGAATTTTAGGACCAAAAAATTGAAAATTGAAAACGATGTTACAAAATACAATTATTTGTACGAAAATCTTGAACTAAATAGTACTAATTACGAATAAAGAAGTTTTCAAGAGGAAGATTGTTCTTCGCATACACTTCCTCATGAGCTATTTTCTCATTATGTTTGCAATCAATCCTGAATTGCGTTTCGAAATACCAAATTATGCTCCAAAACACATAACAATTAAATGCAAGCAATTTGTTCGTTTGTGTAAATAGGAAAATTCGGAAAAACAGTGAGTTTGAGTAGTCATACCGCCAGAGGGAAGCAAGATAGATAGTTCGCAACCAACATTTAAGTGACTCTTTACAATTATTTGAGAGAAAAATCTTGAAAAATTTCAATAAAAAATCGTGCGCTTTGTTTGACAAAAATAGTACCTAATTGTGCTGAAAAAGTGTTTTAGTCCAACAAATTCGAAAACAGATGAAATTAAAAATAGGTATCACGTAAGAATTTTACTTGCTGAGTTTTGGCTCCAAAGGATGAAATGCTGAAAAAGTGTCCAATCAAAAATATTTTGTCAAAAATAACGCACTTTCAATAAAAACCAATTGTCAGATCATTCAATTTTAATACAATCACAAGTATCCTTAGTCCGTTTTGATACTTATAACCGTAAAGTATGTAAAGAGCACTAAATTAACATTTAAAGCATTTGCCAAGACGATCAGCAACATTTATATACAACAGAGACATTTAATTCTGCGTAGAACGGTAATGGCCGGAGTCAATGTGCAAGTTAGTGTTAAGAGTCTTTTACTGTGATTTAGATTTAACACTGGAACACCTGGAACAGAAATGTTTAATACCAACAAAGAATTTGTTAAAGTATCATCCACGTTCAATTTCGAAAAACTTTTTTTTTTAAGCCCTATAAGTTGGCGTGAAAAATAATGAGAAACTTGATGTTTTGAAACCTATTTATTTTAAAAAAGACGTACACATGAATCCAATTGAAAGACATATCTATTTCTAAATAATCAAAATGAAACACAGGAAAATCACTAAAGAGACACTAATGCAATTATAGTTTTCTCAAATACAGGTTGTTCAATTTCAATATTTATTCAAAGATAATTTGTGGTAAAGAGAAACTGCAGAAAGCCACTTCTTACGATCCCAACATACTTTTTCCCAAGTTTTATAATATTCTCTTTTACAACAAAATCTCCCACACGTCCTATAAAGCATTACGAAAGCACTTTATCATTTTACAATATCAAACTCTACCTAAAGTTAGCAAAATAAATCCACTATGAGCCAACAAAATCTGCTGAAATCTTCAATTCCGAGTCCTCTTGCAAAGAGTTTGGCCACACAATTCCCTTCCCTTGGAATATTTTTATTTATTCATATTTTGTCCTTTCGCATAAACATTGTATGAGGAAATGAATTTCCTTGCTCCTAATTTGTTTGAAAGCGTTTGGCGTAAATGTCCTTCGTCGCGGTTCGAGTAATGTATCTTATCGAATATGAGTCTTATCGAGTATTTTTCGTTTATGTATGTTTTATATTCTTTTGATTATTCGTGAAGATAAATAAGTACATAATATTTATACCTACAATTTCGTAAATATTTTGACAGATTACAACTTGACATGAGACGATAAAGTGTTGTATAATTATCACTAGCTTTGGTGAAAGAAAACATCGTGAGGAAACTAGCACGCCTGAGAGATTTTTCTTGACGGTATGTAAAGCCAAATCAGAGGCCCGCGTGCGGCATAAAAAGCTCTGACACCAGGTAAGAGACCACACGATAAAGAGGAAAACAACTAGACAGCTGTCTTTTGTTATAAATTGATACAGTTTTCAAGAGTATCGTAATAAACTGCTGCAAAAACAACAAACAAAAAAAAATACAAGGTGTTGTTTTGCATCCTCGTCAAAATTCAAGAGGTTGTCACAAAAGACATAAATAATCAATTTAAGTTACGGTACCTAGTTAATTATTAATAAACGCTGATTTATTTGGTTGATTAAGTTTGTCAGTACCTATAGTTTAGGGAATAAGAAATTATCACGGCTACTAGCGCGGTTATAGGGCGAGGATCAGACGTTCAAAACACTACTGGTTCACACATACCGATTTCCCATTTTATTTTTGATTCGGGTCGAGAATCATTAGCATAGTTACCTCCTTCAATTTGACGAGGATGCAAAATAACACCTCGTATAGGGAACTTGACATTGTAGAAGTTGATGTACAAATTGATTACAGAGTAAAATTATAGGTCTGAAGCTTGCGGGGGCCTTGAAAGATATGTTGTGTTTCATTTTGTTGGATAAACATACTAAAAAATAAATAATGCAACTGGTTTTTCACTCGGTTCGGACTAAAGTATTGTTATCTTTTTCTAACATGATAGGATCGAAAGCGATAGAAGATCAAAGTGATATAAATTATGTTATAAGTAGATAGTTCCGTATATTTTTAGCTTGTTCACTTGTTTTACAGTTTCGTCTTCATTAATTTGAAAGATCAATTTTTAACGATGGGGTACTTTTTATATATGTTTAGTACCTTCTAGTAAAAAACGACACTGCATATAGATTTACTTTAGTATATATATGGGTGTAACTGAAAGGGTATATACATACTTAAGGCTGTGCTACAGACCATCAAACCGAACGTATTTCTCCATCGGATAACCATCGGAATAACGAAAAAAAATTCAGCTGCCCCATACATTTGCATCAAATAGGTATTGACATTTTGTATGGGTATGAGATAATTTTTTCGCTATTACGATGTTTGTCTGATAGAGATACATGTTCAATTTGATGGTCTGTAGCACACCCTTATGTATGTATATACCCTTTCCGTTACACCCTGTATAGTAACTTTAGTATATAGTGTTATACTCATAATCAGCCCACATCGTACGATTTCATTCGTAAAATATTATAACCATATTGAAAGGGGTAGAAAATGACCTCCTGGTCATAAAAGTAACCATGTTCGAACCATTCCAAGGAACGTTTGTTAAAAAGTGTAAGAGCGAGTGAACGAAAAAAGAAAATGCCCCAACATGGATAAAAAATCAAATTTGTTGGGGTCCACTTCGGTCGGCTGTCCAACCAGATGCAGCTGAATATCAGATTTTTTTTTTTTAAATAGAGGTGTATCTCTCAACAATTTGAAGAATTCGGAGACTAGAGGAGTGCCAATCGTTTCCAAACGGTTTCGTACGGTATGACCACTTTAAGTGTGCCGTGTGTGCTGGGCAGGAGTTGCCATGGCTGACCTGCACGCGTAGCATGACCACTGTAAAAACGAGTTTTTCTACGGAAGAATCGACATCATCTGCCTAGCCTTTTCCCAAACTATCTTGGGGTCGGCTTCCAGTCTAACCGGATGCAGCTGAGTACCAGTATTTTACATGAAGCGACTGCCTGTCTGACCTCCACAACCCAGTAACTGGGTAGTACGATACCCCTTGGTAAGACTGGATGTCAGACTTTTGGCTTCTGACTACTCATAATGACTGTCAAAGATCTACAAACGACAGCCGGGACCAACGGCTTAACGTGCTTTCCGAGGCACGGAGGAAACTCGGTATGTAATTATGGTCACCCATCCACGGACCAACCTCGGCAAGCACGGCTTAACCTTAAAGATCAACCCGGGAAGAATCGACATAATGACAGATAAATAATGAAAATGTGTCAGTTTGTTGATTCTACCGTCAACATAGCTTATTTCTACGGCGGTCATGCTACGCGTGCTGGAAATCTTTAAATAGACTCCGGATCCAGGCTGGTCACAGTAAGGAAAACCTGTTCAGGTGGAGATTCATTATTGGCTCTGCCTTGGTATTTAAATGCCACTTTTCACAAACGATGGGACACTTAATTATCGTTTTCTGCGTGTCCTGTTAGTTGTTCATTACAAGAGCTGATGAGCGCTATTGAAGGCGCCAAACTAGTAGGTCAGTTCTGGTCCAACACAATTTAGGATGCCATCGAGACGCTAAGAAGAAGTGCGTTCAAGGGGGCGCTGCTTGTCAAGAAACAATGAATCAAATGATGCATTTTTATCTGTGCGGGCTGACCAACACAGAAGTAAAATAATACATAGTTTTGTGTTTTTTACGCCTGCACAGACAAGTTGGTTGAAGACCTCAGCTGGATTATTATTTATTTTAAAAAATATATCTGAATATGAATTTGGATAGGTATTAATACATAGTATAAACTGCCTCCCACATGTGTTCAGCATTAGTTAAACTCAATAGGCATCAAACTCGGCACAAAGACACCAAACAAAAAAAATATCCAAGCATATGAACATCATCAAATTCCCATTCGTTTTTATGTAACATTCAAACATAACTTTTTATTACATTTCAAATTTGGTAACTCGTAAAAGTTCCCGTTCGATAGCGACCTATTCCCGCAGGCATTCCCGATATCCTGCCATCCTGTCATCATCCCTCTTGTTCCGTACGGATGACAGTTGTCGCAACTGTCATGACACTAGTTTGTTTTATTTGAGTTTTATTTGTTCATGAAATAACTTTTTTCGTTTTTGATCATTTCTTGACAGTTCTTGAGCAAATTAGGTTGTGTTTACATGAGAAACGTTTTTCCGGTACAATAATACTGTACATTATTAATTAAAAGTGTAATTAATAATGTATATGTCGGATCCGGTCATTAGTAGGGACAAAATGAATCGAAAGCGCGCCAAATGTGGCAACAAGCGACCTACTTACCAGTCTACCCACACCTAAGCGCGCTTACTACAGCTCGCGGCGAGGAGGACAGTCAGTGTCTGATCGCAGCGGAATCAAGACGTCCTGAAACTGTTCCCCGATTCATGGTGCCCAGTATTATTGTGTTGGATTGTAATTTCAAGTTATTTGTTAGTTCGATAAAAGCAGTGTACCGTGTGTAGTGTGTGTGTTTTCATTGCACGAAACCCATGTTATGCCCTCATGATGACCGAGTGTAACGGAATAAAATCATCACACTACGACATATATGTAATTATTAATGTGTAATATTAATTTTTTTTTATTAAAAACGTTGCTTCACAGCGGATTCGTCCGTCATCCGTGTTGTCGTTACGTTGGGCGTCTACAAAGAATTCATGAGCCTAACCGGATGCAGCTGAATACCAGTATTTTACATAGAACGACTGCCTATCTGACCTCCACAATCCAGTTAGTACTGGGTAATACGATACCTTTGGTAAGACTGGATGTCAGACTTTCGAGCCACTGACTACCTGTAACGACTGTCAAAGATCTACAAATGACAGCCGGGACCAACGGCTTAACGTGCTTTTCGAGGTACGGATGAAACTCGGTATGTAATGGGTGGTCACCCATCTACGGAACAACCTAGCCAAGCGCGGTTTAACCTAAAGAATGACCCGAGCGGCTGTTATTATTAAGCGACAAAAATACTGAGTTGCAACATTATATTTGCTTATAATTCCCTCTACTAGAAAGGTAGATATTCGTTCTACCAGTTCTCTATAAAATTAACAATTCTCGATAGCTGCCTTTGAATTTGGCAATTAACTCTGGGAAACGGCATTAGTTTCAACAATATAACAAGGAAATTTAAAGGAAAGCTTCATAAGGAAATTGCGCTTGCAGTTGAATTGAATAGGTACATAATAGTTTATGGAATTCATAATGGATGAACAGAAACTGTGATGTCCAGATTTCAAAGCTAGTGTTTAGGGTAGAAGTTGGAAATTACATCATGGTATCGCACTACACGGATCTTCAGCTTGTCGATGGCAAATCGTTAAATATGTTGAGCCCTAAATTCTGCTATCCGAACTCCGCTCGCTTATACAGTCATAAGATCGTCAAATGGATAAAAAGTAGAAAGTCCTTTTTTTCCTAAAGTTAGGTCATGGTCTATCCGTATGTAACAACAACGGTGACAATGTAAGAGACACTTATTATACATGGTGGCGATTTTATCACCTGCATCCTTTTTCTTGAAGGACGTAGGCCCATTTCGTGAAAAAAGAGGCTTTTCGTGGATGCATCAAAATAGTCTATCTAGGTACTGTTGTATGGAAATAGTATTTTTTTTTACAATTCGTTATGAGGTTTCGAAAAGTTGTTTAATATGGTTGGTAGCCTAAAGTTAAATTACTCGCCATCCTGTATATAGCGTATGTACTAAAACGAATACGTACTAAATATAACATGGAATGACTACGGAATTAAAAAAAAACATACAAATAATATAACAGGGAAATACTATCTATCTTTCCCGATGAAAATATGCAAAACTTGATAATACAGTAACTAGATGTAGCTGTTGAAACCACCGCTCTTCCGACACAAGTCTCATGACATCAGATGTCAGCAAGTGTCAACTGTCAGTGTCACACGAAGTTTGATAAGCGTCGTGACACCTCAAGGGACATTTACGGCTTACCGTACTCCTAAAATAGTCTCTACGATTTAGAGTTTATCTGTTCACGGAACCAGCTACAAAAATAAAACCATATTGTAGGACTGGGTCACGTTTCTAGGATGAAGCTGGAAAGATGAGTGAAGATAGTAGACAGTGGGTGCCTGAAGACGACTCTCGTCGTGCCGAGGCAACGCTGGCGTGATGATCTTGACTCATTCTTAACGGATTGGTTGGAGAAAGCAAATCTTAAGGAAAAATTAATTAATGGGCCTGTGCCCAGCAGTGGCTGTCCCACTGCTGTAGGTAGTAGGCGGATATAAAAAAAAGATCTACAGATTTATTTTACTGGTGAACCAATAAAAGAAAAACATAAAATTCTCGCCTTTATTAACTTTAAGGTCTAGGTGGAAATC
The DNA here is from genome assembly GCA_963082945.1 of Cerastis leucographa. Classification (NCBI taxonomy): domain Eukaryota; kingdom Metazoa; phylum Arthropoda; class Insecta; order Lepidoptera; family Noctuidae; genus Cerastis; species Cerastis leucographa. The sequence continues at coordinate 16,377,752 of OY720361.1, read as the reverse complement.
GCTGACTAAAGTAATATTTCTACTGCAGCATGAGCTATACCGATATAGTGCTGATTCGAAAGACGAAAAAAATTAAAATTCCGATGCAGTACCTACCTATTTCATGTACTTATGCGAACATGCGATCCTCGTGTTTATTCTGAGCGGGGAATCCGAACAGCACACCAGCAGAAAAAAATGTCCGACATTTTGTTTAGTTTCTTTGTTCGCATTTCTGTTTTATTTAGATTGAATTGCTTAAAAGTGAATAAAACAATAAGCCGTAGACCAAAATAACTACTTGCAGGACCTCTGATACAGCCAGAAGGCATCGCGGCAGACCTCGTAGAAGATGGACAAGACCAGCGACCAGGGGTCCACATATGCCTTAGATGGAAACAATCGGGAGTCATGGGGAGACGCCTTTGCCCAGCTGTGGGATTATGCAAGCTAACTGTATAAGTAAACAAAACATGATTTGCTAACCAACTTCAATACTTTACAAAACACAATAGGAATGAAGACTGGGTAAAGAAAACGAAATTCTATACTGTCCGTCAGACAGGGTAATACAAAAATATTAGACACGTATTTTTTGTTTTATCAAAATTTAAAAAAATTACTTAGTTAAACTCATTAAAGTTGGGCTCACTACGCCACAAGTAGGTATAAAAATTACCTACACGTGACGTCATGCGCCATTTCAACTCAACATATCTCCGTAATTTTATGACCACGTGAAAAAAGAAAAAATACGTGTCTAATACTTTTCAATAATCTACCCGACGGACAAAGAAAAAAAAATAGTGATCATCCCCTATTATCAATCAATAGGAGTTCCCTTCGAATCCTCCAATTGTTCAATACTCCTGATTTGCAACAGGAAACTCACAAATCCTTACTATTTACCGTGTTATATCATTAAATCTCAGAATCCTCCGAATCGGGTCACGATCGAGGGACGTCTTTGTAAATAAATAAATCTTCCAACTTGTTCAATTCTGGAGAATAAGTGGAATAGATAGCTATGTTAAAGGGAAACAAGAATAGAACCATCTCTATATCAGCTTATAAAATCCTTCTTTCATGTTTTTGAAGAGAAACTTCTTATGCGACTTCCAACAAGGTTGCGTTAATCGTTTAACGCTACCACGGAGGGGGAATAGAAAGAGACAGAGCGAGAGTGAATGCGTGGCACTCGAACGCATGCGTGTAGCATTACGAAGTTTCACACCTTCCGCGCGGAGGGTCTCCACGCACTCTTTTTTTTTTTTTTTAAATAGTTTGTTATTTGAGTTTTCTGAAATGATGCTTATACTAACATAGTTTTAAGACCTTTGTAATTAACATGAGGATTTTTGTAAATACTACCTCGTTGGTCTAGTGATGGCAATATGCGACTGCTGAGCATGAGGTTTTAGATTCGATTCCCTGGTCGGGCAAAACCCAATAGGTTTTCCCATCAGGAATTTCTAAGTAGCCCTCTATTACATAAGACTTAAAACATAACTGGCGAAGTTTTGGTGTACCCACTATTCCTTATATTAGACCTCTGCCTAATCCCTTGGGAATTACAGGCGTGATATGTATGTACTTTTTCACCGTTAATTCCACGGTGAAGGGACATCGGCCCGCAAAAACCATGAATTCAGTAATTCATTCCTATCAGGCTTTTCAAAAATTATTACGATTTTTTCTAGGATCATCTGCTGAATTCATTCATGCCAACAATTTGCGCTTCAATGTCCGTAACAGCGTGTGTGTGGCTAATACCTATATGGACATACAAGTAACAAACAGAAGCATAAACCACACTTCCCATCGCTCATAGAACGCGGTGGGCCGTCCAGCCGTCAGTACGGAAGAGCGGCCTCCACTGCCGGATATTAGCCGGACGTGGCACGGAACTGCTAATAACTGAACATGCCATAAACGGAACGGTTTTCTGCTTACTCACTGTGACTTGTTAGACCAGAGAAGTGGTGGAACTGCTTCATTCATATCGGATATAAGAGAATAATCCCTTTAGTGGGAAATATTACCTAGTCAGCTTTTGTGAAGGTCAAATTCAAAGTATTTTTTGGTATGATTTTTGGTGATAAAATAGGTCTTGTAGTAAGGTTATAGTAACTCAAAGAACTACCCATTGGGCATTCACTATATTACACAGCAATTAACATAAACAATATTTAGAATACAATCAATTAGAAGCAGATAAACTATCCATAGCAACTATATGGCTATTGTATCTTGAGAAGGTAATCATAACTATCATCGTAGATGAGAGCCTCGACAAATGGCAACCGCTTTCGAAGCATTCGAAATGACTTTCAACAGCGTTCATTCCATTTCCTATATTATTTGATTTTCGAATCATTGTTATCATCATCTGCCTAGACTTTTCCCAATGATTTTTGGGTTGGCTCCCAGTCTATCCGGATGCAGCAGAATACCAGTATTTTACATGGAACGACTGGCTATCTGACCCCACAACCCAGTTTGTACTGGATAATACGATACCACTTGGTAAGACTGGTTGTCAGATTTTCGAACCACTAATAAAATAATAATAAAATAATAAAATTTATTTAAAAAGTATTACAAAAAGTGTACATTTATGCGCAGTAGTATTGTTTTTCATACAATGGTATAATTAGTACTTATAAGTAAACTATAACTAAAACATATTCAAAAGGCAAGTAATGATAGTTCAATGCAGATGTTCGGTAGCGACCTGCCCGAACTAGGTTTTTTTAAACCTGTGTTTCAGGCCATCACTTTACATAGCAGAATTTAATTAGGACATTAAAATTATTAAATAAAATTAAACTATTAACAACTAGAAGTATAATCAAATTGGTACAAAAGAAAAACACTAAAACTAGCTTATTAAGTAAAAATATACAAATAGATACGAGAGGATAACATAACATAACACTGACCTTGGAACGACTGTCACAGATATACAGTTGACAGCCGGGACCAACGTTTCTAATCATTGTTATTATTGATAACAGTTCAATGATTGGAACTAAAAACCTTGCCTAAAGCCGCTGAATTGCCACCGTCTATAGACTAAAACTAACATTGTTCTAAAAAATAGAGATAAGGAACGCAAGATTCGCAAAAAAAAAAGTGGTATGCCAAAAAAACTGTTCAATAAGGGACTGTATTGAAACAGTTTTGCTAAGTAAAGTTGCTATAACAGTGAATGCCCATTGCCAAGATTTATACCAACTGAACCCCATAAGAATGGAGGCAAAGGAAACAACAGGAAAACTACCAAGGTTGGCTTATCTAAAGGCCAGATATTTGTCCCTGAAGAGATTTGATATGTTGTTTGTGCGCCACCCTTTTGCTTTAAGAAGGATGTACTGGCACTTAACGCAGGATTAGTAGGATGGGGAGACGGCATTTATGATAATAACTCATCATTCATGTGTTTTTCTATCAATTTCGTCGATCTGTCAGTCTGTGATCTATGTAAAAAACCGGCCAACTGCAAGTCGGACTCGCGCATGAAGGGTTTCGTACCATTATTTATAAAAACAGGGAGCCCCCCTTAAATATTTATTATATTCTGTTTTTAATATTTGTTGTTATAGCATCAACAGAAATACATAATCTGTAGAAATTTCAACTGGCTAACTATCACGGTTCATGAGATACAGCCTAGTGATAGACGGACAGCGAAGTCTCAGTAATAGGGTTCCGTTTGACCCTTTGGGTACGGAACCCTAAAAACTTGGTTATCAGTAGACTGATTTACCCCAACATATTTGGGAAAAGGCCTGGCCAAGGTGATCTTTCTGGAAAAGAGTTCAAGTTTCCAGTGATTAGGGGAATCACGGGTGAACTCTGTTTTACTATCATCATCATCATCATCATCATCATCATTAGCCTATAATGTTCCCACTGCTGGGACACAGGCCTCCTCTCCTATGAGAGGGAGTGGGCTGTAATCCACCACGCGGGCCCAGTGCGGGTTGGTAGATGTCACACGTCTTCAAATTTTTGGTTCTAGGACATGCCGGTTTCCTCACGATGTTTTCCCTCACCGTTTTTGAGAGCAGCGATGATGAAATAAATTACACAAAGTAATGCGCCTGCCTGGGTTCGAACCCACGGCTTACTGTTCGTAAGTCGGGGCTGCCACCACTGGGCCACCGCCGCTCTCAACTACTGTTACCGCTGTTTTACTATAGTCAAATTTAATTACCCAGCGAAATTCATCTGACGTAAAAGGTATGATAACGAAACATATTGACTTGATGTTTTATGTTAGGGCATTTTTACGTTTTATCAAGTGGGTCCGTGACTATTATTTTGGTTTGGTCTTGTTTTGCTAATTTGATTAGCTAGTTTAGTTTGACCTTCTATGAATTAGGTACTTTTTTATCTCGCTATGACTATTGGACTCTGCTCCATTTTTACTTTACATAATGTAGCTATGGCTACCTACTCAAAGATAAATGATCTTTTTAACACCTGCCCACCAGGAGCACGAATAAAACAAAACAAGTCAAAACCATACTAATATTTATTCGTATTCATCATGAATTCAAACAAGTTCATGATATTTAGAATCTAAAGCTGCTGATAAACTTGAGCATTCACTTGTAATGAGCATTCGTCTTGCGAATGTTACATTACAGAAATAAATTAGCATTCTATCGAGTGTTCTGTCGATCATTCTAAATTTCTAAATTTGCTTCGAGCTTTTTGCCGAGCCTGACATCTTAGTAAAGAATATTTTTTTGACGAGCATCGACTAGAGCATTCGCTAGAAAGATCATGAGAATGTTCATAGCGACGTTTGGCTCTATGCTTTTGCGTTGGTTTCGTTGTTCACTTCGACAAGTTTAAAAACGGCGAATGCTCGATGTTCTGCTGCTCAAGTCTATGAGCACTTTCATCCTCAATATCTACAATGTGTTTCACATTGTATTTCACATTGTAGACTATCACGCCTGCTATCCCTTATGGGATCGGCAGAAGTGTGCCTAATAGTACACCCACATTTCGCCAGTTATGTTTAAGTCCAAAGTAATAGGGGGCGAGCCTATTGCCATCAACCGGGCAAAAAATCCAGTCTCCGTGGCTGCTACTTAGAAACTCCTAATGGAAAAACCCAATAACACGTTGCCCGACCTGGAAATCAAACCCAGGTCTTCATGCTGAGTAGTCGCGCTTGGGACCACTAGACCAACGAGGCAATCTCTTATCTAAACTTTTTAAGTCAAATCAACAAAAGTCTTTAGAACAAGAGAGATCTAAATAAACAAAACACAATCTATTGTTACACAATATAACTCGTGGACATCAATAAATACTTGTAATAGACATGGTATTGTCAATATTGCCGACTTGTTCCCAAGTAGGTCACTTCCGTAATCGGGACAAATAAAATATTATCTCACTATGTCAATGCATGTGAGGAAATGGCTTCGAGAATAGCAAACTGTGAGTTGGCAATGACTTAGACGGTGTGTACAGTAGAAACCGTTTTGTCTTATGGTAAAACATGTATTTTAGGAGATAGGTATGTCATCAATTCCAACGAACTTACTGACAAACTTATTATTATCTTACTATCAGGGATGGAAGGGATGAATCAAAGGCATTTGCATGTGGCTGAGATGAGAATGCTGAAGAGGATGTGTGGTGTTACGCGAATGGATAAAATAAGAAATGAGTACATTAGAGAAAGTCTGAAAGCCGCGCCTATAACTGAAAAGATGTGTGGTATGGGCATGTGATGCGAAGGAATGAGGAAAATGTCGTGAGGAAAGTTTTGAGTATGAATGTGGATGGGTATAAGAGTAGAGGAAGACCAAAGAAACGAAGGATGGACTGTGTGAAGGATGATATGGCAAGAAAGAAGATATAATCATGAGATGACAAGTAACAGAGAAGTATGGAAAAAGAAGTCATGCTGCGCCGACTCCAAATAAGTTGGGATGAGGGCAAGAGAATGACGAACTGTCAGAGGGAAAAATAAACCTAGTCATCCCGGACCATGGCGCTTACAATAGCACCGAAATATCGAGAGCTCACAATAATTTATAATCACGGAAGATATACCTTAAGTGAAAGTGTAAGTTTAAATATACCTCTTCGCCAAGACAAACTTGTCTTATCACCGAAAAAAATAAGTTTTATTAGTCATACTGATAACGATACCGCGATGGTGAAAAGACAGAAAGAGAATTTTGGTTGTAGGGAGATAGTGGTCTTTTAAGGTTAATTTAGTTTTATAAAAGACCACTAGAGAAGACAGGTGGGTGACACGAGTCAAACAAAGGACTTCTAAGAGTTTTATTTTGGTAAATTCAATAACTTGCACCAATACAAATTAAAATCATCTAAAGCGTCACATTTCCAGCATAATAATAAATAAGCAGCTTTGCGTTCGAGTTAGCACAACATAGATCGAATACAAGACCCCATGCTCCGCAGTTACTACGAGACACATCAAGTAGAAGATCTACAAACGTTTTGCGAGGATTTGAAAATAGCAGACTGCTTGTTATTACAGTTCAAAGGTTTGTTTGGCTTCAAAGAACTAGACTAAATTCCTATAATTATGGCAGAATTTTTTCACGACTCAGTTGGAGTTTCTGACAACTAGCTAGGCACTGACCATTTAAATGTATAGGGTGACTGGTAATTAGTGACCGATCCTTAAACACGTGATGATACTCATGATAACAAACAACTCTCCCACAGAATTTTTTTTTTAACTCATTCACTTCTATCACAATAACACAACAGCCGTATGAAATTCGCGCGCGCGCGCCTGTTACCTATCAGCTGTTAGCCACGTGACGCCGTTCTGTCTCAATTACTATCGTACCGTGCCACAGTTGGTAGGTAGAGCACTGGGATGGCTCGCAACCCTGAATTTCATATGTTTGTTGTGTTATTGTGATAAAAGTGAATGAATATAGAAAAAAAAATGTTTCTTTGTGAAAGTTGTTCGTTATCATGAGTACAGTCACGTGTTTAAGTATCGGTCACTAATTACCAGTCACCCTATATAATTCATCATCATCATCCAGAGCCTGAATTCATCCACTGCTGGAAACAGGTCTCTCTTTTCTTATGCTAATATGACTTCAGATTTACGTCATATTGAAGTGAGGAGCAGTTGAAGACAGTGGTACAAGAACGAGCGCGCGCTGCAAACTTAACGTAAATAAAAACGCTTCAAAAAAGAAAAACATTAGATGCACTTAAAATATTTACTCATCATAATGTGCTTGTCGCAAGAAAAAAAACTGTTATTTAGGTAGTTCAATTATCGATTCAAAATTCGTTAATATTTTACACCGTTCTGCTAGTAGGTACCTCAGAGCAACCGATAGTGAGGTCGTGAGTTCGATGCACTATTGACTGATATATCTATCCCCGTACTAGCAATTACATTACCTTCGAGGTAACTTACTTATAGATACGTACTATAGGGTACAAAGGTACAGAAACTAGGTTATGGCTGTAAGATAGGCAGTCACTCCATGTACACAAAATACTAGTATACAGTTACATCCAGTTAGACTGGAATAAAAGCTCAATACATATACGGTCAAGGCTGACTTCTTTCGCAGCTATGGGGATTACAATCATGAGAGCAGCGGTGGCCTAGTGATGGCAGCCCCGACTTACGAGCAGTAAGCCGTGGGTTCGAGCTCAGGCAGGCGCATTACTTTGTGTAATTTATGTCAACACCGCTGCCCTCAAGAACGATGAAGGGAAACATCGTAAGGAAACCGGCATGTGCTAGAACTAAATATTCAAAGACATGTGACATCTACTTACCCGCACTGGGCCCGTTTGGTGGATTACAGCCCACTCCCTCTCATAGAGAGGAGGCCTGTATCCCAGCAGTGGGAACATTATAGGCTGATGATGATGATGATGATAGGGATTACAATCATGTAAAAGCTTGTGTCACTTATTGAAAAAAATCACGGAAAACATCCCGTTAGTCAGTGTAAGTTTAATTAATCATCATCATCAATAACGATTGATGACTAAATCAATTGTGATTGACGTATTCAATCATAATCATGTAAAAAAAAATTACCAACACTACCACAGAGTAGACACTCTCAAACCAACACAGTTAACCAAACTAGTACCTAGGTAAAAACATGAAAGCAAAACTTCCATAAAACTTTTAAAGTACTGAAACTACAGCTTCCAATCTTTCCCCTCTGGCCGCAATCGATACGGTTGGCCCAACGGCCCGGTTCTCGGCAGCTCCGAAGCGTCGGTCCGGCAATTCACCGTTTATCCGGTTCAGTTGCGATCCATCCGGTCGACTTTTTGATTCCCCGAAGGCTTTAAGTTCGGTAAAATGTATTCATTCTTGCTGAAGTAAGATTTGAATGGGAATTAGGTATGTTGGTGAAGGATTTGGTAGGGGTCCGTATTGATTCGGATTGGGTGGTAATTATGAGATGAATACTGAAATTGTATTATATTTATTATTTGCCTAGTAGACCAAGTTGAGCTTAGATTCAGCGGTTCTGCATAATTCATGAGGATTCTACTGATTCTGAAGAGGTTTTATCTGTTCTGTAGTATTAATTACTAGTCGTGGAAAATTACAGGTTGAATATTTTTAATTGGTAATTTTAACTGTTCTTACCATTTCACTATTCTTAAACCCATACTAGTATCACCACCACCACCATACTAGTCTTCACACAAAACAGCAGCACGGATATCTATAAACCAAGCTTGGGACAGGATAAAAGATCAGTTTTGTCCGGGCAGTACGTTACATTCAGATAATTTTCAACCTCTCGCATGAGTAGCTGCAGACGAAAACTGGACTATATATTTATGGAGGTATATATTTAAAAGTTTAGTGTCCAAATTTACTCAAAGTCTTTTACTCTGCGTATCGAAACTCAAGAGCCATGTAAAGCCTATCCAATGGCTCAGTTTTTGTTACATGAGAAAACCATTTAAAGTGAAAACTTATTCAGTTTATAATTATTTCCTATTCCGTGCAGAGATTGGGAACAAGCGAGTTAGCGGCACTTAGTCGTATGTCACACCGTCGAGTAACTGAACTCGAGTCTTACTATCACTTTTGTTATTTATTATTATCTTTTATGAATCAAATGTGAACGTGAAATGATACAAAATTGAACAATCACAAATGAAAAAATGAAAAATGAAAAAATCACAAAAAATTTCATCTATTTTCTGTCAGTAAATTTATGAATATCTTTTTTTATCTTCATTCACCTGTATATACTTAATGAAGATATAATCTCAAAGAAGTAGTCAGTAGCTGTAATCTCAATTCCCAAAAAAAATACGATTGCACTTGACAAATTAATAAATTTTAATAACTAAAGGCCTGCCATTAAAAAGCTTGACATTGTCCTCTAAAGAGTAAATTTTGTTTTTGTTTTATATAAAAAGCAAAACATTGTCCATTTTATCATTTTCATGGGTCGTTACAAAACGGTGTGACCACCGCCCTATTTATCCGTGAACTTCGACGTGAGTTAATGAGCAATTTCCGAACGAGCCGTACTAATGAACCTATCTGAAATTATACACTGCAAGCCTCCATTTTAACCCCCGACCAAAAACGAGGGGTGTTATAAGTTTGACGTGTGTATCTGTGTGTCTGTCTGTGGCATCGTAGCTCCTCAACGGATGAACCGCTTTTGATCAAATTGGTTTCGTTTGAAAGGTGTTTTAATCGTAAGTGTTCTTAGCTATGTTTCGAGAAAATCTGCTCCTAACTTTCCTTGTTTTCGTTAATTATCGAGAAAACTGGAAGGCATGAGAGGAAACCTATGCCCAGGAGTGGGACAATCAAGGCTAAGAAAAAATAATTTAAGTTTAAAAAGCATGAAATAAAAATTAAATTTCAAATTTAAGAAACCCTCAACACAAAATACTTCTACAAAAACTTTAATAAATTAATCCAAGCGTCGTAGCGTGACGTCGGGGACCACTAAGTAGACCGCTTAGCATTAGCACAAAACAAAGCGGACCCCCGACGCTACGATGCGACGCTTGGATTAATTTATTTTTGGTTTTGACTGATTGCTATAAAGACAGTTTTTTTTTATGTAAATATGGTTGTTAGCCTTAGCTTCTTTTGGAATGCCACTCTTCTCTACTTTAGTACTAAGCACTTTGGGTGACCCCAAAATTTTGGATGCCCCCAATGCTTTTGAGATTCCCCGATACTTAAACTAGCCCAACGCTTCAGCGAGTCAATTCATACTTTTTTACGTTTATTTTTAATTCAAAACATCCACTGATTGCTATACACAATGTTTTGCATGCTAGTCAAACTCAAGGAGCTATTGATTATATGCTATGATATATAGATTATATGCTAATGATTCTCGTCCCGAGTCAATAATAAAATAGGTAGGTAATTTTTATTTCTTTTTCCTATTTGCGGAAATCGGTAAGTGTGAACCACCCGTGTTTTAAACGCGGGCTGTCTGATGCTCGCCCTATAACCTCGCTTCCACAAATACAAACTACCTATCTCAAACGTTTATTCAATAATTTCTAATTCCTAAACCACGTTAAGGGGGTTATTCTGAAATAATGACAAACATAAACAACAACAAAAAGTCAGTGTTTATTAATAATAAACTAGGCACCTTCATTTTTATTGGTTATTTATGTCTTTTGTTGCAACCTCCTGAATTTCGACGAGAATGCAAAACAACAGCTTGTATAAAGCCCGTGACGCGAAATAAAAAATAAAAACAATAAAAAATAATGCGAAATAAAAAATAACGATGTCGTTGGTATTATAAAACAATGAGTAAGTGCTTCGGTAGATTTTGATCCATAAAATAACCGTTTTAGCATGAGTTAAAGTCCTGTAGGATCCACATTTCTGACCAAATGGGTTTTTCAATAAATTATGCCTTTTGTGGTAAATCTAGATTTATTAGTTTATTAGCCAATTGTTTTATTCTTAAATATGTAGCGACAAAAAGCACTTTACTACAAACATTACTACAGCGCCATCTATGACTCGACGGAAGAACTAGCATCAATTTCCTACATCTCGTAAGCAAAATTTACATCGACTTAAGACTATATACAGAAACCCGACAGCAACTGTCGGGCATTTGCCCGCCAGACATAACACCTGTCTGATCGGAGGATCCTCCCTTTTCTAAGGAGTATCGAGGAATTTTACACCCTGTTCCTCATACCCCTAAAAATAAACTAATTATAATTATTTCTAAATATTACTTGATGAAGTGAAGGTTGGATTAACTTTTCCAAGTGCTAAAGCTGGTGCGCCCATGGGCCTCCGACTTGGCAAAACATGCCGTTGAGAAATATCTCTCAGGCATGCTGATGTTTTTTTTCACCGAAGCGAGTGTATACTACTTACGAGATAATTATAAGATACGTTTATAAAATGAACTCTAAAATCTGTGTTATAAATAAACGTTAAAATATTTTTCCGTCGTAGTTTCTTCGTTTGAAATGTCAAGTTCAATCTGTCAAAATATCCGCAGTGAACCTTCATCGGTATAATTCGACCTAAATCTGAAATACAAACACAACATTTACCTAAGTTTCAATCTAGTCCAACTTCACTCGCCTGCACAAATTTGTACCGCAGATCTCATAAATCTGGAGTGCATACTAACACTAGATACAGGTTCTGCCTGTACTGTGTTTACCCATTAATTATTTACCTGCCACCTGATTGGATAAACCGCCGGGCAAACGCACCTGCTGCCTACTAATTAGGCAATAAATCTACTTACGTTAGCGCAAGGAACTGGTACTGTACGTGTGGAAAACTTTGGAAAAGTCTCTTTAGAAATTTACAAACGCAAAATTTACAAATTCGCAAACGTAATTTTATCAGCAAACAAATGTGTCATTGTCTGACACTGGGTATTTAATTTTAAGTCAAGTTTATATTTTTAATTGTGGTATGATAAACGAGCGCGTCTCGCCATCAAACTGTAAAGTTTGGCGAGTAAAAACTGTAAAAAAAAATTGTATTTTAAACATTAAGATAAATAAAGAAAAAAAAAAAAAAATTGCTTTCCGAGGTTTTGTTTTTGTACTGAGGACTTTAATATAAGGTGTACACTGATCCTTCACGAAGCTATCAAAACCAAGCATTCTGAATATCAAACTAAGTAACTGCGAAAAAACTATTGCTAGGATATGACTTTTTTTTGGTATGTAAAATCAAGGTAGCGCTCAATGTAACGCACTCAAAACATTGTGCTGATTGATGCATTGAATAATACAGGGGTCATGGAGATAGTTATAAATCAAGTAGGTACACCCTTTTTTGAAATACATTAAAATCTTATACAAGGTGTTGTTTTGCATCCTCGTCAAATTCAAGGACGTAACTATGCTAATGAATCAATAATAAAATGGCTAGGATTTTTTTTTTCTTATTTACGGAAATCGGTAAGTGTGAACCACCCGTGTTTTTAACGCGGCCCGTCTGATTCTCGCCCTATAACCGCGCTTCTAAACAATCTCAAACGTTTATTCGATAATTTCTTATTCCCCACCACGTTAAGGGGGTTATTCTGAAATCTTGACAAACTTAAACAACCAAAAAAATCAGCATCTCGCAATCATTATTGATAATTAACTAGGTACCGTAATTTTAATTGATTATTCGTGTCTTTTGTGACAACCTTCTGAGTTTTGACGTGGATGAAAAACCTCACCTTGTATTTAAAAAAAGGGTGAAAAAATCGGAACTTTGACCCAAAATAACTCTGTAACAAGAAGGTTCCCAGGACCCAGGGTATGGCCTAAAACAAATAAATGTTCGCAATGAAAGGCACAATAAAGTGCTCTTCGACTCCGTGACACTCCGTTTACACCATGTATAAGAAAGTGACTTTAATTCCCTTCTAATTGACACTAGACAACGACTTAATGCATAAATATTATGGGAAATGCTGTAATAGTAAATTTCGCCTCAGAGAGTTAAAATCCAAGAATTAACTTTACTTGGGCTTTCATTTGGGTGTTAACAATTTAAATTTAGTCTTACAAAAGTCGCTTTTTGGTATAAAAAGTGGCTTTAAGAATTTAAGTTCTAAGATTTAAAAAAAAGATTTGTTTAAATTTTTGCTTTTGTCATCCTGATATTGCACATTATTGTTATAAAAATATGATAAAAATACCTTGCTTCTGTTTCTCGGATCCCTGAAGTCTTCCTTGGATGCCTTCCGCCTCTTGTCTTTCAGGATCATACGAGCTGCCGCGAACGCCATTTTGATGTTTAGCCTTAGTCCTTTCACTTTAGGTTTCCCCAACACTTTAGGAGCACCCAATAATTTGACGAGTTTTCCCTACACTTTAGCAGGTCCCCCAATACTTTAGGAGTCCCCAACACTTTAGGAGTCCCCTAAACTTTAGGAGTCCCCAACACTTAAATAATCATCACTTTATTTAACGGGTTAATAAAACTGAATCACAGACTTATAATTTTAAATTGACGAATTTAATTGCTTTTGAATTTCTTTTTTAAATCACTAATTTTATTCTAATTAAGTCGATATTTCACTTTAATATCGATATTTTTAACTTCTTTTTTAAAACTTAACAGTTATTGCCTTTTTTGTTGTTTTTTACAACGACAACAATTTTTTTTTTAAGTTTTAACGTATAATTTAACACTTTAATTGAACTAATTTCATTGATTATCAGTTTTAAACTGTAATTGAAAAATTGTGGTTCTTTTGTTATTGATGTCGAGATTGATTAGATTATGCCAGAATGCAGGATACTTTTTTCGAAGATTAAACTATGTTCCACCGATACTATTTGATTTTAAACAATCGTAAAACATAGCAAGATAGCGTAAATTTGCCTTTTTTCACTAGGTACATATTCTTATAGTCCGTAACTTAACAGCATACAAAACTTCAACAAAATTATAATATTCTTTTATGAATCATATAATTTTCTCAAAGATTAAGTTACCTAGATTGTCTAAATGTCTAGACTTTCATCCAATAAGCAGGCAGTCAAAAAGGCGGCCTTTAACAAAGACTCTCGAAGCATTGTTCGGTAAAAGGGAGGAATTATATGAGAGTATTTGTTTGATACCTCTATTGTTAAATGGCTTATTTGTTTTCTAAAGACTATTCTTGCGAGGAGTTTGGAAAAGATTTAGGATTCGGGTGCTTTCTCTGAAGGGGAATGCAATTAGAAACGAAAGCTGGTTCTTCTCCATAGGAAACTAACAACCCAAACCGGGCACCGGGTTTACTATACCGGAATACCGATGAATTTCGTCTATATCAGGCTTTAAATTATGAAAATGGCAATATGAGGCAATGTTGTCGTCTACTAAAGCGTCGTAGAAACCCAGTCCTGTCACTGCAGTTTGTGATTTGCGATTTGGAGCCTTTGGAATTGTACTTGATGCAAAATGAACTTATACACGAGTAGTACGGTATTCTATTGTTTGTGCTGCTAATCATCCACGATAGATATAACTTTAAAATCATATTTCATGAATGTCTCTTGATAACGGGAAACAACGGTGCTTAAACAATTTCAAAACATACAAGCTCATTCAATCTATTCAATAGATCTGAAAACAGCGCATTTTCAACAGCACATTTCATTATTAGGCATACTTCATAACGAACAACAGAATTTGCTCTCCCCCTCTAAAAAAATACATAAAATAACAAAAAAACACATGTTTCAGAAGCTGAACATCAATTGTGTTATGAGTACTCTTACACATGAGATATAACTTCATGTAACCCTACATTTAATAATGTAACAACGTCACAGTATAAATGAAGGTAACTTCGTGAGGAAAGTTTTCAGCATGAATGTAGACGGTTGCCAAAGTAGAGAATGACCAAAAAAACGATGAATGGACTGTGTTAAGAATGATCATTAAATGTCTTGAATGGAGGTGATTGCTGACATGATGAGTTATAGAAAAGTATGGAAGAACGCATATTGCGCTAGCCAAAATTGGGATAAGTGCAGGATAATGATGAAATGCAGATGTATACGTTAGGCAATAACCCTGACCTGCGAGTAACCTGTCTGTTACCTGAAGCATAGAATTTAGGTGACGATTTAGACCATTCGTACCAAGTTGAAATACTGTCTGTTAATACTCACATGTCTACTGTGACAACGTCGCTTAGACTCTTCTCGACAAGTGCCCTTGTCGCATCAAACTACTCACATTAACTCAACAAAGGAAATTCCACCTTATCTTTTAGCAGTCGTAGCTGGAATTTCAGTGTGTTTTCCGATGATAAACTTGTGCAATGTTAAGGGCTGTTAAGTTTAAATTATTGAGTTTATTCGCAGTTCGGGCTGTCGCTTCTGACGTAAGTGTGGCTTCCGGGGTAATGTAGGTGTATTTTGTGAAGTTATGTGGTTAGATTATGTAGTTTGATCTTTTTAGGGAAGGTACCATCGGGAAAGTGGGAATATGGATACTTTTCAAACAAAATCCCGTGCACACGATGACATCTGTTTAACACCCTTATTACTATTGGTCCGCACAAATAGTTTGAGGACCAATAGTGGTTAAGAAAAAAAAGAACCGACCGAAAAATACACGACCGTTTTTTAAATATGTATTGTTTTAAACACAATCTCAGGCTCTGTTAATGATCCCAGATGTTTGACCACAGTTTTTTTTTCATTTACGACACCAAGGGACTCGGCAAAAAACAGATGCTGCGATGCTATTGGTAGCTGAGCGTTACTAAGCGCTTCTATAGCGGCCGGACGCTGCAAGTAACGATAGTCCTTACCGTGGTCAGATACGCAGTTTGGTGATAGTACTTATTACAAACACTATTTTAAGTTTTCACGGTTCATCTGCCTCGCCTTTTTTCCAAACTGTCTTGGGGTCGGCTTCGAGTCTAACCGAATGCAGCTGAGTACCAGTATTTTTGAGAGCAGCGGTGGCCCAGTGGTAGCAGCCCCGACTTACGAGCAGTAAGTCGTAGGTTCGAACCCAGGCAGGCGCATTACTTTGTGTAATTTATTTCATCACCGCTGCCCTCAAAAACGGTGAAGGAAAACATCGTGAGGAAACCGGCATGTTCTAGAACTAAAAATTCGAAGACATGTGACATCTACCAACCCGCACTGGGCCCGCGTGGTGGATTACAGCCCACTCCCTCTCATAGAGGAGGCCTGTGTCCCAGCAGTGGGAACAATATAGGCTGGTGATGATGATGATGATGACCAGTATTTTACATGAAGCGACTGCGTATCTGACGTCCACAACACAGTAACTGGGTAATACGATACCCCTTGGTAAGACTGGATGTCAGACTACTACTCGTAACGACTGTAAAAGATCTACAAATGACAGCCGGGACCAACGGCTTAACGTACTTTCCGAGCCACGGAGGAAACTCGGTAGGTATGTAATTATGGTCACCCATCTACGGACCAACCTCGGCAAGCACTGCTTAACCTTAAAGATCTACCCGGGCGGCTGTTATTATTTGGCCACGCTCCTCCACATGTGACGCCTCTGCCTAAAGTTTCACATCTTTTTCCAAGAGTGAACAGGAACTACAGAACACCATCTGGTACAATCCTCATACTTCACTTCATCCACTTTCATGCATCTGGTCATACACGCACGCTGACTAAAATAATTATTACCTACAAAATCTGCTTACTCACTTTCCCGTCATAGCGTGAAGATAAACCTGTCAGATTTAAAAGGTACAACCCGAACTGGCAGAGCCATGACAATTACAGCCGCTAGCTACAAAATCGATGGAACGCTCGAATTGTGTGCAACTTACAATCGATATGGATTGGTGCATGCTAGAGGTATGAAGTCACAAAATAATATTTCAAGAAAGTAAACATTACTTACGCCTGTAACATTTCAGCGTATGTACGTTGGTCTAGAGGGCAGATGCGCTACTTCAGAGCATAAGGTCTTATGTTCGATTCTATGGTCGAGCAAAGTTTCTATAAAAACTTCTCATTAACATCTACGGAATCTGGATGTGTACCCGCAAAAGCCATTCATGTTCTGGTAAAAAGACCCTTTCTCTTTGAGAGAGAAAGGGCAGTAATCCACATGGAGATGTCACATGTCTACGAATGTTCGGCTAAGACACGCCGGTTTCTTCACGACGTTTTTCTTCACCGTTTTGTGACCACTGCATTGGTGCTGAATGTAGATACAGATTAATGCGCCTACCGGTGTTCAAACCCATACCCTGCATCTGGTTTGTCAGTGCCGTTACCGCTAGGCCACCAGCTCCGATAGAAAAACAGCCGGGTACAGAGCCAGACTGATGGCTGCTTTTGAGAAATTTCCGATGAAAAAACTCGACAAAATTATGTCCGACCCGAGAATCGAAGCCAAGTGCTCATGCTCAGTAGTCGCACCTGTGACCACTAGACCAACGAAGCAGTCAAGTTTTGTTATGTACTAGTTAATGGCATAATCTTGTTTGAATTAAACATGTATGCTTTGAAAGTTTTAAACACACAGCGATCATTATTTTGCATTTATTCTAACATAAAACCATCCCCAATATTAAGAATGGTATTTATTGATACTACACACATCAAAAGTGTCTAGGGATCAACATATATTTTTGCAATAACTTTTCTCCTGATTGATATTAATTAAAATTTTCTTTAAGGATTCATCAAATAAAGTGTTTTCGTTTGTCACAGTAACGATAAACCAAGTCACCTTTGCATTAATAAAGAAATTTGCCATTTTCTAATAAAGGGATTTTTGACATTTGAACCACTAACATTAAAGTTCGAAAAAAAGACTGAAATAACAGTTTTCTTTAAAATTTTATTGGGTAACTTAAACAATTAATAATCCGTGTTTCTACCGCGAACACTAACAACACAAGAACATCGGTTTGGCATACTCAAAATGAGTTCATCCAAATCACGCTGTGGAATGGCCGCCCATGTTTGTTGCAACAACAAAAAAAGGTCTTCTTGCGACTGGATACCCTCCATATTCGGCAGAGCTCTTCTCTGTAGCATATCCCATGCATGCTCAATCGGGTTCAAGTCTGGCGACTGAGCAGGCCAGGGCAGGACATTGATGTTAGCTGCGGCGAGAGTCTGTCTTACAACTCTTGCGGTGTGCGGTCGTGCATTATCATGCATTAACTGAAATAAGGGACCGATTTGCACTTGTAGAGGAACGATGACGTCTGATACAATCGTCTCAGCATAAATTTGAGCGTTGAGGTTGCCTCTGATCCAAATCAACTCAGTTCTTCCGCCGATCCAAATACCCGCCCATACCATGATGGTTCCACCACTATAAGGATGGACTTCCTGGCAGGATTTTAATCGCTGTTGGCGTCCAGGGGTTCTCCAGTGTCGTATACGTCTTGTATCCGGTCTCATACCAAAACGAGACTCATCAGAAAAGCACACGAAACGCCATTGTTCTTCTGCCCAATTTCTGTGTTCAAGAGCCCATTGATATCGAATCCTACGATTGTGCATTGCTATAGGTGGTACCCGTAGCGGTCTTCGGGAATGAAGGTTCACTTCATGCAAGCGGTTTCTGACTGTTTGGTCGCTAATTAAGTTCCCTGAAGAGTGATGAAGCCTCACGGCTAACATCATGGCGGTTATTGTTGGAGCTCTTCGAGTTAAGATTTGAATGTATCGGTCTTGTCTCCGTGTGGTGCAGCGATACCGTCCTCCATGGCGCTCAGCCACGGTACCAGTGCTTCGGTAACGTGTCCAAAGTCGACTGATAACACTCTGACTTGTATTCAGAGCTAAAGCCACAGTACGTTGCCGGGAACCAGCTTCTATCCTTCCCACGGCTCTGAGCATTTCTTCCCTGCTTAAATGACGTCGCCGCTCCATAATAACGTTGGTTTTAATCAGTAGTAGGGAAACAGTAGCACTAATAATGTCTTCAATGCGTTGTATGTTTTTATAGGGAAAATATTGACAGCTGATTTTCATCTTTTACTCGAATTTGGTTCACAGTTCCTGATTCAAATTATGAAATGCACCAAAAAGGATCCATATAAATTTATAAAATCATAAATTTATTACAAAGCCACATCTCAATCTCAAGAAATCCGCATAAAAATGCTTGATCCCTAGACACTTTTGATGTGTGTACTTTGAAAACTTAACGTTCCTAATGGATGGTTCTCTTCATATTGATTTTGATTCCTTTAAGCACTTGGCCTTGGTTATACATAATTGTGTAAGTATATATAGTATATAGGTAAGGTTAGAAATTATACACCGTGAATGGAATATCCGTGATCATCAAACTGAACATTTTTCTATATGAGACAATGATTATATGCTTTTTATCCGTTAAAATGAAGTCTATCACATTTTTCATCACGCGTCACGGCTTCGCCACTTTTTCATCCGGGAGAAGACAGACATGAAGGAGAATTCGCGGCGAGAACTGAACTTAATTCCGGAAAACGTTTAAAAATGTCTTGATGATTGGATTAGTCGTTGGCAGGTGTATCGTTTCTAAAGGAGCATTCTTTGAAAGTCATAAAATAACTTTGGATTAATAACTAAAATTTTGTGTAATATTGATCGTTTCCTGGTACTTTTTTGACAGAGTAGTACATACATCTGAACATCTAAACATAATTCGCATGTATAATATTACCGTCATTTCAGTAGATGAGAGAAGGGAAGATCGTCCTTTATTACAAGTCAGTGCAATAAAACGCCGCCAGTCCGTCGCGTTGGTATTACTTGATTACAATAGGCCTTGGTTGATCAGAAACGTACACAAGTTGATTTCTTGCATTTCTTGTTCTTCGTTGTTTCGGAGATAAATTGACTGAAAAAGACTAAATACTTGTTTTTTTTTCAAAAAAAAAAGTACTTATATTTACTGTTTTTCATTTTTATGCAGGTGGAATAAAAAGAAATAGATGTATATACCCTAGTTTAAGTTGATTGTGAAAATGTGTTATGTGTGGTGCTCTCAGTGTAAGTGTGTGTGTATGCATGTGTTTTGTAATTGTTTGTGTATGTGTGTCTCGCTTTTCCTATGTATCGCAACATTGCAATTGTGCAAAATTATACCAAGATCTGGTTTTTTGGTTTCATTCTGCTAGGCTCGTTTTTATAGTAGTGTTTGTCTTTGTTATAAATCTTGTTTTTTATATGCCTCGTTATTTAAAATCCGTATGAAGTCAAACACATTTTTCTATCTTTCTAACATTATATCTCTTTCCAGCTTTCATCCTATATTTTTTTTTTATCTCTTTTATCGATAAGCCTGCGTACATATTCATATCCGAAATTAATATAGTTTAGAAAATAAAGCATAGTAAATCTCAATCTAAATCCACTACAAAACTGCGACTTTTTAAGTCAGATTGACTTGTAAAAATTCGGCTCACAAACAATGTCCGAGGCCACAGGACTTATCAACGCCGTGTTGGCTCGTCGCCCAGTCAGGTCTATTTGTTACTTGCATAATAAAATAGGAGATAAGGCATAGACGGACATACTTTGCCTGCGTTTTTTTTCAAGTTTTTAAACAAAACGAAGATAAATATTGTATATGCTGCGCGTTTTATTTCCTGGTCGTAGACTATGATTTTTTTATTTTTTATTTTATGATAGTCACTCTTGTTTTGACAAAAAAATCCTACTAATGTTATAAACGCGAAAGTTTGTAAGTATTGTTGGATGGATGGATGTTTATTACTCTTTCACGTAAAAACTGCTTAATGGATCTGGATGAAATTGGGCACAGGGATAACATCCGAGTAGTGTGATCCGAAAAAACGCGGGCGAAGCGGTGGGCATAAGCTAGTACCTATACAAGGTGTTGTTTTGCATCCTCGTCAAATTCAAGGAGGTTACTTTGCTAATGATTCTTGTCCCAAATCAATAATAAAATGGGTAGGTATTTTTTTTTTCTTATTTACGGAAATCGGTAAGTGTGAACCACCCGTGTTTTAAACGTGGCCCGTCTGATTTTCGCCCTATAACTGCGCTCCCACACATACAAACAATATCAAATGTTTTTTCGGTAATTTCTTATTTCCTAAACCATGTTAAGGCAGTTATTCTGAAAAACTGACAAACTTAAACAACCAAGAAATCACCGTTTATTAATAATTTACTAAGTACCGTAATTTTAATTGATTATTTATTTATATCTTTTGGGACAACCTCTTGAATTTTGACGAGGTTGCAAAACAACACCTTGTATATGAGTAATACAAGGTACCTATAAAAGGACCCTTCATGAAGCATTCAACCAAGCATTCTGTACATCAAACTACGTAACTATACGCATACTATAAAAATAAACGATAACTTATTTAATAAAAACAAGAAGAAAATAAGTTAACTGTCCAGGTTAATTCCGGATATAATCTAGCTAGAACCTTTATTTATCTGATCTGAAGTTGCGTGTTAGCCTAGCGAGATCTAGCTGCTTAGCTGTAAGTAATGGGACAAATAAAACTATCCGGAATTAGGACCTGTTGGTTATCATGTTGGATTTATTGGAAATAAGAACAAAAAAGGTATGAAACAAGATTTTTGAATAAAGCAAATCAATTAATCTCATGCTTTCCGAAAATATAATTTTTAAACAGTCGCTGAATCTTTTCCCAACTATGTATTGTTGACTTCCTATATAGCCGAGGTGGTTCTTCATATACTGCAATAATATTAAAATTACACATTAAAAAACAACAATATTTCGTAAACCAAGCGAAGCAGAAAAGAAAAGAAAAGAAGCAAAAAATATTAGCCATCCGTACGGATGGCTAATATTTTTTTTTAATAAACGTGAATAAAAAATCAACCTTATAGAATCCCACATTCACGAAACAAAAATTCGCATCTATTTATAGTACAATCAATATTCCGACTACTTGACCTAATGCTTCCATTTACGAACCGACCAGCTCCCATTACGTTAACCAACTAAAACATTTGACGATCAATTTAATGGTGAGCCATTTCCCTTGTCCGCGAGTGTACGTCATAATGGCGGTCAGTAGAATGGGTTGCAAGAGCTATTTCGTATCTTATAATGGATCTAGATATGTGTTTGACATGTGGATAGGATGTAGTGGACTTGAAGATGTCTGTATTGAATTTTATGGTTGGTTTTGCCATCTTTTGCTAGAACATGAAGGTTTTTTTTTTCTGTTGGTAGGTGGCGTTCCGTTGTTTTTACCTACCTTAAAGGAAAAATGCGTGAGCTTATCCTTCTTACTAACATAGTCTTAAGTTTTACTAACAGTTTTTGAGTTATGGATACTCGAATAAAGAAAATTATTATTATTATTATACGTACGTACGTATGTTTGTAATATCACGCTAATGACAGCAGGGACTCTGTATGTAATGAGTCCCATCCAAGGACGCGGGCACGAGCGCGGGTTAACCTAAAGATCAACCCGTGCGGCTGTTATTATTTAGCTACGAGCACCTATGAAGGATTTAAAAATTGATTTTTTTAATTATTATTATTCTTCATCTATGCTTATATAAAAAGCTGACGAGTTTGTTTGTTTGTTTGCTTGAACGCGCTAATCTCAGGAATTACTGGTCCGATTTGAAAAATTCTTTCAGCGTTAGATAGCCCATTTATCGAGGAAGGCTATAAGCTATATATCATATCGTTAAGACCATTAGGAGTGGAGCAGCAATGATAAATGTTACGAAAACGGGGAAAATGTGACGCAGACGAAGTTTCGCGGCACAGCTAGTTATATTATATTGTTATGTTTCATGAATGGATAGGGTATTTCACTCGCTTGTTTACAAAGATAATAGTAATCAATTCCTAAAGTGGTGTACATGTGTAAAGCATCGACGGATTTCATACAAGCCATGTTTTTCTCTTTACGTACGAAGACCGTGTTCTTACAAGTTTTTCAATTTACGTACATTAAAAACTTCCGACATCCTGTGTCAATGCAGTATTTATTTTCCAATCTCATAATTCAAAAAGGATCTCCGTAACTAGGATGTGCCTGACATTTTGCAGATTGCGTGAAAAACTTCCCTATGGTGCAAGGATTGGGTGGAACTCTGAACTCGTGAAATTCAGTAAAACAAGTTTTAGCATTCCAAAAGTTGTGATTGGTTTTCAATAAATTCGTTGATTGCAAGAAATATTTATGTCGTATTGGAATATGATAATGAACCACAATATTTGGGTAGATTTGTTAGTAAATAAATAATAAATATCTACATTTATGACTTTGGGAATTCCAGAATTTATTTTTACGTTTTTTTTCTGGGTCGGATTGACACGGTTGGCGGAGAACAGTGTGCATTGGCGTAGCTTGGGAGAGGCATATATAGCAATGGATTTCATATGCTAAATTCATTGATTGATGATTAATTCTTGTTCGGAAACGTTTAACCGTAGACGTAATGTTATTCTTTTTAGCTTTAATTAGGGAGAACCACACCAATCCACGGGCAAAAATGTCGTCAAAGCATTCATTTAATTAATCCTCTAGCTCAAATGAAAGCCAACACAAAACCACAACTCCTCTACTCCCAACTCCGCATTTCAAGCCGTGTCCGGCCTGTTCCGGTATCGGATAGAAACCGTATTGAATGGGACACGCGGGCAGCAATTACGTAAATGGGCCGAGCCCTGAATGGTTTCAGAACGCACGCAAAGCGACAAATGCCTGAGTACAGCAGGTTTTTGCTTTGATAGCTTGCGAAGTCAGCCGCAGTTGCAATTAGTGTAAAAAGTCAGAGTCAGAAACGTACGTTTTTGAATTTTTGTTTCAAAGAGTTCTTATTTGCTACACCACATGATGTCGTTTGTTTTGTATTCAGTTTTCAGTGAAACGGAATCGTGGTTTCTATTTTCTGACTAGGTCCTACTACTTTTCAACCTTATTATGTAGGTCATAAGGGTGAAAAGTGGCATACCGTCAGTGAACTCGGTAGTATGGTCGCCATCAGAAGTCTTTTAACACTTATCAATATTACACCAAGTTTTGTATTGATCAGTGTGATCTAAATTATTGATGAAAATATTGTGATATCATTTACTCCAATTTGTTAATATAGGTTGTTGTAAAACTAAGACATCTTATAATTTTGGATATGTATAGCGACTTTTGTTGCTGTCCGTACATGACCAACAATTATACTGGGGCTCAGAATTATGTACTGAATACGTGTTAAGGTGAATACAGACTTTGCGAGGTATGCGCCACGAACGGCGCACAACGAATGCTGCGGCCATACTTTGGCTCGCCGTCGCCCGTGCGTAGCACATGCCTCGCCACGAATACAAAGGTACACACCTTGCGAGGCATTCGCTGTGCGTTGTTCGCGGCGCATGCCTCGCAATGTCTGTATACGGCTTTAACCGTTTTTGCGTCGGTGTCCTCCTTTCACCTTGTATTTTACATTTTTGTGTATTTTTTCATTCAAATTGCTGTTATTAATAGTATAATATAATAATATATAGTATAATTAAATAGTAATAGTAAAAATATAATAGTATAATTGAAAATAAAACCTGCAAAGAACCTGCAAAGAAACTTTAAAGCAAGCCTTGTAGGCTTGCTTTAAATTTGTCTTGTTAACGCTACTTCAAAGTTGTACACTTTAACTTGTAACATTATTAAAACTCTTCCTGTCGATATCTTATAATTATGAAGGAGTTAAAAACATCCAGTTTCTTTCATGTGCTTTCTTATTAAATGGACATTCGTATGGGAAACTTGAAGACATACATACATATATAAACTCATGCTCTTCCCATGAGTGTAGGCAGAAAGTGGTTCCTGCTTACCCCCGTGGGAAAAGAACGGCACCTAAGATCCACGTTCTTACATCTAGTCATATACGAACGCTGGTTGCGAGTACGGTCACTACCCTGAATTATCTGACCAATTTCACAAATCAAAAAAGAGGAAGATGGGTTAGGTAAAGTGGGGTCAGTGTATGTCCTTCTGAGGCGTCCCCTCTTCACGAGTCTTGAAGATTCTCAATGAAAAGATCCAAAGCAAAGATTTAGAATATCCTACTTACAGTTACCTAATGCTAACATACGTTTCTATGAATTTTGATAAGATACTGATAATAAATAACTAAGTTCAGCTCACGAGTTCCGTCCAAAGAAGTTAATTATATTCAACTCGTTTCTAGTACAAACTTACCTTACTTGGAGTCCAACAAACCAAGTTTGGGTCAAGAATTTAGTGCTAAGCAAACTTGGCAACTAGAAACTTGGCTTAATTTCCGAACCCAGACATCTGTGGGATTCATAGTTGCAAGATTACTACAACTTGCATCGCGAAACTTGGTTTTCTGATACACATTATTAATAACTTAAACTATGTTGAAAGGAAGAACAGTTCATGATCTGCGTAGCCTTTTCCCAACTATGTTAGGATCGGCTTTCAGTCTTACCTCAGTAAGACCTCACCTCAGTAAGATCAGCTGAATACCAGTTCTTTACATGTAGCGAGTGCCTATCTGACCTCCACAACCCAGTTAGTACTGGAAAATACGGTAACCCATGGTAAGACTGGTTGTCATAAAAATCAAAATCAAAAGTCATTTATTCAAACTAGGCTGATAATCAGCACTTTTTTAACGTCAAAATTACAAGAGACAGTCCCCCAAAACGCCCGCCCTTCGCCACTTCCTAGTGTTATAGCTGGGAAGAAGAAGTGGCGGAACAAACTCCCCAGCAACACATCTGTCTGTTAGGTTAGAAGAACCAGATTCTATACAAAAGTGTTCAAGTTTATATAAACAAAGAATGACTACTTAACGACTGTCAAAGATTTACAAATGACAGCCGGGGCCAACGGCTTGACGTGTTTTCCGAAGCAGGGTAGAAACTCGGTACGTAATGGGTAGTCCATTTCCAGATTTTCAAACAATGCCGATGCTTGGTACCAGCTATGCAAGCACCATTAGTTGCACATTTGGCACCCCCATAAATAAACTATCAACCCTAGTAGAATAATATACTATTAGGAGTACCTTTTTATCTACACGTACTGTATTTGCGCATGCGATTGTGTTTTGAACGCAAGTCAATCAGCAGCTGCGGTGCAGACTGAGCCAAAAAAACTCATTCAATCTTTGTAGCATTACAAATCTCTCTTTTTAAGCTTTATTTCCCTGTCTCAGCGAAAATAAAAAAGGTTTAAGCGTAACAAAAAGTAAAGCAAGACAAATATCTTGGCCCAGTTTGTGTGGCAGCCCTGACGAGGTTATGTCACTTATGTCAAGCCGACAGAGCTGACAACTCGAGTCTTTGTTTACTATCTACCCACAACGAATTTCTGTACCGAGTTGTATTGCAGTCAGTATTTCATCAATATTAAGGAGTGTGAAACTTTTGTTACGTACGGCGGTGTGCCTTTTTTTGATTGTGTTTTATTTTTCTCCTTTTAGGTAGGTACATACAAAATTGCGAGAATTGGCAATATGATTTTTCCAATTTTATCTAGATTAGTTTTCATCTGTTATCATATGACTTGACTAATGTCTGGACTTTTAAAGAGACAGTGACCTCTAAGTTTGTTTCTGCTGTTTCTTCTCGGAATAGTCAGATACGAAACAACGGGTTCACATGTTTAAAAAAAAAAAGACGACGTCTGTGTTAAAGCTTATTTGAACAATAAACACCATGAAGCAGATTTATTTGATCAGTAACTCGTGGGTTGAATTGACTGGACGAATAGTTTGGTCAAAGATTCAAAGTCAGCCTTACTCTAATGTGAGGGGTTGGATTTATATTCCGCAAAACTTTTAACATTCCAGCGTAGCATAGCAGCGCTGACATTACCTTTCTGCGATTCGTCCTTCCTTTGAGTATACAACACCCGCGTGATTTTCTACGAACCATACTTATTTCTGATTTAATTTTCAGTCCACAAAACTCGCATGACGTTAATATGCAGATGGACTAACCCCGAGTTTTGTGGACTGTCAAGCATGTTAACGTCATTTCCGTGTACTGAACAACAGTATTCCGAAACCACAGGACTCATTTTTTTTTTTTTTTTTCGTTCGCCTTAAAAGGCTGGCATCGATCTATAGACCATTCAGCCTCGTCATATTTTTGTATTGATCTTTCTCAATTAAAAGTAAGGCCAAAGCCCGTTGCCCCGTTGCCCCACACTAGGAATTTCTCCTGTATCGTGGGTGCGTTTACAAACATTTAAACTCACATACACAAACAGCCAGACCCGGAACAACTATCTGTAGGCCATACAAATATTTGTTCCGTGCGGGGATCGAACCCGCGACACACAGCGCAGCAGTCGATCGCTCAACCACTGCGCCAACCGTGTCGTCAAAACCTCTATACTGGATTCAATTTGCCTGAACAAGTTTGACATTGACAGCTGTCAGTTCAAATAGAGAAGTGAATTTTAAACCGGCCAGCATCTGCTAATGGCCGTACCGAACTGTTCGCACTTCAAATTGAATTAATGTCCATTGTACGCTGAAACCTTGATCAGATTACGTCATGCGAGTCAAACAAATAAGTAATAGTGGAACAGTCTGTTAACCAGCCACTATTCTAGGTAATTCGCTGCTACTGGTGAAAATGGACGGGTATTTTCTGCACCGTTGCTACTTCTAGGAACATATGTATGGAGAGCACTGTAAATACGAGCTTTAGCAGAATTTTGTTTGAAAAGGTTTTCCTACATGCTTAAGACCTTCATTAGTTTTGTTTTTATCTAGTAAATAATAAAGTATAAGTTATAGGTATACAAGGTTTTGTTTTGCATTCTCGTCAAATTCAAGGAGGTAACTATGCTAATGATTCTCGTCCCGAATCAATAATAAAATGGGTAGGTAATTTTTATTTTTTTTCTATTTACTGAAATCGGTAAGTGTGAACCACCCGTGTTTTAAACGCGGGCCGGCTGATTCTCGCCCTGTAACCGCGCTTCTACACGTACAAAACAATCTCAAACGTTTATTCGATAATTTCTTATTTCCTAAACTACGTTAAGGGGGTTATTCTGAAATACTGACAAACAGAAACAACCAAAAAAATCAGCGTTTATTAAAAATTTACTAGGTACTGTCATTTTAATTGATTATTTATGTATTTTGTGACACCCTCCTGAATTTTGACGAGGATGCAAAACAACACCTTGTATAGTTGTCATAATAAATTAACTAATTATTTCACTATTCAAAATAATCTTTTGTTAAATATTGTTAAAAATCTGTTGTCCAAATAGTTATTAATAGAGCATCACTCGCTTGTGATACAGGTTTATCCTAGTATAGGCAATATACCTACATTATTTCTAAGATTTATGTTGTATTGTAACTTTCAGTTTTGAGCAAAAAAATATTTTATTGAAAAACATACAAATAGTGTGTCATACGAGTTAATTATGTTAAAATATTCATTGAAAATATTGATTTTGCTTTTCTTGTTATACTGCTATACAACCAAATTTCATGGTTTTGTATATTGCATGTTTACAACTGTTTATTAATCTAAAAGCAACAACAACAAAAAAATCACACAACGGCGGTTTCAACATTTGCAACACACACAATGGCGGTTTTCATTGCGAGTAAAACCAGTGAACAATCGTAAAAATAAAACAATTTGACCGCACACTGCCAAATTGGGATCCAACCTTCAAATAATCAGAACCATGACCCAACGATTGTAGCCACAATTTCCTTCATAACCACCAAATGGCCGACCCCAATTGGAGATTCATTCATCAATGCAAAATTGGAACTTTGTATAGTCCGCCAAATAGTTTTGTATGCAGGCAAAAAATGTACGTGTTTAAACTACGCAGGCACCATTTAAGTGTATAAAAATTGCGAGATTTCAAAGTGATTTTATGATAATCGTGCAAATGATAAAACTTTTCAGCAAACGTCATACCTAAACAGACCAGAGCGCTTTCAAATATGATTTGACTATGCCATATCAGGATTTTGTATTTAGTATGCACGGTAAATAAATATAGAAAAGGATGTCGACAGTTCCCGTGACCCATGATCAGGCTTTTATCTAGGCTAAGCATTGCCATACAACGTGGCAATGCTGCCAGTCTCTTGGGCACCTTAACAGTTGACAGCATTAAAGAGGCGGTTTCGATTCGATTTTAGTTTACTTACTAACGTTATTTTTTTTATTTGTTTGTGTGTGTTAGTAACATAAACTTTCATGTTACTTTTTATGTTCTAAAAGAAAAGTCCTGTACACTTTTCTATTTCGTCAACAGTACCTAACCCGTCGCGTAGCGTTTGAATCGCGAATATTAGAGAAGGGTCCGAAGTCCGGTCCAACCCTTTCGTGCCCAGGCGGTACTTTATTATTATCTTTATTGATACCAGCTCAAGCACTTATGATTCTAGGTCAAGTTTCTTTGGCTACGATTTCTTACGCTCAATCTTATTGTTTGCGCAGCTGAATCGGTGAAATATTTCTTTACTGATTTGGGACTGTAAGATAAATGACCTCTCTTTTAGTTTAGCTTGAATGCGTGATTTAGGGCTTCAATGTGTTTTTCTGTCACACGTCGTAGAGGTTTCTCAGTATTGTTTAAATGTTGTTAGTGTAAGGTACTCGTACCTAATATCTATCGGTTTCTTCCCTAACCCAATCTTTATTTGATAAATTCAATGACAGTCAATGCACAGCCTAAACACCTTAATTTGGAACCATGTCATTTAATATATTATAGCCAGTAACGAAAGCGAGTTATAATAGAGATTTTTTGAAAATTCATGACAGTAATAGTTGTATCATCGTTTTTAGAAACTCATCCCCTACGGTTCTTGGAAAACACGCCTTGTGAAATAAATAGCTATGCACAATCAAAATGCTATTTATTATTAAAATACACATAATTATAGTTTCACAAAGTACACAAGGTGTAAAAAATTAAACGCAAAAACTCTCGTATGGTGTTTCGGTTCTATTCGTTCTTAAATGCATTCATTCATTCACAGTTTTCTTTTCAATCACAGTTTTGAGAGTAAAAAGAGGTACAGCTTCGGCGCTTGCAGTGTTTGGTGACTTTCAATGTTTTTTAGTTCTTTGTGAGGAGCTCGTGGCTAAACAATAACAGCCGCACGGGTCGATCTTTAAGCTTGAGCCGTGCTTGCCGAGGTTGGTCCGTTGATGGGTGACTATAATTACATACCGAGTTTCCTCCGTGCCTCGGAAAGCACGTTAAGCCGTTGGTCCCGGCTGTCATTTGTAGATCTTTGACAGTCGTTACGAGTAGTCAGAAGCCAAAAGTCTGGCATCTAGTCTTACCATGTGGTATCGTATTACCCAGTTACTGGGTTGTGCAGGTCAGATAGGCAGTCGCTTCATGTAAAATACTGATACTCAGCTGCATCTGGTTAGACTGGAAGCCGACCCCAAGATAGTTTGGGAAAAGGCTAGGCAGATGATGATGATGAGTTCTTAAAACTTGTAAAAAAATATCTTAATATGAAAATGCATCGACATGATAAGACACAAAAAATCAAATAGCTAAGTAATCATTTTACCCACTCTCTTATCGTTATCAAAACATAACATACAACTCGTAACCTTGCACGATAAAACCTCGGCCATTAACATAACCCCACACACTACATAATTCACCAACATTATCGTGTCAACATGAATAAACATTTCAACAACGTTAGCACAAGACAAACGCAGAACAAACTTAAGGCAGCGCGCATACTTAAGACAGAACTGTCTTCGCTGTAAGACAAGTAACATAACATAGCATTTTTTTTTATTTGGGACTAGCCCGTGAAACTATTCCCAAACCAATGTAATTCCTGAAATCAAGAATCAACAGTGGCGACCACCAGAAAAGCGCCGAGACAATGAAGCTCAACGAAATCCCAGAGAAACAATAAAATTGTCTTGGATTGATGGAATAGCGGAGGTTTAGGAAAAACATAACATATCATCACGCAGGCAAAGTTCTACCTAATAGTGCAGCTACATTTCACCATTATTTTTCACCTATTGCCATGAACTGGGTATAAATCCAGAGTTCGTGGTTCTGTGAAATTCCTTCTGTGAAATTCCTTCTGAGTAATTCCTACTGAGCAATTCCTTTTGAGTAATTCCTTCTGTGAAATTCCTTTTGTGAAATTTCTTTTGTGAATTTCCTTCTGTGAAATTCCTCATGAAAAAAACATTTAACCAACTTGAAAAAAAAAATATCTCAAGATCTTTTGTATACACATTTGTACAGTTAATATATTTAGAACAGTACAGAAGCGGACTTTATGCCATAGACATTATTGCACACTAGCAGTTGCACTGGCAGGCAAACGAAACAAACGAGACAAAAGTTTCAACGCGCACCAGTTTTGTCTACAGCATGCAGAACAGTCTAGTCTCCGATATGCGCCCTCTCTGATTCAAGAGAAACGAGGAACATGCGTAGTGTAATAAAGGCAGATAACCTCAGCGTTATGACAAGTCCCATGGCGGTGACTTGTCATGCAAATGATGCTGTATTCCCTACGGAAGGGACGTAGCGTTCAACTTGAGCAGGTCGGCGTTTTAACGGTACCTGAACGCTTTGTTGGGTTATCAATTTATGATTCAAGTTATTTAAGACTTTTTTTGGAAGTCTATTTTTTTTTTTGCTAAATAGTATTTTATGCAGAGTATGTAGGTGGTCAAAAAATGCCATCCTCAGTTTTTATACGGATCGTGATACTTGCGATATTAGATGATCTATATCTGTGAGCTACACCAATGCTACAAAGCGAAATTTGAAATTTATTTATTGTATTTTGTTTCTTTTTTTTATTGTAATTTAATATTTGAAATTTGATTATTGTAATTTTATTTTATTTACATTTAACTATTACAATTAATTTATCGTGTTTAATTTTAATTTAATTTTATGCCGAAGTTATTATTTCTGTATATGGCTTATGTTTGCCTGAAATAAATGAAATTTATTTATTTAAAGCAAATCCAATCGCTTCATCCCAATCCACATGCCCAGTCCCTGTTAGTCCCAGTCTATTGTCCCAACAATTGGTTCTCTGCGAGCGACAGAAGTGCCCCGCGAGCCATTACCGGCTGTCACGCTCCGTGTCATGCTGTGCACTTCCGATGAGTTATGTTAACGCTTTCGATTGATAGGTTGAGAAATCTTAACTATACATATTAGTAACAACGTCAATGTTTATAATTATCTTTCAGGGAGATGGTTTAGATCATCTAAACCACACTAGTGGAATTTAATGCTGGAATTCTAAGCCTTCCAAACTATAATGGTAATAACCATTATAGTTTTGAAGCTTTAGGATTCTTGTCAATAAGCCCTTATACAAGGTGTTGTTTTGCATCCTCGTCAAATTCAAGGGGGTAACTATACTAATGATTCTCGACCCGAATTATTAATAAATGTTAGGTTTTTTTTAATTTATTTGCGGAAATCGGTAAGCGTGAACCACCCGTGTTTTAACACGGCCCGTCTGATCCTCGCCGTATAATATTTTACTTATTTTTATTTAAACTACGTTAAGGAGGTTTTTCTGAAATACTGACAAACTTAAACAACAAATAATAGCAGCTTTATTAATAATTAACTAGGTACCGTAATTTAAATTGATTATATATGTCTTTTGTGACAACCTCCTGCATTTTGACGAGGATGCAAAAGTACACCTTGTATTCTGCAAGCTCTTTGATTTAAACCAAGCTACTAAAACCTGAAATATGAATAGCAATTAATGTTCTTTGTAAAATTTTAATCTTATCGTTCTCTTTACCTAATCCCACTTCAATTCGAGTTGGTGCAGTACGTCTTCTTCTTCCATACTTGTCTATTACTCGTCACCTCATCAGATACCTCCATTCAAGCCATATCATCATTCACACAGTCCATCCACGTTTCTTTGGTCTTCCTTAAGAGCGTTTGCACCTTACGACATTACGTACAAACTTTCAAGTCGTTATTTTCCGAAATGACTGAACTGATTTTAATGAAACTTCCTACACATAAGCAGGATACACAGATCTAAAAAGTTACTAAAAATATTTTCGAAAAATAGTGTTACAGTTAAATTAGACCGATTATAAATTTTCTATAGAAATAGAAAATTCCAAATATCTTTTTTTGTTAAAACACATTTTGAAAATATTTTATAGTTACTTTTTAGACCTATGTATCCTGCTTATGTGTATAAAGTTTCATTTAAATGGGTTTAGTCATTTCGGAAAAAAACCGACTTGAAAGTGTGTATGAAAAGCGGTAAGGTATAAACGCTCTTAACTCTTATATCCATCCACATTCATAATTTTGCAAAACTTTCCTCGCGATATTTTCCTCTTTCCTCCGCATCACATGCCCATACCACAACTGTAAAATAATAAAATCATACTCTATTGATGAAAAATAAACACTCAACGCCTAGCCCATATTGGAACTGTTATTCCAATTACTATCAAGTATCGTTTCAACAACATAACAAGTTATTGCTAAAAGCCAATTATAACCGTATCGATGACTTAGTAGAAATGTTTATTTAATTTATTATTCGTTTAATTGCATTTACCGTTATGGTTTACGCTGGCATGTTTTTGTTTTTATGTTTTTTTTGAGCCTATTGTCATTTATCGAGGAGCTCGTGGCTAAGTAATAACAGCCGAACGGGTCGATCTTTATGGTTAAACCGTGCTTGCCGAGGTTGGTCCGTGGATACTATAATTACATACTGAGTTTCCTCCGTGACTCGGAAAGCACGTTAAGCCCGGTTGGTCCCGGCTGTCATTTGTAGATCTTTGATAGGCGTTACGAATAGTCAGAGTCCAAAAGTCTGACATCCAGTCTTACCAAGGGATATCGTATTACCCAGTTACTGGGTTGTGGAGGTCAATAGGCAGTCGCTCCATGTAAAATGCTGGTACTCAGCTGCATCCGGTTAGACTGGAAGTGACCCCAAGATAGTTTGGGAAAAGGCTAGGGAGATGATGATGTCATCTATCGAATCCAGACACCATGGCTGCTACTGAGAAATCCTGATCGAAAAACCCAATAACAGTTTACCAGATCCGGGAATCGAACCTAGGACACCATGCTCATCAGTCGCGATTGCGACTACTGTACCAACGAGGCAGTCAGTCGAGTTTTGTTAAATCCATTCTAATATTATAAAAGTAACTCTGTTTGGTACGACTACCAGCTAATCGGATCGTAATGAAATTTGCAAGGAGTGGATTATATCCTGGGGCATAGGCTACAGTTAGGGTCCAGTTTGACCCTTTGGGTACGGAACCCTAAAAACAACGTTTGACTTATTTGTAAAAAATCCTCAGTAGTTAAGGTTAAATGCATTACCATATCAAAAAACATAATCAAAAGTCATTTATTCAAACTAGGCGGATAATCAGCACTTTTTGAACGTCAAAATTACAAAAGACAGTCCCCAAAAACGCCCGCCCTTCGCCATTTCCTAGTGTTTTAGCTGGGAAGAAGAAGTGGCGGAACAAACTCCCCAGCATATATTTCTACTTTCCCGTAATCCTGTAGAAAGAACCAATTTTTTTATTTTTTTTTTAAAACGTTGCCCCACACTAGGAATTTCTCCTGTATCGTGGGTGCGTTTACAAACATTTAAACTCACATACACAGACAGCCAGACCCGAATCGATCGAACCCGCGACACGCAGCGCAGCAGTCGATCGCTCAACCACTGCGGCACGGTTGGCGCAGTGGTTGAGCGATCGACTGCTGCGTGCGTGTCGCGGGTTCGATCCCCGCACGGAACAAATATTTGTATGGCCTACAGATAGTTGTTCCGGTCCTATATATATATATATATCTCCTTTTAGTTTAAAACAAAGCTACTGCAAAGGGTCCCAACAGTCATCATCCGAAGTGGGAACCCAAATGAGTTTACAAAATGCTTTTTAAAGCACCAGCTGCTCGTTAAGTCCGAGCCGCGCCCAAGTAGGTTGACCATGACGTCACGTAATGTAAGGATATTGGCTTTTTTTTGTGGGTCATTTCCATCGTTAAAGCAAGGAGCTACCAAGACTGGGTTATGAAGGAAGTTTGCCTCATGACGTGTATTATATAAAACTTGAGTATGTAGGCACTGCTTTAGAAATACTTCAATTGTACCAACAGCGAAACAACAACGCAAGGAAATCACAAAAAAAAAATCTACTGCCCCAAACAATTATGTGCACATAACTCGACAAAATGTACTGAACAGTTGTTTTTTTTTCGCAATTTCGGGGATGGTCCTATAGTCAAAGTTGTTTATAATGATGAGTACAATGACAAGGGTAGGCGTGCATTTCATAAAATTGTATGAAGCCGCTGAACGGCCTTATATAAAACAAAAACCGGCCAAGTGCGAGTCCGACTCGCGCACGTAAGGTTCCGTACCATTATTTATAAAAACGAGCATAAAAATTACTTTTATATATGGGAGCCCCCTTAAATATTTATTTTATTTTGTTTTTAGTATTTGTTGTTGTAGCATCAACAGAAATGCATAATCTGTAGAAATTTCAACTACCTATCACGGTTCATGTGATACAGCCTAGTGACAGACGGACAGACGGACGGACGGACGGACGCACAGCGAAGTCTCAGTAATAGGGACCCATTTGACTGATGATAACATCTGTGTCTACTGTTAAGTTAGTGTTCTTTTATTGTTTTATTTTTACTTTTGTATAGATTCTTTTTATTTACCTATTTTTTGTGAATGTGTGGACATTGTAGGCTTTGTATTTTTTTTTTTTTTTTTTCCCCTATTACTACCGTCTGTAGTGAGCAATCGACTTATTGTCGGGCCTACGCTGTCCTCCCATATTTAAGTACTAACGCTGTAACTTCAAATATTGTAAAACCAAATGATTTTAAAAGAGTAACCATGGAGTTTCTTGCCGGTTCTTCTCCATAGGAAACGACCAACCCGAACAGTGCATTTTTTGTTGACGTTTTATAAGTGCCCATGTAGGCCTATGTAAAATAAAATATTTTGATTTTGATTTTGATTTGATGTTTTAAACATATCATCTGGCGTTTGCGTGTAATGTAGATGCATCTCTCCTAGTACTTATTCAAATACACGTATTTTGTTATGTGACTTTTTTTTATTAGTTTTTTTTATAACAGCTTTTTGCATTTTTTGTTTTGTTCACGTGGTTGTTGGCATGTCGTCGCTAATTGTGTGGTTTGATTTGTAAAATCACGTTAAACATATTCAGGATGAATCCTGAGATTCAGACCTTTTGTTGAGTGCCAAAAACTCTTTCAATGCACTCCTCTTCTAAAATATCTAAAACTAGGACACATTCAAATTACGTGTATTCACTCCCATTTTCAGCGTAAAGCTCTTTTTCGCGCAAAAGAGGTAAAAAATGAGAAATCCCGCGAACATATCACATTTAGCTGGATATAAAACACCGCCAGTGCCTGGTACGTGCTGATAATAGTATTTTTATGCATTTTTCATACCAAAAAGAACAGTGATTTTTCACGTGTGTGAAAATAACTGTTATTTTTTTGTTGGGTAAAAAGTAACTTTTATTTTTTTCTCGTACAAAAATTAACTGTTATTTTTATCAACGAAATATCACTGTTACTAAATGTCGAGTACAGTTGTTCGTAGAATAAATTACATTGTTGACGCTTTTCGTGTTGTGTAGTGGACAAAATTTTTAAACAGATTTGTGTGTTGAACGAAAATACAGAGAATCAGCGTTTTAGTTGAAATACTGGGTATACGTCTGTAGGTTTTTTTAACAGCATTCACGCAATGTTCTGGCAGTATAAATCATCCTTTATAGCGCTACTAACATACACAATATACAGGATGTGGCAAATTAGTTGTTTTAGACTTAGGAAGCAAGAGTGCCACAATTAATAAAAATGGAATCAACTCTTTTAAATAGCTACCTATCATTTCATTACAAAAAAATATAGATATTGAGGCTTATTTGCTATTCAAAGCATTTTCTACCAGTCAATCTTTGGGTGATGCAGAGATAAACTGCAGGTGTGAAGCGAGTTTGTCTGTCAGTCTGTCAGTAACATTTTTGAACCCATAGGCAAAACGGCTGTAAGGATTTTGATGACATTTGCATGCACTCGAGTTGGCCATTATTTGACCTAGGACATAATAGGGGATAATCCTATTTTTTTTTTCTTTGTCCGTCGGGTAGTTTATTGAAAAGTATTGGACACGTATTTTTTCTTTTTTCACGTGGTCATAAAATTACGGAGATATATTGAGTTGAAATGGCGCATGACGTCACATGTAGGTAAGTTTTATACCTACTTGTGACGTATTAAGCCCCCACTCTCCAACTTTAATGAGTTCTAACTAAGTAATTTTTTGATATTTTGATAAAACAAAAAATACGTGGCTAATATTTTTGTATTACCTGTCTGACGGACAAAATAGAATGTCGTTTTCTTTACCCAGTCCGATCCCCTATTGTAATTTTTTATCCCAGTACCTTTTTACCGTAGAACACTCCAACTTACATGGTAAGGTCAAAAAGTTTTCGGCCTACACATTATTAACGCCTTACGACATTTCATAAAAAACTTTCAAGTCCTCATTTACCGAAATGATTGAACCGATTTTGATAAAACTTTGTACACATAAGCAGGATACACAGATCTAAAAAGTTACTAAAAAACATTTTCGAAAAATAGTGTTACAGTTAAATTAGACCGAATATAAATTTTCTATAGAATCGGTTTTTTTTTTTTAAAGATATCGAAATTTCATTTTTTGTAAACGCTCTTAATCAGAGATATAAAATTATCATAAACTAAACTAAACTGAAATTTTCTCTAGTTACCCACAAAAAAATAATATATTAGTTCAATATAGTCTCTCTTTATTTCAATCCATTTTTGTTTGGACAATTTTATAGTTTTTTTTTTTTTGTGAATGACTTCTCGCAGTTCAACCTATGAGGTTGTCGTCTGCTTAACCGGACTATCCTGTGGGTGCCTTGAGTGTAAGGCCTCTAGCCAGGGCATAAACTTTTGGAAGGACCAAAAATACTGAAAATCGTAGACAAAACCATGCGCAAAACGTAGTGTCATATTACATTTACGCAATCACAACAGCCTGGTTCCGCATATGTTGTGGTTTACATTATAATTGCCTATTAAACCTCTGGCTCGTGCCAACTAGCTCCAAGTATCTATTGAAACATGTTATGTAAATTGAAACCATGAAAACCGCTTTGATAACTGGTTTCGGTTAAATGCTAAAGCGAAAAGCGTTGAAAAACGGTTGGATTAATTGGATATGCCTTTCTTAAAAGGGTTTTTTAATGGGTGAGGGGTAGTGAATAGATTTAGGTGTCTGTATGTTACCACAGTATAATTCTTTACGTTATGAGGAAGATTTTGATTCCTCTTTAGGCCATCTTAATATTTAATTCACTTAGTAAATTTCCAGCAGTGAGTGAAGTCGGGCTCTAGATGATGAATCTACATCGTTCTCACATATTATTTGTAATTCTCGACATGAATGACGTAACCAAGATTTTGTAACAAATTTTGATTTAAAAGAGTGTCCAGGAGTTTTTTGCTCATTCTTCTCCATAGAGATCTACGCTTTGGAATGGGCAACTACAGTACTTTAACAAGTTATTATGCCTTGTGACTAGGACTGTAGCTTCGCGTTTTTTTTTGTTTTTTCACCTTCAAAAGTGCCTGTTATGGTCTAATTGAAATAAATGCTTTGAGTTTGAGTTTGAAGTGCCTGTCTGGTTTCGAACCAACAACCCTCAGCCCAACAACTACGGTATATTGTACGCCACTATACAACCAAGCATGTCTAAAAGAACGTGGATAGACAATGCCAATATTTGAAGGCAGAAGATAATTATAGCTCTTCGACTTTGTTCCGGACACACATACCCTTAAATAAATTCACGTTCTTAACTGGTAAAGTTGAGTCGCCAAATTGGTAGAATGCAACACGATGGAAGATGTTTACCATATTATAATGGAGTGTGTTCAGAACGAGCCGGAGAGACGAGAGCTGTTGATTGTAGGTATTTCATAGTATCTGCGAGATTGGGGTGTGTAACAGCGTCCTTGCTGCCCCTGCTCCAGAACCAGCCAGGATGTTGTACAAGCTTGTAGCTAGTGGCTTTAATCGCGGAACTAGTTTAAGCTGTATATGCTATAAGTTGCCTAGCTGTCCCGCGCAACTTCGTCTGCGTCACATTTTCCCCGTTCCTATTGGACGGCCTACGGTCTTATCTATCTAGGAATTTATCTAGGCATTCTCAACGTAACTCTCATTCTCTCTCATTCTCTCGAGACTATCAATATCAATATGGGCTAACTAACACTGAAATAATTTTTCAAATCGGACCAGCAGTTCCTGAGATTAGCGCTTTCAAGCAAAAAAACTAACTCTTCAGCTTTATTATTAGTACTAGATTAGATTTGTGACAATGAGGGTGGCATAATCTGTCTAGATTAAAACCCTCTATAAATAAATAATAAAATTAAAAAGCCCATGGCACTGAAGTCGAGTCGTTACCACTAGGGCACCAAGTCACTGCTTGATCAAAGTCCAAGTAATTAGGCTGATCAAATATTATTATCAAGTAAATTGTACACAGTAAAAAAAATAACTGACTGTAATTTCTCACCGCCCAAACCTATTAGCTGACGCAGCACTCTAAAACTGCTAATATGTTACCAAATTAGTCCAACCTATCATAAAACAATGCTTAGTTATTAAATTAGGGGTCGGCACCTATCCAGCTCATTCCGTGGCTAATGGCTCATCGATCATCATTAGTGGAATGCTGAATTATAGACGACGTGTTTAGTAATGATAGTGTAATTTAGTGTTGAGGATATTGAAGTGGAACACCAGCTTTTTGTTAGAAGTGAGCCGTAATCCACCACGCACGCCTGGTGCGGGTTGCTGGAATACGCCTCGTCTATCACTGCGACCTTCGTCCCCGTGAAATTATTATAAAATATTAACTGCTGCCCGCGACTTCGTTATTAAAATAGATGTTGGCTGATTCTCAGACCTACCCGATATGCTTACAAAATTTCACACAAATCGGTACAGACGTTTCGGTGGAGTTTGGTAACTTAAGTTGCTACAATATTCCTACTTGTCCAATTCGACCATATTAAAAAAAGGCTTCTATCATGAAAACAAGAATCAAAATGGCCTCGCCCTTTTCTTTTTTCTTTTTTTTTCGGATGGGTAATCATCAAATAACTCCTCCCGCTCTGGGCGGAGCGGAAGAGAGTGGCAGACTTGTACTGACTATTATAAAACCCATCAATGTTCCTTATTTTAGCCCTTTGCGTTCCAGGGCCGCGGTATCACTTTCGGACAGTCCCGCAGCCCTGGCAGGCTTTGCTGACATCTCCTTGAGGAGCGTGTGGAACACTAACGCGCCGTCGACACGACCTGTCGTCATGGAAGGATGGACGGTGAGCTAGCCCATAACTCACCGTCCACAGGCCTAAAAATGGCCTCACCCTTACACAAAGGTATGTGCAATTTATCTAGTTATCAAAGCTCCTTTAATTTCTAGTTCACACTAAAACAAGACAACTCTACGGCCATGTACATAAATACTAAAACCCTTTGTATTTACCGTTTAACAATAAAATACCTTCAAAAGCCTTATCGCTTACAGAGGCGTGCCAAAGACACAAACTCGACCTAAAATAAAGGGTTCCTTTACACGTTTCTAATCTACAACTTTAGCTTAGAAGTAGCCGTTCTAAATCTCTTTTTATTGTATAGAAAATAAGGCTTGTTTTAAAATGTATTTTCTTTCTATTGTTTCAAGTTTCACATACGGTATGAACGTTTGCCAAAAGTTATCTTGACTTGAAAAGTCTGCGGTATTTTACCCGTCAAATATTTTGAAAGATTCTATGGTACGGTTACAGCACATTTTCAGTTAGAGATTCATATCAAATTCGGTGCTTCCATACTAATGAATAACATTTGAAATGAAAAAAAAAATGTCTGACTGTTACATTTTCTCGCATTTTTGTTAGAACAGATTTGGATATGGCACAAGGAAAGGCCACCCATGGTATTATACCCCAACATCAAAATAATTTTTGTCCCGGTATTAGTTCATTTGGGTATAATTCCCGTATCAGCACATTATGCGTGCTTAATAAAAAATACCAACATAATTCCGGGGGTGTAGACAGGCAGTATAATACACGGTGTAAATCACCTCATCACGAAGCCGTCAACCAAGCATTCTGTACATGAAACTAAGTAACTTTACGCAAAAATTATTGCTGGGAAACGAATTTTTTTGGGGGGTGTAAAATCATGTTTTGTGGTAGAACTCAATGTAACGCACTCAAAACATTGTGCTGATGGACGGTTTAAATAGTACGGGGGTCGTGGAGGTGTTTAAAGTAAAAATCTTACATTAAAAACTTGTATTTAAAAAAATACTTGTCAAAAAGTTGGAACTTTGACCCCTAATATCTCCTTAACTAGAAGGTTCCCAGGTATGGTGTAGAGCAAAAAAATTATTGCAATGACAGGGAGAACCAGTGCCTTTCGGCTTCGTTAAGAGGTGTTTTACACCCTTTATAGTCCAAAACCATATTTTGAGAAAAACTAAGCCAAAAAAAGTATGGGTCTCTTTCAAAGGTTAAACAAATATAGCTGTACAAACATTCACATTTTTATTCTTAATACTTTGTGGTACAAAACCTTCAAGTTTTATTAATAAAACTGTTACTATAGCACAAAGAAAATATTATTATTACTTTTTCAACAAAGAAATATAATGCTACCTCTTTTACGAAATTCAAAGTTTTCACAGAAATCTAGCTTGTGCTACCTGAACTTAACAGGAATGTCGTTTGCACAAAGAATTTTTTTTAAGTTTTTTTTTTTTTTGTGTGTGAATGGCATCTCGCAGTTCAACCAAGGAGGTTGTCGTCTGCTTAACCGGACTTTCCTGTGGCTGACTTTTGTGTAAGGCGTGGACGCCTTGTAAAGAAAGAAGCGGTTATTAATAACAATAGGTACCAATCAACATTGTAGCCTAACTGGCAATAATTTAAATTGTGTTTACAGTTCCAGGGAGAAATTTAAATAATAAAATGTTAACTTACTGCACATAATACTGCAAAGATTTGAAATACGAGGAGGGAGATATGCTGAACTGCGGTGCTTTGTATTTCCAGCCATTATCAATCTCCCATGGGACATAAAATGGAAATCGCTGAAGAGTTACATAAAGATCAAAAATCAAAATATTTTTATTAGGTACACATAGGCCTACATGGGAACTTTTAAAACTTTTAAGCAAAAAGGTGCTCGTTTTGGGTTGGTCGTAACTATGGAGAAAAAATGGCAAGAAACTCCATGGTTACTTTTTAAAATCATTTGGTTTTAGAATATTTCCATGTTACAGCGTTAGTACTTAAGTATGCGGAGACATCGTAGGCGCGACAATAATAATAATAATAATTTATTTCAGAACAACAAGATGTACCTAGTACACCCACATTTTGCCAGTTACGTTTAAGTACCATGTAATAAAGGCCGCGACATAAATCCAGAATCAGGAGGTCTACTCTCTTTCTCCGAAACGTAACTTCGGCAACGAACGAAAATTAAACGTAGTTACGTGTGTCACCCCTACTCTAAAGGGTGTAAAACACCTCTTAACGAAGCCGAA
This sequence comes from Cerastis leucographa, assembly GCA_963082945.1. Lineage (NCBI taxonomy): Eukaryota > Metazoa > Arthropoda > Insecta > Lepidoptera > Noctuidae > Cerastis > Cerastis leucographa. Next base: position 16,335,067 of record OY720361.1, on the reverse strand, counting down.
AGGCACTAGTTCTCCCTGTCATTGCGATCATTTTTTTGTTCTACACCATACCTGGGATCCTTTTAGTTACGGAGATATTAGGGGTCAAGGTTCCAACTTTTTGACAAGTATTTTTATAAATACAAGTTTTTAATGTAAGATTTTTACTTTCAACACCTCCACGACCCCCGTACTATACAATCCGTCCATCAGCACAATGTTTTGAGTGCGTTACATTGAGTTCTACCACAAAACATGATTTTACACCCCCCAAAAAAAAGTCATTTCCCAGCAATAATTTTTGCGTAAAGTTACTTAGTTTCATGAACAGAATGCTTGGTTGACGGCTTCGTGATGAGGTGATTTACACCGTGTATATAATTTGCGGACGCACACAATAACATTTTTTTTTTTTTTTGTGTCTTATTTTGTGTTTTTAAAAAACGTTGCCCCACACTAGGAATTTCTCCTGTATTGTGGGTGCGTTTACAAACATTAAACTCAAATACACAAACAGCCAGACCCGGAACAACTATCTGTAGGCCATACAAATATTTGTTCCGTGCGGGAATCGAACCTGCGACACGCAGCGCAGCAGTCGATCGCTCAGCCACTGCGCCAACCGTGTATTCAAATTCGTTCAATACATTCGTTGTCTGTGAATTCGAACTTCTTGTGTGCGTCCGCAAATTATATTGAGTAGGGTCACAAACGTAACTACGTTTAATTTTCGTTCGTTGCCGAAGTTACGTTTCGGAGAAAGAGAGTAGCCCTCCAGAGCTGCTACTGAACTAGTACATTCTAAAAGAAAAAAAAACAATAACACTTTGCTCGACCTGAAAATTGAACCCTAAAAGACCTACTAATTCCGTAAAAAGTTTTAAAACTGATATGATCACTAATTCTATCGTTAACACACTGGAAACCGGATACTTAACGTGTTTACTATTTGTTGTTTTTGTTTTTAAAACGAACAAGGAAAAAGGTGGACCGATTTGTTTACTCATAAGCAACCACTCGTAATAACTTCAATTTATTCATGCAAACAACAACAGCGCCGAAGTATCGGGAACTCATAACATATAGTAAAAATGGTCAATAGGTTTCTATAGTTAATGATAATTCCCTGAAGTAACATTTGCAACCAATAGACTAACGAGATTGCCATCTTTTTCAACTCTACTCGGATATTATAAGTATTACGCGATGCATCATCCACTACCTAATCATCTCAAGTGGAACACCCTATACCTAAGCTAGACGCGAACCGAGTATGAGTGCCAACGCCAAGTAAATCCATCTCATCGATATTATGACGTCACGGATTGATGAAATATGATGACGTAGCGCTCCGCAGCTCGAGACATCTGCCAAGTCACGAACATCTGAGTACGTAGAATATTCAGAGTATTATTTTAAATTAAAATAATATTGGAATAGGTAAAATGTTTAAAATCCATATCCGATGAACGGTAACGATGGTCTGGCGAGGAATCAACAATATGTCATGCTACTTCTTGATAGACTCGCGCGATATCAGTGCGTGTGATTAAAATGACGATATCCCTAAATAAGATAAAATAAGGTAAGAGAGGTAAAACATATTTATTTATTTGTCAAAACACATGAGGTTTGCAGGGGTTTAGGCACAGGTTTACCTAATACTTTCAATATCAATATCATTAGTGTACCAATAATTTAAATGAACGTTGGCTCCTAAAAAATAGGCTTCTGACCTAGTTTAGGAGGCAGAAGTTCGCATTTTAATATGTCTTCACTGTATAACTTTTTCGTTGTGTGTTAAGTAAGTTTACTTTTTTCATTTGTGTACAAATAAATAAATTTATTATTAATAGTACACCCACATCAACCAGTTACGGTTAGGTCTCCTAATATAATAGTGGCAAACTGGCAAGACTATTGGTCAACCGGGCACAAATATTCTACACCAAAAACCAATTTAGACTCCGTGGCTGCTACTGCTGGAAAAACCCAACAACACTTTGAACCCAGGACCTCATGCTGAGCAGTCGCGCTTGTGACCTTTATAGCAACGAGATTAATAAAAGGACGGAATAGATATACAAGTTTCTCTATTATGGAATCAATGTACTTTAAGGTAACAACAACACTTCAAAAACTCAGCACTTTAACTAAATCGAGACATTATCATGCCTGTGGATGGTAAGTAACAGGCTAGCTCACCGTCCGTCCGTCTTATGACAACAGGCTATGTCGACGCGTTCGTGTTCCACAGCGCCTCAAGGAGATGTCAGCAAATCGGAAGGGGTTCGAGAGGGCCGATGCCCGCCAGAGCTGCGGCACTGTTCGAAAGAGATACCGTGGCCCTGGAACACAAAGGGCTAAGAAGGAACATGGATGGGTTTTAGTCAGCACAAGTCTGACACTCCCTTCCGCTCCGCCCAGAGCGGGAGGAGGCATTTCATGATATGCCATCCAAAAAAAAAAAAGTTAACAACAACGAAGTACTCATAGTAAACTCGTCATCTCAACATTTATATATTTTCTATGTACCGGAAAAATCAACACAAATCGACATTTCACTACAAATACTTAGCAGAAAGATAAATCTCTCACGGCGATTCAGTAAAAAATATTAGCAAACCATACTCCCAATCACGATGACTACGCTAATATTTACGAAATATATATTCATTGGTTTCCATGATACTTCTTTTTATACCTATTAATCTTTATTTTTAACCCCCGACCAAAAAAGAGGGGTGTTATAAGTTTGACGTGTATATCTATGTACCTGTATGTTTGTCTGTGGCATCGTAGCTCCTAAACGGATGAACCGATTTTGATAAAATTGGTTTTGTTTGAAAGGTGTTTTAATAGAGAGTGTTCTTAGTTATGATTCGAGAAAATAAATTAATCCATGCGTCGTAGAGTCGGGAGACCGCTATGTAGACCGCTTAGCACAAGCACAAAACAAAGCGGACCCCCGGCGCTACGATGCTCGGATTAATTCATTTTTTTTTGAGGTTTATTCTGTCGGGGTTTTTTTTTAGTCAGTCTTACCAAAAGGGTATCGTATCACCCAGTACTAACTGGGTTGTGGAGGTCAGATATAGGCAGTTGCTCCATGTAAAATACTGGTATTCAACTGCATCCAGTTAGACTGGAAGCCGATCCCAACAAAAAAGGGAAAAGGCTAGGCAGACGATGAAACCCGCATTGAGCTCACGAGGTGGATTAGAGTCCTCTCCGAGAGCCTTATTTTCCAGCAGTGGGAACAGTATAGACTAATGATGCTTATGCTGTGATGGATTCGTCTACCTCAATGTTATAATATTGCTAGAAATTCCAAGAAAATACACACATTCATTAGTTTTTTTGCAGTGTGGAAATTATTTCCAATTTTATTCAATGGAATATTGGCCAGATAGTCGTATAATGAAAGAATGTTCGCAACATGTTTTCAGATTGAGATTCCAGTTTATATTTTGTTTTTGAAATTGAATTGTCCCTGTAATGAATGTTTATTTATTCTTATTTCGCTTGAGATCTGAGTTCAGTGAACTCTTGTTTTATTAAAAAGGAATATTTTCATTTGACTGCGTGGATTTGTGCCTGGTTGATGGCAATAGGCTCGCCCCTATTACATCATCTGCCTAGCCTATTCCCAAACTTAGTTGGGGACGGCTTCTAGTCTAACCGGATGCAGCTGAGTATCAGTATTTTACATGAAGCGACTGCCTATCTGACGTCCACAACCCAGAAACTGGGTAATACGCCTTGGTAAGACTGGATATCAGATTTTCGGCTTCCGACTAGTCGCAACGACTCAAAGATCTACAAATGACAGCCGGGACCAACAGCTTAACGTGCTTTCCGAGGCACTGAGGAAACTCGGTATGTAATTATGGTCACCTATCGACAGACCAACCTCGGAAAGCTCAGCTTAACCTTGAAGATCAACCCGTGCGGCTGTTATCAATAAGCCACGAGCTCCTCGCCCCCTATTACATGAGATTTAAACATAACTGGCAATATGTGGGTGTACTATTTGGTACTCCTCTGCCTAACTTTTTGAGGATACACTTCAGCCGCCAACGAAACCGGATAACAGGCGATTTTTTTTATTTTATAGCATATCCAGCCTATAGAAATTGTTCAAAGCGCTGGGACATAGGCTTTGTCGCAGTGAAAGGAAATTGGGAGTCGCCATACGATTGACCATACGGAGTGCATGGCATGTGGGCATTTGGTGCAAAATTATGTCTTCATTGTTTTTGGTTATCACATGCCGCATCCCTTCATTCACCGTTTTAAGAGTAGAAAGAGTTACAGCTTCGGCGCTTGCAGTGCTTGGTGACTCCAATGTCTTTTAGTTGTTTGTGAGGTTCTTCTTCCATACTTTTCATCTTATCAGACACTTCATTTCTTGCCATATCATCGTTCACACAGGCCATCCATCGTTTCGTTGGTCTTCCTTAACTCTTATACCCATCCACATTCATACTTTTCAAAACTTTCCTCGCGATATTTTCCTCATTCCTCCGCATCACATGCCCATACCAAATAATAAAATCAATACTGTATTGATGAAAGGATTGGAAGAGCTTGTGGCTAAATAATAACAGCTGCACGGGTCGATCTTCAAGATTAAGCCGTGCTTGCCGAGGTCGATCCGTGGATGGGTGATAATAACTACATCCGAGTTTCCTCCGTACCTCGGAGCACGTTAAGCCGTTGCTCCCAGATTTCATTTGTAGATCTTTGACAGTCGTTACAAGTAGTCAGAAGACAAAAGTCTGACAACTAGTCTTACCTAGGGGTTTCGTATTACTCAGTTACTGGGTTGTGGAGGTTAGATAGGCAGTCGCTTCATGTAAAATACTGATACTCAGCTGTATACGGTTAGACTGGAAGCCGACCCCAACAAAGTTTGGGAAAAGGCTAGGCAGATGATGAATTTAAAATAAGCTTTTACTTCTTTGTCAAGATATTACAGACAATTATCAAGCTCACAATGTTATTTTTTTTGACAATACATATTTGTGCTCTGTAAGATAAGCTTATCTGCTATCTATACAAGTAGGTACTGCTACAGTCGCACCCCTATCATGCAACATATCTCATTTTAGGTGAAGTAAGTTTATAAGCCAAGTAAGCCAGAGATTTGCTCTACCTAATGCCAACTAGACAATATCTCAGCATTATAAGGTAGTTGGAGGAATTGCCTAGTATTTGGAATCCGTCCAGGTTTTCTTATTAGTTCTGTTGTAGTTAGGTTTGTTACGTATGTGTGGGTACTACCTCAATATATTGGAGATTGAAATAGAATGTAAGTTAAATTGGAAGCTTTTAAAAGTAAATTTAATAAAGATAAAAATTATTTATTTTAAACAAAATAGTCCATAGGCAAGGCAAGGTTTTTACTAACAAGAATTTTGCTTAAAACTAATGTTAGTAATTAAAAAGTTAAAATAAGAAAATTATACACACCGTCTCCCCTGCACCGAAGGTCGCAAACGACATCGTCACAAGAGCGTACAAAGTTTTGTCTCCATCCTCAGACATTATACTGCATGTAAACAAGCGCTAGCGGCGGTGGCGCCGAGACCAACGATAGCGGAAATAATTAAGAGGGGACTCTAGCCCCGAGGAATTTGAAGAATAGGTATTTGAAGAAACTATTGCCGTCGCACTGCGCTCGACCTAGCCCCCGTAAAGTGCGAAAGGGACAACTGCAGCTCAGGCTGATTTTACGGATTATTCCGAACCTGACCCGAAATCCTAACCCGGTCGCGGGTTAAGTTAGGAACTTGGAAAAAAATATAATATTTATTCCGAACGTAATCCTCTACCTACAAAAATCTTGACCAAAACAAGTTTTGTATTCCGCTGTTTTCTTCTTCAAAACTAAACTGATCTTAATAATTCTTATATCAAAATTTAGAGGAATAGTATATCTATGCTTATATTATTTTTTTTTTGTTAAAAACTTATATAATTTGTCTGATAGTAGTTTTAACATGGTGGTACAAAACG